>CM038141.1:139929146-141193406 GCA_021437245.1 Aegilops speltoides
GGCATGAACCTTGTCTTTGTCACTGATGCGTGGGAACAAGGAGTTGCGGAAGATGCGGTACATGATATCCAGAAAGGGGTTGAGTACCAAAGTTGTCTTGCCATTGGCGAGCCTTCTCAACCATGAACGGGGTGAGCTTGTCCTTGTTTATTTTAGGCAGAATTAGCATTGCCATGGGGACGAACACCTACTGGAGTGTTAAGCCCATCATCAGGAACCTGAAGCAAATCCATGAACTCCTTCCAGGTAGCAGACAATTGGCGGCCATTGGTCATCCAGGTCATCCTTCTTTCTTCATTGGGGTGAAAGTACACTGAGGCAAAGAACTGACAGATAATCTTAGGGTCATAGTCCAGGTGGAAAGAGATCACATGCTCAATGCCAAACTGCTCCACCAAGTCCAGAGCCTCTCCAAAGTAGTCACGGAACTTGTCCTTCCTCATGTGGTGCATATCAGTCCACTTCACCTCCACATAGGTATTCTGCTTGTTCTTGATGACATCCAAATAGATGCTGGTCTGTGTCTTGTTCCAGAACAGCTCACAGCCTCTGACAGTGGAACGCAGATGCACATAAGGGTCAAGCTGCCTGAGACGAACATACTCAGTGGGGGCGATCTCATCCATGCCCTTAGCGGGCTCCTTGTGCTTGCTAGCAGAGGTCTTGACATTGCGCTTGGATGCAGATGATCCCTCTGGAACTTCTCCTAGGTTGCGCAGACACTTGGAGCCAGTGTCACAACTGGGATTGGACCTGCGAGAGCCACCACCTGAGACACACACGCAAAGCACCAAAAACGCGAAGAAGATCAATGCAAAGGCCACGATAAAGCACAGGAAACACATAGAAGTCATACAAGAAAGTTGGCATGCGATAGATGTGAGCCACGGTAGAACTGCCACTGTCTGCGGTACTAAAAGATTAGTACTGCTCCAGACGTGGTAGTACCATGCGAGGTCACGGTAGTACCATGGCTGGAGCGGTAGTAAGCTCTTAGTACCGCACAAGGCGCGGTAGTACCGCTCCCGAGGGGCGGTAGTACCGTGCAAGCGGTAGTACCGCGCCATACGGGTGGTAGTACCGCATCGCGTCAGATCTAGCTTGTCATTTGAATCTGAAAAGAACCGCGAAACAATGGCGGTGCTACGATGATCAGATCTAGCGCAAGACAACAGTACAAGTATAAATCCTATGCAATACCACACTCCTTCATCCTACTCTTGCAGAGATTAAGCCTATGAATCTCAAGAACACACAAGCCTCCCCCAAAACCTAAAAGCACCAAACACAATCAAGAGGAGAGGGAGTTGGGGAAAAACCTTGGTCCATAGCAAGAGCACGTGGTGGGGAACGATCCCACTGGTCGGAATCATGGAGGGCAGCCGGTGGAGGAGATCCGGCGACGAACACCGGCTCCGTTCTTGAGCACGGGAGAGGAGGAGATGACGTGGAGAGAGAGGACACGAATGGGTATGGGGAGTTAAAACTCCCCCTGCCCGTCCTTATCCCCACGCGCTCGAACCAGCGCGGTAGTACCGCGTATCATCGCGGTAGTACCGCTCGGGCAGAAGTACCGCGCCGAGGCGGTAGTACCTCTCAACCAGGCGGCAGTAAAAAATTACTACCGCGTGGGGACGGTAGTACCGTGCTCCCACCAGCGGTAGTACCGTGGCTGGCTGCGGTAGTATCGTAGCCGGCCGCGGTAGTACCGTGAGCTCAAGACACCGCATGTTTCAAACACGAGAGAAAAACGCCTTTGCACGGGAACTTTTCACACACAAGAAACCACAAGAACACGCACACACCAGAGGTAAGAGGACAGCAAGAAACCACCAAGCGACAAAGCCTCACTAGGAGAGAGGGCGGTGGCCGAAGCCACCTATGTTTGAGTTGGATGGTATGGCAGCGCAAAGAATTATCCTTGGGCCCATGACCAAAACTCGTCTTTGAAGCACAAGTACCATCAAAAATGGCTAATGTGAAAGAGGTGATCTATTTATGCATAATGGGGGGAGGGAGAGTTCATTGAGAGAACAACACTCCCCCTATGTCCATGCCTACACCTAAACGAGACAACAAGTTGAGTGTGGTGGGGGGTGCACGGTATCAAGTCACATTGCTCAAATCAATGATATTTAGCTCATGCCTTAACTCACGAAATCTTGCTTCATCCAAGGGCTTCGTGAAAATATCTGCAAGGTTATCATGAGTGTTGACATACTTGAGCTCGATCTCCCCTCGCCTAATATGATCCCGGATGAAGTGATACCGAATCTCAATGTGCTTCGTCTTGAAGTGTTGCACCGGGTTGAGAGAAATCTTGATGGTACTTTCATTATCACACCAAAGAGGCACTTTGTCACAAATGACACCGTACTCCTTTAAAGTTTGCCTCATCCATAGGAGTTGAGCACAACAACTACCGGCAGCCACATACTCAGCTTCGGTGGATGAGAGAGACACACAACTTTGCTTCTTGGAGGACCAACTTACCAAAGAGCAACCAAGAAATTGGCACCCTCCGGAAGTGGACTTCCTATCCACTTTGTCTCCCGCCCAATCAGAATCCGTGAACCCTTCAAGCTTGAAGTTTGCTCCTCTTGGGTACCATAAGCCAAAGTTTGGGGTATGAGCCAAATATCGAAAGATTCGCTTGGCAGCCACAAAGTGACTTTCCTTTGGTGCGGCTTGAAAACGTGCACACATCCCCACACTCAACATGATATCTGGTCTAGATGCACAAAGGTAAAGCAAGGAGCCAATCATGGAGCGATATACCTTTTAATCCACCGCTTTACCATTGGGATCGATGTCAAGTTGGCACTTGGTAGGCATTGGTGTAGTAGCCGGCTTGACATCACTTAGCTTGAATCTTTTAAGCATGTCTTGAGTGTATTTGGCTTGGTTGATGAAGGTTCCTTCTCTTCTTTGTTTGATGTCAAAACCAAGGAAGAACTTCAACTCTCCCATCGAAGACATCTTAAACTTGGAGGTCATGAGGGTGGCAAATTCTTCATTGAAAGCTTTGTTAGGAGAACCAAAGATGATATCATCAACATATAGTTGGCATACAAACAACTCCCCGTTGACCTTCTTAGTAAAGAGAGTGGGGTCGATTAGCCCCACCTCAAATCCACGATCTTGTAACAACTCGGTAAGGTGGTCATACCACGCACGTGGGGCTTGTTTAAGGCCATAGAGTGCCTTATCGAGTTGATACACATGATCCGGAAAGTAGGGATCCTCGAACCCGGGGGGTTGCTTGACATAAACCAACTCATTAATAGGACCATTAAGAAAAGCACTTTTCACATCCATTTGTTGCAACTTAAAGTTGTGATGGGAAGCATAAGCAATAAACAAACGAATGGATTCAAGACGAGCAACGGGAGCAAAGGTTTCACTGTAGTCGATACCCTCGACTTGGGAGTAGCCTTGTGCTACCAATCTCGCCTTGTTGAAAATGATGTTCCCATGAGCATCTTGCTTGTTCTTGAAGATCCACTTGGTTCCAATGACGTTGTGGTTCCCGGATGGTCTTGGCACCAATCTCCACACCTTGTTGTACTCTAAGTTGTTGAGTTCTTCATGCATGGCACTGAGCCAATCCGAGTCTTTGAGCGCCTCATAGACCTTTTGGGGTTCAACACAAGAGACAAACGCGTGATGTTCACAATAGTTTGCCAATTGTCTACGAGTGCTTACCCCCTTTCTTAGGCTTCCAACCACATTTTCCATGAGATGGCCTTGGGTGGTGAGCTTGGAAGCAATCTTCGCGGCACGACGCTCTAATTCCTCCTCGGATGTGGAAGGAGGAGGGTTGACTTGATCATCTTGAGCGCCGTCTTGAGCTTGTTCTGGATCTTGAGGTTGCTCTTGATCTTGAACTTGCTCGAGGGGGAGGACTTGACCTTGGGCACCATTTAGAGGTTCACCACCGTCTTGAGGTTGATCTTGCCCTTGGTCTTGTTCACGAGGTTGAGGGCCTTCACTTTGTTCTTCGGAAGCGTGTGGGTCTTGATGAGGTGATGGCTCTACTTGAGTAGAGCATTGTCCTTCTCCTTCGGCCGCAAGGGGTTCCTCAATGGGTAGGATTTGACCAATACCCATTCTTCTTATGGCTTGGGGAGGAATTTCATCACCTACATCACAAGTACCACTTTGCTCCACTTGGGAGCCGTTATTTTCGTCAAACTCCACGTTACACGTCTCCTCAATGAGTTCGGTGGACTTGTTGAGGACACGGTAAGCATGAGAGTTTGTAGCATAACCAACAAATATGCCCTCATGAGCTCTAGCCTCAAATTTAGACAAACGAACACCTTTCTTGAGAATGAAACACTTACAACCGAACACCCGGAAGTACTTGAGGTTGGGCTTGTTGCCGGTGAGTATCTCATAAGGAGTCTTGTTCAAGCCTTTGCGAAGATAGAGCCGATTGGATGCATGACATGCGGTGTTGATGGCTTCGGCCCAAAAGTTGTATGGAGACTTGAACTCCGCCATCATGGTCGTTGCCGCATCCATCAATGTCCAGTTCTTCCTCTCCGCAACACCATTTTGTTGAGGGGTATATGGTGCAGAATATTGATGCTTGATCCCCTCATCACTAAGAAACTCATCCAAGGTGTAGTTCTTGATCTCGGTGCCGTTGTCACTTCTTATTGTCAAGATCTCTGCATCATGTTGAAGTTGAGCTTCATTTGCAAAGTCGATGACGGTTTGTTGAGTCTCACTCTTCCTCTTGAAGAAGTATACCCAAGTGTATCTTGAATAATCATCCACAATCACCAAGCAATACTTTCTTCCTCCAAGACTATCAAAAGATGGAGGCCCGAAGAGATCCATGTGAAGGAGCTCCAAGGGTCTCTTCGAGTAGATGATGGTTGAAAGAGGGTGAGCCTTTTCATGAAGCTTTCCTTTGATACAAGCACTGCAAGCATGATCTTTGGCAAAACTAACATTTGTTAGTCCACGGACATGGTCCCCCTTGAGAAGACTTTGCAAAGATCTCATATTGAAGTGGGCTAAACGGCGATGCCAAAGCCATCCCACGTCACTTTAGCCATTAGGCATGTCGCGGTCTTAGTGGGTCGCTCCGAAAAGTTAATCACATAGAGACCGTTCTCGACATGCCCAACAAAGGCTACTTTAAGAGTCTTGCTCTACAAGAGGGCCACGGTATCAATGTCAAAGAATTTAGCAAAGCCCATGAGTGCAAGTTGACGAACGGAAAGTAAATTGAATGCAAGGGACTCAACAAGCATGACTTTCTCGATTGTTAGATCATGAGAAATGACAACCTTTCCGAGACCCAATACCTTAGAATGTGATGCATCACCCCACTCGACATTGGTGGGCATAGATGGAATCTCTTGCACGTCCACCACCAAGTCCTTGCTCCCGGTCATATGATTTGTTGCTCCACTATCGAGCAACCATGATCCCCCACCGGAAGCAAACACCTACACGAGATCAATGCTTGGTTTTAGGTACCCATTTAGTAATGGGTCCTTTGATGTTAGTAACAAGGGTCTTGGGAACCCAAATAGACCATTCAATGTACTCATAAGAAGAACCAACAAATTTTGCATAAACATGTCCATCACTAGCACGGCACAACACATATGACGGGTTAAAGTCACCGGCTTTGTTTGAGGAAATGCCTTTGCCCTTTTGGACATCAACTCCCTTCACTTTCTCCTTCTTCATCTTAGGAGCACCCTCTCCCTCTTTCACAAACGTTTGTTTGAGAGGAGGAGGACGATTGGTCTTGTTGTTCTTCTTCTTCTTGCTCTTGGACTTGGGTGCAAACCCAATTCCTTCTTTGGCCACAACTTCCTTTTGATTGCTCAAAAGGTCGTTGAGGTTCTTCTCACCTTGAATGCAAGTCACAAGGCCTTTCTCAAGTTGGTCCTTCAACTTGGCCTTCTCCTCCACAAGATGCACATGCTCACAACATGGGTTAGTAGCACATGCATTATCAATTAATACCATATGAGGAAAGGTGGCCTTTTCTTTGATTAGCTTCACTTGGAGTTGAGCATGAGACTCTTTGAGGTTAGCATGAGTACCCTTCAAGACCTTGTGGGCCTTGTCAAGTATCTCAAACTCCTCTTTGAGTCTAGCATGATCAACCCCAAGTTTAGCCTTCTCGGAGGTTAGCACACGAGACACGACAAGAGCATGATCAAGATCTTTCTTTAACTTAGCATGGTCATCATTGTGTGACTCCTCAAGAGTCAAATGATGCACACGCCTTCCTCAAGAGCATTAGAGATCCGATATTTCATCGGCATAGTCACGACTATGACCTTCCATCTTGGAGATGGTTTCTTCGTGAGCCTCGATCATGTCATTGGCCTCACCAAGTTGTTCCAAGAGAGCAACAAAGTGCTTCTTGGACTTTCCCTTGAGCTTACTCATAAAAGACTCAAATTCATTCACTTCCTCATTAGACTCAACACGTTCATCAATGCAATCCTCCAAGGAGGGATTAGTAATGATTGTGGTTGTGATGTTGGGGGTTACCTTGTTTGAAGCTTTAGCCATGAGGCATCTGGCGGTGATGTTTTTGTTGGGTGATTCGAAGAGAGACACCCGGGGAGTAGTAGCAATGGAAACGGATGCCATGGCCATTGCTTCTTCATTTTCATCATCATCGTCATCCTCTTGGTATTCTTCTTGAACCACCAACCCACGAGTGGGAGTCTTCTTGGCGAAGTTGTTCTTGTTGGGGAAGGACTTAGCTTTGTCTTTTCGGATGAACTTGCCACCGTTGTCTTCCCGCTTCTCGTAAGGACAATCCGCAACGAAATGGCTCACATTGCCACAGTTGAAACAAGTTCTAACTCGTTGCTTGCCCTTGACGCCACTTGAGTTGTTCTTGTTGAAGTTGGGTCTTGAACTCTTCTTGCTCCAAAATTGTCTTGAAGCAAGGGCCATGTGCTCATGGTAATCAAACTTGGTGTCTTCGGGGTTGCTCTCCTCATATTCCACTTCTTCCTCTTCTTCCATAGTAACCTTGGCCTTCAAAGCAAGGTTAGGCTTCTTTGCCCTTTGAGAACGGAGCACCGCATTGTCGGCGGTCTTGTCCAAGATGCTCATTGCAACGAACTCATCCAACACTTCACTTGAGGTCATGGAGTGGAAGTCCGGTCGTTGACGAATGATGGAGGACATGGCCTTGTTGTAGGGCATCATGGCCTTGAGGAACTTCTGCTTGATCCAATTGTCATCCGTGTCCTTGCTTCCATGATCTCGAAGTGCGACCGCGAGTTTGGTCACTCTCCGAAAGAGCTCACGAGGTTCTTCATCTTCTTTCATGCAAACTCATCGGCTTCATCTTGCACCACTTCATAGTTGGAGCGTTAAATGCTAGCACTTCCACGATAGAGACCCTCGACACACTTCCATGCTTCTTTAGCCATGACATGGGGTCGAAGATGAGGGAGATCTTCGGGAAGGATTGCATCTTGGATGATGAAGAGGGCACTCTCATTGAATTGATTGTCCACGGCTTCTCGAGGGGTGAAGTTTCTTGGGTCATGAGGATAAAAACCTTCTTCAATGATTCTCCAAAGGTTCGTGTTCACATGTTTCAAATGACGCTTAAAGCGATAGACCCAAGAATCAAAATCTTCATGTTTCTCATATTTAGGAGGAGGACCGGCATGATTCAAATGAGTAGAGGGGATTGGCCCTCCATAAATTGGAGGTTCCACATGGGCAAAGATGCCGGTACCATTTCTACCACTAATAGAAGGACTCTTATCAATGTTAGCTTCCCCCTTGTCAGAGGGAGCATCCGTCACCTTGTTGGTGGGATCACCCACTTTCATCGGCGAGGTAGGTTGTTTAAGTCCTTCTAGGAATTCCTTAAACATGTCCTTGACCTCGGTCGTCATGGAGATTTTCAATGTTTCCAAAGCCACATTGAATTCCTCACGTGAGATCGAGTTACCCCCATCTCCCGTAGATGAGATCGGATTCGCACCGGAGTGCTCTCCCACCTCATCTACGACATAAACCATACTCTTTGGACGGTAAAGTCCTTAAAAAGAGACGAGGCTCTGATACCAATTGAAAGGATCGATATGGTTGACTAGAGGGGGGGTGAATAGGCAACTAACAATTTCTAAGCTTTTCTTTACCAAATTAAACTTTGCAACAAAATAGGTTGTCTAGATGTGCAACTAGGTGAGCAACCTATATGATGCAATAACGACTAGCACACAAGCAAGCAAAGGATGTAAAACAAGTAGGCTTGCAAAAGTAAAGGCACGAAATAACCAAGAGTGGAGCCGGTGGAGACGAGGATGTGTTACCGGAGTTCCTTCCTTTTAAGGGGAAGTACGTCTCCGTTAGAGCGGTGTGGAGGCACAATGCTCCCCAAGAAGCCACTAGGGCCACCGTATTCTCCTCACGCCCTCACACGATGCGAGATGCCGTGATTCCACTATTGGTGCCCTTGAAGGCGGCAACCGAACCTTTACAAGAAAGGTTGGGGCAATCTCCACAACAAACGGAGGCTCCCAACAACAACAACAGCACGAAGCTTCACCACAATGGAGTATGGCTTCGAGGTGACCTCAACCGTCTAGGGTGCTCAACACCCAAGAGTAACAAGATCCGCAAGGGATAAGTGGGGTGAATCAAATATCCTGTGGTGGAAGTGTAGATCGGACCCTTGTCACTCAATCCCGAGCAAATCAACAAGTTTGATTGGCTAGGGAGAGAGATCGAGCGAAAATGGAGCTTGGAGCAACAATGGAGCTTAGAGGTGGAAGAGGTAGTCAACTAGTGTAGGATCGAAAGTATGTCTAGAGGGGGGGTGATTAGACTACTTGTCAATATAAATATTCTGCCTTTTGACAAAGAACAGTTTTTGGCAGATTCACAATTATGATCAAGTCAAGCATCACCCTACACATGCAATTCTAGAGTATGGGCAGCGGAAAGTAAATTGCACATGTAGTAAAGAGAGGTGGAGAAGAGCAAACGCAATTTTGGAGACGCGGTGATTTTTCCCGTGGTTCCGATAGGTGGCGCTATCGTACATCCACGTTGATGGAGACTTCAACCCACGGAGGGTAACGGCTGCGCGAGTCCACGGAGGGCTCCACCCACGAAGGGTCCACGAAGAAGCAACCTTGTCTATTCCATCATGGCCTACGCCCACGGAGGGCTAGCCTTACTCGGGGTAGATCTTCACGAAGTAGGCGATCTCCTTGCCCTTACAAACTTCTTGGTTCAACTCCACATCTCGACGACGGAGGCTCCCAAGCGACACCTAACCAATCTAGGAGGCACCACCCTCCAAAAGGTAATAGATGTTGTAGATGATGATGAACTCCTTGCTCTTGTGCTTCAAATGATAATCTCCCCAACACTCAACTCTCCTCACTGATTTGGCTGTGGTGGAAGAAAGGATTGAGTGGAAAGCAACTTGGGAAGGCTAGAGATCAAGCTTCATATGGTGGGAGTGGAGCAACTTGATCTCAACACAAGGGTAGGTAGTTCTCTTCTCAGAAATGTAAGGTAGGAGTGGTAGTTCTTTCTGATGGCTCTCTCCACGAATGAAGAGGGGGTGGAGGGGTATAAATAGCCTCCACACAAAATCCAACCGTTACACACATTTGAGCAATCTCGGTGGGACCGGTGGACAACTCGGTGAGACCGATAGTTCAAATAATGTGAACGTTGGGATTTTCGGTGGGACCGAATATACAATCTCGGTTAGTCCGATTCGTGCAATGACACGAGCATGCCAGTTTCGGTGGGACCGACTTCATCATCTCGGTGACACCGATTTGATGACGAAGGTTCTGAAACTTGGCAACTCATGTTTCGGTGAGACCGAGTTCGAATCGGAAAATCCGAGTTTACTAGGGTTTGGCTTATGGCTGAGGTGGTTCATCTCGGTGTGACTGAGTTTGGAATATCGGTGGGACCGAGACTACTTATGAGTGTCTATGGCGGTGAAAGTTGCCGATAGTTTAGGAGATGTATCACTAAGCACTTGAGCAACCAGATCATCATCATAACCTCATCCCTTTTAATAGTATTGGCTTTTCCTATGGACTCAATGTGATCTTGGATCACTAAACCGAAAATGGAGTCTTGAGCTTTTGTCAATGCTTGCCTTAGCATTTTGGGGGTCCACTTCTTCATCCTTGCCATACCCATATCACTTGAACTCTCTCAAATGATTCTCAAGTAACTATTAGTTCAATGATATATATGTTGTTATTAATTACCAAAACCACCCGGGGATTAGTTGCACTTTCAATCTCCCCCTTTTTGGTAATTGATGACAACATATAGATCAAAGCTTCGACAAAGGATATAATCAATAAATAATATCGTCGCTTTGAGAAGTATGTGATAAGCAAGAGCTCCCCCTAAATTTGTGCATTATTTAAGATTTGCGTTTGAATGCAAATGCACAATCGATTAGGATCATGGGTCACTCTTCCATGTCACATACATCTTGGTGGAGCGCACAAAATGATAAGAATGAACAGCATGCACCCAATCACCAAGACATGAGTAAATGGTCATACGAGATAGGAATGGCATATGATAAGCATTAAGCACACATTAAAGCATAGTACGACCAAGCACTCATTAAGGTTGTCGGGCGAACGGAGGGACCCGCCATGAAAGCACCTATGGGGCCGGAGCCCTTCGTGAGTCTTGGCACGAGGCGGAGGATGCGCGGAGGGCAGATCGAGGCGATGCGCGCGGGGCGGATTTTTACCCAGCTTCGGGCCGCGATGGACGCGTAAAACCCTACTGCTGCTTTGTGTTGTATTGTGCTCGGGAGTTTGAAGAGCTACAGTAGCAGCTACGCCGAGCGTGGGAGTTGCCAAGATTGAACCCCTCCACGTTGTGCATGGGCCTCCTTTATAGGGCAAAGGGTCACCGACAGTGTCAACGTGGAGGAAGGGGTAAAAGCGTAAAAGAGGTGGTAGTTGGAGCAAAGGCGGGAGCAGTGCAGCTCACAATTGCTTTGAACAGTGGTTTCTACCTACTTTTGACAGAGGGGGACAAGGGCATTTAATGCCCATCGCCGTCGACCCCAAAAGTTCCCGCTCTTGCGTCTCCGTTTGCCACGGCGATGGATCCACCACCGTGGAGTGCCACCGCACCCCCCATGCTGCACAGCCACCCGCCACGCGTCCCTGGAGAGGGCTTAAGGCGACGCGTGGGCGGATGAGCTGGAGTGCGGGCACACAGCGTAGCTCTCCCGGCAAGTACCT
The DNA here is from genome assembly GCA_021437245.1 of Aegilops speltoides. Classification (NCBI taxonomy): domain Eukaryota; kingdom Viridiplantae; phylum Streptophyta; class Magnoliopsida; order Poales; family Poaceae; genus Aegilops; species Aegilops speltoides. The sequence continues at coordinate 139,940,411 of CM038141.1, forward strand.
TGCCGGGGTCTTGATCTTGCCGGGCCCGGGAGCTTGTCGGGCTCTGTAACTTGTCGCTCCCCGGGCCTTTGCCGGGACGCGTATAGCGCCGGGGCGTGTCTTCTATGATGCAATCTTCTAGTTTCCCCGGCGAGCTCCTCTCGCCAGGACCTTTCGTGAGTGATGTAGTCTTGAGCCTGGAACGGCCTTCCCGGCAAGCTCCTCTTGCCGGGGTCTCGATCTTCTGTCTTGTACACTTTGTTCTTGAATGGCTTGATATGGAGCAGGGATGGTCTCCGGCAAGCATGTGGTAGATCCAGCCGCGGGGAGCTGCAACTGCCCGTGCACAAGTTGGGGTAATGAGGTACCCCTACCTTAGTACACCGACAGGAGCCCCCGGGCCTGGGCCATACACGGTGCCGAGCGCTGTTGGGCCAGGCCCAAGATGTCTGCAGGCACTCGCGCCCTGACGTCTTGAATCCACTTCCGCCTCTGCCGCCTCCCCGCGCAACAGCACGCGTCGATTGCGGCGTCGTGGGATGGGACGTGCCCACGTTCTTTAATGAGAAGGGCGGAGCGCTCCCCACTTCCCCATAAAAACAGAGGAAGCAGGCGCGGTTCCCCTCCTTCGCTTTCATTGCTTCTTCTTCCTCCTCCAGAAACCCTCTTTGCGCTCCGCCCCCGCATCTCCTCCGCTGTTTCTTGCGTTTGCGGCGCTGCCGATTCTTCGTCCTCCTTCCCTCGCCGCCTCCGCCATGGCCCCGAAAACCAGGAAGGGGAAGGAGAAGGCGGAGGAGACCAAGAAGGAGAAGTCCGAGCAGGCGGAAAAACTCGCCCAGATGCGGAGGGAGAACGTCGTCTTCCCGCCGCGGCTCGGCGTGCAAGAACTCTGGGGCAAGTATTTCTTGTTCTGGGCCAAGAGGACCACGGCGCATCCTCGGACCAGAGCTCATCCGGCCGGCACCATGGACGAATATCCTGGCGGGTATTATTTCTTCGCAGCCTTCTTCCACTGCGGTCTTTGTCCTCCTTTTTCTGAATTCTTCTGCGACGTCATGAACACATACGGCTTCCACCTTCTTGATTTCACCCCCAATGCCATCCTCACAATGGCGGTTTTCGCACATATGTGCAAAAACTTCATAGGGATACGCCCAAATGTAGCTCTGTTCAGGCACTTCTTTACTCCTAGAGCAGAGCCTGGCTCCCCCCTCTCCGGAGGGATTTCTTGGGTTTTCCGTCTGAACTTGAAGGGGTCAGACTTGCCGGGAGCTCCGCGCAAGTGGGAAGAGTGGCGTCAGATCGGTGCTGGATCGTCGGCCGAGCCGCAGCCCTTCACCGCGCCAAGACAACGCCCATTGTGCGCGGCGGCAGCGATCGAGCGAGCTGGATTCGGACGACATCAAGCTCGGCGTTGCCTTATCCGGATTCTTCGTCTTCGAGAAGCGGGGCTGTCCGTTGCAGAGGTAGGCGCCGACTTCCTCCGCCGCCGCATTGCCCCTCTCCAAGACAGGAAAAGGCCGGCCTGGGAGTACGGCGGCGCAGGGGATATAATGAGGCTGCGCCCCGGGCTGAACTTTAACTTCATGACGCTGGAGCTGAGGGGGATGGTCCGGGAACTCTTCAAATACGACCCGGCCCATCCAGAGTGGTTCAGGCTTCCCCGGGGAGTGGTGCCCCTTTGCAACAGCACAGCTCGGGATCGCCTCCTCGCCATGATGCCAAGCGTCGCCTCGCCGGCGTGGAGCGCACATGGATTCCGCCCGAGCCAATAGACGTCCTCAACTTCTTCGACACCCTCGAGGAGGTGGCGAAGAACAAGGACGAGATCCGGGGGCTGACACGGGACACCACGGACCAGGAGCTCGCGTACATAGCTTCTCGGGCCGAAGAGGCCGCTGCAGCTGCAGCAGCAGGAGCGTTCGGCTGTACGCCCGAGGAGGCAGAGGCTGCAGAGGAGTCCTGCCAAGCGGAGGCGGCGGAGATCTGCAGATTGCTGCGACTTCCTCCCGGCACACTCGCCGGGATCCCCTCCCTGAGGCACTCCGGGATCCCCGGAATCGTGGCCGAGGTCGCGGCAAGAGGTGGCGCTGCCGGAGGGAGCCGAGGCGCCGCAGGGAGCGGAGGCGCCGGAGGGAGCGGAGACGTCAGAGGAAAAGGAGTCGCAGCGCAGGGCGCTGGGGCTGGCGAGCCTGCCGGCGAGGAGGGGGAGGAGGATGCCGCGGTCGACGAGGATGCCGGCGGGTCCACGGACCTTTATGACGACGACCTCTCCTCGTCGTCGGAAACTTCCCCGCCCCGGGCGAGCCCCAAGCGTTCTCCGCTGAAGCGCCTCCGCAAGGTTGCGACGGAAGCGAGTACGCAAGCCCCCCGGCAACTACCGGCTCGCCGGGCGGCGCAAGCTTCCCGGGGGAGTCGAGCCGCGCCGAGGGCAACCGGCGCACCAGACATGGCGGAAGTGACCCGCACGCAGGCCACAGCAAAGGCGCCTCGCGGGTCGACGCCGAGCGGACGTGGGTCTTCTCGGAGCGGAGCGGCGGCTCCGCCCGCTTCTCGGGCTCCGGCTGCCATGGGGCTGGATCTTCGCAGCCCCAGCCCCGAGGACCGCAAAGCGCCGAGGGCCGCCGCCGCTCTCCTCGCGCCGACGCGACCTGTGGCGTATGATTTCTCCGCCTTGAGCGAAGACGACGAGGAGGAACAGGAGTAAGTACCCGAGATTTTCATCTTCTTAAATTTCGCCTTGATTATTGTCGAGGCTAATCTTGTTTTTTGTTGTGTTGATTTCAGGACCTTGACCGAGCGGGCGGCGAAGAAAGCCAAGGTGCCCGTGGTTGAGGTCGCGGACGACTCGCCCGCCGAGGCGACCGGGGACACGCCGGATCCAAGCTTGCCGGACCCGAGCGCTGTCCCGAGGAGCAGCCCCCAGCGCAGCCCCCAGCGTAAGTCTGGGTCCCGCGCCTTCGCTTGCCGGGCGCGTTTGGAGATCTCGTCTTGTTCCAATATCTTGACGTGCTTGCCTTGACTTGTGCAGAGATGGAGCCGCGGCGGCAGGAGCATTCGGAGGTCGCCCTCGAGGAGCCGGCAGTCCCTCCATCCCCGCCAAGGTCGGACTCCCCGGCAAGGGAGAGCGTCCCGGCAAGGGCGGGTACTCCACCAAGGGCGAGTACCCCGCCAAGAGCGAGCAGCCCGGCGAGGGCGGCCACTCCGCCAAGGGATAGTTCCCCGGCAAGGGAGCCTGCCGCTGACGACGTCCGCCAAGGTAGGTTTTGCAACTTTGTCCTCTTGGCGTTGTCTCTTTTTGGATATTCGCTTGAACTTATTTTGCTTTTTCTTCTTCTAGATCTTCCTCCTCCCCCCGAGCAGATGGAGACGGAGGTCGTCGTTGAGGAGGAGGAGGACGTGCAGGGTGGCGGCGGCGACGTCCCTGTCGCCGAGGATGCGGCGGGAGCCGCCGGGCCACATGTGCGAAACCGCTCCGCCATGAGCGCAGCGGCGGAGAGGATGGCGATCGTATCACGCCGACCGGAGGCGGCGGGAGCATCAAGTGCAGCGCGGTCACCGACCCCTCCGCGGAGAGGAGCGGTCCGGCTACTACTTGAAGCCCCAGCGGTGTCTTCATCCAGTACCGTGGGGTTCCTCGTCGCGAGCTCTCCAGGAGGGCGAGGCCTTCGATGGGGAGATCCTCGCCTCCATGGGCTTGAAGGTCGTCGAGGGGCCCGGCGGGAGCGACGGGCCTGATGAGAAGAAGCTGCCTCGTCGGCTCCTGGCCCTTAACCGGGCCAGACAAGCGAAGCTCGCTTCCCGGGAAGCCCTCGCCGCCAAGGCCGCCGAAGAGATGGAGAAGCGCGCGGCGGAGCTCAGCGCCGCCAATCAGGCTGCCCTCCGCGAGGTGGCGGAGAAGCGCGAGCAACTCGCTGGAGAGTATGAAGGGTGGCTGCTGGAGAAGGCCGGCCAAGAGCAGCGGCTGCTCGCCGGGTGGAGCTGTCCCGGGAAGGAGAACTCATCCAGCGGAAGGTCAACCTCGATGTTCACGAGGAAGACCTTGCCGCTCGAAACAGGCCCTTGGCGGGGAGCTGAAAGAGGCGAAAGACGCCATGGCTGCCGCGAATCCGCCAAGGAGGAGCTTGCCGCCAAGGTCGCGCTCTTTGGAGGAGTTCTTGAAGGCGAGCGAGAGAAGGTCGCGCGCTCATCACGGAGCGAGAAAGACGCCCACACCAACTCGTAACTCGGGGTGTCTTTCCAAGAAGGGCGACGAATTGAAGGCCGCCAAGGACTCCATCGAGGGTCTTGAGCTTCAAGTCTCTGCGCTGAAGGACTCGCTTGACGCCGCCCGGGATCGGGAAATCAAGCTGAAGGAGGAACTCCGCGAGGAGCGATCCTTGGTGGCCAGCACCAACAAAGCAGCCGAGGACTTCCGCCGTATCGTCGAGATATGGACCGAGGACTTGGTATCTTCTGCGTCCGCCATTGACCAGGAGCTGCTGGCGCTGAAGCTGGAGCACCTCATCTACTCTCCGGATCCAAACCTTGCCCACAGCGCCAAGCTCAGCCTCTTCTTCAGGGGGATCGCGCCGGCCCTCGCAAATCTGCGGGAGAAGATTCCCGCGCAGCTTGCCGAGGAGACTCGCCGGATGTGCGCGGGAACCATGGAGCGCGTGCTGACGAAGATCGTATACCGCAATCCCGGCGTGAACCTCACCAACGTTCTTCGCAGCTTGCCGGCCGACGCAGACATGGAGGCTCTGAAGGAGCGGGTCGCCCACATCATCGCCAAAGTGAACAAGATCCCCAGGATGGAGGGTGACCGCGTAGACTAGGCCTCCTTTATCTTTATCTCTTTTTTTTGTTGCTGCACAGGTTGCTATGAACTCATTAGTCATTGCGACAAGTTATTCCTTGTAAGATATTACCTTTATTTTGATCAGCAGATGCAGTGTTATCTTCCTTGTTTTGATTCTCAACTCCGCATGTTTCAACTTTATGCTTCTAGGAGTTTTGCCGGCAAGGAGCCCTTGCCGCGAGCGCTGAGTGCCGAACTCGAAGCAGCTCATTGGCCAAGGTCCTACCGGCAAGCAACCTTGCCATGGCCAGTCGCAACGCACTTAGCTTGCTGAGCGGACTCGAAAACAAAACAAGGGCGCAACACTTTGTCGCAGCTCACTTAAATCGTTGAGCGTGCTCGAAAACAAGATAGTGGTGCGGCTATCCACGGGTAGGTTCCTCCGAGCACAAGTTTTCCGTATGAAGCGTGGTTGTTCAAGGAAGGCAACTTAAAACTTAAAATTTAGAGCTGCTCAAATCCTGACAACTTAGCTTTCGTGCTCTATGCACTCTCCGGCAAGCTTCTCTTTCTTGAACAGCACTTGGAGCACTTGGTTCATCCTCCATTTCCTTCCCCCCGGCAAAATTGTGCACGAGGAATGTTTCTTCTGTTTAAGAGACAAGGAAAGAGAAGAAGGAAAACAGGCGTGTGGCCCTTTGGCGTGCTATTGCTTGCCGGATCTGTGTGTCGTACGAAAGATGCCAAATAACTCATGCAAATAGCAAAGAAAAGCATGGGAAAAGGCAAATAGCGCAAAACACAGAAACTTTATTGCTGCACGGTGTCTGCGCCCGGCTTTGTACAAAGGGTTACATGCAACGGCGGCAAAGCTTTTGTACAAAAGGTGGTTGCCGAGCGATCACGGCAACCGCGCTTATGGGTAAAACTTGCGAAGATGCTCTATGTTCCGTGAGTTGCTCATTTGGTAAGCCTTCTTCGGTCTCGAGGCGGACAGCGCCGGGCCTCGTGACTTGTCTCACCCGATAAGGGCCTTCCCACTTCAAGGCGTCAACTTGTTGGAATTCTTGGCGGACTGAACACGCCAAGAACAAGGTCGCCTTCCTCGAGACTCTGGCTCGACCTTGCGGCTATGGTAGCGGCGCAAGGCTTGCTGGTATCGAGCAGCTCGTCAAAGAGTTCGAGACGCCCCTCCTCGAGGAGCAATCGCCATCTTGCCGCAGCTTGCTCTTGCTCAAGCTCATCATAAGCGAGCACTCGAGGAGATCCGTTATCTGAAGTTCCGTGGGGAGAACTGCTTCGCTCCATAGACTAGAGCAAAAGGTGTCCGTCCGTGGCTCGATTTGGTGTCGCTCGATTGACCAAAGAGCCGGCAGCTCCTCTATCCAATTTCTTCCGACTCAAGCAGCCTCGCCGAAAGTTCTTGTCTTGAGTCCGCAGCACTTCAGATTGGCCCTTTCGCTGACCGTTGCTCCTTGGGTGAGCAATGAAGCGAACAGACCTTGGCGCCAAGGTCTTGGACGTCGCATGAAGGTGCGGCTAGTGAATTGTGTACCGTTGTCGGTGATAATCCCGTTAGGGATCCCAAACGGCATACAATCGACCAAGAACTTGATCGCCGATCAGGTTGTCACCTTTCTCCTGAGCTCCACTTCGGCCACTTTGTGAACTTGTCGATTGCTACGCACAAGTACTCAAAGCCCCGACAACAGCGGGAAGGGGCCGAGATATCGAGCCCCTGCATCGAGAAGGGCCAGGATAAAGGGATTGTTTGGAGAGCTTGAGCTGGCCGATGAATCTGCTTTGCATGGGCCGCACGCTTCACACTTGGTTACTAGTGCGATTGCATCTTGGAGGCTTCTTGCCAAAGAACCCTTGCCGGAAAGCTTTCCGCAAGCGCTCTTCGCCAATATGGTGGCCGATATGCCTCCGTGTATCTCGCCAGCAGCTTCGCCCATCTTCCCGGAGATGCACTTCAATCGACACCATTGAGCCTTCTTCTCATACAGCTCGTTGTCTCTTAACCGGTACATACTTGACTGTCTGGTTATCTTTTCTATTTCTTCTGGGTCGTCGGGAAGTTCTCCAGTTTGCAGGAAACGGACGATCTGCTGCGCCCATGCCGGAGCTCGGGGCTCAACGGCAAGGACCAAAGGCGTGAAGGCCGCTGCGGGAACCTCAGCCTCTACGGCAAGGATCTCTGGTTCTGCCGGAGACGAAGGTCCCCCGGCAAGCTCGTCGAGGCGAGGCTTGTCGGGAACATTTGCTTCAACTGCACAGATCTGAGGACCTGTAGGAGCAAACTGTTCCTCAGCGTTCTGGCCGTTGATCTTGGGGACTTTGGCGGCGGCCTCAGGGAGATCCGCCGGCAAGTAGTCGCCGGAGACCAACTTTCTCTTCTTGGACTGTCCAATTGATGGGGTGACAGATGGTTGTGTCAGCTTGAGCAAGAAGGTCCCTGGTTCCACAGGTAACTTCATCGAAGCACACTTTGAAAGGCCATCTGCGATTTCATTCTGAGCTCTCGGGACATGCTCCATCTGCAAGCCTTCAAAGCGCTCCTCAAGCTTCCTCACTTCATCTACATAAGCTTCCATCAAAGGACTCTGATAACTCTTGTTAACTTGCCGGACCACCAACTGAGAATCTCCTCGGACAATTAACTTCCTGATCCCAAGTTCGGCCGCAATCCTGAGACCGGCGAGCAAACCTTCATATTCAGCAGTGTTGTTTGTCGCTTGCTCCTTGGGAAGTGCATCTGGATAACGTATTTAAGGTGCTCTCCGTGGGCGCGATGAGCACCACGCCGCACCGCGCCTTTGCAGCGAGAAGGCACCGTCAAAGTACATTACCCATTCACTTGTCGCTTCTTGTCTTGGTGTACTTGTTTCTTGAACTTCTTCATCGGTGTTGGGGTCCATTCCGCTATGAACTCTGCCAAAGCCCGGCTCTGTATGGTTGAAGTACTTTCAAACTTGAGTCCAAAGCTCGACAGCTCCAGTGCCCACTCAACGATCCTGCCTGTTGCTTCTGGATTGTGCAATATCCTTTTCAGCGGGAAGCGAGTGACCACCGTTATCTCGTGTGCCTGGAAGTAATGGCGCAGCTTTCTCGAGGCCATGAGGAGGCCGAAAAGCAGCTTTTGCACACCAGAGTATCTTGATCTAGCCCCCTGAAGAAGGGAGCTTACAAAATATACTGGGTGCTGCACCATCTTCTTCCGCACTTCATCCTGTTCCTGCGCAGAGTTGTCCTTGTCGGGCCAGAGCTTGTCGGGCAGCCTCGCTTGTCGCTGGGCTCGCTTGCGGTGGTGTAGCCTCCTCGTCGGACTCCCTCTCCGCTACTAGCGCAGCACTAACCACTTGGTTGGTTGCCGCTAGGTACAGCAGCAACTTCTCTTGTGGTTTAGGTGCGACAAGTATTGGGGTGGATGATAGGTATCGTTTCAAATCTTGCAGCGCTGTCTCCGCTTCTGGAGTCCATTTCATGGGGCCTGCCTTCTTCAAGATTTTGAAGAAAGGTAGGGCGCGCTCTGCAGACTTTGAAATGAACCTACTGAGGGCAGCTACACAACCTGCGAGTTTTCTGACATCCTTGACTCGCTTCGGGGCCTCGATCTGCTCAATGGCTTTAATCTTGTCGGGTTGGCTTCAATCCTCTCTCAGGACACAAAGAACCCGAGAAGCTTGCCGGAGGGAACTCCAAAGACGACTTCTCGTGGTTCAACTTTAGTCAGATCTTCGCGAGGTTCTGAATGTCTCTTCCAAATCTTGAATCAGCGTGTCCTTGCTCTTGCTCTTCACCACGATATCGTCCATGTAAGCCTCTACATTTCTGTGGATCTGTGGCTCAAAAGCAGTATACACTACCCTTGCAAATGTTGATCCTGCATTCTTCAGTCCAAATGGCATGCGTATGAAGCAATAGGTGCCACATGGAGTGATAAACGCAGTCTTCTCTTCATCCTCTTTGGCCATAAAGATCTGGTGATAGCCTGAGTATGCATCAAGAAAGCAGAGTAGCTCACATCCGGCAGTGGAGTCAACAATCTGGTCGATGCGCGGCAAAGGGAATGGATCCTTGGGACATGCTTTATTCACATCGGTGAAGTCTATACACAGCCTCCATTTCCCGTTGGCCTTGCGCACGACGACTGGGTTTGCTAGCCACGTCGGATGGATTACACCTCTGACTAGGCCTGCTGCCTCTAGCTTCTTGATTTCTTCGCTGATGAATTCTTGGCGCTCCACGGCTTGTTTCCTCACTTTTTGCTTGACGGGCCGCGCATGAGGGCAAACGGCAAGCTTGTGCTCGACACCTTCACAGGGAACACCGGGATGTCGATGGTTGCCATGCAAACACATCAACATTCGCCCGCAGGAAGGCAACGAGCGCTTTCCTATTTGTCGTCAGCGTGGCACCGATGGTGAAAGTACCACCAAAGCCGCCCTCCTGGCGGACACCTTCTTGGTTGCCGCGGAGCGCCATTCCCTTTTACTTTTGCCGGTGGAGCTCGACGGGGCGCCCTCGACAAAGAGCGCAGCACCAAGAGGTGCGATCGCCGGAGTGGGCCCCCGAGCACTTGCCGGACTTGGTCTTCGTCTTCTTCCCCCCGGGAGCTTCAGCGGCAAGTGTATCCTTATCGGCTGCTGCTGCCGCATCCCGGTAGATCTTGTCGGCGCAGATGAGCGCGTCTTTCTTGTCGCCGTGGACAGCGATGACGCTTATCGGCCCCGGCATCTTGAGCACGTTGTAAGCATAATGGGAAGCTGCCATGAACTTGGCGAGGGCGGGACGGCCGAGTATTCCGTTGTATGGCAACGGAATATCGGCGACGTCGAAAGTAATGCGCTCAGTCCTGAAATTGAGCTCCCCGCCAAAGGTCACCGGCAGAGTGATCTTTCCCTTGGGCTTACTCCGTCCCGGGTTGATTCCTTGGAAAGAACCGGTCTCTTCGAGCTCGCCATCTGGGATTTGGAGTTTCTTGACTACAGCAGAGGAAATCAAGTTCAGCCCGGCCCCGCCGTCAACCAACATTTTGGTGACCTTGAGGTTGCGGATAGTGGGCGAGACCAGCATCGGCAAGCACCCGACCGCGGTGGTGCGGTCAGGGTGATCCTCAAGATCAAAAATGATGGGCGTGTTGGACCATTTGAGGAGGCTGCGCGACTCCATGGGCGGCTCTGCTGCATTCACCTCACGTACCCACTGCTTTAGCTGGCGGTGGGAGGTGTGCAGTGAGGCGCCACCGTCGACGCACAGGACCTCCGTGGCCTTCTAGAACTCCTGCTCGCTGTCATCCTCATCCTCCATGTCTTCATCGTCGTCTTCATCCTTGTCGCGGCTCCGGGAAGGTCGATCACCTTGTCGCCGCTTGGCCTTGCCGAAGCGTCCCCCCTGGCTATTGAACGGCCGCTTCTTGCTCGGTTCTCCTCCGCCACCTTGGGCCCTTTCTTTGTCGCGCCTCTCGTACTCAGCTTTTTGTTGCTCGACGAGATAGTCGACGCGCTTGCAATTATAGAGATCGTGGCCCTTGGTGCGGTGGATTTTGCAGTACTGCTTGCCGGGCCCGTCCTGCTTGTCGGCTGCCGCTACAGGGGCAGGCTCCTTGCCGGAGTCGCCAGCCCGTGTTTGCTTGGCGGGAGCCTCCTTGCCGGACTTCTCGGCGGCAAGTACCACTTCCTTGTTCTTTTTCTGACTGTTTTGCCGCCGGCGCTTCTTTGCCGGGGCGGCGTCGTCGGAGTCGCTTCCCCCCGCGCCAGTATCCTCCCCGGGGAGCCTCCTCCCTTCTTCCGCGCGTGCGCATTTATCAGCCAGAGCATAGAGCTCGCTGATACCCCGAATCTTGGTCATCGCCATCTCTCACAAGATGCGGCGGTTACGCGACGCTCGTGGAACGCGCGATAACCGCGCAGGTGGACATCGGGATGTTGTGCTGCACACGGCTGAAGCGTTGGATATACTTGCGCAGGAATCTCCCTCCCCTCGGGCCAAAATGTGGAGATCGCTCTCCTGGCCGTGAGGTTTGTGGCTGCCAGTGAAGGCGCCAACAAACTGATGGCAAAGGTCTGCCCAAGAGGAAATGGAGCCTTCCGGCAAGTGCATAAGCCAAGAACGAACGCTCGCCTAAGCACGAAGCGGAAGTAGTTCGCCAGAATTTTTTCGTCGCGCCCGCAGCCTGTACGCGATGGTGTAGACACCGAGGAACTCCGAGGGTGCGCTTTGCCGTCGTACTTCTCCGCACGTCGGGCTTGAAATTCTTCATGCTGGACATCGGGCGCGCCGCAGCTCGCGGGTGAACGCCGGGCAGCTCGCTGCGTCTGCGGCAAGTCGCTCAGCTCACCGGCGCCGCCGCGTCGGCGTTGCTCCCAGCTCTCTGGTCCGATTGTCGCCGAAGCTTTCGGCGGCGCCGATCGTAGTTCGAGCGTCTTCTTGCCGCCGGTCATCGAGGACCTGGCGTTGATCCTGACGAGCCGCGGGTCCGACGATGCCGTGGAGCCATCGTCGGCGTTGTTCCGGCGGGGCGGCGTCTTTCGCTTCCGCGGCGGGGAGTGCACGGTGGTTGCACCCCCGGCGGTCTTGTCACCGCCGGCCTTCGTTCTCTCGGCTTGCCGCGGCCGTGAGGCTACTGGCTGCTGCGGACGGTCGTTGTTGGCGAAGGCGATCAGGCTCTGGATGGTAGCCCTCCAGTCCTCGGCCTTGTCCGCTGCTGGAGGGAAGTCGAGGAGCATCTGCGCTCTTGTGAGCGCTTCTGCAGGAGTGGAGGGAAGCGGGAGCGAGCGGTGCGGGGAGTGGGACGCGCTCGGACTCCTAACAATGTTAGAAGGAGCAGGGTCCTGCCCCGGCGCCTTTGCTTTGCCTGTGTCTGGACGGGGGTCCGGAACATCCCGCGAGCCTCCGGTACGTCCCTGCTCCAGTAGGCGGATACCACCTCCCGTGGTATGGCGCTGCTGGGTCGTTGTGCGCTGAGATGGACGTGGATCCACGGAGGCCGAAGCACGGTCATCCGTCCCGTCCCTGGATCTGGTGGCGCCGCGAGCACCCTCGCCGGTGTCCACCCTTTCGACGGTGTCCCCTCCGCCCACCGCTGGCTCCGGTGGCGGCGGGTGAGACGCAGACGGGTTCAAACCTCGAGGCCCTCGCTTGGGGCCATGGCGCGATTGTCGGCGAAGTTCTTTAAACCGGAGAGGTTGATGAAGAACGCGCCGCTAACGCCGGATCAGGTCCGCGACAACCTCGACGCCTCTACCGGGCGCGCCAAAGATGTCGGGCCGGAACGGAGGGGACCCCGCCCGCCGCGAGCACCTATGGGGCCGGAGCCCCTTCGTGAGTGCGGTACGAGGGCGGAGGATGCGCGGAGGGCAGATCGAGGCGATGCGCGCGGGGCGGATTTTTACCCAGCTTCGGGCCGCGATGGACGCGTAAAACCCTACTGCTGCTTTGTGTTGTATTGTGCTCGGGAGTTTGAAGAGCTACAGTAGCAGCTACACCGAGCGTGGGAGTTGCCAAGGATTCGAACCCCCTCCACGTTGTGCATGGGCCTCCTTTTATAGGGCAAAGGAGTCACCGACAGGTGTCAACGTAGGAGGAAGGGGTAAAAACGTAAAAGAGGTGGTAGTTGGAACAAAGTCGGGAAGCAGTCACAACGATTGCTTGAACAAAGGGTTTCTACCTACTTTTGACAGAGGGGACAAGGGCATTTAATGCCCATCGCCGTCGACCCCAAAAGTTCCCGCTCTTGCGTCTCCGTTTGCCACGGCGATGGATCCACCACCGTGGAGTGCCACCGCACCCCCATGCTACATGACCACCACCCGCCACGCGTCCCTGGAGAGGGCTTAAGGCGACGCGTGGGCAGATGAGCTGGAGGCGGGCACACAACGTAGCTCTCCGGCAAGTACCTTGCCGGGTCTTGATCTTGCCGGGCCCGGAGCTTGTCGGGCTCAGAAACTTGTCGCTCCCGGCCTTTGCCGACGCGATAGCGCCGGGCGTGTCTTCTATGATGCAATCTTCTAGTTTCCCGGCGAGCTCCTCTCGCCAGACCTTTCGTGAGTGATGTAGTCTTGAGCTGAACGGCCTTCCCGCAAGCTCCTCTTGCCGGGTCTCGATCTTCTGTCTTGTACACTTTGTTCTTGAATGGCTTGATATGGAGCAGGATGGTCTCCGGCAAGCATGTGGTAGATCCAAATGGGGAGTCTGCAATGCCCGTGCACAAGTTGGGGTAATGAGGTACCCCTACCTTAGTACACCGACAAAGGTAGAATCAAACGGAGTATCAAACACACTGAATGTCTCGAAAACCAAAAGTATCTCAAAGAAACCGCAAAAGAACGAAAGAGCAAAAGCGCAAAGACAATAGCACTCTCTCTCAAAGCCCTATGATCTATACAATTTCTCCCCTTTGGCAACAAGTTACCAAAAGTTCAAAAAGCATAGAGCTAAGCGTCCACTTTGGGACTCTGCTGGCGGCTCCGTGCTGGTTGATGTCGGAGTGGATATGACAACATCGGCGAAGACTTCAGCTGATGTCTGTCTTTGGAGGAGTGGATACTGGAGCTGGAGCTGGCGAGGAGCAATCTTCTTGAACTGTGGAGGTGCCAAGCTGTAGTCCTAGTGTCGATCCATCGAATAGCAAATGATCGGGATCCTTTGGGAACCGGAGCGATCTGTCGATGAGAATCTGGACTAAGTCATCCTGCAACTCACGCATAAGCTCTGCCTTGTCCTGCTTTGCTTCCTCAATGTCGCCTCGAGCTTGTTGACGGTCACTTGTACTTCATCGACTTCACGCCCGTAGCGTGGATCTTCTCGTCAACAATCCTCTCTAAGCTCTCCCGAGACTGTTCAATGCTGGCCAGCGTTGTTCAATCCTTTGAGTAGCTTCAAGAATTTGCTCTCCAAACTCTTTGGTTTAGCTGCTGCCGCTGCTGCTGCTTCCTTGTCGACTTTGGCTTTCTTAGCAGCTGCGATCTTGGCTTGACCTTCAACAGATGTCGGATCCTCCTCATCCATCACAACAACATTGTCTTCATGCTCGCTGCAATAGTAAATGTTCTCTATCCAACAAGAATGTGCCCGTGCCAAACTTGGCATTGATAAGCATCTGAATCTGGGGCAAATCCACATGACCTTTTCTCGTCACCGCAGTCCTCTTAATGGTCTCTACCATCAAGTCCATCACCTTGAAAGGTGCTCTCTCATCAAGTATGTGCAGCATGTTGATATAGTATCCTCGATCATGCGATCATCTCCAGATTTGGGCATCAAGGTATGCCTCAAAATGGTATTAGTGGTAGGTAAGCCTACACGGAGATGGTAGATCGAGCCGAGTTTCCAGATTTCCAAATCCTCTGCTGGAACCTCTTTGTACATGTTTTCATGGATTCATGATTCTTCTTTGGAATCCCATATACATCAATATCATCTTCTCGTTGCCTTTGGAGCATTTAGAATTTCTGCCCATTCTTCAACAGAAGAAGAAAACCTTTGACCTTCACCATCCACATAATCTTTCCATCGGGGTAGAAGTGAGTGTGGCATAAAATTGCATTATCATCTCATTGTTCCAACTGGTCAATTTCGACCTACAAAATCTGCAACTCCACATGCAAAGAAACTTTCATGCACATGTGGAAAGAAATCTCTGTGCTTTTGCTGTCAATGTACTTCCAAATAACATATCCGTGTCTGCGACTATGGGCTTCTTGTCCATCAACACGGTCTCATAGAAGTCCTGCTTGCTCTCGTGTGAAATCTGGGATCTACAGCAGTTCTTCTCCTCACGGCATATGGGTCAGTTTGTCTCCATAGCTTGAGACCTTTATCTTTCCTTGCCTTCATATCCTCAGCTTGAGGATGAGCATCATTATGGAGTGGCAGTTTTGGACGAAGTTTCAGCAAAACTGGTCCTTCATCGTCAGACTCAGCTGGTGGCACATCATCCTTGTTCTTTTCAGACGCTGGAATGTTTCTAATGGTCCTCTTGGGCTTGGCAACAGGCTTTGCTGGAGCTGCCTTAGCTGGAGCAGATTTCTTGGGCTTTGATGTGGCTCCAGCCTTAATGGCATCACCCATGAGCTTGACTTCGAGGAGGAGGCTGGGGTGCTTCCTCATCCTCATCCTCTCTCTGCTGCATCTGCATGAGGATCAATATACATATCTGCTCTAGCTCCCCACACATGCACTATCCTCTTTCTCGTGGTGGTTTTCTTCACTTTGCTTGCAGTGCCTCTCCCAAATTCAGCTTCTTAGCAACAGTTGATTGCTTGACTTTGCTGGTGCCCTTCTTAGATTGTTGATCTTGTTGCTCTTTGGCAACAACCTTCCTTTAGGCTTTGAGGTCACCTCTTCCTCAACAACAAAATCTGAATCCTCATCATCTGAATTCCTCTTCTTTCTAGCTCGTGGCTGCAGGAGGCATGCCACTTGGTGTACTCCTCTCACCATCATTGGATGAGCTACTAGGATCGGGACTAGTGCCCGCCTCGAATGTCTGCAATGGGTGTCTCGACCTGTTCTCACCGCCACTGGCATCGACATGGCTGACAACCCGTGAATAGATAAGGTGTAGGCAGAGAAGAAGAGTCATCACAAACTGCAGAAGTTTTTGCAAAAAAATGTGTTCAAGTTCTAGTATTAAGTTTTCACAGAAGACATTTCGATCGACCGAGTTTAAGGTTCGTGAATCCGAAGTGTTAAACAGAGCTTGGCACACCACTTTCGGTTTGACGAAGTGGGTTTCGATCCCGCCGAAAACACTAGGGTTTCACAGAATCTTCATTTCGTCACACCGATTTTGCACAACTCGGTTGGACCGAAGGGTGCGGTAATGGCTATAGGCCAAATCGGTCATACCGAAAATATAAAATCGGTCTCACCGAGATGTGTTCCGAAACCTAACCCTAAAACTTTTACTCGAATCTAGTTCAAACGAACCAATCTGGTGTACAGGAGGATTTCAATCGTGGCAAGATACTAGGCAATCCAAAACGTGCATTGAATCGAGATGGGAGCACGAGTGGGATCAAACTCACCCTAACTTGGTGGAGTTTTTCTCGGCGGCAACGGCTCGGAGGAGATGGCCGTTGACGGCGACGGAGACTCTGCGCGAGGGCGCTGACAGCGACGATCCGGAGACCAAGGCGACGGCAGCAAAGGGGTGTGGGGCGAAACGTTTGAAGGAGGAATCAGCGCGCGCCCTCGGAATATATACCCCATTGTCGGTGGGACCGAGTTGTAAAACTTCGGTGGCACCGAGATGGATAACTGCTAGGCGTTATGCACTTCGTCACGCCGAAAATCACAACTCGGTTTCACCGAGATGAAAAACTAGATCAGTCTAAATGCTTTCGGTTCGACCGAGTTTGAGTGAGTTGGTCTGACCGAAATCAATTAGAAGGTTTTGGAAATTAGCCCTTGACGGATCGGTGGCTCAGTGCTCCTCACCCGAGGGTCCAAAATGACTTGTTCAAATTTTGTGATGTAAGCATGAATAGGATTTGAGACAAGAAAGCATAGATAGCTAGGGAGGTACTTAGGCATTCTTGTCCATCCATTTGGTCGAAAAATCAAAACGACCAAAACAACAAATGGATGTCCTCGAATGGATAAAATCATGCATCCAACATGCTCACACAATAAGATAGCAAATGAAATATGTGTCAAACATG
Organism: Aegilops speltoides; assembly: GCA_021437245.1. Classification (NCBI taxonomy): domain Eukaryota; kingdom Viridiplantae; phylum Streptophyta; class Magnoliopsida; order Poales; family Poaceae; genus Aegilops; species Aegilops speltoides. Next base: position 139,956,839 of record CM038141.1, read on the forward strand.
CACAACCAAAACTCTAGCAACTAACACACAATTTGTCGATGACTAGGTCATCTTTATATGAGTATATTGACTTAGGAGCCAAATGAGAACATTTGATCATAGGTCATACTCATCGTTTAAGCACAAGTGGGGTTACCACTTTTACATAAAGCATTGATGTGTTCACATCATTTGAAGATGCTTTAGCTCAATTTTTAGAGCAAAGCTCCCCTAGATGTGAGAACCCTTTTAAAGGGTCAAACTAACCTTGGGTTGTCGTAGAAGACTTCATGTAGATGTTGAAGATGTGGATGCTCAATGTTGATGGAGATCATCAAGAGTTGGGAGCTATCCTTTGGATTCGGGCACTTTCAATACCTACATGGGTTAGTCCCACAAGGAACAAACAAGGATATCCATGGACATAGATTGAAGTTCACAATAGATGATGTCCATGAAAGCAATGATTACCTTGTCCCTTGACTTACCAACAAGAGGGTTTGTGACTCCATGAACTAGTGCACGATGTGGAAGTTGATTGCACAAGTTTTTGCCAAAATGAATGTGAGTGAAGTATGTTGGCGGAGTCACCCTCAAGAACTTTCTAGTTCTTCTTCTTGGGATCCACATCATCTTGATGGGAATCCTTGGGGTTGTAGTTGAGCTTGACGAAGTAGAACTTGACGTTTCCTTGGGAACCCACTTGACCATGGCTTGAGGTGCTTCAACAAATGCATCAATCTCCTCTTGAAGCTTGTCCTTGCCTTTTAGCTTGTGGTCTTGTGGTGGAAGGTCATCTTGAGCTTGTTCCACATTGGAAGAAGTAGGATCATACTTCTCTTTTTGAGGAACAAACTGTGGAGTAGGATATTGACCTTCTTCCCACTCAACGCCTTCAGCGTTGAACTTTCGCTCAAAACCAATTCCTTGATTCTTCCGGTGCCTTCCTTGCTTGCGAACAATTTCCTCAAAGTTCTTGCTTCCGGCAAGGCTCTTGTAGACACCTTTCTCTATGATCCCTTTCAATAAACTATTCTCTTGCTCAAGTGTAACTTGGCTTGAAACATTGTTAGTGGAATCAAGAGAACTACTAGAAGCAACAACATTGGATTTAGCATGGTTATTGTTACTGCTAGAGGAAGAATTTTTCTTATGCTTGGGATGCTTAGTCTTAATGGGTGGCAAGAAATTAGACAAGAGAAGTCGTTTGGCAAGATATGAAGAACTCTTCTTTCGAAGATCGTCATTGATTGCTTTTAGAAACTCATGTTCTTGCTCTAGATTGAGCTTCTCGAAGCGTAGTTTCTCATGAGATCTTAGGAGCTCTCTATGATCTTCTTGAGTTGTTTCATGAGCTAACTTAAGAGTGTTTAGTTCTTTAGTTAGACGCTCAATCTCCTTCATAGCATTGTCATTCGACTCTTCTCGACTATAAAGACTACTAGCATGTTCATCGTTACTAGGCTCACTGGATTTATCATGCAAGAGCTCATCTTCACCAAGCAAGTCATCCTCATCACTATCAAAGTCAATGAATTCAGGGTGTGATACCTTGGGGCCTTTAGCCATGAAGCATCTTCCAATTCCCTCATTTGGTGAATCAAATAAGTCGTAGGAGTTGGAGTTGGAGGATACGAGAGCAAGACCGGCAACACCTTCATCTTGACTGTAGTCGGAGTCGGAGTGATAGCTTCCTTCGGATTGATTGTCGGAGTCGGAGCCAGAGACCCATTCACCTACATGAGCTTGATGTTTTCTTCTTGTGTAGCTCCTTGATGACTTGTCTTTCCTCTCCGAATCCTTGCTTCTCCGAGAGGGTCTTCGTTCATAACGATCATCTCTGCTCCTTCTCTCTTTCGAGGTGACTCATCTCTTGAGCTTCTTCTTCTTGGAGATTCTTCTCTTCTCTTGTGGGGAGCCGTACACTCATTTGAGTAGTGTCCGGTCTTCCACAATTGTAGCAGATTCGATCACGACTAGAAGATCTCTTTTCATCATATGATCTAGACTTTGAGCTTCTCTCTTTGCCTCTATTCTTGTAGAATTTGTTGAAGTTCTTGACCATTAGGCTTATCTCTTCATTGAAACTAACTTGTCACTTGAGGTTGTGGGAGCATCACTTGTAGCTTTGTAAGCACCACTTGACTTGTTGTGAAGCTCTTCCTTATCCTTAAGTGTCATCTCATGAGCAACAATTCTTCCAATGACTTGGTTGGCTTGAGAGTCTTGTAGTTTGGCATCATTTGGATCAAAGTGCACACGGTGTCATACTTTCCATCCAAAGCTCGAGAATCTTCTTGATGATGAATCGGTCGGTCATTTCTTCGCTTCCTAAGCCGGCAATCTCATTTGTGATGAGAGCAAGCCTAGAGTACATTTCAGCGACTCCTTCACCATCCTTCATCTTGAACTTGTCAAGTTGACCTTGAAGAATATCTAGCTTTGATTCCTTCACGGACTCGGTACCTTCGTGCATTTCAACCAAAGTATCCCAAATCTCTTTTGCATTCTCAAGACGGCTGATTTTGTTGAACTCCTCGGGACACAAGGCATTGAAGAGAATGTCACAAGCTTGAGCATTGTTTTGCAACATCCGCAATTCTTCCGTGTAGCCACGATCCGAACTTTTCCTTCCTCAAGAATTCACCTTGCATACCAACACAAATAATGCCCCATGCGGCTGGGTTATGACCAAGAATATGCATTTTCATTTTATGCTTCCAACTAGCAAAATTTGTACCATCAAAGTAAGGACCTCTCGAAAATTACCCTCACTAGACGCCATACTCTCCTAGGTTGTGAAACCAAGCTTATGGAGTCCAATGCAATGGAAACCAATACAATGGAGACCAAAGCTCGATACCACTTGTAGGATCGAAAGTATGTCTAGAGGGGGTGATTAGACTACTTGTCAATATAAAAATTCTGCCTTTTGACAAAGAACAGTTTTTGGCAGATTCACAATTATGATCAAGTCAAGCATCACCCTACACATGCAATTCTAGAGTATAGGCAGCGGAAAGTAAATTGCACATGTAGTAAAGAGAGGTGGAGAAGAGCAAACGCAATTTTGGAGACGCGGTGATTTTTCCCGTGGTTCCGATAGGTGGCGCTATCGTACATCCACGTTGATGGAGACTTCAACCCATGGAGGGTAACGGCTGCGCGAGTCCACGGAGGGCTCCACCCACGAAGGGTCCACGAAGAAGCAACCTTGTCTATTCCATCATGGCCTACGCCCACGGAGGGCTAGCCTTACTCGGGGTAGATCTTCACGAAGTAGGCGATCTCCTTGCCCTTACAAACTTCTTGGTTCAACTCCACATCTCGACGACGGAGGCTCCCAAGCGACACCTAACCAATCTAGGAGGCACAACCCTCCAAAAGGTAATAGGTGTTGTAGATGATGATGAACTCCTTGCTCTTGTGCTTCAAATGATAATCTCCCCAACACTCAACTCTCCTCACTGATTTGGCTGTGGTGGAAGAAAGGATTGAGTGGAAAGCAACTTGGGAAGGCTAGAGATCAAGCTTCATATGGTGGGAGTGGAGCAACTTGATCTCAACACAAGGGTAGGTAGTTCTTTTCTCAGAAATGTAAGGTAGGAGTGGTAGTTCTTTCTGATGGCTCTCTCCACGAATGAAGAGGGGGTGGAGGGGTATAAATAGCCTCCACACAAAATCCAACCGTTACACACATTTGAGCAATCTCGGTGGGACCGAAGTGGACAACTCGGTGAGACCGATAGTTCAAATAATGTGAACGTTGGGATTTTCGGTGGGACCGAATATACAATCTCGGTTAGTCCGATTCGTGCAATGACACGAGCATGCCAGTTTCGGTGGGACCGACTTCATCATCTCGGTGACACCGATTTGATGACGAAGTTTCTAAACTTGGCAACTCATGTTTCAGTGAGACCGAGTTCAGAATCGGAAAATCCGAGTTTACTAGGGTTTGGCTTATGGCTGAGGTGGTTCATCTTGGTGTGACTGAGTTTGGAATATCGGTGGGACCGAGACTACTTATGAGTGTCTATGGTAGTGAAAGTTGCTGATAGTTTAGGAGATGTATCACTAAGCACTTGAGCAACCAGATCATCATCATAACCTCATCCCCTTTTAATAGTATTGGCTTTTCCTATGGAATCAATGTGATCTTGGATCACTAAACCAAAAATGGAGTCTTGAGCTTTTGCCAATGCTTGCCTTAGCATTTTGGGGGGTCCACTTCTTCAGTCCTTGCCATACCCATATCACTGAACTCTCTGAAATGATTCTCAAGTAACTATTAGTTCAATGATATATATGTTGTTATTAATTACCAAAACCACCCGGGGATTAGTTGCACTTTCAACTAGAGGTAGAAGACACCCCTTATATAGTCGTGGGAAAAATCCAACCGTTATCCAACATGTTCAGCCCGTGACACACGGTAGTACTGTTCTAGGGGCGCGGTACTACCGCGAGGCTGCGCGGTACTACCGTGGACGATCACGGTACTACCGTAGCAGCAGCACAGGCTGGAGCTAGCCTGACTAAGGGGCAGTACTACCGCTGGCGCGGTGCGGTACTACCGCTCCCCCTTGCGGTACTACCGCAAGGCAGGAGAGTCACGGCCTGGGAAGGGCGCGGATGAAATAAATTACATCCGTGCCTACTTCCGCTGAAACTGGGGTGGTGCAAAAACCCGACGCGGTACTACCGCTCGCGAGGCGCGGTACTACCGTGGCGGCGCGATGTAAAATTACATCCGCGCTTACTACCGTTTCATCTTGGTACTAGGTCGGAGGGCCACGGTACTACGACTCCTAGGGAGTGGTACTACCGTGAGCCCCAGCGGTACTACCGCACTGGGCGAGCGGTACTACCGTGGTGGGCGTGGATGTAAAAAATTACATCCGCCCCTACTACCGCACCGGAGCGGCACAAGGCCTGGGTGCCGCGGTACTACCGCTCCAAAGGGGCGGTACTACCGTGACACCCAGCGGTTCTACTGCTTGTACCTGCGGTACTACCGCAAGTACAGCAGTAGTCGCCAGGTTTTCGCACAACCAAGATAACGAAGGGCAGCTCCAAAGTGCAGGGAAAGGAGGGACAAGTGTACGTGTTGATTCCACCCAAACCTTTCCGACGCGGACCCCCTCGTAATAGTACGGCTCTCCTACGACTCAACTCCACGAAAGAGAAACGTAAAACAACGCCGACTTCAATAGTCTCCGAGGGGCACCGAATCGTCTTGTGCCTAGTGATGAAGTATTTGAGAGACTCAAGGCACACGATTAGTCCGCAAAAGCATTGTCATCAATCACCAAAACACTTAAGGGATAAATATGCCCTTACAAAATTCCATGCTGTTCTAAATGACTCTCAAAATAATATAAGTGAAGCATGAGAGACTAATAATTTCTTTAGAATTAAGACACCACCGTGCTCTAAAAGATATAAGTGAAGCACTAGAGCAAAAACTATCAAGCTCAAAAGATATAAGTGAAGCACATAGAGTATTCTAGCAAATTCTAATCAAATAGGCTTCTCCCAAAAGGTGTGTACAGCAAGGATGATTGTGGTAAACTAAAAATCAAAGACTAATATAATACACGACGCTCCAAGCAAAACACATATCATGTGGCGAATAAAAATATAGCTCCAAGTAAAGTTACCAATGAACGAAGACGAAAGAGGGGATGCCTTCCCGGGGCATCCCCAAGCTTAGGCTTTTGGATATCCTTGAATATCTTGGGGTGCCTTGGGCATCCCCAAGCTTAGGCTCTTGCCACCCTTTATTCCATAGTCCATAAAAGCTTTACCCAAAACTTGAAAACTTCACAACACAAAACTCAACCGGAAATCTTATAAGCTCCGTTAGTGAAAGAAAACAAAACCACCACATAAGGTACTGTAATGAACTCATTCTTTATTTATTTTGGTGTTAAACCTACTGTATTCCAACTTCTCTATGGTTTATAAACTATTTTACTAGCCATATGTGCATTGAACTAAGCAAACAACACACGAAAAACAGAATCTGTCAAAAACAGAATAGTCTGTAGAAATCTGTAACTAACGCAAACTTCTGGAACTCTAAAACTCCTACCAAAATAGGAAGTCCTGGAAAATTCGTATGTGGATCAGCAGAAAAAAGAATCAATGCAAAAGCACCTTCCTGCGATTTAACAAAATTATATTCGTGCCTGAAAAGATTCTGTTTTTCAGCAGAATCAAATCAACTATCATCATAGGTTATCCTATAGGTCCTACTTGGCACAAACACTAATTAAAAGATAAAAACACATCTAAACAGATGGTAGATGCAAGATTTATTACTAAACAGGAGCAAAAACATAAAACACAAAGAAAATTGGGTTGCCTCCCAACTAGCGCTATCGTTTAACGCCCCTAGCTAGGCATAAAAGCAAAGATAGAACAAACGAGTGCCCTCTTTGGCACTAAATTCATAAGTAGCCCGCATGATAGATTCGTAAGGTAATTTGACTTTCTTTCTTGGAAAGTGCTCCATGCCTTTCTTTAATGGAAATTGGAATCTAATATTCCCTTCCTTCATCTCAATAATCGTGCCAATCGTTCTAAGGAAAGGTCTACCAAAAATAATAGGGCAAGAAAGATTGCAATCTATATCAAGAACGATAAAATCCACGGGCACCAAATTTCTGTTTGCAACAATAAGAAGGTCATTGATCCTTCCCATTGGCTTTTTAATGGTGGAATCCGCAAGGTGCAAATTTAACGAGCAATCATCAAGATCATGGAAGCCTAGAATCTCACATAAAGTTTTCGGAATCGTGGAAACACTAGCACCCAAATCACACAAAGCAAAACACTCATGATCTTTAATTCTAATCTTTATAGTAGGTTCCCACTCATCATTAAGTTTTCTAGGTATAGAAACTTCCAAATTAAGTTTTTCATCAAAAGATTGCATCAAGGCATCAACAAATATGTTTGGTAAAAGCTTTGTTTTGACTATAAGCATGAGGAGAATTAACAACGGATTGCAACAAGGAAATACAACCTTTTAAATAACAATTATCATAATCAAATTCCTTGAAATCCGAGATAGTGGGTTCAATACTATTTAAAGTTGTGACCTTTCCAATCTCACTTTTACCAAATTTAGCATCAAGATCTAAAGACTCCGAATTCTTGGGACGCCTTCTAGGCAAAGTTGATTCATCAGCAGTCCCATAATCATCAAAATTCATAGTGCAAAACATAGATCTAATAGGAGACGCATCAATAACTTTAAGATCCTCATCATTATTTTCATGGAAACTAGAAGAACACGCTTTTATAAAGCTATCTTTTTTAGCACGCAATCTAGCAGTTCTTTCCTTGCACTCGTCAATGGAAATTATCATTACTTTGAGAGACTCATTGGTATCATGCTTAGGAGGAGAAGATCTAAGTTTAAGAGAATCAACATCAAGCGAAAGTCTATAAACGTTCCTAGCCAAACCGTCAACTTTGAGCAATTTTTCTTCAAGCAAAGCATTAAAATTCTTTTGAGAAATCATAAATTCTTTCACACTATTCTCAAAATCAGAGGGCATCTTATTAAAATTACCATAAGAAATATTATAGGAATTTCCATAATTATTAGAGGAATTACTAGGGAACGGTCTAGCATTAAAGTTTCCTCTATAAGCATTGTTTCCAGAACTATTCCTACCAACAAAATTCACATCCATAGATTCATTATTATTCTCAATCAAGGAAGACTTAAGGCATAACATTGGGATCAAGAGGAGTATTTTTAGTAGCAAACAATTTCATAAGTTCATCCATCTTTCCACTCAAAACATTGGTTTATTCTATAGCATGCACTTTTTTACTAGAAGATCTTTCGGTGTGCCATTGAGAATAATTAGCCATAATATTATCAAGAAGTTTTGTAGCATCTCCCAACATTATTTCCATAAACGTGCCTCCCACGGACAAATCTAAGAGATTTCTAGAAGCAAAGTTCAAACTCGCATAAAATTTTTGTATGATCATCCATAAATTCAAACCATGAGTAGGGCAATTTCGAAGCATCAATTTCATTCTTTCCCAAGATTGGGCAACATGCTCATGATCAAGTTGTTTAAAATTCATAATATCGTTCCTAAGAGTGATGATCTTAGCGGGAGGAAAATACTTAGAGATAAAAGCATCTTTGCACTTGTTCCAAGAATCAATACTATTTTCAGGCAAAGACGAAAACCAAACTTTAGCACGATCTCTAAGTGAAAACGGAAATAACTTCAGTTTGACAATATAGGTATCCGTATCTTTCTTCTTTTGCATATCACACAATTCAACGAAGTTGTTTAGATGAGTAGCGGCATCTTCACTAGGAAGGCCGGCGAATTGATCTTTCATAACAAGATTCAGCAAAGCAATATTGATTTCACAAGACTCAACATCATTAAGAGGAGCAACCGGAGTGCTAAGGAAATCATTATTATTGGTATTCGAGAAATCACACAATTTGGTATTATCTTGCGCCATGGCAACAAGTAATCCAACACACAAGCAAACAGAAAAAGGCAAGCGAAAAAGAGAGGAGGAGATTGAGAAAGAGAGGGCGAATAAAAACGGCAAGGGTGAAGTGGGGGAGAGGAAAACGAGAGGCAAATGGCAAATAATGTAAATGCGAGGGAGATGGGTTTGTGATGGGTACTTGGTATGTCTTGACTTGAGCGAAGACCTCCTCGGCAACGGTGCCAGAAATCCTTCTTGCTATGTCTTGAGCTTGCGTTGGTTTTCCTCGAAGAGGAGAGGGTGATGCAGCAATAGTAGCGTAAGTATTTCCCTCAGTTTTTGAGAACCAAGGTATCAATCCAGTAGGAGGCTCCTCAAAAGTCCCACGCACCTACACAAACAAACTGAGAACTCGCAACCAACACGATAAAGGGGTTGTCAATCCCTTCACGGTCACTTGCAAAAGTGAGATCTAATAAAGATAGTAAGATAAGATAAATATATTTTTGGTATTTTATAATATTGATGCAAAAAGTAAAGATGCAAATAAAAGTAGATTGGAAGCAAATATGATAAGAGATTGACCCGGGGGTCATAGGTTTCACTAGTGGCTTCTCTCAAGATAGCACAAGTATTACGGTGGGTGAACAAATTACAGTCGAGCAATTGATAGAAAAGCGAATAATTATAAGATTATCTAGGCATGATCATGTATATAGGCATCACGTCCATAATAAGTAGACCGACTCCTGCCTGCATCTACTACTATTACTCCACACATCGACCGACTCATGCCTACATCAAGAGTATTAAGTTCATAATAACAGAGTAACGCATTAGGCAAGATGACATGATGTAGAGGGATAAACTCAAGCAATATGATACAAACCCCATCTTTTTATCCTCGATGGCAATAATACAATTCCTGCCTTGCTGCCCCTGCTGGCACTGGATAAGGACAATGCAAGATTGAACCCAAAGCTAAGCACTTCTCCCATGGCAAGAAAGATCAATCTAGTAGGCCAAACCAAACTAATAATTTGAAGAGACTTGCAAAGATAACTCAATCATACATAAAAGAATTCAGAGAAGATTCAAATATTATTCATAGATATACTTGATCATAAACCCACAATTCATCGGATCTCGACAAACACACCGCAAAAAGAGTTTACATCGAATAGATCTCCACAAGTGAGGGGGAGAACATTGTATTGAGATCCAAAAAGAGAGAGGAAGCCATCTAGCGAATAACTATGGACCCGTAGGTCTGTGGTAAACTACTCACAACTCATCGGAGGGGCAAGGATGTTGATGTAGAAGCCCTGCGTGGTCGATTTCCTCTCCGGCAGAATGCCGGCGAAGGCTCCAAGATGAGATCTCGCTGATACAGAAGGTTACGGTGGTGGAAATTGTGTATCGTCTGCCCCCTGGATGTTTTCGGGGTACGTAGGTATATATAGGAGTAAGAAGTACGTCGGTGGCGCTGAGGGCCCACGAGACAGGGCGCCTATAGGGGGCGCCTCCTATCTCGTGGGAGCCTCGGCTGCTTCTTGACTTGCACTCCAAGTCCTCTGGATCATGTTCGTTCCAAAAATCACGCTCCCGAAGGTTTCTTTCCGTTTGGACTCCGTTTGATATTCCTTTTCTTCGAAATACTGAAATAGGCAAAAAAACAGCAATATGGGTTGGGCCTCCAGTTAGTAGGTTAGTCCCAAAAATGATATAAATGTGTAAAATAAAGTCTATAAACATCCAAAATGGGTAATATAATAGCATGGAACAATCAAAAATTATAGATACGTTGAGACGTATCAATATGCACTTGATATATGTGGATGAAATTTGTGGATTGTTCAAGCTTGCAGGTTTACCCGGAGATGAAGCTAACAAGAAGGTTTTCCCTTTATCTTTGACGGGAAAAGCATTGACATGGTATTGGCTATGCGATGATATTGGATCTTGGAAATGGAATCGATTGAAATTGGAATTTCATCAAAAAAATTATCCTATGGATCTAGTTCATCATGATTAGAATTATATATATAATTTTTGGCCTCGTGAAAGAGAAAGCATCACTCTAGCTTGGGGGACGCTTAAGTCAATGTTATATTCATGCCCCAATCATGAGCTCTCAAGAGAAATTATTATTCAGAACTTTTATGCTCGACTTTCTCGTAATGATCAATCCATGCTCGATATTTCTTGTATTGGTTTTCTTTTAAGAAGAAGACTATTGAATTCCGGTGGGATCTTATGGAAAGAATTAAACGCAACTCTGAAGATTGGGAACTCGATGAAGGCAAAGAGTCGGGTATTGAACCTAAGTTTGATTGTGTTAAATCATTTATGAATACCGATGCTTTTCAAAAGTTTAGCACTAAATATGGACTTGATTCTGAGATAGTAGCTTCCTTTTGTGAATCTTTTGCTACTCATGTTGATTTCTGTAAGGAGATGTGGTTTAAATATCACCCACCAATTAAAGAAGAAACTAAAGAACCGGTAAAAGCTAAAGAAGAAACTATCATTTACAATGTTGATCCAGTTGTTCCCACTGCTTATATGGAAAAACCAAGTTTCCCTATTAGGATGAAGGAACATGCTAAAGCTTCGACTGTGGTTAACAAAAGTTATGTCAGAACAGCCAAACCATCTGAACAAATCAAAGTTGAACCTACTGTTTCTATGGTTAAAGATCTCTTAGTTGATAATATTGATCGGCATGTTATTTACTTTTGTAGTGAAGCTTCTAGAATTGCCAAACCTGAAGGAAAAGATAAACATAGACTAGGTGTTGGCATGCCTGTTGTCTTAGTTAAGATAGGAGATCACTGTTATCATGGGTTATGTGACCTAGCTAGGTGCTAGTGTGAGTGCTATTCCTTTCTCCTTATAGCAAGAAATTAAAGATGAAATAGCACCTGCTGAAATAGAAGACATATATGTTACTATTAAACTTGCTAATAGAGACACTATATCACCAATTGGTATTCTTAGAGATGTTGAAGTCTTGTGTGGGAAAATAAAATACCCTACTGATTTTCTTGTTCTTAGCACCCCACAAGATGACTTTTGTCCCATTATTTTTGGTAGACCTTTCTTGAACACCGTAAATGCTAAAATAGATTGCGAGAAACAAACTGTCGGTGTTAGCTTTGGTGATGAATCTCATGAGTTTAATTTTTCCAAGTTTAGTAAACAACCTCACAAGAAAGATTTGCCTAGTAAGGATGAAATTATTCGTCTTGCTTCTATTGTTGTGCCTCCTACTGATCCTTTGGAACAATATTTGCTAGACCATGAAAATGATTTGCGTATGCGTGAAAGAAATGAAATAGATAGAATCTTTTTTGAACAACAACCTCTGCTTAAACACAATTTGCCTATTGAAACTCTAGGAGGTCCTCCTCCACCTAAAGGTGATCTGGTGTTTGAACTAAAACGATTACCAGACACTTTGAAATATGCTTATCTTGATGAAAAGAAGATATATCATGTTATTATTAGTGCTAACCTTTCAGAACATGAAGAAGAAAGATTATTGAATGTTCTAAGGAAGCACATGGCTGCTATTGGATATACTCTTGATGATCTTAAGGGTATTAGTCCCACTCTATGTCAGTACAAGACTAATATGGAACCTGTTGCTAAACCCGTTGTTGATCACCAACGTCGGTTAAATCCGAAAATGAAAGAAGTGGTAAGAATGGTTGAAACTTCTCGAAGCAGGTATAATCTATCTTATAGCTGATAGTAGATGGGTAAGTCCTGTTCAGTGTGTCCCTAAGAAGGGAGGTATTACTGTTGTTCCGAATGATAAGAATGAGCTTATTCCACAAAGAATTGTCACAGGCTATAGAATGGTAATTGATTATAGAAAATTAAATAAAGCTCCTAGAAAAGATCATTACCCTCTGCCTTTTATCGATCAAATGTTAGAAAGATTATCCAAGCACACACATTTTTGCTTCCTTGAGGATACTCTGGCTTTTCACAAATACATGTTTTACAATCTGATCAAGAAAAAGACCACTTTTGCTTGTCCTTTTTGGAACATTTGCGTATAGAGTTTGCCTTTCGATTTATGTAATGCACCTGCTACCTTTCAAAAATGTATGACTGTTATATTTTTTTGATTTTTGTGAAAAGATTGTTGAGGTTTTCATGGATGACTTTTCTGTTTATGGAAAGTGTGTTGACGATTGTTTAAGCAATCTTGATCGAGTCTTGCAAAGATGTGAACAAACAAATCTCGTCTTGAATTGGGAGAAGTGCCACTTTATGGTTAACGAAGGTATTGTCTTGGGCCATAATATTCCTAAACATATAAAAGGTATTCGTAGTTTCCTTGGTCATGCTGGTTTCTATAGGAGGTTTATCAAAGACTTTTCTAAAATTTCTAGGCCTCTTACTAATCTTTTGCAAAAGGATATTCCCTTTGTGTTTGATGATGATTGCATGGAAGCCTTAATTACTACATCTGTTGTTCAACCACCTGATTGGAACTTGCCTTTTGAGATTATGTGTGATGCTAGTGATTATGCTATTGGTGTTGTTCTAGGACAAAGAGTTAATAAGAAACTAAATGTTATTCATTATGCTAGTAAAACTCTAGACAGTGCTCAACAAAATTATGCTACTACCGAAAAACAATTCTTAGCAGTGGTGTTTGCTTGTGATAAATTCAAATCTTACATTGTTGATTCTAAGGTAATTGTTCACACCGATCATGTTGCTATAAAATATCTTACAGAAAAGAAAGATGTTAAAACTAGACTCATTAGGTGGGTTCTTCTGCTACAAGAATTTGAGTTGCATATCACTGATAGAAAAGGAGCAGAGAACCCTGTAGCTGATAACTTGTCTAGACTTGAAAATATTCTTGATGACCCACAACCTATTAATAATAGCTTCCCTCATGAACAACTAGGTACAATAAATGTTTCTCATAGTACACCTTGGTATGCTGACTATGCTAATTATATTGTTGCTAAATACATACCACCTAGCTTCACATACCAATAAAAGAAAAAAATCTTCTATAATTTAACACATTACTTTTGGGTGACCCACATCTTTATAAAGAAGGAGTAGATGGTATTATTAGACATTGTGTACCTGAGCATGAACAGGAACAAATCCTATGGAAATGTCACTCTAAAGCTTATGGAGGACATCACACAGAAATAGAACCGCTCATAAGGTATTACAATCTGGTTTTTATTGGCCTACTCTCTTGAAGGATGCCCCTAAGTTCGTCTCATCATGTGATGAATGCCAAAGAATAGGTAATATCGGTAAGCGTCAAGAAATTCCCATTAATTATTCACTTGCTGTTGAACCATTTGATGTTTGGGGATTTGACTTCATGGGGCCTTTTCCTTCCTCTAATGGGTATACACATATTTTGGTTGTTGTTGATTATGTTACTATGTGGGTAGAGGCTATTCCAACCAGTAGTGCTGATCACAACACCTCTATTAAAATGCTTAAGGAAGTTATTTTCCCAAGGTTTGGAGTCCCTAGATATTTAATGCCTGATGGTGGTTCACACTTTATTCATGGTGCTTTCCGTAAAATGCTTGCTAAGTATGATGTTAACCATAGAATTGTGTCACCTTATCATCCTCATTCTAGTGGTCAAGTTGAACTTAGCAATAGAGAAATAAAAGTAATCTTACAAAAGACTATCAATAGGTCCCGGAAGAATTGGTCTAAGAAATTAGATGATTCACTTTGGGCTTATAGAACATCATATAAAAATCATATGGGTACCATTACTCTAGATTTCTGCATGCTCTCCTTACATAATTGTGACGCCCGGATAATTATGCTACAGTAATCTCATGCTAATGGTGCCACGTCACCACTGTTACTGTTGCTAATCTTCGCTTGGTCCAAATCGCAACTCAAAATCAAAACTGAGTTTAAAGTCAGGTTTCAAATTTATCAAACATGCAAACAAAAATGATCAAGTTGTTGCAAGTAATCATTTGGTAATATTAGTGGAGAACTCATCTTTTTACAAAATGGCTAAATGCTCTAAAAACAAAATAAAACAGAAAAGAAATAAAGTACATATAAGAAAAGAAAACTAAAATAAAAAAATGGGCCTCGTGGCCAACTGGACCTCGGCCCACCCAGTGGCCCAGCTGGCCCCAGCCGCCCGAATGGGCCAGCCCACCCCGCGCCCTAGCCTACTAAACCCCCCCGGTCCAACCGACCGAAACCCTAACCCCTCACCGCCCCACTCTCCCCCTCCCACGATCCCCTCGCTCCTCCCACTTCCCCCTCGATCTGGATCGGGGATCCACCCTGACGACCGCGCTCGATCCCGCGCCGCCCCACGCCTCCGTCGCCAGCACCCAACACTGGTGGCGCCCTCGTCGGACATGCCGCCTCGCCCTTCCTCCCACCGGACTGCCTCGTCGCCGTCACCCCGCGGCGCCGCACGGACCCATCCACCCCGCGACGCCGTGCTTTGCACCACCTCGCCGCCCCGGTCCGCCTCGCCGTCGTCGTTGCCAAGATCGCCCGTCGCCTCCTCGACCCGACGCACCACCTCCCGCCGTCGTGTTCCCTACATCAGCCTCCTTCAACGCTGTGAGCAAACCGCCCCGCCGAGACCTCGCCGTGATGCGCCGCCGCGTCATGACCTCGTTAGTCGGTCGCCCTCGGCAAGACGTCCGCGAAGGCGCCCCACTACCGTACCACCTCTCGCTCGCGACGGCCGCCCGACCACCACCGCGGCCCGCACGGCGCCACCCGCTCTTCCTGCCGCTCCGGCCCGTTGCCGCCCCGTCCACCGCTGGGTCGCCTCGCCGGCGCCGCTTGCGACTGGCCGACCTCGCCGTGGCTGCGGCCCCTCCGCCGTCGCCGTGGCTTCGCCCGGCCGGGCGCCCCTGTCATCCGACGGCGCCCATGCGATCAAGATCCAGCGCCGTGCCGCATGATCGCCCTCGGGCAAATGGCACGTGGGGCCCAGCCCCAATAAACGTTTTAAAAAAAGAGAAATGTATTTAGAATAATAATAAGTAATTAGTTAATTAATTAGGTAATTGATTAACTTAATTAACCTTGCTTAGTTAGCCTAATGAACTAGTTTAGTTAATTTAAATCTGCTAATTAGTTAGGTCAATGACAGACGGGCCACACTGCCCTGTTTGACCAGTCAACGGTCAGCGTTGACCGCTGACGTCATGATGACATCATGCTGATGCAATAACCCTATTTTCGAATTAATAATAATTTCAAAAAATGTTTAAAACTTTGAAAATTAATATAAAATAATCTATAGCTCGGATGAAAAAGTTTTATACATGAAAGTTGCGCAGAACGACGAGACGAATCCGAATACGTGGTCCGTTCGTCTGCCACATGCCCCTAACTACCTGAACATGCAACTTTTCCCCTCGGTTTCATCTGTACGAAAATGCTAAACCTGGGGAAACATTCCCGGATGTTATCCCCCTTCGCCAGTAACGCCTAGCACTGCGTTAGAACACCTCTGCCCCGCTTATTGTCTTGTTGTGCATATGTTTGCGTGTATTTACTGTTTCTTCCCCCTCTTCTCTCCAGTAGACCCCGAGATTGTCGTTGATGCTGCTGTGATCGACTACGTCGACAACGACCCTCCTTGTCTGAGCAACCAGGTAAGCCCCCCTTTGATCATCCCGATATCGCCCATTCTATACTCTCATGCTTGCATTAGATTTTGCTACTATTATTGTTTGCTCCTATTCTGATGCATAGCCTACTTTTGTACCTGCTATTGTTACCTACCTGCTTATCCTAAACTGCTTAGTATAGGTTGGTTAGTGATCCATCAGTGACCCCCACTTGTCCTTGTTGCCCCTGCTTCATCATCGACGAATCGATCAGCGTGATCGACGACCAGAGCCTGACACCTCACATCACATCACGCCCCTTTAGTTGCTCAACTCTGCAGAGCTACTATCGAGTGCCGAGGGTGATCCCTCTTAACGCACTCCTGATGATAATTCTGTAGTGTAGCTATTTGGTGTGGTCATCGAGGGTGGTTCCTCTTTCACCATTCCCGATACGGCTCTGTCGTTCAACACCTCAAGTGTGAACCTCGAGGGTGGTCCCTCTTACATTCACCTTGATGATTACATTGGGTGGAATCCTCCGTGGGTGATTCCTTGGGTTTTCCCCTTGATGTTTGGACACATAGTTATCTTGACTTTACTTGAGACCTTGGTGAAAGTCGGGCGGGCCCGGAGAGCACCGACAAGATAATGACATGGCACGGCCGGGCATTCTAGGCCCTTGTCGTAAGTCCACGAGACGGGGCGACGGGGTCACTTTCGATCGTGAGTCTCTGCTCGTCTCCGCAAGCTAATAATACACTGTGGTTTGGGTATTTTTTCTGAGTTGGCCTTTGGCCTTTACGCACTAACCACCACGCGAGAATAGTTATGGGCCTCGACGTCGTAGTATCAGCCGAAGCTTTGTCAGACGTCCAGTTCAGCAGTGCGGCACGGTCGGATCGTGCTAGCCATCCGAGGCGGTGCTGGTATTCACCCTGCGCGCAACGATCCGGAGTGCAACGGGCGATGGGCCCAGACCCCGGAGTGCTTAGGATGTAGACCGACGGGGACCTCTCTACTGACCCTAGGTCGGGCTGCGACGTGTTGATCTTCCGAGGGCGGGCATTGACCCCAGAAAGGTGTGCCCGGCCAGAGTGATCGAGCGTGTTGGGTAACGTGGTGCACCCCTGTAGGGAAGTTATATATTCGAATACCGTGTCCACGGTAATGGACGTTCAGACTTATATCCTGATCTTATACAACTACAAATGGTTACTTGTGATATGTAGCTCCGGGATTGCTTTCTCGCAGGGAGTCGAGGAAGGATCTCTGGGCATTAATGTTACAACATGCTTGTTAAATATAAACTGCTATTCTTTACTCTTCTACATGCTGCAAGATGCTCGAAGCTGCGTGAAGATGCTAGTCTTCGATAGGCTAGGCTTTCCCCCTCTATTCTGGCATTCTGCAGTTCAGTCCACAGATACAAACCTTCCATTTGATACTAGTGCATACTTAGTATAGATCTGATGCTTGCAAGTACTTTGGATGAGTACTCACGGTTGCTTTGCTACCCTTTTTCCCCCTTCTCTCTTCTTTCCGGTTGATGCAACCAGATGGTGGATCCTTGGAGCCAGATGCCACCGCCGATGGATGCTACTACGTGGAGGCCGCCGACGACCAGGAGTAGTTAGGAGGTCCCAGGCAGGAGGCCTTGCCTCTTCGATCGTTGTTGCTTTTGTGCTAGCCTTCTTAAGGCATCCTTGTTTAACTTATGTCTCTGCTCAGATATTGTTGCGTCCGCTGACTCTTGTGTATCGAGCTATGTATACGAGCCCTCGAGGCCCCTGGCTTGTAATATAAAGCTTGTATTATTTTGATTTGTGTCTAGAGTTGTGTTGTGATATCTTCCCGTGAGTCCCTGATCTTGATCGTACACATTTGCGTGTATGATTAGTGTACGATTGAATCGGGGGCGTCACAATAATCTCACTATATTTTTTTTGTATGCATGTCAGATATTGTACATAGTCATGGTGAACATGTAGAGAAAAAGAGAAGAGTTTTGCGCGGCAATACAATGTCATGCATACATCGCTCCATGGTGGGTTGAATGGCAAACCCCCCACCTCTCCAGATTGTAATCCAGAGGAAGATATCTGTTCCGAGGCAGATTCAGACGTAGCTGGCCGCTCCTATTTACCCCCGAAGGTGTTTGCTCTAACTTTGCATGATGATGTTAGTCATATCATGCATATGTTACCTTGCAGTGCCTACTTTCGACATCATATATGTCATCTGCTTAGTTTAGACATGTTCTGCAATGCCACATGTTTAGTTTCAATATCATATATGGGAATTATGCAGTCTCATGTCTTTTAGCCAGCCATAATATATGTGAAATGTGCAATGCCATCCTGTTTAACCAGGCATCATATATTTGAATGATATCTAGCCCATCCTTTTCTTAATCAAATTTCCATTTCTCGACAATGTTTGTACATTAAACTACTCTTCCTGTGAATCAGCCATTTGAGTGGGTGATGGAAAAATCTGGAGTGAAAACAAGGCCTTGAGCGCATACAATGCTACAGTCAAGCAGATCTCTTGCTGGGTCCCGATAGCTCCTCAGAGATGGATTCAGAGATAGATGACCAGTCCTATTCCCCCACCGAGGTGTATGCTCTAACTTGGCACGGTTCTACTGCTCATATCGTGCATATGGTGTCTTGCATTGCATAGTTTAGACATCATATACACAATGTTCAACACCATGTTCTTAGTTCAGACATCATATGTGTGAATGCCTTCTGCTTAGCATATAAATCACATATGTGAATTAAATCATGCGATCCTGGTTACTTAGACAACATGTATGTGAATTATGTCATGCGATCATGTTTAGTTAGTCATCATATCTTTGAATTATGTTATGCTATGCTATCCAGTTTAGATAGACATCATATACGTGAAATTATGTCATGCTATCCGTTTTAGTTAAACAATATACATGTCAACTATTTAATGCCCTCTTTTTTCCACACGATCTATTGCATCTGTCTCTCATACATTGTTAGTACATTCAACTATGTTTCCTGTTTACTAGCCATTTGAAGTGGAGTGGGTGATGGCAGTATCTAGCGGAGTAAAAACATGGTCTTCAAATAAAACAGTGCTACGTCTTGGTGGAGATAGCACCCCGGTTGTACATGCACGAGAACCTGCCCTACCACACATAACCCAGACTCTCGCAGATTTTACCCCTAATGCGATGGACAGAGAACTAGCTTCACCCAATCTAACCCCAACCCCAGCAGATAGTAACCCAGTTCCTGTTGACAAATCACCACCTCCACCACAGAGCTCCCAAACAAGAGTAGTTTGTAAGGCAGCTCCAGTGCCCAAAGCGCCAGTACTACCACGGTAAACCCCAACTCCACCAGTTAGTACACCTATTCCTGTGGAGGAAGCACAACCAGCCAGTCATAGTTTAGCATCTATCGCATTTGATGTTGTTAAATCCTATGTGCGTATCTTCCCGTCATGGAAATATTATACTGAAGATGAAGGAAAATGCCACTTGCAGGTGTTTGTCCAGGAGTTATGTGTAAGTAATGTTATTCATGGCAATTACTTTGCTTTGTCCCATACATTCTACCTCCATGATGGTTATAATACAACAATTTTTTCCATTTTTCTCTATAGAGAAGGACCGATTTGGAAACTCGGGATGAGGTAACCTGTGTTAATACCTCTGCTATCTTCCAGAATGCTTGGTGACAATATCAGAATTACCTGAAGAAAACGTACTTCATTGGGAAAGAAACTCATCAAATTACCATATGTTCTCTTGAGACACATTTACTGGATGATGACTGGGAGCCCCTTGTTCTTTATTCGTCCCAAACCAAGAATGTGGTAAGGTCTATGAGCTCATTTTATTTTAAGTACTATATGCTTGCGTCTTACTGTACTCTATTCATGTAGAACAAGTGCTTAAACCTGAAGAACAACTTTTCTCATTTAAGATTCCATTGCTATCGTGCATACTGTTTTGCTCTCGTATCATTGTATTTACTCATACAAACTTATTTTTAAATTGAATGATCCAATGGAAACTCCAATGGCACAACAGGTATGTTTACGCATGTTTCTTTAACAAGTTTCCTCTTATAAATAGCTCTGTTGATTTCAATTTCAATTGTGTATATAGTTGACTTCTCATATCATGCACATTACTAGCATCATAACAGGGCCAATAGTTTTGTTGTACATGTAGACCCGTGGTACCCATCTGAAATCTTGTTGTGTCGTGTAGTTTCCCACGCTTTGTATTCTTTTAGTGTTGCTTTCTCTTGAACTGATATGATTTGAACCGTGTCTCTATTTTGATTTGGCAAGACAATGCAGTGACCATAGGACATAGATATATGTTTGTTTGATGCTTTTATAATGTACTACTTGGCAATGGAAGACTTGGTACTTTAATCTTGTCCACCTTACTAGTGAGCTGGTTCACCAAAATGAGTTTCGTATACAAGTACATGCTAAACTTGTTTTGTGTCTGCTTGTTTCTTCTTGTAGAATGCTGACAGAATATTGGGGAAGAGTGCCTTATTAAGCAATGATAAAGGAAGTAATGCAGATAAGGTTCAGGATCGTGAGACATCCTTGTTGGTCTCCAACAAAGCTGATAAAACAGCTAAGGAAAACTATCTTGAAGATAGTGAGGCAACCCCAAAGTCCTGTCTTGGTTTACTGTTCGAGTTACTGGCCACTACCGCTTGCACAAGCTATTCAAACTCACTGTCTAAATCAGTTTGGTTTCTTGAGTCTCAACTACAAGCTGAAAGACATCGATCAGTTGTGCTACGACAAGAAGCGGAAGGACTGCGGAAGTCCCTGGAGCATTCAGATGCATACTTTCTGGTGCAACAGCAAGCGTTGGAGGATTTTTGCGCCAAATAGGACAAAGCTAATAAGCTTGCTAAGCTTATTGCCAGCATGGTGGATACCCAGGATAACGTTTCTTTAGCTCTCCTGAAGTTGTTTCAGTTATGGACTTGTTTTGCTGCCTTGTTTATTTGCACTGGTGGCCAATTTTGACGGCCAGTGTATGTAATATGCTGCTTTGTTCCCTATATTTGCACTGGTGGAGAACTTTGATGCCCAGTGGATGTAATATGTGTAATAGCTATAATAGGCTAGCATTAGTTGCTTGCTTATTTATTTCCTTATTGTCTTGTTTAGTTGTTTGCTTGTAGTCACTGCAGTTCTTTTTCCGCATTCTTCTAATGGCCACAATAACCTATTTTTGGTAACTAGGCCACAGTAATCATGGCAACACATGGACTATTGTAACCATGGGCCTCCTGTGGGCCGTAGGATCCGTGGGCCTTCTACGAGCCGTAGGATCCATGGGCCTTCTATGGGCCATAGGATCCATGGACTTTCTACGGGCCGTATGATCCATGGGCCTTCTACAGGCCGTAGGATCCATTGGTCTTCTACGGGCCGTAGGATCCATAGGCCTTCTACTGGGCGTATAATCATTTCGCAAAACATGGGCTATACTATTCGTGGACCATAATGGGCCGTTAATAGGCCATATTTGATAATGCTATGAAAACAGCCCAACGGGTTAACGGGCCACAAACGGGCTGAATATAACCACGGGCTGAATATAGCCCACAAACAGAACAGGCCAGTAACGGACCATAACTAACCGAATTCTAGAAATGATCCCAAGAATAAATGGGCCCTTAGAAGGCCGAAAGTTAACACGGGCTGGAAACGGCCGACGGAATAATGGGTCGTTAATGGGTATAAAGCAATACACTATTCATTATGGGCCAGTTTCATCTCGGGCTTTTAATGGGTCGAGAGTTACAGAGGGCCTCATATGGGCCGAAAGACATCATGGGCCATACATGGGCCAGAAGTTACAACAGGCTGGAATCATATTGGATGGCCCAGATGAAGCTACTGGGCTTAATTCCGATAGGCAGTAACGGGCCAGGAGTTAGCGGGCCGTAAATGAGCTATATACAAAAAGGCCGTTAACAGGCTTTCCGTGGGCCGGCCCGTTACCTTTTGACCAAGTCAAACATGCCGGCCTTTTCACCGGAATGGGCCTCTGTTGGGCCATGCCACATGTCGACATATCATAGGCGCCTCCTGTCCAATGAGTGGATGACATCTGTCCCAAAGGTGAGCCAACACGTGTTTCCTCTGGCCAATGAGATTTTTACACATTGAAAATCCCCATTGGTCGGGGCTGTTAATGGGTTATCGGATCCAAAACCGGACTCGATAGCTTAACGGCGACCTGTTATGGTGGATGCCACGTGTCGATCACCCTTGACGAAAGCACTTCTATGACGCGTGATTTATCATCATGGAAGTGGACACTTCCGTGATGATAATTTTGGTAATGTCATGGAACACTTCTACGACAGCACAGGTATGACTATCTTGATTCTGTCATAAAATCATCATGGATGTACATGCATGACAGAAAACGTGACCTACTATGACAAACACGTATCATCATGGAAGTGTATTTTTTTGTAGTGTTGCTCGATAGTGGAGGAACAAATCATATGACCGGGAGCAAGGACTTGGTGGTGGATGTGCATCCAATTCCATCTATGCCCACCCATGTCCAATTTGGTGATGCCTCAACTTCTAAGGCATTCGGACTTGGCAAGGTGGTCATCTCTCAAGATTTATCTATTGAGAAGGTCATGCTTGTTGAGTCCCTTGCATACAATTTACTTTTCGTTTGTCAACTTGCACTTATGGGCTTTGCGACATTATTTGATCTTGGTATTGTGGCCCTTTTGTGGAGCAAGACTCTTAAAGTAGCCTTTGTTGGGGATGTCAAGAATGGTCTTTATGTGGTGAACTTTTCGGAGTGACCCACTAAGACCGCGAGTTTCCTAATGGATAAAGTTGATGTAGGTTGGCTTTAGCATCGCCGACTAGCCCATGTCAATATGAGTTCTTTGCAAAGTCTCCTCAAAGGGGACCACGTTCATGGACTAACAAATGTGAGCTTTGCCAAAGACCATGCTTGCAATACTTGTATCGAAGGGAAGCTTCATGAAACGCTCGCCGACCCTCAACTATCATCTACTCCAAGAGGCCCTTGGAGCTCCTTCACATGGATCTCTTTGGTCCTCCATCCTTTGATGGTCTTGGTGGAAGAAAGTATTGCTTGGTGATTGTGGATGACTACTCAAGATACACATGGGTATACTTCTTCAAGACGAAGAGTGAGACCCAACAAACCGTCATCAACTTTGCAAATGAAGCTCAACGTCAACATGAAGCAAAGATATTGATGATTAGAAGTGATAATGGCACCGAGTTCAACTACACCTCGGATGAGTTTCTTAGTGACGAGGGGATCAAGCACCAATATGCCGCACCCTATACCCCTCAACAAAATGGTGTGGCGGAGACGAAGAACCGGACGTTGATGGACGCCGCAAGGACCATAATGCTGGAATTCAAATCTCCATACAACTTTTGGGCCGAAGCCATCAACACCGCATGTCATGCATCTGCAAAGGCTTGAACAAGACTCCATATGAGATACATACCGGCAACAAGCCCAACCTCAAGTACTTCCGGGTGTTCGGTTGTAAGTGTTTCATTCTCAAGAAAGGTGTTTGTTTGTTTAAATTCAAACCTAGAGCTCAAGAGGGCATATTTGTTGGTTATGCTACAAACTCTCATGCTTACCGTGTCGTCAACAAGTCCACTGATACGTCTCCAATGTATCTACTTTTCCAAACACTTTTGCCCTTGTTTTGGACTCTAACTTGCATGATTTGAATGAAACTAACCCGGACTGACGCTGTTTTCAGCAGAACTACCATGATGTTGTTTTATGTGTAGAAAACAAAAGTTCTTGGAATGTCCTGAAAATCCACGGAGGCACTTTTTGGAAAATATAAAAAATAATGGCGAAAGAATCAAGACCAGGGGGCCCACACCCTGTCCACGAGGGTGGGGGTGCGCCCCTTGTCTCGTGGGCCCCCTAAGGCTCCACTGACCTCAACTCCAACTCCATATATTCCGTTTCGCGGAGAAAAAAATCAGAGAGAAAGTTTCATCGCATTTTACGATACGGAGCCGCCGCCAAGCCCTAATCTCTCTTGGGAGAGCTGATCTGAAGTCCGTTCGGGGCTCCGGAGAGGGGGATTCGTCACCATCGTCATCATCAACCATCCTCCATCACCAATTTCATGATGCTCACCGTCGTGCGTGAGTAATTCCATCGTAGGCTTGCTGGACGGTGATGGGTTGGATGAGATTTACCATGTAATCAAGTTAGTTTTGTTAGGGTTTGATCCCTAGTATCCACTATGTTCTGAGATTGATGTTGCTATGACTTTGCTATGCTTAATGCTTGTCTCTAGGGCCCAAGTGCCATGATTTCAGATCTGAACCTATTATGTTTTCATGAATATATGTGTGTTCTTGATACTATCTTGCAAGTCTATAATCACCTATTATGTGTTATGATCTGACAACCCCAAAGTGACAATAATCGGGATACTTCTTGGTGATGACCGTAGTTTGAGGAGTTCATGTATTCACTATGTGTTAATGCTTTGGTCCGGTTCTCTATTAAAAGGAGGCCTTAATATCCCTTAGTTTTCGCTAGAACCCCGCTGCCACGGGAGGGTAGGACAAAAGATGTCATGCAAGTTCTTTTCCATAAGCACATATGACTACATTGATGAACTGGAGCTAGTTCTGTGTCACCCTATGTTATAGCTATTACATGAGGAATCACATCCGACATAATTATCCATCACTGATCCAATGCCTACGAGCTTTTCACATCATGTGTTTCGCTTATTTACTTTTCCGTTGCTATTGTTACAATCACTACAAAACCCAAAAATATTACTTTTGCTACTGTTACCTTTATTATCATACTACTTTGCTACTAAATACTTTGCTGCAGATACTAAGTTATCCAGGTGTGGTTGAATTGACAACTCAACTGCTAATACTCAATAATACTCTTTGGCTCCCCTTGTGTCGAATCAACAAATTTGGGTTGAATACTTTACCCTCAAAAGCTGTTGCGATCCCCTACACTTGTGGGTTATCAAGACTAATTTCTGGCACCATTGTCAGGGAGCATAGCTCTATTCTTTGAGTCACTTGGGATTTATATCTGTTGATCACTATGAGGAACTTGAAAGACAAAAGAACTAAGATTTTGCCCTCAACTACGAGGGGAGGTAAGGAACTGCCATCTAGCTCTGCACTAGATTCTCCTTTTGTTATTAGTAAGCTTGTGACACCTAAACCTGCTACTACTATGAATTCTGATATGTCGCATGTTATTGATGATGCCACTTCTGCTATGCATGATACTTATGTTGAAACTACTTCTGTGCGTGATACTACTTTGCCATTAGGTGATTTCTTGATGAACAACTTGCTAGGGCTAGAGAGAATGAAATTATTGAAGATGCTGTTATTGATGATAGTGATGATGAAAGTTCTCCCAGTGATTATGAATTGCCTGTTGTTCCTGAGGGTTATATTATGGAAGAGGAAGCTGCTAGAGCTATCTTTGCTTGTAAAGATAGATATGATCTTAAAAAGTTATTAGCTAAATGGAAGCAACAATCTCTTAATGCTAGAATGAAACCTGACCCTGCTTTTGCTACTTCTCCTATCTACGTTACTGATAAGGATTATGAATTCTCTGTTGATCCTGAGATTATTACTTTGGTTGAATCTGATCCTTTTTATGGCCTTGAATCTGAAACTGTTGTGGCACATCTTACCAAGTTGAATGATATAGCCACCCTGTTTACTAATGATGAGAAGTCTCGCTATTATTATATCCTTAAGATATTTCCGTTCTCATTAAAGGGTGATGCTAAGACTTGGTTTAATTCTCTTGCTCCTGGTTGTGTGCGTAGTCCCCAGGATATGATTTATTACTTCTCTGCTAAATATTTCCCTGCTCATAAGAAACAAGCTGCCTTGCGGGAAATATATAATTATGAGCAAATCAAAGAAGAGAGTCTCCCACAAGCTTGGGGGAGGCTTCTCCGATTACTTAATGATTTGCCTGATCATCCTCTTAAGAAAAATGAAATACTTGATATCTTTTATGATGGACTAACCGATGCATCCAAGGACTACTTGGATAGTTGTGCTGGTTGTGTTTTCAGGGAAGGAACAGTCGACGAAGCTAAATTACTATTGAATAATATGTTGACTAATGAAAATAATTGGACTCTTCCTGAGCCAATTGAGCCAATTCCTGAGCCAATTGAGCCAACTCCTGAGCCTATTCCTAAACCAACTCCGAAGAAGAGGGGTGTTCTATTTCTCAGTCCTGAAGATATGCAAGAGGCAAAGAAATCAATGAAAGAAAAAGGTATTAAAGCTGAAGATGTTAAGAATTTACCTCGTATTGAAGAAATACATGGTCTTAATATACCGCCTATCGAAGAAATACATTGTCTTGATAACCCGACACAGGTAGTAAAGGTAAATTCTCTCTATAGATATGATAAAGTTGAAATTCCCTCTACTAAATTTCATAGCCCATGCTTAGATGAATTTGATGACTTTATGGCTAGACAAGAAAGTTTTAATGCTTATGTTGGTAGAGAATTAAAGACTAATGCTCTCGAGATAGGATGCGTGAGCGATTATATGGCTAGAGTTAAAGGTGAACTTAAACTCATTAGCAAATATGCTTCTATGGTTGCTACTCAAGCTGAGCAAGTACTTAAAGCTCAAAATGATTTGCTTGATGAATTAAATAATAAACCTGACTTTGCTGTTAGAGTGGCTACTAGAACTGGTAGAATGACTCAGGAACCTTTGTATCCTGAAGGCCACCCTAAGAGAATCGAGCAAGATTCTCAGAGAAACAATTTAGAGGCACCTAGTTCTTCTAAAAAGAAGAAAAATAAAAATGATAGGACTTTGCATGCTTCTAGTGAACCTGTTGTAGACACACCTGAGAATCCTAATGATATTTCTATCTCTGATGCTGAAACACAGTCAGGTGATGAACATGAACCTAGTGATAATGTTAATGATAATGTTCATGTTGATGCTCAACCTAGCAAAAACAATGAAGTAGAGATTGAACCTGTTGTTGATCTTGATAACCCACAATCAAAGAGTCAATGTTATGATAAGAGAGATTTTGTTGCTAGGAAGCACGGAAGAGAAAGAGAACCATGGGTTCAGAAACCCATGCCCTTTCCTCCTAAACCATCCAAGACAAAGGATGATGAGGATTTTGAGCGCTTTGCTGAAATGATTAGACCTATCTTCTTACGTATGTGCTTAACTGATATGCTTAAGGTAAATCCTTATGCTAAGTATATGAAGGATATCATTACAAACAAAAGAAAAATACCAGAAGCTGAAATTTCCACCATGCTTGCTAATTACACTTGTAAGGGTGGAATACCAAAGAAACTTGGAGATCCGGGGGTACCAACTATACCATGCTCCATTAAAAGAAATTATGTTAGAAATGCTTTATGTGATCTTGGAGCCGGTGTTAGTGTTATGCCTCTCTCTTTATATCATAGACTTGAATTGAATAAGTTGACACCTACTAAATTATCTTTGCAAATGGCTGATAAATCAACTGCTATACCTGTCGGTATTTGTGAGGATGTGCCTGTTGTGGTTGCAAATGTCACTATCTTAACGGACTTTGTTATTTTTGATATTCCCAAGGATGATAGTATGTCGATTATCCTTGGTAGACCCTTTTTGAATACTGCAGGGGCTGTTATTGACTGCAACAAAGGCAATGTCACTTTTCATGTTAATGTTAATGAGCATACGGTACACTTTCCGAGGAAACAATCTCAAGTTCATAGCATCAATTCTATTGGAAAAGTTTCAACTATCATTATTGGAGGTTTTGAATTTCCTCTCCCTACTGTCAAGAAAAAGTATGATATTCTTATTGTTGGGGATGTTCATATCCCCGTTGAGGTAACTTAGTGTTATTCGAAATTTCTCCGGTTTCGTGTTATTCGGAATGAGTTTGTTAACAAGACTTGATCAACGTTGTTAGTGGATTAATTTTGATGATCACGAGATGGATGAAACTAGAAGGCACAACCTACTGTATCCTCTTTTTACTTTATGTTACTTAGAATAAATAAAGCAAAAATAGTATTTTCCATCTGTTTTCTAAATTATCCGTGCAATAAAAAACATCCCGAAAATAAAAGTGCTCCAAATGCCCTGCAAATTTAGTATGATTTTTTATGGAATATTTGAGGATTTTAGGCACTGAAATCACTGCAGGAGGGGCAAGCACCAGGCCACGAGAGTGAAGAGCGCGCCCACCTTCACTGGGCGCGCCCCCTGTCTCATGGGCCCCTGGTGGCCCCCCTCCAATTATGCCAGCACCCACACACTCCATCTTCTTCCCAAAAAAATCCCCATCCAGCTCAAGCACGAGTTCTAGCTCATTTTGCTGCGATTTTCGATCTCCTTGCTCAAAGCTCCATTCACAAAACTGCTTTGGGAGATTGTTGCTTGGTATGTGACTCCTCCATTGGTCCAATTAGTTTTTGTTCTAGTGCTTTATTCATTGCAAATTCTTGCTGCATAGGTGACCATGTTCTTGAGCTTGCATGTTAAATTTATGAGGTCCCAAGTAATTCTAATGCATGATATAGGCTCTAGGCACTTGTAGGAGTAGTTGCTACCAATCTTGTTTAGTTTTATTCACTTTTATTTTGAAGTTACTAAAATTTCAGAAATTTTCAGAAAATGTTAAGGAGACTTTTGAGGGGCTCTTCTAGTCAAGACTCCCAGGAAAAACAAGCTAAAGAGAAGGAAAAAGCCAAGTATAATCTTCCTCGCATAGCGGAAGTACGGCCGTGTGAATGGCCATGCGATAATTTTGTGAAAGAAGCTGGAATTCATGAAGATTTTTATTCTTTGATCGAGAATGCAGGCCTCATCGATTTCCTCCATGACCGGATCGATCAGTATCTCTTACTTACCAATACTTTCATGCAAAACTTTTATTATTATCCTAAGAAGTCACCGTCTTCAGTATCATTTCACTTATATGATGAATTCAGGGAAATGGCTTTACGTAATTTTTGCGCGGTATGTAGGATACCCTTTGAGGGAAAATTAGAGGAACCCCATCGTAAAGATGTGGGTGGCTTTGTTAACACTATCACTGTAGGGGATCCAAAGAAGGGTTCTGATGTGAGAATCTCTAGCATACACTTTCCTGTTTTATGCTACTTTGCCATATTTGCTAGTAGATGCTTGATTGGTCGTGGAAATAGTGGAAACTTCAATGCTCTTGATATTATTATTCTTCACCACGCCTTGTTTGGAGATAATAGTTTTAGTATCGGTGCCATCATTGCTAAACTGCTAAGCCTGAATCGTACAAAAGGCCCCATCTTTGGAGGTATCTATGCTTCACGTCTTGCTAGACATTTTGAGATGCCCATTAGGCACCATGAGAAAGAGGCGACAAAATTGCCTCCTTACATTTTAGATTAGAAGAGCATGGTAGCACAGGAGTTCATTGTTGACAACAAAGATAAGATGCTCTTGTATAACCTGAGGTTTAATAAGAAACACAATGAGACTATTATTTTGCCTGTGCCTTTGTTGTTTGATTTGATTGCAGATAATTTTCTTGTCACGCTGGAAGTGGTGTACGCTCATCGAGGCCAAGCATCCACTCCAAAACCTAAGCCTGAGCCGGAACCTGCACTGGACCCTTATCGTGCATCATTTTACTAGTGGGACCCGAAGATGGCCAGCCAGTGGTATCCTGATTACACCACCCAGTACATCGGGGAGAGTAGCAGCGGTCCTTGGCATTAGACCAACTTAGGCCAAAATCCTAAGCTTGGGGGAGTACGTATTTCTCACCGACTTTACATTTATGTCCACACACTATTCTAGTTGTTGGTGCTCATACTCTTTCATTGTATTATCCATGCTAGTTCAAATTTCTTATTCTAGTTTTCTTCTTGTGTGTTTGATAAACCTTAAGAAAAAACCAAAAAATTAGTTAGTTTAATTTCCATGCTTCTAGTAGAAATTAAAATGAAAACCCAAAAAGTTTTCTCGTTCTTCTTCTTGCTTGTTGGGAGCTTTCCCGTGTAAATAGTTTTATTTTCTTTTCTTTCCTTTGGGGGTCGAGAGTAGAAGACCATATTGAAGATGTTTAGTGGCTCTCATATGCATGATTGTTTATTTAACTTAGAGCCCATATTAGTTGTCTTCTCTCTTGAGTTGAATGCTTGCAGATTCCAACTTAGTCCAATGCACGTGCACTATTATTATTATACACATCGTTCGGTCGTGCAAGTGAAAGGCAATAATGACGATATCTGATGGACTGATTAAGATGAGAGAAGCTGGTATGAACTCGACCTCTCTTGTTTTTGTAAATATGAGGAGTTCATCGTTCCTGATTCAGCTTATTATGAAGTAAAGATATTTGCAATGACATTTAGAGATTATAGTTGCTTGTTCCATGCTTGATTAGCTATGAGTTATAATGGTTTACCTTGCGTGCCAACATGCTATTATAATGATTATGATGTGGTATGATGGGATGGTATCCTCCTTTGAATGAATTGAGTGACTCGACTTGGCACATGTTCACGCATGTAGTTGAAACAAATCAACACAGCCTTCATGATATTTATGTTCATGGTAGATTATATCCTACTCATGCTTGTACTCGGTGTGAATTAATTTTAATGCATGTTTATGACTGTTGTCACTCTCTCAGTTGGTCGATTCCCAGTCTTTTGCTAGCCTTCACCTGTACTAAGCGGGAATACTGCTTGTGCATCCAAACTCCTTAAACCCCAAAGTTATTCCATATGAGTCCACCATACCTCCCTATATGCGGTATTTACCTGCCGTTCCAAGTAAATTTGTATGTGCCAAACTCCAAACCTTCAAATGAAATTCTGTTTTGTATGCTCGAGCAGCTCATATTTCAACTAGGGCTGCCTATATCTTCCATGCTAGGTGGGTTATTCTCAAGAGGAGTGGACTCCGCTCCTCATTCACGAGAAAGGGCCGGTAACCGGGATGCCCAGTCCCATGATCCAAAAAGCTCAAAGCAAATCAATATAATTAAACAAAACTCCCCTAGGACTGTTGTTAGTTGGAGGCACTCGTTGTTTCGAGCAAGCCATGGATTGATGCTTGTTGGTGGTTGGGGGAGTATAAACCTTTACCATTCTGTTTGGGAACTGCCTATAATGCATGTAGTATGGAAGATACAGCCATCTCATAGTTGTTGCGTTGACAGCAAAGTATGCCGCTCAAAATGTTATTCAATCTCTATTTTAAAATCGAGCTCCGGCACCTCTACAAATCCCTGCTTCCCTCTGCGAAGGGCTTATCTATTTACTTTTATGTTGAGTCATCACCCTCTTATTAAAAAGCACCCGCTGGAGAGCACACTGTCATTTGCATTCATTACTATTGGTTTATATTGGGTATGACTTGACTGGATCTCTTTTACCATGAATTACAATGTCTAGTCAGTCCTTGATCTTTAAAGGTGCTCTGCATTTATGTTTTGCGGTCTCAGAAAGGGCTAGCGAGATACCATTTTGTTATATCATGTTATGATTGTTTTGAGAAAGTGTTGTCATCCGAGTTTTATTATTATGGCCCGCTAGCTAATTATGCTATTGATATGAGTAACTGTGAGACCTGGGTGTTATTGTGAGTATGGTTAGTTCATAATATTTGCTGAAACCTGAATGCTGGCTTTGCATGTTTACAACAACAAGAGCAAACAGAGTTTGTAAAAGTTTTTCTTTATCACTTTCAGTTTATCAACTGAATTGCTTGAGGACAAGTAAAGGTTTAAGCTTGGGGGAGTTGATACGTCTCCAACGTATCTACTTTTCCAAACATTTTGGCCCTTGTTTTGGACTCTAACTTGCATGATTTGAATGAAACTAACCCGGACTGACGATGTTTTCAGCAGAACTGCCATGATGTTGTTTTATGTGTAGAAAACAAAAGTTCTCGGAATGTCCTGAAAATCCACGGAGGCACTTTTTGGAAAATATAAAAAATACTGGCAAAAGAATCAAGACCAGGGGGCCACACCCTATCCACGAGGGTGGGGGGCGCGCCCCCTGTCTTATTAGCACGCTCCCCTGTCTCGTGGGCGCCCTAAGGCTCCACCGACCTCAACTCCAACTCCATATATTCCGTTTCACGGAGAAAAAAATCAGAGAGAAAGTTTCATCGCGTTTTACGATATAGAGCCGCCGCCAAGCCCTAATCTCTCTCGGGAGGGCTGATCTGGAGTCCGTTCGAGGCTCCGGAGAGGGGGATTCATCGCCGTCGTCATCATCAACCATCCTCCATCACCAATTTCATGATGCTCACCGCCGTGCGTGAGTAATTCCATCGTAGGCTTGCTGGACGATGATGGGTTGGATGAGATTTACCATGTAATCAAGTTAGTTTTGTTAGGGTTTGATCCCTAGTATCCACTATGTTCTGAGATTGATGTTGCTATGACTTTGCTATGCTTAATGCTTGTCACTAGGGCCCGAGTGCCATGATTTCAGATCTGAACCTATTATGTTTTCATGAATATATGTGTGTTCTTGATACTATCTTGCAAGTATATAGTCACCTATTATGTGTTATGATCCGACAACCCCGAAGTGACAATAATCGGGATACTTCTCGGTGATGACCGTAGTTTGAGGAGTTCATGTATTCACTATGTGTTAATGCTTTGGTCTGGTTCTCTATTAAAAGGAGGCCTTAATATCCCTTAGTTTCCGCTAGGACCCCGCTGCCACGGGAGGGTAGGACAAAAGATGTCATGCAAGTTCTTTTCCATAAGCACGTATGACTATATTCGGAATACATGCCTACATTACATTGATGAACTGGAGTTAGTTCTGTGTCACCCTATTTTATAGCTATTACATGAGGAATCGCATCCTACATAATTATCCATCACTGATCCAATGCCTACGAGCTTTTCACATCTTGTGTTTCGCTTATTTACTTTTCTGTTGCTATTGTTACAATCTACAAAACCCAAAAATATTACTTTTGCTACTGTTACCTTTATTATCATACTACTTTGCTACTAAATACTTTGCTGCAGATACTAAGTTATCCAGGTGTGGTTGAATTGACAACTCAACTGCTAATACTCAATAATATTCTTTGGCTCCCCTTATGCCGAATCAACAAATTTGGGTTGAATACTTTACCCTCGAAAGCTGTTGCGATCCCCTACACTTGTGGGTTATCATCCACCGAACTCACTAAGGATATGTAATGTGGAGTTTGATGAAAATAACGGCTCCCAAGTGGAGCAAAGTGGTCTTTGTGGTGTAGGTGATGTAATTCCTCCCGGGGCCATAAGAAGAATGGGGATTGGTCAAATACTCCCCATTGAGGAACCCCTTGTGGCCGTGGAGAAGGACAATGCTCCACTCAAGTGGAGCCATCACCTATGCTAGACCCACACGCTTCCGAAGAACAAAGTGAAGGCCCTCATCTCTATGAACAATATCAAGGGCAAGATCAACCACATGGAGACGGTGAGGCACCAAATGATGCCCAAGATCAAGTTCATGCTTTCGAGCGTGCTCAAGATCAAGAGAAAACTCAAGACGATGTTCAAGATAATCAAGATGATCCTCAAATGCCCATTGTCGGTGTCAAAACCGGCGGATCTCGAGTAGGGGGTCCCAAACTGTGCGTCTAGGCGGATGGTAACAAGAGACAAGGGACACGATGTTTTTACCCAGGTTCGGGCCCTCTCGATGGAGGTAAAACCCTACTCCTGCTTGATTGATATTGATGATATGGGTAGTACAAGAGTGGATCTACCACAAGATCAAGGAGGCTAAACCCTAGGAGCTAGCCTATGGTATGATTGTTGTTGTGATTGTTGTCCTACGGACTAAAAACCCTCCGGTTTGTATAGACACCGGAGAGGGCTAGGGTTACACAGAGTCGGTTACAATGGTAGGAGATCTACATATCCATATTGCCAAGCTTGCCTTCCATGCCAAGGAAAGTCCCATTCGGAACGGGACGAAGTCTTCAATCTTGTATCTTCATAGTATCGGAGTCCGGCCGATGATGATAGTCCGGCTATCCGGACACCCCCTAGTCCAGACTCCCTCAGTAGCCCCTGAACCAGGCTTCAATGACGATGAGTCCGGCGCATATATTGTCTTCGGCATTGCAAGGCGGGTTCCTCCTCCGAATAATTCATAGAAGATTGTGAACACAGGGATAGTGTCCGGCTCTACAAAATAAATTCCACGTACCACCGTACGGAGAATAATATTTACACAAGTTCAATCTGCTGACGTATTTTGTGGCGTGATGTCACACCACTACCAAGCCTTTACTTGAATCGTTTTTATTATACCACCTCAGCGCGTTTAGCGAAGCGGTTTCCTTGGCATGTCTTGTCGAAGCAGAGATCGTGTTCCCTTTATTCCGGGATTCCCATCAATACGGACGTGGGTAACCCAACCGCGCCCGTTGCCACGCCCCCTCCATCGAAGGCGGGTTCCAAACGGTCACGGAGACGGCTCTTGGTATTCTCCTTTTATAATGAGACCCAGGCTCGTTATTTTTCTTCAATCCTCAATCGAATCCGCCCCTCGCCTCGAGCGCCAACACTCAGGGCTCCAGATTCGGGTGCTTCAGAACTTTGACAATGTCCGGCTCCGACTTGCAGGGCCGGTGGATGCTGACGGAGGAGGACGTGCTAAAGCTGAGAGAAGCCAGGTATTTAACCTATGAGATTTCGCATAGGCTTCCTACCCAAGGGCAAGTCATTCCCACTCCCGAGCCAGGCGAGAGCGTCGTGTTCGTGTCTCACCTCCGTCGGGGTTTAGGCTTCCCGATGGATCCCTTCGTGAGGGGGCTCATGTTTTAGTATGGGTTGGAATTCCACGACTTGGCTCCGGAGTCCATCCTCCACATCTCATCAATCATTATCGTCTACGAAGCCTTCCTCCGCACCACCCCTCACTTCGGTTTGTGGCTCAAAACCTTCAACGTGGAGCCGAAGATGATTGAGGGGCGTCAAGCAGAGTGCGGCGGGGCGGTTGTAAGCAAGAGGGCTGATGCTCCATGGCCCGAGGGCTCTTTTCAGGAGGAGCTCGATTTATGGCAACAGGAGTGGTTCTATATTACCGCTCCCAGGGGCAACAGGCAGAAGCCACCGCCCGTCTTTCGCTCGGGCCCTCCACAACGGCTGATGTCATGGGTCAACAAAGGGCCTAACTGGGGGCCGTCAAAGGACGTACCCCTATTGCAGGGACGGATTCGAGACCTCCAGGAGAGGGAGATCAATCTGGTCGTAGTGATACAGGTTATGCTGATTCAGCGTCTTCTACCTTGCAAATGTCGCCCCCTCCGCCTGTGGGAATTAAATCCGGAGGGACCATGAGCTATCCAACACTTCATGGGTATGACACCCGTGGAGATGTACAAATTGTTCTTCGGATCACAAGAAGTGTGTTCGGAATTGACCGAGGACGCCGGCTTAAGCTGCAATCGCCCAGATACTCAAGTAAGTAGCCCTGTGTCCGGACATACCGTTTGTTTGCATATCTTGGATTTTCCTTTTAACCAATCGTCCTTTGAACAGGAGTGGATAGCGCAAGCAAAAGCGTCTGATGTCGTCCGCCCTCCGGAGACCGCGCCGGACTCGGTGCTGGTCAAGATGTTGGAGGTTGCGCCTCCAGAGGAGGGCAAAGGGGAAAACAGAGAAGATACCGCCTCTACTAAGGAGGCTTTAGAGAAAGGGGGGATCAAGGATCCCTCCTTCCAGGGGGAGAAGAGGACCGCTTCCGAAGATCCGGAGGCTAAGGCCTCAAGCGGGGAAGAAATCTTCACCGAGGGTCCTACGCCAGGGAAACCCCGCCGCACTATCTCCCTAAGGAATCAGCCCTCCAAATGAGCTGTAAGTAGAAAAAAGGGAGTTTTGTAATAAGGGACATCCCTATTTTTGCTTCTGAGGATAACCGAAGTTGTTATCTTGTAGTTCGGATCTCCGTCCTTCTCAGCTGAGTTCGTCTTCGGGGAACCTTCGTCCGGAGATGATGGAGAGCGAGACGCCTCCATCTGCCGCGCCGTCAGGCAGGGTGGACGACCCTGAAGTGTCGTCAAGGAGGGTCTCCCCGAGTCCGGCGGGGCCGGAGAGTTCGCACCTCCGTGTATGGCCGGGAGCCAAGGATCTGCTCGAGAGGGCGTCTATCTCAGAATATCACCGTACATTGATGAGTACGGTGATTGAAAGAATTTCGTCCGCTGAGGGCGGGTTGCATGATGCCGTCAGAAGTTTACTGGCGGGTTTTGAGGTACGTAAAAATGTCATACCTTTTGACAGTTTTGCACATAGAGTGTGCCCTGTATAGATAGTAGCCCCTAAGACTCGGTATGTTGTCGAAAGCGACAGCGTGCCGAGGATCATAATCTCAGTTATTAATTCTCGCTTTTCCTATGCAGGTGGCGGATCGTCCGGTGGCCAACCGGACTTATAGAGTTGCCGAGCTAAAGCGGCAACTCGACGTTGCGGATGCGGACATCGCGCTGGTCAATAAATGACTTGACGAGTCACAAGGTGGGTTGTTTCTCCGCGGTCACCTAGTAAGGGAGCTGACGCCCACTCCTTACGACATGTATGCTTGATGCAGATGGTGCCGCTGCTATGGAGGACCTTCGGGCAGAGCTTGCTCGAGCCAAGGAGCAAGCCAGAAGGAGCGATGCGGCTGCCTTCGAAGAGCTAAAAGCCGAAAAGGCTGCTCACTGCCGAAGCAGGGAGGAGCTGGCCGGAATGGCCGTGAAGCTGAAGGATGTTACCGACCGCTATGAGGTTCTTGAAAAAGAACGCCGATCGGAGCAAGGGGTCCTGAAGAAGGCCACCGCCGAAGCCAAGGATGCCCATTCTGCACTGAGGGCTATAAAGGAGGAGCTGCGTCAGGCCAGAGATATTGCGGCTGGCAAGCCCTTTCTACTGCGCAGGAAGTTCACAGATCCGAAGTATGCTCAGCTGGGACAGGTGTGGGATGTGGAGGATCCTTATCTGGATTTGGCGGTGAGTGCGGCGGATGCGGTTGTGCATTTCCGAAGCTAAAAGGATCATGGGATGGAAGAGATATTTTGGTCTCAATTCCACAGTCCAGAGCGTTCACTTCTGTTGACCGATTGGTTGGCTGAGTGGGCTGAGCTGAATAGATTGTCCGGATTTGCCATGACGGATATAGTGGCTCATCTGTGGCCGGATAGGCCCAAGCTGAAGAGTTATTTTGGCTTATTACAGCAATTCCTTGGGGCGGTGCCGCATATCAAGGCGATGAAGCGGTTGGTATGCATAGAGGGTGCACGGATGGCCCTCACCCGTGTTAAGACACACTGGGCGGGGATGGATGCCACCGATGTTGCATCCCGGGGTTCGGACGAGAGCCGGTCACCTGCCGAGCACTATTTTGGGGAAGTCCTGCAGGGCGCTCGTTTAATAGAGTCGCAGTGCTCGAAAAATGTTATGTTCAAATGACATGTATGATTTGTAAAACCATATTCATAATATAAGTGCTTTTTATACTTGTGCGTTCAAGTATTCAAATATCTCATGTGTGGCCGTTAATGTATACGTGTATATAACCTGAAAGATGGCAGCCTTCGGCTTCAGCCCCCACGCACATGGTGCGGGGGTGTTTGCAAAATAGCGCATTTTCACACTTAATCCAACGTCTTGGTCCTGTGAAGGAGGTGGTAGCGTAGCAAACTAGGCAACTGGACTATAATGCTTTATCACTTTCACTTAGCCATAGGAGTTCGAAGCTGGGGCTATGATATAGCCCCTAGGGGCACCGCGCTCTCCGAATTCGGGACGCGTATGTGCTTGACCGGGAAACGGTCCTTCATCAAAGCGGAGGAATTCTAGACATTCCGGTAGTCGATCGAGTGGTTGACCAGTCTCTCGCTATGTCATGACAGTCAGTTTTCGGCTTTCTCTACTGAGGTGCTCGCCCGACCGAACCGGGGCACGATCACAGTAGTTCTCCTGGTGCCGCGTTAGCCGATGATACGGAACGTAAGGCAGCAAAACACATGAACCGGGCAAACCCAACATTTGACCAAAGACATGATTCGGAGCTGATGCATATAAGGCCTAACTCAAGACGCCGAACACTCCCTGAGGTATTCGGTCTTTATGAAAACAGGCAGAACGATGCCCTAAGCACCTATTGTTCAGGTACGGGCGAAAACTTCTGACGCGGCCGATGCCAAAACGCCAGCGTCCTCCTTGGTTATAATAGAAAACCGGGGGATGTGTATCAACAAGAGACAGTAAGAAAGGTTTACGCAGGGTCTTAATCTGAAAAGAATCCTTGCAACGAGTCCCTGCTGCACGTCTGCTACCGTGTCTCCGCAGTCAGATCCTGGACGGGTGTAGCACGCTGTTCATCTGTAAAAGAGAAGAACTTATCTTGGGAAAATACCGTGCAAAAATGTATTTAAAACAGAGTATGAAAAAATGAATGAAGTTGAGCTTTTGTTGGCTCTTATTGTTCATGCTCACAGCCCCTTGTAAAGGGGTATGCGGCTAGGAAGCCCCTAGTTTATTTGTGCCAGACTCACCTAGCCGCGTCCGGGGTATTAAGCGACCTTTCAAAGAGATAATGCCGCGTGGACCGGGCATTTTAAGTGTAAGAGACGCGTAATGCGGTATTGCGTTGAAGCGGGCGAAAGCTTCACGTCCCAATAGTGCTTGATGGCTACTTTTAAATGGGGCGATAT
Organism: Aegilops speltoides; assembly: GCA_021437245.1. Taxonomy (NCBI): domain Eukaryota; kingdom Viridiplantae; phylum Streptophyta; class Magnoliopsida; order Poales; family Poaceae; genus Aegilops; species Aegilops speltoides. Next base: position 139,995,706 of record CM038141.1, read on the forward strand.
GGAAAATTAGCTTTTCTTGACGGAATTTGTCGGATGAACCGAACACAACTTCTAGTAGTAAGGAGCCCGTGCAATTGGCGTAAGGGCCTGGCGTCACTCCTTTGAAGGAAGTCCTGCTAAGGAGAATTTTGGTAGGGTCTATCCCCATCCTGCGGATTGTGTCCGGATATAGCAGGTTTAAATCGCTGCCGCCATCCATTAGGACTTGTGTAAATCATAGTCCGTCGATTATAGGATCCAATATCAAAGCAGTCCATCCTGCGTTTCGCATACTCCTGGAGTAATCCAGATGGTCGAAAGTAATTGGTTTTGTCATCCAATCTCGGGATTCCGTTGGGGTGGACCGTGCGGCATGTGCTTTGATAGACGCCGCCGTGTTTTTCCTTGTTATCACTTGAAGTGAATTAACTGTTTTTACTTCTTGTGGGAAGTTCTTTTGTTTTTCGGCGCTCTGCTTGTGGGGTTCGTCATTGTCCTCGCTTGGCGTGTCGAGCCCCTTGTGTTCGGTGTTTAGTCGGCCGGACTACTTGAAGACCCAACAATCTCGGTGGGTGTGGTTTGCAGGCTTCCCGGAGGTACTGTGGATTTGACATATCCCTTCCAGGATTTTGTTTAGGTTGGGTAGCTCGTCACTGTTGTCCTTAAGAGGCAGTGTTCTGCTGTTCGGCCGAGAGCTTTTGAATCCAGCGTTGACCGCCGTGTTCTTTGGGCCATTTTCTTTATTCCGGCGCTGATCTTTTCTGCGTCATGATTTCCCATTTCCATCTCTGACCTCGGATGTACTTGGGTCGCTGGTGCTGCATCTTGCCAGCCAGCTATCCTCTCCCGCGAAAAAGCGGGTCATGAGGCTCGTTAGCGTGGCCATCGTTCTTGGTTTTTCCTGGCCGAGGTGTTTGGCGAGCCATTCGTCTCGGACGTTATGTTTAAAAGCTGCTAAGGCTTCGGCGTCCGGACAGTCGACTATTTGGTTCTTTTTGGTGAGGAACCTGTTCTAGAATTTGCGTGCTGACTCTCCGGACTGTTGAGTTATGTGACTTAAATTGTCTGCATCCGGAGGGCTGAAATAAGTCCCCTGAAAATTTGCTCTAAACGCATCCTCGAGCTCTTCCCAACTTCCAATGGTATTTTCTGGGAGGCTTTTGAGCCAATGCCGAGCTGGCCCTTTGAGCATGAGGGGTAGGTATTTTATGGCATGGAGATCATCTCCTCTAGCCATATGTATGTGTAGGATATAATCCTCAATCCAGACTCCGGGGTCTGTTGTTCCGTCGTATGCCTCTATGTTTACGGGATTAAAACCCACTGGAAATTCATGATCCAGTACCTCATTGGTGAAACATAGTGGGTGTGCGGCGCCCTTGTATTTAGGTGTGCCGTTGTCTTCGAACACTCGTCGTGTTGTGTTGCTTCTTGGAGCCCTCTTTTTTGGCCCATAAATGGACCTGACCGGGCCATCCTCTTTTCGAGGATCTTTATGTCTATCATGTGCTGGCTTGTGTGCGGCGCCGCTTGCCGCTCTTAGCCTGTCATCTGGTCGTCTATCTGGCCAGGCGGCCTCTTTGTTTTTTGATTGTGGTGGCTCTACGGCCTCCTCGTCGAATTCGGGCAACAGCTTGCGCTTCGGGTAGCTCTTTGTTTGGTGACTATTGCCGTATTTGTCTGCGGTCTTGAGTACTTTGCTCCATCTCATTCTGAGTACGTCTTCCGCTATTTTGAGCTTCCGCTTCTACTTCTTCAAGCTTCTTGCAGTGGCGACGAGCCTTTTTTGAAGGTTCTTATGCTTCAGTGATGTGTCCGGCGTGAGATTGCCTGGACTGTTGTTTTCGTCGGGGATGGGTTGCTTGTCCAATTCATCCTGTTTGGATGGTTGCTTGGTTGCATGTTCGTCGTCCACTGGTTCGCCCTGCTCTATGGCTGGGTCATTATGAGTGCTGTTGTTATCAAGGCGGGACTTCGGGCGGCGCTTGCGTCGCTGTTTTGTTTGTTTTTCGGGGGAATTATCCTTCACCGCGTCCCGTTGTTCCTCGTTGTCGCTTCCTTTTGGTGTATCCACCATGTACACGTCATGAGTTGAGGTGGCTTTGCAGTGCCCAGTAGGCGCTGATTTATGGTCGTCTCCGGCATCGTCGTCCATACCATCGATGTCTTCGGAGTCGTAGTCTGGCATGTCGGTTAGATCGTCGACAGTGGCTACAAAGTGGGTGGTGGGTGGGCTTTGAGTTTCTTCGTCGTCCGCATCCCAACCATCATGACCGCAATTCGGCCAGGGCTCTCCTGATAGAGAGAGAGACTTTAGCGAACTCAGGATGTCGCCAAAAGGTGAGTGTCGAAAGATGTCCGCAGCGGTGAACTCCATGATCGGTGCCCAATCAGATTCGATTGGTAGGGGCGCAGGAGGTTCGGAGTCCGGTGAGGTGTCCGGCACCTCGGAGCCACGAGCTTCATAAGGGACAAGGTCGATCCGCCCATCGCCGTAGGGTAGCAGACCGAGGCGTGTCTAGCCACCCATCCTCGATTTAGCAGCCGCTCCAATTGAGGATCGGAGCGACTCGCAGCGCCTCCGTGGCATCAGACGGCAGAGAGCTAAATCATGCCCATCAAAATAGTGCGGCGCGCTGTTGCGTAGCTCAATCCATCAAGATCAAGTCTCCGCGATGTCACCGTGAAGTTTAGACTTCCAAATCTGACCTGATGGCCAGGGCGAAGCTTCGATCTGCTCCAGATGGCTGCTTAATTGGCCCGATGCAGTAAAGCCGCCAACACGAAGATCTGTCCGGGGAGAAGAGTCTCAACCTGGACTGCGTCGTTGTTGATGATCAAAGGAGCCATCAAGCCTATCGGTGACGACACAGAGGAACTCTCAATGAAAGCAGCAATGTCGGTGTCAAACCCGGCGGATCTCGGGTAGGGGGTCCCAAACTGTGCGTCTAGGCGGATGGTAACAGGAGACAAGGGACACGATGTTTTTACCCAGGTTCGGGCCCTCTCGATGGAGGTAAAACCCTACTCCTGCTTGATTGATATTGATGATATGGGTAGTACAAGAGTGGATCTACCACAAGATCAAGGAGGCTAAACCCTAGAAGCTAGCCTATGGTATGATTGTTGTCCTACGGACTAAAAACCCTCCGGTTTATATAGACACCGGAGAGGACTAGGGTTACACAGAGTCGGTTACAATGGTAGGAGATCTACATATCCGTATTGCCAAGCTTGCCTTCCATGCCAAGGAAAGTCCCATCCGGACACGGGACGAAGTCTTCAATCTTGTATCTTCATAGTCTCGGAGTCCGGCCGATGATGATAGTCCGGCTATCCAGACACCCCCTAGTCCAGGACTCCCTCACCCATCGAGGAACTTTTTGAGCGTCGTGCTGCCAAAGTGGCTTCCAAGCTAAAGCATCAACAACATGTCATGGAGAATGTGCTTGGACGCTTGAGAAAAGGGGGTAACTACTCGTAAACAATTGTCAGAGTTTTGTGAACATCATGCGTTTGTTTCAGGTGTTGAACCCCAAAAGGTACATGAGGCACTTGATGATGAGGATTAGCTTGAAGCTATGCACGATGAACTCAACAACTTCGAGCGCAATCAAGTTTGGGAATTAGTGCCAAGGCCAACGGAGGAACATAATGTCATCGGGACCAAATGGATCTTCAAGAACAAGCAAGATGCGAACGGTGTGGTTGTTCGAAAAAAGGAAAGATTGGTGGCATAAGGCTACTCCCAAGTCGAGGGTATCGACTACGGTGAAACCTTTGGCCCCGTTACTCGTCATTAATCTATTCGCATGTTGCTTGATTATGCATCTCATCATGATTTCAAATTGCAACAAATGAATGTGAAAAGTGTGTTTCTTAATGGTCCTTTGAATGAGTTAGTGTATATCAAACAACCTCCGGGATTCGAGGATCCCAAGCTCCCCACTCATGTATAAAACTCAAAAGGCGCTCTATGACCTTAAACAAGCCCCACGTGTGTGGTATGAGCACCTTACCAAGTTGTTACAAGATCATGGGTTTGAAACTGAGAAAATCGATCCCACCCTTTTTACTAACAGGGTCAAAGGGGAGTTGTTCATATGTCAACTATATGTCGACAATATTATTTTAGGTTCTCCTAACAAATCTTTCAATGATGAGTTTTCCGCACTAATGACCGAGAAGTTTGAGATGTCTATGATGGGAGAGTTGAAGTTCTTTCTTGGGTTCGAAGTCAAGCAAAGAAGAGAAGGAACTTTCATCAACCAAGCCAAGTATACCCAAGACTTGCTCAAGAGATTCAAGCTAGATGATGTCAAGCCAGTCAAATTTCCCATTCCCACCAAATGCAAGCTTGACAGTGATCCCAATGGTAAAGCGGTGGATCAAAAGGTATATCGCTCCATGATTGGATCCTTGCTTTACCTTTGTGCATCTAGACCGGATATCATGTTGAGTGTGGGAATTTGTGCACGGTTTCAAGCCGCACCTAAGGAAAGCCACTATGTGGCAGTCAAGCAAATATTTTGATATTGTCTCATACCCCAAACTTTGGCTTATGGTACCCCAAAGGAGCAAGCTTCGATCTCATGGGTTACTCAAATTCGGATATGAAGGGAGATTGTGTGGATAGGAAGTCAATTTCCGGAGGGTGCCAATTCCCGGAGGGCGGGAGATATTAATGTCATCTACATAAACACTCAAGAGAAACTAGAGGATATCTTAACCAAGCCTCTAGATGAAGCAAGATTTTGCAAGTTAAGGCATGAGCTAAATATCATTGATTTGAGCAATGTGGCTTGAATCTAGGCACACCCCACCGCACTCATCATTATATCTTTTTCTAGATGTAGGGATGGACATAGGGGGAGTGTTGTTCTCTCAATGAACTCTCCCTCCCCCCATTATCCATAAAGCGATCGCATCTTTCACATTAGCCATTTTTATGGTACTTGTGCTTCAAAGATGAGTTTTGGTCATGGGACCAAGGTTAAAATCTTTGCGGTGCCATACCATTTGACTCAAACATAGCTGGCCTCAGCCACCGCCCTCTCCTTGAGAGGTGTGTTGTTTTCTTTTTCCTCTAGCTGGTTTGGTTGTGCTTTGGTTGTGTTTTGCTTTTAGTCTCTCCGTGGGTGCATCTCAGATTTTTGGTTGTTTTTGCTCTTAGAGTTGCTCCCTTGGCTCGTCGCGTTGTTTCATTTTCGTAGCTAGGCCTTTGTTTGTCTCGTCCATTTGAGTTTTCACTGGGCGGTACTACCTCTGCGGAAGGGCGGTACTACCACTGAGTGGCATCAAGCGGTACTACCACCCGCCCGAGCGGTACTACCGCTGTGGAGCGGGACTGGGGTTATGAATGGGGAAGGGGAAGTTTTACTCCCCCATACCCATTCGTGGTTCTCTTCCCCGTCCGTTCCTCTCTCTCCAGCGACAAACTCGCCACGGGAGGCCGCCGCTGGGCCGCTTTCTCCGAGTCGTCCTTCGCATTTCCAACCGGTGGAATCGATCACCACCCCTTCCTCTTGCCATGGATGCTGGTATTGCCCCTTTCTTCTCCTTGTTGCTTCTAGTTTTCAGATCTAGGCTTTTGGGGCAATAGTCTTAGCATTTATCAATTTTTGGCCAAATCGAGGCTTGAGTAGGATGTTGAAGGCTGCTAGACTAGTTGGATTGATGTTTGGTAGGACTATTTTTTAATTTGGCACCCCCGGTAGTACCAGATCTAGCAGCGGCTGTGGTTAACCCTTTTCCTCCGCCTCAGGCGGTACTACCGCTCCCCTGGAGCGGTACTACCACTGCGGGCGGTACTACCTCTTGCTAGGAATGGTACTACCGCTCAGGGTGTCGGCCTCCACTTTTTCTCATACCAAACATTGATTCGTGTTGCTCTTTTGCTGGCTTATGCTCGTTTTGTTGGCTTTATTTGCTGGTGTTTGTGTGGTTCCAGGGGATGGCACTTCAGAGCCCCTCATCCATCGTATCAACCCCGGGCATCCTGGAGGATCAAAGTGTTATCGCACTTCCGAGGCAGCTGCTGCATCGTCAAGTGTTCTTCCAACTCAGCCCAAGCCTCCTTCCAAGCAAGTTCCGAGCAAGCCCAAGCCGAAGACCAAGTCTGTGACTGAGATGACTGCTAAGGAGTTATGTGTGGCCCATCGCCGCAACCCGTATGCTCAAGATCAAGATCTAGCTCTTGTCAACTGCCCCTTCTGGAACCGGTTTCAATGGTCTGTCTTCTTTGATGTGCTCAAAGCAAAGAAGAATCTCTATGTAGATGTCCGCTCCATCGACTTTGCCTATTTGGAGCAGGATCGTGCCTACTTTGGTGAGGCACTGGAGATGCGTGCTTAGTTAAACATTCTCAAGCTCATGGAGTTCAACAAGGACTTTGATGCGGATATTGTCGTGGATTTGTCACGGCAGATGTCCTTAGTGTCAGGACTTAGTCGCGAGGCCAACGCATCTATGCGGTAGCTTGAGAGGGGTTGATTGGGACGAGATACGCAACACACAAGACAAGGATTTAGACAGCTTCGGGCCCCGGGAAACATCATTCGGTAACAACCCTACATGCTGTTTGTGGCTAGGTCTCATTATGATCATGAGGGAGTCGCCGGTAAGCCGGCTCTTTGTGTGTAGCCCTAGAGATTGTTTCTTCTTTTCTTGTCCCTCTTTGGGGAGCCCTGCCCCTCCTTATATAAGTTGAAGGGGCGGCTTACATGTAGAGTCCTAGTAGGATTAGAACTAACTTATCCTCTATTACAAGTCGGATACAAGTACGGGTCTTGCTTCCTCGTAAAGGAAATATTCCTCATGCCTTCCGTCTTAAGCCGGCCCACAACAAGATGAGCCGGCCTACTGGGCCTTGGGCCCTTGTCATCTATCTTACCCGCCGTTGGGGCCATTATTAAGTCGCCGGGCTCGTGAGTCGTCACACCAGTGAACCGCCAAACCCATGAGTCGCCAATCCTCCGGCGGGTCACAATGAAGCGCCAAGTCCGGCCGGGTCATACTTCCGGCCGGGTCATACCGCGGGGTATATTCCCGACATTAGCCCCCAGTTTAATTTGGATTTATCCATGTTAAACTGATCCTGCAAAACAACTCAAGAACAAATTTGACAAGTTGTGCTCCGGGTTAAATATTCTCCTGAGCCGGGACCTGATCATCCTTAAGTCCAATTGTCATTTCCTTCTTCTAAAAAATCCGGGTCAATAAGCCAGCTTCATACTCAATTTGCTGACGTTGGTTTCTCCCAGAGAAACATTGTGAAGAATAATCCACTTGAGTCGGCTTCCAAAGTGCCGGCTTAAAAAATATTGTTCTTGAAATACTCATCTGATAGTTAGCCGGCTTAAAGATGTAGAACTTGCCGGTTTATCATTGCCAAAACTGCCAGTTTGTAAATATTGATGGCACCGGTCATAATTGTTGCTTACGTCGGGTTAGAATTGTTGCAGACACCGGGTCAATCTGGTTTACACCAAACTGAGAATTTGAAGATTTTTTCTCCCTTATATGCATATCACCTGTAGCCCCCAAGTACCGGGTTGTCATGCTTGCAGCAACTTGGGACTTGTAATTGCGTTATGCTCATGAAAACTTCAACCAGTGTAGCCCCCAAGGGCCGGGTCATTATGCAATAATGAGCAGGGACTTTGTAGATATAACCACGTAAACTTGAACAGCAACGTGTAGCCCCAAGGGCCGGCTTAGTAAGATAATACTAAGCTGGGACTTTGTATATAATTTATTGATAATAAAATCATATAATATAATCTCCACGATGGGGCTTGCACCCACGTCCTCAAGGTTAAGAGCTTTATACTCTATCAACTGAATAGTGGACTGTTCAATATAATGGATTAATGCTTGTGTACCTTGAATTTTTGACAGGAGCAATTGATAGCCCCCAAGGGTCGGCTCATTACAATGTGACGAGTCGGGTCTTCAATAAGTTGAACAAAAAGTGACTTTACATTAGCCCCCAAGTGCCATGGTGCATGCTGGCAGTGACATGGGACTTGCATATTTGATGTAATCTCAATTTAAATAATGTAGACCCCAAGTGCTGGGTCGTAAGCCTGCAGCGACTCGGGACTACTCCTTCCATTGTAGAATAAATCATATCCATTGATAAAATAATAGCATTGCGCCAAACCCACTTTGAATACCTCATCTGTTGATAAGTAAATTCGGAGTTTAAATACCCGGTGGCTCTTGGCCGATGGCGATTTAATACGCCTCCATTGTAAGCTGGAATTTTTATAACCCGGCGGCTTATAGCCTTTGAGAAAATCAAGAATTGATAACCTTTTTGAGACACCAATTTAAATCTTTGAACTTAATCATTTATGTAAGTCATAGCTCTGTAAATCCTGCACAGAGTTTAAACAACATATGCCCTGGCGACTTAACGTCAAAAGCCAGGGCGGGTAATTATATCTCACATATAACCACTGTGATATTGAATTTGCACTGCCGGATTACATGACCTGTGCAGTAAGGGCGATAACCCAATCCTTAGAAGCCAATGCTTCCACATAGATGATGATTGCCATAAGCTGGTGATTTATCGAAAATCAAGCCGGGTTAAATAGAAACCACTCATATACACTCTAGATATGATCAAAAAAACTTCAAGTAAAATCCAAAAAATTGTTTGCAAAAAGAGACTTCAAAAATTTTGAGGCTTCTGATTCGAATACGATCAGAAAACCGTTCCAAAGGGGTTAAGCTAAGATTCAAATACAATCACATAGCCCCCAGTGGCTTTGGCGTTGCCGGTCAAGAGGGTACTGATAGCTATGTTCTCTTTGATTCGAATACGGCCTATGTTTGAACAGGAAGCCCCCAAATGACCTTGAGAGTTGTTTAACGATGCTGATTCGAATACGATCCACGTCGGACCCAAAGGGGTTGAGCTATGATTCAGATACGATCAAGAAGCCCCCTAGTGGGTTTGGCAGTGTGCCAATCAAAAGGGTACCGACAGCTATGTTCTCTTTGGTTCGAATATGACCTATGTTTGAACAGGAAGCCCCCAAGTGACTATAAATTTTGGCATCGTGCCGATCAAGAGGGTACCGACAGCTATGCTCGATAAGCAGGAAGCCCCCAAGTGACCATAATAAGATAAGCCGTAAGGTTGGATACCCATGTTTGAACCACGCATCATGGCAGCGAGCTCTTTTTGGCACCCTTTAATCTTTCTGAGAACTCGAACTTGCGAGAGATTAATTCTTTTTGAACCGCAAGTGTAAACCGGATTTGAAAGCTTCAAAATTTTGTGAGAGATAAATTTACCTTGAGCCGGATTTGAACCAGATTTGAGAGCTTCAAAGCTTTGTGGTAAATAAATTTCCCTTGAACCGGTTTTTAAACCGGATATTAAGAGCTTCAGTGCTTTGTGGGAGAGAGAGATGTCTCTTGAACCGGATTTTAAACCGGAATCCTTCTTTTTAAGCCAGAAATTTTCTGATGGCCTTTAAAATTTTCACTAATATAGCGGTAGCCTCCGGAACCGGGTTACCTTCCCTCCAATGACCCGGAGTTCTTGAATTCACTAACACTGGCCAATTTTGCTGAGTCATGTCATTGTAGCCCCCGAGTCTTAAGACGACTCGAGGAGTTGTCTTGAGATTCTTCGTATTTGACCATAGCAGAAAGCATATATCATTGGTGTTGATAGCGCGATGTGAATCCACAGAAGGTTGAGGTGATTGCCGCGGGTTATAGATGATTTGTATGAGTCGTGTCAGCAACTCGGCCAATGGTTCCTTCCAACTGGCTGTTTGAAGTTAACCAAACTGTAGTGGCGGCGAATTGTGCGTATGCCCATTGAGCCATCCAGTGCAAACGGCGGCTGATGATACATGATAATTTTGCCTCCAATTTGTTGGAAGAAAATCGGGCTACCCAAGCAATGACTTGCTTTATTCTCAATAAATAGGTCATGCATACAGGTACGACCCGGTGTGCTGATGTAGACCAGGCCGCGAGAGACGGGCATCAAAGACGACCGCAACATCAGAGGCGGCTCGCACAAATGAGCTGGCCGCGGCATTGTAAGCCGGTGCGGATGGGCGAGTCGATCACAGGCGCGGTAAAAACCACACGGACGGCGAGTCAATCGCGGGCGCGGTAAGCCGCGCGGACGGCCAGTCAATCGCGGGCGCGATCCTAGCGAATTGATGTGGATCAACTACACCGGCGGCGGCTTGCGCACACCTGTCCAACAGCAAACGACGAATCATTGTCCTGCATACATAAAAATATACAGACAAAGTAATTGTTCTTTGACAAAAACAATATGTACTAAAAATAGACTTCGATGAATATCACCTGATATTTTTGCCGAATGAACGTGGATGCTGATGATAGAATCATAGCAAATGTCTGATGTGACCCTAGCACCATGGCCTCCTCAAAAGGGCATTTGACCACCGCTTGGGTTTGATCTGAAAAGCTTTGAACCACCGTGGCCTCACAAATCGGCCCTTTGAACCATCACGCATGCATGCATTGCCCAAGATGTACAGTATACTAATCTCCAAACCTTGTACTGCGTGAAAACATCGATGCCGCGGTAAAAGCAAAAGCAAGGCCAGTACAATATGGCAGAGGCCGGGGCAGCTCATGCGCAACGGATCAGGCGGCGGCGTGGTGGAAGTTGGCGACGCTCCGGCAGCAGTGGGGGTGGCTCGCGCAGCAAGGGGGCTCAAAGGCCAGCTCGAAGCGCGCTCTGTTGACTGCTGCTGCTGCGGGTTTGGGCAGCTCCAAAACGCGGCCACGACGGCAGAGGCGACACGGCGGCTGAGGCCGCAAATCCCGCTCACTTGATAGCTAATTCAATTTTCCTCAACCCGTGCATGAGTCAAACTTGTAGTACTAGTCTCTCGATGAATCAGGCAATTGGATTAGAGAATACAGCAATCTTCTAGTACTCAATAGTGCTAATCTTCATTACGTACTAGTGGAAATCCTTTTGGAGTTGATTTGTCCTTCACGCCCAAAGTAACAGGAATAACAATTGATTCCCTCGGGACTCGTAGTCGACGGGGCGGGTGGAGGTGTGCTGAGGCCGTAGTTTTGCGGCGGCTCAAAGGTGATTTTGCCGGAGATCGGCGGTTTGGATGTGGGACTCTAGTGACGGCGAGTTACTAAGGCAAAGGTGGGGTGAGGCCAAACAACTTCAGAGGCGGCCGACGGCTCTAAACCGATCGCAGGGTCGGAGACGGGCGACTGCAGCTTGAAACCATGTTCCTGTCCAAACTCGCTTCCGGGTCGTGGGTTGACTTCTAATTTTCTCTTTGACTGCGTGCGTGTGCATCTGATTGGCAGTGTCGCTCCCTGACGAATTGTAGTACACAAGTAGTACTGCTTGATTAATCCCGACGGGAGTAGTTAGCCTGTTTTTTATCTTCACCGCGAATCGATGAATCGCCTGCTAACACTATAAAAAGAAATTGTCACGCGAATTGCCACAAGCGCGTGAGACGGCTGTACAGCAGGTCACCCAAAAATAATCTCAATCTCATACCCGCCACCGCAGAGCACTTCCTCAATCTTGACCGATGAACTCATTGTTGATGTGAATTTTTCCACGCCGGCTCTTGTTAAGCCGGAAAATTGCGAACCTCTCGAACCCTAGAAAATATCCCTCCAAGAACTCAACACCACCATGCGCAGGCCCCACGGTGGGCGCCAACTGTCGTGGATTTGTCACGGCAGATGTCCTTAGTGTCAGGACTTAGTCATGAGGCCAACGCATCTATGCGGTAGCTTGAGAGGGGTTGATCGGGATGAGAGACACAACACACAAGACTAGGATTTAGACAGCTTCGGGCCCCGGGAAACATCATCCGGTAACAACCCTACATGCTGTTTGTGGCTAGGTCTCATTATGATCATGAGGGAGTCGCCGGTAAGCCGACTCTTTGTGTCTAGCCCTAGAGATTGTTTCTTCTTTTCTTGTCCCTCTTTGGGGAGCCCTGCCCCTCCTTATATAAGTTGAAGGGGCGGCTTACATGTAGAGTCCTAGTAGGATTAGAACTAACTTATCCTCTATTACAAGTCGGATACAAGTACGGGCCTTGCTTCCTCGTAAAGGAAATATTCCTCATGCCTTCTGTCTGAAGCCGGCCCACAATAAGATGAGCCGGCCTACTGGGCATTGGGCCTTGTCATCTATCTGACCCTCCATCGGGGCAATTATTAAGTCACCTGGCTCGTGAGTCGTCACACCAGTGAACCGCCAGACCCATAAGTCGCCAATCCTCCAGCAGGTCACGATGAAGCGCCAAGTCCGGCCGGGTCATACTTCCGGCCGGGTCATACCGCGGGGTATATTCCCGACAGATATGGTGGCTCAGTTTTGTGCCACGGTTCACCTTGGCACTGATGAGGAAAGGACTTTGACTTGGATGACCAATGGGAAACTTCTCTCAGTCAAATGGAAAGCGTTCATGGAACTGTTAGGTGTTGAAGATTAGGGGCTTGAAAACCCGGTTGGCTTTCGTCCTAACAAGAATGTCACTTCCACTCACAAGCAGGCTCTCTGGCCCTTCAGCACCATGAAGGTTAACCCCGAGACGGGGAAGAAGACTTATGAGTTGTTTCTTTTTCTGTACATCCTTCATCACATCTTCAGGAACACTCTTTCCCTCGCATGGGCAACTTGGATATGGTGCATACGTATCTCATGGACATGTTACTATTCTTCCAGCATGATAAGGACAACAACACAGGAGATTCCTTGGATATTTCTCATGTCATGTGGTCAGAGCTCCTCTCTACCATCACTGAGCGTAAGTGCCCCATCTATGCCCCCTACCTGATGTTGCTTATTGATAAGGCATGGGCGCACACTTATCTTGGTGTCTTGTTGGAGACCGGTGACTTGGTCTCTCACGAGATTAAGCGTATGAGATAGAAGGAGCATTGGGCACTCATGTTCCGGAGACTGAGATTTCATCTGGTGTTGACGAGGCTGAGGCTGATGATGATGAGGACTATGAGCCCTCTGGACTGGAGCCTTCGTGTCTAAGAAGCTCCAACGCAATATGAACAAGCTTTTTGCATGGAGTCTCACAGGCAGTATATGGCACATGTGTCTGAGAAGAAGTCACGCAGCCGTCACAAGGTACTTATGCGGCAACTGGGTGCGGAGGTTGCTAGTGGGTCAGAGGGCAAGAACACTGACGAGGAGGAGTGGATCTTTCAACACTGTCCTTGGACGGATTTAGAGACAGAGCAGCCTACCACCGATGATGGAGGCGCGGGTGACCACGCAGGGATGTGATGATGGAGATCTTATGGCTTTGCTATCACATGTGACTGTAGCATCACTCTTTTCCCTTTTGGTGTCTCGATGCCAAAGGGGGAGAGAGTTTAGGGATTTGTCAAGCTGCGAGTGTGTCTTATTCACCTTGTCTTTCTCTCTCACAAACTCTTTTATCGTCGTTTGCTTTGGTTTGGTTTGTGCTTGTGAGACCTGGCTACCCTGTCATATGGTGTCAGACATATGCTATCCTATCTTATTATTATCTTATGTGTGTCTAGTACTTTGGTAGTATGTGATTTGCATGCTTATCTTATGATTCTATTTTGCTCACTTACTACCCCTTGCATCCTAGCCTATATCTCTCTTATTATAGATGCAAGTGTTGTCAGGCTATAAAATATAGGGGGAGTGTTGATTCTAATGTGTGCACTTGCATTCCAAAGGCACTCCTAATTAAGTGCACACATCTAGGGGAGCCCGTCTATATTTTGTAGTCTCTCGGGTTTTCTTTATTCTCTTGTCACTTCTCTACGCAAATCACGTGTTGTCATCAATCCACCAAAAAAGCGGAGATTGTTAGGGCATGTCTCTCTCTGGTTTTGGTGATTGATGACAATGCATTTGCGGACTAATCGTGTGCATTAAGCATTTCAGATATTCATTCATTGGCACGAGACGATTCTTTCCCCTCGGAGCTCAAGGTGAAGATGGTGTAGTCTCTTACGTTTCGGTTTTGGTGGACTTGAATCATAGGAGACACCGTACTATCAAGAGGGGGTCCGTATCGGAAAGGCTAGGGTGGAATCAACACATACACATCCTTTGCACCCCCAGCTCCTTCCCTCTCCCTTGGAGTTTACCCTTATCGTGGAAGTGACACATGGGAGGAGCCATCGGTAGTACCACTGGGCCGGAGCGGCAGTTCCGTTGATAGCCTCAAGTGGTAGTACCGCTCCTGGCCATCAGCGGTAGAACGGCTCCAGTTCTACGCTGGTACCACCTCGACTTGAGGTCGGCGAGTCTCGTGTCTGGTTCAGCGACAGTAGCAGCGGTAGTAGGAGCGGTACTACCGCTGCTAGTGCCTCCCGGGCCCTCACTCCTGTGTCCCTTCTCTCTCTTTGGGCCGTCCTCTCTGTCTCTGCGGTAGTACCGCTGGGGCTCGTGGTAGTACCGCTGGTGCCAGCGGTAGTGCCGCTCCCCTGAGCGGTAGTACCGCTCTGTGCGGGATGAAAGGGGGTAACGGTTGGATTGTTTCCCCCACTATAAAAGGGGGCTTCTTCCCCACAAAGACATACCTCCTTTCCCCCAAGCTCCATTGTTGCTCCAAAGCTCATTTTTTCCCGATCTCTCTCCCTAACCAATCAAACTTATTGATTTTCTAGGGTTGGTTGATAAGGCCCGGATCTACACTTCCACCAAGAGAAATTTGATTCCCCCCACTAATCCCTTGCGGATCTTGTTACTCTTGAGTGTTTGAGCACCCTAGACGGTTGAGATCACCTTGGAGCCACATTCCATTGTGGTGAAGCTCCGTGGTATCATTGGGAGCCTCCAATCAAGTTGTGGAGATTGACCCAACCTTGTTTGTAAAGGTTCGGTCACCGCCTTCAAGGGCACCACTAGTGGAATCACGGCATGTCGCATTGTGTGAGGGCGTGAGGAGAATATGGTGACCCTATTGGCTTTTTGGGGAGCATTGTGCCTCCACACCGCTCCAACGGAGACGTACTTCCCCCAAAGGGAAGGATCTTCTGTAACATATCCTCGTCTCCACCGGCTCCACTTATGGTTATCTCTTTCCTTTACTTTGTGCAAGCTATTGTTGTGTTGTATCCTTTGCTTGCACTTGTTGTTGATTGTTGTTTGCATCATATAGATTGCTCACCTAGTTGCACATCTAGACAACCTATTTGTTGCTAAACCTAATTTGTTCAGAAAAGCTAAAAATTGGTAGTTGCCTATTCACCCCCCCCCCTCTAGTCAACCATATCAATCCTTTCACTCTTTCTCCAAGAAACGACCCCAGGGCTCAACATATAAATAAAGGGCCAGGGCTAGCACCCGGAACACATCAAGATTCACCAAGCCGTGTGCCGGCAACCCTGCCTCCTCTAGTTTATACTCCGTCATAGTTTCTGTTGTGCTTGGCGAAGCCCTGCGGAGATTGTTATTCACCACCGCCATCACCACGCCGTCGTGCTGCCAGAACTCATTACTACTTCGCATCTCTTGCTGGATCGAGAAGGCGAGGACGTCATCAAGTTGAACGTGTGCTAAACACGGAGGTGTTGTTCGTTCGATACTTGATCGGGACGGATCATGAAGGTGTACGACTACATCAACCGCGTTGATAAACACTTCCGCTTAGCAATCTACAAGGATAAGTAGATGCTCTCCCCCTATCATAGCTATACATATCCATGGATAGATCTTGCATGTGTGCAGAATTTTTTTCCATGCAATGTTCCCCATCAGCGGTATTAGAGACTGGTCTATGCGTAGATGATATGCATGAGTAGAACACAAAGGAGTTGTGGGCGATGATGTTCATACTACTTACCATCAACGTCTTATTTTGATTCGGCGGTAATGTGGGATGAAGCGGCCTGGACCAACCTTACATGTCCACGTACATGAGACCGGTTCCACCGACTGACATGCAACTTGTTTTGCATAAAGGTGGCTGGCGGGTGTCTGCTTATTCTACTTTAGTTGAGTCGAATTTGACCACGGTCGGTCCTTGCAGAAGGTTAAAACAGCAAACTCGATAATCACCGTTCTGGTTTTGCGTAGGTACGAACGGTTCTTGCTAGTTGCCCATAGCAGCCACGTAAAACTTGCAACAACAAAGTAGAGGACGTCTAACTTGTTTTTGCAGGGCATGATGTGATGTGATATGGTCAAGATGTGATGTGATCTACGTTAATGTATGAGATGATCATGTTTTGTAATAAGTTCACGACTTGCATGTCGATGAGTACGACAACCGGCAGGAGCCTTCAGGTTGTCTTTAATTATTGTATGACCTGTGTGTCAATCACTAGGCGCCATGTAATTGTTTTACTTTATCACTATGCATTAGAAATGGTTGGCGAGATGACCCCAATGCTACGATGGAGATCAAGATGTTGTGCCAGTGACGATGGAGACCATGCCGATGCTTTGGAGATGGAGATCAAAAGCACAAGATGATGATGGCCATATCATGTCACATATTTTGATTGCATGTATGTTTATCCTTTATGCATCTTATTTGGCTTAGAATGAAGATAGCATTATAAGATGATCCCTTCACTTAATTTCAAGATAAAAGTGTTCTCCCTGAGTATGCATTGTTGCTAAAGTTCGTCATTTCAAAGCACCTCATGATGATCAGGTGTGATAGACTCTACGTTCATGTACAACGGGTGTAAGCCAGTTTTGCACATGCAGAATACTTGGGTTAAGCTTGACGAGCCTAGCATGTACGGACATGGTCTCGAAACAATGGAGACCAAAAGGTTGAATGTGAGTCATATAGTAGATATGATCAACATAGAGATGTTCACCATTGAAGACTACCCCATCTCACATGATGATCGGACATGGGTTAGTTGATTTCGATCATGTATCACTTAGACAACTTGAGGGATGTTGATTTAAGTGGGAGTTCATTAGTAATTTGATTATTTGAACTAAAATTTGTCATGAACTTAGTCTTAAATAGTTTTCGCATATCTGTGTTGTAGATCAATTGCCCGGCTACTGTTCCCTTGAATTTTAATGCGTTCCTAGAGAAAGCTAAGTTGAAAGATGATGGTAGCAACTACACGGACTAGGTCCGTAACTTGAGAATTATCCTCATTGCTACATAGAAGAATTATCCTTGATGCACCGCTAGGTAACCCACCCGCTCCTGCTAATCTAGACGTTTTGAACGCCTGGCAAACACGGACTAATGAATACTTAATAGTTCAGTGTGCCATGCTTTATGACTTAGAACCAGCGCTCGAAAAGCATTTTGAGCACCACAGAGCATATGAGATGTTCCAAGAGATGAAATTGATATTTCAAGCTAATGCCCGGGTTGACAGATTTGAAGTATCCAACAAGTTCTATAGTTGTAAGACAGAGGAGAACAGTTCTGTTAGTGAACACATACTCAAAATGCCTGGGTATCATAACCACTTGACTCAGCTGGGAATTGATCTTCCATTTGATAATGTTATTGACAGAGTTCTTCAGTCACCGGTACCAAGCTACAAAGGCTTCGTGATGAACTATAATATGCAAGGGATGACAAAAACAATTCCAGAGCTCTTCATGATGCTGAAATCGACGGAGGTAGAAATCAAGAAGGAGCGTCAAGTGTTGATGGTTAACAAGACCACTAGTTTCAAGAAAAAGAGCAAGGGAAAGAAACGGAACTTCAAGAAATAAGAATGGCAAGCAAGTTGCCGCTCCCCTGAAGAAACCCAAAGCTAGACCCAAGCCTGAAACGGAGTGCTTCTACTGCAAGGGAAATGGTCACTCGAAGCGAAAATGCCCCAAATACTTGGCAGATAAGAAGGATGGCAAAGTGAACAAAGGTTATTTGATATACATGTTATTGATGTGTACCTTACTAATGCTCATAGTAGCGCCTGGTTATTTGATACTGGTTTGGTTGCTCATATTTATAACTCAAAACAGGAGCTACGGAATAAACGAAGATTGGCCAAGGACGAGGTGGCGATGCACGTCGGGAGTTCTTGAATTCACTAACACCGGCCAATTTTGCTGAGTCATGTCATTGTAGCCCCCGAGTCTTAAGATGACTCGAGGAGTTGTCTTGGGATTCTTTGTATTTGACCATAGCAGAAAGCATATATCATTGGTGTTGATAGCGCAATGTGAATCCACAGAAGGTTGAGGTGATTACCGCGGGTTATAGATGATCTGTATGAGTCGTGTCAGCAACTCGGCCAATGGTTCCTTCCAACTGGTTGTTTGAAGTTAACCAAACTGTAGTGGCGGCGACTTGTGTGTATGCCCATTGAGCCATCCAGTGTAAACGGCGGCTGATGATACATGATAATTTTGCCTCCAATTTGTTGGAAGAAAATCGGGCTACCCAAGCAGTGACGTACTTTATTCTCAATAAACAGCTCATGCAGACAGGTACGGCCCGGTGTGCTGATGTAGACCAGGCCACGAGAGACGGGCATCAAAGACGACCGCAACATCGGAGGCGGCTCGGACAGATGAGCTAGCCACGGCATTGTAAGCCGGTGCGGACGGGCGAGTCGATCGCAGGCGCGGTAAAAACCACACGGACGGCGAGTCAATCGCGGGCGCGGTAAGCCGCACGGACGGCCAGTCAATCGCGGGCGCGATCCTAGCGAATTGATGTAGATCGAACTGCACGGGCGGCGGCTTGCGCACACCTGTCCAACAGAAAACGACGAATCATTGTCCTGCATACATAAAAAATATACAGACAAAGTAATTGTTCTTTGACAAAACAATATGTACTAAAAATAGACTTTGATGAATATCACCTGATATTTTTGCCTGATGAACGTGGATGATGATGATAGAATCATAGCAAATGTCTGATGTGACCCTAGCACCGTGGCCTCCTAAAAAGGGCATTTGACCACCGCTTGGGTTTGATCTGAAAAGCTTTGAACCACCGTGGCCTCACAAATCGGCCCTTTGAACCATCACGCATGCATGCATTGCCCAAGATGTATCCTTCATCAGTATACTAATCTCCAGACCTTGTACTACGCGAAAACATCGATGTCGCGGTAAAAGCAAAAGCAAGGCCGGTTCAATACGGCAGAGGCCGGGGCGGCTCATGCGCAACGGATCATGTGGCAGCGTGGTGGAAGTTGGCGACGCTCCAGCAGCAGTGGGGGTGGCTCGTGCAGCAAGGGGGCTCAAAGGCCAGCTCGAAGCGCGCTCTGTTGACTGCTGCTGCTGCGGGTTCGGGCAGCTCCAAAACGCAGCCACGACGGCAGAGGCGACACGGCGGCTGAGGCCGCAAATCCCGCTCACTTGATAGCTAATTCAATTTTCCTCAACCCGTTCATGAGTCAAACTTGTAGTACTAGTCTCTCGATGAATCAGGCAATTGGATTAGAGAATACAGCAATCTTCTAGTACTCAATAGTGCTAATCTTCATTACGTACTAGTGGAAATCCTTTTGGAGTTGATTTGTCCTTCACGCCCAAAGTAACAGGAATAACAATTGATTCCCTCGGGACTCGTAGTCGACGGGGCGGGTGGAGGTGTGCTGAGGCCGTAGTTTTGCGGCGGCTCAAAGGTGATTTTGCCGGAGATCGGCGGTTTGGATGTGGGGCTCCAGTGACGGCGAGTTACTAAGGCAAAGGTGGGGTGAGGCCAAACAACTTCAGAGGCGGCCGACGGCTCTAAACCGATCGCAGGGTCGGAGACGGGCGACTGCAGCTTGAAACCATGTTCCTGTCCAAACTCGCTTCCGGGTCGTGGGTTGACTTCTGATTTTCTATTTGACTGCGTGCGTGTGCATCTGATTGGCAGTGTCGCTCCCTTACAAATTGTAGTACACAAGTAGTACTGCTTGATTAATCCCGACGGGAGTAGTTCGCTTGTTTTTGATCTTCACCTGCGAACTGATGAATCGCCCAATGCTAACACTATAAAAAAGAAATTGTCATGCGCGGAATCGCCGCGGCGCGTGAGGCGGCTACACAGCAGGTCACCCAAAAATAATCTCAATCTCATACCCGCCGCCGCAGAGCACTTCCTCAATCTTGACCGATGAACTCATTGTTGATGTGAATTTTTCCACGCCGGCTCTTGTTAAGCTGGAAAATTGCGAACCTCTTGAAGCCTAGAAAATACCCCTCCAAGAACTCAACACCACCATGCGCAGGCCCCACGGTGGGTGCCAACTGTCGTGGATTTGTCACGGCAGATGTCCTTAGTGTCAGGACTTAGTCATGAGCCCAACGCATCTATGTGGTAGCTTGAGAGGGGTTGATCGGGATGAGAGACACAACACACAAGACAAGGATTTAGACAGCTTCGGGCCCCGGGAAACATCATCCGGTAACAACCCTACATGCTGTTTGTGGCTAGGTCTCATTATGATCATGAGGGAGTCGCCGGTAAGCCGACTCTTTGTGTCTAGCCCTAGAGACTGTTTCTTCTTTTCTTGTCCCTCTTTGGGGAGCCCTGCCCCTCATTATATAAGTTGAAGCGGCGGCTTACATGTAGAGTCCTAGTAGGATGAGAACTAACTTATCCTCTATTACAAGTCGGATACAAGTACGGGTCTTGCTTCCTCATAAAGGAAATATTCCTCATGCCTTCTGTCTTAAGCCGGCCCACAATAAGATGAGCCGGCCTACTGGGCATTGGGCCCATGTCATCTATCTGACCCGCCATCGGGGCCATTATTAAGTCACTAGGCTTGTGAGTCGTCACACCAGTGAACCGCCAGACCCATAAGTCGCCAATCCTCCGGCAGGTCACGATGAAGCGCCAAGTCCGGCCAGGTCATACTTCCGGCCGGGTCATACCTTGGGGTATATTCCCGATAGATATGGTGGCTCAGTTTTATGCCACGGTTCACCTTTGCACTGATGAGGAAAGGACTTTGACTTGGATGACCAATGGGAGACTTCTCTCAGTCAAATGGAAAGCGTTCATGGAACTGTTAGGTGTTGAAGATTAGGGGCTTGAAAACCCGGTTGGCTTTCGTCCTAACAAGAATGTCACTTCCACTCACAAGCAGGCTCTCTGGCCCTTCAGCACCATGAAGGTTAACCCCGAGACGGGGAAGAAGACTTATGAGTTGTTTCTTTTTCTGTACATCCTTCATCGCATCTTCAGGAACACTCTTTCCCTCGCACGGGGAACTTGGATATGGTGCATACGTATCTCATGGACATGTTACTATTCTGCCAGCATGATAAGGACAACAACACATGAGATTCCTTGGATATTTCTCATGTCATGTGGTCAGAGCTCCTCTCTGCCATCACTGAGCGTAAGTGCCCCATCTATGCCCCCTACCTGATGTTGCTTATTGATAAGTCATGGGCGCACACTTATCTTGGTGTCTTGTTGGAGACCGGTGACTTGGTCTCTCACGAGATTAAGCGTCTGAGATAGAAGGAGCATTGGGCACTCATGTTCCGGAGACTGAGATTTCATCTGGTGTTGACGAGGCTGAGGCTGATGATGATGAGGACTATGAGCCCTCTGGAGTGAAGCCTTCATGGGCTAAGAAGCTCCAACGCAATATGAACAAGCTTTTTGCATGGAGTCTCACAGGCAGTATATGGCACATGTGTCTGAGAAGAAGTCATGCAGCCGTCACAAGGTACTTATGCGGGAACTGGGTGCAGAGGTTGCTAGTGGGTCAGAGGGCAAGATCACTGACGAGGAGGAGTGGATCTTTCAACACTGTCCTTGGACGGATTTAGAGATAGAGCAGCCTACCGCCGATGATGGAGGCGCGGGCGACCACGCGGGGATGTGATGATGGAGATCTTATGGCTTTGCTATCACATGTGACCATAACATCACTCTTTGCCCTTTTGGTGTCTCGATGCCAAAGGGGGAGAGAGTTTAGGGATTTGTCAAGCTGCGAGTGTGTCTTATTCACCTTGTCTTTCTCTCTAACAAACACTTTTATCGGTCGTTTGCTTTGGTTTGGTTTGTGGTTGTGAGACCTGGCTAACCTGTCATATGGTGTCAGACATATGCTATCCTATCTTATTATTATCTTATGTGTGTCTAGTACTTTGCTAGTATGTGATTTGCATGCTTATCTTACGATTCTATTTTTCTCACTTACTACCCCTTGCATCCTAGCCTATATCTCTCTTATTATAGATGCAAGTGTTGTCAGGCTATAAAATATAGGGGGAGTGTTGATCCTAATGTGTGTACTTTGCATTCCAAAGGCACTCCTAATTAAGTGCACACATCTAGGGGAGCCCGTCTATATTTTGTAGTCTCTGGGGTTTTCCTTATTCTCTTGTCACTTCTCTACGCAAATCACGTGTTGTCATCAATCCACCAAAAAAGGGGAGATTGTTAGGGCATGTCTCTCTCTGGTTTTGGTGATTGATGACAATGCATTTGCAGACTAATCGTGTGCATTAAGCATTTCAGATATTCATTCATTGGCACGAGATGATTCTTTCCCCTCGGAGCTCAAGGTGAAGATGGTGTAGTCTCTTACGTTTCGGTTTTGGTGGACTTGAATCATAGGAGACACCGTACTATCAAGAGGGGTCCGACGTAAAGGCTAGGTGGAATCAACACATACACATCCTTTGCACCCCCAGCTCCTTCCCTCTCCCTTGGAGTTTACCCTTATCGTGGAAGTGACACATGGGAGGAGCCATCGGTAGTACCACTGGGCCGGAGCGGCAGTTCCGTTGATAGCCTCAAGCGGTAGTACCGCTCCTGGCCATCAGCGGTAGAACGGCTCCAGTTCTGCGCTGGTACCACCTTGACTGAGGTCGGCGAGTCTCGTGTCTGGTTCAGCGACAGTAGCAGCGGCAGTGAGCGGTACTACCGCTGCTAGTGCCGCCCGGGCCCTCACTCCTGTGCCCCTTCTCTCTCTTTGGCCCGTGCTCTCTGTCTCTGCGGTAGTACCGCTGGGGCTCGTGGTAGTACCGCTGGTGCCAGCGGTAGTGCCGCTCCCCTGAGCGGTAGTACCACTCTGTGCAGGATGAAAGGGGGGTAACGGTTGGATTGTTTCCCCCACTATAAAAGGGGGTCTTCTTCCCCACAAAGACATACCTCTTTTCCCCCAAGCTCCATTGTTGCTCCAAAGCTCATTTTTGCCCGATCTCTCTCCCTAACCAATCAAACTTGTTGATTTTCTAGGGTTGGTTGATAAGGCCCGGATCTACACTTCCACCAAGAGAAATTTGATCCCCCCCACTAATTCCTTGCGGATCTTGTTACTCTTGGGTGTTTGAGCACCCTAGACGGTTGAGATCACCTTGGAGCCACATTCCATTGTGGTGAAGCTCCGTGGTATCATTGGGAGCCTCCAATCAAGTTGTGGAGATTGACCCAACCTTGTTTGTAAAGGTTCGGTCGCCGCCTTCAAGGGCACCACTAGTGGAATCACGGCATGTCGCATTGTGTGAGGGCGTGAGGAGAATATGGTGACCCTAGTGGCTTCTTGGGGAGCATTGTGCCTCCACACCGCTCCAACGGAGATGTACTTCCCCCAAAGGGAAGGAACTTCTGTAACATATCCTCGTCTCCACCGGCTCCACTTATGGTTATCTCTTTCCTTCACTTTGTGCAAGCTATTGTTGTGTTGTATCCTTTGCTTGCACTTGTTGTTGATTGTTGTTTGCATCATATAGATTGCTCACCCAGTTGCACATCTAGACAACCTATTTGTTGCTAAACCTAATTTGTTAAGAAAAGCTAAAAATTGGTAGTTGCCTATTCACCCCCCCTCTAGTCAACCATATCAATCCTTTCACTCTTTCTCCAAGAAATGACCCCAGGGCTCAACATATAAATAAAGGGCCAGGGCTAGCACCCGGAACACATCAAGATTCACCAAGCCGTGTGCCGGCAACCCTGCCTCCTCTAGTTTATACTCCGTCATAGTTTCCGTTGTGCTTGGCGAAGACCTGCGGAGATTGTTATTCACCACCACCATCACCACGCCGTCGTGCTGCCAGAACTCATTACTACTTCGCATCTCTTGCTGGATCGAGAAGGCAAGGACGTCATCGAGTTGAACGTGTGCTAAACACGGAGGTGTTGTTCGTTCGATACTTGATCGGGACGGATCATGAAGGTGTACGACTACATCAACTGCGTTGATAAACACTTCCGCTTAGCAATCTACAAGGATAAGTAGATGCTCTCCCCCTATCGTAGCTATACATATCCATGGATAGATCTTGCATGTGTGCAGAATTTTTTTCCATGCAATGTTCCCCATCAGCGGTATTAGAGACTGGTCTATGCGTAGATGATATGCATGAGTAGAACACAAAGGAGTTATGGGCGATGATGTTCATACTGCTTACCATCAACGTCTTATTTTGATTCGGCGGTAATGTGGGATGAAGCGGCCTGGACCAACCTTACATGTCCACGTACATGAGACCGGTTCCACCGACTGACATGCAACTTGTTTTGCATAAAGGTGGCTGGCGGGTGTCTGCTTATTCTACTTTAATTGAGTCGAATTTGACTACGGTCGGTCCTTCCAGAAGGTTAAAACAGCAAACTCGATAATCACCATTCTGGTTTTGCGTAGGTACGAACGGTTCTTGCTAGTTGCCCATAGCAGCCACGTAAAACTTGCAACAACAAAGTAGAGGACGTCTAACTTGTTTTTGCAGCGCATGATGTGATGTGATATGGTCAAGATGTGATGTGATATACGTTAATGTATGAGATGATCATGTTTTGTAATAAGTTCACGACTTGCATGCCGATGAGTACGACAACCGGCAGGAGCCTTCAGGTTGTCTTTAATTATTGTATGACTTGTGTGTCAATCACTAAGCGCCATGTAATTGCTTTACTTTATCACTATGCGTTAGCAATGGTTGGCGAGATGACCCCAATGCTACGATGGAGATCAAGATGTTGTGCCAGTGACGATGGAGACCATGCCGATGCTTTGGAGATGGAGATCAAAAGGACAAGATGATGCTGGCCATATCATGTCACATATTTTGATTGCATGTTATGTTTATCCTTTATGCATCTTATTTTGCTTAGAATGAAGATAGCATTATAAGATGATCCCTTCACTTAATTTCAAGATAAAAGTATTCTCCCTGAGTATGCATTGTTGCTAAAGTTCGTCATTTCAAAGCACCTCATGATGATCAGGTGTGATAGACTCTACGTTCGTGTACAACGGGTGTAAGCCAGTTTTGCACATGCAGAATACTTGGGTTAAGCTTGATGAGCCTAGCATGTACAGACATGGTCTCGGAACAATGGAGACCGAAAGGTTGAATGTGAGTCATATAGTAGATATGATCAACATAGAGATGTTCACCATTGAAGACTACCCCATCTCACATGATGATCGGACATGGGTTAGTTGATTTCGATCATGTATCACTTAGACAACTTGAGGGATGTTGATTTAAGTGGGAGTTCATTAGTAATTTGATTTTTTGAACTAAAATTTGTCATGAACTTAGTCTTAAATAGTTTTTGCATATCTGTGTTGTAGATCAATTGCCCGGCTACTGTTCCCTTGAATTTTAATGCGTTCCTAGAGAAAGCTAAGTTGAAAGATGATGGTAGCAACTACACGGACTAGGTCCGTAACTTGAGAATTATCCTCATTGCTACATAGAAGAATTATCCTTGATGCACCGCTAGGTAACCCACCCGCTCCTGCTAATCTAGACGTTTTGAACGCCTGGCAAACACGGACTAATGAATACTTAATAGTTCAGTGTGCCATGCTTTATGACTTAGAACCAGCGCTCCAAAAGCATTTTGAGCACCACAGAGCATATGAGATGTTCCAAGAGATGAAATTGATATTTCAAGCTAATGCCCGGGTTGACAGATATGAAGTCTCCAACAAGTTCTATAGTTGTAAGATAGAGGAGAACAGTTCTGTTAGTGAACACATACTCAAAATGCCTGGGTATCATAACCACTTGACTCAGCTGGGAATTGATCTTCCAGTTGAGAATTTTATTGACAGAGTTCTTCAGTCACTGGCACCAAGCTACAAAGGCTTCGTGATGAACTATAATATGCAAGGGATGACAAAAACGATTCTAGAGCTCTTCATGATGCTGAAATCGACGGAGGTAGAAATCAAGAAGGAGCGTCAAGTGTTGATGGTTAACAAGACCACTAGTTTCAAGAAAAAGAGCAAGGGAAAGAAACGGAACTTCAAGAAATAAGAATGGCAAGCAAGTTGCCGCTCCCCTGAAGAAACCCAAAGCTAGACCCAAGCCTGAAACGGAGTGCTTCTACTGCAAGGGAAATGGTCACTCGAAGCGAAAATGCCCCAAATACTTGGCAGATAAGAAGGATGGCAAAGTGAACAAAGGTTATTTGATATACATGTTATTGATGTGTACCTTACTAATGCTCGTAGTAGCGCCTGGTTATTTGATACTGGTTTGGTTGCTCATATTTATAACTCAAAACAGGAGCTACGGAATAAACGAAGATTGGCTAAGGACGAGGTGGCGATGCACGTCGGGAGTTCTTGAATTCACTAACACCGGCCAATTTATTCCGAGAAGACTATTCATTTAAGTCAAATACTAATGGTTGTTCTATTTATATGAGTAATATCTTTTATGGTCATGCACCCTTGATGAATGGTCTATTCTTGTTGAATCTCGATCGTAGTGAGACACATATTCACAATATTGATGCCAAAAGATGCAAAGTTGATAATGATAGTGCAACATACTTGTGGCACTGCCGTTTATGTCATATTGGTGTAAAGCACATGAAGAAACTACATGCGGATGGACTTTTGGAATCACTTGATTATGAATCATTTGGTACTTGTGAATCATGCCTCATGGATTAGATGACTAAAACTCCGGTCTATGGAACAATGGAGCAAGCTAATGATTTATTGGAAATAATACATATCGATGTATGTGGTTCGATAGGTGTTGAGGCACGCGGCGGGTATCATTATTTTCTAACCTTCGCAGATGATTTGAGTAGGTATATCTACTTTATGAAACACAAGTCTGAAACGTTTGAAAAGTTCAAAGAATTTCAGAGTGAAGTAGAGAATCATCATAACAAGAAAATAAAGTTTGTACGATCTGATCGCAGAGGTGAATATCTCAGTTACGAGTTTAGCCTTCATTTAAAACAATGTGGAATTGTTTCATAA
Organism: Aegilops speltoides; assembly: GCA_021437245.1. Taxonomy (NCBI): domain Eukaryota; kingdom Viridiplantae; phylum Streptophyta; class Magnoliopsida; order Poales; family Poaceae; genus Aegilops; species Aegilops speltoides. Next base: position 140,022,826 of record CM038141.1, read on the forward strand.
CTCACGCCACCTGGAACACCACAGTGTAATGGTGTGTCCGAACGTCGTAACCGTACTTTATTAGATATGGTGCGTTCTATGATGTATCTTACCGGTTTGCCTTTATCATTTTGGGGTTATGCATTAGAGACAGCCGCATTCACGTTTAGGGCACAGTCTAAATCCGTTGAGACGACACCATATGAACTATGGTTTAGCAAGAAACCTAAGTTGTCATTTCTTAAAGTTTGTGGATGCGACACTTATGTCAAAAGGCTTTAGCCTGATAAGCTCAAACCCAAATCAGAGAAGTGCGTCTTCATAGGACACCCTAAAGAAACTATTGGGTACATGTTCTACCATAGATCCGAAGGCAAGATCTTTGTTGCTAAGAATGGGTCATTTCTAGAGAAGGGGTTTCTCTCGAAAGAAGTGAGTGGTAGGAAAGTAGAACTTGATCAGGTAATTGTACCTTCTCTCAAATTGGAAAGTAGCACATCAGAGAAAACCGTTCCCGTGATGCCTACACCAATTAGAGAGGAAGCTGATGATCATGATCATGAAACTTCGGATCAAGTTACTACTGAACCTCATAGGTCGACCAGAGCACGTACTGCACAAGAGTGGTATGGTAATCCTGTCCTGGAAGTCATGTTGTTAGACAACAGCGAACCTACGAACTGTGAAGAAGCTATGATGAGTCCAGATTTCGACAAATGGCTTGAGGCCATGAAATCTGAGATAGGATCCATGTATGAGAACAAAGTATGGACTTCGGTAGACTTGCCCGATGATCGGCAAGCCATTGAGAATAAATGGATCTTCAAGAAGAAAACAGACGCTGATGGTAATATCACTGTCTATAAAGCTCGACTTGTCGCGAAAGGTTTTTGACAAGTTCAAGGGGTTGACTACAATGAGACTTTCTCACCTGTATCGATGCTTAAGTCTGCCCGAATCATGTTAGCAATTGCCGCATTTTATGATTATGAAACCATGCAAATGGATGTCAAAACTGCATTCCTTAATGGGTTTCTTAAAGAAGAGTTCTATATGATGCAACCAGAAGGTTTTGTCGATCCTAAAGGTGGTAACAAAGTGTGCAAGCTCCAGCGATCCATTTATGGGCTGGTGCAAGCATCTCAGAGTTGGAATATACACTTTGATGATGTGATCAAAGAAAATGGTTTTATACAGACTTACGGTGAAGCCTGTATTTACAAAAAAGTGAGTGGGAGCTCTATAGCATTTCTGATATTATATGCAAATGACATATTATTGATTGGAAATGATATAGAATTTCCAGATAGCATAAAAGGATACTTGAATAAGAATTTTGGAATGAAAGACCTCGGTGAAGCTGCTTATATGTTGGGCATCAAGACCTATAGGGATAGATCGAGACATTTAATAGGACTTTCACAAAGCACATACCTTGATAAAGTTTTGAAGAGGTTCAAAATGGATCAGTCAAAGAAAGGGTTCTTGCCTGCGTTGCAAGGTATGAAATTGAGTAAGACCCAAAGCCCGACCACGGCAGAAGATAGAGAGAGAATGAAAGTCATTCTCTATGCCTCAGCCATAGGTTCTATAAAGTATGCCATGCTGTGTACCAAACCAGATGTGTGCCTTACCATAAGTTTGGCGGGGAGGTACCAGAGTAATCTAGGAGTGGATCACTGGATAGCGGTCAAGAATATCCTGAAGTAAATAAAAAGGACCAAGGATATGCTTCTTGTTTATGAAGGTGACGAAGAGCTCATCATAAAGGGTTACGCCGATGCTAGCTTCGACACTGATCCGGATGACTCCGAGTCTCAATCTGGATTCATATTGAATGTGGGAGCAATTAGCTAGAATAGCTCTATGTAGAGCATTGTAGACATAGATATTTTCAAAGTACACATGGATCTAAATGTTGCAGACCCATTGACTAAAACCTCTCTCACAAGCAAAACATGATCACACCTTAGTACTCTTTGGGTGTTAATCACATGGCGATGTGAACTATGGGTGTTAATCACATGGCAATGTGAACTAGATTATTGACTCTGGTGCAAGTGGGAGATTGATGGAAATATGCCCTAGAGGCAATAATAAAGTTGTTATTATTATATTTCCTTATTCATTATAACGGTTTATTATTCATGCTAGAATTGTATTGACCAGGAACTTAAATATATGTGTGGATACATAAACAAATACCGTGTCCCTAGTGAGCCTCTACTAGACTAGCTCGTTGATCAAAAGATGGTTAAGGTTTCCTGACCATAGACATGTGTTGTCACTTGATAACAGGATCACATCATTAGGAGAATGATGTGATGGACAAGACACATCTGTTAGCTTAGCATATGATTGTTTAGTTTATTGCTACTGCTTTCTTAATGTCAAATACATATTCCTTCGACCATGAGATTATGCAACTCCTGGATACCGGAGGAATACCTTGTGTGCTCTCAAACATCCCAATGTAACTGGGTGATCATAAATATGCTCTATAGGTATCTTCGAAGGTGTCTGTTGAGTTGGCATGGATCGAGATTGGGATTTTTCACTCCGTGTATCGGAGAGGTATCTTTGGGCCCTCTCGGTAATACAACATCACAAGAAGCTTGAAAGCAATGTGACTAAGGAGTTAGTTACGAGATGATGTATTAAGGAACGAGTAAAGAGGCTTGCCAATAACGAGATTGAACTAGGTATGAATACACCAATGATCGAATCTCGGGTAAGTAACATACCGCTAGACAAAGGGAATTACGTATGTTGTCATAAAGGTTCGACCGATAACGATCTTCGTAGAATACATAGGAAACAATATGGGCATCTAGGTCCCGCTATTGGTTATTGAATGGAGAAGCGTCTCGGTCATGTCTACATCATTCTCAAACCCATAGGGTCCACACGCTTAACTTCATTGATGATATAGTATAATGAGTTATGTATTTTGGTGACCGAATGTTGTTCGGAGTCCTGGATGAGATCACAGACATGACAAGGAGCTCCAGAATAGTCCGAATGTAAATATTAATATATGGGATAATAGTGTTTGGTCTTTGGAAGGGTTCCAGAATTCACCGGAAGGGGTTTCAGATGTTTCCCGAAATATTCTGGTGCGAGAACACTTTATTTGGGCCAGGGGGTAAAGCCCATAGGTTTTTGGGTAGGTGCAAAAGGAAGTTTTGCGAAGGCCAGAGGCCAGATGCCAAGGACCCTAGCGTCTGGTCGTGGAGTCCAAGAAGGACTCTTGCCTTGCGGGCTAAATCGACTTTGAGGAGGCTCTTTCTCCAAGAAATGACCCCAGGGCTCAACATATAAATAGAGGGGTAGGGATAGCACCCAGAACATATCAATATTCACCAAGCCGTGTGCCGGCAACTCCATACTCTCTAGTTTATCCTCCATCATAGTTTCCGTTGTGCTTGGCAAAGCCCTGCGGAGATTGCTCTTCACCATCACCGTCACCATGCCGTCGTGCTACCGGAACTCATCTACTACTTTGCCTCTCTTGCTGGATCGAGAAGGCGAGGACGTCATCGAGCTGAACGTGTGCTGAACACGGAGGTGTTGTTCGTTCGGTACTTGATAGGAACGGATCGTGAAGGTGTACGACTACATCAACCGTGTTGATAAACGCTTCCGCTTAGCGATCTACAAGGGTATGTAGATGCTCTCCCCCTATCGTAGCTATACATCTCCATGGATAGATCTTACATGTGCGTAGGAATTTTTTGTTTTCCATGCAACGTTCCCCATCAATCCCCACTCTCATTGAAAGATTGGGTCGCCATCATAAGACTACCACCTGGAGCAACACGAAAGGCAATGAGAACCACGACGACGCCTTCAAGAAGGGAACGAGCTTCGTCACCGCCGGTCCATCCGAAGATAGACCAGGTTTTCACCCCGACCACCATTCACTGCAACCAAACGCCACACCCCGAATACCGCGCCGCCCACACGGCCATGGCAACTGGGCAGCACCAAAGCCACGGGCTTTGCCCATGAGCCTCACGGACCCACCACCAGGGCCACCACCCCGGCATCCAAGACCTTGACACCACCTCACCCGAGATCCACCGCTACCCCAACCAAAACACAATTGGAAAGGACCCGCCTTTCGCACCCCTGGGCTGCCCAAGTGCCGAGACCCAATAGGTGGGCCAAAACTGGTCTCCATCGCCCTATCCTACGGCACCGGGCGCGAGATGACCTCGGTTCTGCTGTCGGGCGCGAGACAAGGTCAGTCCTGCTGCCGGGCGCGAGACGAGCTCGGTCGTGCTACCGGGTGCGAGACGAGTGATGGACCACGGCTGGGGGAGGGCCAACCATCAACGAAGATAGCGGACGGACGACCGAGAAGAAGGATTGAAGGTCGACACATGTCATACACCGACGGGCCGACGCTAGAGATGTCCAGTCGCTGCCGTGAACGACCCAAACCACCGCCATGGGCCACAACATGCCGTGGCAGCCCACATCCACGCCGGGGCCCCTAGGGGGAGCCCTGTGCCGCTGTACAGACCTGCACCACTGGAAGAGGCTAGCCCAGCCACAAATGCGCCGGCCACCCCACCATGGCACGCCCCCGCTCCGGCCACCTCCAGCACCCAAGGACTGCCAAAGACAACCGGACCATGCCGCCTCAGCCCGCGTCACCCGCGAGAATAGCCAGTCGGAGGAGTAGCCCGCCAGATCTGAATCAGACCATCACAGCCCTGACGCCGCCCACCCTGCACAGGCACACTCCACCAACCCCAGCAGCCCCCCACACGCTGCCACCATCGTCAGGACGACCGCCGTGGTCGCACCACTGTGCCATGCCCAAGGTCGCACATACACCAAAGGCGACTGCTCCGCGCGAAGGCAGAAGAAGGCCCGCCGCCATCGGCAGCCAGGCTTTGCCCGGCGGCGCCCTCTGGCCGGGGGGTCAAGGAGGGGAGGGGCTGGCGATGGCCGGGGTAGGGTTTCGCCCCTGCTCACGGGAGCGGGTTGGGCGAGTCGGGGGGATGTTTCTCGCGGAGGGGGTTTTGGCGGGAGCCTTGTCTTTCTCCACCTTCCCTACCTCTCGGGCACCCCAAGCTCTCCCATCTTTTTCTAGATCGAGAGGGGCTTAAGGCGACGATGTCTTGCGTGCTGCAGCACAGGTAGGCGGCGCTGACGATGAGGTGGACGAGGGATGGAGAAGGGAGCCGGCACTGGCTGGGCGGACGGTGGACAGCGGGGTAGCCGGGAGCCGACGTTGGCTGGGCGGATAGTGGACGGCGGAGTAGCCAGGAGCCGGGGAGAGGCGCCAACACAGTCGAGGCGGCTAGAGCCTGTTGGAATAATCCACGGCGTCTGGTGTGGTCGGACTCGTCGGGCATGTCGGGTGCGCGCCGGACGTGCGGGACGCACTGGTGCGGTTGGGCTCGCGAGGCGCGTCAGAGCGTCTTGGACGTGTGGGCGACTGCGCGGTCAGGCTCGCCGCTGCCAGGACGTCTGGGACACAACGGCGGTGTGCATGCTAGTTTGGTAGGGTCTGTGGCCGTTGGTGTGGTTGCATAAAGACTGAACTTGGCCGTGCAATTAGCTAGGAGTAGTTAGCTGCATGGTCAATAGTGTGGCCGTTGAGGATATACTGTCCACGCACTGGATATAGACGTGCATGCAGTAAGTGGTTAGTGCATGGAATTAGTTGGGTTAGTGGCTGAGCATGGTGGCCAGGTTAGTGGGTGCGTCTACCTTATGTGTATATAAGTCAGTTGAGTCTGTGAGAAAAATTGGCGGTGAGGGCTGTGAAAAATGTAGCGGTTGTGTCATCAAGGAGGAGAGCTCTCGGTAAAGCTGGTGCTGGTTTCTTCCTTGGGCGTGTGTGTGTGTGTGTTGAGTCTTCTCACCATGTGTGTGTTCGTAAGGGAGAAGAGAGAGTTGTGTTCTTGACAGCAAGAACGAGAACAAGCGGTGCTGTGACGAAGCGGCACCAACAATTGGCATCAGAGCGACTAGGTTCGAGGGGCGGCCGTGGCGTGCGACGGCGTCTGCGGCACGCGCGGCGGACATGGAGGCATGGGCTGCAGTGCGCGGCAAGTCCGCAGTGATGCAGTGTGATGCCGTGCTCACGATGAGCAGCGGCGGTCCTGGAGGCGAGGAGGTCGCGGAGGACTTGTGTGGTGTCGCAGAGGCTGCGGCGGCTCGACGCGATGACTGTGGAGGCGCAGTGGCACGTGGCATGGAGATGTGGCGCGTCGACGGAAGACGCAGTGGCACGGTGCTACGTCATGAAGCGGCGTCTGGGAAGACTTGCGTTTGAGCGCGATGGCATCCACGGCGTTTGTCGCCGAGGGATGCCAGGCGTGTGTCGCTGGCGGAGTAGGATCTCGGCATATGTCGCCGGAGACGTGACGGAGCACGGTGCAATCGGCGTCAGTGTGCCAGGTCGGGTCCGCGAGCGGGGTCACGGTCATGGTGACAACATTGACATGAGCTACTCCGGCGATGGCGAAGCCGTGGCTTAGGGTGTGTGTGTTGGAATAAGCCACGACGCCCGCGCGGCCGACTCGCCGGGCGTGTCGGTGCGCACCGGACGTCGGGACGACCGGTCGGTCGGGCTCGTCGGGCGCTGCCGGAGCGCTGCTGGGCGTGTGGGGCGACCGGTGCGGTTGGGCTTGTCGGGCACACGCGGACGTCTGGGACACAACGGCGTGTGCATGCTAGTTTGGCAGGGCCGTGGCCGCTGATGTGGCTGCGTAAAGACTGAACTTGGCCGTGCAATTAGGTAGGAGTAGTTAGCTACATGGTCAATAGTGTGGCTGTTGAGGATATAATGTCCACGCACTGGATATGGATGTGCATGCAGTAGGTGGTTAGTGCATGGAATTAGTTGGGTTAGTGGCCGAGCATGGTGGCCAGGTTAGTGGGTGCGTCTACCTTATGTGTATATAACTCAGTTGAGTCAGTGAGAAAAATTGGTAGTGAGGGCTGTCAGAAATGTAGCGGTTGTGTCATCAAGGAGGAGAGCTCTCGGTAAAGCTGGTGTTGGTTTCTTCCTTGGGCGTGTGTGTGTGTTGAGTCTTCTCACCTTGTGTGTGTTCGTAAGGGAGAAGAGAGAGTTGTGTTCTTGACAGCAAGAACGAGAACAGACCATGCTGCAATGAGGCGGTGCTGTCGGTGTACTAAGGTAGGGGTACCTCAGTACCCCAACTTGTGCACGGGCGGTTGCAGCTTCCCGCGGCAGGGTTTACCACGTGCTCGCCGGAGACCTTCCTGCTCCATGTCAAACCATTCAAAGACAAAGTATACAAGACAGAAGATCGAGACGCCGGCAAGCGGAGTTTGCCGGAAGGCCGCTCTGTGCTCAAGGTTACATCACTCACGCAAGGCCCTGGCAAGAGGAGCTCGCCAGGAAGACTAGAAGATTACATCATAGAAGACACGCCTCGGCGCTATATGCGTCCCGGCGAGGGCCCGGGGAGCGACAAGTTACAGAGCCCGGCAAGCTCCCGGGCCGCAGGTCAAGACCCCGGCAAGCTGCTTGCCGGAGAGTTGCGCTGTGTTCGCTGCCCAGCTCATCAGCCCATGCGCCGCCACAGGGCCTTTCCAGGACGCGTGGCGGATGGCTGTGCAGCCCGGGGACACGGTGGCACTTCACGGTGGTGGATCCATCGCCGCGGGCGACGGAGACACAAGGGCGGAGCTTTTGGGTCGACGGCGACGGCATTAAATGCCCTTGTCCCCATCACAAAGTAGGTAGCGACCATCGCTCACGACCGTAGCTCCACTGTTCCCGCAGACTGCTCCAACTACCACCTCTTTTACATTTTTACCCCTTTCTCCTCGCTGACACCTGCCGGTGACCCTTGCACTATAAAAGGAGGCCCATGCACAACGTGGAGGGGTTCGGTTCGTTGGAAAAAACCTTGACAACTCTCGCCGGTGTAGCTGCTCAGAGATCTTCAAGCTCCCGAGCTCAATACAAACCAAGGCAATAGTAGGGTTTACGCGTCCGCCGCGTCTTAACCTGGGTAAAACCGCCCGCGTGCTCGCTACGATCTGCTCTCTGGCTCCCTCCGCCCTCATCAAGATGCATAAGGGCCCCGCCCCATAGGTGTTCGTGGCGGCAGTTCCCCGCATCTCTGGCGCGCGTAGTAAAGCGCCGAGGTTGTGCGGACCTGATCCGGCGCTCACGCTGGCGCGTTTTTCATCAACCTCTCGCAGATTCGCAAGAACATCATCAACAATTGCGCCATGGCCCCAAGAAGAAGGCTTCGAGGTTGCGAGTCCTGCTCGCGTTTCATCCGCCGCCACCGGAGCCAACGGTGGGCGGAGGAGACGCCGCTTGGGGTGGTCACCGGCGAGGACACTCGCGGCGCCACCAGATCCAAGGACAAGACGGATGACCGCGCCGGTCTCCGTGGACATTCCGCGTCCATCTCAAAGACGACGACAACCCGGCGCCATACCACGGAGGTGGTATCCGCTTTCGGGCAAGGACACACCGGAGGCTCGCGGGATGCTCCGGATCACCGTCCCGTCACAAGCAAAGCGGCGGCGCGGGTGAGGATCTGCTCCTTCTAACGCTGTTAGAGTCCGAGCATATCCCGCCTCGCACCGCCGCTCCCTCCCCTCCACTCCGCGAAGCGCTCGCAAGGGCGAATCGCTCGACTTCCTCCAGCGCGGACAAGGCCAAGACTGGAGGGCTACCATCCAGAGCCTGATCGCCTTCGCCAACAACGACTCTCCACAGCAGCCGGCGACCTCGCGACCGCGGCAAGCTGGGAAGACGAAGGCCGACGGCGACAAGAGCGCCGGGGGTGCGACCACCATGCACTCCCCGCCGCGGAAGCAAAAGACGCCGCCCCGCCGGAGCTACGCCGACGACGGCTCCACGGCATCGTCGGATCCGCGGGCTCGTCGGGATCAACGCCAGGTCCTTGACGACCGGCGACAAGAAGACGATCGGACCACAATCGAGCGCCGCCGAGAGTCTCGGCGACAATCAGACCAGAGAGCTGGGAACGCTGCCGACGCGACGCTACCGGTGAACCAGCGACTTGTCGACGCTGCAGCTGCCCTGCGTTCACCCGCGAAAGCTGCGGCGCGTCCCAAAGGCTCCAGATGAAGAATTTCAAGCCCGACGCATCGGAGAAGTACGACGGCAAGACGCACCCTCGAATTCCTCGGTGTCTACACCATTGCGGTGCAGGCTGCCGGGCGCGACGAGAAGATTCTGGCGAACCATTTCCGCCAGGCTTAAGCCGAACGCTCGTCTTGGCTTATGCACTTGCCGGAAGGCTCCATTTCTTCTGGGCCGACCTTTGCCATCAGTTTGTTGGCGCCTTCACCGGGCGGCCACAAACCCCACGCCAGAGAGCGATCTCCACATTTTGGCCTGTAAGGAAGGAGAATCCTGCGCAAGTATATTCAGCACTTCAGCCGTGTGCAACACAACATCTCGATGTCCACCCCCGCGTTATTAGCGCTGCTCCACCGAACGTGCGAACCGCCAGCATGCGTGAAGAGATGGCGATGACCAAGATTCGGGATGTCGCCGAGCTCTATGCTCGGTTGATAAGCAAGACGCTGAAGAGGGAGGAGACTCGGGGAGGATGCTTGGCAGAGGAAGCGATACGACGACGCCGCCTCCGCAAAGAAGAGCCGCGGCGGAACAACCAAAGAGGAATAACAAAGAGGTGCTTGCCGCCGAGAAGTCCGCAAGGAGGCTCCCGCCAAGCAAACACAGCTTGCCGCTCCGCAAGGAGCCTGCCTCAGAAGCGGCGGCCGACAAGCGTGACTTCTCCGACAAGCAATATCAAAATCCACCGCACTAAGGGCCACGATCTCTCCAATCGCAAGCGCGCCGAGTATCTCGCCGAGCAACAAAAGCTGAGTACGAGAGGCGCGACAAGGAGAAGGCCCAAGGTGGCGGAGGAGAACCGAGCAAGAAGCGACCGTTCAGTGGCCGGGGAGGACGCCGCGGCAAGGCCAAGCAGCGGCAAGGTGATCGACCTCCCCGGGGCCGCGACAAGGATGAAGAAGATGACGACGAAGATATGGAGGATGAGGATAACAGCGAGCAGGAGTTCCGAAGGCCACGGAGGTCCTGGCGTGACGGTGGCGCCTCAAGACACCTCCCACCGCCAGCTAAAGCAAAGGGTGCGTGAGGTGAATGCAGCGGAACCGCCCGTGGAGTCGCCAAGAGCTCCTCAAATGGTCCAAAGACGCCCATCATTTTTGATCTTGAGGATCACCCCGACCGCACCACCGCGGTCGGGTGCTTGCCGATGCTGGTCTCGCCCACCATCCGCAACCTCAAGGTCACCAAAATGTTGGTTGACGGCGGGCCGGGCTGAACTTGATCTCCTCTCGCTGTGATCAAGAAACTCCAAATTCCAGATGGCGAGCTCAAGAGACCGGTTCTTTCCAAGGAATCAACCCGGACGGAGCAAGCCCAAGGAAAGATCACTCGCCGGTGACCTTTGGCGGGAGCTCAATTTCAGGATCGAAGCGCGTCACTTTCGACGTCGCCGATATTCCGTTGCCATACAATGGAATACTCGGCCGTCCCCGCCTCGCCAAGTTCATGGCAGCTTCCCATTATGCTTACAACGTACTCAAGATGCCGGGCCGATAAGCGCCATCACCGCCCACGGCGACAAGAAGGATGCGCTTATCTGCGCCGACAAGATCTACCGGGAGGCGGCAGCTGCGCCGAGAAGAATACACTTGCCGCTGAAGCTCCCGGGGAAGAAGACGAAGACCAAGTCCGCAAGTGCTCGGGGCCCACTCCGCAACCGCACCTCTTCGAGTGCTGCGCTGCCGTCGAGGACGCCCCGCCGAGCTCCACCGCAAGAGTAAAAGGAATGGCGCCCGCCGCAACCAAGAAGGTGTCCGCTAAGGAGGACGGCACCGGTGGTACCTTCACCATCGATTACCGCACTTGACAAAGAAATAGGAAAGCGCGCTCGTTGCCTTCCTGCGGGCGAATGTCGATGTGTTTGCATGGCAACCATCTGACATCCCCGGTGTTCCCAGGAGGGTGATTGAGCACAAGCTTGCTGTTTGCCCTCACGCCCGGCCCATCAAGCAAAAAGTGAGGAAGCAAGCCGTGGGCGCCAAGAATTCATCAACAAGAAATCAAGAAGCTAGAGGCAGCAGGCCTAGTTAGAGGTGTGATCCATCCGACGTGGTTAGCAAACCCAGTCGTCGTGCGCAAGGCCAACGGGAAATGGAGGCTGTGTATAGACTTCACCGATGTGAATAAAGCATGTCCCAAAGATCCATTCCCCTTGCCGCGCATTGAACAGATTGTTGACTCCACTGCCGGATGTGAGCTACTCTGCTTTCTTGATGCATACTCAGGCTATCACCAGATCTTTATGGCCAAAGAGGATGAAGAGAAGACAGCATTCATCACTCCATGTGGCACTTATTGCTTCATACGCATGCCATTTGGACTGAAGAATGCAGGATCAACATTTGCGAGGGTAGTGTATACTGCTTTTGAGCCACAGATCCACAGAAATGTAGAGGCTTACATGGATGATATCGTGGTGAAGAGCAAGAGCAAGGATACGCTGATTCAAGATTTGGAAGAGACATTTTAGAACCTCAAGATATACAGACTTAAGTTGAACCCCGAGAAGTGCGCCTTTGGAGTTCCTCCGCAAACTTCTCGGTTCTTTGTGTCACAGAGGGGATTGAAGCCAACCCCGACAAGATTAAAGCCATTGAGCAGATCAAGCCCCGGCGAGTCAAGGATGTCAGAAGGCTTGCAGGTTGTGTGGCTGCCCTCAGTAGGTTCATTTCAAAGTCCGCAGAACGCGCCCTACCTTTCTTCAAAATCTTGAAGAAGGCAGGTCCCATGAAGTGGACTCCGGAAGCGGAGGCAGCGCTGCAGGATTTGAAACGGTACCTATCCTCCACCCCAATACTTGTCGCACCTAGACCACAGGAGAAGTTGCTGCTGTACCTAGCGGCAACCAACCAGGTGGTTAGTGCTGCGCTAGTAGCGGAGAGGGAGTCCGACGAGGAGGCTACACCACCGCAAGCGAGTCCAATGACAAGCGTGGGGCTGCTCCGACAAGCTCTAGCCCCGACAAGGACAACTCTGCAGAACAGGATGAGGTGCGGAAGAAGATGGTGCAGCGCCTGTATTTTGTAAGTTCCCTTCTCCGTGGGGCTAGATCAAGATACTCGTGTGCAAAGTTGCTTTTCGCCTCCTCATGGCCTCGAGAAAGCTGCGCCATTACTTCCGTGCACACGAGATAACAAAGGGTCACTCGCTCATCAAGAGGATATTGCACAACCCAGAAGCAATAGGCAGGATCGTTGAGTGGGCACTGGAGCTGTCGAGCTTTGGACTCAAGTTTGAAAGTACTTCAACCATACAGAGCCGAGCTTTGGCAGAATTCATAGCAGAATGGACCCCAACGCCCGACGAAGAAGTCCAAGAAACAAGTACACCCGTACAAGAAGCGACAAGTGAATGGGTAATGTACTTTGATGGTGCTTTCTCGCTGCAAGGCGCCGGTGCCGGTGTGGTACTCATCGCGCCCAATCAAGAGCACCTCAAGTATGTTATCCAGATGCACTTCCTAAGGAGCAAGCGACAAACAACACCGCTGAATATGAAGGTTTGCTCGCCGCCCTCGTGATTGCGCCAACTTGGGATCGAAGTTGATTGTGCGGGAGATTCTCGCCAGGTCCGCAAGTTAACAAGAGCTATCGAGCCCTTTGATGGAAGCTTATGTCGATGAAGTGAGGAATCTTGAGGAGCGCTTTGAAGGTTTGCAGATGGAGCACGTCCCGAGAGCTCAGAATGAAATCGCAGATGGCCTTTCAAAGTGTGCTTCGATGAAGTTACCTGTGGAACCGGGGACCTTCTTGCTCAAGCTGACTCAGCCGTCCGTCACGCCATCAATTGGGCAGTCCAAGAAGAGAAAGTTGGTCTCTGGCGACTACTTTCCGGCAGGTCTCCCTGAGGCCGCCGCCAAGGTCCCCAAGATCAACGACCAGAACGCTGAGGAACAGTTTGCTCCTGCAGATCCTCGGATCTGTACAGTTGAAGCAAGTGTTCCCGACAAGCCTCGCCCCGGCGAGCTTGCCGGGACCTTCAGCTCTGGCAGAGCTGAGGTTCTGCCGAGAAGCCGAGGTTCCCGCAGCGCCCTCATGCCTTTAGTCCTTGCCGCTGAGCCCCAAGCTCCGGCATGGGCGCAGCAGATCGTCTGCTTTTTGCAAACCGGAGAACTTCCGACGCACCCGTAAGAAATAGAGAAGATAACCAGACAATAAGTATGTACCAGTTAGTGGATAACGAGCTGTATGTAAGAAGGCTCAATGGTGTCGATCAAGTGCATCTCCGTGGAAGATGGATGAAGCTGCTGGCGTAAATACACGGAGGCATATGCGGCCACCACATTGGCGCAAGGGCGCTTGCCGAAAGCTTCCGCAAGGGTTCTTTGGCAAGAAGCCTCCAAGATGCAATCGCACTAGTAACCAAGTGTGAAGCGTGCGGCCCATGCAAAGCAGATTCATCACCAGCTCAAGCTCTCCAAACAATCCTTTGTCCTGCCCTTCTCGGTCCGGGGCTCGATATCCTCGCCCCTTCCCCGTCTTGTCGGGGCTTTGAGTACTTGTACATAGCAATCGACAAGTTCACAAAGTGGCCAGAAGTGGAGCCAGCGAGAAAGGTGACAGCACAATCAGCGGTCAAGTTCTTCAGATCGATTGTGTGCCGTTTCGGGATCCCTAACAGGATTATCACTGGCAACGGTACACAATTCACTAGTCGCACCTTCATGCAGTACGCCCAAGACCTTGGCGCCAAGGTCTGTTTTGCTTCTGTTGCTCACCCGAGGAGCAACGGTCAAGCGGAGAGGGCCAATGTTGAAGTGCTGCGCGGACTCAAGACAAGAACTTTCGACAGGCTGCGCAAGTGCGGAAGAAATCGGATAGAGGAGCTACCGGCGGCTCTTTGGTCAATCAGAACTAAACCAAATCAAGCCACCGGACAGACACCTTTTGCTCTAGTCTATGGAGCAGAGGCAGTTCTCCCCACGGAACTCGTATACGGATCTCCTCGAGTGCTCGCTTATGATGAGCTCGAGCAAGAGCAATCGCGCAAGATGATGCATTGCTCCTTGAGGAGGGACGCCTGTGCTGTTGACGAGCTGCTCGATACCAGCAGGCCTTGCGCCGCTACCATAGCCGCAAGGTCAAAGCCAGAGTCTCGAGGAAGGCGACCTTGTTCTTCGGCGTGTTCAGTCCGCCAAGAATTCCAACAAGTTGACGCTTGGCGGGAAGGCCCTTATCGGTGAGACAAGTCACGAGGCCCGGCGCTGTCCGCCGAGACCAAGAAGGCTTACCGTGAGCAACTCTGAACATAGAGCATCTTCGCAAGTTTCACCCATAAGGCGCTGTTGTTGCGTGATCCGCCCCGCAACCACCTTTTGTACAAGCTTTGCCGCTGTTGCATGTAACCCTTTGTACAAAGCCGGGCGCAGACCTGCATCAAGAAGGTTTCTGTGTTTTGCGCTAGTTGCCTTTCCCATGCTTTTCTTTGCTATTTGCATGTGTTATTTGGCATCTTTTGTGCGACACACATATCCGGTAAGCAATAGCACGCCGAAAAGCCATATACTTGTTTCCCTCTTCTCTTTCCTTGCCTCTTAAGCAGAAGGGACATTCCTCGCGCACAAGTTTGCCGGGGGGGAAGGAAATGGAGGATGAACCAAGTGCTGTTCAAGAAAGAGAAGCTTGCCGGAGAACGCACAGATCACGAAAGCTAAGTTATTAGAATTTGAGCAGTTCAAAATTTTAAATTTTAAGTTGCCTTCCTTGAACAACCACACTTTGTATGGAAAACCCAGCGCGGAGGAACCTACTCGTGGATAGCCGCACCCTTATCTTGTTTTCGAGCACGCCAACGATTTAAGTGAGCTGCGACAAGTGTCGTGCCCTTGTTTCGCTTTCGAGTCCGCCAGCAAGCTAAGTGCGTTATGCGACTAGTCATGCAAGGTTGCTTGCCGGTAAGACCTTGACCAGCAGGCTGCTTCGAGTTCAAGACTCAGCGCTTCATGCAAGGGCCCCTGCCGCAAGTTCCTAGAAGCGAGGGGTTGAAGCATACAAAGTTGAGGATCGTAACAAGGGAGATAACACTGCATCTATTGATCAAAATAAAGATAATATCTTACAAGGAATAACTTGTCGCGATGACTAATAAGTTCATAACACCCTATGCAGCAACAAAAAGAGATAAAAATAAAGGAGGCCTAGTCTACGCGGTCGCCCTCCACCGTGGAGATCTTGTTCACTTTGGCAATGATGTGGGCGACCTGCTCCTTCAGAGCCTCCATGTTCGCGTCGGCCGGCAAGCTGCGAAGAACGTTGGTGAGGTTTATGCCGGATTGCGGTATACAATCTTCGCAAGACACGCCCATGGTTTCCGTGCACAGCCGGCGAGTCTCCTCGGCGAAGTTGCGCAGGATCTTCTTCCGCAGATTTGCAAGGGCCGCGCGATCCCCGAAGAAGAGGCTGAGCTTGGCGCTTGAGGAGATTTGATCCGGGAGTAGATGAGATGCTCCAGCTTCAGCGCCAGCAGCTCCTGGTCGATGTCGGACGCACAGGATACCAAGTCCCCGGTCCACAACTCGACGGTACGGCGGAAGTGCTCGGCTGCTTTGTTGGCGCTGTCCACCAAGGTTCGCTCCTTGCGGAGCTCCTCCTTCAACTTGGTCTCCCGATCCCGGGCGGCGTCAAGCGAGTCCTCAACAGAGACTTTCAGCTCAAGATCCTCGATGGAGTCCTTGGCGGCCTTCAACTCGCCGCCTTTCTTGGAAAGGCACACCGAGTTCCGAGTTGGTGTGGGCGTCCTTCTCGCGCTCCGTGTTGAGCGCGGCGACCTTCTCCACGCTCGCCTTCAGCAACTCCTCCAGCTGCGCGACCTTGGCGGCAAGCTCCTCCTTGGCGGTCTCCGCGGCAGCCGCGGCGGCTTTCGCCTCCTTCGCCTCCCGCCAAGGGCCTGTTCCCGAGCGGCAAGGTCTTCCTCGTGGGAGTCGAGATTGACCTTCAGCTGGGCGAGTTCTCCTTCTCGCCGGGAAAGCTCCACCCCGGCGAGCCGCTGCTGCTCTTCGGCCTCGGCCTTCTCTAGCAACCACTCTTGATACTCCCGGCGAAGTCGCCACGCTTCTCCGCCACCTCGCGGAGAGCAGCCTGGTTGGCGGCGCTGAGCTCCGCCAAGACGCCTCCATCTCCTCGGCGGCCTTGGCGGCGAGACCTCCCGGAAGCGAGCCACCGCTGCTCGGTAAAGGGCCGAGCTGGTGAAGCAGCTTCTCCTCCTCGCCCGCTCGCCCCGCCGGTCCCTCGACGATCTTCAAGCCCGGGAGGCGAGGACCTCCCATCAAAGGCCTCGCCCTCCGCGGAGTCATGACGAAGAGCCCCACGGCACTGGATGAAGACGCCGTTGGGGCTTTCAAGTAGTAGCCGGACTGCTCCTCTCCGACGGAAGGGTCGGCGACAGTGCAACACTTGATGCTCCCGCCGCCTCCCGGGCGGTGCGGTCGCCGTCCTCCTCCCAGGCCGCTGCGTCCGCAGCCGGAGCGGTCTCTTGCGCATTGGCCCGGCTCCCGCCGTGTCTTGGCGACAGGGCGTCGCCGCCGCCGCCTGCGGCGTCCTCCTCCTCAACAATGACGACTTCCGCCTCCATCTGCTTTCGGGGAGGAGGATCTAGAAGAAGAAGAAAAGCAAAGAAATTCAAGCAAATATCCAAAAAGAGACAACGCCAAGAAGACAAGTTGCAGAACCTACCTTGGCGGACATCGTCAGCGGCGGGCTCCCTCGCCGGGAGCTCGCTTGGCGGAGTGGCCGCCCTCGCCGGGCTGCTCGCCCTCGGCGGAGTACTCCGCCCTTGGCGGAGTGCTCTCCCTTGCCGGGAGTTCGACCTTGGGACGGGCGGGACCTGCGGCTCCTCGGGGCGACCTCCGACGCCCGCCGTGGGCTCCACCTCTGCACAAGTCAAGACAAAACGCCAAGATATTGGAACAAGACAAAATCTCCAAGCGCGCCCGGCGAGCGGAAGTGCAAGGCCCAGACTTACTGGGGGGCTGCTGCTGGGGCTGCTCCTCGAGCAGCGCTGGTCCGCAAGCTTGGCTCCGCACGCCCCGGTCGCCAGGCAGCAAGTCGTCCGCGACTTCGACCACGGGCACATTGGCCCTCTTCGCGCGCTGGGCCAAGGTCCTGAAATCAACGCAAGAAACAAGATTAGCATCAACAGTGATCAAGGCGAAATTTGAGAAGATGAAGATCTCGGATACTTACTCCTGTTCCTCCTCGTCGTCTTCGCTCAAGGCGGAGAAGTCATACTCCACCTGGGGCGCGTCGGCGCGAGGAGCGGGAGGCGAAGACTCCCTCGGGCGCTTGGCGGTCCTCGGGGCTGGGGGCTGCGAAGACCCAGCCCCTGTGGCAGCCGGGGCCCGAGAAGCGGGCGGAGCCGCCGCTCCGCTCCGAGAAGACTCCTGTCCGCTTGGCGCCGACCTGCGGGGCGCCTCTGCCGTGGCCTGCGCGCGGGCCGCTTCCGCCGTGGCTGGTGCGCCGGTCGCCCTCGGCGCAGCTTGGCTTCCCCGGGAAGCTTGCGCTGCCCGGCGAGCTGGTTGTTGCCGGGGGGCCTGCGCCCTCGCTTCCGTCGCTGCCTTGCGGAGGCGCTTCAGTGGAGAACGCCTAGGGCTTGCTCGGGGCGGGGATGTCTCCGACGACGAGGAGAGGTCGTCGGCGTAGAGCTCCGTGGACCCGCCGGCGTCCTCGGCGGCCTCGACGTCCTCCTCCTCCTCCTCCCCGGCTGGTTCGCCGGACCCAGCGCCCTGCGCTGCGGCCTCTTCCCCTCTGGCGCCTCCGCTACCTGCGGCGCCTCTGTTCCCTCCGGCAGCGCCACTTCTTGCCGCGGCCTCGGCCGCGATTCCGGGGATCCCGGAGTACCTCGAGAGGGACCCGGCGAAGCGTCCGAGGAAGCTGCAGTAGTCTGCGGATCTCCGCCTCCTCCGCTTGGCAGGACACTTCCGCAGCCTCTGCCTCCTCGGGCGTGTATCCAAAGTCCCCTGCCGCTGCGGCTGCGGCGGCCTCTTCAGCCCGAGAAGCTATGTATGCAAGCTCTTGGTCGGTAGTGTCCCGCGTATGCTCCTTGATGTCATTCTTGTTCTTCGCCACCTCCACAAGGTTGTCGAAGAAGCTGAGGATGTCTGATGGACTGGGCGGAATCCACGTGCGGTCCACGCCGTGCGAATCACACGCGGGCATCATGGCGCAAAGACGATCCTGAGCTGTGCTGTTGCAGAGGGGCACCACTCCCCGGGGAGGTCTGAACCACTCTGGATGGGCCGGGTCATATTTAAAGAGTTCCCGGACCATCCCCCTCAGCTCCAGCGTCGTGAAGTTGAAGTTTAGCCCGGGGCGCAGCCTCATTATATCTCCTGCGCTGCCATACTCCCAGGCCGGCCTTTTCCTGTCTTGGAGAGGGGCGATGCGGCGGCGGAGAAAGTCTGCGCCTACCTCTGCAACGGACAGCTTTGCCATTCGGAGACGAAGAATCCAGATGAGAGCGATGTTGAGCTTGACGTCGTCCGAATCCAGCTCGCTCCAGCCTCGCCAAGACGATATGCGTTGTCGCGGCGGTGAAGGGCTGTGGCGCGTCCTCAACGATCCAGCACTAGTCTGCAAGACGCCACTCCTCCCACTTGCCATGAGCTCCCGGCAAGTACTCCTCCTTCTTGTTCGCATTTAAAACCCAAGAAATTCCTCCGAGAGGGGGGGCCGGCCTCTGCTCTAGGAGTGAAGAAGTGCCTAAACAGCGCTACGTTTGGGTGTATTCCAATAAAGTTTTCGCACATATGTGTGAAAACCGCCATTGTGAGGATGGCGTTGGGGGTGAAGTCAAGAAGGTGGAAGCCGTATGTGTGCATGATGTCGCAGAAGAAATCAGAAAAAGGGGGGCAAAGGCCGCAATGAAAGAAAGCTGCGAAGAAGAAGTACCCGCCGGGATAGTTGTCCTTGGCAGCGGCAGGATAAGCTCTGGTCCGAGGATGCGCATTGGTCTTCTTGGCCCAGAACAGGTAGTATTTATTCCAGAGTTCCAGCACGAGCCGCGGCGAAAGACGACGCCTCGCTCGCAGCGAGGCGAGCCACGCCCTCAGATTTCTCCTTCTTGGTCTTCTCCGCCTTCCCCTTCCCGGTCTTCGGGGCCATGGCGGAGGCGGCGGAGGAAGGGGGACGAAGAGCCCGGCGGCGCTGGAGATGCTGGCGGCGGCGGCAGAGGTTTGGAGGCGGAGCGCAAAGGGGATCTCTGGAGGAGGAAGAAGATGCAATGAAAGCGAAGGAGGGGAACCGTTCCTGCTTCCTCTGCTTTTATGGGGAAGTGGTGGGCGCCGCTCTTTCCATTAAAGAACGTGGCACGCCCCATCCACGACGCCGCAATCGACGCGCGCCGCTTCTGGGGGATGCGCAGATGCAAGTGGATTCGGCGCGCCGTGGGCGCGTGTGCCTGCAGATGCTTTTGGGCCTGGCCCAACAGCGCCGCACCGCAGGTGGCCCAGCCCGGGCTCTGTCGGTGTACTAAGGTAGGGGTACCTCAGTACCCCAACTTGTGCACGGGCGGTTGCAGCTTCCCGCGGCAGGGTTTACCACGTGCTCGCCGGAGACCTTCCTGCTCCATGTCAAACCATTCAAAGACAAAGTATACAAGACAGAAGATCGAGACCCGGCAAGCGGAGTTTGCCGGGAAGGCCGTTCCAGGCTCAAGGTTACATCACTCACGCAAGGCCCTGGCAAGAGGAGCTCGCCAGGAAGACTAGAAGATTACATCATAGAAGACACGCCTCGGCGCTATATGCGTCCCGGCGAGGGCCCGGGGAGCGACAAGTTACAGAGCCCGGCAAGCTCCCGGTCCGCAGCAAGGTTAAGACCCGGCAAGCTGCTTGCGGGAGAGTTGCGCCAGTGTGCCCGCGCCCAGCTCATCAGCCCACGCGCCGCCTGGGCCTTTCGAGGACGCGGGCGGATGGCTGTGCAGCCTGGGGGACACGGTGGCACTTCACGGTGGTGGATCCATCGCCGTGGCAGACGGAGACACAAGGGCGGGAGCTTTTGGGGTCGACGGCGACGGGCATTAAATGCCCTTGTCCCCCACTGTCAAAGTAGGTAGCGACCACTGTTCACGCACTGTAGCTCCACTGTTCCTGCACTGTTCCAACTACCACCTCTTTTACATTTTTACCCCTTTCTCCTACGTTGACACCTGTCGGTGACCCCTTGCACTATAAAAGGAGGCCCATGCACAACGTGGAGGGGGTTCGGTTCGTTGGAAAAAACCTTGACAACTCTCGCTCGGTGTAGCTGCTACTGTAGATCTTCAAGCTCCCGAGCTCAATACAAACCAAGGCAGGAGTAGAGTTTTACGCGTCCGCCGCGGCCCGAACCTGGGTAAAAACCGCCCGCGTGCTCGCTACGATCTGCTCTCTGTGCTCCCTCCGCCCTCGTACCGCACAGACAAGGGGCCCCGGCCCCATAGGTGTTCGTGGCGGGCAGTTCCCCCCGGCAGGTGCCAACAGAGCCATGGACAAGCACGGTGAATGATGGTGTGGTGAGGAAGGCCCAGCTGGCTCTACTACAGGAGCTCATGCACGCATGCGTAGAGGCAGTCATCACTTCGTGTTGTTGTTGGCCTTTGTGCTGCCACCGGAGGTTGCCGTCTTGCCGACCTGTTCTTGTTGCTGCTGTGTATTGCGTGCCTACTGAAGATTGAGGAAAGAAGATATCATTTTTTTGATACGTGCTGCTGCTGTGTGCTACTGTTGAGGAAATATTGAAATAGTTCTGGAGCAATTTTATTAACAGATAAGAGACATTGAGCTAAATTTGTTTGCTCTATTATGTGTGGTTACTACTATGCATTGTGTGCTCCGGACAAAGTGAGATATTGAGAAAGGGTCTGGCTAGGTCTTTTAGTCGACTCAGACTTGACCAAGTCTCAGTAAAGAAGGAAAAAGAAAAAGTTAAAAAGAAAATTTTCACGGATCTCCACGCAAGGTCTTATGAATATAGCACAAGTCTCAGTCGACTGAGATTTAGCAATCCCGATTGATACATACAACTACAGCCATTGATTGTTTTTATTGTTGTTAGCCGATGTAGAGTGATAGCTTGTTTTCCTAGAAATAACGATGTTTTTTTTAATCTTTTGCAAAGCGATGTCAGATTGAAAAACTGGAATGAACCACAACAAGTCCATGACCTACAAAATGGACCTGGACAACCTACCAATCCTGTGGGAGGAAGCTCGTAGAGGCAAAGAAATTTCAGCAAGTTCTAAGACGGGACTTCGATGGATGAATAGAGATAGCTCACAATCCAGTAATAGGAGTCGAGCTTGTTATTAGTAAAGAGTCCATAATTTCTTCCATGCCAATTAGAAAGTAGATTCGAATTGATCTCAGAGTTCTCTTCAACATCGTTGAGTTATTATTTGAGAACATGTGAATAGGTTTTCTGCAAGGAAGACGTCACAGTGAAGAGCGGCGCACCAAAGTGCACGTATAGATCTAGTATGCTCTTTTATCTCATGAAAAATCCCGTCACACAAGGCCTTACTTACAAGGTATTACCTCCTTCCCAAATTCTTGTTTTAGATTTTTCTAGATACGGACATATTTAACATTAAAACATGTCTAGATACATATGCATCTAGAAAAATATAAGACAAGTAATTCGGGATAGAGGGGTTACTTCTCAGCATTTGCACCATGGAATGCCCATCATTTTGACCAGCAAATAAGCGGCTACAAGTCCTGCATATCCTGAATCATCATCAAAGTAATCTCTACAGAAAGAGCAATATAGTGCTTCAGACTGCTAAGGAATGTACTTTGGTTCCCTTTGTATCAAGCGGGCAGATGATATCTCCAATTGGGTCCCATTACAATATTGTTTCGCCAACTTTTTCCACATTTTGAGCTAATCTGGCATCTAAAGCCAACATATGGCAAGTTTCTCCATATAATTTGAGATCAGTTCATTTGATATATACCATAATAAGTTACGATATGGATTAATAGTGACAACACATCTTCAGTGACCAACACAATCCAACACCAATAGTTTATGCCAACAGCTAATTGGGTTATTGCACAGAAAAATTGATGGTAAATTGAGTATTACAGAAACAGTTGGCATTGGAAACCAGGAATCATCGTGGACCAAGATTTCAAGCGAAGTTTTATCAAAACGAGAGACCAAAAGGATTTTCATGGCACCAAAATAGTTTCATTTTTGTACTGTGCATGGATCCACATTTAATCAAGTATAACATATGTCCGATCTCATCTCCGTGAATGATTAACAAGGGGGGACAAAGTTAACCAACAAAGAAACAAGAGCATACATTTTTAGCAGTGTTAAGCACCTTTTGTTGTTTCGGTAGATGATTGGTAGATACAACAAATGGTAGCTGCTCCTTCCCTGCCCAAATTAAGGGTAAGGGGTACGCAGAAGAAGGCCCGCCGCCATCGGCAGCCAGGCTTTGCCCGGTGGCGCCCTCTGGCCGGGGGGTCAAGGAGGGGAGGGGCTGGCAATGGCCGGGGTAGGGTTTCGCCCCTGCTCACAGGAGCGGGTTGGGCGTGTCGGGGGGATGTTTC
Organism: Aegilops speltoides; assembly: GCA_021437245.1. Lineage (NCBI taxonomy): Eukaryota > Viridiplantae > Streptophyta > Magnoliopsida > Poales > Poaceae > Aegilops > Aegilops speltoides. Next base: position 140,045,460 of record CM038141.1, read on the forward strand.
TCGCGGAGGGGGTTTTGGCGGGAGCCTTGTCTTTCTCCACCTTCCCTACCTCTCGGGCACCCCAAGCTCTCCCGTCTTTTTCCAGATCGAGAGGGGCTGAAGGCGACGATGTCTTGCGTGTTGCAGCACAGGTAGGCAGCGCTGGCGATGAGGTGGACGAGGGATGGAGAAGGGAGCCGGCACTGGCTGGGCGGACGGTGGACGGCGGGGTAGCCGGGAGCCGACGCTGGCTGGGCGGATAGTGGACGGCAGAGTAGCCAGGAGCCGGGGAGAGGCGCCAACACAGTCGAGGCGGCTAGAGCCTGTTGGGATAATCCATGGCTTCTGGTGCAGTCAGACTCGTCGGGCATGTCGGGTGTGCGCCGGACATGCGGGACGCACTGGTGTGGTTAGACTCGCGAGGCGCGTCAGGAGCGTGCGGGACGTGTGGGGCGCACTGGTGCGGTCGGGCTCGCCGGGCACTTGCAGGACGTGCGGGACACAACGGCAGTGTGCATGCTAGTTTGGTAGGGTTCGTGGCCGTTGGTGTGGATGCATAAAGACTGAACTTGGCCGTGCAATTAGCTAGGAGTAGTTAGCTGCATGGTCAATAGTGTGGCCGTTGAGGATATACTGTCCACGCACTGGATATGGACATGCATGCAGTAAGTGGTTAGTGCATGGAATTAGTTGGGTTAGTGGCCGAGCATGGTGGCTAGGTTAGTGGCTGTGTCTACCTTCTGTGTATATAAGTCAGTTGAGTCAGTGAGAAAAATTGGCGGTGAGGGCTGTGAAAAATGTAGCGGTTGTGTCATCAAGGAGGAGAGCTCTCGGTAAAGCTGGTGCTGGTTTCTTCCTTGGGCGTGTGCGTGTGTGTGTTGAGTCTTCTCACCATGTGTGTGTTCGTAAGGGAGAAGAGAGAGTTGTGTTCTTGACAGCAAGAACGAGAACAAGCGGTGTTGCGACGAAGCGGCACCAACAATTGGCATCAGAGCGACTAGGTTCGAGGGGCGGCCGTGGCGTGCGACGGTGTCTGCGGCACGCGCGGCGGACATGGAGGCATCGGTTGCAGTGCGCGGCAAGTCCACAGTGATGCAGTGTGATGCCGTGCTCGCGATGAGCAGCGGCGGTCGTGGAGGCGAGGAGGTCGCAGAGGACCTGTGTGGTGTCGCAGAGGCTGCGGCGGCTCGACGCGACGACCGTGGAGCCGCAGTGGCGCGTGGCATGGAGATGCGGCGCGTCGGCGGAAGACGCAGTGGCGCGGTGCTACGTCATGAAGTGGCGTTCGGGAAGACTTGCGTTTGAGCGCGATAGCATCAACGGCGTTTGTCGCCGAGGGACGCCAGGCGTGTGTCGCTGGCAGAGAAGGATCTCGGCATATGTCGCCGGAGACGTGACGGAGCATGGTGCGATCGGCGTCAGTGCGCCAGGTCGGGTCCGCGAGTGCGGTCACGGTCGTGGTGACAACATTGACATGAGCTACTCCGGCGATGACGAAGCCGTGGCTTAGGGGGTGTGTGTTGGAATAAGCCACGACGTCTAGTGCGGTCAGACTCGTCGGGCGCGTCGGGTGCGCCCGGACGTGCGGGACGCACTGGTGCGGTCGGGCTCGTCGGGCACGTCGGGAGCGTCGCGGGACGTGTGGGGCGCACTGGTGCGGTTGGGCTTGTCGGGCACACGCGGGACGTGCGGGACACAACGGCGGTGTGCATGCTAGTTTGGCAGGGGCCGTGGCCGTTGATGTGGCTGCGTAAAGACTGAACTTGGCCGTGCAATTAGGTAGGAGTAGTTAGCTGCATGGTCAATAGTGTGGTTGTTGAGGATATAATGTCCACGCACTGGATATGGATGTGCATGTAGTAGGTGGTTAGTGCATGGAATTAGTTGGGTTAGTGGCCGAGCATGGTGGCCAGGTTAGTGGGTGCGTCTACCTTATGTGTATATAACTCAGTTGAGTCAGTGAGAAAAATTGGCCGTGAGGGCTGTGAAAAATGTAGCGGTTGTGTCATCAAGGAGGAAAGCTCTCGGTAAAGCTGGTGTTGGTTTCTTCCTTGGGCGTGTGTGTGTTGAGTCTTCTCACCTTGTGTGTGTTCGTAAGGGAGAAGAGAGAGTTGTGTTCTTGACAGCAAGAACGAGAACGGACCGTGCTGCGACGAGGCGGTGCCAACAGAACCATGGACAAGCACAGTGAATGATGGCGTGGTGAGGAAGGCCAGCTGGCTCTACTACAGGAGCTCATGCACGCGTGCGTCGAGGCAGTCATCCCTTCGTGTTCTTGTTGGCCTTTCTGATGCCACCGGAGGTTGCCGTCTTGCCGACTTGTTCTTGTTGCTGTTGTGTATTGCGTGCCTACTGAAGATTGAGGAAAGAAGATATCATTTTTTTGATATGTGTTGCTGCTGTGTGCTACTGTTGAGGAAATATTTAAACAGTTCTGGAGCAATTTTATTCACAGATAAGAGACGTTGAGCTAAATTTGTTTGCTCTATTATGTGTGGTTACTACTATGCATTGTGTGCTCCGGACGAAGTGAGATATTGAGAAAGGGTGTGGCTAGGTCTTTTAGTCGACTCAGACTTGACCAAGTCTCAGTAAAGAAGGAAAAAGAAAAAGTTAAAAAGAAAATTTTCACGGATCTCCACGCAAGGTCTTATTAATATAGCACAAGTCTCAGTCGACTGAGATTTAGCAATCCCGATTGATACATACAACTACAGCCATTGATTGTTTTTATTGTTGTTAGCCGATGTAGAGTGATAGCTTGTTTTTCTAGAAATAACGATGTTTTTTTAATCTTTTGCAAAGCGATGTCAGATTGAAAAACTGGGATGAACCACAACAAGTCCATGACCTACAAAATGGACCTGGACAACCTACCAATCCTGTGGGAGGAAGCTCGAAGAGGCAAAGAAATTTCAGCAAGTTCTAAGACGGGACTTCGATGGATGAATAGAGATAACTCACAATCCAGTAATAGGAGTCGAGCTTGTTATTAGAAAAGAGTCCATAATTTCTTCCATGCCAATTAGAAAGAAGATTCAAATTGATCTCAGAGTTCTCTTCAACGTCGTTGAGTTATTATTTGAGAACATGTGAATAGGTTTTCTGCAAGGAAGACGTCACAGTGAAGAGCGGCGCACCAAAGTGCACGTATAGATCTAGTATGCTCTTTTATCTCATGAAAAATCCCATCACACAAGGCCTTACTTACAAGGTATTACCTCCTTCCCAAATTCTTGTTTTAGATTTTTCTAGATACGGACATATTTAACATTAAAACATGTCTAGATACATATGCATCTAGACAAATATAAGACAAGTAATTCGGGACAGAGGGGGTACTTCTCAGCGTTTGCACCATGGAATGCCCATCGTTTTGACCAGCAAACAAGTGGCTACTAGTCCTGCATATCCTGAATCATCATCAAAGTAATCTCTACAGAAAGAGCAATATAGTGCTTCAGACTGCTAAGGAATGTACTTTGGTTCCCTTTGTATCAAGCGGGCAGATGATATCTCCAATTGGGTCCCATTACAATATTGTTTCGCCAACCTTTTCCACATTTTGAGCTAATCTGGCATCTAAAGCCAACATATGGCAAGTTTCTCCATATAATTTGAGATCAGTTCATTTGATATATACCATAATAAGTTACGATATGGATTAATAGTGACAGACATCTTCAAGTGACCAACACAATCCAACACCGATAGTTTATGCCAACAGCTAATTGGGTTATTGCACGAACAATTGATGGTAAATTGAGTATTACGTAAACAGTTGGCATTGGAAACCAGGAATCATCGTGGACCAAGATTTCAAGCGAAGTTTTATCAAAACGAGAGACCAAAAGGATTTTCATGGCACCAAAATAGTTTCATTTTTGTACTGTGCATGGATCCACATTTAATCAAGTATAACATATGTCCGATCTCATCTCCGTGAATGATTAACAAGGGGGGACAAAGTTAACCAACAAAGAAACAAGAGCATACATTTTTAGCAGTGTTAAGCACCCTTTTGTTGTTTCTGTAGATGATTGGTAGATACAACAAATGGTAGCTGCTCCTTCCCTGCCCAAATTAAGGGTAAGGGGTACTCAGACACAGTGAATGTTAAGACCCAGATAATTGTTGCAATGCAACAAAGGAATCAAGTAGGTATTGCAAAATGACATGCTTCTACATTGAATGTACCAGAACATTCGGCACTCCAAAAAATGCTAGTTTGAATGAAGTACATACTTGTACCTTGTTCTGTAGGGAACAAAAGAGTGTTTCTCTCAAGTCTTCCATACATCTGCATTACAATTTTTACATTTCAACTATGCATTCAGAAGTATTTTCATCAAATAAAAGAATTATTTGCAGGAATCAATGTGAAGGACTAAACAGGTGCTGATCTAGCAATGTGGATTGACAACTGAGTGTGGCAATCTTTAGGAAGGAACGTTTATCAAAGAGTATTCAGTTTAATACCGTAAATTCTACATCACATATTCGCATGCAACAAACTACTGAAAGCAGTGATTGCAACATATGATATGAAACACACACACTTCTGATGCTACTAACAGATAAAAAAGAGATAGTAGATGCGATGAGAATATGGGATACCTCCCATCTAGTCCATTCAGCTTGCTGTCATGAGTGCTTCGCCAAATTTGATAGAGTATTGGAATTTGGAAACTCTATGTTGACTCCAGGCAGATGATAAGTGAAAGTCCACTGAACTGTGTAGGTATATCGAATGATGGCAGTATGTAGACTGCACCAATCCTGGACCCAGAACATGACCAAACTCACATTTATCAACTGATGGTGAGACAACAAGAACCAGATTCCAACAAATTCAAGGCCAGCTGAATTCATCCAAAATTATGCTCCCATGTAACCATGTCGGGGCTAAGCCCAAGACAAAGTAGTTTCTACAACAAGTGAACCATTTAAACGAGATCTTCATTCAGTTTCCAGCAACAAATGAACTAAAGATGCATATGTCCTAGTGCTATCAACACACTTTTTATCATCCATCATTGAAAGCATCCCTAAACATGCCACAGTATGCCCCTTCTCATGTAGGCAATCAATTAAAAGTTTCCAGACAACCTCATCATAGTTGTACCCTAAGCTAAGTATGTCACTGAAAATTGATACAGCCATCCCATGATCTTCACTATCACAAAGGCCAGAAAGGAGAAGGCATCATGACTTTAGCCCTGACTGAAAGCTCTGATGGGCCATCGATCTAAATTGCTCGCATGCTTCCCTGTACATCTTTAAGTTACAATAGCAACCAAGTAGATAATCAGACATGTCTTCATCCAACAGAGTGTTGGTTCCCTGCATTTTTAGCAACAGCCATTCCACCTCCTTCAGTCGACACTGATTACACAATCCCCTCAGCAGTGCCTTGTATGTGCTAATGCCAGGAGCAGCATCTGATTTACACATCTGTTCAAAAAGCTCCTACAGATTTCTCACATCTACCATCTTCCATACTTTTTCATTATCAAATGCATCACTATCATCCTTGTTAAACATATGATTAAGGAATATCGAATATGTTGTACAATTTGGATCAATAGGGACAGAAAGCATCTTCACATGTGCAAAGAAGGCTTTCTCCATCAGGCCAGCATCACTATACGCCTTTATGATAGCGTTACATGTTTGCACATTTGGAGAAACACTTGCTTCATGCATTTCAACAATAGATACGTCTATATTTTCTTCCTTCCTTCCTTGCACCTTCAAACTAGTCTATACTGATTTTTAGTGTATATGTCTGTTTGTTAGGTTTGCAACCAGAAGATATCATTTGCTCATACATCTTGGTAGCATTTGCATGCTTCTTGTCCCAAAGCATTTGCTTGATCAGAATGTTAAATGTACAAGTTCTTGGTTCTATCCCCTGCTTCTTCATCTTGTCTAGTAGATCTATAGCCCTATCCAATCTTTTCACGTTGCACAGACCATCAATAAGGGCGTTGTAGGTGTGAACACCAGATATACGTCCTCTGAAGTCATCTTCTCCGTCAGCCCAAAAGCAGAATCAATATCACCTACTTGGCAATATCCATGAATCGGTGAATTATATATGACGTTGTGTGCCTTAATACCTTTGTGAGGAAGACAAGAAAAGAGAGAATGAGCCTCCTCCAGTCGACCTTGCTCACAATGAGCATCTATAAAGATGGCATAAGTTTGTCGATCTGGAAGAACGCCATAATCCTCCATCAAACCAAGCAACTGGATAGCAATCTTCATTTCACCCATGCTACAATGACCAGATATCAGCGGGTTGAATGTAACAGTATTCGGCGACAACCCAGCCCCAACCATTTGTGTCAAGAAGGCCATCGCTTGACGCTCTTTACTGCCACAACAGAATCCATGGATCACTACATTAAAAGTTTGGACATTTGGGTTGACCCCATTCTTCTTCATCAACTGCAAAACATCAAGAGCAGCCTTCATATCACCAACCTTGCAATACCCATCAATCAACACACTGTAAGTGGCAACTCCAAGAGCAACACCCTTTTTTTATGCTGAAAATAGTAGGAGAGGCTCCTACTACAATTGAATTAATGGAATAGGGTTACATATTTACATGGCACCGGACACCACTTTGGGTGTGGTAAAGAAAAGGAAAACTTGGGGAAAATAACGGATGTGTTACAACCGTAAAGAGAGTTTTTATTTAGACTAGACTAGACTAGTGCTGCCAAGTAGGCAGCAATGTACTTTTTGATATCCTCATAACCCTTGTATTTGAGATTGGCAAAGTCTGACTTGAATCTTTGTTTCTAGGAAGAGATAGACGACACAATGTGTTGGAAATAGTGATTGTTCCTCTCTTTCCACAGGCTCCATGCAGCTACCAGAAAGATGTCCATGAACATCGGTCGGTCCCAAGCCTGCTTGGCTTCTTCCAGCAACTTGAGCATGTGCTGTTGGGTAGACCAATGAATTCCCACAATATCCCAGCATTCAGTACTGAAGGTGCAATGGAAGAACAAGTGCTTAACTGTCTCTTCAATGTGAAAGCCACACAATAAGCAGTTGAGGTTATATCCAATGTTGTAGTGCCTTCTCTTGAGCATGTTGCGTGTGTTAAGACAGACAGTCAATAAAACCCAACCAAAGACCTTGTGCTTGGGTATCGATTTTGATCTCCACAACCATTTGTAAGCAGCATATACCTCAATGTTTCTAAAGCAGCAGTCATAGTAGTTTTTTTGCCTTGAAAGTAGTAGCAACCCAAATGTAGGTCCAGATGTCTTTGACATTCTCTTCTAAATGGGTGTCACTGATAAGCTGACTCATCTGCATGAATTCATCGTACGCCTGAGAAGACAGGGGCAGCTGGAATGTCTCATGTGGGTTGGCAACAGCAGCCAAGAAGTCCCTAACAAACATATCTTCATTATTAGTGTATGAGAACGCTCGGGGGAAGGCCTCCGACAGGATCTCCGATTGCCGTGCATCTTTCCAGAACAAAACCGAGGACCCCTCATGCACCTTAAACGAAGAAACCCCTTTGACTGTTGGACTGAGTTTCATAACATCTCTCCACCACAACGAACCACAAGGATCCTGGGCATGTGGTATTGCGTGAGGATAGTATGTATCCCAGATCAGTTGTACCCAAGGGATGTCAAGGCGGTTATAGGATTTGTGCAGGAATTTGATCAACAAAGCATCATTCTGGATTTTAAGGTTAATGATACCCAAACCACCATGTTTCTTGGGGCGGCAGACTAGGTCCCATGCTACCAGTGAGTTACTCTTGGTACCTTGGTCGGGTTTTTTAATCCATCGACAATGCCTCCTAATCTTGTCTAGCTGTGCTACGACTTTAGGATTTAATCTTATGGTGCACATGGCAATGGAGGTAATCCATGAATTCACTAACGAGAGTTTACCAGCATAAGACGTCATTGACATAGCAGCAGTGATCCTTCTCTCAGCATAACACACCATTGGCATAAGATCCTGAACAGAAGGCCGAGTGGTGCCAAGAGGCAACCCAAGATAGGTGAATGGCATCTTTCCCACAGTGCAACCAAAGATTGTAGCTATGTTTTGGCAGAGGGTGTCCGGGGTGTTGATTGGGATCAGGGCTGATTTTTGGAAGTTAGTGTGTAGCCCAATCGAAGCAGCATAGTCCGAGAGAATTTGCTTCATGGTGGCTGCTTGGGTGGGGCAGGCTGGCATAACAATGATTGTGTCGTCTGCGTATTGAATGATGGGGTAGTCCGTAGTGTTCCTAGTGGGGAAGGGTAGGCTCAGGAGATTTTTGTTGTAAGCATCATTAATTGCACACTATAAAAAATCTACAGCGATCACGAAAAGCAGTGGTGACAGTGGATCTCCTTGGTGAACACCACAAAGGCATTGGAACAGACGTCCTCGTACACCATTCAAGAGCACAGATGATTTCCCGGATGAAAAGATCTATGTCATCCATCGAAGCCATTTACTGTTAAATCCCTTTTGTCTCATGATCTCAATCATGGCTGAGTGTTGTCATCCACCGAAGCCATTTACTGTTAAATCAATGCCCTTCACTAAGGTTTCACACAACACCATGGCACCATGCTCCACTTTTCCATGCTTCCACAGACCATGACAACTATGGTATATGTCCAGCAATCTGGAGCACGCTGCTGCATCTCCATTTTCTCCAACAATTTGGTCACATCATCGAACCTTCCCTCCTGACAAAGTCCACCAATCAAGGCATTGTAAGTCATGACATTTGGCACCACACCCTTATTGACCATCTCACCCAACAAAGCCCTAGCATCCCCGAAACACCTAGCCTTGCAGAGCTCATCAAGCAGCACAGTGTATGTGTGCACCCCGGGTCTGCACCAGCCCCTTGACATTTTAGCAAACACCCTACAGGCATCGTCAATGCGCCTCACGACACACAGGCCCTGGATGAGGATAGTGTAGGAGTATCTGTCATAGTAGGCACCCCAACGGTGTGGCATCTGCACGAACAACCCGCACGCGGATGTGAGGAGGCCGGCCCTGCAGAGGCCGAGCATGAGGCAGTTGTAGGTGAAGGTGTCCGACGCGAACCCTGCCTCATGCATTAGAGCCAGAGCGGCCCTGGCGTCGGCGAGGAGAGCGAGCTTGCAGTGCGCGCTGATGAGCGTCTTGTAGGTACAGCAATCGGGAGGCACACCGGACTTTAGCATGGCGCCGCAGGAGGCCAGGAGGTGCGCGAGGCGTGGTGCCTCACTACCCCTGGAAGAATATGCGATGAGGGCGGCATTGTGGGATCGGATGTCGGAGGGGTCGAGGCGATGGGGGTCCAGGTTGGGAGGGGATGGAACGGCCGCCGTTGTGGCAGAGGTGGAGAAGCGGAGGGCGTCGATGGACTCCGCCACCGCCACCGCCAATAGCGGTGAGAGGCGGCGCATAATTGGTGGGAGTTTAGTGATGGGAAGTGAACGATCGGATCTGGGGACGAATCAGGGGAAGATGCTGGATGAATTGGTGCGAGATGATAGTTCGGTCTCTCTCTTGTTCATCCAGAGTGCAGGCCGAATGGGATTCTTTGACTTTGTCAATATTGCCAAACATGTTGTGGGTGGCTGACGCCAACAAATCCCTAGCTTTTTTTTGAAACTCACCTAGAACTTTATTTAAATTTCCCAACCAGGTATCTCATCCGACACAGTCTGCAAGATGCAGTCCGGTGGTTCATGCAACCACACCTTACAAACATTATTTGCCACACACTCCCTAGCTAACAAATGAGCTGCATTGTTAGCATAACGTCTAACCCAGGTTACTCTCCACCTTTCCCTTGATGCCATCAATTGCTTCACCTCTTCGATAATCGGCCCCAATGGTGATAAGTCCTTCTCCTTTCTCTGCATTTTGCAAACAATCTCACGACAGTCCATCTCTACATGCATGTTTTGTACGTTTAGCTCCTCCGCGAGTTGTACTACTCTTCTGCAGGCATAGAGCTCCACCCTTGCCGGTTCTGTGCACTGAGGGAAAACATGACAGGCTCCGCCTAGGAACGCACCCCCTAGTTCTGAAGAACCACACCTACTCCACCTAGCTAGCCAACCTTGGATATAGCCTCGTCCACATTTGCTTTCACCCACCCATCATCTGGCGGGCACCATTTCTCTCTAGGGGCTGGGTTATCTCGCTTTCTCTTCCTCCCATGGATAGACTGCCACTCACCCATCAAGGCGAACACCCTTCTCGCGATCACATCCGCACCTTCAATTCGTTACCCCTCTCTTGTGTTATTACGTGCCAGCCAAAGTGCATAAACCCTCTGGACCATGACCGCCCTTTCATCATCCGATGCTTCCGCAAACCAAGTCATGAGCCATCTTGCTAATGCATTCTAGGGGGCGACTGACTCCGGTGGGATCGCCACCGGCACCCCCAACTCTGAATGCATAATCTTCCAAAACATTCTGGAATGAAAACAGCTCCAAAATCTGTGATAATTCATTTCCTCCCTTCCACACGCCACACAGAAGACTCCCTCTTTTATCTTCCTCCGTTTGAGCTCAGTGTCTACCGCCAGTCCGTTCCGAATCAGACACCACATGTGCATTTTCACCTTGCCCGGTGCTATATTATCCCACAAACTGAGCCAAGACTTATGATCTGCCACCATGGACGAGGATTCCGCCGGCCTGCTTTGAGGCTTTTCTGCGCCATCCTTAGGTGATATGCTGATCGCACCGTAAACACACCATTCTTGGTGTGATTCCACGCCAAGTAGTCCTGCATGGTCGGACCTCCCACCGGAATATGCATGATCTCCTCAGCCTCATCCGGAGAGAACATGGAGCACACCTTGCTTCGGTCCCATGCATTCCTTTGCGTGTTGAGAAGGTCACATACTCTCGTTATTCCATGTATATATCTTTTGGCACAGTGGCCTTAGACTTCCCTTCCCAGGTATCCAATTGTCATGATGCACTTTAATTCTTGTCCCATCACCTGTTCTCCAAATGAGACCATCTAGCAAGAGATCCCTGCCGTGTAAAATGCTTGTGAAGGTAAACGAATCACCGTCCGGGCAGGTTGCATTAAGGATTGACCCCTCCACAAAATATCGAGCCTTCAAAACTTGTGCACACAAAGAATCCGGTACCTGAAGAATTCTTCGGGCTTGCTTAGCAAGCATGGCTTGGTTGAAGGCCTCAGGATCACGGAAACCCAGTCCACCCTCATGTTTGCTCTTGCACATTTTCTCCCATGCGATCCAGTGCACCCTCTTTTGACCATTCACTTCACCCCACCAGAAGTTCGAGGAGATAGATGAAAAATTCCCGCACATTTTCTTTGTGAGTTGAAAACAGCTCATGGTAAAAGCTGGAGTTGACTGGAGTCCTGACTTAACAAGCACCTCTCTGCCAGTCTTGGACAGCCCTTGTCCCTTCCATCCGAACACTTTTCCTCTCGCACTCTCCTCTACATATTTGAAGGTTCCATCCTTCAATTTCCCAACTACTGTGGGGAGCCCTAGATATCTTTCACTCAGAGCTTCCATAGAAATGCCGCTGACCTGCTGCACCTCCGCTTTCATCTCATCAGAGCAGCCCTTCCCAAAGAATATAGCAGATTTTTGAAGGTTAACCTTCTTTCACGATGCCGCTTCATAATCCTGCAATATGACACGGAGTGCCTCAAAATTGTCTCGGGGCCCCTCTAGGAACACCACACTATCGTCTGCGAACAACAGATGAGTAATCGTCGGCCCAGTTGTCCCAAACGACACTCCCTTTAACTCCTTCTCCCGCTGTGCATTCTTCAACATTGCAGAGAATCCTTTACATATAAAAGGAAAAGATATGGGGAGAGGGGGTCTCCTTGTCGAAGACCATGCGAAGGTATGAACTTATGAGAGAGCCCCCCATTCAACTTCACTGAAAAAGTAGCTGATTTGACACACCTCATGATCATCTCCGTCCAGTGACTGGAGAAACCAAATTTCATCAACATTTGTTCAAGAAAATTCCATTCCATTCTGTCGTAAGCTTTCATCATGACGAGCTTCACTGCGCACAAAGGTTTCCTATGCTTACGCTTCCTAATCGCATGCACACACTCATATGCCACCAACACATTGTCAGTTATTAACCTCCCAGGTACAAACGCGCTCTGTTCTTCGGAGATCATAAAAGGTAGTACCACTTTCAGCCGGTTAGCCGGTGCTTTCGCGACGATCTTGTACAGGATGTTACAGAGACTAATAAGTCGGAATTGAGAAAGTAGCTCTGGTGGGTTTACTTTTGGTATCATCACTATAATAGTGTCATTAAAACCAGTCGGGGCAGCAGTACCCACAAGAAACTCGCGAACCGCGTTGCACACATCATTTTTTACCAGTACCCAATGCTTCTGATAGAACATGGCCGGCAGCCCATCCGGCCCCGGCGCCTTCGTAGGGCCCATCTGAAACAGGGCGACCTCGATTTCCTCTTCTGTGAACGGTGCATCCAGCTTGTCATTCATCTCTGCCATGACAGCCCCCACAATATGCTGCAGAACCCTATCCCCTTCACACAATCCCTCTGAGGTGAACAACTGAGCATAGAACTGAGCTGCCATCGTACTCATGCCCTCATCATTGGTGCACCTTGATCCATCTTCCCTTTTAAGAGCTTTGACAGTGTTTTTCCGCTTGCGGTGTGAAGCACGATTCTGAAAATACTTTTTGTTTTGGTCCCCATCGGTGAGCCAATATACATAGGATCTCTGCTTGTAATAAACCTCCTCTATCTCATATAACTCGTGTAATTGGTCCTCGATATCTTTAATTTCCTGCCCGTACCCCGTCCGCACAGCACACTCCTTAGCATCAACTAGCTGAACCTTCAAGTGAGCTATCTGTTTTTTTATGGATCCAAACACTTGGCAACTCCACACCTGCATAGCACTTGATGTGAGCCTGAAACGATTGCATGCCGCCCCGAGTGCACCATTCACCTGATTGGCTGTTTGAGCATCGGCCCATGCACTAGCTACCATTGCCTCGTACCCTTCGTGTCTTGACCAGGCTTCTTCATACATGAAAGGGCACTGGTCCCCCAAGTGCACCGCAGCCGGTGCCGCCTGCACCTTAATCACCAACGCCTGATGGCCAGACTCATCGGTCATTACATGTAACACTTTGACCGCCGGAAATAACTGTGCAAACTCAGCATTGCATGTGGCCCTGTCCAATCTCACTTGAATATTGTCGCTGCCGTCATGTTTGTTGTCCCACGTGAAGGGGTAGCCCGAGTACCCAAGATCAGCAAGTCCGCAATTGGACATGCATTCCGCAAAATTTGCCATTTGGCTCAAACTCCTCGGATTGCCACCAATCTGCCCTTTTGAAGAAGAGCTTCATTGAAATCCCCCACGCAAAGCCACGGGAGGTTATCTTGTGTTTGAAGATAACGAAGCACTTCCCACGTTTTCTTTCTCTTCTCCACACAAGGTTCCCCATAGATTACAGTGAATCTAAAGGTGAACCCGTCAGATACAATCTGTGCATCAACATAGAAATGGCACCATGGCCTCACTGTCACCTCCACCGAATCCCTCCACCAAAGAGCTAATCCTCCACTCTTACCATTGCAGTTAACAGCAACCCCATGTCGGAACCCTAGGCTCTACTTCAATCTCTCCATACCACGTGAGGTTTTTTTTGTTTCTGATAAGAAAACCACCGTTGGGTTGTATGACATGATCAGGTCCCGTAGTTTGCCTACTATCAGGTCCAACCCCAACCCCCGACAGTTCCAGGCTAGGATATTCATTGCTCTCGGCGGCCCCGCGCCCTTGCAAGGTCCGTCGATGAATCATTGTTCTCTTCAATACGATCAAACACAGAAGAGGTTTTTGCCTCGTGTCACGAACGGAAGTATCGATTCCCACCTGTCTATCTAGATCATCCTTAGCTACCCAGTGCTGCTTCGGCCGCCTCTTCCTCTCCTTCAGGGCGTCATGTCTTGGGCTGTTAGGTGAACACTTTTCCAAGCAATACGCTGGCCTCGGTTTCCTTACGTAGTACCCTAGCTTGCGCTCCCTCCCCCAGAATTGGCTCGATGATCCAGCACCTTCATGATCCCAATGGCCATATTGCCTGTACCTGAAACTTAGTTCGGCCTGCTTCTCTTGTTGCCGCTGTCGCAACTTAGAACGCAAATCTCTCTCCCTCTTATGCTCAAGACCGTCCCACAGATCCCTCTCCCGCATTATCTCCATCCTTTGCTTCTGCTTGTTCGGGCTACTGATGTCCTCAAAAACCCCCTTTGCCATCCTCGCCAGTGCGGGATACAGCCGGAGTGGTGAACTCATTTTGCAGGTTTCTTTTTGTAGGGAGATCACATACTGTACCTGTCTTTCTTTTGTTCCATTCTCCCTCACTTGATCTCACACTTCCAAAGCTATTTGCACTACCCGACGGGCCTTTATTAGATACATCTTTTGTCCCCCAGGAACGACCCGGGGATACCTGGAGCCATTCCCCCCATTGTTGATCTGGATCCACCGCCGGGACATGATGTCTACTACACAACCTTCTTCTTGAAGACGTTGTGGGCCTCCAAGTGCAGAGGTTTGTAGGACAGTAGCAAATTTCCCTCAAGTGGATGATCTAAGGTTTATCGATTAGTGGGAGGAGTAGGATGAAGATGGTCTCTCTCAAACAACCCTGCAACCAAATAACAAAGAGTCTCTTGTGTCCCCAACACACCCAATACAATGGTAAATTGTATAGGTGCACTAGTTCGGCGAAGAGATGGTGATACAAGTGCAATATGGATGATAGATATAGGTTTTTGTAATCTGAAATTATAAAAACAACAAGGTAACTAATGATAAAAGTGAGCATAAACGGTACTGCAATGCTAGGAAACAAGGCCTAAGGTTCATACTTTCACTAGTGCAAGTTCTCTCAACAATAATAACATAACTGCATCATATAACTATCCCTCAACATGCAACAAAGAATCACTCCAAAGTCACTAATAGCGGAGAACAAACGAAGAGATTATTCTAGGGTACGAAACCACCTCAAAGTTATCCTTTCTGATCGATCTATTCAAGAGTCCATAGTAAAATAACACAAAGCTATTCTTTACGTTCGATCTATCATAGAGTTTGTACCAAAATAACACCTTAAGACACAAATCAACCATAACCCTAATGTCACCTAGATACTCCAATGTCACCTCAAGTATTTGTGGGTATGATTATACGATATGCATCACACAATCTCAGATGCATCTATTCAACCAACACAAAGAAATTCAAAGAGTGCCCCAAAGTTTCTACCGGAGAGTCAAGACGAAAACGTGTGCCAACCCCTATGCATAAGTTCACAAGGTCACTGAACCCGCAAGTTGATCACCAAAACATACATCAAGTAGATCACGTGAATATCCCATTGTCACCACAGATAAGCACATGCAAGACATACATCAAGTTTTCTCAAATCCTTAAAGACTCAATCCGATAAGATAACTTCAAAGGGAAAACTCAATCCATTACAAGAGAGTAGAGGGGGAGAAACATCATAAGATCCAACTATAATAGCAAAGCTCGTGATACATCAAGATCGTGCCAAATCAAGAACATGAGAGAGAGAGAGATCAAACAAATAGCTACTGGTACATACCCTCAGCCCCGAGGGTGAACTACTCCCTCCTCGTCATGGAGAACGACGGGATGATGAAGATGGCCACCGGTGATGGATTCCCCCTCCGACAGGGTACCGGAACGGGCTCCCGAGAGGTTTTTGGTGGCTACAGAGGCTTGCGGCAGTGGAACTCCCGATCTAGGTTATGTTCTGGGGGTTTCTGTATATATAAGAGGTTTTGGCGTCGGGAACAAGTCAGGGGGGTCTCCGAGGCAGCCACGAGGTAGGGGGCATGCCCAGGGGGTAGGGCGTGCCCCCCCACCCTCGTGGGTGCCTCGGGACTCTTCTGGCCCATCTCCGGTACTCCGTGGCCTTCTTCTGGCCCAAAAATAAACTCCGTGAAATTTTAGGTCAAATTGGACTCCGTTTGATTTTCCTTTTCTGCGATACTCAAAAACAAGGAAAAACAGAAACTGGCACTGGGCTCTGGGTTAATAGCTTAGTCCCAAAAATCATATAAAATAGCATATAAATGCATATAAAACATCCTAGATGGATAATATAATATCATGGAACAATCAAAAATTATAGATACGTTGGAGACGTATCAGCATCCCCAAGCTTAATTCCTGCTCATCCTCGAGTAGGTAAATGATAAATACAGAATTTTTGATGTGGAATGCTACCTAACATATTTATCAATGTAATCTCTCTTTATTGTGGCATGAATGTTCAGATCCATAAGATTCAAGATAAAAGTTCATATTGACATAAAAATAGTAATACTTCAAGCATACTAACAAAGTAATCATGTCTTATCAAAATAACATAGCCAAAGAAAGCTTATCCCTACAAAATCATATAGTTAGGCTATGCTTCATTTTCGTCACACAAAATACTCCCATCATGTACAACCCCGGTTTCAACCAAGCAATTGGTTCATACTTTTTAACGTGCTTCAGCTTTTTCAACTCTCACGCAATACATGAGCGTAAGCCATGGATATAGCACTATGGGTGGAATAGAAATATCATGATGGAGGTTGTGTGGAGAAGACAAAAAAAAAGACAAAGTCTCATATTGACGTGGCTAATCAATGGGCTATGGAGATGCCCATAAATTGATGTCAATACGAGGAGAGGGATTTCCATGCAACGGATGCGCTAGAGCTATAAATGTATGAAAGCTCAACAAAAGAAACTAAGTGGGTGTGCATCCAACTTGCTTGCTCATGAAGACCTAGGGTATTTTGAGGAAGCCCATCATTGGAATATACAAGCCAAGTTCAATAATGAAAAATTCGCACTAGTATATGAAAGTGACAACATAGGAGACTCTCTATCATGAAGATCATGGTGCTACTTTGAAGCACAAGTGTGGAAAACGGATAGTAACATTGTCCCTTCTCTCTTTTTCTCTCATTTTTTTGGTGGGCTTCTTTGGCCTCTTTTCTTTTGGGATTCTTTGGGCTCTTTTATTTTTCATAAAGTCCGAAGTCTCGTCCCGACTTGTGGGGGGATCATAGTCTCCATCATCCTTTCCTCACTTGGGACAATGCTCTAATAATGAAGATCATCACACTTTTATTTATTTACAACTCAAGGATTACAACTCAATACTTAGAACAAAATATGTCTCTATGTGAATGCCTCCGGCGGTGTACAGGTATATGCAATGAATCAAGAGTGACATGTATGAAAGAATTATAAAGGTGGCTTTGCCACAAATACAATGTCAACTACATGGTCATGCAAAAGCAATATGACAATGATGGAGCGTGTCATAATAAACGGAACGGTGGAAAGTGCATGGCAATATATCTCGGAATGGCTATGGAAATGCCATAATAGGTAGGTATGGTGGCTGTTTTGAGGAAGATATAAGGAGGTTTATGTGTGATAGAGCATATCGTATCACGGGGTTTGGATGCACCGGCGAAGTTTGCACCAACTCTCAAGGTGAGAAAGGGCAATGCACGGTACCGTAGAGGCTAGCAAATTGCGGAAGGGTAAGTGTGCGTATAATCCATGGACTCACATTAGTCATAAAGAACTCATATACTTATTGCAAAAGTTTAATAGCCCTCAAAGCAAAGTACTACTATGCATGCTCCTAGGGGAAGGGTTGGTAGGAGTTAACCATCGCGCGATCCCGACCTCCACTCATAAGAAAGGCAATCAAAGAACACCCCATGCTTCAAATTTGTCACACAACGTTCACCATACGTGCATGCTACGGGACTTACCAACTTTAACACAAGTATTTCTCAATTTCATAATTACCCAACTAGCATGACTCTAACATTACCACCTTTATATCTCAAAACAATTATCAAGTATCAAATTTATCACAGTGTTTAATGCACTCCATATGAAAGTTTTTATTATATCCCTCTTGGATGCCCATCATATTAGGACTAAATTCATAACCAAAGCAAATTACCATGCTGTTTAAGACTCCCAAAATAATATAAGTGAAGCATGAGAGTTCATCTAGTTCTTCAAAATAAAGCCACCACCGTGCTCTAAAAAGATATAAGTGAAGCACTAGAGCAAATGACAAATTACTTTGAAAGATATAAGTGAAGATCAATGAGTAGTCGAATAATTATGCAACTATGCGAAGACTCTCTAACATTCAAGAATTTTAGATATTGGGATATTATTCAGACAGCAAGCAAAACAAAATAAAACAAAATGACGCTCCAAGCAAAACACATATCATGTGGTGAATAAAAATATAGCTCCAAGTAAAGTTACCGATGAATGGAGACGAAAGAGGGGATGCCATCCGGGGCATCCCCAAGCTTAGGCTCTTGGTTCTCCTCGAATATTAACTTGGGGTTCCTTGGTGTGACGCCCGGATAATCAAGCTACAGCAATTTCCTGCTAATGATGCCACGTCACCGCGATTACCGTTACTAATCTTGCGATAGTTCAAATCCGATTCAAATTCAAATTCAAGTTAAAGGCAAATAATAAAAGTTTTCAAATATTAGAACTAAAATGTTCGGAGTGTGCAAATTATTGCATAGATAATTATGGTGAAGAAATCACGCTTTTTCAAAATGCCTAAATACTTTAAAATGAATTAAAGCAGAAAGGGAAAATAAATAAAAAAAGGAAAAGACTAAAAAACAACAACAAAAGAAAATAAAAGGCCCCCCCCCTTGCTGGGCCGTGGCCCAGCTGGCCACCAGGCCACAACCGGCCGGCCCACATCCCGCTCCCCATATCCCCATCCCCGAAACCCTAGCCACTATCGCACCCCACTTCCCCCCCACGTCGCCGCCCCCCTCCCCCTCTCGATCCAATCTGGATCGGGGCGAACCCCTCCCCACTCCCTCTCATTTCTCCAGCGCCTCCACGCTCCCCACTCTCCCCCACGACCTCTTCCCCCATCCCGATTCTGGATCGGGGGCACCAAGTCTGCCGCCCCGTCGCGACCCTTCAACCTCGCTGCGCCCGACAGCCGGGCCGGCGCCCCACCGCTCAACGCCATGTCTGCCGCCTCTACCGGTCCCCGCCACTCGCCGCCCGTCCACGATCAAGCGTCGGTGAACCCCGCCTGGCTACCTCGACCCTGCCTCCCGACGCCACCGGAGCCACCGAGCCGCCGCTGACCTCACCGGACTTCTCGCCGGTCTGCTTCCTCCTCCTCGCCGCTCCTGCCTCCACTCCGTCGCGACGCTCCATCCTCCTCCTCACGCCCACTGCCTAGACCCCACGGATGTGGTGAGGCCCCGATCTCCTCCTCTCCTCCTCTGTCGCACACCGTGCCCCGCGCTCATCGAACTGTCGCCTCTGCTCACTCCCGCCGCCATGAGCTCGCTCCGGTCGAGCTCCGGCCTCGTCCCGTGGCCCCCGCTATGGCTTCGCCACACTCGCTCTCGCCAGCCTCATGTCGTCGTCCTAGCTCGCGCCGACTGCCGCCGCCTCATGCCAACTCCGGCGCCCGCCGCGCCTCGCCTTCCCGCCTCGACCGCCCGGCCTCGGCCTCGTCCGCCACGGCGCTCCGCAAGCGCCTAATCGGTCAAGGCGTCGCGCCAGATCCTCTGGCGCCCGCTAAGGCCCCCAGCCTTTATGACAATGGGCCCACGCCCTGAACGTTAAAAAATATAATATAAAAATAATAATTAATAAAAGTATTAATTAATTAATTAATTAGTGAATTAATTAAGTTAATTAATCATGTTTAATTAATCTAATTAACTAGTTAGTTTAATTAAATAGTAATTAGTTTAACTAAAACCTAGTTAACTTAAACAGAGTATGACAGGTGGGTCCCACGGGGCCCACACGTCAGTTTGACTAGTCAACACCTCTGTTGACTGCTGATGTCGTGATGACGTCAGCGAACACTGTTATGGATAATGTTGAATTAAATTAAATTAATTAAAATTCTAAAAATGATTTAAATCTTTTAAAATTAATATAAAATAAACCGTAGCTCGGATGGAAAAACTTTGTACATGAAAGTTGCTCACAACGATGATACGAATCCAGATACGTAGCCCGTTCATCCGCCACGCGTACCTAGCATAGTGAACCTGCAACATTTCACCTCCGGTTCATCTGACCAAAAACACAAAACACCGGGGATACTTTCCTGGATGTTTTCCCCCTTCACCGGTATCACCTCATACCGCGTTAGAACACGCCTAGCTCGCTTGTTGTCTGTTATGCACTTGCTTGCTATGTATTTATTTCTCCCCCTCTTCTCTCCGGTAGACCCGTGACGATGTTGATCCTCGTGGTCGACTACGCCACCGACGACCCTCCTTGTCTCGAGCAACCGTGCAAGCCCCCTTGATCACCAGATATCGCCTATTCTCCTCTATACCGCTTGCATTAGAGTAGTGTAGCATGTTATCGCTTTTCATTGATCCTATTACGATGCATAGCCCGACATTGTTGCTACATCTGCTGATACCTTACCGCAACCCTAAATGCTTAGTATAGGATGCTAGTTTATCATCATTGGCCCTACATTCTTGTCAGTCTGCCTTGCTATACTATCGGGCCGTGATCACTTGGGAGGTGATCACGGGTATATACTATACATACATACTATACAGATGGTGACTAAAGTCAGGTCAGCTCGTTGAGTACCCGCAAGTGATTCCGATGTGGGGGCTGAAAGGACAGGTGGCTCCATCCCGGTAGAGGTGGGCCTGGGTTCCCGACGGCCCCCGACTGTTACTTCGAGGCGGAGCGACAGAAAAGGTTGAGACCACCTAGGAGACAGGTGGGGCCTGGCCCTGGTTGGCATTCGCGGTTGCTTCATAATAACACGCTTAACGAGATCTTGGTATTTGATCTGAGTCTGGCCATTTGGTCTATACGCACTAACCATCTACGCGGGAGTAGTTATGGGTATCCCGCGTGTGGTATCACCGAAGCCTTCTTGACGTCGGCGACCGAGTGGCGCGTGCGCTGATTGGAACGTAAGCCGCACTTGTATTAAGGGGCTAGTTACGCTTCGGCCGCGTTCCCAACGTGCGTGTGCAAGGGCGATGGGCCTGCACCCTGCGCCATAGGAGTTAGACCGGCGTCTTGACCTCTCTGTTGTGCCTAGGTGGGGCTGCGACGTGTTGATCTTCCGAGGCGGGCATGACCCAAAGAAAGTGTGTCCGCCAAATGGGATCGAGCGTGTTGGGTTATGTGGTGCACCCTGCAGGAAGTTTATCTATTCAATAGCCGTATCCCTCGGTAAAAGGACGACCGGAGTTGTACCTTGACCTTATGACAACTAGAACCGGATACTTAATAAAACACACCCTTCCAAGTGCCGATACAACCCGGTGATTGCTTTCTAACAGGCGACGAGGAGAGGATCGTCGGGTAGGATTATGCTATGCGATGCTACCGGAGATGCTACTTGAGATGCTACTTGGCGATGCTACTTGGAGGACTTCAATCTACTCTCTTCTACATGCTGCAAGACGGAGGCTGCGAGGCGTAGTCTTCGACGAGTGATTAGCTACCCCTCTTATTCTCGCATTCTGCAGCTCACCCATCGATATGGCCCTTTACACATATACCCATGCATATGTAGTGTAGCTCCTTGCTTGCGAGTACTTTGGATGAGTACTCACGGTTGCTTTCTCCCCTTTTCCCTTTCCTTTCTTTCTCGTTGCATGCAACCAGATGCGGAGTCCAGAGCGACGCCACCGCCGTCGATGACGACTACTACTGGAGGTGCCTACTACTACGTGCGTGCTGCCGATTTACCGGGAGTAGTTTAGGAGGATCCCAGGCAGAGGCTGCGCCTCTTCGATCTGCATCCCAGTTTGTGCTAGCCTTCTTAAGGCAAACTTGTTTAACTTATGTCTCGTACTCAGATATTGCTGCTCACGACTCGCCTATGATCGAGCACTTGTATTCGAGCCCTCGAGGCCCCTGGCTTGTATTATGATGCTTGTATGACTTAATTATGTTTTAGAGTTGTGTTGTGATATCTTCCCGTGAGTCCTTGATCTTGATCGACACATTTGCGTGCATGATTAGTGTACGATTGAATCGGGGGCGTCACAAGTTGGTATCAGAGCCGACTGCCTGTAGGAATCCCCCTTTCCAACTCCTTGGCCAAAGTCGAGTCTAGACATTGCAAAACTTTTACTAACATGGCTGTGCAGCCCATGGGCCCACGTCGCCATTGGGTGGTATTAGGATCTTTTATTCCTCATCTATACTCTGGGACTCTGTCATCTCTTCTATTCGGGTTAAATGATTTTTGCTAACTCTAACACTAGGTTCTCGTAACTACTTTCTCCCGGAGAGCCCCTCACTCCAAATGATTGCTTGGTGCACCGAAGGATTCCAAAGATACCCTCTGATGTTCTCTCGAGGCTTTGTGCCTGTTGCTTTTGCAATTCCCTACCACCGAAATATCCCTATGGATAAATACATACACCTGTCGTTCTTACTTTTATCCCCAGTTGATCTTGCTCTCTATTGATATGAGAATACCTTGTGTCTACTGCTTTGCAGTTCTTTACGACATGAATACCCCTGCAAATAATTACTCGCACTTATCGAGTATTCATCCATCCCCAGTTGTTCATATGTTTCATATGATACTTTGAAATTCTATCGGATCATTCGAGATTCCTCTTTAAAACTATTGCTCCACATATACTTGTCTGCTTGCACTATGGTTGCTTCCCATAGGTCTAGCAACATTCATTAGTCTCCTTTGACACCGTCATTTTGATCCTATTGGTTCAACATGAGTGCGATTGCATGCAATCATCGGTTGATTCTTTTAAAATTACCTTTCGGGTTGACATGTCATTTTGAACATGATCTGTTTATCGACCAATCAAATTGTCGACGATTGTACCCCTAAGTCTATTCAGCTTAACCATTCTTAATCAGAGCGTTGCTTCTGATCCCTTGAATCAGAAATCATGATTCTTTACATTGAGCTTTGAATTAGTCAGTTGCTTCTATAATCCAATGCCTTCGCATTGTTTCTTCCTCTGCTATGTCTTCGACACTCACATCAGCTCCGCTATGGACCGTTGGATCCCTCGTTGTAATATCATCCGACAGTGTCCTTCGTATACAAAAACCTCGAGAAGATCTTTCCCTGATACATAATGCATTCGGTAAATTGTATCCTCTCCTTTTGTCACCCATGCTCTACTATGGAGCTTGTGTTAATTACTATGAAAGTTTGTGGTATATGTTCCTAAGATGCCCTGATGGGTTGAACCTACGCGTTCCCTAATCCGTGTGAACCCGAAAGATTTCACGGGTCATACTTATCTGGTAGTGCACCAGGTAAAACTTTCAAGAACTAATGTCATTTTTGAAATACGAGTGGTGAATGGAAGGTTATGCATTGACGAAGTGGGAGTCGACCTTGAACCTTTGCGTTCATGCCCAGGGACACGATGTATAACTTATCATGGAAGCTGCTCGTAAAAATAATTACCCCCTTGTTATAAGTTCATCTTGTATCCATGGTTCGATCCTTTATGATCGTGGATTCCAACCATGTTCCCCTTTAAATACCATCTCTCGTGCAAGTGTAAGTACTTGTCTTCTGCAGAGCATTACCCCAGTCCAACCTCTACTTTGATCTGTCGTCGAGTATTACCCCCCTGGTATCTCGAGATTATCACGGAACTACATAACTTCTTATGAGTTCTTCATCAAGTGCTACATTCTCATTGATTCCAATTTTCACGGGCTCTGAGTTATTAAACACTCAAAGACACCGATAACCGACTCGAGTCCACATCGCGATTAAACAACTCTTGGTAACCTTCATTACTTACGAGTTTGAACTCAATCACGACATTCCTAGCCTGTTTGGCTATATCCTTGTCGTGCCGATTTTAACTGTGCTACCTGGTCCTTCTTCCCGAGCACAATTTTTGACGATGAGCTGCTTACGCCGATCTTCCTCATCATATCATTTCGCTTTGGACAGCAAGCTTGCTTTGGAGTTTGTGTCGTACCCATGGTTTCAATAACCTTTTGCTTCATCATTACTTTGACTTGATGTCATTGCCAATTGATTACATCTTCATGAATTCTCTCGACAAATGTGTCATGCTCATCATCAGCATTCTGAGCTCTTCCAGGATATCAATGGAATTCATGATGACAAAGACAATCCTTGCCCTCGATGATTAGTGTTATCATCGACCACTCTACTACCTTTCCTCCAACACAAACTTGTTCTTGTTTTGTGTTATACCTTGAGTTCCTTGCTATCCAGCAATTGTTCTTCTTTACATTGGAGTATTACCATCCTTTATGTCAAGAATGTCGTGAGAATTTCACCACCCCTTAAGAATTCCTGATACAAGTGATACTCATTACCATCACCATTCTTTTCTTGGTCCCCGTGTTGTTTCTAACCGGGATACGAGCCATTTAACTTATGTGTAATTTCAAAACTTCTAGCAACCCTATTGTTTGAAGTTAACGATCGACAGTTCGTTCTTAGACTATTGGTTATTGAATCGTCGCTCTAACATTGGTCTTGCTGCCTAAGGTCATATTTCAGGCACACCTTTCAACTAATGATTGATGGTGTATGTTTTTCTAGAGCATACAACATTATATCAATTGAATTGACAAGTGTCATCTTCTTGTTCACATTATTGTGGAAATCCATCCGTTTGGAATTCTTGATGAATTGTTGCTGAGCTCATCAGCCACCCCCTTGTCCTCTCCTTGGGTTAATGATGAACTCTTGTTAACGGAAATCACTTCATAGTTCATTTCCCGAGAATCTTACAATGCCATCTCGACAATTTGGTTGCACCTCTCTTATCAGACATCCCGAGTTTGCGGTATCCTGACACCAATCATATCTGCATCTCCGTCAGATATGGTGGTTGAAACATATTTACAAGAGTTATAACACTGCTCTTTTATGACCCGAAAAGGTGATGTCATGCCCAAAGACACCGCCGTGGGACCCATCTTGTTATAGTTTCCTTATTAGCAAGGTTATCCATTCTTCCATGAGGAAATTGTAAGATTTATTCTACAAGTTGTTCCTGATGGATCCTTCCTGTATCCAAAGTCTGAACTTTGCTTGAAGACCATGTCAATGCTATCTCGAAGCATGTTTGTGGTAATCTGATTTTCAATAAGAACATTTGAAGCACAATGCTAAATGTTTCCTGCTCAATTATCCAAACACCGTTGTATGGGTAATGTCATGAAATTTCTCTCCCCTTACCTAAATGGTTTTCTACTTTCTATCCTGTCATGGATATCATGCTCCGCTTATCCTTGGGAAGGATATACCCCCGAAATATGTGTGTATACACATTTTCCTTCCATTGTTCTGCTTAAACCTGATAACCACTTTTCCTTTCCATTGGTTGGTTTAACGTGTCTTGTGATCTATATGATCTAAGCAGTAATATTCTCCTACTTATGTAAACACCTCGTGTACAATTCATCGAAGACCTGTTATTATTGTTGATGACATTTCGGTAGCCACCGATGGACGAGAACCTTGTTTATTGGCGCCTCGCTCAACGAAAGGGAAAATAGTTCTCTTCGTCCCTCGCCCTTAGTATCGATGTTGTTGCCGACATAATCGACAAAGGCTACCCTCGACATCGCCTTACTATCGTGACTGCAAGATGTCGGCCCCTTCCGCTTTCAACCAAATGGTGGGCCCATAACCCACAGCCCACAGATCGAAACCTGACTCTCCTGTACACCCCCTGCTTCCCAAGGTTATTCTCGCGCATGGCCTCAGATGTAATTCACGGGCCATCGTCCCAAGTGATCTATTCTGCAATGACGCAATACTCAATCTCGCTGTTCGGACCCCTTTTGCATGTTGTTTCGCACATCGAACGATTGCTATCCGCTTGAAACTTCTCATGGTACCTTCTTACTTGCTCTCGATAACTTCTTAAGTTTCAATTCGAGAGATACTTATGCTTCTCCCCCCTGAGTTAACCGTTCGATGATCAATTTTGTTAGAATCCGGTCTTATAGAGTTTTTCCCCCTCTTATCCTTTCGTAAGTCTGGTGAAGATCCTGGAGGAAGGACGACAATTTCATCATGATGCATTGAGGCTTAGAAATGAGGACATCAACGTAATGGAGCGACCTCTTCGAGAAGAGCAACCCAAACCGAGAAGACACGTTAGAATTTCGTAATCAAACCTTTCCCCCTTACACTACCACGTAAATCTCGGGACGAGATTTCTTGTAGTGGAGGAGAATTGTGACGCCCGGATAATCAAGCTACAACAATTTCCTGCTAATGATGCCACATCACCGCGATTACCGTTACTAATCTTGCGTTAGTTCAAATCCGATTCAAATTCAAATTCAAGTTAAAGGCAAATAATAAAATGTTTTCAAATATTAGAACTAAAATGTTCGGAGTGTGCAAATTATTGCATAGGTAATTATGGTGAAGAAATCACGCTTTTTCAAAATGCCTAAATACTTTAAAATGAATTAAAGCAGAAAGGGAAAATAAATAAAAAATGAAAAGACTAAAAAAACAACAACAAAAGAAAATAAAGGCCCCTTGCTGGGTCAGGCCCACCGCCACCAGCCACAACCGCCGCCCACATCCCGCTCCCCATATCCCCATCCCCGAAACCCTAGCCACTATCGCACCCCACCCCCCCCCCCCACGCCGCCACTCCTCCTCCCCCTCTCGATCCAATCTGGATCGGGGCGAACCCCTCCCCACTCCCTCTCGTTTCTCCAGCGCCGCCACGCTCCCCACTCTCCCCCACGACCTCTTCCCCCATCCCGATTCTGTATCGGGGGCACCAAGTCTGCCGCCCGTCATGACCCTTCAACCTCGCTGCGCCGACAGTGGGCCGGCGCTCCCGCCGACGCCGCCGCGTCCGTCCCCTCTACCGTCCCCGCCACCTCGCCGCCCCGTCCACGACCGCGCCGTCGGTGAACCCCACCCGAAGCTACCTCGACCCTGCCTCCCCGACGCCATCACCGGCGCCACCGAGCCGCCGCCTGGACCTCGCCGGACTTCCTCGCCGGTCTGCTTCCTCCTCCTCGCCGGCCTGCCTCCACTCCGTCCGCGACGTCTCCGTCCTCCTCCTCACGCCCACTGCCTAGACCCCACGGACGTGGTGAGGCCCCGATCTCCTCCTCTCCTCCTCTGTCGCACGCCGTGCCCCGCGCTCATCGAACTGTCGCCTCTGCTCACTCCCGCCGCCATGAGCTCGCTCCGGTCGAGCTCCGGCCTCGTCCCGTGGCCCCCGCTATGGCTTCGCCACACTCGCTCTCTGCCAGCCCCGCGGTCGTCGTCCCAGCTCGCGCCGACCGTCGCTGCCCCGCGGCCAACTCCGGTGCCCCACCGCGCCTCGCCTTCCCGCTCTGACCGCCCGGCCTCGCTGGCCTCGTCTGCCACGACGCCTCTGGGCGTGCGCCCAATCGGGCTAGCGTCCGCGCCCGTATCCCCGTGCGCCCGCTAAGGCCCCCCAGGCCTATGATAGCCGGGGCCCACGCCCCTGGGAACGTTAAAAAAATATAATATAAAAATAATAATTAATAAAAGTATTAATTAATTAATTAATTAGTGAATTAATTAAGTTAATTAATCATGTTAATTAATCTAATTAACTAGTTAGTTTAATTAAATAGTAATTAGTTTAACTAAAACCTAGTTAACTTAAACAGAGTATGACAGGTTGTAACGCCCTCGATGCGGCTATATCACCCACGTGTCGAAGCACGACTTAGAGGCATAACCGCATTGAAAGCAATGTCGCAAGTGAGGTAATCTTCACACAACCCATGTAATATATAAGGGAAAGAGATACATAGTTGGCTTACAATCGCCACTTCACACAAATACATGAATAAAGCATTACATCATCCAGATACAATCAAGGTCCGACTACGGAACCAAAAATAAAAGAAGAACCCCAAATGCGACAAAGGTCCCCGATCGACCCCAACTAGGCTCCACTACTGATCAACTAGAACGAAACAACACAAAGGGCAAGATCTTCAACGAGCTCCTCCTTGAGCTTGGTTGTGTCACCTGCTCGGTAACATAGGCACCGCAAACTGGTTTTGAAGTATCCGTGAGCCACGAGGACTCAAAGAATCCCATTACCATGGGTATCAAGACTAGCAAAGCTTAATGGGAAAGGAAGGGGTAAAGTGGTGAGGTTGCAGCAGCGACTAGGCATGATATGGTGGCTAACATACGCAAATGAGAGCGAGAAGAGAAACAAGCGGAACGGTCGTGAAGCTAGCAATGATCAAGAGGTGATCCGAACACCTACTTACGCCAAATATAACCCGAAATCGTGTTCACTTCCGGACTCACGAGAAGAGACCATCACGGCTACACACGCCGTTGATGCGTTTAATTCGGATCAAGTGTCAAGTTATCTACAACCGACATTAACAAATTCCCATCTGCCACATAACCGCAGCACGGCTCTCGAAAGTTTATACCCTGCAGGGGTGTCCCAACTTAGCCCATGACAAGCTCTCGCGATCAACGAAGGAATAGACCTTCTCCTAGGAAGACCCGATTAGTCTCGGAATCCCGGTTTACAAGACATTTCGACAATGGTAAAACAAGACCAGCAAAGCCGCCCGATGCGCCGACAATCCCGATAGGAGCTGCACATATCTCGTTCTCAGGGCAATACCGGATGAACACTACGTACGGCAACTGACGATACCCCAAGTTGCCTAGGGCGGCACCGCAAGTGGCTCTGGTTTGGACCAACACTTAGACAAGCATTGGCCCGGGGGGCTATAATAAAGATGACCCTCGAGAGAGCGACTCCCAAGGGAAAAATAGGTGGTGGTGAGGCAAATGGTAAAAGTCAATGTTGGGCCTTGCTGGACAAGTTTTATTCAAAGCGAACTGTCAGGGGGGTCCCATAAATCACCCGACCGCGTTAGGAACGCAAAATCCGGGAACATAACACCGGTATGACGGAAACTAGGGCGGCAAGAGTGGAACAAAACACTAGGCATAAGGCCGAGCCTTCCACCCTTTACCAAATATATAGATGCATTAATAATATAAGAGATATTGTGATATCCCAACCAAAATCCTGTCCACCATGGAGAAATCTTCAACTTCACCTGCAGCTAGCAACGCTATAAGAGGGGCTGAGCAAAGCGGTAACATAGCCAAACAATGGTTTGCTAGGAATGGTGTCAAAGGTTAGAGGTTCATGGCAATTTGGGATGGCTTGATAAACAGGTAATAGGTAGCGCAGCATAGCGATAGAACGAAGCAACTAGCATAGCAATGATAGTAGTGAGATCCAGGGTAGCGGTCATCTTGCCTGAAATCCCGCTAGGAAGAAGAACGAGTCCATGAAGAAGACGAACGGACGTAGTCGAACGAATCCTCACAACTCCGAACGAAACCGGCTAACGAGAGAAACAAACCGAAAGAAGCAAACAACATGGTAAATGCACAAGCATAAACATGTCATGATGCACAAGCAAGTATGATGCATGTCCGGTTTAATGAGGCATGGCATGGCAAAGTGCAACAAACAACACTACAAATTAAGTGGAGCTCAATATGCAACGAGTTGCATATTGACGAACACCACATTCAAGTATTTAGTTCACTCGCTTATGCTACTCATCAATATTAAATGTTGTCAAACATGGCAAGGGGTGAAGCATAATGAAACTACCTAACTAGGCAAGTTTAAATGAGGCCGGAAGAACAAACAACAATTTCGGAAAATCCTCATATGCAATTGATGAATTTGCTACTGTTCTGCCCTAAAACATATTTTAAAGTTGTTAAGCAGGAAAATAAAGTGGACCATGTTAAACTAGGCATTTTCCACCCCATTTACATATACAGTTTATTTAAAATGGAGCTACGGTTATTTAGTTATGAAATAAATCATTTTAACATGGTATTTGAACAAATTATTACAAACAACAATTTTAAACAATTTTAACAGGGATGAAAGTTGCATATTATGAAACTAGATGAAATTCTAAGCATTTTACATGTTTGAATCATTTTAAACCGATGCATGGTTGATGAGTTATTAAATGCATGATCTAGAGGGACTTTTCTGTACAACTGTAAATCCTCGGAATAAACCTAAAATCGCAGAATCTGAAAAAAAAATGAACGGGCCGAATCTGGTGCACTGCGGGCTGAACAGGAGGGGTTGTGGGGAGCTCACCCATGGGCCTAGCCCAAGATGGCGTGGAGGGAGAGGCTCCGGCTGGGCCTGGCGACGCGGAGGAGGCTGGGCCCTCCTGGCGCTGGCGACGTGGCCCAAGAGCGACGCGGTCGTGGCCTCTCCCGAACGAGGACAAGGCTGGCGGGGCGCCAGCATCCAACGGTGACGGAGGACGGCGGTCAACAGCGATGGGGAGGCGCGGGGAAGCTGGAACGGGGCCGCAGGTGGCCGGATCCGGTGGAGGTCGGCGGAGCAGAGGAGATCCGGTCCAGATCGGGGCCGGGGCGCGAACTTGACGGGCAGCTTGACGAACTGAAGGAAGCAGCGACCCTGGCTCCTGCAGGTGACAGACGCGGCGGGAGCGAGTGTGGAGGTTCATGGCGATGCGGAGAAGAAGTGGTGCCCGCGAGCGGAGTCAACGCTCGTAGTAGAGAGACGGCGCGTTACCAGCGAGCGGGACGGGACGAGATGGAGGGCGCTGGCATGCTCGCAAGGCGGCGACGGAGCAAGGCGTCAAGAGCTCCTGGTGGTGCCCGTCTTGAACGACGGGCTGACGAGTCAGCCGGGAACGGCAGCGACTTGCGGGCACGGAGGCAGTGGAGCTCGAGGGGAGGCTCGGGCGGAGGTGGTGGTGGACGCCGGCGGCATCGGCGAAGACCGACGGTGGTCAGAGATGAGGCAGAGGCGCGCACGATCGGAAGCTCCTCTCCTGATCGAGCTCGTGTGCGGCTGATGACGCAACGGAGGGTGGAGGCGCACGGGGGAGCCCCTGGCGCCCACGGCGGCGTCCTCCTGGACGGCTGGATCGAGGGGGCTTGGGCGCACTGGTCCGAAGGGCGGCTCAGCTGCGGCTGATCCAAGGAGGAA
Organism: Aegilops speltoides; assembly: GCA_021437245.1. Lineage (NCBI taxonomy): Eukaryota > Viridiplantae > Streptophyta > Magnoliopsida > Poales > Poaceae > Aegilops > Aegilops speltoides. The sequence continues at coordinate 140,076,599 of CM038141.1, forward strand.
GCAGGCTTCGCGCTTGGTGGTTGGATGGATCTGACTGGTGGTGTGCGGTGGTTGGTAGGGCACGGAAGGCGAGGAAGATCAGGAGCGGCTGGCCGGTGGATGGATGCATCGGGAGGATCCCAAGGTGGGAGAGGAGTGGCGGCGGGGAGAAGGATTTGATGGGACAGCCCTCCTAGTATCTAGGGTTAGGCTAGTTATATAGTGAGTAGGTTAGATTAGGGGCGATCTAGTCCCTCTGATCGAAATCAGACGGTCTGAGAAAAATATTCTAGGAGAGTCCAACGAGGAACCGATGATGATCTAGGGAAGTTAGGGGATGATCCGGAACCAACGGTGATGACTGTCCGGGTCGGGTTCGGGGAAGTTTTGGACACGCGCGAGAGGGGTCAAGAGAGGTCAACGAGGACAAGGGTCTGACAAAATGACAACGGAGGCAAAGAGAGAAAGGGCAATTGCGAACGTCTACGAGTTTTTATGAAAACATGCAAATGCAATGCGCATGATGCTATGAGATGAGATGCACGCCAAGAACAAAATGCAAAACAAAAGACAAAAACCCAACCACGGAAGAAATAATAAATCACATCGCCGGAAATGGCAAGAGTCGGAGTTACGAATATGGAAAGTTGTATCCCGGGCGTTACGACACTCCACCACTACGAGAGGATCTCGTCCCGAGATCTAGGATGGCACCGGAGGAAAAAGGAAGAGGAAGGGAAGAGGTAAACTAAGTTGCTTCTTCGACAAACGAGTGAAACCATGAACCTTGAGAGATTGAGCAATTTAAAAGAAAGAGTACAACAAAGATGAACGAGATTGCAAACAATCCGTTAGAAAAGAGGAACAAGGAGTATTACGAGAACTAGAAGGTTGAAAGACATGGAAATAAGAGCTTCACGAACGAAAAGAATATGACCACATCGGTATAATGAGATAGCCAAGGAACAAGAATGACAGAATTTGGACAGCACTCCGGTAGAAAAGAGAAGAAAACTTGATGAGATGAAAAGATATTGAATAGATGATACAACACTCCGGTTAAATGGATAAGCAAGAAAAGAACACGATCCTCACAAAACAAGGTGATGGGTCAAGAGCACAACATCACAATGCCTCCGTAATGAAAGAACAGAAGTTAGATCGTTGGGATAAAGGGATGGAGAAGAAAATGACAACTTTTGCCACAAGTGAACTTGGAAAGCATCCTCGCAAAGAAGACTCGAATGGAGTTGTTGGAAAATCAACAACGAGAAGCACAAGCTTGTTGTGGGCTTATGTAAACATCTCAAAACTTGAGGTGAAATTCTGCCACTATCAAAATCAATTGCTTGCTTGAGATCAATGAAGAGATGAAAACTGCTTCACCAAGATGATAGATATATAACTTGGATCATTGATAAGCACCACAAATAGCAATATTCCTTAGGGAAGGCTTTAGGTGAAATATGACACAAGATAACTCCAACAAAGGGATTGATGGATATAGAGTACCTCATTCTTGACAACATGTGACTCATGAAACATGAAGGAAATTGTCAAGAGTGACATAACACCACCTCAAAAGATAAGGTAGAAAGAATTGCACTTCGAAATGCAAGAAGAAGAATACTTGAGCTTCTCAAAACAAAACAAGTGTTGGGCACCCTGTTTAATTTTTGAGTATAGCTTGGCGGATCATAACTTCAAGAGAAATCTTGAAGAACAATTGAAGAATGAAAAGAATCCTTGACGAACCACCATGTTGAGCCTCCATGAAGAACTCCGGTAATAAAAGGGTGATAAAAAGAAAGAGAAGTTGAAAACACAAGGTGAAGCCTTGCGATGATTTAGAAGGAACTTCACGACGAGATAATTGAGAGAGCTTGGAACTCCGAAAAGAAAGATGAACATCTTAGAACCGAGAATGTGATATGATGAACAAACACCGAAAAGAAGAGATTAATCCATCTTGGATGAAACAAGAATAAGAATTATGTTATGCGTATCCTTCACCAATTTAGATTGATGACAAGTAATAGATTTGGCATACTACTTATTCTCGTAGAAAGGATTGAAGAGAGATATTGCTCAACTTGGGACGGTCTTGATGGTACCACCGGTGGGATTTTGAAACAACGAATATTTGATATGATCACATAGGAAGTGAAATCTTGAACGAACCACCATAAGAATTGAAAATGAAAGTAGCAAAGGCACCATTCACCGGGAAGAATTGGAAAATGAATGAAGATACTTGAGGGGATTTAGATACATGAGAATGAAGAGAACATGAACTGGTTAGAGGTTATTTGAACGATGCACCGGTAAGATTTGGAGAGTGATAGCTACACGCTGAGAATGAAGAATTATGACACGATGACCTTCGGAGGAAAGAAATGGAAACAACTCATGAAATACTTTGGATGGGTGAAAAGAATTCTCACAATCGAAACAATTATGAGGATAGCATGAAGCTATAACCAAGAATATTCAAGAGAATGGACCAAGATTTAGGAGAAATCCTTCTTCGGTCTTCAAATGTTGATAATGATGATGATAACCACCATGAATTGTTGAGATACTCCGAGAGAATTAAAAGAGGAAAGGTTGAGCCAACTATGAAAAGAATTTGAAAGATCTTGGAGAAAAGCATTTGACTGATGATAACTCATTCTTACGTCAAACTTGGAGAAGAATTTAGGATAGCTCTGGGAAAATAGAAGAGTCAGGTAAGATCCTGGGAAAAGACCTGTGGGTTAGGGCCCACTCAAAAGAACACCATTGAAAAGATTTAGAAGAGATGTTGCACCGGTTGAATTAAATGACTTGAATGAGATACCAATCTCGAAAGAGCTTGAACGAATGCAAAGTGGAAACACGAATCTTCGAGATATCTTGAGCACTCCAGAACAAATGAATAGGAAAAAGTGAATGATTAAGAGGTGCATCGGTATGAGAAAGCATTAGAAATGAGGAATGGAATATGATGAATATCGAAAGCTTGAATTGGATCCACCGGAGAAAAAACAACAATGAAGGATGATGAACTTGAAATTGTTGAGCATATTCATGGGAAATCACCGGATAAGAACATTGATTGAAAAGAATGAAGAGACTTCACATGGATAAATGGATACTTGATTAAGAAATCTGTGTCCTTGAAGAAAAAGGGTGGGAGGGTGGGGAAAAACAAAGACAACTTGGGCAGATGGAATGGATACCGTTGAGAAAAACTTAGAATTGATATTGCGAATGGGAAAAATGATAGTATTAGCCTGGAGAGAATCACGCCGGTTAGAGAAGAATCGTCATGACACTCTCGATGATCAAAAGGGATTAGTATTCACATAGCAATATGAGAACACCATTTAGGAAAGGTATGGATTCAACATTTGACTTCGAAGCAACTCGAATACCACAAATAAAACAAAACAAAGGATTTGGCTTGCAGAATAAGCCGGAAACAAACATATGATAGAGATTTACCCAATCCCATATCATGCATTTGTCGGAAAGATATTCTAGGAGCTACTTGAATTCCCACCTATAAAACTCCCGAAACTTTCTGGTTATGCAATCTGGTGTTGGGGATACAGGGGAAGCAATATATCTCACGCAAACTAACAATCCCTACATCCAGCTGTATCCATCCGTCAACACATAACCAAGAAACCTTCGGAAATCATGTACCTCAACCTTCGAAAAGCATCCGTTATACGAGTCATGGCAATACTCCCGTACTCACCTCAAGATCGGGTTATCGGGTTATCTCACCAACAACGCATAAAAGAGATTTTCGATGTCGACGCACTAAACTCGGTATTCCAAACTGCAACGATAAAATTATGACGACAACACCTCGAGCTCAACTCCCCGGACACTTCCACTAAACCCCTGACAGGAGGCACCAAGACAATGTTCTCATCATAAAACCATCGGAACGATTCCAAAATACCCGCGTGATCCTAAAAAAAACATTTAGTGAAATTTGAGAAGAGAAGAGTCAAAACTCTACGTCAGGATGCCTTACCAGAGCGATGAAGAGACTGGGGAGTAAAAAGAATTCCTAAATCTCCGATATATATAATCCTAAATGACTCAAAACATTTTTCTAGACACAACTCGGCCGCTAAAAACGATCAAGCAGTGGGGCTCCTAAGGTCGGGGAAGGCTCTGATTACCAACTTGTAACGCCCTCGATGCGGCTATATCTCCCACGTGTCGAAGCACGACTTAGAGGCATAACCGCATTGAAAGCAATGTCACAAGTGAGGTAATCTTCACACAACCCATGTAATACATAAGGGAAAGAGATACATAGTTGGCTTACAATCGCCACTTCACACAAATACATGAATAAAGCATTACATCATCCAGATACAATCAAGGTCCGACTACGGAACCAAAATAAAAGAAGAACCCCAAATGCGATAAAGGTCCCCGATCGACCCCAACCTGGGCTCCACTCTTGATCAACTAGAACGAAACAACACAAAGGGCAAGATCTTCAACGAGCTCCTCCTTGAGCTTGGTTGCGTCACCGCTTTCGGTAACATAGGCACCGCAAACTGGTTTTGAAGTATCCGTGAGCCACGAGGACTCAGCAATCCCATTACCATGGGTATCAAGACTAGCAAAGCTTAATGGGAAAGGAAGGGGTAAAGTGGTGAGGTTGCAGCAGCGACTAAGCATGATATGGTGGCTAACATACGCAAATGAGAGCGAGAAGAGAAACAAGCGGAATGGTCGTGAAGCTAGCAATGATCAAGAGGTGATCCTGAACACCTACTTACGTCAAACATAACCCAGAAACCGTGTTCACTTCCCGGACTCCGCCGAGAAGAGACCATCATGGCTACACACGCGGTTGATGCGTTTTAATTCGGATCAAGTGTCAAGTTATCTACAACCGGACATTAACAAATTCCCATCTGCCACATAACCACGGGCACGGCTCTCGAAAGTTTATACCCCGCAGGGGTGTCCCAACTTAGCCCATGACAAGCTCTCGCGATCAACGAAGGAATAGACCTTCTCCCAGGAAGACCCGATCAGTCTCGGAATCCCGGTTTACAAGACATTTCGACAATGGTAAAACAAGACCGGCAAAGCCGCCCGATGCGCCGACAATCCTGATAGGAGCTGCACATATCTCGTTCTCAGGGCAACACCGGATGAACACTATGTACGGCAACCGACGATACCCCAAGTTTCCTAGGGGCGGCACCGCAAGTGGCTCTGGTTTGGACCAACACTTAGACAAGCATTGGCCCGGGGGGGCTATAATAAAGATGACCCTCAAGAGAGCGACTCCCAAGGGAAAAATAGGTGGTGGTGAGGCAAATGGTAAAAGTCAATGTTGGGCATTGCTGGACAAGTTTTATTCAAAGCGAACTGTCAGGGGGGTCCCATAAATCACCCGACCATGTTAGGAACGCAAAATCCGGGAACATAACACCGGTATGACGGAAACTAGGGCGGCAAGAGTGGAACAAAACACCAGGCATAAGGCCGAGCCTTCCACCCTTTACCAAATATATAGATGCATTAATAATATAAGAGATATTGTGATATCCCAACCAAAATCCTGTCCACCATGGAGAAATCTTCAACTTCACCTGCAGCTAGCAACGCTATAAGAGGGGCTGAGCAAAGCGGTAACATAGCCAAACAATGGTTTGCTAGGAATGGTGTCAAAGGTTAGAGGTTCATGGCAATTTGGGATGGCTTGATAAACAGGTAATAGGTAGCGTAGCATAGCGATAGAATGAAGCAACTAGCTTAGCAATGATAGTAGTGAGATCCAGGGTAGCGGTCATCTTGCCTGAAATCCCGCTAGGAAGAAGAACGAGTCCATGAAGAAGACGAACGGACGTAGTCGAACGAATCCTCACAACTCCGGAACGAAACCGAAGCTAACGAGAGAAACAAACCGGAAAGAAGCAAACAACATGGTAAATGCACAAGCATAAACATGTCATGATGCACAAGCAAGTATGATGCATGTCCGGTTTAATGAGGCATGGCATGGCAAAGTGCAACAAACAACACTACAAATTAAGTGGAGCTCAATATGCAACGAGTTGCATATTGACGGAACACCACATTCAAGTATTTAGTTCACTCTCGTTTATGCTACTCATCAATATTAAATGTTGTTAAACATGGCAAGGGGTGAAGCATAATGAAACTACCTAACTAGGCAAGTTTAAATGAGGCCGGAAGAACAAACAACAATTCCGGAAAATCCTCATATGCAATTGATGAATTTGCTACTGTTCTGCCCTAAAACATATTTTAAAGTTGTTAAACAGGAAAATAAAGTGGACCATGTTAAACTAGGCATTTTTCCACCCCATTTACATATAAAGTTTATTTAAAATGGAGCTACGGTTATTTAGTTATGAAATAAATCATTTTAACATCGTATTTGAACAAATTATTACAAACAACAATTTTAAACAATTTTAACAGGGATGAAAGTTGCATATTATGAAACTAGATGAAATTCTAAGCATTTTACATGTTTGAATCATTTTAAACCGATGCATGGTTGATGAGTTATTAAATGCATGATCTAGAGGGACTTTTCTGTACAACTGTAAATCCTCGGAATAAACCTAAAATCGTAGAATCTGAAGAAAAAAATGAACGGGCCGAATCTGGTGCACTGCGGGCTGAACAGGAGGGGTTGTGGGGAGCTCACCCATGGGCCTAGCCCAAGATGGCGAGGAGGGAGAGGCTCCGGCTGGGCCTGGCGACGCGGAGGAGGCTGGGCCCTCCTGGCGCTGGCGACGCGGCCCAGGAGCGACGCGGTCGTGGCCTCTCCCGATCGAGGACAAGGCTGGCGGGGCGCCAGCATCCAACGGCGATGGAGGACGGCGGTCAACAGTGATGGGGAGGCGCGGGGAGGCCGGAACGGGGCCGCAGGTGGCCGGATCCGGTGGAGGTCGGCGGAGCAGAGGAGATCCGGTCCAGATCGGGGCCGGGGCGCGAACTTGATGGGCAGCTTGACGAACTGAAGGAAGCAGCGACCCTGGCTCCTGCAGGTGACAGACGCGGCGGGAGCGAGTGAGGAGGTTCATGGCGATGCGGAGAAGAAGTGGTGCGCGCGAGCGTAGTCAACGCTCGTTGTAGAGAGACGGCGCGTTACCAGCGAGCGGGACGGGACGAGATGGAGGGCGCTGGCATGCTCGCAAGGCGGCGACGGAGCAAGGCGTCAAGAGCTCCTGGTGGTGCCCGTCTTGAACGACGGGCTGACGAGTCAGCCGGGAACGGCAGCGACTTGCGGGCACGGAGGCAGTGGAGCTCGAGGGGAGGCTCGGGCGGAGGTGGTGGTGAACGCCGCGCATCGGCGAAGACCGCGGTGGTCGAGATGAGGCGAGGCGCGCACGATCGGAAGCTCCTCTCTGACGAGCTCGTGTCGGCTGATGACGCAATGAGGGTGGAGGCGCACGGGAGCCCTGGCGCCACGGCGCGCCCCTCGACGGCTGGATCGAGGGGCTTAGGCGCCTGGTCCGAAGGCGGCTCACCAAGGCTGATCCAAGGAGGAAGCAGGCTTCACGCTTGGTGGTTGGATGGATCTGACGGTGGTGTGCGGTGGTTGGTAGGGCACGGAAGGCGAGGAAGATCAGGAGCGGCTGGCCGGTGGATGGATGCATCAGGAGGATCCCAAGGTGGGAGAGGAGTGGCGGCGGGGAGAAGGATTGGATGGGACAGCCCTCCTAGTATCTAGGGTTAGGCTAGTTATATAGTGAGTGGGTTAGATTAGGGGCGATCTAGTCCCTCTGATCGAAATCAGACGGTCTGAGAAAAATATGCTAGGAGAGTCCAACGAGGAACCGATGATGATCTAGGGAAGTTAGGGGATGATCCGGAACCAACGGTGATGACTGTCCGGGTCGGGTTCGGGGAAGTTTCGGACACGCGCGAGAGGGGTCAAGAGAGGTCAACGAGGACAAGGGTCTGACAAAATGACAACGGAGGCAAAGAGAGAAAGGGTAACTGCGAACGTCTACGAGTTTTTATGAAAACATGCAAATACAATGCGCATGATGCTATGAGATGAGATGCACGCCAAGAACAAAATGCAAAACAAAAGACAAAAACCCAACCACGGAGGAAATAATAAATCACATCGCCGGAAATGGCAAGAGTCGGAGTTACGAATATGGAAAGTTGTATCCGAGGCGTTACACAGGTGGGTCCCACTGGGCCCACACGTCAGTTTGACTAGTCAACACCTCTGTTGACTGCTGATGTCATGATGACGTCAGCAAACACTGTTATGGATAATGTTGAATTAAATTAAATTAATTAAAATTCTAAAAATGATTTAAATCTTTTAAAATTAATATAAAATAAACCGTAGCTCGGATGGAAAAACTTTGTACATGAAAGTTGCTCAGAACGACGATACGAATCGAATCACGCAGCCGCTCATCCGCCACGTCCCTAGCATAGTGAACCTGCAACATTTCACCTCCGGTTCATCGATCAAAAACACAAAACACCGGGATACTTTCTGGATGTTTCCCCCACCACAGTATCACCTCATACCGCGTTAGAACACGCCTAACTCTGCTTGTTGTCCTCTTATGCACTTGCTTGCTATGTATTTACTGCTTCTCCCCTCTTCTCTCCGGTAGACCCGTGATTTATCTTTGATGCCCCCGTGGTCGACTCGTCGCCACCGACGACCCTCATTGTCCGAGCAACCAGCAAGCCCCCTTGATCACCAGATATCGCCTATTCTCCTCTATACTGCTTGCATTAGAGTAGTGTAGCATGTTACTGCTTTTCGTTGATCCTATTCTAATGCATATCCTGACATTGTTGCTACATCTGTTGATACCTTAACTGCAATCCTAGATGCTTAGTATAGGATGCTAGTTTATCATCATTGGCCCTACATTCTTGTCAGTCTGCCTTGCTATACTATCGGGCCGTGATCACTTGGGAGGTGATCACGGGTATATACTATACATACATACTATACAGATGGTGACTAAAGTCGGGTCAGCTCGTTGAGTACCCGCAAGTGATTCCGATGTGGGGGCTGAAAGGACAGGTGGCTCCATCCCGGTAGAGGTGGGCCTGGGTTCCCGACGGCCCCCGACTGTTACTTTGAGGCAGAGCGACAGAAAAGGTTGAGACCACCTAGGAGACAGGTGGGCCTGGCCTTGGTCGGCGTTCGCGGTTGCTTCATAATAACACGCTTAACGAGATCTTGGTATTTGATCTGAGTCTGGCCATTTGGTCTATACGCACTAACCATCTACGCGGGAGTAGTTATGGGTATCCCGGCGTCGTGGTATCAGCTGAAGCCTTCTTGACGTCAGCGACTGAGTGGCGCGCGCCGGATTGGAACGTAAGACTGCACTTGTATTAAGGGGCTAGTTACGCTTCGGCCGCGTGCAACGTCTTGGTGTGCAAAGGGCGATGGGCCCAGACCCCTGCGCCATAGGAGTTAGACCGGCGTGCTGACCTCTCTGTTGTGCCTAGGTGGGGCTGCGACGTGTTGATATTCCGAGGCCGGGCATGACCCAGGAAAGTGTATCCGGCCAAATGGGATCGAACGTGTTGGGTTATGTGGTGCACCCCTGCAGGGAAGTTTATCTATTCGAATAGCCGTGTCCCTCGGTAAAAGGACGACCCGGAGTTGTACCTTGACCTTATGACAACTAGAACCGGATACTTAATAAAACACACCCTTCCAAGTGCCAGATACAACCCGGTGATCGCTCTCTAACAGGGCGACGAGGAGAGGATCGCCGGGTAGGCTTATGCTATGCGATGCTACTGGAGATGCTACTTGGAGATGCTACTTGGCGATGCTACTTGGAGGACTTTAATCTACTCTCTTCTACATGCTGCAAGACGGGGCTGCGAAGCGTAGTCTTGACGGTGATTAGCTATCCCCTCTTATTCGGCATTCTGCAGCTCAGTCCATCGATATGGCCCTTTACACATATACCCATGCATATGTAGTGTAGCTCCTTGCTTGCAGTACTTTGGATGAGTACTCACGGTTGCTTTCTCCCCCTTTTCCCCTTTCCTTTCTTTCGGTTTTCGCAACCAGATGCTGGAGTCCAGGCGACGCCACCGTCGATGACGACTACTACACCGGAGGTGCCTACTACTACGTGCGTGTCTGCCGACGACGACCGTGAGTAGTTTAGGAGGATCGAGGCAGGAGGCTGCGCCTCTTTCGATCTGCATCCCAGTTTGTGCTAGCCTTCTTAAGGCAAACTTGTTTAACTTATGTCTGTACTCAGATATTGCTGCTTCCGCTGACTCGTCTACGATCGAGCACTTGTATTCGAGCCCTCGAGGCCCCTGGCTTGTATTATGATGCTTGTATGACTTAATTATGTTTTAGAGTTGTGTTGTGATATCTTCCCGTGAGTCCTTGATCTTGATCGTACACGTTTGTGTGCATGATTAGTGTATGATTGAATCGGGGGCGTCACACTTGGGCATCCCCAAGCTTAGGCTCTTGCCACTCCTTATTCCATAGTCCATCGAATCTTTGCCCAAAACTTGAAAACTTCACAACACAAAACTCAACAGAAAACTCGTAAGCTCCGTTAGTATAAGAAAATAAATCACCACTTAGGTATTGTTGTGAACTCATTCTAAATTCATATTGGTGTAATATCTACTGTATTCCAACTTCTCTATGGTTCATACCCTCCGATACTACTCATAGATTCATCAAAATAAGCAAACAACACATAGAAAACAGAATCATCGTAAAAGCAATAAGTCTGTAGTAATCTGTATCAAACGTATACTTATGTAACTCCAAAAATTCTGAAATAAATTTGTGGACCTGAGGAATTTTTCTATTAAGCATATGCAAAAATAATAAACCTAAAAGCACTCTCCAGTAAGAAATGGCAGATAATCTCATGAGTGCAAAAGTTTCTGTTTTTTACAGCTAGATCGAATAGACTTCACCCAAGTCCTCCCAAAGGTTCTACTTGGCACAAACACTAATTAAAACATAAAACCACATCTAAACAGAGGCTATATGAATTATTTATTACTAAACATTAGCAAAAAGCAAAGAACAAAAATAAAATTGGGTTGCCTCCCAACAAGCGCTAACGTTAACGCCCCTAGTTAGGCATGATGATTTCAATGATGCTCACATAAAAGATAAAAAATGAAACATAAAGAGAGCATCATGAAGAATATGACTAGCACATTTAAATCTAACCCACTTCCTATGCATAGGGATTTTGTGAGCTAACGACTTATGGGAACAAGAAACAACTAGCATAGGAAGGTAAAACAAGCAAATCTTCAAGATTTTCAACACATAGAGAGGAAACTTGGTATTATTGCAATATGTAGAAGCATATGATCCTCTATCATAATAATTTTCAGTAGCATCATGAATGAATTCAACAATATAAGTATCACATAAAACATTCTTTTCATGATCTACAAGCATAGAAATTCTATTACTCTCCACATAAGCAAAATTCTTCTCATGAATAGTAGTGGGAGCAAACTCAACAAAATAACTATCATGTGAAGCATAATCCAATTGAAAATTAAAATCAAGATGACAAGTTTCATGGTTATCTTTGTTCTTTATAGCATACGTGTCATCACAATAATCATCATAAATAGGAGGCATGCTTTCATCATAATAAATTTGCTCATCAAAACTTGGGGGACTAAACATATCATCTTCACCAAACATAGCATCCCCAAGCTTGTGGCTTTGCATATCATTAGCATCATGGGTATTCAAAAAATTAACACTAACAATATTGCAATCATGCTCATCATTCAAAGATATAGTGCCAAACATTTTTAATGCATTCTTCCTCTAGCAATTAAGCACAATTATCGGAATCCTTATTTTCATGAAAGATGTTAAAAAGATGAAGCATATGAGGCACCCTCAATTCCATTTTTTAGTTTTCTTTTATAGACTAAACTAGTGATAAAACAAGAAACTAAAAGATTCGATTGCAAGATCTAAAGATATACCTTCAAGCACTCACCTCCCCGGCATCGGTGTTAGAAAAGAGCTTGATGTCTACTACACAACCTTCTTCTTGTAGACGTTGTTGGGCTTCCAAGTGCGGAGGTTTGTAGGACAGTAGCAAATTTCCCTCAAGTGTATGACCTAAGCTTTATCAATCAGTGGGAGGCATAGGATGAAGATGGTCTCTCTCAAACAACCCTGCAACCAAATAACAAAGAGTCTCTTGTGTCCCCAACACACCCAATACAATGGTAAATTGTATAGGTGCACTAGTTCGGTGAAGAGATGGTGATACAAGTGCAATATGCATGATAGATATAGGTTTTTTTAATCTAAAATTATAAAAACAGCAAGGTAACTAATGATAAAAGTGAGTGTAAACGGTATTGCAATGCTAGGAAATGAGGCCTAAGGTTCATACTTTCACGTGCAAGTTCTCTCAACAATAATAACATAACTGCATCATATAACTGTCCCTCAACATGCAATAAAGAGTCACTCCAAAGTCACTAATAGCGGAGAACAAACAAAGAGATTATTCTAGGGCACAAAACCACCTCAAAGTTATCCTTTCTAATCGATCTATTCAAGAGTCCGTAGTAAAATAACACGAAGCTAATCTTTCTGTTTGATCTATCATAGAGTTCGTACTAGAATAACACCTTAAAACACAAATCAACCAAAACCCTAATGTCACCTAGATACTCCAATGTCACCCCAAGTATCCGTGGGTATGATTATACGATATGCATCCAATAATCACAGATTCATCTATTCAACCAACACAAAGAACTTCAAAGAGTGCCCCAAAGTTTCTACCGGAGAGTCAAGACGAAAACGTGTGCCAACCCCTATGCATAAGTTCAAAAGGTCACTGAACCCGCAAGTTGATCACCAAAACATACATCAAGTAGATCACGTGAATATCCCATTGTCACCACAGATAAGCACATGCAAGACATACATCAAGTGTTCTCAAATCCTTAAAGACTCAATCCGATAAGATAACTTCAAAGGGAAAACTCTATCCATTACAAGAGAGTAGAGGGGGAGAAACATCATAAGATCCAACTATAATAGCAAAGCTTGCGATACATCAAGATCATGCCAAATCAAGAACACGAGAGAGAGAGAGAGAGAGAGAGAGAGAGAGAGATCAAATTCATAGCTACTGGTACGTACTCTCAGCCCCGAGGGTGAACTACTCCCTCCTTGTCATGGAGAGCACCAGGATGATGAAGATGGCCATCGATGATGGATTCCCCCTCCTGCAGGGTACCAGAACGGGCTCCCGAGAGGTTTTTGGTGGCTATAGAGGCTGGCGGTGGCGGAACTCCCGATCTAGTTTATGTTCTGGGGGTTTCTGTATATATAAGAGGTTTTGGCGTTGGGAACAATCAGGGGGGTCTTCGAGGCGGTCACGAGGTAGGGGGCGCGCCCAGGGGGGTAGGGCGCGCCCCCCACCCTCATGGGTGCCTCGGGACTCTTCTGGCCCATCTCCGGCACTCCGTGGCCTTCTTCTGGTCCAAAAATAAACTTCGTGAAATTTCAGGTCAATTGGACTCCGTTTGATTTTCCTTTTCTGCGATACTCAAAAACAAGGAAAAACAGAAACTGGCACTCGGCTCTGGGTTAATAGGTTAGTCCCAAAAATCATATAAAATAGCATATAAATGCATATGAAACATCCTAGATGGATAATATAATAGCATGGAACAATAAAAAATTATAGATACGTTGGAGACGTATCAGGACACAGCCCTTCTCGCCATGCACTAGCCGCCCGCACTCGAAGCAGAAGTGTGGGATCTTTTCATACTTAAAGTCAAACCATGTTTTCTCAAGGTCATGTTCGGATTTCTTCAGATAGAATCCCCTCACTAGTGGCTCAAAAACTGGTAGCTTAACCCTGAACCTCAGTTCTGAACCCTTTGCAAATCCATCTTTCTTTGCATCTACCCTCACGATTTTGCCAAGACAGTTCCCAAGTGCTTCCCCAAACACCTTCGATCGCCTATCTAGGGGTAGATCTTCCACCCGGACCAAGACATCCACAGATTCAAACCTCATCTCTGATGGTCTAGTTGCCCCATCATACTCCTTGAGCACCAACACAATAAAATCAAATTGCCACGGGCTATTGTTTAGTGCGTGTTGCCAGTCTCCCTCACTCCCGAATGACACCGCTAATAGATTCCTCCCAATGATCTTGAATTGCGCTTCTCGATGTAGACCCCAAGCCCTTGACATCGACTTCTCCAGAGTGCTCTTGTTCATCGGCCGAGGGGTGAATGCTTTCCCGATCACCGACCACTTTGCCGGTCTAACCTGCTCCTACTCAGATTCCTTGAAGACAAAGCCACCGGCCTCCTTCTCTGTCAGAACCAGTCCACCCAATCTAGTCGTCAAGCCCATGGACACCGAGGCATTCCTGCTTTGGGAGCCCAGCGGCGTCCTCATCGCTGGTATAGACGCCTCCTTCTCCACCGTCGGCCTCGGCGTGGCCATTGGTTTCTGTGTCTTTGTCCCCGCCGCTGTCGCAGAACCGTCCGCCGCCGCCGCACCCCTCGGTGTTGCCGCACCATCCTTTTTCCTCTCCGCCATGACTTCCTCCCCTGTGAGAGGTCCGCACTCTGGCTCAAACACGTACGGAGATGCCGTCGTCTCCTTCCGTGCCATCGCGATCCACACCACCACCGCTCGGAAAACCCTAACCCTAGCGCTCAAGCCAATCGCCTCGTGATCGCCTCAATCGCCCCTCCGTGTTTTACGTATGAGGTGGACCTGGACCCGCCAACGTGAATTCCTAGCTTTTCTGAGCGAAAAGCAATTCATAACCTTTTTTGAAGCGAAGACATGCATGTAGCTATACTTAGGGCTTATTAGGGTATCTCGGCTCTGGCCTGGGCCTTCTTGGGCTTCGGTATTTGCCCCACTTTACAAGCCTCATATCCCTAAAAAGTTTAATTTGCGTGATGGTTGTTCCAATGGCAAGTGGCCTCAACCCCACCCGTCAATCTCGGGGAAAGGGATGGGCAAATTATTAAAATGAAAAGTAAAGTGTTGGTCAAGATTCAATTTCTTACTTTGATAGTGAGGCGTAGTGGATGGTCCAATGCTTTCTTCATGGACAGGTGAACAATATGATGGATGCGACTGCGTCCAGTACTTGAAGATTATTTTTTTAAGGTGTGGCACATTTATTTGAATGAAATGGTTACATCACAAAAGCAGTTTAGCTAAGGGAAAATTTTGAGGATCTCCATCCCAAGAAATTACATAGTTTGAACCATACTAGTATGCCACTTTGTTCACCTTCCTTGGGCAATGTGCAAAAGATATCGAGCTCACTAAGGGCAATCTAAAAGCACTCAACGAGAACTACAAACTACGGGTTCCAGATCTCTATTTCCCTATTGCAAGCTTGTATGATTTCGAGACAATCCGACTCGAATGTGGACATTGAACAGCCAAGACGATTCAACGTCAGCAATCCATCTCTTGTCGTCATTGTCCCTGCAGTCCGAGTAAATTATAGAAAACCACCACATTTGTGGACTCTAAATCAAAAAAGCACCACGTTTCATTTTTTTCAAAAAACATCCGGTATAGCGTAACAGTTTTTCAAAAAACACTGATCAATCGCTGAATGCGCGTTGACACCGTTTTTGACGAGAGGGGCCTGCAGTAAGTGTTGACTTGGCAACAAATGTTAGCACTGTTTGACCTAGACGTGAAACTAGAAGTAGGGGCCACCTGTCAGCGATCTCACACGATGCCGTGCTTGCATCCACGCTGCCTCCGGCGACCCCGCGTCGCGGCAAGCTGTTCGATGAAATGCCAACGACAACGCACTGGAGCCGGAGGTGGCCTGCAGCATGGCGCTAGCGCGAGAAGGTCCTCGCCGAAGATGCTCCCACTGCTGCTCCCGCCGTCCCCATGCCGCCGTTGTCGACGGCTACCAGACCATGGCATGGCGGTGAGGGGCGCTCTAGGTCGCATAGCTCGAATGGGGCGTGTCCAGGGGCTCCATAGAGACGCGTCATAGCATACTAGGCGGGCGAGAGTGGCCGGGGTGCGGGGGAGCCATCGGATTTGAAGGAGACGGGGCGGCGGCAGAACCGAAGGAAGATGATGTACTCGTCGTCGCCGGGCCTCCTTGGTTCGATTCACTTAGCGGTTAGAGCTAGAGAGGCGAGGCGAGGATTTCTGGCAAATCAGTAGGGCTTTTAGAGGTCGTTGGCCATGGTGGACGAGGACCCGTGGCCATGGCGGTGCTCTGCGTGAGCTTCAGCGAGGGCAGAGAGGGAGAAAGAGAGAGGCGGCGCTGGGAGGGAGGATAGCCTGGGGAGTTTGGGGAGGGGGGAGCTAGGTTTCCTGATGCTTCAAGGGACGAGGGGAGGAAGACGGGCGTGATTGGTGGAGCGACGTGGGCGGCGGCTGGTGCAAACGGTCGTGACACACCTGATCCGGCTAGCACGGGGGGAAGGGGCGGCACCCGGTGGCGCGAAGGTACACGGGAAGGGGCGGCGCCCTGTAGCGTCGTCTTGTGAGGTGGTCGAGCAGCGGCGAACAGTATGTGTCCCTGTAGCCGGAGGAGGAAGAAAGGTTGGGAGAGAGAGGATGACAGGTGGGGCCTCCGCCAGTCTAATAATTCAGTCAAACTCCGTTTATTTTTGTTGCCACATCATCGCTTACACTGGGACCCAACGGTCAGTTTTAGAATCAAACAACTCTCTAATCGAGGGATCAGTGTTTTTTGCAAACTGTCAGTATAATACTGGTGGGTATTTGCAAAAATAACGAAACATGGTGTTTTTCTGATTTAGGGTCCACAATTGTGATGGTTTTTTGCAATTTACTCCCGCAGTCCAGAACATGATAGATTAAGGTGGTTGAACCTGTCATTGATAACCCGCAAGTATACAGGATAGTTGTAGCCTCTTTCGATAAGTAAGAGTGTCGAACTCAACGAGGATCTAAAGGTAGAACAAATACTCTCTCAAGTCCTATCGGTCACTGATACGACTATCTTGCAAACCTATCCTATCACACCTACAAAGTACTTCTAGTTTCATACTTGTTCTAGGTAGGACTTGAGAGAGGACTTGAGAGAGTATTTGTTCTACCTTTAGCTCCTCGTTGGGTTCGACACTCTTACTTATCGAAAGAGGCTACAACTATCCCGTATACTTGCAGGTTATCAAGACCTTTTTCTGGCGCCGTTGCTGGGGAGTCATAGCGTGGGGTGAATATTCTCGTGTGTGCTTGTTTGCTTTATCACTAAGTAATTTTTATTTGCTGTTCTAAGTTGTTCTCTATCTTTAGTTATGGACATGGAACACGAAATACCAAAAAATTAGGTGTACTTGCTACTCATGGAGATGGGGTAACTCCTAAAACCCTCGATTCTCATTATGTGAAAGATATTATGTACTACTTTGATAATCCTGAGAAAACCCCATTCAACTTTATAATGGGAGACACGTTGGATCAATGTGAATACTTTATGGATTATCGCTTTACACAAAAAGGGAAAGTATTATGGGATCAAATTAATATGTTGCGTTGGTATGCTCGGGATCTATGCTTGAGATATGATATTACTTGGATTTCTAGGATGAAGGCTCCACACCTTCCCTTTTCATGCAAATTTAATGATAATTAAACCTTATCTTCTTATGCTAATGGTATATATGATTACTATGATGTTGAACAAATAGAAGAATTTGTTGCTTTTAAGGCTGCTTATGAAATTGAATCTTTGTTTGAAAGGTATGAAGCTTTTGATGATGATGGTGTTTATAGGCCTGAAAATTTTGCTATACGTAGATATTGCTATGAAAATTATGAATACAATTACAATATTAATGCATTTATTGAGAAAGTCTCCGCTGTCCAAGAAGAGACTAATATTTTGCAGGAAGCTATGGAAGAAGAAATTGATGAAACTGTGAGCTCATTGGATGAAAAAGATGATGAGGAGAGCGAACAACAAAAGGAGGAAGAGCGGATTGATCACCCGTGCCCACCTTCTAATGAGAGTAACTCTTCAACTCATACATTGTTTAATTCCCCTTCGTGCTTCCCGAAGGATGATTGCTATGATTGCTATGATCCCTTGAATTTGCTTGAAATATCCCTTTTTGATGATGCTTGCTATGCTTGTGGCCAAGATGCCAATATGAATTATGCGTATGGAGATGAACTTGCTATAGTTCCTTATGTTAAACATGAAATTGTTGCTATTGCACCCATGCATGATAATCCTATTATCTTTTTGAATTCTCCCAACTACACTATATCGGAGAAGTTTGTGCTTATTAAGGATTACATTGATGGGTTGCCTTTTATTGTTGCACATGATGATTTTGATGAATATAATATGCATGTGCTTGCTGCTCCTACTTGCAATTATTATAAGAGAGGAACTACATCTCCGCCTCTTTATGTTTCCAATATGATAAAATTGCAAGAAACTGCTTATACTATGCATTGGCCTTTACTTTGTGTGCATGAATTGTTCTTTTATGACATGCCGATGCATAGGAAGAGAGTTAGACTTCATTGTTGCATGATATATGTTACTTTGTGTCGGTGTACTAAAGTAGGGGTACCTTAGTATCCCAAACTTGTGCACGGGCAGTTGCAGCGTCCCGCGGCAAGGCTTGCCGGGTGCCCGCCAAGGTCCTCCGTGGTCCCTTTTGATGCCATTCAAGAACAAAGTGTTTTAACTGGGAAGGACAAGGCCCCGGCAAGAGGAGCTTGCCGGGAAGGCCAACCAAGGCAATTCAAGGAACTTGCCGCGACACGCCGCGCGTCCCGGCAAGACCCGGCGAGCGACAAGCTTCCGGGCGTGACAAGACAACGACCGCGGCAAGGCGCTTGCCGCGGCGAAGCCACCACTCTGTGCCCACGCTCCAGCGCATCCGACGACGTGTCGCCACGGGATCATTCCAGGCGCACGTGGCGAGAGGCTGTGTAGCCAAGCGGTGCGAGGTGGCGAGCGAAGATGACTAGATGGCCATCGTGGCAAGCGGAGGCGTCCCTAACGGTCGCTTTTCTGCACTATTTGGGCGACGCGGATGGGCATTAAATGCTCTTGTCCCCTGTCGTCAGAGTTAGGTAGGATCCACTGTAGAAGCAGTTATACCAACCAGTCCTTTTACACTTTTACCCCTGCATGCGTTGCCACCTGTCGGTGACCCCTTGAGAATATAAAAGGAGGCCCATGCGCAACGTAGAAGGGGTTCGACTCATTCGAAACCAGAACACTCCCACGCTCTCGAGCAAGAGCATAATACAACCACAAAGCAGCAGTAGGAGTTTTATCTCTCCGGAGAGCTCCGAAGCTGGGTAAAATCGCTCATGTGCTCACCTCGATCCGCTCTTCGTGCGATCCCCGCTCCCTGCCGGACCGAAAGGGGCCCTGCCCCATAGGTGTTTGTTTCCCACGACATCTTTGGCGCGCCAGGTAGGGGGCGTCGAGATTGTGTGAACCCGATCCGGCATTCACGCGAGCCAGACCTTCATATGTTTCATCATCTTCATCGACATGCCACCGAAGAAGAAGGCTTCGGAGGTGGCAGCCCCGTCCACGTCGATCCCACCGCCACCGGAGCAAGCGGGCGGTGGGGTAGACGCCGGCGGAGGAACGGGCGCCGACGAGGGAGTTCACGCTGCCGCCAGGTCCAAGGACAAGGCCGCGCAAACCTCGGCGTCCGTACATGCACCGCGCCCGTCTCAGGAGGTGCGGGGCCAACAACGTCATGGTACTCGCGGTACCATACGCTCGTTGGACCAAAATCGAGCTGGCGGATCTCGAGGTGCTCAAGACCAGCATGCACGCCAACCTGCTGGCACGAGCAAGACACGGTTGCCTGGACGGGATCCTGCTCCTTCTAACATAGTTAGAAGTCCGAGCATATCCCGCTCCTCGCACCGTTCGCCACCGCCACCGAAGACTCCAGAAGAAGCGTTGGCCCGAGCCCAACTACTCCTGGACTACCCTCCAACGGCGGACAAGATCGACGATTGGAGGGCCACCATCCAGAGCCTCATCGGCTTCGCCAACGGCGACACTCCACGGCAGCCGAATGCATCGCAGCCGCAGCAAGATTGCCGGACGCGAGCCGATGGCGACAAGACCGGCGGGGGTGCAACCACCGTGCACTCCCCGCCCCAAAGGCCAAGATCGCCGACTCGCCGGGTCAACCTCGACACCGACTCCACAGCATCATCAGATCCGCGAGCTCGTCGCGATCAGTGCCAAGTTCTTCAAGAACGACAGCAAGAGGACGCTCGTACTCGCATTGAACGTCGAAGAGAAGCGCGGCGTCAATTAGACCAGCGCGCTGGGCCCACTATTGACATGCATGTGCCAGGGGAACCAGGCGACTTGCCGTACGCGGTAGGTTGCCCTGCGTTTACTCGTGAGCTGCGGCAAGTCCAGTGGCCCAGTACCAAGAACTTCAAGCCAGATGTACCAGAGAAGTATGATGGCGGTTGCATCCGTCGGAGTTCCTCAGCATCTACACCATCGCGGTGCAAGCTGCCGGGGGCCGCGACAAGAAGATCCTTGCCAACTACTTCCCACTGGTACTCAAACCCAACGTCAGATCCTGGCTCATGCACTTGCCGGACAACTCCATCTCCTCATGGGCAGATTTGTGCCATCAGTTTGTCGGCGCCTTCACAGGCGGCCACAAACCCCATGGCCAGGAGAGCGATCTTCATCTGCTCACCCAGAAGGAAGGACAGCCCTTGCACAAGTACATTCAGAGATTCAGCCAAGTGCAGCGCAACATCCTAGATGTCCACCCTGCCGCGGTCATCATCGCGTTTCATCAGAACGTGCGTAACCGTAGGATGCGGGAGCAGATGGCGATGTGCAAGATTAGAGATGTCAGTGAGCTATATGCCCTGGCCGACAAGTGCGCACGTGCTGAAGAAGGGAGGAAACTCCCCGGAGAGAACACAGGAGCAGGAGGATCTGACAGTGATGATGCTGCCCCGGCAAAGAAAACCGGCGGCAGAACAACACAAGAAGGAAAGGCAAAGATGTGGTAGTTGTCGAGTAGTTCGGCAACGGAGGTGGCGCCAAGGAAGCAGAACCTGTGGCGGCCGTCGACAAGCAGGGCGGCTCCGACAAGCAATACTGCAAGATCCACCGTACCAAGGGCCATGATCTCCAAAGTTGCAAGAAAGTTGAGCAGCTTGTCGAGCAGCAGAAAGCTAAGTACGAGCGACGCGACAAGGAGAAGGCCCAGGAAGGTACTGGCGGGTCCGGCAAGAAGTGTCCCGGTAGAGGAGGATGCCGCGGCAAGGCCAAGCAGCGGCAAGGAGACAGGCCTCCCCGCGGCCGCGACAATGATGAAGATGAAGACGAAGATGAGGATATGGATGATGACGAGGCCGACGAGCAGGAGTTTCAGAAAGCAACCGAGGTTCTGTGCGTTGACGGCGGTGCTTCTATGCATACTTCGCACCGCCAGCTCAAACAGTGGGTGCGGGAAGTTAATGCAGCAGAGCCACCAGTTGAGTCACGCAAGCCTCTGAAATGGTCCAGCACGCCTATCATCTTTGACATTGAGGACCACCCTGATCGCATAACTGCGGTCGGGTGCTTGCCGATGTTGGTTTCACCAACTATCCGCAACCTCAAGGTCACAAAGATGCTGGTCGACGGCGGGGCCGGCTTGAATCTGATCTCCTCCACGGTACTCAAGAAGCTCCGGATCCCGACAATGAAGCTCAAGAGACCGCACATTCCAAGGAATCAATCCGGGAAGGAGCAAGTCAAGGGGAAGATCACGCTGCAAGGTGACATTTGGCAGCGAGCTGAACTTCGAACGAGAAAGTCACTTTTGACGTTGCTGATTTCCCATTGCCCTACAATGGGATACTCGCCGCCCAAATACGCCAAGTTCATGGCAGCCTCTCACTATGCCTACAACGTTCTCAAGATGCCAGGTCCGATAAGTGTCATCTATGTCCCTGGCGACAAAAAAAATGCCCTTATCTGCACCGACAAGATCTACCGGGAGGCAGCAGCCGCAGCCGATCGCAAGACACCTGCCGCTAAAGCTCCCGGGGGGAAGAAGAAAACCAAGTCCGGCAAGAGCTCTGATGCCCACTCCGGCAAGCGCACCTCTTCGGAGTGCTGCGCTACCGTCGAGGACGCACCATCGAGCTCCACCGGCAAGTGTAAGAAAACAAAGACAGCTTCACTAGAGACCAAGAAAGTGGCTGCCAAGGAGGACGGCACTGGTGGTACCTTCACCATCAGTGCCACGCTTGACCCTAAATAGGAAAGCACGCTCGTTGCTTTCCTACGGGCGAATGTTGACGTGTTCGCATGGCAACCGTCTGACATCCCCGTGTTCCTGTGAAAGTAATTGAGCACCACCTTGCCGCCTGTCCTCACGCCGTCCGCCAAGCGTAAAGTCGAAGCAAGCAAGAGAGCGCCAAGAATTCATCGCAGAAGAGATCAAGAAGTTGGAAGCAGCGAGCCTTGTCGAGGAGTGCTCCATCCTCGTGGCTGGCCAATCTCGTAGTCGCATGCGAAGGCTTAACGGAAATGGAGGCTTTGTATTGACTTCACTGATGTTAATAAAGCTTGTCCCAAAGACCCATTTCCCTTGCCGCACATTGACCAGATTGTCGACTCCACGGCAGGATGTGATTTGCTTTCATTTCTTGGCGCGTATTCAGGATATCATCAGATCTTCATGGCAGAAGAGGATGAGGAGAAAACCGCATTCATCACTCCATGTGGCACATACTGTTTTGTACGGATGCCTTTCGGACTAAAGAATGCTGGTTCAACATTTGCAAGGGCAGTTCACGAAGCTTTTGAGCCACAGTTGCACAGAAATGTAGAAGCTTACATGGATGACATAGTGGTCAAGAGCAAAGACAGAGCAACTCTGATCCAAGATTTGGACGAGACCTTTGCAAATCTGCGTAAGATCAACCTCAAGCTCAACCTCGAGAAGTGTGTGTTTGGAGTCCCTTCCGGCAAGCTTCTCGGGTTCTTCGTATCTCAGCGGGGGATTGAAGCCAATCCCGACAAGATCAAGGCCATTGAGCAAATTGAAGCACCGAAGCGCGTCAAGGATGTGTGAAGGCTTGCCGGATGCGTGGCTGCTCTCAGCAGGTTCATTTCTAAGTCTGCTGAGCGCGCCCTGCTGTTTTTCAAAATATTGAAAAAGGCAGGTCCAATCAAATGGACTCCGGAAGCGGAGGCTGCACTGCAGGACTTGAAGAGATACCTGTCCTCCACTCCGATACTTGTCGCACCTAAGCCGCAAGAGAAGTTGCTGCTATACCTAGCGGCAACCAATCAAGTGGTTAGTGCTGCGTTAGTAGTGGAAAGGGAGGCGGATGATGAGCCAGCGACCACGGCAAGTGATAGAGGCAAAGGTGTCCCGTCTTTCGATGAGATGGTGGCTTTCACTTTGGTGGAAGTCGACTTTGACGATCCGACTACGAGCGTGCGAGGACGTCGCGCCTTAGCAATCGCTAAACCAACTCCGAGAGGTTATTGACCACGCTGGAGCACGATCAACCTGACCACGAGGGTCTATTTCCTGCGAGCAAATGAAGAACAAGCAAGAAAATGAGATTGCAATCTAGATATTGTGAATATAAGATGAAAGCTTTATTGATCAAGGTGGGGTTCTGTGGACGCCTTTGTCTCGCTCGTGAACACAAACGGCACGCACGCGGGTTGCAGCTATGGCGAACTTTTAATCTAAACAAAACCCAAAGTCTAAACGGTGCCCTAAGGGCTGTATATATGGAGGAAGAGGGGTGAATTTCGTGGCCCTTGGTGGAGGGGTCCAAACTAACCCTATCTCTTGTTTCCCCACACATACGGACTCTAAAAATAGCCTATACTTATGTATTTCGAAATTACATGGGCCTGGCCCAATAATAAGGTGATGCAAAGACCTAGAATAGCCTCTGGACGAAATTTATGAAGTGGCATCTTGTATATTTCGTCCAAGGCTTCATGCACTCATTATGGTGGCTTCAAAGTCCTGAAATCATCACTTGTAACTCCGTTTTGTCCCCTTTGCATGCCATCATCTCCATGCTTGTTCTTGCTCCAATGTTCATCCTTCTCCAAGCTAGGCCCTTCATTTGTAAGCAAAACAAATGTATCCAATTTAGGCACATCATATTCTCATGAACATTAGAATCATTACCAAGAAACGAAAGTACCGGTAATTTAGTTGGCGTCACGAGCTCTAGTAATTGGCCAAGATGTATAGCAGCAGGGGGCTGTGGGTGTAACAATGGTATTGATGTCCTCATCATCCTCCCTTCTTGAAATGAAGTCGCCCTCGACGGAAGTTCATCTTCCTCACCCAAATATGGCTTCAAATCTGCAATGTTAAAAGTGGGACTAACCCCAAAATCTGCAGCAGCTCAAGTTTATATGCATTATCATTTACTTTCTCCAACACCTTAAAGGGACCAGCAGCACGTGGCATTAGCTTTGATTTGTGCAAATTGGGAAATCTATCCTTACGCAAATGTAACCAAACAAGATCTCCAGTGCAAACACAACATGGTTTCTACCCTTATCTCCAAAGAAGTTTATATTTAGCATTCATACGCTCAATGTTTTCTTTAGTTAACTCATGCATTTTTAAAATCAATTCAGCACGCTTCTTTAGCATCAAAATTAACCTTCTCCAAGATGGAAGAGGCAACAAATCAATAGGTGCACGAGGTAGGAAACCATACACAACTTCAAAAGGGCACATCTTAGTAGTAGAATGCAATGAACGATTATAAGCAAATTCAATATGAGGCAAGCATTCCTCCCACATTTTCTTATTATTCTTTAGAACAGCCCTAAGCATAGTAGACAATGTTCTATTGACTACTTCAGTTTGTCCATCGGTTTGAGGTGACAAGTAGTACTAAAAGCAGTTTAGTCCCCAACTTAGCCCATAAACATCTCCAAAAGTGGCTAAGAAATTTAGTATCACGGTCTGAAACAATAGTATTTGGCACACCATGCAAGCGAATAATTTCACGAAAAGAACAAATCAGCAACATTGACAAAGATCATCGCTTTTATGACATGGTATAAAGTGTGCCATTTTCGAGAATCTATCCACGACAACAAATATGCTATCCCTCCCCTTCTTTGTTCTAGGTAAACCTAAAACAAAGTCCATAGATATATCCTCCCAAGGAACACTAGGTACCGGCAAAGGCATATAAACCATGAGGATTGAGTCGTGACTTAGCTTTTTGACATGTAGTGCAGCAAGCAATAAAACGCTCAACATCCCGTCTCATCTTTGGCCAAAAGAAATGTGTAGCAAGTACGTCCTCCGTCTTCTTCACGCCAAAGTGTCCCATTAGTCCTCCTCCATGCACCTCCTGCAACAACAAAAGACGAACGGAGCTAGCTGGAATGCATAGCTTGTTAGCACGGAACACAAATCCATCATTAACGACAAACTTGTTCCATGTTCTTCCTTCTTTACAATTCTGCAATACATCTTTAAAATCAGCATCATACACATATTGATCTTTGATGGTCTCCAAACCAAATATTTTGAAGTCAAGTTGTGAAAGCATAGTATAGCGACGAGACAATGCATCAGCAATAACATTTTCTTTACCCTTCTTGTGTTTAATGACATAAGGGAAAGTCTCAATGAGTTCAACCCATTTAGCATGTCTACGATTCAGTTTAGCTTGACTTTTACTATGTTTCAAAGATTCATGATCAGAATGTATAACAAATTCTTTGGGCCATAAATAATGTTGCCATGTTTCTAAAGTCCTAACAAGAGCATATAATTCTTTATCATAAGTAGAGTAATTCAGACTAGGCCCACTCAATTTTTCGTAAAAGTATGCAACAGGTTTGCCATCTTGTAATAACACACCTCCTAATCCAATTCCACTAGCATCACATTCAAGCTCAAAAGTCTTATTAAAATCAGAAGTTGGAGTAAAGGAGCATGTGTCAACTTATCTTTCAATACCGTGAAGGCTTCTTCCCGTGCGGTACCCCAAACAAAAGGCACATCCTTCTTTGTAAGCTCATTGAGAGGTGCAGCAATGGTGCTGAAATCTCTCACAAAACGCCTATAGAATCCAGCGAGGCCAAGAAAACTCCTCACTTGTGTGACCGTTTTGGGCTGCGCCAACTCTCAATAGCTTCAATCTTGGCTTTATCAACTTCAATTCCTGTGGAGTAACAACATAACCAAGAAAAGACACTCGGTCGGTGCAAAAGGTGCACTTCCCAAGGTTACCAAACAAACGTGCATCACGTGAGAGCAATAAAAACAGCATGTAAATGTTCCAAATGTTCCTCCAAAGATCTGCTATAAATCAATATGTCATCAAAGTAAACTACCACAAAACGTCCAATGAAAGCACGAAACTTCGCTCATTAATCTCATGAAAGTACTAGGTGCATTAGTTAACCCAAAAGGCATGACTAACCACTCATATAATCCAAACTTAGTTTTAAATGCTGTTTTCCATTCATCCCCCAATTTCATACGAATTTTGATGGTATCCACTACGCAAATCAACTTTGGAGAATATTATAGAGCCACTCAATTCATCAAGCATATCATCTAGCCTAGGAATAGGATGACGATAACGAATAGTAATATTATTAATGCCTCTACAATCAACACACATACGTGATGTACCATCCTTTTTCGGCACTAGAATAATAGGAACAGCACAAGGACTAAGGGATTCGCGATATAACCTTTGTCGAGCAGCTCTTGTACTTGACGATAATCTCCTTCGCCTCCTCCGGATTGGTACGGTATGGCGACGGTTTGGCGGTGAAGCACCGGAATTAAGTCAACTGATGCTCAATCCCTCGAATAGGCGGTAATCCGGTGGCACGCCTTGTGGAAAGACGCCAATGAACTCCCGCAAAATGTTAGTGATAGCAGGAGGCAAAGAGGAAGGCACGTCCTAGAATGAAAATAATGCCTCTTTGCACACAAAAGCATAGCAAACAGATTTGCTAAAATCTAGCTCATCAATATCAGATTTAGTGGCAAGTAAACATGCACTTTTCAATTTAATTTCAAAAGCAACACTAGATGGTTTACTATTAGGATTCATATGTTGCTCAAATTCTTTTGCCACAATCTGATTTTCGCTCTTATTTTTCTCCTGTTTTGCTTTATTAGCTCTATTAATATCATCTTTCAAAATGGACTCAGGAGTCATAGGAAGCAAAGTAATATTTTTATCCTTATGAACAAGAGTATACTGATTGTTTCTACCATAGTGTACAGAATTTTTATCAAATTGCCATGGTCGACCAGGTAATAAGGAACATGCTTGCATAGGTACCACATCACAATCAACATAATCAGCATATGTAGAGGTACTAAAATGCACACGAACAGTACGTGTTACCTTAACCTTGCCGCTGTTGTTGAACCATTGGATGTAGTAAGGATGTGGATGTGGTCTTGTGGTGAGAGATAGCTTCTCCACCATCTCCATGCTAGCCAAGTTGTTGCAGCTTCCTCCGTCTATGAAGACGCGCACAGAACGTTCCTTCACAACTCCCTTGGTATGGAACAAATTGTGCCTCTGATTTTGCTCAGCTTGTGTGACCTGCACACTCAAAACACGTTGAGCAACTAAACATTCATACCTATCAGCGTCTTGAGGAGCCATGTATTGCGTCTCATGATCAGAATCATCTCCGTCGTGTTCTTCACGTGTAATAAGAGCCAACGTCTCCTCATCATAGTCACTAGCGGACTCATACCCACCATCCTTAGTAGCAATCATCACACGTTGAGATTTGCATTCTCTCGCATAATGACCTCTTCCCTTACAACGACGACAAATAATATCACCGGTGTGCCCGATTGATGCCATGGAAGAAGAAGAGCTCGTAGGCCCGGCAGTGCGCTCTTGGCGATAGTGGGGTTGTGCCTGCTTTCTTGTATCACGGCCGGAGGTAGCAGTGATGGAGGTGCTGGTGTAGTGGAAGTAGAGGATGCACGCGTGTCCATGATGAAAGTCGACCTGCGAGAAAAGTTAGTTTATGCCAATGCTTGTCGATCCTCACTTCACGCTCAGCTTTACAAGCAAGATGGAATAAACGAGTGATATTAGTATACCCTTATACTCTAGAATGGTCTCAATCTCTATTTAATCCACCTATAAACGTGCAAGCATTGCTTCATTCTCCTCAACAATACCACATCTAATCATGCCGGTTTGTAATTCCCGATAATATTCTTCTACAGAATTTTTTTCCTTGTCTTAAACGCTGCAATTTTTAAAGCAATTCACGTTGATAATATGGTGGAACCCAACGAGTACGCATAGCAATTTTCAAAGCAGCCCAAGTAGCGGGAATAGGATATAATCTACAATGTTCGACCACCATACACATGTAAAACTAGTGAAAGCACAAACAAGAGCAACAACCCGCTCTCCTCGGGATATTGTAAACATGTAAAACGTTGTTCAGTTTCTAACTCCCAAGTAAGATATATATCGGAATATATCTACCCTCAAATGGTGGAATATTCAATTTCAGTTTAGGAATATGGACATCATCTCGCACTGAGGTGGTGGTGCAGCCTACCATTACGAATATATACCCGAGGTTGACCTGGTGGTGGTGGTGCTTTGGTGGCTGCACGTAGTTATGATTTTGATCAACCTCATCCTCATAATCGCCCCATACTCATCATCCTCCTCGGTACTAGCAGCAGCAGTAGCAGGAGCCAAAGAAGCACCAACAAAGATGAGCAGCGGCACCAGAATTTTGTCTGGCTCAATAGGAACACGCCGAGCTCGGCCCATACCGATTCGTAAGGGCGTAGTTGTTGTTGTTCTTGAGAGATGCGATAGGTGCAGCCGAGGTGGTTGTGGAAAACGCGAGCAATTGATTAAACTTGCTATCAAGCTTTGTTTCAAACGCCTTCTCAATGCCATCTATCTTCTCCATGGCCTCGTCAAATCTGTTTAGCACATCTTGCACCTGTCCAATCATCATTTGCTGAAACTTATCATGTAGCTGTTTGTTAATCGCAGTTCTCCCAATCAGTCTCATCGGCTTGTGATCCTACCATGGTTAGCAGCAAATAGAAACACACAAGAATATGATCCTACAGACTACTAAGAAGTGGTGGTGGTGTATCACAAACCCACAAGCAAATCTCAAATTCTTACTAGTTCTTACCCAAAGAAGAAAGTGATCGCAACCGTTGTAGTCAAAACTCTCAAAGCTTGGATATAGCGATTACCGTGGAGAATAAATGCACGACGAGATGTATGTGGAGCTGGGAAGGCTTATAATATGGTAGCAAAAAGGTCAAGAATAATCAATTCAGAGATGCAAAGTTGAATAAACGCTCAACGACGAGATTGGTTGGTCCTAGGCTAGACCGTGCTAGAGACGTGAGCCTAGAACACTAACAAAATCACGGCGCTGCACGTAAACAAGGAAAAAGCACACTGGAAAAAAAATTCGCTTTTTTTTTTTGGCGCTGGTTTTTTTGCGAAAAAATCACTATAATGGCGAGTGTCTCAAAACTCTTCCTGTCAAAAATCGACAGATGGCTCAAAATTTTTCGACCAATTTTTTTTTCGATCGACAGACCCAAAAACTGAAATGGGTCAAAAAACTTTCTATAACGGCGATCGCTCAATACGCTTAGAAGCACCTAAAAATAGGATAGCCAGAAAATTTTTTGTCCCGTGCGTTTTTGGAAAATTTTGGGCCTAAACGGAGGGTGGTTTCCGGACTCTTTTTTTTTGGAAACCAACCTCTTCTAAGGACGGCAAAAGATTGTTGGAATCCGAAACCTACTTAGACAAGGAAGCACGAATCGGAAAACTAGATGGATCCTGAAAACAAACCTAATATGCAAGGAACTCGGATTGGTGGTGGATATATGGTGGTAGATGGCAGCGGTGGTGATATATGGAAGCGGTGGTGGTATATGGATACGGATTCGAAGCGGTGGCGGATAAGCGGTGGTGGTATATGGATACGGATTCGAAGCGGTGGCGGATAAGCGGTGGTGGTAGATGGCGGGCGATGATAATGGTGCGGCGCGGCGTGACAACTTATGACCGAACTCAAACTCTAAAAGACTAGACTCTAAGACCAGCAACTAGACACGCGACGATGCAACCGCAAATTCAACAATGCAAATACAGAAAAGATTATGCAAAGGCTCAAACTGGTTCGGATAGGATGAACTAACCATAATTTTTTTTGTGGCTTTTTCGTGGACTATAGGTATGAAGAACAGACTCGATCTAAACTACAAAAAACTGTAAATCTCACCGAGCAACCTGGAAATCTGATACCACTTGATAGAGGCAAAGGTGTCCCGTCTTTCGATGAGATGGTGGCTTTCGCTTTGGTGGAAGTCGACTTTGACGATTCGACCACGAAGCGACGAGGACGCCGCTACTTAGCAATCGCTAAACCAACTCCGAGAGGTTATTGACCACGCTGGAGCACGATCAACTCCGACCACGAGGGTCTGCTTTCCTGCGAGCAAATGAAGAACAAGCAAGAAACTGAGATTGCAATCTAGATATTGCGAATATAAGATGAAAGCTTTATTGATCAAGGTGGGGTTCTGGACGCTTTGTCCGGTCGTTGAACACAAACGGCACGCCAAGTTGCAGCTATGGCGAACTTTTAATCTAAACAAAACCCAAAGTCTAAATAAAGGCCCTAAGGGCTGTATATATGGAGGAAGAGGGGTGAATTTCGTGGCGCTTGGTGGAGGGGTCCGAAACTAACCCTATCTCTTGTTTCCCCACACATACGGACTCTAAAAATAGCCTATACTTATGTATTTCGAAATTACATGGGCCTGGCCCAATAATAAGGTGACGCAGCACCTAGAATAGCCTCTGGACGAAATTTATGAAGTGGCATCTTGTATATTTTGTCCAAGGCTTC
Source organism: Aegilops speltoides (assembly GCA_021437245.1). Classification (NCBI taxonomy): domain Eukaryota; kingdom Viridiplantae; phylum Streptophyta; class Magnoliopsida; order Poales; family Poaceae; genus Aegilops; species Aegilops speltoides. The sequence continues at coordinate 140,107,549 of CM038141.1, forward strand.
ATGCACTCATTATGGTGGCTTCAAAGTCCTGAAATCATCACTTGTAACTCCGTTTGTCCCCTTATGCATGCCATCATCTCCATGCTTGTTCTTGCTCCAATGTTCATCCTTCTCCAAGCTAGGCCCTTCATTTGTAAGCAAAACAAATGTATCCAATTTAGGCAGCATCATATTCTCATGAACATTAGAATCATTACCAAGAAACGAAAGTACCGGTAATTTAGTTGGCGTCTTGTGAGCTCTAGTAATTGGTCCAAGATGTATAGCAGCAGGGGTTGTGGGTGTAACAATGGTATTGATGTCCTCATCGCAAGCTGCGTCCAAATGACAAGCGTGGGGCTTCCCGACAAGCTCGTCCCCCGACAAGGATGGATCTGTGCAGCCACAGGAAGAGAAGCAGAAAAAGATGGTGCAGCGCCCGGTTTACTTTGTTAGTTCTCTTCTGCAGGGGGCTAGATCAAGGTACTTTGGTGTGCAGAAATTCCTTTTCGGCCTTCTTATGGCCTCGAGGAAGCTGCGCCATTTCTTTCAAGCACATGAAGTCACAGTTGTCACTCGCTTTCCGTTGAAGAGGATATTGCAGAATCCAAAAGCAACAGGTAGGATTGTCGAGTGGGCACTGGAACTATCAAGCTTTGGCCTCAAGTTTGAGAGTACATCAACTTTCCAGAGCCGAGCATTGGCAGAATTCATAGCAGAATGGACGCCAACACCTGATGAAGAAACTCCAGAGAAGAGCATCCCCGTCAAGGAAGCAAGTAAAGAGTGGATCATGTACTTTGATGGTGCCTTTTTGCTGCAAGGCGCCGGCGCGGGCGTGTTACTTGTCGCACCCACCGGAGAGCACCTCAAGTACGTGGTCCAGATGCACTTTCCCAAGGAGCAAGCGACAAACAATACTGCGGAGTATGAAGGTTTGCTTGCCGGACTCAGGATCACGGCCGGCCTTGGGATCAAAAAGCTTATTATTAGGGGTGACTCGCAGCTTGTCGTCTGCCAAGTAAACAAAGATTATCAGAGTCCGTTGATGGAAGCTTACATTGATGAAGTGAGAAAGTTGGAAGAGCATTTTGACGGCCTGCAGATGGAGCATGTTCCGAGAGCCCAGAACGACGTTGTCGATGGCCTGTCAAAATGCGTTGCATTAAAATTGCCTGTGGAACCAGGAATCTTTGTGCTCAAGCTGACTCAACCATCTGTAACACCATCAACTGGACAGAGCAAGAAGAGGAAGTTGATTTCCGGTGACTGCTTTCCGGCAGAGCTCCCCGAAGCCGCCGCCAAGAAGGTCCCCAAGATCAACACCAAGAGTGCTGAGGAGCAGTCTGCTCCGACAAGCCCTAGGGTTTGTTTCGTTGAATAAGACGCTCCCGACAAGTTTTGCTCCGACAAGCTTGCCGGGGAACATCAAGCTCCGGCTGAGCCGCAGGTTCTTGCCGTAGAAGCGGATGTACCCGCAGCAGCATATGTGCCTTTAGTCCTTGTTGTCGAGCCGCAAGCTCCAGCATGGGCACAGCAAATTGTTCATTTCCTTCAGACAAGGGAACTTCCCGAAGAGCAAGAAGAAGCGGAGAGAGTAGCCCGGCAATCAAGTATGTACCAGTTTGTTGATGACATACTGTACAGAAGAAGATTCAACGGAGTGAAATTGAAGTGCATTCCCCGGGAACATGGACAAAAGCTGTTGGCGGAGATACATGGAGGCATATTTGGTCACCACATTGGCGCAAGAGCACTTGCCGGCAAAGTATTCCGGCAAGGTTTCTTTTGGCTAACAGTCCTTCAGGATGCAACTGCACAAGTAACCAAATGTGGAGCGTGCCATTTCCATTCCAAGCAGATACACTAGCCAGCTCAAGCTCTCCAGACAATCCCTTTATCCTGGCCATTTTCGGTCTGGGGGCTCGACATCCTCGGGCCCTTTCCCCGAGCTGTCGGTGGCTTTGAGTACTTGTACGTTGCAATCGACAAGTTCACAAAGTGGCCGGAAGTGGAAGCAATGAGGAAGGTGACAAGACAATCGGCGGTCAAGTTCTTCAGTCGATTGTTTGCCGCTTCGTAGTCCCTAACAGATCATCACCGACAACGGCACGCAATTCACGAGCCGCGCCTTCATGCAAGACGCCCAAGATCTTGGCACCAAGGTCTGCTTAAGCTTCGCTGCTCACCCGAGAAGCAACGGTCAAGCGGAGAGGGCAATGCTTTGAAGTGCTGCGCTGGCTCAAGACCAGACTTTGACAAAGTTGCACAAGTGCGGAAAGAATTGGATTGAGGAGCTGTCGGTGGTTCTTTGGTCGATCAGGACGACACCAAATCGAGCCACTGGCCAGACACCTTTCGCTCTAGTCTATGGAGCAGAGGCAATTCTCCCCACGGAACTCGTATACGGATCACCTCGAGTGCTCGCTTATGATGAGCTTGAGCAAGAGCAGCTGCGACAAGATGATGCGCTGCTCGTCGAGGAAGATCGTCTTCAGGCTGCTGTACGAGCTGCTCGATACCAGCAAGCTTTGCGCCGCTACCATAGCCGCAAAGTTAATGCCAGAAGTCTCGAGGAAGTGAAAGTGCAACTAATCCCCGGGTGGTTTTGGTAATTAATAACAACATATATATCATTGAACTAATAGTTACTTGAGAATCATTTCAGAGAGTTCAGTGATATGGGTATGGCAAGGATCAAGAAGTGGACCCTCAAAATGCTAAGGCAAGCATTGGCAAAAGCTCAAGACTCCATTTTTGGTTTAGTGATCCAAGATCACATTGAGTCCATAGGAAAAGCCAATACTATTAAAAGGGATGAGGTTATGATGATGATCTGGTTGCTCAAGTGCTTAGTGATACATCTCCTAAACTATCGGCAACTTTCACCGCCATATACACTCATAAGTAGTCTCGGTCCCACCGATATTCCAAACTCAGTCACACCAAGATGAACCACCTCAGCCATAAGCCAAACCCTAGTAAACTCGGATTTTCCGATTCGAACTCGGTCTCACCAAACATGAGTTGCCAAGCTTCAGAACCTTCGTCATCAAATCGGTGTCACCGAGATGATGAAGTCGGTCCCACCAAACTGGCATGCTCTTGTCATTGCACGAATCGGACTAACCGAGATTGTATATTCGGTCCCACCGAAAATCCCAACGTTCACATTATTTGAACTATCGGTCTCACCGAGTTGTCCACTTCGGTCCCACCGAGATTGCTCAAATGTGTGTAACGGTTGGATTTTGTGGAGGCTATTTATACCCCTCCACCCCCTCTTCATTCGTGGAGAGAGCCATCAGAAAGAACTACCACTCCTACCTTACATTTCTGAGAAGAGAACTACCTACCCTTGTGTTGAGATCAAGTTGCTCCACTCCCACCATATGAAGCTTGATCTCTAGCCTTCCCAAGTTGCTTTCCACTCAATCCTTTCTTCCACCACAGCCAAATCAGTGAGGAGAGTTGAGTGTTGGGGAGATTATCATTTGAAGCACAAGAGCAAGGAGTTCATCATCGCTCACAACATCTATTACCTTTTGGAGGGTGGTGCCTCCTAGATTGGTTAGGTGTCGCTTGGGAGCCTCCGTCGTCGAGATGTGGAGTTGAACCAAGAAGTTTGTAAGGGCAAGGAGATCGCCTACTTCGTGAAGATCTACCCGAGTAAGGCTAGCCCTCCGTGGGCGTGAGGCCATGATGGAATAGACAAGGTTGCTTCTTCGTGGACCCTTCGTTGGGGAACGAGTAATTTCAAAAATTTCCTACGCACACGCAAGATCATGGTGATGTATAGCAACGAGAGGGGAGAGTGTTGTCTACGCACCTCGTGAGACCAAGCGGAAGCGATCACAACGTAGAGGAAGTAGTCGACGCTCTCCTCGCGATCCGACCGATCCCGCGCCAGCACTCCGGCGCCCCGAGTTCTTGACACACGACAGCTCGATGACGCCCCTCGAACTCCGATCCAGCCGAGTGTCGAGGGAGAGTTCCACAAGACGACGGCGTGGTGGACGATCTTGATGTTCTACCGCGCAGAGCTTCGCTAAGCTTCGTGACGATATGACCGAGGTGGAATATGGTGGAGGGGCACCGACACGGCTAAGGAATGATCCGTAGATCAAACTTGTGTGTCTATGGGTGCCCCTGCCCCGTATATAAAGGAGGGAGGGGGAGGTGCGGCCGGCCCAAGGGAGGCGGCTGCCGAGGAGTCCTACTCCCACCGAGTAGGACTCCCCCTTCCTAGTTGGAGTAGGATTGGGGAGGGAAGAGAAGGGGGCGCGCCCCCTCCTTGTCCTATTCGGACTAGGGGAGGGCGCGGCCACCCCTGGCCGACCCTTCCTCTTCTCCCTCGTGGCCCACTAAGGCCCAATAGCCCCCGGAAGGGTTCCGGTAACCCCGGTTTTCCGGTAAAATCCCGATTTCACCCGAACCATTCCGAACTCCAAATATAGGCTTCCAATATATCAATCTTTATGTCTCGACCATTTCGAGACTCCTCGTCATGTCCGTGATCACATCCGGACTCAACTTCTTCGTACATCAAAATACATAAACTCATAATATAACATCCCATCGAAACCTTAAGCGTGCGGACCCTACGGTTCGAGAACAATGTAGACATGACCGAGACACGCCTCCGTCAATAACCAATAGCGGACCTGATGCCCATATTGGTTCCTACATATTCTACGAAGATCTTTATCGGTCGACCGCATAACAACATACGTTGTTCCTTTGTCATCGGTATGTTACTTGCCCGAGATTCGATCGTCGGTATCCAATACCTAGTTCAATCTCATTACCGCAAGTCTCTTTACTCGCTCCGTAATACATCATCTCACAGCTAACTCATTAGTTGTAATGCTTGCAAGGCTTCAGTGATGTGTATTACCGAGAGGGCCCAGAGATACCTCTCCGACAATCGGAGTGACAAAACCTAATCTCAAATACGCCAACCCAACATCTACCTTTGGAGACACCTGTAGTACTCCTTTATAATCACCCAGATTACGCTGTGACGCTTGGTAGCACCAAAGTGTTCCTCCGTAAACGGAGTTGCATAATCTCATAGTTACGGAACATGTATAAGTCATGGATAAAAGCGTAGCAACATACTAAACGATCGTGTGCTAAGCTAATGGAATGGGTCATGTCAATCGATCATTCTACTAATGATGTGACCTTGTTAATCAAATAACAACTCTTTGTTCATGGTTAGGAAACATAACCATCTTTGATTAACAAGCTAGTTTAGTAGAGGCATACTAGTGACATATTGTTTTGTCTATGCATTCACACATGTATCATGTTTCCGTTAATACAATTCTAGCATGAATGATAAACATTTATCATGAAATAAGGAAATAAATAATAACTTTATTATTGCCTCTAGGGCATATTTCCTTCATCTCCCACTTGCACTAGAGTTAATAATCTAGATTACATAGTAATGATTCTAACACCCATGGAGTCTTGGTGTTGATCATGTTTTGCTCGTGGAAGAGGCTTAGTCAACGGTCTGCTACATTTAGATCCGTATGTATCTTGCAAATCTCTATGTCTCCCACCGGACTAAATCCGGATGGAATTGAAGCGCCTCTTGATGTGCTTGGTCCTCTTGTGAAATCTGGATTCCTTTGCCAAGGCAATTGCTCCAAGATTGTCACGAAGATTTTCATTGACCCGATGCACTAGGTATGACACCTAGATCGGATATGAACTCCTTCATCCGCACTCCTTCATTAGCTGCTTCGAAGTTGCTATGTACTCCGCTTCACATGTAGATCCCGCCACGACGCTTTGTTTAGAACGCACCAACCGACAGCTCCTCCGCTTAGTGTAAATACGATCCGTCTGCGATTTAGAATCGTCTGGATCGGTGTCAAAGCTTGCATCAACGTAACTGCCATTTATGAGCTCTTTGTCACCTCCATATACGAGAAACATATCCTTAGTCCTTTTCGTATTTAAGGATGTTCTTGACCGCTGTCCAAAGATCCACTCGGATTACTTTGGTACCTCCTGCTAAGCTTATAGCAAGGCACACATCAGGTCTGGTACACAAGATTGCATACATGATAGAGCCTATGGCTGAAGCATAGGAACATCTTTCATTTTCTCTCTATCTTCTGAAGTGGTCGGGCATTGAGTCTTACTCAACTTCACACCTTGTAACACAGGCAAGAACCCTTTCTTTGCTTGATCCATTTTGAACTTCTTCAAAATTTTGTCAAGGTATGTGAAAGTCCAATTAAGCGTCTTGATCTATCTCTATAGATCTTAATGCCCAATATGTAAGCAGCTTCACCGAGGTCTTTCATTGAAAAACTCTTATTCAAGTATCCCTTTATGCTATCCAGAAATTCTATATCATTTTCGATCAGCAATATGTCATCTACATATAATATCAGAAATGCTACAGAGCTCCCACTCACTTTCTTGTAAATACAAAGCTTCTCCAAAAGTCTCAGATGAACCCAAATGCTTTGATCACACTATCAAAGCGCTTATTCAACTCCGAGATGCTTGCACCAGTCCATAAATGGATCGCTGGAGCTTGCACACTTTGTTAGCTCCTTTGGATCGATAAAACCTTCTCGTTGCATCATATACAACTCTTCTTCCGTAAATCCATTCAGAATGCGTCTTTACATCCATTTGCCAAATTTCATAATCATAAAATGCGCAATTGCTAACATGATTCGGACAGACTTAAGCATCGCTACGGGTGAGAAGGTCTCATTGTAGTCAATCCCTTGAACTTGTCGAAACCCTTTGCAACAAGTCGAGCTTTGTAGACGATAATATTACCGTCGTCGGTCTTCTTCTTGAAGATCCACTTGTTTTCTATTGCTTGCCGACCCTCGGCAAGTCAACCAAAGTCCATACTTTGTTTTCATACATGGATCCCATCTCGATTTCATGGCCTCAAGCCATTTTATGAATCTGGGCTCACCATCGCTTCTTCATAGTTCGTGAGGTTCATCATGATCTAGTAGCATGATTTCCGAACAGGATTACCGTACCACTGTGCGGATCTTACTCGTTGATCTACGAGGTTCTGTAGTAACTTGATCTCAAGTTTCATGATCAACATCATCAACTTCCTCACTACTTGGTGTAGATGTCTCGTAAATCGGTTTCGCGATAAACTACTTTCAAGTAAGGGAGAAGGTACAATTACCTCATCAAGTTCTACTTTCCTCCCACTCACTTCTTTCGAGAGAAACTCCTTCTCTAGAAAGGATCCATTCTTAGCAACAAATGTCTTGCCTTCGGATCTGTGATAGAAGGTGTACCCAACTGTCTCCTTTGGGTATCCTATGAAGACACATTTCTCGATTTGGGTTCGAGCTTATCAGGTTGAAGTTTTTCACATAAGCATCGCATCCCCAAACTTTAAGAAACGACAACTTTGGTTTCTTGCTAAACCACAGTTCATAAGGTGTCGCCTCAACGGATTTCGACGGTGTTCTATTCAGGTGAATGCGGCCGCCTCTAGAGCATAACCCCAAAACGATAGCGGTAAATCTGTAAGAGACATCATAGATCGCACCATATCTAGTAAAGTACGACATTACGACATTCGGACACACCATTATGTTGTGGTGTTCCGGTGGCGTGAGTTGCTAAACTATTCCGCATTGTTTCAAATGTAGACCAAACTCAGAACTCAAATATTCACCTCCACGATCGATCGTAGAAACTTAATTTTCTTATTACGATGATTTTCAACTTCACTCAAATTCTTTGAACTTTTCAAATGTTTCAGACTTATGTTTCATTAAGTAGATATACCCATATCTGCTTAAGTCATCTGTGAAGGTGAGAAAATAACGATATCCACCACGAGCCTCAACATTCATCGGACCACATACATCTCAGATGTATGATTTCCAACAAATCTGTTGCTCTCTCCATAGTACCGAGAACGGGTTTTAGTCATCTTGCCCATGAGGCACGGTTCATAAGTGCCAAGTGATTCATAATCAAGTGACTCCAAAAGTCCATCAAGATGGAGTTTCTTCATGCGCTTTACAATCGATATGACCTAAACGGCAAGTGCCACAAATAAGTTGCACTATCATTATCAACTCTGCATCTTTTGGTTTCAACATTATGAATATGTGTATCACTACTATCGAGATTCATCAAAATAGACCACTCTTCAAGGGTGCATGACCATAAAAGATATTACTCATATAAATAGAACAACCATTATTCTCTGATTTAAATGAATAACCGCCTCGCATCAAACAAGATCCAGATATAATGTTCATGCTCAACGCAGCACCAAATAACAATTATTTAGGTCTAAAACTAATCCCAAGGTAGATGTAGAGGTAGCGTGCCGACCGCGATCACATCGACTTTGGAACCATTTCCCACGCCAAGATCGTCACCTCGCCCTTTGCCGTGTTCGCTAATCCGTAGTCCCCTGCTTGAGTTGCAAATATTAGCAATGTAACCAATATCAAATACCAGTGCTATCATGAGCTCTAGTAAGGTACACATCAATAACATGTATATCACATATACCTTTGTTCACCTTGCCATCCTTCTTATCCGCCAAATACTTGGGGCAGTTCCGCTTCCAAAGGACTACCGCTTGCGGAGAAGCACTCGGCAGGTTTAGGGCCGACTTGGGTTTCTTCTCCGAGCAAGAACTTGCTTGCCGCTCTTCTTGAAGTTCCCTTCTTCTTCCCTTTGCCTTTCTTCTTGAAACTAGTGGTCTTATTGACCATCAACACTTGATGCTCCTTCTGATTTCTACCTCCGCAGCCTTTAGCATTGCGAAGAGCTCGTATAGTCTTTACTAACCCTTGCATATTATAGTTCATCACGAAGCCTTTGTAGCTTGGTGGCGTGATTGAAGAATTCATCAATGACACAATCATCCGGAAGATTAACTCCCAATTGAGTCAAGTGATTGTAATACCCGGACATTTTGAGTATGTGCTCACCGATGTAACTATTCTCCTCCATCTTGCAGCTATAGAACTTATTGGAGACTTCATATCTCTCAATCCGGGCATTCTGTTGAATATCAACTTCAACTCCTGGAACATCTCATATGCTCCATGACGCTCAAAACGCCGTTGAAGTCCCGGTTCTAAGCCGTAAAGCATGGCACATCGAACTATAGAGTAGTCATCGCTTTTGCTCGCCAGACGCTCATAACATCCGTGTTGCTCTGCGGAAGGCCTCGCACCTAGTGGTGCATCCAGACGTAACTCTTTTGTGCAGCAATGAGGATAATCCTCAAGTTACGGACCCGATCCGTAGTTGCTACCATCATCTTTCAACTTTGCTTTCTCAAGGAACGCATTAAAATTCAACGGAACAACAAAGACGAGCCATCTATCTACAATCAAACATAAACAAGCAAGATACTATCAGTACTAAGTTCATGATAAATTTAAGTTCAATTAATCATATTACTTAAGAACTCCCACTTAGACAGACATCCTCTAGTCATCTAAGTGATCACGTGATCCAAATCAACTAAACCATAACCGATCATCACGTGAAATGGAGTAGTTTTCAATGGTGAACATCTTATGTTGATCATATCTACTATATGATTCACGCCGACCTTTCGGTCTCCGTGTTCCGAGGCCATATCTGCATATGCTAGGCTCGTCAAGTATAACCCGAGTATTCTCGTGTGCAAAACTGGCTTGCACCCGCTGTAGATGGACGAGAGCTTATCACACCCGATCATCATGTGGTGTCCGGGCACGATTTAACTTTGGCAATGGTGCATACTCGTGGAGAACACTTCTTGATAATTTAGTGAGAGATCATCTTATAATGCTACCGCAATCAAAGCAAGATAAGATGCATAAAAGATAAACATCACATGCAAATCAATATAAGTGATATGATATGGTCATCATCATCTTGTGCTTCGTGATCTCCATCTCTGCAGCACCATCATGATCACCATCGCCACCGGCGCGACACCTTGATCTCCATCGTAGCATCGTTGTCATCTCGCCAATCTTATGCTTCTCGACTATCGCTACCGCTTAGTGATAAAGTAAAGCATTACAGGCGATTGCATTTCATACAATAAAGCGACAACCATATGGCTCCTCGCCATTGCCGATAACTTCGTTACAAAACATGATCATCTCATACAATAAAATATAGCATCACGCCTTGACCATATCACATCACAACATGCCCTGCAAAAACAAGTTAGACGTCCTCTACTTTGTTGTTGCAAATTTTACGTGGCTGCTACGGGCTTAAGCAAGAACCAATCTCACCTCGATCAAAACCACAACGATATTTCACAAATAGACTCCGTTTTAACCTTCTCAAGGACCGGCGAGCCACACTCGGTTCAACTAAAGTGAGAGAGACAGACACCCGCCAATCACCTTTAAGCAACGAGTGCTCGTGGCGGTGAAACCAGTCTCGCGTAAGCGTCTGGCGTAATGTCGGTCCGGTCCGCTTCATCTCACAATACCGCTGAACCAAAGTATGACATGCTGGTAGGTAGTATGACTTGTATCGCCCACAACTCACTTGTGTTCTACTCGTGCAAAACATCAAACCATAAAAACCTGGCTCGATGCCATCATTGGGGAACGAGTAATTTCAAAAATTTCCTACGCACACGCAAGATCATGGTGATGTATAGCAACGAGAGGGGAGAGTGTTGTCTCACGCACCCTCGTAGACCAAGCGAAGCGATCACAACGTAGAGGAAGTAGTCGACGTTCTCCTCGCGATCCGACCGATCCCGCGCCACATTCGGCGCCCGAGTTCTTGACACACGACAGCTCGATGACGCCCCTCGAACTCCGATCCAGCCGAGTGTCGAGGAGAGTTCCGTCAACGACGACGGCGTGGTGGCGATCTTGATGTTCTACGGCGCAGAGCTTCGCCTAAGCTTCGTGGACGATATGACCGAGGTGGAATATGGTGGAGGGGGCACCGACACGGCTAAGGAACGATCCGTAGATCAAACTTGTGTGTCTATGGGTGCCCCTGCCCCAGATATAAAGGAGGGAGGGGGAGGTGCGGCCGCCCAAGGGAGGCGTCGAGGAGTCCTACTCCCACCGAGTAGGACTCCCCCCCTAGTTGGAGTAGGATTGGGGAGGGGAAGAGAGAGGGGGCCGCCCCCTCTCCTTGTCCTATTCGGACTAGGGGAGGGGCGCCACCCCCTGGCCGCCCTTCCTCTTCTCCCTCGTGGCCCACTAAGGCCCAATAGCCCCGGAGGGTTCCGTAACCCCTGCTTTCCGGTAAAATCCGATTTCACCCTAACCATTCCAACTCCAAATATAGGTTTCAATATATCAATCTTTATGTCTCGACCATTTCGAGACTCCTCGTCATGTTCGTGATCACATCCGGACTCAACTTCTTCGGTACATCAAAATACATAAACTCATAATATAACAGCCATCGAAACCTTAAGCGTGCGGACCCTACGGTTCGAGAACAATGTAGACATGACCGAGACATCGCCTCCGGTCAATAACCAATAGCGGACCTGGATGCCCATATTGGTTCCTACATATTCTACGAAGATCTTTATCGGTCGATCAAGCATAACAACATACGTTGTTCCCTTTGTCATCGGTATGTTACTTGCCCGAGATTCGATCGTCGGTATCCAATACCTAGTTCAATCTCGTTACGCAAGTCTCTTTACTCGTTCCGTAATACATCATCTCACAGCTAACTCATTAGTTGTAATGCTTGCAAGGCTTCATGATGTGTATTACCGAGAGGGCCCAGAGATACCTCTCCGACAATCGGAGTGACAAAACCTAATCTCAAATACGCCAACCCAACATCTACCTTTGGAGACACCTGTAGTACTCCTTTATAATCACCCGATTCGCCAGACGCTTGGTAGCACCAAAGTGTTCCTCCGTAAACGGAGTTGCATAATCTCATAGTTACTTGGAACATGTATAAGTCATGGATAAAAGCGTAGCAACATACTAAACGATCGTGTGCTAAGCTAATGGAATGGGTCATGTCAATCAGATCATTCTACTAATGATGTGACCTTGTTAATCAAATAACAACTCTTTGTTCATGGTTAGGAAACATAACCATCTTTGATTAACAAGCTAGTTTAGTAGAGGCATACTAGTGACATATTGTTTTGTCTATGCATTCACACATGTATCATGTTTCCGGTTAATACAATTCTAGCATGAATGATAAACATTTATCATGAAATAAGGAAATAAATAATGACTTTATTATTGCCTCTAGGGCATATTTCCTTCACCTTCGTGGGTGGAGCCCTCCGTGGACTCGCGCAGCCGTTACCCTCCGTGGGTTGAAGTCTCCATCAACGTGGAAGTACGATAGCACCACCTATCGGAACAACGAGAAAAATCACCGCGTCTCCAAAATTGCATTTGCTCTTCTCCACCTCTCTTTACTACATGTGCAATTTACTTTCCGCTGCCTATACTCTAGAATTGCATGTGTAGGGTGATGCTTGACTTGATCATAATTGTGAATCTGCCAAAAACTGTTCTTTGTCAAAAGGCAGAATTTTTATATTGACAAGTAGTCTAATCACCCCCCTCTAGACATACTTTCGATCCTACAAGTGGTATCGAGCTTTGGTCTCCATTGTATTGGTTTCCATTGCATTGACTCCATGAGCTTGGTTTCACAACCTAGGAGAGTATGGCGCCTAGTGAGGGTAATTTTCAGAGAGGTCCTTACTTTGATGGTACAAATTTTGCTAGTTGGAAGCATAAAATGAAAATGCATATTCTTGGTCATAACCCAGCCGCATGGGGCATTATTTGTGTTGGTATGCAAGGTGAATTCTTCGAGGAAGGAAAAGTTCCGGATCGCGGCTACACCGAAGAATTGCGGATGTTGCAAAACAATGCTCAAGCTTGTGACATTCTCTTCAATGCCTTGTGTCCCGAGGAGTTCAACAAAATCAGCCGCCTTGAGAATGCAAAAGAGATTTGGGATACTTTGGTTGAAATGCACGAAGGTACCGAGTCCGTGAAGGAATCAAAGCTAGATATTCTTCAAGGTCAACTTGACAAGTTCAAGATGAAGGATGGTGAAGGAGTCGCTGAAATGTACTCTAGGCTTTCTCTCATCACAAATGAGATTGCCGGCTTAGGAAGCGAAGAAATGACCGAATCGATTCATCATCAAGAAGATTCTCGAGCTTTGGATGGAAAGTATGACACCGTGTGCACTTTGATCCAAATGATGCCAAACTACAAGACTCTCAAGCCAACCAAGTCATTGGAAGAATTGTTGCTCATGAGATGACACTTAAGGATAAGGAAGAGCTTCACAACAAGTCAAGTGGTGCTTACAAAGCTACAAGTGATGCTCCCACAACCTCAAGTGACAAGTTAGTTTCCAATGAAGAGATAAGCCTAATGGTCAAGAACTTCAACAAATTCTACAAGAATAGAGGCAAAGAGAGAAGCTCAAAGTCTAGATCATATGATGAAAAGAAATCTTCTAGTCGTGATCGAATCTGCTACAATTGTGGAAGACCGGACACTACTCAAATGAGTGTACGGCTCCCCACAAGAGAAGAGAAGAATCTCCAAGAAGAAGAAGCTCAAGAGATGAGTCACCTCGAAAGAGAGAAGGAGCAGAGATGATCGTTATGAACGAAGACCCTCTCGGAGAAGCAAGGATTCGGAGAGGAAAGACAAGTCATCAAGGAGCTACACAAGAAGAAAACATCAAGCACATGTAGGTGAATGGGTCTCCGGCTCCGACTCAGCAATCAATCCAAGGAAGCTATCACTCCGACTCCGACTACAGTCAAGATGAAGGTGTTGCGGTCTTGCTCTCAGATCCTCCAACTCCAACTCCTACGACTTATTTGATTCACCAAATGAGGGAATTGAAGATGCTTCATGGCTAAAGGCCCCAAGGTATCACACCCTGAATTCTTTGACTTCGATAGTGATGAGGATGACTTGCTTGGTGAAGATGAGCTCTTGCATGATAAATCCAAAGGAGCCTAGTAACGATGAACATGCTAGTAGTTTTTATAATCGAGAAGAGTCGAATGACAATGCTATGAAGGAGATTGAGCGTCTAACTAAAGAACTAAACACTCTTAAGTTAGCTCATGAAACAACTCAAGAAGATCATAGAGAGCTCCTAAGATCTCATGAGAAGCTACGCTTCGAGAAGCTCACTCTAGAGCAAGAACATGAGTTTCTAAAAGCAATCAATGATGATCTTCGAAAGAAGAGTTCTTCATATCTTGCCAAACGACTTCTCTTGTCTAATTTCTTGCCACCCATTAAGACTAAGCATGACAAGCATAAGACAAATTCTTCCTCTAGCTGTAATAATAACCATGCTAAATCCAATGTTGTTGCTTCTAGTAGTTCTCTTGATTCCACTAACAATGTTTCAAGCCAAGTTACACTTGAGCAAGAGAATAGTTTATTGAAAGGGATCATAGAGAAAGGTGTCTACAAGAGCCTTGTCGGAAGCAAGAACTTTGAGGAAATTGTTCGCAAGCAAGGAAGGCACCGGAAGAATCAAGGAATTGGTTTTGAGCGAAAGTTCAACGCCGAAGGCGTTGAGTGGGAAGAAGGTCAATATCCTACTCCACAGTTTGTTCCTCAAAAGGAGAAGTATGATCCTACTTCTTCCAATGTGGAACAAGCTCAAGATGACCTTCCACCACAAGACCACAAGCTAAAAGGCAAGGACAAGCTTCAAGAGGAGATTGATGCATTTGTTGAAGCACCTCAAGCCATGGTCAAGTGGGTTCCCAAGGAAACGCCAAGTTCTACTTCACAAGCTCAACTATAACCCCAAGGATTCCCATCAAGATGATGTGGATCCTGAAGAAGAAGAACTAGAAAGTTCTTGAGGGTGACTCCGCCAACATACTTCACTCACATTCATTTTGGCAAAAACTTGTGCAATCAACTTCCAAATTGTGCACTAGTTCATGGAGTCACAAACCCTCTTGTTGGTAAGTCAAGGGACAAGGTAATCATTGCTTTCATGTACATCATCTATTGTGAACTTCAATCTATGTCCATGGATATCCTTGTTTGTTCCTTGTGGGACTAACCCATGTAGGTATTGAAAGTGCCCGAATCCAAAGGATAGCTCCCAACTCTTGATGATCTCCATCAACATTGAGCATCCACATCTTCAACATCTACATGAAGTCTTCTACGACAACCCAAGGTTAGTTTTACCCTTTAAAAGGGTTCTCACATCTAGGGGAGCTTTGCTCTAAAAAATTGAGCTAAAGCATCTTCAAATGATGTGAACACATCAATGCTTTATGTAAAAGTGGTAACCCCACTTGTGCTTAAGCGATGAGTATGACCTATGATCAAATGTTCTCATTTGGCTCCTAAGTCAATATACTCATATAAAGATGACCTAGTCATCGACAAATTGTGTGTTAGTTGCTAGAGTTTTGGTTGTGCATGTTTGACACATATTTCATTTGCTATCTTATTGTGTGAGCATGTTGGATGCATGATTTTATCCATTCGAGGACATCCATTTGTTGTTTTGGTCGTTTTGATTTTTCTCGACCAAATGGATGGACAAGAATGCCTAAGTACCTCCCCTAGCTATCTATGCTTTCTTGTCTCAAATTCTATTCATGCTTACATCACAAAATTTGAACAAGTCATTTTCGACCATCCGGGTGAGGAGCACTTGAGCCACCGATCCATCAAGGGCTAATTTCCAAAACCTTCTAATTGATTTCGGTCGCACCAACTCACTCAAACTCGGTCGAACCGAAAGCATTTAGACGATCTAGGTTTTCATCTCGGTGAAACCGAGTTGTGATTTTTGGCGTGATCAAGTGCATAATCGCTTAGCAGTTATCCATCTCGGTGCCACCGAAGTTTTACAACTCGGTCCCACCGACAATGAAGGGGTATATATTCCGAGGGCCGCGTGATTCCTCCTTCAAACGTTTCGCCCTCACACCTTTCTTGTTGTCGCCTTGGTCTCCGGATCGCCGCCGTTGCCGCTCAGGCGCCCTCGCCGCAGTCTCCGCCGCCGTCAACGGCCATCTCCTCCGCGCCGTTGCCGCCGTGAAAAACTCCACCAAGTTAGGGTGAGTTTTGATCCCACTCGTGCTCCCATCTCCGATTCAATGCACGCTTGGATTGCCTAGTATCTTGCCACGATTGAAATTCTCCTGTACACCAGATTAGTTCTTTTGAACTAGATTCGAGTAAAAGTTTTAGGATTAGGTTTCATGGAACACATCTCGGTGAGACCGATTTTATATTTTCGGTATGACCGATTTGGCCTATAGCCATTACACTGCACCTTCGGTCCAACCGAAGTTGTGCAAAATCGGTGTGACCGAAATGAAAATTCTGTGAAACCCTAGTGTTTTCGGCAGATCAAACCCACTTCGTCAAACCGAAAGTGGTGTGCCAAGCTCTGTTTAACACTTCGGATTCACCAACCTTAAACTCGGTCTCGACCAAATGTCTTCTGTGAAAACTTAATACTAGAATTTGAACACATTTTTTTGCAAAAACTTCTGCAGTTTGTGATGACTCTTCTTCTCTGCTACACCTTATCTATTCACAAAGTTGTCGGCCATGTCGATGCCGGTGGCAAGTGAGAACAGGTCGAGACACCCATTGCGATATTTCAGAGGCAGGCACTAGTCCCGATCCTAGTAGCTCATCCGATGATGGTGAGAGGAGTACACCAAGTGGCATGCCTCCTGCAGCCACCGAGCTAGAAAGAAGAGGAATTCAGATGATGAGGATTCAGATTTTGTTGTTGAGGAAGAGGTGACCTCAAAGCCTAAAGGAAGGTTGTTGCCAAAGAGCAACAAGATCAACAATCTAAGAAGGGCACCAAAGAAAGTCAAGCGATCAACTGCTGCTAAGAAGCTGAATTTGGGAGAGGCAATGCAAGCAAAGTGAAGAAACCACCAAGAGAAAGAGGATAGTGCATGTGTCGAGCTAGAGCAGATATGTATATTGATCCTCATGCAGATGCAGATGAGAGGATGAGGATGAGGAAGCACCCCAGCCTCCTCCTCGAAGCCAAGCTCATGGGTGATGCCATTAAGGCCGGAGCCACATCAAAGCCCAAGAAATTGCTCCAGCTAAGGCAGCTCCAAAAAAGCTCGCCGCCAAGCCCAAGAGGACCGTCGAAACATTCCACAAGGATGATGTGCCACCACTGGTCTCGACGATGAAGGACCAGTTTTGCTGAAACTTCGTCCAAAACGCCACTCCATAATGATGCTCATCCTCAAGCCGAGGATATGAAGTCAAGGAAAGATAAAGGTCTCGAGGCTATGGAGACAAATCGACCCATATGCCGTGAGGAGAAGAACTGCTGAGATCCCAGATTTCACACGAGAGAGCAGCAGGACTTCTATGAGACCGTGCTGATGGACAAGAAGCCCATAGTCGCAGACACCGATATGTTGATTGGAAGTACATTGACAAATAAGAGCACAGAGATTTCTTTCCACATGTGCATGAAAGTTTCACCGCATGTGGAGTTGCAGATTTTGTAGGTCAAAATTGACCAGTTGGAACGATGAGATGATAATGCAATTTTATGCCACAAACTTACTTCTACCCCGATGGAAAGATTATGTGGATGACAAGGTCAAAGGTTTTCTTCTTCATTGAAGAATGGGCAGAAATTCTGAATGCTCCAAAGGCAACGAGAAGATGATATTGATGTATATGGGATTCCAAAGAAGAATCATGAATCCATGAAAACATGTATAAAGAGATTCCAGCAGAGGATTTGGGAATCGGAAGCTCGCTCGATCTACCATCTCCGAGCAGGCTTACCTACCACTAATACCATTTTGAGGCATACCTTGATGCCCAAATCTGAGATGATCGCATGATCGAGGATACTCTATCAACATGCTGCACATACTTGATGAGAGAGCACCTTTCAAGGTGATGGACTTGATGGTAGAGACCATTAAGAGGACTGCAATGACCGAGAAAAGGTCATGTGGATTTGCCCATTGATTCGGATGCTTATCAATGCCAAGTTTGGCACGGGCACATTCTTGTTGGATAGAGAACATTTACCGCTGCAGCGAGCATGAAGACAATGTTGTTGTGATGGATGAGAAGGATCCGACATCTGTTGAAGGTCAAGCCAAGATCGCAGCTGCTAAGAAAGCCAAAGTCGACAAGGAAGCAAAGAAGCAGCAGCAGCTAAACCAAAGAGTTTCGAGAGCAAATTCTTGAAGCTACTCAAAGGATTGAACAACGCTGGCCAGCATTGAACAGCCTCAGAGAGCTTAGAGAGGATTGTTGACGAGAAGATCTACGCTCGGGCGTGAAGTCGATCAAGTACAAGTGACCGTCAACAAGCTCGAGGCGTACATTGAGGAAGCAAAGCAGACAAGGCGAGCTTATGCGTGAGTTGCAGGATGACTTAGTCCAGATTCTCATCGACAGATCGCTCGTTCCCAAAGGATCCCGATCACCTGCTATTCCATGGATCGACACCAGACTACAACTTCAAACCTCCCATAGTTCCAGCAGTAGCTGCTCCTACTCCAGCTCCAGCTCGGTGTCCACTCCTCCAAAGACAGACATCAGTGAAGTCTTCGCCGATGTTTGTCATATCCACTCCGACATCAACCTGCATTTAGAGCCGCCAAAGAGAGTCCACAAGTGACGCTTAGCTCTATGCTTTTTCAACTTTTGGTAACTTGTTGCCAAAGGGGAGAAATTGTATAGATCATAGGGCTTCGAGAGAGAGTCTTTGTTGTCTTTGCGCTTTTGCTCTTTCATTCTTTTGCGGTTTCTTTGAAATACTTTTGGTTTTCGAGACATTCAGTGTGTTTGATACTCCGTTTGATTCTACCTTAATGAGTGCTTGGTCGTACTATGCTTTAATGTGTGCTTAATGCTTATCATATGCCATTCCTATCTCGTACGACCATTTACTCATGTCTTGGTGATTGGGTGCATGCTGTTCATCCTTATCATTTTGTGCGCTCCACCAAGATGTATGTGACATGGAAGAGTGACCCATGATCCTAATCGATTGTGCATTTGCATTCAAACGCAAATCTTAAATAATGCACAAATTTAGGGGGAGCTCTTGCTTATCACATACTTCTCAAAGCGACGTTATTATTCATTGATTATATCCTTTGTCGAAGCTTTGATCTATATGTTGTCATCAATTACCAAAAAGGGGGAGATTGAAAGTGCAACTAATCCCCGGGTGGTTTTGGTAATTAATAACAACATATATATCATTGAACTAATAGTTACTTGAGAATCATTTGAGAGAGTTCAAGGATATGGGTATGGCAAGGACTCAAGAAGTGGACCCTCAAAATGCTAAGGCAAGCATTGGCAAAAGCTCAAGACTCCATTTTTGGTTTAGTGATCCAAGATCACATTGAGTCCATAGGAAAAGCCAATACTATTAAAAGGGATGAGGTTATGATGATGATCTGGTTGCTCAAGTGCTTAGTGATACATCTCCTAACTATCAAGAACTTTCACCGCCATATACACTCATAGGTAGTCTCGGTCCCACCGATATTCCAAACTCAGTCACCGAGATGAACCACCTCAGCCATAAGCCAAACCCTAGTAAACTCGGATTTTCCGATTCGAACTCGGTCTCACCGAACATGAGTTGCCAAGCTTCAGAACATACATCATCAAATCGGTGTCACCGAGATGATGAAGTCGGTCCCACCAAACTGGCATGCTCTTGTCATTGCACGAATCGGACTAACCGAGATTGTATATTCGTCCCACTGAAAATCCCAACGCTCACATTATTTGAACTATCGGTCTCACCGAGTTGTCCACTTCGTCCCACCGAGATTGCTCAAATGTGTGTAACGGTTGGATTTTGTGTGGAGGCTATTTATACCCTCCACCCCCTCTTCATTCGTGGAGAGAGCCATCGAAAGAACTACCACCCCTACCTTACATTTCGAGAAGAGAACTACCTACCCTTGTGTTGAGATCAAGTTGCTCCACTCCCACCATATGAAGCTTGATCTCTAGCCTTCCCAAGTTGCTTTCCACTCAATCCTTTCTTCCACCACAGCCAAATCAGTGAGGAGAGTTGAGTGTTGGGGAGATTATCATTTGAAGCACAAGAGCAAGGAGTTCATCATCATCTACAACATCTATTACCTTTTGGAGGGTGGTGCCTCCTAGATTGGTTAGGTGTCGCTTGGGAGCCTCCGTCGTCGAGATGTGGAGTTGAACCAAGAAGTTTGTAAGGGCAAGGAGATCGCCTACTTCGTGAAGATCTACCCCGAGTAAGGCTAGCCCTCCGTGGGCGTGAGCCATGATGGAATAGACAAGGTTGCTTCTTCGTGGACCCTTCGTGGGTGGAGCCCTCCATGGACTCATGCAGCCGTTACCCTCCGTGGGTTGAAGTCTCCATCACCGTGGAAGTACGATAGCACCACCTATCGGAACCACGAGAAAAATCACCGCGTCTCCAAAATTGCGTTTGCTCTTCTCCACCTCTCTTTACTACATGTGCAATTTACTTTCCGCTGCCTATACTCTAGAATTGCATGTGTAGGGTGATGCTTGACTTGATCATAATTGTGAATCTGCCAAAAACTGTTCTTTGTCAAAAGGCAGAATTTTTATATTGACAAGTAGTCTAATCACCCCCCCCCCCTCTAGACATACTTTCGATCCTACAGGAAGGAGACCTTGTTCTTCGGCGCGTTCAATCCGCCAAGAATTCCAATAAGTTGGCGCCGAAGTGGGAAGGCCCTTATCGGGTAAAGCGAGTCACTAGGCCTGGCGCTGTCCGCCTTGAGACCGAAGATGGCTCTCCGGTGAGCAACTCCTGGAACATTGAGCATCTTTGTAAGTTTTACCCATAAGGCGCGGTTGCCGGAACCTGTTCCGGCAACCACCTTTTGTATAAGCCTTGCCGCTGTTGCATGTAACCCTTTGTACAAAGCCGGGCGCAGATCCCGTGCATAAATAAAGATCATATGCTCCGCACATCTTGTCAAATTTCATGCTTTTTCATTTCTTGCATGTATTATCTGACACTTTGTGCAGCACGTGCCCCCGGTAAGCAATAACGAGCTTTAAGGCTCCATATCTTTATTTTCTCTTCTTTCTTTTTCTCAAGAAAAAGGAAGGTTCCTTCGCCCACAAGTTCACCGGGGGAAAGGAGAAGATAATGGTGTGGACAAGGCGTCGTTCAAGAAAGTATCGCCTTGCCGGGACGCAAACGACAGAAAAGCTAAGTTGCCAAAGTTTGAGCACAATCAGTTTTAAATTTTTTAAAGTTATCTTCCTTGAACGACCGTGCTTTGTATGGAAAACCTGTGCGCGGAGGAACCAACTCGTGGCTAGTTGCGCCCTTACTTTGTTTCGAGTCGCTCAACAACTTAAGTATGCTGCGACTAGCTGCGACAAGGTTTCTTGCCGGAGGTAGCACCGCCAAAGAAG
Organism: Aegilops speltoides; assembly: GCA_021437245.1. NCBI lineage: Eukaryota > Viridiplantae > Streptophyta > Magnoliopsida > Poales > Poaceae > Aegilops > Aegilops speltoides. The sequence continues at coordinate 140,128,974 of CM038141.1, forward strand.
CTGCTGATGTTCACAGACTCAGCGCTCGCGGCAAGGGTGCTCATGCCGTAAGTTCCCTAAAAGCGTGGGTAAAAACATACAAAGGAAGGAATCAAGTAAAGGAAATAACATAGCAAATACTGCCCAAGATAAAGTTATATTACAAAGATAACTTGCCGCACCCTAATAGATTGTTCCCATAACATGTCTAGCAGCGGCAAGGAAAGGAAGAAAAGGGCGGCCTAGTCTACGCGATCGCCGTCGACCCTCTTGACTTCATTCACCTTGTCCACAATGGGTGCGACAAGGGCCCTGAGCTCTTCAAGATCAGCACCCGCCGGCAGTTTCTTGAGGACGTTGGTGAGGTTGAGGCCTGGGTTGCGGAAAACCACCTTCACCAACACCTTCTCCAGGACTCTGGCACAGATCGTGCGCGACTCGTCAGCCAGCTGCTTTGGGATCCTTTCCCGGAGTTGCTGGAGGGCCGTCGCCACGCCCTTGAAGAACAGAGTGAGCTTGGCGCTAGGCTGGAGGTTCTCGTCGGAGGAGTACCCGAAGCCCACCATTTCTAGTTGCGCCAGCTCCTCGTCAATGACCGCGGCAATGTTCACGAGGCCCTCCGTCCAGAGCTCCATAGTTTCTCTGAAGGTGTTCTGGGTTTCGGCGGCCCTCGTCAGCAGCGCCTCGTTGCCCTTGATCTCCTCCTTCAGGGCCACCTCCCGCTCCTTGGCGCTGTCCAACGTCTCGGTCAGGGTGGTCAGCTTCAACTCCAGATCGGCATTGGAGTCCTTGGCGGCGCTCAGCTCCTTGCCCTTCTCGACGAGTTGGCCCTGCAGTTCACCATGAGCGAGGGCGTCCTTCTCGCGCTCGCATTGGAGCGCGGCAAGCTCTTCATCCTTCTTCTTCAGATCAGCCTCCAGCTGCGCCACTTTTGTTTCCAACTCTTTCTTGGCGGCCTCGGCAGCTGCGGCAGCGTCTTTCGCTTCCTTGAGGGCCCTGCCAAAAGATTGCTCGCGCGCGGCAAGCTCCTCCTCATAGCTGTCCAGATTTACCTTCCGTTGCGTCAGCTCACCTTCCCGCACGGACAGCTCCTCGGCGGACAGCCGCTGTTGCTCTCCGGCTTCTGCCTTCTCGAGGAGGAAGGCCTTCTGCGCCTCGGCAAGCTGCGCCCTCTCCTCTGCGATGGATCGGAGGGCCTCCTGGTTACGACTCTGGAGCTCCTCCGCATGCTTCTCAATGTCAACTCCCGCTTGCGCGACAAGCGCTTCCCGAGACTCCAGTTTGGCTTGTCGGGCGTGGTAGAGCGACAACAACCTCCGCAGCAGCTGTTCCTCCTCAGGCTCACTGCTGCTGCTTGGCGCGTCGACCATTGACAACCCAGCGGAGGCAAGCACTTCTCCGTCAAAAACTTCTCCTTCAACCGGCGCCCTGGAGCTCGAAGCCCAGGGGAGCTTGATGAAGATACCGTCGCCGGCCTTCAAGTAGGCGCCGGGCTGGGGCTCTTCGGAGCCTGGCGCTGCGTCAGCAGCGGAAGGATCGGCGGTTGGCGTAGCGCCTTGCGCTCCTGCGGCCCCAGGGTCGTCAGTGCGATCGCCGGATCCCTCGCCAGCTCCTGCGCCAGCAGCCTTGGCGGCCTCTTCGCCGGCAGGATCATCAGCGTCGGCCTCTTCCTCGGTGGCGGCGGCCTCATCAGTATTGCCATGCACGTCCTCCTCGCCGGTGGCCTCGGTCTCCATCGGCTCCGTGGAAGGAGGATCTGAAGACAGGAAGAGGGAGAAAAAGTCAAGCAAATATCCAGAAAGAAGATCAGAAAAAGAAGAACCCAAGGGAAGTTTTTCGACAAGAAGGATTACCTGTGCTGGGCTCTGTAGTCATGGGCTCCGCCACCAGGGGATCGCTGATCCCGCCCCTTGCCGGGGACCTCTCCCTTGCCGGAGAGCGCTCCCTTGCCGGGGAATCCTCCCTTGGCGGCGTAGTTGAAGCAGATAGCACCTCAGAGGCGGCTTCCGGTTGCTCCTGGTGAGCCTGTTCTGCTCCTACACAGGCAAACCAACAGACAAGATATCAGCAAAGAAAAAACACCTATGCGCACCCAACAGCGGGAAGTAAGACTATGTACTTACGTTGGGGGCTGCGCTGGGGGCTGCTTCGAGGAGTGATTGCCGGGTCCGACAAGGTGGTCTCAGACGCGCCCTCTGTCGTCACGACGGGATCGTCCTCGATGACAACCACGGGGACCTTGGCTCTTCGCGCTCTCCGGGCCAGAGTCACGAAAGGAACAAGGTTCAGAAGAAAGCAGATCAGATACAAGACAAGAAACCGCAAGAATTGAAGAAATACAAACACAACAGAGAAACTTACTCCTCTTCTTCCTCCTCGTCGGAGCTGAGTGCGGAGAGGTCAAAGTCTGGTACTCTTTCAGCACGACGGGATGGAGGAGTAGGCTCCCTTGGCCGCTTGGCGGGAGCTGCGGCAGGATCAGAAGCGGCGGCCCGAGAGGACCCCGCTCCAGTTGCCGGCGCGGTGTGAGATGCTCCCGCGGCACCGGTGCTTGCCGCGGTGGAGCGTGTCCCGCGGCGCAGTGGCTGTTGACCCGCCTGTCGCCCTGCTATGTCTCCGGTCCTGCGGAGGCGCCTTCTTGTTGGAGCTGGGGGCTGCACTGGGAGCTCCGCTTGCGGCAAGTTGATTGAAGACGGCCGGCCGCTTGCATCCTCGGCAGGCCCGCTCGATTCGGCTTCGGGCCCTCCCTCGCCGACGATTTCCCCGACAAGCTCGTCTCGATTGGCAAGGCTTGCCGCCGCGGCTGCCTCTGCCTCCTCTACGGTAAACCCAAAATCGCCCGCGGCGGCAGCCGCCGCCGCCTCTTCCGCCCTGGTGGCGATGCGCCGCATCTCGTCTTCGGTGGTGTCGCGGGTGAGGATCCTCTGCTCGTCGGCGCAGACCGCTACCTCCACCAAGCTATCGAAGAATTGCTGTACGACCTCGTCGGCGGGCTCCTGCCAAGTTGGAATGATTCCATGCGAGTCGCACTCCGGCATCATTGCGTGGATGCGATCAAGCGAAGAATTATTGCACAACGGGACGACGCCCTGCGGAAGCCTGAACCACTCAGGATGATTGGGGTCGTGCTTGAACAGCTCTTTGAGCATCGCATCTAACTCCAAGACAGTGAAATTGAAGTTGAGGCCCGGACGCAACCTCATGATGTCCGCCGGACCCCCGAACAGCCAGGTGGGCCGCCCCTTCTCCTGCAGAGGGCGTCTGGCGGCGAAGAAGTCCGCGCCAACGCGCTTCTGATGAAGCCGGAAAGCCTGAGTCGCAAGATCCGGGTGGTGGCGATCTTCAGCCTAGCATCGTCCGCCGCCAGGGCGCTCCAATCATTGCCGCGCACTGCTGGGGTTTGGCACAGGGCTGTGAATGGCTGCGGGTTCTCCTCAACGATCCAGCACCATTCCGCTCTCCACTCATCCCATTTGCTGTGGAGCTCCCCGTCCAGATACGTCTCCTTCTTGCCGGTTCTCGAGATCCAAGCGATCCCGCCAGCTAAGGGCTCTCCTCTCTCGACCCGGGGATGAAGTAGTGGCGGAAGAGGGCTAGGTTTGGATGGATTCCGACAAAGTTCTCGCAGATATGTCCGAAAACCGCCATGGTCAGGACAGCATTGGGGGTGAAGTCAAGGAGATGGAACCCGTAGGTGTTCATGATGTCACAAAAGAAATCAGAGAAGGGCGGGCAGAGCCCGCAGTAGAAGAACAGCGCGAAGAAAGGGTATCCCTTTGGAGCCCGTTTCGAATCAGAAGCGGCGGCAGAGAGTACCTTGGTGCGCGGATGCGCCCGCATCTCCGTCGACCAGAAGAGATAGAACCATTCCCTCATGTCCTTCCCGGAGAGCTCGGGGAAGGTTGCCCGCTCCTTCCGTAGCGCCTCAAGCCGCAACGCCTCGGCCGACTTCGCACCCTTCCCAGTCTTCGGAGCCATGACGGAGGCGGTGGGGGAGGTCGAGGGCGTTGGCGGCGACGGTGGCGACGGGGGGCGGAGCGCTGCTCTCTTTCGGCTTTGGAAGCGGAGGGGAGCGGCGGAGATTTCTGATATTGGAACCGCAAATGGCGAAGGTGGGGGAACTGCCCCTGTTTCCCCTGCTTATAAAGAGGAGGAGGCGAACGTTACGCTTTTTCCGAATAAAGAATCACCCACGATCTCTCCCACGACGCCGCATTCGACGCGTGCCGTTACGGGAGGGCGCGGTGGATACGGAGTCGGATACGGTGTGGACTCAGGCCGCGCGTGCCCGTGCCCTGTTTTGGGCCTGGCCCAACAGCGCTCGGCACCGTGTGTGGCCCAGGCCCGGGGGCTCCTGTCGGTGTACTAAAGTAGGGGTACCTTAGTATCCCGAACTTGTGCACGGGCAGTTGCAGCGTCCCGCGGCAAGGCTTGCCGGGTGCCCGCCAAGGTCCTCTGTGGTCCCTTTTGATGCCATTCAAGAACAAAGTGTTTTAACTGGGAAGGACAAGGCCCCGGCAAGAGGAGCTTGCCGGGAAGGCCAACCAAGGCAATTCAAGGAACTTGCCGCGACGCGCCGCGCGTCCCGGCAAGACCCGGCGAGCGACAAGCTTTCGGGCGCGACAAGACAACGACCGCGACAAGGCGCTTGCCTCGGCGAAGCCACCACTCTATGCCCATGCTCCAGCGCATCCGACGACGTGTCGCCACGGGATCGTTCCAGGCGCACGTGGCGAGAGGCTGTGTAGCCAAGCGGTGCGAGGTGGCGAGCGAAGATGACTAGATGGCCATCGTGGCAAGCGGAGGCGTCCCTAACGGTCGCTTTTCTGCACTTTTTGGGCGAGGCGGGCGGGCATTAAATGCTCTTGTCCCATGTCGTCAGAGTTAGGTAGGATCCACTGTAGAAGCAGTTGTACCAACCACTCCTTTTACACTTTTACCCCTGCATGCGTTGCCACCTGTCGGTGACCCCTTGAGACTATAAAAGGAGGCCCATGCGCAACGTAGAAGGGGTTCGACTCATTCAAAACCAGAACACTCCCACGCTCTCGAGCAAGAGCATAATACAACCACAAAGCAGCAGTAGGAGTTTTATCTCTCCGGAGAGCTCCGAAGCTGGGTAAAATCGCTCGTGTGCTCGCCTCGATCCGCTCTTCGTGCGATCCCCGCTCCTTGCCGGACCGAAAGGGGCCCTGTCCCATAGGTGTTTGTTTCCCACGACACTTTGTGCTCACTACTAAATTGCAAATCATTGTTAATTAAAATTGGCTTTGATATACCTTGGGATCCGGGTGGATTCATTACTTGAGCACTATATGCCTAGCTTAATGGCTTTAAAGAAAGTGCTGCCAGGGAGACAACCCGGAAGTTTTAGAGAGTCATTTATTTCTATTGAGTGCTTTCATATAGTTTAAAAACAAAAGAATAAATAGGCGAACCCGAAAACTTTTCAAAAAGGAAAGTGAAAGTTAGAGAGATAAGCATTGTTGAAGTGGGAGAGCTCCTTGAACTTTGTTCATGCTCACGGAAACTTTGTGAATCTTGATTACAGAAACTTTTCATCAAAAATAGTTATCCCCTTGTACAATACCATTGTATTATAAAAATAATGTGCCAAGGTTTGCCTTTAGGATGTTTACAATGCTTGTTGGTTTGTACGGTGCAGGACAGAAACTTTGGCTGTAGTGCGTGATTTTACATTTTTAACTGGAACATCAATTAGTTCTGATTCCTTTTGCACTGTCTTTATATACAACTTTTTTATTTTTCCTAATTTTGGTAGAATTTTAGGGGTACCAGAAGTATGGTGGATGTTCAGATTGCTACAGACTGTTCTGTTTTTGACAGATTCTGTTTTTGATGCATAGTTTGCTTGTTTTGATGAATCTATCAATTTATATTAGTGGATTAAGCCATGGAAAAGTTATATTAAATTAGACACAATGCAAAAATAAAATATGAATTGGTTTTCAACAGTACTTAGAGTGGTGATTTGCTTTATTATACTAACGGATCTTACCGAGTTTTCTGTTGAAGTTTTGTGTGGATGAAGTGTCTAAGCGAGGATATCTCGATATGAGGAAAAGGAAGAGAGGCAGGAGCTCAAGCTTGGGGGTGCCCGAGGCACCCCAAGTAAGTATTCAAGGAGACTCAAGTGTCTAAGCTTGGGGATGCCCCGGAAGGCATCCCCTCTTTCTTCAACAAGTATCGGTATGTTTTCGGATTCGCTTCGTTCATGCGATATGTGCAAGTCTTGGAGCGTCTTTTGCATTTAATTTTCACTTTTCTTCTATGCACCATGCTGGTATGAGATAGTCCTTGGTTGATTTATAGAATGCTCATTGCACTTCACTTAAATCTTTTGAGTATGGCTTTATAGAATTCTTCATGTGCTTCACTTATATTATTTGAAGTTTGGATTTCCTGTTTCTCTTCACATAGAAAACCGTCATTTGTAGAATGCTCTTTTGCTTCACTTATATTTGTTAGAGCGTGGGCATATCTTTTGTAGAAAGAATTAAACTCTCTTGCTTCACTTATATCTATTTAGAGAGATGACAGGAATTGGTCATTCACATGGTTAGTCATAGAATCCTACATAAACTTGTAGATCGCTGAATATGATATGTTTAATTCCGTGCAATAGTTTTGCGATATAAAGGTGGTGATATTAGAGTCATGCTAGTGGGTGGTTGTGGATTGTAGAGACACTTGTGTTGAGGTTTGCAAGTCACGTAGCATGCACGTATGGTAACCGTTGTGTGACAAATTTGAGGCATGGGGTGTTTCTTTGATTGTCTTCCTTATGAGTAGCGGTCGGGGACGAGCGATGGTCTTTTCCTACCAATCTATCCCCCTAGGGGCATGTGTAGTAGTACTTTGCTTCGAGGGCTAATAAACTTTTGCAATAAGTATATGAGTTCTTTATGACTAATGTGAGTCCATGGATTATACGCACTTTTACCTTTCCATCATTGCTAGCCTCTTTGGTACCGTGCATTGCCCTTTCTCACCTCGAGAGTTGGTGCAAACTTCGCCGGTGCATCCAAACCCCATGATATGATACGCTCTATCACACATAAACCTCCTTATATCTTCCTCAAAACAGCCACCATACCTACCTATTATGGCATTTCCATAGCCATTCCGAGATATATTGCCATGCAACTTCCATCATCATCATATACATGACATGAGCATTCATTGTCATATTGCTTTGCATGATCGTAAGATATCTAGCATGATGTTTTCATGGCTTGTCCGTTTTTTGATGTCATTGCTACGCTAGATCATTGCACATCCCGGTACACCGCCGGAAGCATTCATATAGAGTCATATCTTTGTTCCAGTATCGGGTTGTAATATTGAGTTGTAAGTAAATAAAAGTGTGAGGATCATCATTACAGAGCATTGCCCCATGAAAAAAAAGGGAAAAAATGAAAGAAAAAGGAAAGGCCAAAGAAGCCTGAATAAAAAAGGGGGCCAAAGAAGCCCACAGAAAAAAAGAAAAAAAAGAAAAAGAAAAGGGGCAATGTTACTATCCTTTTTCCACACTTGTGCTTCAAAGTAGCACCATGTTCTTCATATAGAGAGTCTCCTATGTTGTCACTTGCATATACTAGTGGGAATTTTTCATTATAGAACTTGGCTTGTATATTCCAACGATGGGCTTCCTCAAATGCCCTAGGTCTTCATGAGAAAGCAAGTTGGATGCACACCCACTTAGTTTTCAGTTTGAGCTTTCATACACTTATAGATCTTAGTGCATCCGTTTCATGGCAATCCCTACTCCTCGCATTGACATCAATTGATGGGCATCTCCATAGCTCGTTGATTACCCGCGTCGATGTGAGACTTTCTCCCTTTATTGTCTTCTCCATATAAACCTCCACCATCATATTCTATTCCACCTATAGTGCTATATCCATGGCTTGCGCTCATGTATTGCGTGACGGTTGAAAAAGCTTAAGCGCGTTAAAAAGTATGAACCAATTGCTCGGCTTGTCATCAGGGTTCTGCATGATGGGAGCATTTTGTGTGACGAAAATGAAGCATGGCCAAACTATATGATTTTGTAGGGATAAGCTTGCTTTGGCCTTGTTGTATTGAAAAGACATGATTGCTTTATTAGTATGCTCGAAGTATTATTGTTTTTTATGTCAAATGATAGACTATTGCTTTGAATCACTCGTATCGCTGCGGCTATCACCGGCCGAGATCGATGAACAGTGTGCCAAGGGTCTCTACTACAATTGCGACAACAAGCACACCCCCCGCCATAGTTGGCGCTCCCGCTGGCGTCCCTGCGCTCGACGTCGTCTCCTCGCCGGCGGCTCCCCGCCTCGCCTCCCCGCCCCGCCCAGGCTCCTCCAGCGTCCGCGCCAGCCCCCTGCCTCTCCCGCGTCGGAGGCGGTTCTCTGGCCAGCTGCGCGGAGGATCCCCTTTCCCTCCGCCCGCCCGCCTCGCCGGTCCCGGCCTCCCGCGCCCAGCAGACCGCCTCCTCCTCCTGCCCGGCCGGGAGCTCAGCCCCCACGAGAGGTTCGGCTCTGGCGGCGGTCGCCCCTCTCCCCTGCGGCTCCCGAGTCCCCCTTCCGCTCCCTCCTAGCAGGGCCTTGGCTGGCAGAGCCCCGTCGCCGGGCAGGCGCTCTGGGCGTGGCTGGGCGCTCGAGAGGGCGCCGCCCGCTCCTCGTGGCGCCGCCCGGCCAGTGGTGGCCAGGCCGCCGGGCCTCCCGCCCTCCTCCCCATCGCCGGCGGGCTCCTTCCCCTCAGCTTTTTCTCACAGGTCACGTCGCGCCGCCCCATTCCGGCCGTTCATCGCCCATTTCGGGAGCTCTAGCCTCCGTGTGCGGACGGTGCGGGCGGCGGTGCCCCCCCTCCTTCCCTCTCCGCCCGGCGGCGGCGCTCGATGCCGGGCGGTGGTAGGGTCGCCCCGCCCGCCACCTCGCATGCTGCTGGGCCGCCCGCCCGGCTGTTGGGCTCTTGGGCCCGGCCCATCCCGGCCGATGGACCCCTCACTGGCTGTTGGGCCTCCCGGCCCTCCTCGGATCGGCCCACCCGCCCCCTCTCCCAAGTGGGCCGGCTGGCTCTAACCCTAGGCCGGGATCGCGGCCTCAACCTCGTCTGGCCACCCTCGGCTTTCATCTCCCTCCCCGAACCCCCGCCACTCTCACCTGACCCCGACCCCTTCCGCCCCCCCTGCCATCTCCGGCAACCAGCGCCGCCATCTCCCCCGGCCGGCAGGTCCGGCGCTGTCCTCCTTGCCTCCTCCTCCCTACCCCACCTCCTCTCCAGCCTTGCCTCCTCCATCCGCACCCGGCCCAACAGAGGATCGAAAGTATGTCTAGAGGGGGGTGATTAGACTACTTGACAATATAAAAATTCTGCCTTTTGACAAAGAACAGTTTTTGATAGATTCACAATTATGATCAAGTCAAGCATCACCCTACACATGCAATTCTAGAGTATAGGCAGTGAAAGTTGCTGATAGTTTAGGAGATGTATCACTAAGCACTTGAGCAACGAGATCATCATCATAACCTCATCCCCTTTTAATAGTATTGGCTTTTCCTATGGACTCAATGTGATCTTGGATCACTAAACCAAAAATGGAGTCTTGAGCTTTTGCCAATGCTTGCCTTAGCATTTTGAGGGGTCCACTTCTTGATCCTTGCCATACCCATATCACTGAACTTTCGAAATGATTCTCAAGTAACTATTAGTTCAATGATATATATGTTGTTATTAATTACCAAAACCACCCGGGATTAGTTGCACTTTCAATCTCCCCTTTTGGTAATTGATGACAACATATAGATCAAAGCTTCGACAAAGGATATAATCATTGAATAATATAAATCGCTTTGAGAAGTATGTGATAAGCAAGAGCTCCCCCTAAATTTGTGCATTATTTAAGATTTGCGTTTGAATGCAAATGCACAATCGATTAGGATCATGGGTCACTCTTCCATGTCACATACATCTTGGTGGAGCGCACAAAATGATAAGAATGAACAGCATGCACCCAATCACCAAGACATGAGTAAATGGTCATACAAGATAGGAATAGCATATGATAAGCATTAAGCACACATTAAAGCATAAATGCGACCAAGCACTCATTAAGGTAGAATGAGGCGGAGTATCAAACACACTGAATGTCTCGAAAACCAAAAGTATCTCAAAGAAACCGCAAAAGAACGAAAAGAGCAAAAGCGCAAAGACAACAGCACTCTCTCTCTCGAAGTCCTATGATCTATACAATTTCTCCCCTTTGGCAACAAGTTACCAAAAGTTCAAAAAGCATAGAGCTAAGCGTCCTTGTGGACTCTGCTGGTGGCTCCGTGCAGGTTGATGTCGGAGTGGATATGACAAAGATCGGCGAAGACTTGACTAATGTCTCATCTTTGGAGGAGTGGTCCTTTGGAGCTGGAGTTAGATAGCTGCGGGAACTGTGGAGGTCTTTGAAGCTGTAGTCCCGTGTCGATCACGGAATAGCAGCTGATCGAGGTCCTGTGGGAACCGGAGCGATCTGTTCTTGAGAATCTGGACTAAGTCATCCTGCATCTCACGCATAAGTTCTTCCTTCTCCGCTTTGCTTCCTCAATATCTCGCCTCGAGCTTGTTGGCGGTCACTTGCATCGACATGGTGACAACCCGTGAATAGATAAGGTGTAGGCAGAGAAGAAGAGTCATCACAAATTGCGAAGTTTTTGCAAAAAATGAGTTCAAATTCTAGTATTAGGTTTTCACGAGAAGACATTTCGTCGGACCGAGTTTAAGATTCGTGAATCCGAAGTGTTAAGCGAAGCTTTCACACCACTTTCGGTTTGACGAAGTGGGTTTAAATCTTGCCGAAAACACTAGTGTTTCACAGAATTTTCATTTCGGTCACACCGATTTGCACAACTTCGGTTGGACTGAAGGTGCGATGCAATGGCCATGGGCCAAATCGGTCATACCGAAACTATAAAATCGGTCTCACCGAGATGTGTTCGGCGGAAACCTAACCCTAAAACTTTTACTCGAATCTAGTCCAAACGAACTAAGCTGGTGTACAGGAGGATTTCAATCGTGGCAAGATACTAGGCAATCCAAACGTGCATTGAATCGGAGATGGGAGCACGAGTGGGATCAAAACTCACCCTAACTTGGTGGAGTTTTTCTCTGGCGGCAACGGCGCGGAGGAGATGTCCGCTGGCGGCGACGGAGACCTGCGGCGGCGCCTGAGCGGCATTTACGGGCGATCCGGAGACCAAGGCGGCGGCAGCAAGGGGTGTGGGGCGAAACGTTTGAAGGAGGAATCAACGCTGCCCTCGAATATATACCCCTTCATTGTCGGTGGGACGAGTTGTAAACTTCGGTGGCACTGAGATGGATAACTGCTAAGCGATTATGCACTTGATCACGCCGAAAATCACAACTTCGGTTTCACCGAGGTGAAAACCTAGATCAGTCTAAATGCTTTCGGTTCGACCGAGTTTGAGTGAGTTAGTCGACCGAAATCAATTAGAAGGTTTTGGAAATTAGCCTTGACGGATCGGTGGCTCAGAGTGCTCCTCACCCGAGGGTCCGAAAATGACTTGTTCAAAGTTTGTGATGTAAGCATGAATAGAATTTGAGACAAGAAAGCATAGATAGCTAGGGGAGGTACTTAGGCATTCTTGTCCATCCATTTGGTCGAAAAAAATCAAAAGCGACCAAAACAACAAATGGATGTCCTCGAATGGACAAAATCATGCATCCAACATGCTCACACAATAAGATAGCAAATGAAATATGTGTCAAACATGCATAACCAAAACTCTAGCAACTAACACACAATTTGTCGATGACTAGGTCATCTTTATATGAGTATATTGACTTAGGAGCCAAATGAGAACATTTGATCATAGGTCATACTCATCGTTTAAGCACAAGTGGGGTTACCACTTTTACATAAAGCATTGATGTGTTCACATCATTTGAAGATGCTTTAGCTCAATTTTTAGAGCAAAGCTCCCCCTAGATGTGAGAACCCCTTTTAAAGGGTCAAACTAACCTTGGGTTGTCGTAGAACACTTCATGTAGATGTTGAAGATGTGGATGCTCAATGTTGATGGAGATCATCAAGAGTTGGGAGCTATCCTTTGGATTCGGGCACTTTCAATACCTACATGGGTTAGTCCCACAAGGAACAAACATGGATATCCATGGACATAGATTGAAGTTCACAATAGATGATGTCCATGAAAGCAATGATTACCTTGTCCCTTGACTTACCAACAAGAGGGTTTGTGACTCCATGAACTAGTGCACAATGTGGAAGTTGATTGCACAAGTTTTCGCCAAAATGAATGTGAGTGAAGTATGTTGGCGGAGTCACCCTCAAGAACTTTCTAGTTCTTCTTCTTCGGGATCCACATCATCTTGATGGGAATCCTTGGGGTTGTAGTTGAGCTTGACGAAGTAGAACTTGACGTTTCCTTGGGAACCCACTTGACCATGGCTTGAGGTGCTTCAACAAATGCATCAATCTCCTCTTGAAGCTTGTCCTTGCCTTTTAGCTTGTGGTCTTGTGGTGGAAGGTCATCTTGAGCTTGTTCCACATTGGAAGAAGTAGGATCATACTTCTCCTTTTGAGGAACAAACTGTGGAGTAGGGTATTGACCTTCTTCCCACTCAACACCTTCGGCGTTGAACTTTTGCTCAAAACCAATTCCTTGATTCTTCCGGTGCCTTCCTTGCTTGCGAACAATTTCCTCAAAGTTCTTGCTTCCGGCAAGGCTCTTGTAGACACCTTTCTCTATAACCCCTTTCAATAAACTATTTTCTTGCTCAAGTGTAACTTGGCTTGAAACATTGTTAGTGGAATCAAGAGAACTACTAGAAGCAACAACATTGGATTTAGCATGGTTATTGTTACTACTAGAGAAAGAATTTTTCTAATGCTTGTCATGCTTAGTCTTAATGGGTGGCAAGAAATTAGACAAGAGAAGTCGTTTGGCAAGATATGAAGAACTCTTCTTTCGAAGATCGTCATTGATTGCTTTTAGGAACTCATGTTCTTGCTCTAGAGTGAGCTTCTCGAAGCGTAGCTTCTCATGAGATCTTAGGAGCTCTCTATGATCTTCTTGAGTTGTTTCATGAGATAACTTAAGAGTGTTTAGTTCTTTAGTTAGACGCTCAATCTCCTTCATAGCATTGTCATTCGACTCTTCTCGACTATAAAGACTACTAGCATGTTCATCATTACTAGGCTCATTGGATTTATCAAGCAAGAGCTCATCTTCACCAAGCAAGTCATCCTCATCACTATTGAAGTCAATGAATTTAGGGTGTGATACCTTGGGGCCTTTAGCCATGAAGCATCTTCCAATTCCCTCATTTGGTGAATCAAATAAGTCATAGGAGTTGGAGTTGGAGGATAAGAGAGCAAGACCGGCAACACCTTCATCTTGACTGTAGTCGGAGTTGGAGTGATAGCTTCCTTCGGATTGATTGTCGGAGTCGGAGCCGGAGACCCATTCACCTACATGATCTTGATGTTTTCTTCTTGTGTAGCTCCTTGATGACTTGTCTTTCCTCTCCGAATCCTTGCTTCTCCGAGAGGATCTTCGTTCATAACGATCATCTCTGCTCCTTCTCTCTTTCCGAGGTGACTCATCTCTTGAGCTTCTTCTTCTTGGAGATTGTTCTCTTCTCTTGTGGGGAGCCGTACACTCATTTGAGTAGTGTCGGGTCTTCCACAATTGTAGCGATTCGATCACGACTAGAAGATCTCTTTTCATCATATGATCTAGACTTTGAGCTTCTCTCTTTGCCTCTATTCTTGTAGAATTTGTTGAAGTTCTTGACCATTAGGCTTATCTCTTCATTGGAAACTAACTTGTCATTTGAGGTTGTGGGAGCGTCACTTGTAGCTTTGTAAGCACCACTTGACTTGTTGTGAAGCTCTTCCTTATCCTTAAGTGTCATCTCATGAGCAACAATTCTTCCAATGACTTCGGTTGGCTTGAGATTCTTGTAGTTTGGCATCATTTGGATCAAAGTGCACCTTGTGTCATACTTTCCATCAAAGCTCGAGAATATTCTTGATGATGAATCGATCGGTCATTTCTTCGCTTCCTAAGCCGGCAATCTCATTTGTGATGAGAGCAAGCCTAGAGTACATTTCAGCAACTCCTTCACCATCCTTCATCTTGAACTTGTCAAATTGACCTTGAAGAATGTCTAGCTTTGATTCCTTCACGGACTCGGTACCTTCGTGCATTTCAACCAAAGTATCCCAAATCTCTTTTGCATTCTCAAGGCGGCTGATTTTGTTGAACTCCTCGGGACACAAGGCATTGAAGAGAATGTCACAAGCTTGAGCATTGTTTTGCAACATCCATAATTCTTCCGTTGTAACCCGCGATCCGGAACTTTTCCTTCCTCGAAGAATTCACCCTGCATACCAACACAAATAATGCCCCATGCGGCTGGGTTATGGCCAAGAATATGCATTTTCATTTTATGCTTCCAACAAGCAAAATTTGTACCATCAAAGTAAGGACCTCTCTGAAAATTACCCTCACTAGGCGCCATACTCTCCTAGGTTGTGAAACCAAGCTTATGGAGTCAATGCAATGGAAACCAATACAATGGAGACCAAAGCTCGATACCACTTGTAGGATCGAAAGTATGTCTAGAGGGGGTGATTAGACTACTTGACAATATAAAAATTCTGCCTTTTGACAAAGAACAGTTTTTGTGATTCACAATTATGATCAAGTCAAGCATCACCCTACACATGCAATTCTAGAGTATAGGCGGTGAAAGTTCTTGATAGTTTAGGAGATGTATCACTAAGCACTTGAGCAACGGATCATCATCATAACCTCATCCCTTTTAATAGTATTGGCTTTTCCTATGGACTCAATGTGATCTTGGATCACTAAACCAAAAATGGAGTCTTGAGCTTTTGCCAATGCTTGCCTTAGCATTTTGAGGGGTCCACTTCTTGATCCTTGCCATACCCATATCCTTTGAACTTTACGAAATGATTCTCAAGTAACTATTAGTTCAATGATATATATGTTGTTATTAATTACCAACACCACCCGGGGATTAGTTGCACTTTCACCCGGCATGCCTCGGGAATGGGAAGACTCCGCGCCCCGCGACAAGCGCAAGGCCGGCGAGCTCCACCGGGAGCCCACCCGGCCCTCCCTTGACAGCGTCCGTCGCGAGGAGGAGCTCCGCAGGGAGCTGCGCGAGCTTCGGGATCGTCGCCGGTCCCCTCCCGCCCATGAGGCAGGGCAGTCCCGCTCCCGCGGACTTCTCCGGCCGATTAAGCGCGGCCGCGGCGCTCCCCTCGCCTTCCCGCTGGGCTCGTTCTCCTTCCCTTCCCGCCCATGAGGCAGGCTCTCCACGCCCGGGATGGGATTCTCCCCACCCGGCGAACCACATGGCGTTATGTGCCACCCACGCCGCTGCCTCGGGAGTGTGGCTCCGGCCTTGGCTCCCGAGGTGGCCCGGCATGATGACGGCCCGGCCCGGCCAAGAATAAGCGGCGTGGCGTGCGCCCCGCGCCGCCCGTCCCCGCCCGGCGGGCAGCTCAACCCAGCGCGCGGGGCCGTCTCGGCCTCCTCGCCCCCTGCTTCAACTGTGGGGTGAGGGGCCACTCTCAGGTTGCCTGCGTCAACCCTCAGCGATGCTACATCTGCAAGGACCCCGGCCACCCGGCCATCCTATGTCCGGATAGACCGGTGGACAACGAGCTCATGATGTATGGGCATGGGATTGAGGGGTTGGGTTTCTTCCACCTCGAGGTCCCGGATGCCTCCCCGCCGTCTCCATCCCTCCAGGCGATTGTCACGGTCGTCGATGGTGTGGCGTCACCTGAGATGATCGAGGCGGAGCTCAACCACCTCTACCGGCACAAGTGGGACTGGGTGGTCACCCCTTCCGCTGCCCACATCTTCTCCGTAGTCTTCCCACTCGATCATTCTCGGCTCTGTGACGCCGTAGTGGCGGATCACCCTCGCCCTCAACCAGCTGGTGGTCGAGATTTCGAGCCAGTTCTCGGCCTTTCGGGTTGTGGCCGTCCTCGACACCGCTGGATCCTCATCTCGGCCTGCCCGACATTGCGCGTGATCCGAGCCCGTCATTCGCCCGGATGTCCGTCTCTGGGCAAGGTGGTGGTCGTGGATGAGCTCTCTCTCCGCAAGGAGGAGGAGGTCAGGTCAAGGTCAAGTGTCTCGACTCCACTAAGCTCCGCACCTCCGTCGCGTCTTCTTCAACGACCAGGGCTTTGACCTCGGGATTGCCCCGAGCCTCCCAACCACATTGGGCGCCCCCGCTCCTTCGACGCTGGCCTCCCCGGAGGCAACCCAGGGACCGGTGGAGACTACCACGGGCGGCACCGTTCCCGCCGTTCGGATGAGGAGGGGCATCTGAGGACTCCCGCTCCCCCTCCGTCTCTCCTCCCCCCACCGACAGGGGGGGCCAGGGCCGCAAGACCGCACTCCTCCCCTGGCTGGTCGACCCTGCTCTCGCGCCGGCCTCTTCCTCCGAGGGGAGCGACATCTCTAGTGTCGGTATGGTTGTCTGCCCGGCTTCCTCCCCGCGCTCTCCGTCACCATCCTTAGCCTCCGGGAGGGTCTCGGCGGCCATGGCCGTCGGTGCCTCTCCCTCTCGCGGGGCATTGGAGGCGCCTCTGGAGGGGATTGCATCGCCGGTGGAGGTCCACCTCTTCCCGACCTCTAGCGCCCTCCCCGACCCGTCCCCCCCTCCGAGGGTGGTTGCCCCGGCCGCCCACTCCCCCCCGCCCGCCAACCCGGTGCCGTCGTCCACGGAGAGGATGGATGCCCTGCATGCCCCCTCCCTCCCAGGCGCCGACCCGACGTCGTCGCCCCTCCCCGCCCCGTCACCGCCGCCTCCTCCTCCTCAGGATGGGGCGCCGCTGGCGGACCCTCTCTTCTCCGGCTGCTCCGGACCTCCTCTACTGGCGCCGCCTTCCTCGCCGGGCCTGAGGGCGGGGGCAACCCACGTGCTCACCCCGATGGGGGCCCAGCCTCCCCCTCCCCGCTCGGCTGCTTACTCCCGTCGCGGCAGGTCGACCTCCTCCCCGGTGGTGGCGTCTCGCCGGAGTGTGCGGCTGGACGCGGCCCACCCGGAGGGATCCCCGGCGCTTCCCATCCGCGAGCGGGCCGAGATCCGCGCGGCTGCCCGTAACACAGGCAGTACACTCCCGTCCCCCTTCGCCCGTCTCGTTCCTTCTCTGCCCTAGAATCTATCCCCCTTGGCACCCTTGCCAAAGTAGCCTCCGACTCTGCCATCATTTTCGAGGGTAGGTCGGCCCCCTAGTTCAGATCGCTGCCATTCGGGCACGCGAGATCCTTGAGGAAGCTTGCGAGTCGGGCTGCTTTCCTTTCCCCGGGCGCACTGCGGGCGGGGTACCTCTCTTCTTCCGGGCGGCGTCAGGCCCCTCCACCCCGGCGAGATCCGCGCCGCACCTGGCCCGCCTGCCGCTCTCGCGCCCAGGCGCCTCCGAGTCTGGGTCAAGCAGCCCCAGATGGCTCCATATTGCGAGCCCTCTTCACGGAACATCCGCGGCTTCGGCCATGATGGTCGTCGCCGCCAGCTTGTGGAGTACATGCGAGATGAGCGCATTGACATCGTGGCTGTCCAAGAGACCATGCGTCGCGAATTCTCGCTCCCCGAGCTTGAGCGTTTGAGCTCCCACCTCTTTGCGTGGCACTGGCTCCCTTCTAGTGGGGCGCGGGCCCTCGGGTGGCATCCTTTTAGGCGTAAAGGATGCCACATTAGAGTGGGCAGTATGGACCGGGGAATTCTTCGTCGACATGGAGCTTTTAGAGATCTCTTAATTTCAAATGGGAGATCATCATTGTCTGGACCCGCCGACCATAGTAGGTCGGCGGCCTTCGAGAGCTTGGATCTCGGCAGCCTCCCTCCCGTGGTGGTGGGGCGACTTTAACTGCCGAGTAGCGGAAGACAAGAACAATGGCAATGTCGCGCTTTGCGAAATGCAGATGTTCAATGACTTCATCGCTGACCTCGCCCTGCGGGAGATTGATAGGATTGGTGCGCGGTTTACCTGGACCAATCGTCAATCCTCCCCGACCCAGTCCGTCTTGGACAGGGTCCTTGTCTTCCCGGATTGGGACCTCCGCTTCCCCCTCTCCTCTCTCCGCGCCATCACTAGGATCGGCTCGGACCATGTCCCCCTCCTTCTCTCCTCTGCGGACGAGCGTCCGCCTATCCCTCCCCGCTTCCGCTTTGAGACCTTCTGGATCTCCCAGGCTGGTTTCAAGGACGCAGTCTGCGCCCGGTGGATTGCGGCCCGTACCCACCCTCATCCCAGGCCTCCTTCGGCCATTGACACGTGGCACCATGCGGCGTGGTAGACAGTTTATGAAGGATGGGGGCCAACCTTGGGCGTGATTCGAGAGCGCAAGAAAGCGCTTCTATCCGCGATCCAAGCTCTTGACCTCCGGGCTGACTTGGTGGGTCTCTCTCCGATGAGTGGCTCTCTCGATATGACCTCGAGGACCAACTATCCGTTATCTACTCAATGAGGAGGCCTATTAGGCGCATCCGGGCGCCAGAAGTGGGTCTGAAGGGTGATGCGAATCCGCCTACTTCGAGCGATGCATGCGGCCGCCATAGACGCAACACCATCCCCCTCCTTTGGGATGGGGACACCCTCCTCCAGGACCCTCGCGACATCCGGTCTCATGTCGATAGTTTCTATAGGTCCCTCTTTTCCGCCGCTCCTAGGACCGGCGTGTCCCTCGCCCATGATTGTTGGGCCGGTAGTCAGTTAGTTTCCAGGGCGGAAAATTCCGCCCTGACGGCTCCCTTCTCTGAGCAGGAGGTCTGGGAGGCTATCAAGGGTATGAATTCCTCCTCGGCCCCTGGTCCTGATGGCCTCCCCGTTCTTTTCTTCCAGACCTTTTGGCACGTCATTAAACCCGAGGTCATGGCCATCTTCGAGGAGTTCTTCGTGGGTGCCATCGACCTCGGTCGCCTCAACTATGGGATCATCTCTCTCATCCCCAAGGTCCCTGGGGCGTCCGACATCCGCCCGATTCCGCCGATCACGGTCATCAATGTGATCTTCGGATCTTGGCCAAAGATGCGCCAATAGGGTGACCTGTGGCTGACGGATTACCCACCTAACGATCGGCCTTCATTAGAGGGCGATATATCCTGGACGGGGTTTTGGTCCTTCATGAGGTTCTTCATGAGGTCCGGGCCAAACACCTTAAGGCGGTGTTTCTGAAGATAGATTTTCACAAAGCCTATGACACGGTCAGCTGGACCTTCCTCAGAGAGGTCCTTCTTCGGAAGGGCTTTGATGACCGCTGGATCACCAGAGTCATGCAAATGGTCTCTTGTGGCCGCCGGCGTTAACATCAGCGGCGAGTTGGTCCTTCTTCCCTACCCTCGTGGGGTGCGCCAAGGCGATCCCTTCTCCCCGTTCCTCTTCAACATGGTGGTTGACGCCTTGGCCGCCATTCTTGATAAGGCCAAGGCTGCGGGTCACATTCGTGGGATTACCCCCCATCTCTCGGGGCTCAGGATCTCCATCCTGCGGTATCTTGGCGACCACGATCATCATGGTCGAAGGCTCGGAGACGGACATCGCCAACCTCAAGTTCCTCCTTCTCTGCTTCCAACAAATGTCGGGCCACAAGATCAACTTTGATAAGAGCGACGTCATGATATTGGGATATTCCCCTTTGGAATCTCAGGCTATCGCCAATCGGCTGAACTACCGCCTGGGCTCGTTCCCCTCCTCCTACTTGGGGACCCCTATCAGTGACTCGCGCCTCTCTGCCGCGGACTTGAGGCCTGCTATCTCTAAGCTCCAATCCCGGTGCGAGCCCTGGCAGGGGAGATGGCTCTCTAAGGCGGCCCGCACTATTCTTATCAACTCTTCTCTCTCTAGCCTGCTGCTGTTCCTTATGAGCTTCTACAGCCTCCAGGAGTCCCTTCATAAGGAGATTGCCAAGATCCAGTCTCGCTTCTACTCGGCTGGTGAACATGATAAGCAGAAGTACCACATGGTCAGCTGGCCTGACATCTGCAAGCCCCGGGAGCAGGGTGGCCTGGGTATCATGTGCTCCAAGCGAATGAACATCGCTCTCCTCTCCCGTTGGCTCTGGCGCATCGCCCAGGGCCAGGGTGGCCTCTGGCTGGACATCATCCGGACTAAATACCTTCGGGGTCAGCCCCTTGCCTTCATCGTGATCAGGCGGCTCCCGATTCTGGCGATCCATTGTTCAGCTTCTCCCGGTGCTGCGCATTGCGACCTCCATCTCGGTGGGATCTGGCCTCTCCACTCTCTTCTGGTACGACCGTTGGGCGGGTGACTCCCCCTTCGCGGCCCGCTTCCCTGCCCTCTTCTCTATTGCAGTTGACCACATGATTTTCGTCAATAGGGCCCTTCTTGATCTGGGGCGCCTTGCCTTCCGCCGTCCGTTTGGGCCGGCGGAATCCGCCGCCTGGCGTGAGTTGCTTGATTGTGTTGCGTTGCATGAGCCGCTTGTGGATGATAGGCCGGACTGTACCAGGTGGAGACTTGAGCCGTCGGGCATGTTCACCACCCGGTCGCTCTATGCGGCCATCGCCCCCTCCTCCGCACCCCCCTTTATCGATGGTTTGGACCGTCCGGGTTCCTCTGAAGATTCGCATCTTCATGTGGCAATGGATCCGTGGTCGACTTCCGTCTGGTGTGGAGGTCCGGAAGCGCAATGGCCCCGGCTCCGGTATCTTCCCTCTCTGTGGCGTCCCGGAGGACTCGAACCACATCTTCTTCTCCTGTATCTCCGCGCAATTCCTTTGGAGCTGCTTCCGCGAGGTGGTGGGCGGGAGTTGGTGTCACACTAACTTCCCGGACCTCTTTGCCGAACTCCAAATCGTCCCCCGTGTCCATTCGCCACATTAGGTGGCTGCAAGTTGGGGTCCTTGCGTGGACATTGTGGACCGTTCGCAATAAACTCGTGATCCAGCGCGCCCCCCTTCGTCGCCCTACTAACGCCCTCTACAAATTCTCGGGTTTCTTGCAGCTTTGGCGGCCGCTTAGTCGCCCCTCGGACCGTGACGCCATCTCCGCCTTCATCACCGACCTTCGATCGATGGCCGTCCGCCTCTCGCCGCCGCCGCCGCCGCCACCGCCGGAGCCCGATTAGCCCCCTGGTGTCGGGTGCGATGTGTTGTTGTTGTTTGCCTCTTTTTCTTGGGCTTGTTGAGCTGTGCCCTCAGCAGAACCTTGGTACTTTTCGTGAGACTTGGGTGTGTGTGTTTGTGAACCTATGTGGTATGTATGCTCTGTGGCGGTTGCTTTATTTATAAAGCGGGGCGAAAGCCTTTTTCGGTAATCACTCGTATCTTAATATTCATGTCGTGATTAGACATATGATCAAGATTATGCTAGGTAGCATTCCACATCAAAAATTATCGTTTTTATCATTTACCTACTCGAGGACGAGCAGGAATTAAGCTTGGGGATGCTGATACGTCTTCGTCGTATCTATAATTTTTATTGTTCCATGCCAATATTATTCAACTTTCATATACTTTTGGCAACTTTTATACTATTTTGGGACTAACATATTGATCCGATTGCCCGTGCGATTCTGTTTGTTGCATGTTTTATGTTTCACAGAAACCCAATATCAAACGGAATCCAAACGGGATAAAAACGGACGGAGAATTATTTTGGAATATTTGGGATTATCCGAAGGAAGAATCAACGTGAAACGGTGTCCGAGGTGGCCACGAGACATGGGGGCGCGCCCTCCCCCCTGGGCGCGCCTGGCACTCTCGTGGGTCACCCGTAAGGCGGTTGACGATCTTCTTTTGCCGCAAGAAAGCTAATTTTACAAGAAAAATCTGGGCGAAAGATTCACCCCAATCAGATTCTGGATCTCGGATATAAAAGAAACGGTGAAGGGAAGGATGCAGGGAACGCAAAAGCGAGAGATAGATCCAATCTCGGAGGGCTCTCGCCCCTCCGCCATGGGAGCCAAGGACGGAGGAAACCCTTCTCCCATCTAGGGAGAAGGTCAAGGAAGAAGAAGAAGAAGAAGAAGGGGCTCTCTCCCCTTGCTTCGATGGCGCGGAGCATGGCAGGGCCATCATCATCACCGCGATCTTCACCAACACCTCCGTCATCTTCACCAACATCTCTCCATCACCTTCCCCCCCTTTATCTACAGCGGTCCACTCTCCCTCAACCCGTTGTACCCTCTACTTGAACATGGTGCTTTATGCTTCATATTGATCCAATGATGTGTTGACATCCTATGATGTCTGAGTAGATTTTTGTTGTCCTATTGGTGGTTGATGAATTGCTATGATTGATTTAATTTGCTTGTGGTTATGTTGCTGTCCTTTGGTGCCCATCATATGGTAGCGTCGTGGATCACACCATAGGGTTAGTTGTATGTTGATAGGACTATGTATTGGAGGGCTAGAGTGATGAAGCTTCAACCTAGCATAGAAATTGATGCATACGGGATTGAAGGGGACCAATATATCTTAATGCTATGGTTGGGTTTTACCTTAATGAACATTAGTAGTTGCGGATGCTTGCTAACAGTTCCAATCATAAGTGCATAGAATTCCAAGTCAGGGATGACATGCTAGCAGTGGCCTCTCCCACATAAAATTGCTATCGGTCTAGTAAAGTAGTCAATTGCTTAGGGACAATTCCGCAACTCCTACCACCACTTTTCCACACTTGCTATATTTACTTTATTGCATCTTTATCTAAACAGCCCCTACTTTTTATTTACGTTTTCTTTATTATCTTGCAAACCTATCCTATCATACCTACAAAGTACCTCTAGTTTCATACTTGTTCTAGGTAAAGCGAACGTCAAGCGTGCGTAGAGTCGTATCAGTGGCCGATAGGACTTGAGAGAGTATTTGTTCAACCTTTAGCTCCTCGTTGGGTTCGACACTCTTACTTATCGAAAGAGGCTACAACTATCCCGTATACTTGCGGGTTATCAAATGTTACTTGTGCACATTAGTGATCTACACCTTCCATTGCATACATACCATATAATCGTGGTGCATATCTTTGTATCATATATTGTGTCACAAGTTTGTTCCCGCATATACACTATTGCTATCTTGGTTTGTGCATTGGTGCAAAAGTGGCCATACAAAAAAAAGAAATAAAGCTTTTAAGCAGAAGAAAGAGAGCAAAGAAGCTTGTAAGCAAGTGATATAGCATCATACCACATTGCATATAAGATTGTCATATCTGGTCATCTTGGATCATCTTGAGAGAAACACCGGGAACCATACATACATAGCATACTTGGGATAGAAAGTTTATCCATTTTGCATCTTATAGGTTGTGCACAAGTGTCGTATCCGCCTATTGAGCAATCGTGCTAGCATCTCTCTTGAGTTGTGCAACACGAGCGTTCCCCGTGGATTCCACATTTTGTGCTCATTCCTTGTTTGCACAACCCCATTTATCTATCTGTGTGTGTGTTTCCACGTGCCACATATTGCTATTGGTCCATTTGTTTCACTTGCGAATTTGTGAATCTTTTTCAACATTATTGACTCTTGCTAACATTTTGCATCAAATTTTTGTGCCACTATCCTCAACGAGCTCCACCATAAGCCTTACTTGTGTAGGTGTGAGAAATTGAAGAGATCGGTACCAATTGTGCTATTTCCTTGTTACATCATTGAGTGATCATTGATCCATTTTCAACATCGGTCAAGGTACATTTGGTATAGTTCTCTCCTTTCTTCCACTCTTATTTGCTCGAGTCTTGTGATGGATAGGCAAGGCATTTCATCTCCGGTCTTAGACAAAAACGACGGCGCGAACAACTACATCACCAAAGCGTCCATCTTCGATCTACAACGACAAATGCAAGGCGCACAATCAAGATTGCGAGAGCGCATCGAGAACATCTCCATCAACATTCGTCACTCCAAAGCAAGGAAAAGGGACTACATCGACAAGAAGCTTTCCACACAAAAGGAGGAGCAAGATGCAAGGATGGAGGAGATTAGGGCCTTGATCAAGTCTTCTTCCCCTTCGTCATTGTCGGTGTCACAACCGGCGGATCTCGGGTAGGGGGTCCCGAACTGTGCGTCTAGGCGGATGGTAACAGGAGACAAGGGACACGATGTTTTTACCCAGGTTCGGGCCCTCTCGATGGAGGTAAAACCCTACGTCCTGCTTGATTAATATTGATGATATGGGTAGTACAAGAGTGGATCTACCACGAGATCAAGGAGGCTAAACCCTAGAAGCTAGCCTATGGTATGATTGTTGTAATGTATGTTGTCCTACGGACTAAAGCCCTCCGGTTTATATAGACATCGGAGGAGGCTAGGGTTACAGTCGTCGGTTACAATGGTAGGAGATCTACATATCCGTATTGCCAAGCTTGCCTTCCACGCCAAGGAAAGTCCCATCCGGACACGGGACGGAGTATTCAATCTTGTATCTTCGTAGTCTTGGAGTCCGGCGGACGATGATAGTCCGGCTGTCCGGACACCCCCTAGTCCAGGACTCCCTCAGTAGCCCCTGAACCAGGCTTCAATGACGATTAGTTCGGCGCGCACAATGTTCGGCATTGCAAGGCGGGTTCCTTCCTCGAATAGTCCAAAGAAGATCATGAACACCAGGATAGTGTCCGGCTCTGCAAGATAAATTCCACATTCCACCATAGGGAGAATAAAATGTATATCCGTTCAATCTGCTGACGTATTACGCGGCGTGACATTACGCCGCTACCAAGCCACTGTTTTGAATCATTTTTACTATACCACCTCGGCCGACGTTTAGCGGCGGTTTCCTTGGCACGTCTTGTCGAGCGAGATCGTGTCCCTTTATTCGGGATTCCCATCAATACGTGCGTGGATAACCCAGCCGTTCCGTCCGCCACTCCTCTATCGGCGAATCCCGAGCAGTCACGCGAGGCGGCCCTTGGTATTTCTTCCCTTTATAAGAGGACCAAGGCTCATCCTTGTTCTTCAATCTCGCATCAAATCTCTTCCCGCTCCCGGTTCCAACACCCGAGCCTCAGATTCGAGCGCTTCGGATCCTCAACCATGTCCGCTCCGACCTCCGGGGCGGTGGATGCCCTCCTCCATCACGGAGGAGGATATATTGAAGTTACGTGAAGCCAAGTACCTGGCCTACGAGGTTTCGCACAGGTTGCCTGCCCAAGGGCAGGCCGTGCCCGCCCCCGAGCCCGGTGAGTACGTCGTCTTCGTATCCCACCTCCGTCGGAGTTTAGGCTTCCCGACGGACCCCTTCGTGAGAGGGCTCTTGTTCTACTATGGGCTGGACTTTCACGACTTGGCTCCGGAGTCCATCCTTCATATCTCCGCATTCATTATCATCTGCGAAGCCTTCCTCCGTGTCACTCCCCCACTTCGGCCTGTGGCTGAAGACCTTCAAGGTGGAGCCGAAGATGATCGGGGGGTGTCAAGCGGAGTCGGCGGGCGTCCATAAGCAAAAAGCCGATGCCCGTGGCCGAGGGTTCCTTCAAGAGGAACTCGGTTGTGGGCAGCGAGTGGTTCTATATCACCGCTCCGAAGGGCAGTAGGCAAAAGCCGCCGCCTTCATTCCGCCCGGGACCTCCACGCCAGCTAATGTCGTGGGTCAACCAAGGGCTCAATTGGGGGTCGTCCGAGGACATGCCCTCACTGCAGGGCCGGATTCGAGACCTCCAAGCGAGGGAGATTGACCTGATCAAGGTGATGCAGGTTATGCTAATCAGGCATCTTCTGCCCTGCAAACGCCGTCCTCTCCGTCTATGGGAGTTCAACCCGGAGGGACCTCGGATTCTCCAACACTTTATGGGTGCGACACCCGTGGAGATGTACAAGTTGTTCTTCGGACCGCAGGTGGCGTGTCCGGAATTAGCCGAGGACGCAGGTCTAAGCCGCAATCGCCCGAATACTCAGGTAAATAGCTCTGAATCCGGGCATTCTGTTTATATGCCCTTCTAGAGTTCGCCTCCTGACCCATTACTCTTCACAGGAATGGGTGGCGCGATCAAGGCTGATAAGGTGTCCGGCCCCCCTCCCAGAGACCGCACTGGAGCCCGTGCTGGTTAGAATGTTGGAGGTCGCGCCCGCAGAAGGTGGCGAAGGGGAAGATAGAGGAGCTAATATTTCGCCCAAAGGGGCGTCTGAAGAGGGGGGAATCAAGAGCCCCTCCCTTCAGGGGGAGAAGAGGACCGCCTCCGAAGATCCGGAGGCCAAAGCCTCTAAGCATGAGAAGAGATCCTCACCGGGGGGTCCGGCGTCCGGGGGGAATCCGGACGCTCAATCATCGCCAAAGAATCAGCCCTCTAGCGAGCCGTGAGTATGAAAGAGGGAGTTAATTAGTAAGGAAATACCTTCATTTGTGTTGAAGGAAATATGCATTAGAGGCAATAATAAAGTTATTATTTATTTCCTTATTTCATGATAAATGTTTATCATTCGTGCTAGAATTGTATTAACCGGAAACATGATACATGTGTGAATGCATAGACAAACAATATGTCACTAGTATGCCTCTACTAGACTAGCTTGTTAATCAAAGATGGTTATGTTTCCTAACCATGAACAAAGAGTTGTTATTTGATTAACGAGGTCACATCATTAGTTGAATGATCTGATTGACATGACCCATTCCATTAGCTTAGCACACGATCGTTTAGTATGTTGCTACTGCTTTTATCCATGACTTATACATGTTCCTATAACTATGAGATTATGCAACTCCGTTTACGGAGGAACACTTTGGGTACTACCAAGCGTCACAACGTAAGCGGGTGATTATAAAGGAGTACTACGGTGTCTCCAAAGGCGGATGTTGGGTTGGCGTATTTGAGATTAGGTTTTGTCACTCCGATTGTCGGAGAGGTATCTCTGGGCCCTCTCGGTAATACACATCATTGAAGCCTTGCAAGCATTACAACTAATGAGTTAGCTATGAGATGATGTATTACGGAACGAGTAAAGAGACTTGCGTAACGAGATTGAACTAGGTATTGGATACGAAGATCGAATCTCGGGCAAGTAACATACCGATGACAAAGGAACAACGTATGTTGTTATGCGGTCGACCAATAAAGATCTTCGTAGAATATGTAGGAGCCAATATGGGCATCCAGGTCCGCTATTGGTTATTGACCGGAGGCGTGTCTCGGTCATGTCTACATTGTTCTCGAACCGTAGGGTCCGCACGCTTAAGGTTTCGATGGCGGTTATATTATGAGTTTGTATATTTTGATGTACGAAGAAGTTGAGTCCGGATGTGATCACGGACATGACGAGGAGTCTCGAAATGGTCGAGACATAAAGATTGATATATTGGAAGCCTATATTTGGAGTTGGAATGGTTCCGGTGAAATCGAGATTTTCTTAGGAACACCGGGGTTACTGAACCCTCCCGGGGTTATTGGGCCTTAGTGGGCCATGAGGGAGAAGAGGAGGGCCGGCCAGGGCAGGCGCGCGCCCCTCCCCTAGTCCGAATAGGACAAGGAGAGGCGGCGCCCCCTTCCCTCTTTCCTCCCCCCAATCCTACTCCAACTAGGAAGGGGGAGTCCTACTCCCTGGGAGTAGGACTCCTCGGCGCCCTCCTCAAGGGCGGCCGCACCCCCTTGCTCCTTTATATCACGGGGCAGGGGCACCCTAGAACACACAAGTTGATCTACGGATCGATCCTTAGCCGTGTGCGGTGCCCCCTCCACCATATTCCACCTCGGTCATATCGTGCATAAAAGCTTAGGCGAAGCCTGCGCCGATAGAACATCAAGATCGTCACCATGCCGTCGTCTTGTGGAACTCTCCCTCCTGAAGCTCTCTTTGGATTGGAGCCGAGGCGTCATCGAGCTGGGCGTGTGTCAAGAACTGGGGGCGCGAATAACGGCGCCGGGATCGGTCGGATCGCGAGGAGAACGTCGACTACTTCCTCTACGTTGTGATCGCTTCGCCGGTCTCACGGGGTACATAGGCAACACTCTCCCCTCTCGTTGCTATGCATCACCATGATCTTGCGTGTGCGTGGGAAAATTTTTGAAATTACTCGTTCCCCAACAAAGGCATCCGAGCCTAGGTTTTTATGGTTTGATGTTTTGCACGAGTAGAACACAAGTGAGTTGTGGGCGATACAAGTCATACTACCTACCAGCATGTCATACTTTGGTTCAGCGGTATTGTGAGATGAAGCGGCCGGATCGACATTACGCGTGACGCTTACGCGAGACTGGTTTCACCGCTCTGAGCACTCGTTGCTTAAAGGTGACCGGCGGGTGTCTGTCTCTCTCACTTTAGTTGAACTGAGTATGGCTCGCCCGGTCCTTGAGAAGGTTAAAACGGAGTCTATTTGACGAAATATCGTTGTGGTTTTGATGCGTGGGTGAGATTGGTTCTTGCTTAAGCCCGTAGCAGCCACGTAAAATTTGCAACAACAAAGTAGAGGACGTCTAACTTGTTTTTGCAGGGCATGTTGTGATGTGATATGGTCAAGACGTGATGCTATATTTTATTGTATGAGATGATCATGTTTTGTAACGAAGTTATCGGCAATGGCGAGGAGCCATATGGTTGTCGCTTTATTGTATGAAATGCAATCGCCATGTAATGCTTTACTTTATCACTAAGCGGTAGCGATAGTCGTAGAAGCATAAGATTGGCGAGGCGACAACGATGCTACGATGGAGATCAAGGTGTCGCGCCGGTGGCGATGGTAATCATGATGGTGCTTTGCGAGATGGAGATCATGAAGCACAAGATGATGATGACCATATCATATCACTTATATTGATTTGCATGTGATGTTTATCTTTTATGCATCTTATCTTGCTTTGATTGACGGTAGCATTATAAGATGATCTCTCACTAAATTATCAAGAAGTGTTCTCCTGAGTATGCACCGTTGCCAAAGTTAAATCGTGCCCGGACACCACGTGATGATCGGGTGTGATAAGCTCTCGTCCATCTACAACGGGTGCAAGCCAGTTTTTGCACACGAGAATACTCAGTTATACTTGACGAGCCTAGCATATGCAGATATGGCCTCGGAACACGGAGACCGAAAGGTCGAACGTGAATCATATAGTAGATATGATCAACATAAGATGTTCACCATTGAAAACTACTCCATTTCACGTGATGATCGGTTATGGTTTAGTTGATTTGGATCACGTGATCACTTAGATGACTAGAGGGATGTCTGTCTAAGTGGGAGTTCTAAAGTAATATGATTAATTGAACTAAAATTTATCATGAACTTAGTACTGATAGTATCTTGCTTGTCTATGTTTGATTGTAGATAGATGGCTCGTCTTTGTTGTTCCGTTGAATTTTAATGCGTTCCTTGAGAAAGCAAAGTTGAAAGATGATGGTAGCAACTACATGGATGGGTCCGTAACACGAGGATTATCCTCATTGCTGCGTAAGAGTTACGTCTGGATGCACCGCTAGGTGCAGAACTTCTTCTGATGCAACCGCGGCGTTAAGAACGTCTGGCGAGCAAAGCTGATGACTACTCTATAGTTCAGTGTGCCATGCTTTACGGCTTAGAACCGGGACTTCAACGACGTTTTGAGCGTCATGGAGCATATGAGATGTTCGAGAGTTGAAGTTGATATTCAACAGAATGCGGGATTGAGAGATATGAAGTCTCCAATAAGTTCTATAGCTGCAAGATGGAGGAGAATAGTTATGTCGGTGAGCACATACTCGAGAATGTCCGGTATTACAATCACTTGACTCAACTGGGAGTTAATCTTCCGGATGATTGTGTCATTGATGTAATTCTTCAATCACCGCCACAAAGCTACAAAGGCTTCGTGATGAACTATAATATGCAAGGGTTAGTAAAGACTATACAGAGCTCTTACAAATGCTAAAGGCTGCGGAGGTAGAAATCAGAAGGAGCATCAAGTGTTGATGGTCAATAAGACCACTAGTTTCAAGAAGAAAGGTAAAGGGAAGAAAAAGGGAACTTCAAGAAGAACAGCAAGCAAGTTCTTTGCTCAGAGAAGAAACCCAAGTCGGCCCTAAACACAGGCCGAGTGCTTCTCTGCAAGCGGTAGTCCTTTGAAGCGGAATTGCCCCAAGTATTTGGCGGATAAGAAGGATGGCAAGGTGAACAAAGGTATATGTGATATACATGTTATTGATGTGTACCTTACTAGAGCTCGCAGATGCACCTGGTATTTGATCTTGGTTACATTGCTAATATTTGCAACTCGAAGCAGGGGACTACGGATTAGCGAACAACGGCAAAGGGCGAGGTGACGATCTTGGCGTGGGAAATGGTTCCAAAGTCGATGTGATCGCGGTCGGCACGCTACCTCTACATCTACCTTCGGATTAGTTTTAGACCTAAATAATTGTTATTTGGTGCTGCGTTGAGCATGAACATTATATCTGGATCTTGTTTGATGCGAGACGGTTATTCATTTAAATCGAGAGAATAATGGTTGTTCTATTTATATGAGTAATATCTTTTATGGTCATGCACCCTTGAAGAGTGGTCTATTTTGATGAATCTCGATAGTAGTGATACACATATTCATAATGTTGAAACCAAAAGATCAGAGTTGATAATGATAGTGCAACTTATTTGTGGCACTTGCCGTTTAGGTCATATCGGTGTAAAGCGCATGAAGAAACTCCATCTTGATGGACTTTTGGAGTCACTTGATTATGAATCACTTGGCACTTATGAACCGTGCCTCATGGGCAAGATGACTAAAACCCGTTCTCGGTACTATGGAGAGAGCAACAGATTTGTTGGAAATCATACATACGGATGTATGTGGTCCGATGAATGTTGAGGCTCGTGGCGGATATCGTTATTTTCTCACCTTCACAGATGACTTAAGCGGATATGGGTATATCTACTTAATGAAACATAAATCTGAAACATTTGAAAAGTTCAAAGAATTTCAGAGTGAAGTTGAAAATCATCGTAACAAGAAAATTAAGTTTTTGCGATCTGATCGTGGAGGTGAATATTTGAGTTACGAGTTTGGTCTACATTTGAAACAATGTGGAATAGTTTCGCAACTCACGCCACCCGGAACACCACAGCGTAATGGTGTGTCCGAGCGTCGTGTCGTACTTTACTAGATATGGTGCGATCTATGATGTCTCTTCAGATTTACCGCTATCGTTTTGGGGTTATGCTCTAGAGGCGGCCGCATTCACACTGAATAGAACACCATCGAAATCCGTTGAGATGACACCTTATGAACTATGGTTTGGCAAGAAACCAAAGTTGTCGTTTCTTAAAGTTTGGGGATGCGATGCTTATGTGAAAAAGCTTCAACCCGATAAGCTCGAACCCAAATCGAGAAATGTGTCTTCATAGGATACCCAAGGAAACAGTTGGGTACACCTTCTATCACAGATCCGAAGGCAAGACATTCGTTGCTAAGAATGGATCCTTTCTAGAGAAGGAGTTTCTCTCGAAAGAAGTGAGTGGGAGGAAAGTAGAACTTGATGAGGTAATTGTACCTTCTCCTTACTTGAAAGTAGTTAAATCGCGAAACGGTTTACGAGACATCTACACCAAGTAGTGAGGAAGTTGATGATATTGATCATGAAACTTGAGATCAAGTTACTCTGAGAACCTCGTAGATCAACCAGAGTAAGATCCGCACTGAGTGAATACGGTAATCCTGTTCGGAAATCATGCTACTAGATCATGATGAACCTACGAACTATGAAGAAGCGATGGTGAGCCCAGATTCCATAAAATGGCTTGAGGCCATGAAATCGAGATGGGATCCATGTATGAAAACAAAGTATGGACTTTGGTTGACTTGCCCGAGGGTCGGCAAGCAATAGAGAACAAGTGGATCTTCAAGAAGAAGACCGATCTTGACGGTAATGTTCTTGTCTACAAAGCTCGACTTATCGCAAAGGGTTTTCGACAAGTTCAAGGGATTGACTACGATGAGACCTTCTCACCCGTAGTTATGCTTAAGTCTGTCCGAATCATGTTAGCGATTGCGCATTTTATGATTATGAAATTTGGCAAATGGATGTAAAGACGCATTCTGAATGGATTTACGGAAGAAGAGTTGTATATGATGCAACGAGAAGGTTTTATCGATCCAAAGGAGCTAACAAAGTGTGCAAGCTCCAATGATCCATTTATGGACTGGTGCAAGCATCTCGGAGTTGGAATAAGCGCTTTGATAGTGTGATCAAAGCATTTGGGTTCATCTGAGACTTTTGGAGAAGCTTTGTATTTACAAGAAAGTGAGTGGGAGCTCTGTAGCATTTACGATATTATATGTAGATGACATATTGCTGATCGGAAATGATATAGAATTCTGGATAGCATAAAGGGATACTTGAATAAGAGTTTTTCAATGAAAGACCTCGGTGAAGCTGCTTACATATTGGGCATCAAAATCTATAGAGATAGATCAAGACGCTTAATTGGACTTTCACAAAGCACATACCTTGACAAAATTTTGAAGAAGTTCAAAATGGATCAAGCAAAGAAAGGGTTCTTGCCTATGTTACAAGGTGTGAAGTTGAGTAAGACTCAATGCCCGACCACTGCAGAAGATAGAGAAAAAATGAAAGATGTTCCCTATGCTTCAGCCATAGGCTCTATCATGTATGCAATCTTGTGTACCAGACCTGATGTGTGCCTTGCTATAAGCTTAGCAGGAGGTACCAAAGTAATCCAGAGTGGATCATTTGGACAGCGGTCAAGAACATCTGAAATACGAAAAGGACTAAGGATATGTTTCTCGTATATGGAGGTGACAAAGAGCTCATCGTAAACGCAGTTACGTTGATGCAAGCTTTGACACTGATCCGACGATTCTAAATCGCAGACCGGATCGTATTTACACTAAGCGGAGGAGCTGTCGGTTGGTGCGTTCTAAACAAAGCGTCGTGGCGGGATCTACATGTGAAGCGGAGTACATAGCAGCTTCGAAGCAGCTAATGAAGGAGCGGATGAAGGAGTTCATATCCGATCTAGGTGTCATACCTAGTGCATCGGGTCAATGAAAATCTTCGTGACAATAAGCGGAGCAATTGCCTTAGCAAAGGAATCTAGATTTCACAAGAGGACCAAGCACATCAAGAGGCGCTTCAATTCCATCCGGGATCTAGTCGGTGGGAGACATAGAGATTTGCAAGATACATACGGATCTGAATGTAGCAGACCGTTGACTAAGCCTCTTCCACGAGCAAAACATGATCAACACCAAGACTCCATGGGTGTTAGAATCATTACTATGTAATCTAGATTATTGACTCTAGTGCAAGTGGGAGACTGAAGGAAATATGACCTAGAGGCAATAATAAAGTTATTATTTATTTCCTTATTTCATGATAAATGTTTATCATTCATGCTAGAATTGTATTAACCAGAAACATGATACATGTGTGAATGCATAGACAAACAATATGTCACTAGTATGCCTCTACTAGACTAGCTTGTTAATCAAAGATGGTTATGTTTCCTAACCATGAACAAAGAGTTGTTATTTGATTAGCAAGGTCACATCATTAGTTGAATGATCTGATTGACATGACCCATTCCATTAGCTTAGCACACGATCGTTTAGTATGTTGCTACTGCTTTTATCCATGACTTATACATGTTCCTATAACTATGAGAGTATGCAACTCCGTTTACGGAGGAACACTTTGGGTACTACCAAACGTCTAGCGTAATCGGGTGATTATAAAGGAGTACTACAGTGTCTCCAAAGGCGGATGTTGGGTTGGCGTATTCGAGATTAGGTTTTGTCACTCCGATTGTCGGAGAGGTATCTCTGGGCCCTCTCGGTAATACACATCACTGAAGCCTTGCAAGCATTACAACTAATGAGTTAGCTGTGAGATGATGTATTACAGAACGAGTAAAGAGACTTGCCGGTAACGAGATTGAACTAGGTATTGGATACCGACGATCGAATCTCGGGCAAGTAACATACCGATGACAAAGGGAACAACGTATGTTGTTATGCGATCTGACCGATAAAGATCTTCGTAGAATATGTAGGAGCCAATATGGGCATCCAGGTCCGCTATTGGTTATTGACCGAGACGTGTCTCGGTCATGTCTACATTGTTCTCGAACCGTAGGGTCCGCACGCTTAAGGTTTCGATGGCGGTTATATTATGAGTTTGTGTATTTTGATGTACCGAAGAAGTTGAGTCCGGATGTGATCACGGACATGACGAGGAGTCTCGAAATGGTCGAGACATAAAGATTGATATATTGGAAGCCTATATTTGGAGTTCGAATGGTTCCGGTGAAATCGGGATTTTACTGGAACACCGGGTTACTGGAACCCTCCCGGGGTTATTGGGCCTTAGTGGGCCATGAGGGAGAAGAGGAAGGGCGGCCAGGGTAGGCCGCGCCCCTCCCCCTAGTCCGAATAGGACAAGGAGAGGCGGCGCCCCCTTCCTCTCTTCCTCCCCCAATCCTACTCCAACTAGGAAGGGGGGAGTCCTACTCCGGTGGGAGTAGGACTCCTCGGCCGCCTCCTCAAGGGCCGGCCGCACCCCCTTGCTCCTTTATATCTGAGGGCAGGGGGCACCCTAGAACACACAAGTTGATCTACGGATCGACCCTTAGCCGTGTCGCGGTGCCCCCTCCACCATATTCCACCTCGGTCATATCGTCGCAAAGCTTAGGCAAAGCCTGCGCCGTAGAACATCAAGATCGTCCTGCACGCCGTCGTCTTGTGGAACTCTCCTCCCGAAGCTCTCTTGGATTGGAGCCGAGGAGCGTCATCGAGCTGTCGTGTGTCAATAACTTCAGGCGCCGAGTAACGGCGCCGGATCGGTCGGATCGCGAGGAGAGCGTCGACTACTTCCTCTACGTTGTGATCGCTTCCGCTTGGTCTCGAGGGTACATAGACAACACTCTCCCCTCTCGTTGCTATGCATCACCATGATCTTGCGTGTGCGTAGGAAAATTTTTGAAATTACTACGTTCCCCAACATGTGCTTCTGTGGGTAACCGACATATTTATATTGCAGTTCGGATCTACAGCCTTCTCAAATGAGTTCATCTTCGGGGGACCTTCTTCCGGAGATGATGGAGAGCTAACGCCTCCGTCTGCGCGCCCGCCCGAGATGAGGCGGCGAGCCCGAGTGTGTCGCACGGAGGGTATCCCGAGTCCGAGGGGCGAGAGTTCGGCACCCACTAGTATCCGCCGGGGAATCAAGAATCTGCTTGAGAGGGCGTCCGTTTCAGAAGATCACCGTGCGTTGTTGCGTATGGTGATTGGAAGGATTTCGTCCGCCGAGAGCGGATTGCGCAATGCCGCCATGAGTTTGCTGGCGGGATTTGAGGTATCTGAGAATGACGCACCTTTTGTCTTTTAACAGTTTCGCACATAAAATCATACCTGTATAGATAGTAGCCCACGAGACTCGATGGGTTGTCGAAAACGACAGCGTACCGAGGATCGAAATCTAAAGCAATGAATTCCGTCGTTCCTATGCAGGTGGCGGATAGTCCGGGGGCTAGCCGGACTAGTGAGTTTGCCGAATTAAATCGGCAACTTGACTTGGTAGATGCGGACATCGCACTTGTCAACAGGCGACTTGACGAGTCGCAAGGTAAAAGAGTTCTCTGCGATCGCTTTATTAAGGGGTGAAGCCCTTCTACGATAAATTATATCTTTGTTGTGCAGGCGGTGCTGCTTGCTGTGGAGAGCCTTGGGCGAACTAGCTCGAGCTAAGGAGCAAGCCCGAAGGAGTGACGCGTTGCTGCCTCGAGGGCGCCGAGGAGTTGAAAGTGAAAGAATTGCGCCTTTGCCTAAGCGAGGCGAAGGTGGCGAATTGGCCATGAAAGTAAAGGATGCTGCCGATCGCAATGAGGCTCTTGAAAAGGAGCACTTATCGGAGCGGGAAGACTGAAGAAGGCCACCGCCGGAAGCCAGGATGCCCGCTCTGCAATCAATGCGGCTATGAAGGAGGAACTGCGCCAGGTAGGAGATATCGTGGCTGGCAAGCCTTTTCTGCTGCGTCGGCGCCGTCGCTGGTTTATGGATGGAAAGTATGCTCAATTTGGCGGCCATGGAGTCCGAAGGATCCGTATATGGACTTAGCTGCAAGTGCGGCCGATGCCGTTAAGCACTTCGGAGCGGAAGGATCACGAGGCGGAAGAGTTATATTGGTCTCAATTCCACGGTCCGGATCGCTCACTTCCGTTGACAGACCGGTTGGCGAATGGGCGAGCTAAATAGATTGTCCGGACTTGCCATGGCCGACATCGTGGCCCATGTCGGCGAGAGGTCCAAGGCGACGAGCTACTTGACTTCTGCAGCAATTCCTTGGAGCGGTGCCGCATATAAAGGAGATGAAGCGGTCGGCTGCGCCGAGGGCGCGGATGGCTCTTGCCGTGTGAAGGCGCATTATCCGGAGATGGATGCCACCGCTGTTGCCGCCCGAGGTTCGATGAAAGCCGCCCCCACCGAGCACTATTTCGGGGAAGTTATGCGTGGCGCTCGTGTAATAGAGTCGCAGTGCTCGAAAAATGTCACGTTCAAATGAACGTATTAGCTTGTAAATCGATGATTATGTTATAACTGCTTTTTATACTTGTGCGTCCCAAGTAGTAAAACTTCTCCTGTGCGGCCGTTTACGTATACTTTTGTATAACTTGAAAGATGGCAGTCTTCGGCTTCAGCCCCCACGCACAAGGTGCGGGGGTGTTCGCAAAAATAGCGCGTTTTCACACTTAATCCGACGTCTCGGTCCTGTTATAAGGAGGTGGTAGCATAGCGAACGAGGCAATCCGGACTATAATGCTTTATCACTTTCACTTAGCCAGTGGAGCTCGAGGGTGGGGCTACGATATAGCCCCTGGTGGCATCACCCTTCTCCGAAGTCGGAGCGCGTATGTGCCTGACCGGGAAACGGTCCTTCGTCAAAGCGGGGAATTCTAAACATTCCGATAGTCGATCGAGTGGTTGACCAGTCTCTCGCTGTATCATGACAGTCAGTTTTCGGCTTTCTCTACTGAGGTGCTCGCCAATAAACTGGGGCACAATCGCGATAGTTCTCCGGTGCCGCGTTAGCGATGATCTGAGCGTAAGGCAGCAAAACACGAGAGCCGGCAAACCCAACATTTAACCAAACACATGATTCGGAGCTGATGCATATAATGCCTAACTCGAGACGCCGAACACTCCCTAAGGTGTTCGATCTTTATAATAATGGGCGAACGATGCCCCGAGCACCTAGTGTCCGAATGCGGGCATGGTCTTCGACGGCCGATGCCAAAGCGTCGAGGCTCGCTTTAGCTATAGGAAGAAACCAAGGAGAATAACAACAAGAGCGGTAAAAAGGTTTACGCAGGTCTTAATCTGAAAAGAATCCTCTAACGGGTCCCTATTGCACGTCTGCGCTGTGTCTCCGTTATATTTGTTATCTGGGCGGGTATGCACGTTGTTCATCTCAGAAAAGAGAGGAACGTTTAGTTTTAAAAACAATTCGTGTGAAAAATATGTGTAAAATAAGAAATATAAATAATTAAAGCAGGGTTTGTAAGAACCCGCGGTTGTTTGTGTGCGCAGCCCCCTGTGAAGGGGTATGCGGCTAGGGAACCCCTAGCATACTGAAGCCGGATTCGTCTATCCGAGTCCGGGGTCTTTAAGTGACCCTCGCACTAAAATGAAGCCACGCGGACCGGGCATCTTGAGTGTAAGAGACGCGTAATGCGGTATGGCGTTGAAGCGGACAAAAGCCTTTCGTCCCAAGAGTGCTTGATATTCACTTTCAAATGGGACGATATGAAAAATTAATTTTTCTCCTCGAAAATTGTTCGGCGATTCGAACACGACTTCTAATAATATGGAGCCTGTGCACTTGGCGTAAGGGCTGGCGTCACTCCTTTGAAGGAAGTGCGGTACATGCCGGATTTTTGGCAGGGTTTATCCCCATCCTGTGGATTGTTTTTGAATCTGGCGAGGTTTAAGTCGCTGCCTCCGTCCATTAAGACATTAGTAAATTGTAATCCGTCTATTATGGGATTCAATATCGAAGTCCGTCCCCGCATTTGAGCAACTTCGGAATAGTCCAGTGGTCGAAAGTGATTGGTTTTGATATCCAATCTCTATGGTCTGCTTTGGTTGGACCGCCAAGCTCTTTTTAGAAAGTGCCGCACTATTTTTCCGTATTATCACATGAAGTGAGTTTACTGCTTTGACCCCTTGTGGGAAAGTCTTTTGTTTTCCGGTGCTCTGCTGGTGGGGTTTATCGTCTTCGCTTGACGCGTCGAGCCCCTTGTGTTCGGCGTTTAGTCGGCCGGACTGTTTAAAAATCCAACAATCCCGGTGGGTGTGATTTGCAGGCCTACCGGGGGTACAGTGGATTTGACATATCCGACCCAAAATCTTGTTTAAGTTGGACAATTCGTCGCTGTCATCCTTTAGAGGCTGTGTTTTGTTGTTGGGCCGCGAGCTTTTGAATCCGGCGTTGACTGCCGTGCTCTTTGGGCTTTTCTCTTTATTCCGGCGCTGCTCTTTTCCGCGCCGTGATTTTCCGTTTCCATCTCTTATTTTGGATGTACTTGAAGGAAATATGCCCTAGAGGCAATAATAAAGTTATTATTTATTTCCTCATATCATGATAAATGTTTATTATTCATGCTAGAATTGTATTAACCGGAAACATGATACATGTGTGAATACATAGACAAACATATAGTCACTAGTATGCCTCTACTTGACTAGCTCATTAATCAAAGATGGTTATGTTTCCTAACCATAGACATGTGTTGTCATTTGATTAATGGGATCACATCATTAGGAGAATGATGTGATTGACATGACCCATCCCGTTAGCTTAGCACTTGATCGTTTAGTATTCTGCTATTGCTTCCTTCATGACTTATACATGTTCCAGTAACTATGAGAATTGTGTAACTCCCGTTTACCGGAGGAACACTTTGGGTACTACCAAACGTCACAACGTAACTGGGTGATTATAAAGGAGTACTACAGGTGTCTCCGAAGGTACATGTTGAGTTAGCATAATTCGAGATTAGGTTTTGTCACTCCGATTGTCGGAGAGGTATCTCTGGGCCCTCTCGGTAATGCTCATCACCTAAGCCTTGCAAGCATGTAACTAATGAGTTAGTTATGAGATGAAGTATTGCGAGCGAGTAAAGAGACTTGTCGATGCGAGATTGAACTAGGTATTGGATACCGACGATCGAATCTCGGACAAGTAACATACCGATGACAAAGGAACAACGTATGTTGTTATGCGGTTTGACCGATAAAGATCTTCGTAGAATATGTAGGAACCAATATGGGCATCCAGGTCCCGCTATTGGTTATTGACCAGAGACATGTCTCGGTCATGTCTACATCGTTCTCGAACCGTAGGGTCCGCACGCTTAAGGTTTCGATGACAATTATATTATGAGTTTATGTATTTTGATGTACGAAGTTTGTTCGGAGTCCGGATATGATCACGGACATGACGAGGAGTCTCGAAATGGTCGAGACATAAAGATTGATATATTGGACGGATATATTTGGACACCGGAAAGGTTCCGGAAGAGTTTGGGAATATCTGAGCTCCGGAGGTTACCGAACCCCGGGAAGTATATGGGCCTTATTGGGCCCATGTAGGAGGAAGGAGAAGGAGCAAGGAAGGGCGCCCCAAGCCCAATCCGAATGGGGAGGGGGGGCCCCCTTTCCTTTCTCCTTCCCCTCTTCCTTTCCTACTACTAGTACTCCTTCCTACTACTAGTACTCCTTCCTTCCCTCCAAATAAGATGAGGAAAAGAGGGAAACCTACTTGGAGTAGGTTTCCTCCTCCTATGGCGCCCCTCCTTGGGCGGCCACCTCCTCCCTCCCTCCTTTATATACGGGGTAGGGGGCACCCTAGAAGACACAAGTTGATCATTGATCGTTCCTTAGCCGTGTCGGTGCCCCCTCCACGATATTACACCTCGGTCATATTGTAGCGGTGCTTAGGCGAAGCCTGCGCGACAGAGAACATCAAGATCGTCACCACGCCGTCGTCGTCTTGTGGAACTCCCCTCGGCGCCTCTCTTGGATTGGAGATCGAGGGTGCGTCATCGAGTTGTACGTGTGTCAAGAACTTCGGAGGTGCCGGAGTAACGGTGCTGGATCGGTTGAACCGGAAGGCGTCGACTACTTCCACTATGTTGTGTCAATGCTTCCGCTTGGTCTATGAGGGCGTGAGACAACACTCTCCCTCGTTGCTATATCATCACCATGATCTTGCGTGTGCGTAGGAAAATTTTGAAATTACTCGTTCCCCAATAGTGGCATCGAGCCTAGGTTTTATGCGTTGATGTTATATGCACGAGTAGAACACAAGTGAGTTGTGGACGATATAAGTCATCTTGCCTACCAGCATGTCATACTTTGGTTCAGCGGTATTGTTGGATGAAGCGGCCGGACCGACATTACGCGTGACGCTTCGCGAGACTGGTTTTACCGCCGTGCTTTGCACACGGTGACTAGCGGTGTCTGTTTCTCCAACTTTAGTTGAACCGAGTGTGGCTATGCCCGGTCCTTGTGAAGGTTAAAACGGAGTCTATTTGACAAACTATCGTTGTGGTTTTGATGCGTAGGTAAGAACGGTTGTTGCTAAGCCCGTAGCAGCCACGTAAAATTTGCAACAACAAAGTAGAGGACGTCTAACTTGTTTTTGCAGGGCATGTTGTGATGTGATATGGCCAAGGCGTGATGCTATATTTTATTGTATGAGATGATCATGTTTTGTAACCGAAGTTATCGGCAATCGGCGAGAGCCATATGGTTGTCGCTTTATTGTATGAAATGCAAGCATACATAATTGCTTTACTTTATCACTAAGCGGTAGCGATAGTCGTAGAAGCAATAGATGGCGAAACGACAACGATGCTACGATGGAGATCAAGGTGTCGCGCGGTGGCGATGGT
Organism: Aegilops speltoides; assembly: GCA_021437245.1. NCBI lineage: Eukaryota > Viridiplantae > Streptophyta > Magnoliopsida > Poales > Poaceae > Aegilops > Aegilops speltoides. The sequence continues at coordinate 140,169,871 of CM038141.1, forward strand.
GATCATGACGGTGCTTGAGATGGAGATCACAAGCACAAGATGATGATGGCCATATCATATCACTTATATTGATTGCATGTGATGTTTATCCTTTATGCATCTTATCTTGCTTTGATTGATGGTAGCATTTTAAGATGATCTCTCACTAATTATCAAGAAGTGTTCTCCCGAGTATGCACCGTTATGAAAGTTCTTCGTCTTTGAGACACCACGTGATGATCGGGTGTGATAGGCTCTACGTTCAAATACAACGGTGCAAAACAGTTGCACACGCGGAATACTCAGTTATACTTGACGAGCCTAGCATATACAGATATGGCCTCGGAACACGGAGACCGAAAGGTCGGCGTGAATCATATAGTAGATATGATCAACATAGAGATGTTCACCATTGAAACTAATCCATCTCACGTGATGATCGGACATGGTTTAGTTGATTTGGATCACGTAATCACTTAGATGACTAGAGAGATGTCTGCCTAAGTGGGAGTTCTTTAGTAATATGATTAATTGAACTTAAATTTATCATGAACTTAGTACCGATAGTATTTTGCTTGTCTATGTTTGTTTGTAGATAGATGGCTCGTCTTTGTTGTTCCGTTGAATTTTAATGCGTTCCTTGAGAAAGCAAAGTTGAAAGATGATGGTAGCAATTACATGCACTAGGTCCGTAACTCGAGGATTATCCTCATTGCTGCACGTAAGAGTTACGTCCCGAAGCACCGCTGGGTGCGAACTGCTTCTTGATGTGGCCGACGGCGTTAAGAACGTCTGGCGAGCAAAGCTGATGACTACTCTATAGTTCGATGTGCCATGCTTTACGGCTTAGAACCGGGTCTTCAACGACGTTTTGAGCGTCATGGAGCATATGAGATGTTCCAGAGTTGAAGTTAATATTTCAAGCAAATGCCCGGATTGAGAGATATGAAGTCTCCAATAAGTTCTATAGCTGCAAGATGGAGGAGAACAGTTCACGGTGAGCATATACTCAAAATGTCCGGGTATAATAATCACTTGATTCAACTGGGAGTTAATCTTCCGGATGATAGCGTCATTGATGAATTCTTCAATCACGCCACCAAGCTACAAGAGCTTTGTGATGAACTATAATATGCAAGGGATGAACAAGACTATTCCCGAGCTCTTCGCGATGTTGAAAGCATGGAGGTAGAAATCAAAAAGGAGCATCAAGTGTTGATGGTCAACAAGACCACTAGGTTTCAAGAAAAGGGCAAAGGGAAGAAGAAGGAACTTCAAAAGAACAGCAAACAAGTTGTTGCTCAAGAGAAGAAACCCAAGTCTGGACCTAAGCACAAACCGAGTGCTTCTCTGCAAGCGATCGACACCGAAGCGGAACTGCCCCAAGTATTTGGCGGATAAGAAGGATGGCAAAGTGAACAAAGGTATATGTGATATACATGTTATTGATGTGTACCTTACTAATGCTCGCAGAGCACCGGGTATTTGATACTAGTTCATTGCTAACATTTGCAACTCAAAGCAGGGACTACGGATTAAGCGAAGATTAGCTAAGGACGAGGTGATGATGCGGCGTGGGAAATGGTTCCAAAGTCGATGTGATCGCGGTCGGCACGCTACCTCTACATCTACCATCGGGATTAGTTTTAGACCTGAATAATTGTTATTTGGTGCTGCGTTGAGCATGAACATTATATCTGGATCTTGTTTGATGCGAGGCGGTTATTCATTTAAATCAAAGAATAATGGTTGTTCTATTTATATGAGTAATATCTTTTATGGTCATGCACCCTTGAAGAGTGGTCTATTTTTATTGAATCTCGATAGTAGTGATACACATATTCATAATGTTGAAGCCAAAAGATGCAGAGTTGATAATGATAGTGCAACATATTTGTGGCACTACCGTTTAGGTCATATCGGTGTAAAACGCATGAAGAAACTCCATACTGATGGACTTCTGGAATCACTTGATTATGAATCACTTGGTACTTGCGAACCGTGTCTCATGGGCAAGATGACCAAAACACCGTTCTCCGGATCTATGGAGAGAGCAACAGATTTGTTGGAAATCATACATACAGATGTATGTGGCCCGATGAATGTTGAGGCTCGTGGCGGATATCGTTATTTTCTCACCTTCACAGATGATTTGAGCAGATATGGGTATATCTACTTCATGAAGCACAAGTCTGAAACATTTGAAAAGTTCAAAGAATTTCAGAGTGAAGTAGAAAATCATCGTAACAAGAAAATAAAGTTTCTACGATCGATCGTGGAGGAGAATATTTGAGTTACGAGTTTGGTTTACATTTGAAACAATGTGGAATAGTTTCGCAACTCATGCCACCTGGAACACCACAACGAAATGGTGTGTCCGAACGTCGTAATCGTACTTTACTTGATATGGTGCGATCTATGATGTCTCTTACCAATTTACCGCTATCGTTTTGGGGTTATGATTTAGAGACGGCCGCATTCACGTTAAATAGGGCACCATCAAAATCCATTGAGACAACGCCTTATGAACTGTGGTTTGGCAAGAAACCAAAGTTGTCGTTTCTCAAAGTTTGGGGCTGCGATGCTTATGTGAAGAAACTTCAACCAGATAAGCTCGAACCCAAATCGGAGAAATGTGTCTTCATAGGATACCCAAAGGAGACTATTGGGTACACCTTCTATCACAGATCTGAGGGCAAGATTTTCGTTGCTAAATTCGGATCCTTTCTAGAGAAGGAGTTTCTCTCGAAAGAAGTGAGTGGGAGGAAAGTAGAACTTGATGAGATAATCAGTATCTACTCCCTCATTGGAAAGTAGTTCATCACAAGAACCGGTTCTGTGACAACTACACCAATTAGTGAGGAAGCTAATGATATTGATCATGAAACTTGAGATCAAGTTTCTCTTGAACCTCGTGGGTCTACGAGTAAGATCCGCACCGAGTGGTGCGGAAATCCTATTCGGAAGTCATGTTACTTGACCATGATGAACCTACGAACTATGAGGAAGCGATGATGAGCCCAGATTCCGCAAAATGGCTAGAGGCCATGAAATCGAGATAGGATCCATGTATGAAAACAAAGTATGGACTTTGGTTGACTTGCCGATGATCGGCAAGCCATTGAGAATAAATGGATCTTTAAGAAGAAGACCGACGCTGATGGTAATGTTCTCGTCTACAAAGCTCGACTTGTTGCAAAAGGTTTTCGACAAGTTCAAGGGGTTGACTACGATGAGACTTTCTCACCCGTGGCGATGCTTAAGTCTGTCCGAATCATGTTGGCTATTGCTGCATTTCATGATTATGAAATTTGGCAAATGGATGTCAAGACTGCATTCTTGAATGGATTTCTAGAAGAAGAGTTGTATATGATGCAGCCTGAAGGTTTTGTTGATCCAAAAGGTGCTGACAAAGTGTGCAAGCTCCAGCGTTCCATTTATGGACTGGTGCAAGCATCTCGGAGTTGGAATAAGCGCTTTGATAGTGTGATCAAAGCATATGGTTTTATCTGAGACTTTTGGAGAAGCTTTGTATTTACAAGAAAGTGAGTGGGAGCTCTGTAGCATTTCTAGTTTTATATGTTGATGACATATTATTAATTGGAAATGATATAGAATTTCTGGATAGCATAAAGGGATACTTGAATAAAAGTTTTTCAATGAAAGACCTCGGTGAAGCTGCTTACATATTGGGCATCAAGATCTATAGAGATAGATCAAGGCGCTTAATAGGACTTTCACAAAGCACATACCTTGACAAAATTTTGAAAAAGTTCAAAATGGATCGAGCAAAGAAAGGATTCTTGCCTGTGCTACAAGGTGTGAAGTTGAGTCAAACTCAATGCCCGACCACAGCAGAAGATAGAGAGAAAATGAAAGATGTTCCTATGCTTCAGCCATAGGCTCTATCATGTATGCAATGCTTGTGTACCGGACTGACGTATGCTTAGCAATAATCTTGGCAGGTAGCTACCAAAGTAATCCAGGAGTGGATCACTGGACAGCGGTCAAGAACATCCTGAAATACCTGAAAAGGACTAAGGATATGTTTCTCGTATATGGAGGTGACAAAGAGCTAATCGTAAATGGTTACGTCGATGCAAGCTTTAACACTGATCCGGACGATTCTAAATCACAGACCGGATACGTGTTTATATTAAACGGTGGAGCTGTAAGTTGGTGCAGTTCAAAACAAAGCGTCGTAGCGGGATCTACATATGAAGCGGAGTACATAGCTGCTTCTGAAGAAGCAAATGAAGGAGTCTGGATGAAGGAGTTCATTTCCGATCTAGGTGTCATACCTAGTGCATCGGGACCAATGAAGATCTTCTGTGACAATCTTGGTGCAATTGCCTTGGCAAAGGAATCCAGATTTCACAAGAGGACCAAGCACATCAAGAGACGCTTCAATTCCATTGGGACCAAGTCCAAGTGGGAGACATAGAGATTTGCAAGATACATACGGATCTGAATGTTGCAGACCGTTGACTAAGTCTCTCTCACAAGCAAAACATGATCAGCACCAAGACTCCATGGGTGTTAGAATCATTACTATGTAATCTAGATTATTGACTCTAGTGCAAGTGGGAGACTCAAGGAAATATGCCCTAGAGGCAATAATAAAGTTATTATTTATTTCCTCATATCATGATAAATGTTTATTATTCATGCTAGAATTGTATTAACCGAAACATGATACATGTGTGAATACATAGACAAACATATAGTCACTAGTATGCCTCTACTTGACTAGCTCATTAATCAAAGATGGTTATGTTTCCTAACCATAGACATGTGTTGTCATTTGATTAATGGGATCACATCATTAGGAGAATGATGTGATTGACATGACCCATCCGTTAGCTTAGCACTTGATCGTTTAGTATTCTGCTATTGCTTCCTTCATGACTTATACATGTTCCTGTAACTATGAGAATTGTGTAACTCCGTTTACGGAGTAACACTTTGGTACTACCAAACGTCACAACGTAATCGGGTGATTATAAAGGAGTACTACAGGTGTCTCCGAAGGTACATGTTGAGTTAGCATAATTGAGATTAGGTTTTGTCACTCCGATTGTCGAGAGGTATCTCGGGCCCTCTCGGTAATGCTCATCACCTAAGCCTTGCAAGCATGTAACTAATGAGTTAGTTATGAGATGAAGTATTACGAATCGAGTAAAGAGACTTGTCGATGCGAGATTGAACTAGGTATTGGATACCGACGATCGAATCTCGGACAAGTAACATACCGATGACAAAGGGAACAACGTATGTTGTTGTGCGGTTTGACCGATAAAGATCTTCGTAGAATATGTAGGAACCAATATGGGCATCCAGGTCCCGCTATTGGTTATTGACCAGAGACATGTCTCAGTCATGTCTACATCGTTCTCGAACCGTAGGATCCGCACGCTTAAGGTTTCGATGACAATTATATTATGAGTTTATGTATTTGATGTACCGAAGTTTGTTCGGAGTCCCGGATATGATCACAGACATGACGAGGAGTCTCGAAATGGTTGAGACATAAAGATTGATATATTGGACGGATATATTTGGACACCGAAAGGTTCGAAAGAGTTTGGGAATATCTGAGCTCCGGAGGTTACCGAACCCCGGGAAGTATATGGGCCTTATTGGGCCCATGTAGGAGGAAGGAGAAGGAGCAAGGGAGGCGCGCCCCCAAGCCCAATCCGAATGGGGAGGGGCCGCCCCCTTCTTTCTCCTTCCCCTCTTCCTTTCCTACTACTAGTACTCCTTCCTACTACTAGTACTCCTTCCTTCCCCCTCCAAATAAGATAAGGAAAAGAGGAAACCTACTTGGAGTAGGTTTCCTCCTCCTATGGCGCGCCCCCTCCTTGGGCCGGCCACCTCCTCCCTCCCTCCTTTATATACGGGGGTAGGGGGGCACCCTAGAAGACACAAGTTGATCATTGATCGTTCCTTAGTCGTGTGCGGTGCCCCCCTCCACGATATTACACCTCGGTCATATTGTAGCGGTGCTTAGGCGAAGCCCTGCGACAGGAGAACATCAAGATCATCACCATGCCGTCGTGCTGACGGAACTCCCCCTCTGCGCCTCTACTAGATTGGAGATCGAGGGTGCGTCATCGAGCTGTACGTGTGTCAAGAACTCGGAGGTGCCGGAGTAACGGTGCCTGGATCGGTTGAACCGGGAAGAAGTACGACTACTTCCACTATGTTGTGTCAACGCTTCCGCTTCAGTCTACGAGGGTACGTAGACAACACTCTCCCCTCATTGCTATGTCATCACCATGATCTTGCGTGTGCGTAGGAAAATTTTGAAATTACTACGTTCCCCAACAGTACTTGGGTCGCTGGTGATGCATCTTGCTAGCCAGCTATCCTCTCCCGCACAGAAGCGGGTCATGAGGCTTGTTAGTGCGGACATTGTCCTCGGTTTCTCTTGACCGAGGTGCCTGGCGAGCCATTCGTCTCGGACATTGTGCTTGAAAGCTGCTAAGGCTTCGGCGTCCGGACAGTCGACTATTTGGTTCTTTTTGGTAAGAAACCTGTTCGAGAATTCTGCGGCGACTCTCCGGCTGTTGAGTTATATGACTTAGATCATCGCATCCGGAGGACGGACATAAGTCCCTTGAAAATTTGCTCTAAACGCGTCCTCGAGCTCTTCCCAACTTCCAACAGTGTTTTCTGGGAGGCTTTTAAGCCAATGATGGGTTGCCCCTTGAGCTTGAGGGGTAGATATTTTATGGCGTGGAGATCGTCTCCTTTGGCCATGTGTATATGTAGTATATAATCTTCTATCCAGACTCCAGGGTCTGTTGTTCCATCATAGGCCTCTATGTTTATGGGTTTAAATCCTACTGGGAATTCATGGTCCAGCACCTCATCGGTGAAACATAGTGGGTGTGCGGCGCCCTTGTATTTGTGTGTGCCGCTATCATCGGACACTTGACGTGTCGCCTTGCTTCTTGGGGCCTTCTCCTTTGGCCCGTAGATGGACCTGGCTGGGCCATCTATCCTTTCAAGTTCGTTAGTTGATTTATGTGTGGCGCCGCTGTCAGAATTTGGCCTGTCATCTGGCCGTCTATCCAACTAGGCAGCCCCTTTATTTTTGGACGGTGGAGGCTCTATGGCCTCCTCGTCGAATTCCGGCAGCAGCTTGCGCTTCGGGTAGCTCTTTGATTGGTGGCCATTGCCGTACTTATCTGCGGTTTTGAGCACTTTGCTCCATCTCATTCTGAGTGTGTCTTCCGCTGTTTTGAGCCTCCGTTTTTCCTTCTTCAGGCTTCTTGCAGTACTGACGAGTCTTTTTCGAAGGTTCTTGCTCTCCGGCGGCGTGTCCGGCGTGAGGTCGTCCGGACTGTTGTTTTCATCAGGTCTGGACTGATTATGTGACTCATCATGTTCGGACGGTTGCTTATTTGCATGTTCGTCGTCCACTTGCGAGCCCTGCCGTATTGCGGGCTCCTTTGGAGCGTTGTTGTCGTCGAGGCGGGACTTAGGGCGGCGTCTGTGCTGCCGTTTCGGTTGTTTATTGGCGGGGTCATCTTCTGCCGTGGCCCGTTGGTCCTCGTTATTGCTCTCCTTTGGGGTGTCCACCATATATATGTCATGTGACGAGGTAGTCCTCCCGTGCCTTATAGGCTCTGTTTCTTGTTCGTCTCCAGCATTGTCGTCTGTTCCATTAATGTCTTCGGAGTCATAGTCTAGCATGTCGGTTAGGTCGTCGACAGTGGCTACAAAGTGGGTGGTGGGTGGGATCTGAATTTCTCCGTCGTCCGTACCCCAACTATCCTGGCCATAGTCTGGCCAGGACTCTCCTGATAATGAGAGATGCTTTAGTGAATTCAGGATATCGCCAAAAGGCGAGTATTGAAAGATGTCCGCGGCGGTGAATTCCATAACCGGCGCCCAATCCGGATCGATTGGTAGGGGCGGGAGGTTGGAGTCCGCGAGGAGTCCGGTGCCTCGAATCACGAAGTTTCGCAGGGACAAGATCGGTGTTTGGCTCCATCGCCGTGGATGTTGAAGCCCCTAGGGCGGCGTCTATCCACCGCCCTCGATCGGGCAATCGGCTCCGGCTAATGGCCGGCGAATCCGTGTCGGCCACCAAGGCACTTTGCTCGCGGCGAGCTAGATCATGCCCATCGTCACGGTCGTGGCGGCGGCTTGGTGGCTCGAGTCCGTCGAAGATCAAGTCTCCGCGACATCGGCCGTGAAGTTTAAGCTTCGAATCGACTGACGGCGGGGCGTAGCTTCGATCTGCTCTAGCTGGCCAAGTGAATTGGCCCGCAGCGCGGCCGCCGCCGAATCTGAAGATCTGTCCGGGAGAAAAGTCCCACCACGACAGCGTTGTTGGTTGAAGATGCCATCGAGCCTATCGGTGGCGACACGGAGGAACTCTCAATGAAAGCACCAATGTCGGTGTCAAAACCGGCGGATCTTGGGTAGGGGTCCCGAACTATCGTCTAGGCGGATGGTAACAGGAGACAAGGGACACGATGTTTTACCTGTGTTCGGGCCCTCTCGATGGAGGTAAAACCCTACGTCCTGCTTGATTAATATTGATGATATGGGTAGTACAAGAGTGGATCTACCACGAGATCAAGGAGGCTAAACCCTAGAATCTAGCCTATGGTATGATTGTTGTAATGTATATTGTCCTACGGACTAAAGCCCTCCGGTTTATATAGACATCGGAGGAGGCTAGGGTTACACAGAGTCGGTTACAATGGTAGGAGATCTACATATCCGTATTGCCAAGCTTGCCTTCCACGCCAAGGAAAGTCCCATCCGGACACGGGACGGAGTCTTCAATCTTGTATCTTCGTAGTCTTGGAGTCCGGCGGACGATGATAGTCCGGCTGTCCGGACACCCCCTAGTCCAGGACTCCCTCAGTCATCTTCAAGGAGGCGGCGACCAAGTCGATCATCTTCGGAGCTCCCAAGTGATGCAAGCGCAATTCGTCCATGTCCACATCTACATGGCGACCACCGTCACGTTCGTGATCCACATCGTCATGACGGACAAGTCACCTCCAAGCAACATGTGCACGACGATGACGAACGACATCTACTACGAGCTCAAGCACGACAATGACATCATCATCATGAAGATGCTCCACAAGCGCAAATGCACAAGTCCCAACAAGCCCTCCTTCATGCCAAGTCCAAGCTTCTTGAGCAAAAGAGAAGACCGCGAGACAAGCACCACCAAGAAGGAGCTCCGGCTACCACCACCACTTCGGCATATTCGCCAAGTGCTATCAAGGCATCTTTTCCTTTGGACGTACGTCATCTTCTCCTACTTCCCATGAGTACGCATACAATGAATTCATCAAGTCCAAGGTGACCACCTACGAGCGAGGGAGACACTTCCATCTTCGGAAGCCCCTCAAGAAAGATGGCTGAGCATGAAAAATTCCCTTTGGTCATGGAGACGGGCTATGAGGTGCCACATCATATGGGCCTCCAACAACAAGACGGCAACAAGAAGGTCGAGCAAGGCCATCCCCTTCCACCACAGCGATGAGCGTGAACCTCTTCAACGACATGAAGACGGAGCCCATATTGTACTCATACTCCGAGTCAAGCTACGCGACCGCACATGGAGACATTTGCACCTACATCTCTCCGACACCCACATATGTCGAGATGCCCCAAGTGCCATGTGAGGAGAGCCACTACCACATGAGTGACATGAGTGACTCCACCATATATGACACTGAGAGCATTTCCTATGAGAGGATGAGTGTGACCAGCACTAGCCCCACACATGAGAGCATGCCACACATCCTATTTGAGGATGAGAGCCATTTGAGTGACTCCACCAACCATATGAGTGAAAGCATCCTTGAGGGAGTGAGTGAGCCACAACACTTAGTGAGTGAGGTATTTGAGATGGCAGGTGAGGCCACTATGATTTCTAACGACTTAACCTCTACTCCTAGTGTGTTTTCTTCTTTGGTGCTAGGTATCCTACATGACGACATGCCTACCCTCGACGAGTCCATCCCTCCAATGGACAAACCGATGGCCATGGTGGACGATGATGCACCCCCCACATGGTTCCATCAAGATGAAGATGACAACGAGTGGATCTTCGACACCTCACCTACAACACATGAGCGACGCTCCAAAGGTAAAATAGGTTATGGTGCTTCTCTTGTCCCGCTAGCGGACTATCTTACCAATGATTGCTTGCATGATGTTGACCCACCTATTCCCATGCTTCATGATAGTGTGATATCCTCATGTCATGACTTACTTATTTATGATGAATATGATGATGAGCATGTTGAGTTGCCTAGTTGTGATGATATGCTGCATAGGATATCATGTGAAATTCTATTGGTCACTTCATGTTTGACAATCCATTAAACTTGTCATATGCTATGAGTGAGATCTCCCATATTGCATCATTTCAATCTCAACATAGTAACTATGCATGCCCCATTAAAATAAATCCAATTTGCACTTATGGCATAGATGACGAGATGATGGTCATTGGCTTTTGTTTTTCATGTGATGATATTGCCATGCTTCCTTTACATGATTTGTGCAATTCATCTACTATGCAATGCCATGATCACATAGAACCAAATATGCTTTGTTTTGGATGTTGTCAATATTCTCCATGTGATGCTTCCACTAATGCTCATGAGGAGACCCCCATAGTTTCCTCATACATATTAGGAGATCTTGATGCATTCCATACTTTGCGTGATTCCCATAATTGCGTGCACCATATGCATTCCATGAATAACAATGCTCTACATATTTCTAGTGATGCATTACATCCTTTGAGTCTCAATTATGCCATACATAATAACAAACCTCTCATAATGGATGACATGTTTCTATATCACGCATCTCATTTATTTGAGCATTGGATATTTTGTGCTAACCAACACAAGCACGTGCGCATCATAATGTATGATGTGTACATCTACCACGCACACACAAATTTTCCTTTGCCTTTGTTTTGTGTAGGTACTCACGTATACTCGTCAACCTCTCAATCCCAAGAGTTGATGAAACGAGCTCTTGAGAGCAACGACGACTTGGGATCCCGTGGACTATCCTTACCACCGTTCTCTTTGCGCAAGGACTACGCGCATCTCTTCTACTTGGCTCTCACATGGCTATGGGCTATTTACCACTTGTCACCTTATGCCCATACTATCGTGTTCACTTTGCATGTTATGCCTCTTTACATGATTTTACCATGCAATTGTTGTTGGGGAACATAGCAGAAATTTAAAATTTTCCTACGTGTCACCAAGATCTATATATGGAGAAACCAGCAACGAGGGGAAGGACAGTGCATCTACATACCCTTGTAGATCGCTAAGCGGAAGCGTTCAAGAGAACGGGGTTGAAGGAGTCGTACTCGTCGTGATCCAAATCACCGGAGATCCTAGTGCCGAACGGACGGCACCTCCGCGTTCAACACACGTACATCCCGGTGACGTCTCCCACGCCTTGATCCAGCAAGGAGAGAGGGAGAGGTTGAGGAAGACTCCATCCAGCAGCAGCACAACAGCGTGATGGTGGTGGAGGAGCGTGGCAATCCTACAGGGCTTCGCCAAGCACCGCGGGAGAGGAGGAATGCTTGGGAGAGGGGGAGGGATGCGCCAGAACATTGTGGTACGGCTGCCCTCCCACCCCCCACATATATATAGGGGCAAGGGAGGGGGAGGCCAGCCCCCTCAGATCCAATCTGAGGAGGGGGCAGCGGCCAGGGGGGTTGCCTTGCCCCCCAAGGCAAGGGAGGCGCCCCCCTTTAGGGTTTCCCCCAACCCTAGGCGCCTTGGGCCTTGGTGGGGGGGCGCACCAGCCCACCTGGGGCTGGTCCCCTCCCACACTTGGCCCATGCAGCCCTCTGGGCTGGTGGCCCCACTGGTGGACCCCGGGACCCTCCCGTGGTCCCAGACATTACCGATAGTACACGAACTTTTCCATGACCAAAACAGGACTTCCCACATATAAATCTTTACCTCCGGACCATTCCGGAACTCCTCGTGACGTCCGGGATCTCATCCGAGACTCCGAACAACATTCGGTAACCACATACAAACTTCCTTTATAACCCTAGCATCATCTAACCTTAAGTGTGTAGACCCTACGGGTTCGAGAGACATGTAGACATGACCGAGATGTTCTCCGATCAATAACCAACAGCGGGATCTGGATACCCATGTTGGCTCCCACATGTTCCACGATGATCTCATCGGATGAACCACGATGTCAAGGACTCAGTCGATCCCGTATACAATTCCCTTTGTCTAACGGTATTGTACTTGCCCGAGATTCGATCGTCGGTATACCGATACCTTGTTCAATCTCATTACCGGCAAGTCTCTTTACTCGTTCCGTAACACATCATCCCGTGATCAACCCCTTGGTCACATTGTGCACATTATGATGATGTCCTACCGAGTGGGCCAGAGATACCTCTCCGTTTACGGAGTGACAAATCCCATCTCGATCCGTGTCAACCCAATGAGACACTTTCGGAGATACCAGTAGTGCACCTTTATAGTCACCCGATTACGCCAGTGACGTTTGATACACCCAAAGCACTCCTACGGTATCCGGGAGTTACACGATCTCATGGTCTAAGGAAGAGATACTTGACATTGGAAAAGCTCTAGCAAACGAACTACACGATCTTTGTGCTATGCTTAGGATTGGGTCTTGTCCATCAAATCATTCTCCTAATGATGTGATCCCGTTATCAACGACATCCAATGTCCATAGCCAGGAAACCATGACTAGCTGTTGATCACAACGAGCTAGTCAACTAGAGGCTTACTAGGGACATATTGTGGTCTATGTATTCACACGTGTATTACGATTTCCAGATAATACAGTTATAGCATGAATAAAAGACAATTATCATGAACAAGGAAATATAATAATACTTTTATCATTGCCTCTAGGGCATATTTCCAACAGTCTCCCACTTGCACTAGAGTCAATAATCTAGTTCACATCGCCATGTGATTAACACTCACAGGTCACATCACCATGTGACCAACATCCAAAGAGTTTACTAGTGTCATTAAACTAGTTCACATCATCATGTGATTAAGACTCAATGAGTTCGGGGTTTGATCATGTTTTGCTTGTGAGAGAGGTTTTAGTCAACGGTCTCGCAACTTTCGGATCAGTATGTACTTCGCAAATCTCTAGGTCATTCTGTAAATGCTGCTTCCACGCTCCACTTGGAGCTATTCCAAATGGTTGCACCACTATACGTATCCGGTTTGCTACTCAGAGTCACTCGGATAGGTGTTAAAGCTTGCATCGACGTAACCCTTTACGCCGAACTCTCTATCACCTCCATAATCGAGAAACATATCCTTATTCCTCTAAGGATAATTTTGACCGCTGTCCAATGATCCATTCCTGGATCATTCTTGTACCCCTTGACTGACTCATGGCAAGGCACACTTCCGTGCGGTACACAAAGATAGCATCTTTAGAGAGCCTACGTCTAAAGCATAGGGGACGACCTTCTTCCTTTCTCTCTTTTCTGCTGTGGTCAAGCTTTAAGTCTTAACTTCATACCTTACAACTCAGGCAAGAACTCCTTCTTTGACTGATCCATCTTGAACACCTTCAAGATCATGTCAAGGTATCTGCTCATTTTGAAAGTACTATTAAGCATTTTGATCTATCTTATAGATCTTGATGCTTATTATTCAAAAACACTTTTCAAATAACCCTATATGCTTTCCAGAAATTCTACATCATTTCTGATCAACAATATACTCATCAGAAATTCTGTAGTGCTCCCACTCACTTCTTTGGACATACAAGTTTCTCATAAACTTTTGTATAAACCCAAAATCTTTGATCATCTTATCAAAACGTACATTCCAACTCCGAGATGCTTACTCCAGTCTTTAGAAGGATTGCTGGAGCTAGCATACCTTTTAGCATCCTTAGGATCGACAAAACCTTTCTGATTGTATCACATACAACCTTTCCTTACGAAAACTAGTAAGGAAACTCGTTTTTGACATCCATCTGCCAGATTTCATAAATGCAGCTAATGCTAACATGATTCCGACGGACTTTAAGCATCGCTACGGATGAGAAAATCTCATCGCAGTCAACTCCTTGAACTTGTGAAAAACTATTCGCCACAAGTCGAGCTTCATAGATGGTGACATTACCATCCACGTCCGTCTTCTTCTTAAAGATCCATTTATCTCAATGGCTTGCCGATCATTGGGCAAGTCCACCAAAGTCCATGCATGGATCCTATCTCGGATTTCATGGCTTCTAACCATTTGTCGGAATTTGGGCCCACCATCGCTTCTCCATAGCTCGTAGGTTCATTGTTGTCTAGCAACATGACCTTCAAGACATGATTACTGTACCACTCTAAAGTAGTACGCATCCTTGTCACCCTACGAGGTACGGCAGTGACTTGATCCGAAGTTTCATGATCACTATCATAAGCTTCTACTTCAATTGGTGTAGGTACCACAGGAACAACTTCATGTGCCCTGCTACACACTAGTTGTAGTGACGGTTCAATAACCATATCAAGTCTCCACCATCCTCCCACTCAACTTTTCGAGACAAACCTTTTCTCGAGAAAGGACATGATTCAAGAAACAATCCCTATTGCTTTCGGATCTGAATTAGGAGGTATACCCAACTGTTTTGGGTGTCCTATGAAGATGTATTTTATCCGCTTTGGGTTCGAGCTTATCAACCTGAAACTTTTCCACATAAGCGTCGCAGCCCCAAACTTTTAAGAAACGACAACTTAGGTTTCTCCAAACCATAGTTCAAACGGTGTCGTCTCAACGGAGTTACGTGGTGCCCTATAGAGTGAGTGTGGTTGTCTCTAATGCCTAACCCATGAACGATAGTGGTAATTCGATAAGAGACATCATGGCACGCACCATATCCAATAGGGTGCAACTATGATGTTTGGACACACCATCAAACTATGATGTTCCAGGCGGTATTAATTGTGAAACAATTTCCACAATGTCTTAATTGCGTGCCAAAGCTCGTAACTCAGATACTCATCTCTATGATCATATCATAGACATTTTATCCTCTTGTCACAATGATCTTCAACTTCACTCTGAAATTACTTGAACCATTCAATAATTCAGACTTGTGTTTCATCAAGTAAATATACTCAACATCTACTCGAATCATCTGTGAAGTAAGAACATAACGATACTCATCAGATGCCTCAAAGACTCATTGGACTGCACACATCAAAATGTGTTACTTCCAACAAGTTGCTATCTTGTTCCATCTTACTGAAAACGAGGCTTTTTAGTCATCTTGCCCATGTGGTATGATTTGCATATCTCAAGTGATTCAAAATCAAGTGAGTCCAAATGATCCATCTGCATGGAGTTTCTTCATGCGTATACACCAATAGACGTGGTTCGCATGTCTCAAACTTTTCAAAATGAGTGAGTCCAAAGATCCATCAACATGGAGCTTCTTCATGCGTTTTACACCAATATGACTTTCATGGCAGTGCCACAAGTAAGTGGTACTATCATTACTATCTTATATCTTTTGGCATTAAAATGTGTATCACTACGATCGAGATTCAATAAACCATTCCTTTAGGTGCAAGACCATTGAAGGTATTATTCAAATAAATAGAGTAACCATTATTCTCCTTAAATGAATCACCATATTGCGATATACATAATCCAATCATGTCTATGCTCAACACAAACACCAAATGACAATTATTCAGGTTTAATACTAATCTTGATGGTAGAGGGAGCGTGCGATGTTTGATCACATCAAACTTGGAAACACTTCCAACACATATCGTCAGCTCACCTTTAGCTAGTCTCCGTTTATTCCATAGCTCTTTTATTTCGAGTTACTAACACTTAGCAACCGAATCGGTATCTAATACCCTGGTGCTACTAGGAGTACTAGTAAAGTACACATTAACATAATGTATATCCAATATACTTCTATCGACCTTGCCAGCCTTCTCATCTACCAAGTATCTAGGGTAATTCTGCTCCGATGGTTGTTCCCTTATTACGTAAGCACTTAGTCTCGGGTTTGGGTTCAACCTTGGGTTTCTTCACTAGAGCAGCAGCTAATTTGCCGTTTCATGAAGTATCCCTTCTTGCCCTTGCCCTTCTTGAAACTAGTGGTTTCACCAACCATCAACAATTGATGCTCCTTCTTGATTTCTACTTTCGCGGTGTCAAACATCGCGAATACCTCAAGGATCATCATCTCTATCCTTGATATGTTATAGTTCATCACAAAGCTCTAGGAGCTTGGTGGCAATGACTTTGGAGAAACATCACTATCTCATCTAGAAGATCAACTCCCACTCGATTCAAGTGATTGTTGCACTCAGACAATCTGAGCACAAGCTCAACGATTGAGCTTTTCTCCCTTAGTTTGCAGGCTAAGAAAATCGTCGGAGGTCTTATACCTCTTGACGTGGGCACAAGCTTGAAATCCCAATTTCTTCCCTCGAAACATCTCATATGTTCCGCGACGTTTCAAAAACGTCTTTGGTGCCTCTACTCTAAACCATTTAACTGAACTATCACGTAGTTATCAAAACGTGTATGTCCGATGTTCGCAACATCCACAGACGACGTTTGGGGTTCAAACACCGAGCGGGCATTAAGGACATAAGCTTTCTCTCGTCCGCATAATCACTCTCGTCAACTTTCAACTATATTTTCTCTAGGAACATATCTAAACAAAGGAACTAAAGCATGATCTTACGACATAATTTGCAAAGATCTTTTGACTATGTTCAGGATAATTAAGTTCATCTTATGAACTCCCACTCGATAGACATCCCTCTGGTCATCTAAGTGATTACATGATCCGAGTCAACTAGGCCGTGTCCGATCATCACGTGAGACGGACTAGTCATCATCGGTGAACATCTTCATGTTGATCGTATCTACTATACGACTCATGCTCGACCTTTCGGTCTCGTGTTCGAGGCCATGTCCGTACATGCTAGGCTCGTCAAGTTAACCCTAAGTGTTTCGCGTGTGTAAATCTGTCTTACACCCGTTTTATGTGAACGTAAGAATCCATCACACCCGATCATCACGTGGTGCTTAGAAGCGATGAACTTTAGCAACGGTGCACAGTTAGGGGAGAACACTTCTTGAAATTGTTGTAAGGGATCATCTTATTTACTACCGTCGTTCTAAGTAAACAAGATGCATAAACATGATAAACATCACATGCAATCAAATAGTGACATGATATGGCCAATATCATTTTGCTCCTTTTGATCTCCATCTTCGGGGCTCCATGATCATCATCTTCACCGGCGTGACACCATGATCTCCATCATCATGATCTCCATCATCGTGTCTCCATGAAGTTGTCTCGCCAACTTATTACTTCTACTACTACCGGTTAGCAATAAAGTAAAGTAATTACATGGCGTTGTTCAATGACACGCAGGTCATACAATAAATAAAGACAACTCCTATGGCTCCTGCCGGTTGTCATACTCATCGACATGCAAGTCGTGATTCCTATTACAAGAACATGATCAATCTCATACATCACATATCATTCATCACATTCTTCTTGGCCATATCACATCACATAGCATACCCTGCAAAAACAAGTTAGACGCCCTCTAATTGTTGTTGCATGTTTTACGTGGCTGCATGGGTTTCTAGCAAGAACGTTTCTTACCTCGCAAAACCACAACGTGATATGCCAATTGCTATTTACCCTTCATAAGGACCCTTTTCATCGAATCCGTTCCGACTAAAGTAGGAGAGATCGGCACCGCTAGCCACCTTATGCACCAAGTGCATGTCAATCGGTGGAACTGTCTCACGTAAAATACGTGTAAGGTCGGTCCGGCCGCTTCATCCCACGATGCCGCCAATCAAGATTGGACTAGTAACGGTAAGCATATTGAACAACATCAACGCCCACAACTACTTTGTGTTCTACTCGTGCAAAGAATCTACGCAATAGACCTAGCTCATGATGACATTTGTTGGGGAACGAGGCAGAAATTCAAAATTTTCCTCGTGTCACCAAGATCTATCTATGGAGAAACCAGCAACGAGGGAAAGAGAGTGCATCTACATACCCTTGTAGATCGCTAAGCGGAAGCGTTCAAGAGAACGGGGTTGAAGGAGTCGTACTCGTCGTGATCCAAATCACCGGAGATCCTAGTGCCGAACGGACGGCACCTCCGCGTTCAACACACGTACAGCCCGGTGACGTCTCCCACGCCTTGATCTAGCAAGGAGAGAGGGATAGGTTGAGGAAGACTCCATCCAGCAGCAGCACAACGGCGTGGTGGTGGTGGAGGAGCATGGCAATCCTGCAGGGCTTCACCAAGCACCGCGGGAGAAGAGGAATACTTGGGAGAGGGGGAGGGCTGGGCCAGAACATTGTGGTACAGCTACCCTCCCACCCCCCACATATATATAGGGGCAAGGGAGGGGGAGGCCGGCCCCCTCAGATCCAATCTGAGGAGGGGGCGGCGGCCAGGGGGGTTGCCTTGCCCCCCAAGGCAAGGGAGGCGCCCCCCTTTAGGGTTTCCCCCAGCCCTAGGCGCCTTGGGCCTTGGTGGGGGGGGCGCACCAGCCCACCTGGGGCTGGTCCCCTCCCACACTTGGCCCATGGAGCCCTCTGGGGCTGGTGGCCCCACCTGGTAGGCCCCCGGGACCCTCCCGGTGGTCCCGGTACATTACCGATAGTACCCGGAACTTTTCCGGTGACCAAAACAGGACTTCCCACATAAATCTTTACCTCCGGACCATTCTGGAACTCCTCGTGACGTCCAGGATCTCATTCGAGACTCCGAACAACATTCAGTAACCACATACAAACTTCCTTTATAACCCTAGCGTCATCGAACCTTAAGTGTGTAGACCCTACGGGTTCGGGAGACATGTAGACATGACCGAGACGTTCTCCACTCAATAACCAACAGCGGGATCTGGATACCCATGTTGGCTCCTACATGTTCCACGATGATCTCATCGGCTGAACCACGATGTCAAGGACTCACGATCCGTATACAATTCCCTTTGTCTAACGGTATTGTACTTGCCCGAGATTCGATCGTCGGTATACCGATACCTTGTTCAATCTCGTTATCGCAAGTCTCTTTACTCGTTCCGTAACACATCATCCCGTGATCAACCCCTTGGTCACATTGTGCACATTATGATGATGTCCTACCGAGTGGGCCCAGAGATACCTCTCCGTTTACGGGAGTGACAAATCCCAAACTCGATCCGTGTCAACCCAATGACACTTTCGAGATACCTGTAGTGCACCTTTATAGTCACCCGATTCGTTGTGACGTTTGATACACCCAAAGCACTCCTACGGTATCCGGGAGTTACACGATCTCATGGTCTAAGGAAGAGATACTTGACATTGGAAAAGCTCTAGCAAACGAACTACACGATCTTTGTGCTATGCTTAGGATTGGGTCTTGTCCATCACATCGTTCTCCTAATGATGTGATCCTGTTATCAACGACATCCAATGTCCATAGCCAGGAAACCATGACTATCTGTTGATCACAACGAGCTAGTCAACTAGAGGCTTACTAGGGACATATTGTGGTCTATGTATTCACACGTGTATTACGATTTCCGGATAATACAGTTATAGCATGAATAAAAGACCATTATCATGAACAAGGAAATATAATAATACTTTTATCATTGCCTCTAGGGCATATTTCCAACAATTGTGACCCTTGCTTGCATCTACCCATGATTCACCATTATGCTACTTCTATGTGTATTTGCATGCTTGGTGGAGATCCTTGTAGCTATTACCATGATTTCTTTGTGCCCTATGCTATTGATGCTTGTTGTGTTGGGAGAGTCATGATGTCCCATTGCTATTTACATATGGCCTCTCGCCAATACATTGATGATATTTTGCTCATATCCTGTTTTCATGCTTGGGATATGTCATGTGCAATATTCATGCCCACTATTTGCACACATGACATGCTTGCCATGATTCCTTCTAGTACGTTGCATCTTCGCACTACTAGCTTGCATGACTTGATTCATATGATTACTTGCTTGGATGCATCACCCATGTTCCTTTATTACTCGCTTTCTTGGGTTGATGACATATATGTTCATGCCTCTCACATGATATATCTTGATCATTGTCTCTTGTGTCCATTAGTTTCCTCTTTCATAGCCACTTGTATTGAGTGGAACCATACTATGCTTATTGATCTTCTAGACTTTGGCACTTTACTTGTGATGCATGCTTGTTTACTTGAGCCTATTGTATTTGGTTGTTCTCGCATCATATTCCTCCATACTATGCAATACTCCCTTGTCCTTTCTTATGATGAGCATGATGCATACACTTGTTTGGTATCTTACCACACGAATGATATGTTTTGCACTTCCGCTAACCTCATTTGTTTTTCCGATTGTTTGTCATGTTCTTTCGTTTTGAAGGATCCACAAGGCGTTAACATCACGAGACAACTTGGTCATGTAAAGGCATACACGATGTGCGACACCGGCATTTTCAACATCCTCATAACGGTTCCTTCCCTTTGAGCCATCCTCAAATAAGCATACTGGATGGGTCATTCTTTCATTGTCGTTTCCTTCTTGTTGTCTACATGATACATCTCGCGAACAGCGGAGCGACATTGGAGATTGACTTTATGGACCTTTACATTGAGGATCGCTCAGACTTTTTGGATGCACCTTCGAACTTCCACTCATGCCACGACATCGAGCATCGGTACATCAACACTCCTTTGGCACATTGCACTCACAACTCCATATTTGTTGATTGTACTCCCACATGTCATGCTCGATGGACATATCATACTCACCACAAGTTTGCACCCTATGCATGGATCGACTTACATTATGCTTGCCTTGTTGCATCTATTTCCATGTCATCCATGATATATGAGCTTGTGCATTTTCTTAGAAAATTTGTTGTGATCTTCCTTGATGGCATATTCATACATAATGATCATATTATCCACCATCAATTGCATGATAAGATAAACATATTGAGCATCCATTGCCATGTTCATGCTTTTGATGCACCATCCCATTATGACATTATTTTGCACAATGGTCGCATTCATCATATTCACAACACCTTTGTGCATGCCTCGAATGAATTTGACAACATGAATGCTTTACATGTCATTTTACATCATTTGGATAAGCATATCGTGCCTTTTCATGAACAATTCCATTGGACGACCTCATGCTTACTTAATGGACACCTTGTGTGTGCTAACCATTGTATTTACGAGTGTCGCTTGTGTTTGCTCGTTTTGCATGTATACCATCCCGATGACATCTTGAAGTACTTGGGTTACACAATGACCTCCACTCCGTCCAACTACAAGTCCGTCCACGACAACTGTTTCCATGGTGATGAGGATCACGATCCGAGGTCGGATCTTTCCCAAGGGGGGGGGATATGATGCGAAGCATCCCATTCATCCCCATGTACATTCCGACTACTCTCCAAGCCCCAAGGATACATAAGATGAGACCTCGACTATGTGCCACTGGACACAAGGTGAACCCGTTCCTAAATGCCTCCCCTTTCCATTCGTGTGAGACATGGTTGCTACCTCATGCAAAGACACTACATGTGCTTAGGTACCAAGAAGACCCTCTCGGAGATGCTCGGTATCACGGACAAGTCCTCAAGTACACGGATGAAGGAGCGCGACGGAAGGAACCCGAGAAGTCCCCAGGACCCGGACATCTGGCCCCAAGCCCCGGACATCCGGCCCCTGGAGCATCTACTGCAGCCGCGGCCCAGCCGAAGCTACAGGCCCCGAACATCCGGCCCAGGCCCTAGACATCTGGCGCACGGCGAGCAGCCGGACATCCGGCTCGACCCCCGGAAATCCGGCACCCCATCACAAAAGCTGGACACCGCCTGCCCGGACATCTGGCCTCCCAGCCCGGAAATCCGGCCCGTCCCGAAGCCTCGGACATCCGACGCCTGTCTGCGCACAGTGAACGGGCCAAGGGCCCATGTATCCCTATCCCACCCACCCCTTTGTGGCTTAGACTATAAATAGACCACCCCCTCCTCCTAGTTAGGGTTAGCATTGTGATAGCTCATTTGAGATAGAGCTTTGCTCATCCATACGAATCTACTCCTCGTGAGAGACCGCGGCCTCTTTGGAGAAGATCCATCTTGGATTCAAGACCCTCTTACAGGTGGACCCCATCTCAAGACCTCCTCACAGAGAAGAACCGGTTACCCTATGTATCATCCCTTGTTGGATTCGGATCGTCTACCTCTTTGTGTTCATGGATCTAGCACATGTGTGATTGATCTTGTTGGTTGAGTGATTTCTCTTGTGTTTCCCCATGATTTCCCCGTGTTTCCCCCTCATGTTCTTCGTGTTCTTGGTAGGATTCCCTCCAAACGTGAAAGATCGGGCGTCTAGGGTTCCACCCTACATCAGGCTTCCAGGAATCCAATGATCTTCCCACAAGTTAATTTGACTAGTTGATCATGCATCGTTAGGCCAACGCACGATCACAAATGGTCAGGCCGCGTCCGTTTGGGACTAAACGAACACAAACCACGACCCAACATGCGGAAGCAAACGAAAAAATGTTCGTTTTTTGTTTGCTTTCGACCTATTCACGGCTTAACTTTGGGTCGCGTTTGTATCGAAGCGGACACGCACGCACACGTGGGACGCGTGCCCTTGTCGTCCTCTGGCCCGCCCATCGGGGACACAGACGCTCCTTTAATTTTCTCAGGCCGCCTCCACGCTGTCCAGCCCGGCCACCCAAAGCATGACCACCGGATTTGTGCCTCTCTCGCCCCGACACCAGCAACCAACTGATGGATCTAGGGCGGCAGGATTTGGTGCATCCGTCCGCTGGATTTGGTGCATCCGGCCACCAGGCGACTGCCCCTTGCCATGGATTGGCCGGGTACTGGACCGCACAGCCCTGGTCGCTCGAATCTATCCCATCGGCGGTTCACCGGCAAAGGCATGCACGGCCGTCGTCTGGGGCTCGGCGTTGGCCCAGTAGCTCGTCGACTCATCGTTACCGGTCATAAAGTGTGATGACTGCCCGCGGCAGGTCTTGCGCCATGTTTCTACCACACTGGAACATCCCGGATGGATGTTCTTCAAGTGCAAAAATTATGCGGTATGTGCTTCTTTTGATTCGGTTGTGCTCCCCGATTCGGCGCCTCAGTAGCTCATTGCTTACTCAAATTGGTGTGTATAATGCATGCAAGTTTTGGTATAGGGAAGAAGATTACATCAATCTATTGATAGCATGAAATTTAATAGATGCTCGTGCATCCATTGCTAGAATGGAGTCTAGAGATGAGACTAGATGCGAAGCAACGTCTACTTCTTCGGAGTCGGAGAACAAAGAAGTGTGTAAGCTCGAGAAGCCGCAGATCAACAATGAAGACATAGAGAAGATATTAATCCAACTAGTGGGAGCAGTTATGGAAGTTGAATATCTTTTAAACTCTCTAATTGTGGTTCTTGTTTTTTTTGTCTTGTTATCATAGCGAAGAATTGGTAAATTATGTACTCCTATGTATCAAATGTCGTTGATGGAAAAGAAATGTGTTTCGATGGCCGGAAAATGTATACATAGGGGCACCAACCGGCCGTGGCGGACCAGATGCCTCCGCACGTTGGGTGCACGGCCAGTGCATCTAGGAAAACGGCCGGACGCCACTCGATTGCCCTACACAAACGGAAAAAATTCAGACAAGACGAACGTCCATTTGGGATCGTGCGTTAGAGTTGGCCTTAGACATGACCTCCCTTATGCCATCAAAAGAAACGGTCGTCCATTTGGGGGTTAGAGTTGGCCTTAGACATGACCTCTCTTATGCCATCAAAAGAAACAGCCGTCCATGAAACAGCCGTCCATTTGAGGGTTTGGGTCTTGTGTTGGAGTTAGCCTTAGATATGACCTTTCTTATGCCATCAAAAGATGCTTTGCTAGGTAATGTCAGGCACAACTACAGCTATATGTAGCGTTGGTCATTAGAGGATGCATGCATAAAGACTTGGCTGGCTACAGCTCTACGTAGCGTTGGTCATTAGAGGACGCATGCACAAAGACTTGGGCCGGCTACATTAAGGGAGGGCGAACTATAGCTCCAGGGCACTAGTTGGTAGGTACCAGACCCCTAGCAGGACGTGGTCTCAGGTTGTAGGGATGGAAGGAGGGATGGCGTGGTCGCCGACGCTGGGGCGCCGTCGTTACGTGCGTGCGAGAGAGAGAGAGAGAGAGAGCAGGAGCGGCGGCTAGGGTTAGGTCTCCCGGTTCCCTAAGAAAGCCGAGCAAATATGATTGCTTCTTGCTTAATCCCAAAACGGGTCCTTACACGAGTTTATATAATCGATAATTGGGCTAAGCCCCTAATAACGATAAGATAAACTAGGCTACAACTAACTGGGCTAAGCCCCTAATATGCCGGTCATAACATCTCTCCCCGCCTGCACAAACAGCTCGTCCTTGAGCTAGAAGGCGGGAAAGATCAACAGTCGGCAAACACCTCCGCTTCAACTGGGGCGGGCTGGTCCCCGAGCCCGGCGGCAGCGGGATCCTCCTCAATGTAGTCTACAGCCTCCAGGTAGAAGAGTCGTGGGCAGACGTGGCCTGGTACGTAGGGCTCGTCGCAGTTAAAGCACAACCCTTGGCGGCGACGCTTGAGTTGCTCGGCCGGGGTAAGCCGGCAGAACGGGCGTGCCATAGCCGCGGCGAGGGGCGCCGAGGGAGCCTGGGCAGGCCGACCCTACGCGGGAACTTCCGGCCAGGGTGGCGGCCCAGCGGCCCGGGGCGGTGGCGCCTGCTGGATGGCCACTACGCGGCGCTCGAACGCGCGGGCATAGTACCTGGCCATATGGAGGTCCTGGGGCCTGCGCATCTCTATGTCCACGCGGATGTGGTCCGGTAGGCTGCCGACGAAGAGCTCAGCCCACTGACGAGCCGAAACGCCGAGGTGAGGAACGGAAGACACCCAAGCTGCGCCAGGCGGCTCCCGTGTATAGGCGGACCAAAGCGCAAGAGGCACAAATCGCGGAAGCGCTCCCATGGGGGCATGCCGCCCTCGTCCTGTTCGAGGCGTAGTACCATGTCTGCGCGGCTCCTCGGAGATGATACGAGGCGATCCAGGTGCGGTCGGACGCGAGTGTGCGCTACCCCCTGAAAAATTGGTCGCATTGGTTGAGCCAATTCAGGGGGTCGACGGTGCCGTTGTAGGTCGCGAACTCCAGCTTGGAGAATCTCGGCGGCGGCTGGGCATGGACGACGGACGGGTACGCCTCGTCGGCACGGAACAACGAGGATGACGGGGCCAAGTAGGCGGGCATCAGGGTGCCGCCCTGGAACAGGGGCCCGTCGATGCTGGCGAAGGGCTCGGCGGAGCCCAAGGACCCGCCAAATTGCATGGCCGGGTGCGTTGCCGGCGGGGGCAGCACGTGCGGCCCGACCGAGGCTGTCGTGTAGACCGGCTCAAGGGACCCAGCGAGCCAGGCCGGTAACGGAGACGGCGACGGGGGAAACCGGACCTGGTGGATGGGCACCCACGGGCCCGTCGTCCGGATGCCGAGCATGATGCGCCGGTGGCGGCTGCCGCCGCTAATCGCCGCTTCTTTGCCGCATGGTGGGAGGCGCCGGTTCATCATCGAGACGGCCGCCACGATAATTCTTGCATGGCGGCGGCGACGAGGGTCACCGAGTATGGCGGCTGCTGCGGCGACGGGGCGGTGGCGAAGGGTACAAGCGGCTGCGGCCCATAGGATCTCGCGAGGAACGTGCAGATGCCTGTGACCGCCTGGGTGAGATCCCGGATGGCAGTCGTCATCTCCTCCGGGGTGAAGACGACGAAGACGGACGCAGCGGAGGTAACTGGCACCGACAAGAGCGGGGCGCTGGCCGTAGTGGCCATCGGGGCGGTCGTCACGGTCGGCAGCGGGAGGATCGGGGTGGACGGCGGCGAGGACATATCGCATCGAAGCTATCTAATACCAAATTGGTAGATACAGGGGTGGAAAAAGGGATGGGGTGGAGGAAGGCGTGGTCGCCGGCGCTAGGGCGCCGACGTTACGGGCGCGAGAGAGCCCCTAACCGGTCATAACACTAGTCGTCAAGGTAGCGTCAACGGCTCATTCTGTGGCGGTATTATAGTCATTTAATGGTTCCAGGACTTCAATGTAATTTTTATTATGTTTTGTATGCTTTGTAATTCCGGTGAAGATTTGAGTATTTTGCAGAAAAAAAGTTGCACAAGCAGGGTGCGAATAAAACACCTGTCACATGTGCTGACAGCTCTTAGCAAAGTAAACATCACCTTGGAACCTACATATCCTAACTGTTCTTTGTTAACTCAGAAACGTAGGGATCACACCTCAACAGTCACTACAGCCAAGATAGATCGGATGCCTACTTGTACCATGACTCGAAAGTATGCTCCTTTCGACAACGGCCAATCTTCCAATTCAATCGGACGATCCATCTGCAGAGTCCACGTCTACAGGAGCCGCACCAGCGCCGCGGTAGGCAGCAGACTCCTCTGCATAGCGTTTCTTATCCACTTGGGACTGCTCAACGTATGGCTGCTTCTCCTCAGCTGCAAATATGACAATTGGAAATGATTACCATGGAAGTTTTTTTTTTCCTTCAAAAAAAAATGACAGTATGAACTGCAACATACGGCCATTGTAACTTAGGACATGTTACCTGACATCTTTTGCCACTTCTCTCCAAGCTTCTTTGCAATATCAGTGGTGCTGAGTTCAGGGTTGATGTTCTTCAAATTCTGCATTAGAAAAATGTCGATCGAAGATCCATTGTTTGCTTAATTTGACAGTGCACGCCAAATGTCTTGAGAAAGAATAGCAAATAATTCTACAACCTAACATAGCAACCATAGACTGCAACGACAGAAATGAACTAAAATTCGTCAAAAACAATGCAGGATACTCTTATTTAAGTTTGACAGTTTATAGAAATAATAGCTATCTGTATTAATATGGAAAACATGTTTCATGATGCATCTATTGCTATTGGTTTGATGCAGTTTGGGATGGAGCAGGTACGTGTTCAGATTACAATTTTATGAAAGCAGAAAATTTTAATATGGATTGGTGCAAGTAACTTACAGCTCGCTCAGCCTTTGAGAAATACATGAATGGTGCTATTGCTCTTTTAGGGGCATTGGGATCTTTCTTCTGCTTCTTCTTCGGCTTTCTCTTCTCTGAACCTTCCACGTCCACATTCTTTGGTTTCCTCTTCACAGGTGGCTTTGAGCTACTAGCTTCCTTTTTGGAAGATTTCTAAAACAAGAAGTTATTAAAGCAGTGACTTGCCACATGTATTTTGGTTCAGGTAAGTTTTCTTAGGGATACTGTCAAGAGTAAATTTAGTTACCTCCTTTTCTCCATCGCTTATGCTGGCATCAGAACCCTCTTCAGAATCATCACTAGGGGATCCGCTGTCATCCTTGTCAGCCACAAAATCTTCGTCCTGAAGTTGGAATATGTTACAGTAAGATTTACAAGTAAACAAATTACATTCTACTCCATGACAATATAGGCAAAGAAGAGCAAAGATTGCACACACACAATACCTCTTCATCACTTTCTTCATCACCGGCCTGATTTTTAATTCGCTCCAGATGTGGATCAACGGGGTCATCATCAGTGCTCTGAAGAGCAGCCGCAACAGCACCAGTTCTATCTTGGCCATCTTCTCCAAGATTCAGGATTTTCAAATTCTTACCACTTGAAGGGAAGAAACAAGAAATTATCATCCCCAAACGAATTAAATAGTATGCCAGTGATTAAATTAACAAGACATCAGCATTTACCTGACGAAGTTGAAGAGGTTATGGTATTCATTCCTTTGTATATTTCTGAAGAGATGTTCTTGATCATTCTTTAGCTTGACCAGAAGATCAAAATAGTGAGATGACATACTAGCACCACCAGCACCATGGCGCTCAAATTCAACATACTCAATCTGCAGTAAATAACAGCTTAGCAGATGACAAATGGATGATGAACAATTAGGCATGTCAGAAATGTAGAAAACAGACCTCCTCATGCAGAATGAGTGTCGGGGGCTTTGGCAAAAAGAAAAAGCCTTTTTCAAGAGGATACAGCAATCCATCTTCAGCTTTAAGTGATGATTTCACGGCATATCCATCTTGACAACTGCGGAATGTGCTTGGCCTCGTCACTTTAGCACCAGACAGGCCACGAAGGATTTTGGAGAATACCTCATGTTCTAAACCCTATATATAAATCATACATTTTGTGAGTTAATTAGTTAAACTGGAGTATTATACAATAAATCGAGATCCCAGAAAACTGTAAACGAAGAGCAAGTGCACAAGTAGAAAACAGAACATAAGGGGGCAATCATCTGATCAGGACACAAATGATTGGTACTCCCTCCGTCCGGAAATACTTGTCGGAGAAATGCATAAAAACGGATGTATCTAGAACTAAAATACGTCTAGATACATCCATTCCTTCGACAAGTATTTGCAGACGGAGGGAGTAATATTTAATTCAGATCAGTAAAGCATTCTTTCACTAAAACATACTTGCAAGCAGAAAAGATGCATGTCAGTAGCTCTGTGATTAAGTACTGAATGAAATTGTACAAATATAAAGACACATCATTTTTAAGAGTTAGGTAATAAGTGCACGGGAGGGTTACTACTGGTGTTTCAACAGTACATAATCACTAATATATACAGTATGCTTTATGAGTAGTATGTCATTAACTCTTGTATTGTTCTATTGGTATGTATATTAATTCTGGTATCATTTCTTGTACGTACTAATCAATAATAGTGCAGAGCATTTGATAATTAAAGCATGTACCACTGACAAAGTAAAATAAAATCAACACAAGCTATGATCAAAGTTCACCAAAAAAACAAGAGCTATGATCAACTTTTAGGTGAAATAGGTCGCGTTAAACTTAAAAGAGATGCAAGGAAAGTCAGCCATTGAGTGAATAAGAATATCACATTGTAAGAACTCTGCAGCCTGTCCTTGTACTTTTCAGCCAAAACCTCCTCACTTAATGACAGCTCCTTCTCAACTACATTCTCTGTCACAAACTGTTCATAAAGGAACCAGTTATTAAATGTCATACAAGAACTGTAACCAAGTTAATGTGAAATGTATCATAATACAATACCTGAATAACAATGTGGGGATATAATGTTTGTCCTTTGCGAATTGGCGGATCAAGTGTGATGACCACAAAGGTATGAGGGTTGTTTGACTGAAGGGCACAAAGTATAAGCATGAAATCATATTAGCTTATTGACAGTATACAAAGGCGAAGAATTCTTGATAGTTCACAAAGCATGAAAGTAGTAGAACCTTTGGCAAAACAAAGAGCCGAAGAATACTGCTATACTGGATTTTGAAATCATTAGCTTGTCCTTGGAGTCGCAAGAATGACATATGAAGCTCAACAGTGTATCGACCTCTGAATTAAAAATAAGCAGTTAGCTATGGCATGAAATGAAACAAGTAAATGGACACGCTTATTTTAGGAAAGGCAAAGATTCTACAGTTACAAGATTTTCTCACCTTGGGGTAAGAATTGCAATTCCCTCCAATGAGACAACAGCCTCTTCTGATGAGCCAACGTCAGCTATAGCCAATATTTTCTGCCAAAAAATCTGAAGAGAGAACATTTCACTATGTGCGCAAAATATGCATGCATGTTGTGTTGTATCATGCTTATCAAATGAACTCACATGAGCCGAGGGACGTTCCTCATCACCGAGGAACTGAGTATTTGAAGTTGGTACATGAAAACTTAAATCCATCAGCGAATCTTTCTGCAGAAAATGATGAAAAGGGGAGTTATAATCACTTGTTTTACTAATGATCTTTGTAAGATTTTCATGGGAAAGATCGGAATCCTCTAGAGTCTAGATGGTGCTCAATGGTGCATTTACGTTCAGTGCAATAGAAGATTTGGAAAGTGTATCTCCTATGTATATGGCCTAACCAGCGGAGCTAGTTAGATCTGAAATGCCTAAAACGAGATTGAAAGAACAGCTATAGTCGCAGAAACTTTTACGTGCACAGGCAAGGAAACTAATAAGAGTCACTATAAAGAGTAAAAAAAAAACTTATGTTAGTATAAATATACACACCAATGTTGGGATTCAGACACAAAAATTTACCTTTTTTACACCCAGCAACAGTAAGCAAAAGCCAACCAAACAGGTAACACTTTACAAAACAACAGAGTAACTTTGATCAATATATACAGGCAGACAACAGACCTCATTAGCCCCTGTAGTATCATCAACATGGAACTCAAGAACAACATCTGTTTTTCCTTGCAACTGAGTTTGTGATACATCTGATAGAGAGACTTCAAATGCTTCCTTTGAGCCAACATTAAAGCTAAGCATATTGCCTGAAAATGGAAGAATGGGAAAATGAAACAAATTTTACAAAAGGGAAATGGAATACCCACTACCAGACAGACTAGAGAACTCAGCTAACCATTGATGTCGACCGCGCCCCAATTATGGCCACTAACAGAAAGCTGCTTCTCCTCTGGTGTGGTTCCCGTGTTCTTTTGTATGAAGTTAGTAAGGTTACTAACATCCTACAAAACAATATAAACAAAATAGTTCTCAGGTTACAACTAGAGTTTCAGTTATCCAAGAAAGATTGAAACTTGACACAGAAAGCAGATGCAACTGTGATTGTATAACTTCTCTTATTTTCTAGCATCTCTTCATGTCAAAGTATACAATCAATTAATTTCTTGGGGGGAAATGGAAGACTATTACCTGTTCACGGAAGCCTTTGAACACGTACCGAATGCCCTCTTTGGTCCCAACACTAAGCTGATAAGATCTGGGGATTTTCATCCACGTCACAGAAATTATATCAGCTTTATCAACCTCAATTGTCTTTCCTCCACCTAGCTTCTTCCATGCAAGCCCTCCCGAATATAGCCTAAACTGACCAGGGTTCTACAAGTGCACAAACCATCAGTCCATAACAGCACGACGGGAATTTCAGCATCGTGATAAAGCCACTAACAGTGACCGACTCAACAACAACCATAAAAAGGAATTGATCTATGTACTTTTTACCAAAATAATAATTGGAATAGGGTCGTCACTAAGTTTCAAAAAGATATGAACCACGAATGAACACAAATGTACAATTCTTATTCGTTAAAATGAACCAACAAGTGTTTCAATCACATCTAGGTATGCTAAACAATGATAAGGAGAATACTCCTTAAAGAACATGTGCGAACTGTAAATAAGAAGTGATTATGAAGGCCATTGGCTGTGATCTTCCAACACAGTGCAGTCATAGCACAAATTGGCACACATGAATACCAAAATGGACGGCGCCTGGGTGATGGTAGCAATTGCACAAGACATTATGTATCTGTTGCATGAACATGCTCCCCGAATCCCTAGATTAGCGCCTGTTTGTAGTTGAGTTTCCAATTTGTTCCATCCCAAGCTAATTGGATATGGACTATTCATTTTGCCTGACCAACATTGGTGTCCAAATCCAACAACCAACGGCGGATCACAAATTTACCCTCTGGAGCAGTTCCGTACCGCAGAGACGAAACAAACCCTAGCGTGTAAACCCTAGAAAAAACAAGCGGCGTTCTGAAAAATCCGCAGAACAAATTCCGCTAGACGAGCCCGTCCGCCAAACTCGCCAGCGCGGAATCGAACAGTCGAGCGGAAGACCCTAACGAAATAACGAATCGAATCACGGCGAGCGAACTCGACTGGGGCGGGGGAGGCGCACTCACGTTGCCGACGCGGCCGCCGAGGGAGATGTTGTTGAAGAGGTGGCCGTCCGTCATGTCGCCCGCTGGCTCTGCGGCCGGTGACCGCAGCCGCCGCCGCTGCAGGACTCGTGACCCGCTCTCTCGCGCGCGGGAGAGTCGCCTCCTCGGGTGCGGGATTTGGGAGCTCTGCGGCGAGAAGGAAGTGGCTTTCGCTTTGGCGCTGGGGGGATGGGGGCGCGCGGCGGGCTAATATAGGCGTTTGGGCAGAGAGCGGGCCGTATCTGACGGGTGGGGTCGATATATTGTCCGACGATGAAGGATTCATGGATTTTCGTTACGGAAAATATAATGAGTGAACGTTCGCTCTATCGTACCTCCCCCGAGACGATCTGACCTGTTTGATCCTAGCGTGAATCTCACAGCAGGGGCTGCCGCGGTCTAGGGTCAGTTTGGTCCGTGACCTCACCCTCATGCCTGGATGGCCAGTGCTGCCAGACAGACTAGGCTTGTGTGGTGACGAAGGGTGTATTTGGTTGAGGAACCATGTCACGGGATGAAATGATTTCATTCCAGAGGAACGGGGCGGTTTCGTTCCTGTGTTTGGTAGGTGCAAAAATGTAGAACGGGTTCGTGCCTCCCAGGCAAAAAATCAACGTCCCATCGATACATTCCATGTAATCTTAGCCTTGTGGCCGCATGGCCAGGTGTCCGAATTCGGTCGCCTCAGCCAAGCTAATTGTCGTGCAATGAGTCTAGCTAGGCTAATTACGGCACAAAAGAATTTAGGCCAGGCGAGTTTTCTTTTTCATAGGATAGCAACCAAACAAACATGTATAATACCAAGGGACAACTCCAGGTGAGGCAAAAGATGTTGGGGACGCAAACAAAATAGAGTGTAAGAGCAACCCTAATCGATCCCTAATAAAATGCTTAAGAGGAGTACAATTTCTTTTTTTCCTTTCCTAGTTGGCACCTAGGAGATCCCTTAAAAGTTTTAGAGGAGTAAAAATTATACTTCTTGGCCGCCTCGACTCCTATATTTACTCGCTCACCAACCGACCGAGTAAAAAGTCTTCCCCTCCACCCTTGGTTGCACCCACCCAACCCCACATCGCGTCCACTCCGACGCAGCCCTATTTGCCTCCGTCGGCCACCATGCGCTACCGGCGACCCCCTGAAGCACCCAGCGCGCTCGTCCCCCACCTCGATTTGGTCGAATTTTTGTCATCAGCGACTATAAATCACCGAGACTACAATCGTCACCATTGTCCGATTTGACGCACCTAGTCATCGACACCAACACTTTGGAGGGACTCGATGCACCTGTTATGGCATCCACCTCGATCGCTACCCGCATTTCGGTATGCCCTCCTCCTCTCACCGATCGCATCTCACATCTCGGTTGACCATCGGCGGGGCTAAGCCCTTGCGCAGCAGCTCATCGGCGAGCCTCTGTCGATGATCAAGTGTGACCATTGCTGGCGGCTGGTGGTGCGCCTCGTTTTGAGCACGCCAAAACATCCCGGATGGGTTTTCGTCAAGTGCAAAAAGCACAGGGTGAGTTCCATTTCGTATGGTTGTTCTTCGAATTTGTCCCAATGTGAAACTCATTGTTTGCCTAAAATTATATGTAGGACAGGTGCAAATTTTGGTGTTGGGAAGAAGAGTACATCGATATATTTATAGCGAGAAAAAATTTAGATGTTGATGCGGTAGTTGCTAGAGATGAGGCTAGAGAGGATGCTATGTCCAAGTTCGAAGAGGAGGAGAAGAAAAAAGTGTGCAATCTCGAGAAGCTGAAAGAGGAAAGAAACAATGTAGTCACCGAAAAGATGGAGAAAGTATTGATCGGATATTAATAGGAGCAGTTAAGGAAGTGGTGTTTCTATTGAAATGTGTGGTTTTTATTATAGTTTTTTTATGAATTTTTGTTTAACTTTTTTACTCCTTAAATTTAGGGGTTCGGGTAGAAACGACCATTTATTAGAGGAGTCAAAGTACTCCTCTAAAGGATTCTCGATCGTTTACTCCTTTAAATTATAGGAGGTCAGTTAGAGTTGCTCTAACACGTGTATTCGGTCGCTCCCATTTCCAGACTGCTCACCGTTCTACGGAAGCTTTGATCCCCATTCCTCAACTCCCTTTATTGTGGAAAGAAGGCCAGCCTCGTTTTCTAGTGGAATAAAGAGCGAAATACTACCATTTTGTGACAAATGTAGTTGAAAACTACCACTTTTGCGAGATCTAACAAAAAGCTATTACTTTTGCGACAATTTTCGCAAAGAGCTACCACTTCCGGTTAGTGACCGGTTCAACGGTTATCGATCACAATTATGACTGGGGTGGCCCACCCATCAGGTCTCATGCGGTACAACAAGGTTAAATCTATTAGATTAACCGTTAAGATGGACGTTATGACAGGCATTGCTCACAAGTGAGTGACCTAATCCTAAACTAATTAGTAGTATGCCAAATCTAACCATGTGGGCACACCAGCCAGTGGATAATCTAATCCAATGTTCCTAGCTAACCATAATCCATCCCTAATCTAATGCGAATTAACCACTAACCAAACCAGGATGTTCTAAAAAAATAACCTAACCATGAGACATTTGCATCGTCATCGCACTTCTAGCAATGCTGACCTCGCGTCGCTTTCACCCAGCCATCGGAGAGCCTCGTTGGCGACTTGATGCCCAACCGGTGTCTGCTTCTCTCTCATTTTCCTCTCTTTACCTCTCCCTCGCCCGACTGCGGACGCACGATGCTACATATGAAGGAAATATGCCCTAGAGGCAACAATAAAGTTATTATTTATTTCCTTATTTCATGATAAATGTTTATCATTCATGCTAGAATTGTATTAACCGGAAATTTAGTACATGTGTGAATACATAGACAAAACATAGTGTCCCTAGTATGCCTCTACTTGACTAGCTCGTTAATCAAAGATGGTTATGTTTCCTAACCATAGACATGTGTTGTCATTTGATGAACGGGATCACATCATTAGGAGAATGATGTGATGGACATTACCCATTTGTTAGCTTAGCATTATGATCGTTACAGTTTCATTGCTACTGCTTTCTTCATGACTTATACACGGTCCTCAGACTATGAGATTATGCAACTGCCGAATACCGGAGGAAAACTTTGTGTGCTACCAAACGTCACAACGTAAAAGGGTGATTATAAAGGTGCTCTACAGGTGTCTTCGAAGGTGTTTGTTGGGTTGGCATACATCGAGATTAGGATTTGTCACTCCATGTTTTCGGAGAGGTGTCTCTCGGCCCTCTCGGTAATGCTCATCACTATAAGCCTTGCAAGCAATGTGACTAATGAGTTAGTTGCGGGATGAAGTATTACGGGACGAGTAAAAAGACTTGCCGGTATCGAGATTGAACTAGGTATGATGATACCGACGATCGAATCTCGGGCAAGTAACATATCGATGACAAAGGGAACAACGTATGTTGTTATGCAGTTTGACCGATAAAGATCTTTGTAGAATATGTGGGATCCAATATGAGCATCCAGGTTCCGCTATTGGTTATTGACCGGAGATGAGTCTCGGTCATGTCTACATAGTTCTCGAACCCGTAGGGTCCGCACGCTTAACGTTCGATGACGATATATATATATTATGAGTTATGTGTTTTTGATGACCGAAGTTTGTTCAGAGTCCCGGATGAGATCAAGGACGTGACGAGAAGTCTCTAAATAGTCGGGACATAAATATTGATATATTGGACCACGTTATTTGAACACCGGAAGAGTTCTGGGAAGTTTCGGATAAAACCGGAGTGCCGGAGGGGTTACCGGAACCTCGCGGGGAACTAATGGGCCACCACGGGCCTTAGTGGAGAGAGAGGAGGGCGGCCAGGGCAGGCCCCCCCCCCTTGGAGTCCGAAAAGGACAAGGGAAGGGGGGCGGCGCCCCCCTTTCCTACTCCCTCCACCTCTCCTTCCTTCCCCCTCTCTCCCTTGTGGTGGAATCCTACTAGGACTAGTGGTCCTAGTAGGACTCCTCTCTTGGGGCGCGCCCTAGGGGCCGACCGGCCTCCCCCCTTGCTCCATTATATATGGAGGCAGGGGGCACCCTAGAACACTCAAGTTTCTCTTAACCGTGTGCGGCGCCCCCTCCACAGTTACACACCTCGATCATACCATCGAAGTGCTCAGGCGAAGCCCTGCGCCGGTAACATCATCATCACCGTCGCCACGCTGTCGTGCTGACGGAACTCACCATCGTCCTCAACTAGATCAAGAGCATGAGGGACGTCATCGAGCTAAATGTGTGCTGAATGTGGAGGTGTCGTACGTTCGGTACTTGATCGGTTGGATCGCGAAGAAGTTTGACTACATCAATAACGTTATTTAAACGCTTCCGCTTTCGGTATACGAGGGTACGTGGACACACTCTCCCCTCTCATTGCTATGCATCACCTAGATAGATCTTGCATGATCGTAGGATTTTTTTTTAAATTACCGCGTTCCCCAATAGTGGCATCTGAGCCAGGTCTATGCGTAGATGTTATATGCACGAGTAGAACACAAAGAGTTATGGGCGATGATAGTCATACTGCTTACCACCAACGTCTTACTTTGATTCGGCGGTATTGTTGAATGAAGCAGTGAGGGAGTCCTGGATTAGGGGGTCCTCGGACAGTCGTACTATGTACTTGTTGAAAGGATTGATATGGTTGACTAGAGGGGGGGTGAATAGGCAACTAACAATTTTTAACCTTTTCTTTACCAAATTAAACTTTGCAACAAAATAGGTTGTCTAGATGTGCAACTAGGTGAGCAACCTATATGATGCAATAACAACTAGTACACAAGCAATCAAGGGATGTAACAACAAGTAAGCTTGGAAGAGTAAAGGCATGAAATAACCACGAGTGGAGCCGGTGGAGACGAGGATGTGTTACCGGAGTTCCTTCCTTTTAAGGGGAAGTACGTCTCTGTTAGAGCGGTGTGGAGGCACAATGCTCCTCAAGAAGCCACTAGGGCCACCGTATTCTCCTCACGCCCTCACACAATGCGAGATGCCATGATTCCACTAATGGTGCCCTTGAAGGCGGCGACCGAACCTTTACAAGCAAGGTTGGGGCTATCTCCACAACAATCGGAGGCTCCCAACAACAACAACAACACCACGAAGCTTCACCACAATGGAGTATGGCTTCGAGGTGACCTCAAGCGTCTAGGGTGCTCAACACCCAAGAGTAACAAGATCCGCAAGGGATAAGTGGGGGGAATCAAATTTCTCTTGGTGGAAGTGTAGATCTGGGCCTTCTCAACCAATCCCGAGCAAATCAACAAGTTTGATTGGCTAGGGAGAGAGATTGGGCGAAAATGGAGCTTTGAGCAACAATGGAGCTTTGGGGGAAAGAGGTAGGCCAACTTGGAGGAAGAAGACACCTTTATATAGTGTGGGAACACATCCAACCGTTACCTCACTGCAGCCTCAAGACAGAGCGGTACTACATCATTGGGGCGGCGGTATACTACCGAGAGCGGTACTACCGCCCCCGCCCAAATGCACTACTACTGCGGCCGAGAGGAAGCCAGCCATCGCCCCAGAGCGGTACTATCATGGGAGTAGGAGCGGTACTACCGCTCATAGCGGTATTACCGCTTTACTACCGCTTTAGTGCCGCAAAACACGACACGAGAAAACACCATCTCGAATCGAGGCGGCAGAGCGCAGATCGCTGCGAGTACTACTGCCGAAGCTCGCGAAGCGGTACTACCGCTCTCACGAGCGGTACTATCGCTTCATGGAGTCTGTACTACACCGGAGGGCTTGGCGGTACTACCGCACCGCACAAAGGCGAAGCAGTATGGAAGAGAAGATGCGGCTCCAGAGTCGCGAAAGGAAGACGACGGGTGTGATAAGGATGTGTACGTGTTGATTCCACCCTAGTCTTACCAAAGCGGATCCCCTCTTAATAGTACGGTGACTCCTACGAGACTAGTCCACCAACAACGAAACGAAGAAGCTACACCGTCTTGACTAAAAACACCGAGGGGAGAAAATCCTCTCTTGCCAATGGATGATTCTATGAAAGAACTTAACGCACACGATTAGTCCGCAAAAGCATTGTCATCAATCACCAAAACCACTAAGGGATAAATATGCCCTTACAATCTCCCCCTTTTTGGTGGATTGATGATAATACAGGATTTGCATAAACAAGATATAGAGTAAGCATACAAACCCCATGATCCTAACGTGTAGATGGGCTCCCCCTGGATGTGTGCTATTTAGATAAGTGCTTTGGACTGCACATCACACATACTAGGATCAAAGCTCCCCCTACATTTTAGAGACCAACAATCTAAGCATGGTGTATGAGAGTAGCATAGATGATATAACAAGAAAAGCACGCAACTCATAAGCTAGAGTGACATGGAAAATGATACTGGAGAAGTAAGGTAGCATATGTCTCACACCATATGACTCGTACTTAAGTCTCACTCGAACTTAGGTCTCACAGACAAACCATCCAAAGCAAATGCGAGGAAAACACGAACAAGACACAACGAACATGACACAAAAAAGAGACGAAAGACACAACTCGCAAATCCCTAAACTCTCTCCCCCTTTGGCATCGAGACACCAAAAAGGAGAGGGAGTGTTGCTACGGCTCCAGGTGAGAGCAAATGAGGGACACACACATCAGAGCCCAGCGGAATCATCGGCACCACCCTCGTCAGTCTAGAAGTGCTCGGCCTCAGAATCGGTCCACGGGCAGTGCTGCTGAATCCACTCCTCCTCCTCAGTAAGCTGGTCCTCAGATCCACTCTTGACTGTAGCACCCAACTGACGCATGAGCTCCTTGTGACGACCTCGAGCCTTCTTCTCAGCCACATGAGTCATGTATTGATCGTGAGCCTCCATGCAGAACAGCTTCTTCATCTTAGACTTGAGCTTCTTAGCCCAAGAGGGCTCTGCATCAGAAGGCATGTAGTCATCATCCTCATCATCATCAGCTGCAGGCTCCTCCTCTGTCTCCATGGCAGCAGCAGACAAAGGAACTCCAGTCTTAGGGGCTTGAGTGCCCCAGTTATCCTTCTTCCTCAGACGCTTGACATCGTGGGAGATCAACTCTCCAGACTCCAGTGGCACCTTAGGATACACATGATCCTGTGCCTTCTCAATGAGCAAATGATGAACGGACCATAGATCGTGCACTTGCGCTCGGAGATAGCGAGGCAGCTCAGACCACATAACATGAGAGATATCCAAAGACTCTCCAAAGGATTTTCCTTCTCACGCCAAGCGAAAAGAAGCATGTCCACGAGATAAGAGTGAACCTGGTCCAGATTCCCAATGCGAGGGAAGAGGGTCTCTCTGAAGATGCGGTGAAGGATATCCAGATAGGCAGGCAGCTCATAGGTTTCCTTGTGTGTCTCAGGGTTGATCTTCAGAGTGCAGTATGGCCAGAGAGCTTGCTTGTGAGTGCAATGGGTGCGGGCGTGAGGGCGAAAGCCAACAGGAGACTCAAGACCGAGATCTTGCACCCCAATCAACTGCATGAACGCTCTCCACTTGACAGAAAGCAACTTGCCATTGGTCATCCAGGTGAGTGTCCTGTCCTCATCAGTCCTAAGGTGAACCGTGGCATAGAATTGGGCCACCATATCAAGATCAAAGTCCTTGTTGAATTTCATGATCCCAGAATGTTCGATTGAGTGCACATCCAAGAGCCTCACCAAAGTAGTCAGGATCTTGCTCCATATGGTCGTTGTCGATGGAGTGCACTTTGACAAAGAAATTCTTCTTGGATTTGAGAACATCGAAGAAGATGGCAAACCGAACTGTTCGAGAATCGGACGGTTGACCAAAGTGGGATCTTGGTCAGCTTCATACGGGTTGCTTGGCGGCACCTTGCCCGAACTCCTTTGATGGCATTTACGCACTTTGTTTTGCGGGCTTGGGCTTGACCCTGACTTCTTCGGAGTTGAGGTGGAGTTGGAGGTGGAGGTGCAGACTTGAGGATCCTCCGCAGGCTCG
Source organism: Aegilops speltoides (assembly GCA_021437245.1). Taxonomy (NCBI): domain Eukaryota; kingdom Viridiplantae; phylum Streptophyta; class Magnoliopsida; order Poales; family Poaceae; genus Aegilops; species Aegilops speltoides. The sequence continues at coordinate 140,209,689 of CM038141.1, forward strand.
GTGGTGCGGTAGCGCTTGGACGTGGCACGTCCGGGATTGACACGACGAGCCTGATGCTCAGGGACCTCATCACCTGGAACCACACACAAGAACACACAAACAACCAGAAAGCACGAGCATAAGACACAAAATACGAACAAAAAAATCACTGAAAGGTAGAAGTAGAGTGGAATTTGGTAGAGAGCGGTAGTACCGCGACCAGATAGCGGTAGTACCGCCACGAGCGGTAGTACCGCTCCACAGGGAGCGGTAGTACCGCTCCAAGCGGTAGTACCGCCCTGGAGAGGGCGGTAGTACCGCTCGGGACGGGGAAACTGCAGTTTCCTACTACCGTGGTCAGATCCGGCACTACCGTCCTACCAAATTCAAAAATACTCCAACCAAATAGCAATCCAGACGACCTAGAAGCATTCTCCATCCTACTCAAGCCTAGATTTGGCCAAAAATCTAAAGATGCAATCACTCGCCCTAAGATGCTAGATTGGAAACCTAGACAAAAGAACAAGAGAACGGGGCAATACCGCATCCATGGCAAGAGGACAAGGTGGGGATCATTTCCACCGAAGGGAATGGAGAGGGACGGCCGGAGAGGAGATCCATCGAGCCCTCATGGCGCCAATTCTTCTGAGAGAGAAAGAACAAAGCGGGGCGTGAATGGGTATGGGGAGAAGAAACTCCCCCCTCGATATAACCCCCGCCACGCCTCTCATGTAGTATCATGCTGGAGGCGGTAGTACCGCTTGGAGCGGTAGTACCGCTCGCCAGCGGTGGTAGTACCGCCAGCAACCAAAAACTGCTTCTAGACTCAAAGAAAAACTCACGAAAAGAACGGGAAGGCAAACACAATACAAACAAAGACCAACAAGACACCATAAACACGCGCAACGAACCGGAACCCACTCCTTCAAAGCAACCAAACGAAAGAGGAGCGGGCTCTGGCCTCTCTCAAGAGAGGGCGGTGGCCGGAGCCACCTATGTTTGAGTCAATTGGTATGGCACCGCGAAGAATTATCCTTGGGCCCATGACCAAAACTCGTCTTTGAAGCACAAGTACCATCAAAATGGCTAATGTGAAAGAGTTGATCGTTTATGCATAATGGGGAGGAGAGTTCATTGAGAGAACAACACTCCCCTATGTCCATGCCTACACCTAAACTAGACAACAAGTTGAGTGTGGTGGGGGTGCACGGGTTCAAGTCACATTGCTCAAATCAATGATATTTAGCTCATGCCTTAACTCGCGAAATCTTGCTTCATCCAAGGGCTTCGTGAAAATATCTGCAAGGTTATCATGAGTGTTGACATACTTGATCTCGATCTCCCCTCGCCTAATGTGATCCCGGATGAAGTGATGCCGAATCTCAATGTGCTTCGTCTTGAAGTGTTGCACCGGGTTGAGAGAAATCTTCATGGCACTTTCATTATCACACCAAAGAGGCACTTTGTCACAAATGACACCGTACTCCTTTAAAGTTTGCCTCATCCATAGGAGTTGAGCATAACAACTACCGGCCGCCACATAATCCGCTTCGGTGGACGAGAGAGACACACAACTTTGCTTCTTGGAAGACCAACTAACCAAAGAGCAACCAAGAAATTGGCACCCTCCGGAAGTGGACTTCCTATCCACTTTGTCTCCCACCCAATCGGAATCCGTGAAACCTTCAAGCTTGAAGTTTGCTCCTCTTGGGTACCATAAGCCAAAGTTTGGGGTATGAGCCAAATATCGAAAGATTAAACTGACCGCCATAAAGTGACTTTCCTTTGGTGCGGCTTGAAAATGTGCGCACATCCCCACACTCAACATGATATCCGATCTAGATGCACAAAGGTAAAGCAAGGAGCCAATCATGGAGCGATATACCTTTTGATCCACCGCTTTACCATTGGGATCGATGTCAAGTTGGCACTTGGTAGGCATTGGTGTAGAAGCCGGCTTGACATCACTTAGCTTGAATCTTTAAAGCATGTCTTGAGTGTATTTGGCTTGGTTGATGAAGGTTCCTTCTCTTTTTTGTTTGATGTCAAAACCAAGGAAGAACTTCAACTCTCCCATCGAAGACATCTTAAACTTGGAGGTCATGAGAGCGGCAAATTCCTCATTGAAAGCTTTGTTAGGAGAACCAAAGATAATATCATCAACATATAGTTGGCATACAAACAATTCCCCGTTGACCTTCTTAGTAAAAAGAGTGGGATCGATTAGTCCTACTTCAAATCCACGATCTTGTAGCAACTCGGTAAGGTGGTCATACCACGCACGTGGGGCTTGTTTAAGGCCATAGAGTGCCTTATCGAGTTGATACACATGATCCGGGAAGTAGGGGTCCTCGAACCCGGGGGGTTGCTTGACATAAACCAACTCATTAATAGGACCATTAAGAAAAGCACTTTTCACGTCCATTTGTTGCAACTTAAAGTTGTGATGAGAAGCATAGGCAATCAACAAACGTATGGATTCAAGACGAGCAACGGGAGCAAAGGTTTCACCGTAGTCTATACCCTCGACTTGGGAGTAGCCTTGTGCTACCAATCTTGCCTTGTTGCGAATGATGTTCCCATGAGCATCTTGCTTGTTCTTAAAGATCCACTTGGTTCCAATGACATTGTGGTTCCCCAATGGCCTTGGCACCAATCTTCATACTTTGTTGTACTCGAAGTTGTTGAGTTCTTCATGCATGGCATTGAGCCAATCCGAGTCTTCGAGCGCCTCATAGACCTTTTGAGGTTCAACACAAGAGACAAACGCGTGATGTTTACAATAGTTTGCTAATTGTCTACGAGTGCTTACCCCCTTTCTTAGGCTTCCAACTACATTTTCCATGAGATGGCCTTGAGTGGTGAGCTTGGAAGCAATCTTCGTGGCGCGACGCTCTAATTCATCCTCGGATGTGGAGGGAGGAGAGTTGACTTGATCATCTTGAGTGCCGTCTTGAGCTTGTTCTTGATCTTGAGCTTGTTCTTGAGCTTGAGTTTTCTCTTGATCTTGAACTTGCTCGAGGGGGAGAACTTGACCTTGGGCATCATTTAGAGGTTCACCACCATCTTGAGGTTGATCTTGCCCTTGGTCTTGTTCACAAGGTAGAGGGCCTTCACTTTGTTCTTCGGAAGCGTGTGGGTCTTGATTAGGTGATGGCTCTACTTGAGTAGAGCATTATCCTTCTCCTTCGGCCACAAGGGGTTCCTCAATGGGTAGGATTTGACCAATACCCATTCTTCTTATGGATTGGGGAGGAATTTCATCACCTACATCACAAGTACCACTTTGCTCCACTTGGGAGCCGTTATTTTCGTCAAACTCCACATTAAACGTCTCCTCAATGAGTCCGGTGGACTTGTTGAGGACACGGTAAGCATGAGAGTTTGTAGCATAACCAACAAATATGCCCTCATGATCTCTAGCCTCAAATTTAGACAAACGAACACCTTTCTTGAGAATGAAACACTTACAACCGAACATCCGGAAGTACTTGAGGTTGGGCTTGTTGCCGGTGAGAATCTCATAAGGAGTCTTGTTCAAGACTTTGCGAAGATAGAGCCGATTGGATGCATGACATGCGGTGTTGATGGCTTCGGCCCAAAAGTTGTACGGAGACTTGAACTCCGCCATCATGGTCCTTGCCGCATCCATCAACGTCCGATTCTTCCTCTCCGCAACACCATTTTGTTGAGGGGTATAAGGTGCCGCATATTGATGCTTGATCCCCTCATCACTAAGAAACTCATCCAAGGTGTAGTTCTTGAACTCAGTGCCGTTGTCACTTCTTATTGTCAAGATCTTTGCATCATGTTGACGTTGAGCTTCATTTGCAAAGTCTATGACGGTTTGTTGAGGCTCACTCTTCCTCTTGAAGAAGTATACCCAAGTGTACCTTGAATAATCATCCACAATCACCAAGCAATACTTTCTTCCTCCAAGACTATCAAAAGATGGAGGCCCGAAGAGATCCATGTGAAGGAGCTCCAAGGGTCTCTTCGAGTAGATGATGGTTGAAGGAGGGTGAGCCTTTTCATGAAGCTTTCCTTCGATACAAGCACTTGGCAAGCACGATCTTTGGCAAAACTAACATTTGTTAGTCCACGAACATGGTCCCCCTTGAGAAGACTTTGCAAAGATCTCATATTGATGTGGGCTAAACGGCGATGCCAAAGCCATCCCACATCAACTTTAGCCATTAGGCATGTCGCGGTCTTAGTGGGTCGCTCCGAGAAGTTAATCACATAGAGACCGTTCTCGACATGCCCAACAAAGGCTACTTTAAGAGTCTTGCTCCACAAGAGGGCCATGGTATCAATATCAAAGAATGTAGCAAAGCCCATGAGTGCAAGTTGACGAACGGAAAGTAAATTGAATGCAAGGGACTCAACAAGCATGACTTTCTGGATCGTTAGATCATGAGAAATGACAACCTTGCCGAGACCCAATACCTTAGAATGTGATGCATCACCCCACTCGACATTGGTGGGCATAGATGGAATCTCTTGCACGTCCACCACCAAGTCCTTGCTCCCGGTCATATGATTTGTTGCTCCACTGTCGAGCAACCATGATCCCCCACCGAAAGCAAACACCTACACGAGATCAATGCTTGGTTTTAGGTACCCATTTAGTAATGGGTCCTTTGATGTTAGTAACAAGGGTCTTGGGAACCCAAATAGACCTTTCAATGTACTCAAAGGAAGAACCAACAAATCTAGCATAAACATGTCCATCACTAGCACGGCACAACACATATGACGGGTTAAAGTCGCCGGCTTTGTTTGAGGAAATGATTTTGCCCTTTTGGACATCAACTCCCTTCACTTTCTCCTTCTTCTTCTTAGGAGCACCCTCTCCCTCTTTCACGAACGTTTGTTTGAGAGGAGGAGGACGATTGGTCTTGTTGTTCTTCTTCTTCTTGCTCTTGGACTTGGGTGCAAACCCAATTCCTTCTTTGGCCACAACTTCCTTTTGATTGCTCAAAAGGTCGTTGAGGTTTTTCTCACCTTGAATGCAAGACACAAGGCCTTTCTCAAGTTGATCCTTCAACTTGGCATTTTCCTCCACAAGATGCACATGCTCACAACAAGGGTTAGTAGCACATGCATTATCAATTAATACCATATGAGGAAAGGTGGCCTTTTCCTTGATTAGCTTAACTTGGAGTTGAGCATGAGACTCTTTGAGGCTAGCATGAGTACCCTTCAAGACCTTGTGGGCCTTGTCAAGTATCTCAAACTCCTCTTTAAGTCTAGCATGATCAACCCCAAGTTTAGCCTTCTCGGAGGTAAGCACACGAGACATGACAAGAGCATGATCAAGATCTTTCTTTAACTTAGCATGGTCATCATTGTGTGACTCCTCAAGAGTCAAACGATGCACACGCTCTTCCTCAAGAGCATTAGAGAGATCCGATATCTCATCGGCATAGTCATGACTACGACCTTCCATCTTGGAGATGGTTTCTTCGTGAGCCTCGATCATGTCATTGGCCTCACCAAGTTGTTCCAAGAGAGCAACAAAGTGCTTCTTGGACTTTCCCTTGAGCTTACTCATAAAAGACTCAAATTCATTCACTTCCTCATTAGACTCAACATGTCCATCAATGCAATCCTCCAAGGAGGGATTAGTAATGCTGGTGGTTGTGATGTTGGGGGTTACCTTGTTTGAAGCTTTAGCCATGAGGCATCTAGCGGTGATGTTTTCGTTGGGTGATTCGAAGAGAGACACCCAGGGAGTAGCAATGGCAACGGACTCCATGGCCGTTGCTTCTTCATTTTCATCATCATCGTCATCCTCTTGGTATTCTTCTTGAACCACCAACCCACGAGTGGGAGTCTTCTTGGTGAAGTTGTTCTTGTTGGGGAAGGACTTGGCTTTGTCTTTCCTAATGAACTTGCCACCATTGTCTTCCCGCTTCTCGTAAGGATAATCCGCAATGAAATGGCTCACATTGCCACATTTGAAGCAAGTTCTAACTCGTTGCTTGCCCTTGACGCCACTTGAGTTGTTCTTGTTGAAGTTGGGTCTTGAGCTCTTCTTGCTCCAAAATTGTCTTGAAGCAAGGGCCATGTGCTCATGGTAGTGAAACTTGGTGTCTTCGGGGTTGCTTTCCTCATCTTCCACTTCTTCCTCTTCTCTCATAGTAACATTGGCCTTCAAAGCAAGGTTAGGCTTCTTTGCTCTTTGAGAACGGAGCACCGCATTGTCGGCGGTCTTGTCCAAGATGCTCATTGCAACGAACTCATCCAACACTTCACTTGAGGTCATGGAGTGGAAGTCCAGTCGTTGACGAATGATGGAGGACATGGCCTTGTTGTAGGGCATCATGGCCTTGAGGAACTTCCGCTTGATCCAATTGTCATCCGTGTCCTTGCTTCCATGATCTCAAAGTGCGACTGCGAGTTTGGTCACTCTTCGAAAGAGCTCACAAGGTTCTTCATCTTCTTTCATTGCAAACTCATCGGCTTCATCTTGCACCACTTCATAGTTGGAGAATTGAATGCTAGCACTTCCACGATAGAGACCCTCGACACATTTCCATGCTTCTTTAGCCATGACATGGGGTCGAAGGTGAGGGAGATCTTCGGGAAGGATTGCATCTTGGATGATGAAGAGAGCACTCTCATTGAATTGATTGTCAACGGCTTCTCGAGGGGTGAAGTTGCTTGGGTCATGAGGATAAAAACCTTCTTCAATGATTCTCCAAAGGTTAGTGTTCACATGTTTCAAATGACGCTTAAAGCGATAGACCCAAGAATCAAAATCTTCATGTTTCTCATATTTAGGAGGTGGACCGGCATGATTCAAATGAGTGGAGGGAATTGGCCCTCCATAAACCGGGGGTTCCACATGGGCAAAGATGCCGGTACCATTTCTACCACTAATAGAAAGACTCTTATCAATGTTAGCTTCCCCCTTGTCGGAGGGAGCATCCGTCACCTTGTTGGTGGGATCACCCACTTTCATCGGCGAGGTAGATTGTTTAAGTCCTTCTAGCAATTCCTTAAACATGTCCTTGACCTCGGTCATCATGGAGGTTTTCAATGTTTCCAAAGCAACATTGAATTCCTCACGAGAGATCGAGTTACCCCCATCTCCCGTAGATGAGATCGGATTCGCACCGGAGTGCTCCCCCACCTCATCTACGACACCAACCATACTCTTTGGACGGTAAAGTCCTTAAAAATAGACGAGGCTCTGATACCAATTGAAAGGATCGATATGGTTGACTAGAGGGGGGGTGAATAGGCAACTAACAATTTTTAACCTTTTCTTTACCAAATTAAACTTTGCAACAAAATAGGTTGTCTAGATGTGCAACTAGGTGAGCAACCTATATGATGCAATAACAACTAGTACACAAGCAAGCAAGGGATGTAACAACAAGTAAGCTTGCAAGAGTAAAGCACAAAATAACCACGAGTGGAGCCAGTGGAGACGAGGATGTGTTACCGGAGTTCCTTCCTTTTAAGGGGAAGTACGTCTCCGTTAGAGCGGTGTGGAGGCACAATGCTCCCCAAGAAGCCACTAGGGCCACCGTATTCTCCTCACACCCTCACATAATGCGAGATGCCGTGATTCCACTAATGGTGCCCTTGAAGGCAGCGACCGAACCTTTACAAGCAAGGTTGGGGCTATCTCCACAACAATCGGAGGCTCCTAACAACAACAACAACACCACGAAGCTTCACCACAATGGAGTATGGCTTCGAGGTGACCTCAACCGTCTAGGGTGCTCAACACCCAAGAGTAACAAGATCCGCAAGGGATAAGTGGGGGGAATCAAATTTCTCTTGGTGGAAGTGTAGATCTGGGCCTTCTCAACCAATCCCGAGCAAATCAACAAGTTTGATTAGCTAGGGAGAGAGATCGGGCGAAAATGGAGCTTTGAGCAACAATGGAGCTTTGGGGGAAAGAGGTAGGTCAACTTGGAGGAAGAAGACACCTTTATATAGTGTGGGAACACATCCAACCGTTACCTCACTGTGCAGCCCCGCACAGAGCGGTACTACCGCTGGGGCAGGGCGGTACTACCGCTGAGAGCGGTACTACCGCTCCCTGCCCAGCGGTACTACCGTGCTGGAGAGGAAGCCAGGCCACTGGCCCCAGAGCGGTACTACCGCGGGAGTAGGAGCGGTACTACCGCTCGCAGCGGTACTACCGCTTCTACTACCGCTTTTAGTGCCGCAAAACCCGACACGAGAAAACACCGTCTCGAATCGAGGCGGCAGTAGCGCGGTACTGCTGCGGTACTACGGCCGAAGCCCGCGAGCGGTACTACCGCTCTACGGAGCGGTACTACCGCTTCATGGAGCGGTACTACCGCTGGAGGGCTTCGGCGGTACTACCGCTGGAGATCGCGGTACTACCGCTGGCACAATGCGAAGCAGGTATGGAAGAGAAGATGCGGCTCCAGAGTTGCGAAAGGAAGATGACGGGTGTGATAAGGATGTGTACGTGTTGATTCCACCCTAGTCTTACCAAAACGGATCCCCTCTTAATAGTACGGTGACTCCTACGAGACTAGTCCACCAACAACGAAATGAAGGAGCTACACCGTCTTGACTAAAAACACCGAGGGGAGAAAATCGTCTCGTGCCAATGGATGATTCTCTGAAAGAACTTAACGCACGATTAGTCCGCAAAAGCATTGTCATCAATCACCAAAACCACTAGGGGATAAATATGCCCTTACACTTGTGCCGGACTGTTGGACTATGAAGATACAAGATTGAAGACTTCGTCCCGTGTCCGGGTGGGACTCTCCTTGGCGTGGAAGGCAAGCTTGGCAATTCGGATATGTAGATTTCCTTCTCTATAACCGACTCTGTGTAACCCTAGCCCCCTCCGGTGTCTATATAAACCGGAGGGTTTAGTCCGCAGGACAACAACAATCATAATAATAGGCTAGCTTCTAGGGTTTAGCCTCTACGATCTCGTGGTAGATCAACTCTTGTAATACTCATATCATCAAGATCAATCAAGCAGGAAGTAGGGTATTACCTCCATAGAGAAGGCCCGAACCTGGGTAAACATTGTGTCCCCCGCCTCCTGTTACCATTGGCCTTAGACGCATAGTTCGGGACCCCCTACCCGAGATCCGCTGGTTTTGACACCGACATTGGTGCTTTCATTGAGAGTTCCACTGTGTCGTCACGGTAAGGCTTGATGGCTCCTCAAATCATCAACAACAATGCGATCCAGGGTGAGGCTTTCCTCCTGGGACAGATCTTCGTATTCGGTGGCTTCACACTGCGGACCAACTCGCTTGGCCGTCTGGAGCAGATCGATAGCTACGCCCCTGGCCATGAGGTCAGGTTTGGAAGCCTAAACTACACTGTCGACATTCGAACCCATCACAAGTGCGCCCTACAGTCACGACGAGCATGACCTAGATCTGCCATCGGACGGTGTTCAGAAGATCGCATCTACAGCTGCTCTGGCTTTAAATCCGGAGCAGATCATGTCATCTGAGGATGGGTGGATGGACCCCGCCACGAAGGCCGCACACTCAGCAGCGATAGAGCCGAAACAGATCCCACTCCTAAGGAGATCCGTTTCTTCAGACCCTCAGACTCGTCTCCGACCAGGGGCTCCGAACCACGTGCATCCGTGCCCATCGGACCTGACTGGGCACTGGTCATGGAGTTTAGCTCCATGGATATGTTTCAGCACTCGCCCTTGGGTGACGTGCTAAATTCATTAAAATCTCTCTCCGTGTCAGGAGACTCTTGGCCGAACTATGTTCGGCTTGAGTGGGAAGCGGACGACGAAGAAATTCGTTCCCCACCCACCACCCACTTAATAGCCACTGTCGACGACTTAACCGACATGCTTGATTTTGACTCCGAAGACATCGACGGTATGGATGACGATGCCGGAGAAGAACAGGAACCACCGCCCAAAGGGCGCTGGACAGCCACCTCATCATATGATATATATATGGTGGACACACCCAAAGAAAGTAATGGCGATGAGGCAACGGAGGATAATCCCCTTGAGAAGCAATCTAAGCGTCGACATCAACGGCGCCGCTCTAAGCCCCGTCATAGCAAAAATAGCGATACCGGCACAAGAGACAATAGCACTTCGGATGATGCCGAAGAAAACAATCCCGCCCAACCAAGCTTCGAGCAAGCCGGACGGGAGGATGGGCAAGCTAGCCCTAATAAACAGGCAATGGATGGAGACTCAAAGGCTGACAATTACATGCCCCTCTCCGAAGATGAGGTGAGCCTTGGCGATGAAGAATTCATCGTGCCTGAGGATCCCGTCGAGCAGGAGCGCTTCTTATAGCCACTGCAAAAAGCTTGAAGAAAAAAGCAGCAACAGCTTCAAGCCAATCAAGATCTGCTAACTGATAGATGGACTGAGGTCCTGGCAGCCGAGGAATACAGACTCGAGCGCCCAACCAAAAGTTACCCAAAGCGCAGGTTTTTACCTCAATTCGAGGAGGAGGCACTAGAGCCTACACTACCAGCGTAGGATACGGCTGACCGGCCACCTCGTGGCCGAGACAAAGTGGCGTATCAGCCCGAACACCAGCCCACACCCCGTCGCCAAACAAACAAAAACACGAAGGCCGGGGCTACACGCATGACCTGCGAGACGAATTGGAAAACAAAGCAGGACAGTCAAGATCGATCTACGGATCACGGGGGCGCGCCCCAACGCGTGACGATGACCGCCATGCCAGATATACTAAATACAAATCCGGCCGGGCCGAATACAACAGACCAGTCTCATTTGAACTGCGTCGTGATGTAGCCCGGCATAGAGGTGCCGCACACCCCCTATGCTTCACTAACGAAGTAATGGAGCATGAATTCCCAGAAGGGTTTATGCCCATGAATATCGAGCCCTACGATGGGACTACAGACCCCGTGGTATGGATAGAAGATTTCCTTCTCCACATTCACATGGCCCGCTGCGATGATCTACATGCCATCAAGTACCTCCCACTAAAACTCAGGGGACCGATTCGACATTGGCTGAATAGTTTGCCGGCAAACTCCATTGGAAGTTAGGAGAACCTGGAAGACGCATTCCTGGATAACTTCCAGGGCACTTATGTGCGACCACCAGATGCTGATGATCTAAGTCACATAACCCAACAGCCCGGAGAGTCAGACAGGAAATTCTGGACCCGGTTCCTAACTAAAAAGAACCAAATTGTTGACTGTCCGGATGCTGAAGCCCTAGCAGCCTTTAAGCATAACATCCGTGACGACTGGCTTGCCCGACACCTCGGCCAAGAGAAGCCGAAGTCTATGGCAGCCCTCACAACACTCATGACCCGCTTTTGTGCGGGCGAGGATAGCTGGCTGGCTCGTAGCAACATCACATCAAGAAATCCTGGCACCTCAGATGCCAGAGATAGCAACAGCAAGCCCCGACGCAATAGACACAAGCGTCACAACAATGGCGATAACGCCGAAGACACGGCCGTCAATGCCGGATTTAGTGGCTCTAAGTCCGGTCAGCGGAAAAAGCCATTCAAAAGAAACAATCCGGGCCCGTCCAGTCTGGACCGCATACTCGATCGCTCATGTCAAATTCACGGCACCCCCGATAAACCAGCCAACCACACCAACAGAGAATGTTGGGTGTTCAAACAGGCCGGCAAGTTGAATGCCGAAAACAAGGAAAAGGGGCCGCATAGTGATGACGACGGGGAGCCTCGGCTGCCGAACACAGGAGGACAGAAGAAATTTCCTCCGCAAGTAAAAACGGTAAATATGATATACGCAACCCATATTCCCAAGCGGGAACGGAAGTGTGCACTAAGGGACGTCTACGCAATGGAGCCAGTCGCCCCAAAGTTCAACCCATGGTCTTCTTGTCCGATCACCTTCGATCGCAGGGACCATCCGACCAGTATCCGTCATGGTGGTTCGGCCGCGTTGGTCCTTGACCCCATCATTAACGGATTCCACCTCACACGAGTCCTTATGGACGGTGGCAGCAGCCTGAACCTGCTTTATCAGGATATAGTGCGCAAAATGGGGATCGATCCCTCAAGGATCAAACCCACCAAAACCACCTTTAAAGGTGTCATACCAGGTGTAGAGGCCTGTTGCACGGGCTCAATCACACTAGAAGTAGTCTTCGGATCTCCGGACAACTTCTGAAGCGAGGAGTTAATCTTCGATATTGTCCCCTTCCGCAGTGGCTATCTCGCACTGCTCGGACGAACCGCATTTGCCAGATTCAATGCAGTACCGCATTATGCATACCTCAAGCTCAAAATGCTAGGACCTCGCGGGGTTATAACAGTCAATGGAAACACAGAGCGCTCCCTCCGTACGGAGGAGCACACTGCGGCCCTCGCAGCAGAAGTACAGAGCAGCCTTCTTAGGCAGACCTCCAATTCAGCAATAAAACCCCCGGACACCGCCAAGCGAGTCCGAAGTACTCTGCAATAGGATCGTCCGACACGTCCAAAGCTCGCCTAGCAATTTGGCCTCCGTCCTATTCCTAGTCAAGCGGTGAAATTTGCGTCGCGCGTACATAATTACGCACTTAAAATACCATGGGCATAGATGGAGGCACAGCTAGAATGCGGTCCACAATGCGGCTCAGCCGCCCCAGGATCCGTATACCTTCACCCCTTTTCTTTCTTTCAGGTCCCTATTTTCCGGAGGCTCTTCCAATAGCCTGATTATCGGACCCATCACGGGACGGAAACACCAAGGAGGCAAGGAGCTTTGATGTACAAGGGAATCCCCAGGTGGTCTCTGATAACGATCGCTATACTTGTTTTACATACCCACACGCAGCTCGCTCTTGGTTAGGACATGCCAAATAGTCCTATTTTGCTTATCGCACTACTTGCATACATACGCCCTGACGTATTATTCAAATAACAATGGAAAATAATGTACAACGTCAGCTTATTATTACATTACTTTATCTTTTTCCTTCACTGTTTATTTATTACAAATTGCACCCGTACATTTTGGTACGTTCAGCTCGCCAGGGGCTTCAGTGTATCCCATAACACGACAAGAAAAGTCCGAACACTTTCGACAGTGCGGCACCCCGAACTTATAGCATTATACGCATCAGCTCCGAATCATGTCTTGGGTCAATAGTTGGGTTTGCCCGGCTCCCATGTTTTGTTGCCTTACGTTCCGCTATATCGGCTAAGGTGGCACAGGGAGAACTACTGCGATTGTGTCCCGGTTCTTCCAGACGAGCACCTCAGTAGAGAAAGCCGAAAACTAACAGTCATGATGCGGCGAGAGTTGGTCGCTGTTCGAGAGGTCTCAAATCCTTAAAGATTTTTTTCCGCTTTGGGCGAGGAATCGGCCTTTATCCAATTTAGGCGTGTATAGCGCCCCAAGTTCGGCCTTCCGAATACCAGGGGCTACGCCAAAATTTAAAATTATAGAACTTCTATGGCTAAGTGAGAGTGATAAAGCTGTATAGTCCGATTGCCTTGTTCGTTGCGCTAAACACCTCCTTAAAGGACCAAAAATTTGGATAAAGAGTGTTTAGATTTATCCCGAACACCCCGGTACTAGTTACATGGGTGCAGAAGCCGACGACTGGCCAACTCTCAGATTTTATAAACGGCCGCACAGAAGGTAAAATTTTAAATCAGCAAGCGTTATATTGCGCAAAAGAACTTGTTTCATATTACAGGATAAAATGAGTGTATTCACTCAAAGATTACATCCTTCGCACATTGCTCCGCCACAAGGCGGGAGCCCTTCAGGACACTATCATTCTTTTCGGGGTGGCGATGCTCCTTGCCCTTCGGCGGCCCTTCGGTCATCAGCTTCTCGGCATCCATCTTCGCCCAGTGCACTTTTGTGCGGGCGAAGGCCATTCGCGCACCTTCAATGCAAACTGACCGCTTTATAACTTCAAGCCGCGGATAGGCACCCACAAGCCGCTCTACTAGGCCGAAGTAGCTACTGGGCAGGGGCTCGACAAGCAACATCTGGACTATGAGGTCCTTCAGGGCCAGTTCGGCCGCCTTGTGCAGTTCGACCAGTTGCTTCAGCTGGTCGCTCGAGGGCATCGGATGTTTGGTCCCAATATACTGAGACCAGAACAACTTCTCCGTCGAGCTCCCTTCTTTAGCTCGATAGAACTCTGCGGCATTAGATATGCTGCGCGGCAGATCTGCAAATGCTCCTGGAGAGCTCCAAATTCGGGTAAGTAAAAGGAAAGTCTCCTTCACATGCTTCCTTTGCATAATGAATGCCTTACCCGCCGCAATCTTCTTGGCGCCTGAATCTCCTGGAGGGCCTTTTGGGCTTCGGCCTTGGCATCTCATGCGCTCTGGAGGGCCTTTGCAAGCTCGGACTCTTGCGTCTTAGAGTCACGCTCCAAGGACTCGTATTTTTGGACGAAATCCTGGAGCTCTTGCTGGACCTCGTTGACTCGGGCCTCTTGCTTCTCGCGCTCGGCGCGCTCCTTGGCCACTTTGTCTTCGGCCTCGGTCAGCGCCGTCTTAAGGGCCGCCACTTCGGTCATGGCCCCTAGTAAAGTGCATGACGCTTTCATCAGCAAAAACCATTTTTTTCCTTTTTAAATATATAGACGGGGTATTGTGTACCTTTGTTTTCCTAGAGCTGCCTCTTCACGAGGCCGAGCTCTCCCTCGCTCCGCTCCAGGTCCCGCTTCAGTCCGGAGACCTCCGCAGTATGAGAGGCAGCGGCCAGCAGCGACGCCTGCTTATTCACATAGACATCTTCTGTTATACTCCTGCGGATGTTATTTGATCCTCTGTTTGGCCTTTCTTTCCGAACACCAAACAGAGCATCAGGGGCTACTGTCTATACTATGATATTTTCTTACATTTTTGTTACTTACCTCAAAGCCTGTTAGGAGGCTGGCACAGGCTTCGGTCAATCCGCTTTTGGTCGACCGGACCTTCTCAATCACCGTACTCATAATGGTGCAGTGTTCTTCATCAATGGAAGCGCCGTGAAGCGCTTCCAGCAAGTTATCCGATGCCTCTAGATGGGCAGAGGTCATCGGTACAGGCGGCTCGCCCCCCTTAGAGGGAGGCTGCCTACCTGAATCCGGAACCACTTGGGTTTCCGGAGCCGTATTCGGCTGGGGGCCAGACTTGCTGCGGCCCCCGTTATCGGATTCCATGTGGGTCTTCCCTCCCATGTGCCTGGTGACTGGATTTCGCCCAGGGGCGTCTCTAGAATTGTCTTCCCCTGGTTCAGTATCCTCTGAGACAACACCTCGGTGTCGTCCGCGGGCCTAGGGGAGGAGGCTGTCGGGAGTGAATCGTGATTCATCGCCGACGGGCCCAAGGACCCCTCCGAAGAGGATACCCCGATGTGGGATTTGGCCGGACTGCATATGCACGTTCGACATGATAAGAAGCAATAAAGCAAAACATACTGGAATTATTACAGTGTCCGGGTGCTTACGACTTAGCCAGGGGCTTGTCCCTGGGCAGCCACTCCTCGCCGTTGTAGGTGGCCGTGGTGTTGTCCGGAAGGAAGGTCTTTCCCTTCTTGGACGCCTCGGCCTCCCCCTGCGGGGCAGCCTTTCTCTTCTCCCCCCCGGTTGGGGGGGAAAGGGATTTCCTCCTCCTCCTCCTCGTCTTCGTTGGAGGAGTGCAACCGGGGGAGGATTTCTCTTCCTCCTCCTCATCTTCGTTGGAGGAGTGCGCCTCGGTGTCTTCGGACGTCACGTCCGATACAACCTTGCGCCGGAGATCTTTCCTGGTCCCCGCAGCCTTCTTCTCCGGCACCTCATAGGGCACCGGAAACAACATCTTCGTTAGAAGAGACGATGCTGGATCTTCAGGTAGTGGAGACGGACAGTCGATCCGCTTCGCTATCGCTACCCAGTCCTATTGAATCAGCATTGAGGCTTAGATTCCTCCTGCGAATATGCTGGTAAAAGGCACATCTTGCAAAATGTAAAAACTCACCGGATGTGCTTGGTGTTTCACGTTGAGTCCGCGATCTTCGATTATGGGTGGGGGGGGACCTCGTTGGCCTTGAGGAGCACCTTCCAGATGTCTTCGTGCGTTGTGCCGAAGAGCTCTTGCAGCATATGGTGTTCGGTCGGGTCGAACTCCCACAGATTGTAAGCCCGTCTCTAACACGGGAGGATCCGGCAGATGAGCATGACCTGGACCACGTTGACAAGCTTGATTTTCTTGCCTATCATATTTTGGACGCAGGTCTGAAGTCCGGTCAGCTCCACCGATGAGCCCCAGGTTAAGCCCTTCTCTTTCCAGGAGGTGAGCCGCATGGGGACGCAAGATCGAAATTCGGGGGTCGCTGCCCAGTTGGTGTCGCGCGGCTCGGTGATGTAGAACCACCCCGATTGCCACCCCTTCACGGTCTCCACGAAGGAGCCTTCGGGCTAGGTGACATTGGGCATCTTGCCCACCATGGCGCCTCCGCACTTTGCTTGCTGACCAACCACCACCTTTGGCTTCACGTCGAAGGTCTTCAACCATAGGCCAAAGTGGGGCATAATGCGGAGGAAGGCATCGCACACAACGATACACGCCGAGATGTTGAGGATGAAATTGGGGGCCAGATCATGGAAGTCCAGCCCATAGTAGAACATGAGCCCACGGACAAACGGGTGGAGGGGGAATCACAGTTTGTGGATGAAATGAGAGAGGAACACTACCCTCTCCTGGGGTTTCGGGGTGGGGATGATCTGCCCTTCGGCCGGAAGCCAGTGCGTGATGTTTGCGGATAGGTATCCGGCCTCCTGAAGCTTCGTAATGTCTTCCTCCGTCCACTTGCCTCCCGCTCCGGACATACTTGGAATGACTTTGCGGAGAAGGTGAAAGCTTGCGCGCTAGAGCTCGAGCAAGAGAGAATGGATGAGCAGAGGAAGAAGAAGGCGTGGGTGAAACAGGGGAATCCTTATCTCTTTATAAAGGCGGTAGAAACCATGTGCCTCCCCACTTGCCCTGTAAACTCGCTTATTCCCCAAGCGATGTATTGATGGCGCGGTTGAGTTACCCACACCCGTATTGATGAGAATCCCATGATAAGGGGACACGATCTTTGCTTCGACAAGACCTGCCAATAAAACCGCCTCACAATATGTGCAGTAGCAGGCTGGGAAAAATGGTTCGAATAATGATCGGGCTGCAGCATGATGTCATGCTATGAAAAATTTGTCAGCGGATTAGACTGTGGAGTATTGTGCTCTCTACGGTGGTATGTGGAATTTGTTTTGCAGAGCCGGACACGATTCATGTGTTCAAAAATCTACATTGGAGTATTTGGAGAAGGAACCCGCCTTGCAATGTCGAAGACAATCTGCATGCCAGACTCATCATCATTGAATCCTGGTTCAGGGGCTACTGAGGGAGTCCTGGATTAGGCGGTCCTCGGACAGCCGGACTATGTGCTTGTGCCGGACTGTTGGACTATGAAGATACAAGATTGAAGACTTCGTCCTGTGTCCGGGTGGGACTCTCCTTTGCGTGGAAGGCAAGCTTGGCAATTCAGATATGTAGATTTCCTTCTCTGTAACCGACTCTGTGTAACCCTAGCCCCTCCGATGTCTATATAAACCGGAGGGTTTAGTCTTGTAGGACAACAACAATCATAATCATAGGCTAGCTTCTAGGGTTTAGCCTCTACGATCTCATGGTAGATCAACTCTTGTAATACTCATATCATCAAGATCAATCAAGCAGGAAGTAGGTTATTACCTCCATAGAGAGGGCCCGAACCTGGGTAAACATTGTGTCCCCCGCCTCCTATTACCATTAGCCTTAGACGCACAGTTTGGAACTCCCTACCCGAGATCCGCCGGTTTTGACACCGACAAGCGGCTCGGACCGACATTACATGACCGCGTTCATGAGTCTGGTTCTACCGACGTGCTTTTGCACATAGGTGGCTAGCGGGTGTCTGTTTCTCCAACTTTAGTTGAATCAAGTTTGACTGCGACCGGTCCTTGTTGAAGGTTAAAACAACACACTTGAGAAAAATTGTTGTGGTTTTGATGCGTAGGTAAGAACGGTTCTTGCTAGAAGCCCGTAGAAGCCACATAAAACTTGCAACAACAAAGTAGAGGATGTCTAACTTGTTTTTGCAGGGCTTGTTGTGATGTGATATGGTCAAGGCATGATGTGATATAAATTGTTGTATGAGATGATCATGTTTTGTAACAAAGTTATCGGCAACTGGTAGGAGCCATATGGATACAATCGCCATGTAATTGTTTTACTTTATCACTAAGCGGTAGCAATAGTCGTAGAAGCAATAGTTGGCGTGTAGGATCGAAAGTATGTCTAGAGGGGGGGGGTGATTAGACTACTTGACAATATAAAAAATTCTGCCTTTTGACAAAGAACAGTTTTTGACAGATTTACAATTATGATCAAGTCAAGCATCACCCTACACATGCAATTCTAGAGTATAGGCAGCGGAAAGTAAATTGCACATGTAGTAAAGAGAGGTGGAGAAGAGCAAACGCAATTTTGGAGACGCGGTGATTTTTCTCGTGGTTCCGATAGGTGGTGCTATCGTACTTCCACGTTGATGGAGACTTCATCCCACGGAGGGTAACGGCTGCGAGAGTCCACGGAGGGCTCCACCCACGAAGGGTCCACGAAGAAGCAACCTTGTCTATGCCATCATGGCCTACGCCCATGGAGGGCTAGCCTTACTCGGGGTAGATCTTCACGAAGTAGGCGATCTCCTTGCCCTTACAAACTTCTTGGTTCAACTCCACATCTCGACGGAGGCTCCCAAGCAACACCTAACCAATCTAGGAGGCACCACCCTCCAAAAGGTAATAGATGATGTTGATGATAATGAACTCCTTGCTCTTGTGCTTCAAATGATAATCTCCCCAACACTCAACTCTCCTCACTGATTTGGCTGTGGTGGAAGAAAGGATTGAGTGGAAAGCAACTTGGGAAGGCTAGAGATCAAGCTTCATATGGTGGGAGTGGAGCAACTTGATCTCAACACAAGGGTAGGTAGTTCTCTTCTCGTAAATGTAAGGTAGGAGTGGTAGTTCTTTCGATGGCTCTCTCCACGAATGAAGAGGGGTGGAGGGTATTTATAGCCTCCACACAAAATCCAACCGTTACACACATTTGAGCAATCTCGGTGGGACCGAAGTTGACAACTCGGTGAGACCGAAAGTTCAAATAATGTGAGCGTTGGGATTTTCGTGGGACCGAAAATACAATCTCGGTTTGTCCGATTCGTGCAAAGACAAGAGCTTGCCAATCTCGGTGGGACCGACTTCATCATCTCGGTGACACCGATTTGATGACGAAGGTTCTGAAGCTTGGCAACTCAAGTTTCGTGAGACCAAGTTCGAATCGGAAAATCCGAGTTTTCTAGGGTTTGGCTTTGTGGCGAGGTGGTTCATCTCGGTGTGGTGAGTTTGGAATATCGGTGGGACCGAGATTACTTATGAGTGTATATGGCGGTGAAAGTTCTTGATAGTTTAGGAGATGTATCACTAAGCACTTGAGCAACCGTGATCATCATCATAACCTCATCCCTTTTAATAGTATTGGCTTTCCTATGGACTCAATGTGATCTTGGATCACTAAACCAAAAATGGAGTCTTGAGCTTTTGTCAATGCTTGCCTTAGCATTTTGAGGGTCCACCTCTTGATCCTTTCCATACCCATATCACCGAACTTTCGAAATGATTCTCAAGTAACTATTAGTTCAATGATATATATATTGTTATTAATTACCAAAACCACCCGGGATTAGTTGCACTTTCAATCTCCCCTTTTGGTAATTGATGACAACATATAGATCAAAGCTTCCACAAAGAATATAATCAATGAATAATATAAATCGCTTTGAGAAGTATGTGATAAGTAAGAGCTCCCCCTAAATTTGTGCATTATTTAAGATTTGCGTTTGAATGCAAATGCACAATCGAATAGGATCATGGGTCACTCTTCCATGTCACATACATCTTGGTGGAGCGCACAAAATGATAAGAATGAACAGCATGCACCCAATCACCAAGACATGAGTAAATGGTCATACAAGATAGGAATAGCATATGATAAGCATTAAGCACACATTAAAGTATAGTACGACCAAGCACTCATTAAAGTAGAATGAAACGTAGTATCAAACACACTGAATGTCTCAAAAACCAAAAGTATCTCAAAGAAACCGCAAATGAACGAAAGAGCAAAAGCGCAAAGACAACAACACTCTCTCTCTCTCGAAGTCCTATGATCTATACATTTTCTCCCCCTTTGGCAACAAGTTACCAAAAAGTTCGAAAAGGCATAGAGCTAAGCGTCCTTGGGGACTCTGCCGGCGGCTCTGTGCAGGTTGATGTTGGAGTGGATAAGACAACATCGGCGAAGACTTGGTGATGTCTCAGTCTTTGGAGGAGTGGTCACTGGAGCTGGAGTTGGAGCAACTGATGGAATTGTGGGAGGTCTTTGAAGTTGTAGTCCCGGTGTCGATCCTTTGGAATAGCAATGATCGGGTCTGTGGGAACCGGAGCGATCTGTTGATAAGCATCTTGGACTAAGTCATCCTGCATCTCACGCATAAGCTCTTCCTTCTCCTCTTTGCTTCCTCAATGTCCGCCTCAAGCTTGTTGACAATCACTTGCACTTTAGTCGACTTCACATCCAGAGCGTGGATCTTGTCCTCAACAATCCTCTCTAGGCTCTCCCGAGACTGTACAATGCTGGCCAGCGTTGTTTAATCCTTTGGGTAGCTTCAAGGAGCTGCTCTCCACACTCTTTGGTTTAGGCTGCTGCTGCTTCTTTGCTTCCTTGTCGACTTTGGCTTTCTTGGCAGCTTCAATCTTGGCTTGACCTTCAACCGATGTTGGATCCTCCTCATCCATCACAACAACATTATTCTCATGCTCGCTGCAGTGGTAAGTGTGCTCTATCCAACAAGTATGTGCCCGTGCCAAACTTGGCATTGATAAGCATCTGAATCTGGGCAAATCCACACGACCTTTTCTCGTCACCGCAGTCCTCTTAATGGTCTCAACCATCAAGTCCATCACCTTGAAAGGTGCTTTCTCATCAAGTATATGCAGCATGTTGATAGAGTATCCTCGATCATGCGATGATCTCGGACTTGGGCATCAAGGTATGCCTCAATATGGTATTAGTGGTAGGTAGGCCTGCTCGAGATAGTAAAGCGAGCCGAGCTTCCAGATTCCTAAATCCTTAGCCGGAACCTCTTTGTACATGTTCTTCATGGATTCATGATTCTTCTTTGGAATACCATATACATCAATGTCATCCTCTCTTTGCCTTTGGAGCATTCGAAGTTCTGCCCATTCTTCAACAGTTGAAGAAAGTCTTTGGCCTTCATCATCCATACAATCCTTCCATCGGGTAGAAGTGAGTGTGGCATAGAATTGCATAATCATCTCATCATTCCAATTTGTCAACTTCGACCTACAAAGTCTGCAACACCACAAGCGGTGAAACTTTCATGCACATGTGGAAAGAAGTCTCTGTGCTCTTATTTGTCAATGTACTTCCAATCAACATATCTTGTGTCTGCGACTATGGGCTTCTTGTCCATCAAGACGGTCTCATAGAAGTCCCGCTTTGTTCTCTGTGTGAAATCTGGGATCAACAGCAGTTCTTCTCCTCACGGCATATGGGTCACTTGTCTCCATAGCCCGAGACCTCTATCCTTCCTTGCCTTCATATCCTCGGCTTGAGGATGAGCATCATTATGTAGTGGCAGTTTTTGACGAAGTTTCAAAGAAAATCGGTCCTTCACCATCGACTCACCGGTGGCACATCATCCTTGTTCTTTTCAGACGCTGGAATGTTTCGATTGTCTTCTTGGGCTTGGCAGCAGGCTTTGCTGGAGCTGCCTTAGCTGGAGCAGATTGCTTGGGCTTTGAAGTGGCTCCAGCCTTAATGGCATCACCCATGAACTTAGACTTCTGAGGAGGAGGCTGGGGTGCTTCCTCATCCTCATCCTCTTTTGCTGCATCATCATGCACTAACCTCTTTCTCTTGGAGGTTTTCTTCACTTTGCTTGCAGTTTCCTCTTCCAAACTCAGCTTCTTGGCAACAGTTGACTGCTTGACTTTTCTGGTGCCCTTCTTAGTTTGTTGACCTTGTGGCTCTTTGGCAACAACCTTCCTCTTGGGCTTTGAGGTGACCTCTTCCTCAACAACAAAATCTGAGTCTTCATCATCTGAGTTCCTCTTCTTTCTGGCTCTGGTGGCTGCAGGAGGCAAACCACTTGGTGTACTCCTCTCACCATCATCTAATGAGCTGCTAGGATCAGGACTAGTGCCCGCCTCTGGAATATCTGCAATGGGTGCCTCTGACCTGTTCTGACTGTCACTGGCATCTGACATGGCTGACAACCTGTGAATAGATAAGGTGTAGGCAGAGAAGAAGAGTCATCACAAATGCAGAAGTTTTTGCAACAAAAATGAGTTCAAATCCTAGTATTAGGTTTTCACAGAAGACATTTCGGTTAGACCGAGTTTAAGATTCGGTGAATCCGAAGTGTTTAAACAGAAGCTTTCACACCACTTTCGGTTGGACCAAAGTGGGTTTCGGTCCTGCCGAAAACATTAGGGTTTCACAGAATCCTCATTTCGGTCACACCGATTTGGACAACTCGGTTGGACCGAAGGGTGCAGTGCAATGGCCATAGGCCAAATCGGTCATACCGAAAATGTAAAATCGGTCTCACCGAGATGTGTTCGGCGGAAACCTAACCCTAAAACTTTTACTCGAATCTAGTCCAAACGAACTAATCTGGTGTGCAGGAAGATTTCAATCATGGCAAGATTCTAGGCAAACCAAACGTGCATTGAATCGGAGATGGGAGCACGAGTGGGATCAAAACTCACCCTAACTTGGTGGAGTTTCTCTACGGCGGCAACGGCGCGGTGAAGATGTCCTTGATGACGACGAAGACCTGCGGCAAGGGCGCACAGGCGACGACGGCGACGATCCGGAGACCAGGGCGACGACAGCAAGGGGTGTGGGGGCGAAGCGTTTGAAGGAGAAATCAACGCGTGCGGCCCTCGGAGTATATATACCCCTTTGCTGTCGGTGGGACCGAGTTGTAAAACTTCGGTGGCACCGAGATGGATAACTATGAGTGCTATGCACTTCGATCACGCCGAAAATCACAACTCGGTTTCACCGAGGTGAAAACCTAGATCGATCTAAATGCTTTTGGTTCGACCGAGTTTGAGTGAGTTGGTCCGACCAAATCACTTAGAAGGTTTTGGAAGTTAGCCCTTGACGGATCGGTGGCTCCGAGTGCTCCTCACTCGGAGGGTCCGAAAATGACTTGTTCAAAATTTGTGATGTAAGCATGAATAGAATTTGAGACAAGAAAGCATAGATAGCTAGGGGGTACTTAGGCATTCTTGTCCATCCATTTGGTCGAGAAAAATCAAAACGACCAAAACAACAAATGGATGTCCTTGAATGGATAAAATCATGCATCCAACATGCTCACACAATAAGATAGCAAATGAAATATGTGTCAAACATGCACAATCAAAACTCTAGCTACTATCACACAATTTGTCGATGACTAGGTCATCTTTATATGAGTATATTGACTTAGGAGCCAAATGAGAACATTTGATCATAGGTCATACTCATCGTTTAAGCACAAGTGGGGTTACCACTTTTACATAAAGCATTGATGTGTTCACATCATTTGAAGATGCTTTAGCTCAATTCTTTAGAGCAAAGCTCCCCTAGATGTGAGAACCCCTTTTTAAAGGGTCAAACTAACCTTGGGTTGTCGTAGAAGACTTCATGTAGATGTTGAAGATGTGGATGCTCAATGTTGATGAAGATCATCAAGAGTTTGGAGCTATCCTTTGGATTCGGGCACTTTCAATACCTACATTGGTTAGTCCCACAAGGAACAAACAAGGATATCCATGGACATAGATTGAAGTTCACAATAGATGATGTCCATGAAAGCAATGATTACCTTGTCCCTTGACTTACCAACAAGAGGGTTTGTGACTCCATGAACTAGTGCACGATGTGGAAGTTGATTGCACAAGTTTTTGCCAAAATGAATGTGAGTGAAGTATGTTGGCGGAGTCACCCTCAAGAACTCTCTAGTTCTTCTTCTTCGGGATCCACATCATCTTGATGGGAATCCTTGGGGTTGTAGTTGAGCTTGACGAAGTAGAACTTGGCGTTTCCTTGGGAACCCACTTGACCATGGCTTGAGGTGCTTCAACAAATGCATCAATCTCCTCTTGAAGCTTGTCCTTGCCTTTTAGCTTGTGGTCTTGTGGTGAAAGGTCATCTTGAGCTTGTTCCACATTGGAAGAAGTAGGATCATACTTCTCCTTTTGAGAAACAAACTGTGGAGTAGGATATTGACCTTCTTCCCATTCAACACCTTCGGCGTTGAACTTTCGCTCAAAACCAATTCCTTGATTCTTCTGGTGCCTTCCTTGCTTGCGAACAATTTCCTCAAAGTTCTTGCTTCCGGCAAGGCTCTTGTAGACACCTTTCTCTATAATCCCTTTCAATAAACCATTTTCTTGCTCAAGTGTAACTTGGCTTGAAACATTGTTAGTGGAATCAAGAGAACTACTAGAAGCAACAACATTGGATTTAGCATGGTTATTGTTACTACTAGAGAAAGAATTTTTCTTATGCTTGTCATGCTTAGTTTTAATGGGTGGCAAGAAATTAGACAAGAGAAGTCGTTTGGCAAGATATGAAGAACTCTTCTTTCGAAGATCATCATTGATTGCTTTTAGAAACTCATGTTCTTGCTCTAGAGTGAGCTTCTCGAAGCGTAGCTTCTCATGAGATCTTAGGAGCTCTCTATGATCTTCTTGAGTTCTTTCGTGAGCTAACTTAAGAGTGTTTAGTTCTTTAGTTAGACGCTCAATCTCCTTCATAGCATTGTCATTCGACTCTTCTCGACTATAAAGACTACTAGCATGTTCATCATTACTAGGTTCATTGGATTTATCATGTAAGAGCTCATCTTCACCAAGCAAGTCATCCTCATCACTATCAAAGTCAATGAATTCAGGATGTGATACCTTGGGGCCTTTAGCCATGAAGCATCTTCCAATTCCCTCATTTGGTGAATCAAATAAGTCATAGGAGTTGGAGTTGGAGGATACGAGAGAAAGACCGCAACACCTTCATCTTGGTTGTAGTCGGAGTTGGAGTGATAGCTTCTTTCGGATTGATTGTCGGAGTCGGAGCCGAAGACCCATTCACCTACATGAGCTTGATGTTTTCTTCTTGTGTAGCTCCTTGATGACTTGTCTTTCCTCTCCGAATCCTTGCTTCTCCGAGAGGGTCTTCGTTCATAACGATCATCTCTACTCCTTCTCTCTTTCCGAGGTGACTCATCTCTTGAGCTTCTTCTTCTTGGAGATTCTTCTCTTCTCTTGTGGGGAGCCGAGCACTCATTTGAGTAGTGTCCGGGTCTTCCACAATTGTAGCAGTTTCGATCACGACTAGAAGATCTCTTTTCATCATATGATCTAGACTTTGAGCTTCTCTCTTTGCTTCTACTCTTGTAGAATTTTTTGAAGTTCTTGACCATTAGGCTTATCTCTTCATTGGAAACTAGCTTGTCACTTGAGGTTGTGGGAGCATCACTTGTAGCTTTGTAAGCACCACTTGACTTGTTGTGAAGCTCTTCCTTATCCTTAAGTGTCATCTCATGAGCAACAATTCTTCCAATGACTTCGGTTGGCTTGAGATTCTTGTAGTTTGGCATCATTTGGATCAAAGTGCACACGGTGTCATACTTTCCATCCAAAGCTCTGAGAATCTTCTTGATGATGAATCGGTCGGTCATTTCTTCGCTTCCTAAGCCGGCAATCTCATTTGTGATGAGAGCAAGCCTAGAGTACATTTCAGCGACTCCTTCACCTTCCTTCATCTTGAACTTGTCAAGTTGACCTTGAAGAACATCTAGCTTTGATTCCTTCACGGACTCGGTACCTTCGTGCATTTCAACCAAAGTATCCCAAATCTCTTTTGCATTCTCAAGACGGCTGATTTTGTTGAACTCCTCGGGACACAAGGCATTGAAGAGAATGTCATAAGCTTGAGCATTGTTTTGCAACATCCGCAATTCTTCGGTTGTAGCTTCGCGATCCGGAACTTTTCCTTCCTCGAAGAATTCACCTTGCATACCAACACAAATAATGCCCCATGCGGCTGGGTTATGGCCAAGAATATGCATTTTCATTTTATGCTTCCAACTAGCAAAGTTTGTACCATCAAAGTAAGGACCTCTACGAAAATTACCCTCACTAGACGCCATACTCTCCTAGGTTGTGAAACCAAGCTTATGGAGTCCAATGCAATGGAAACCAATACAATGGAGACCAAAGCTCTGATACCACTTGTAGGATCGAAAGTATGTCTAGAGGGGGGGTGATTAGACTACTTGACAATATAAAAAATTCTGCCTTTTGACATAGAACAGTTTTTGACATATTTACAATTATGATCAAGTCAAGCATCACCCTACACATGCAATTCTAGAGTATAGGCAGCGGAAAGTAAATTGCACATGTAGTAAAGAGAGGTGGAGAAGAGCAAACGCAATTTTGGAGACGCGGTGATTTTTCTCGTGGTTCCGATAGGTGGTGCTATCGTACTTCCACGTTGATGGAGACTTCAACCCACGGAGGGTAACGGCTGCGAGAGTCCACGGAGGGCTCCACGCACGAAGGGTCCACGAAGAAGCAACCTTGTCTATGCCATCATGGCCTACGCCCACGGAGGGCTAGCCTTACTCGGGGTAGATCTTCACGAAGTAGGCGATCTCCTTGCCCTTACAAACTTCTTGGTTCAACTCCACATCTCGACGGAGGCTCCCAAGCGACACCTAACCAATCTAGGAGGCACCACCCTCCAAAAGGTAATAGATGATGTTGATGATAATGAACTCCTTGCTCTTGTGCTTCAAATGATAATCTCCCCAACACTCAACTCTCCTCACTGATTTGGCTGTGGTGGAAGAAAGGATTGAGTGGAAAGCAACTTGGGAAGGCTAGAGATCAAGCTTCATATGGTGGGAGTGGAGCAACTTGATCTCAACACAAGGGTAGGTAGTTCTCTTCTCGAAATGTAAGGTAGGAGTGGTAGTTCTTTCGATGGCTCTCTCCACGAATGAAGAGGGGGTGGAGGGTATTTATAGCCTCCACACAAAATCCAACCGTTACACACATTTGAGCAATCTCGGTGGGACCGGTTGACAACTCGGTGAGACCGAAAGTTCAAATAATGTGAGCGTTGGGATTTTCGTGGGACCGAAAATACAATCTCGGTTTGTCCGATTCGTGCAAAGACAAGAGCTTGCCAATCTCGGTGGGACCGACTTCATCATCTTGGTGACACCGATTTGATGACGTATGTTCTGAAGCTTGGCAACTCAAGTTTCGTGAGACCGAGTTCGAATCGGAAAATCCGAGTTTTCTAGGGTTTGGCTTTGTGGCTGAGGTGGTTCATCTCGGTGTGGTGAGTTTGGAATATCGGTGGGACCGAGATTACTTATGAGTGTATATGGCGGTGAAAGTTCTTGATAGTTTAGGAGATGTATCACTAAGCACTTGAGCAACGGATCATCATCATAACCTCATCCCTTTAATAGTATTGGCTTTCCTATGGACTCAATGTGATCTTGGATCACTAAACCAAAAAATGGAGTCTTGAGCTTTTGCCAATGCTTGCCTTAGCATTTTGAGGGGTCCACCTCTTCAGTCCTTTCCATACCCATATCACTGAACTTTCTGAAATGATTCTCAAGTAACTATTAGTTCAATGATATATATATTGTTATTAATTACCAAAACCACCCGGGGATTAGTTGCACTTTCATGGCGAGATGACAACGATGCTACGATGGAGATCAAGGTGTCGCGCTAGTGACGATGGAGATCATGACGATGCTTCGGTGATGGAGATCATGAGCACAAGATGATGACGGCCATATCATGTCACATATTTTTATTGCATGTGATGTTTATCTTTTATGCATCTTATTTTGCTTAGTACAATGGTAGCATTATAAGATGTTCCCTTACTTAATTTCAAGGTATAAGTGTTCTCCCTGAGCATGCACCATTGCGACAGTTCTTCGTACTGAGACACCACATGATGATCGGGTGTGATAGGCTCTACGTTCACATACAATGGATGCAAGCCAGCTTGCACATGCAGAATACTTGGGTTAAACTTGACGAGCCTAGCATATGCGGATATGGCCTCGGAACATTGGAGATCGAAAGGTCGAGCGTAAATCATATAATAGATATGATCAACATAGAGATGTTCACCATTGAAAACTACTCCATCTCACGTGATGATCAGACATGGTTTAGTTTATATGGATGACGTGATCATTTAGATGACTAGATGAATGTCTATCTAAGTGGGAGTTCTTAAGTAATATGATTAATTGAACTTTAATTTATAATGAACTTAGTCCTGATAGTATTTTGAAAATTATGTTGTAGATCAATAGCTCACATTGTAGCTTCCCTGTGTTTCTTATATGTTCCTAGAGAAAACTAAGTTGAAAGATGATAGTAGCAATGATGTGGACTGGGTCCGTGATTTGAGGTTTATCCTCATTGCTGCACAAAAGAATTATGTCCTTGATGCACCGCTAGGTGACAGACCTATGGCAGGAGCAGATGCAGATGTTATGAATGTTTGGCTAGCTCAATATGATAACTACTTGATAGTTTAGTGCACCACGCTTTACGGCTTAGAACCGCGACTTCAAAAATGTTTTGAACACACCGGAGCATATAAGATGTTCCAAAGAGCTCAAATTGGTATTTCAGACTCATGCCCATGTCAAGAGGTATCAGACCTCTGACAAGTACTTCGCCTAAAAGAGGAGGAGAATTGCTCAGCTAGTGAGCATGTGCTCAGAATGTCTGGGTACTACAATCACTTGAATCAAGTGGAAGTTAATCTTCCAGATAAGATAGTGATTGACAGAGTTCTCTAGTCACCATCACCAAGTTACTGGAACTTTGTGATGAACTATAGTATGCAAGGGATGACGAAAACGATTCCCGAGCTCTTCGTGATGCTGAAATCGACGAAGGTAGAAATCAAGAAAGAGCATCAAGTGTTGATGATTGACAAGACCACTAGTTTAAAGAAAAGGGCAAAGGGAAAGAAAGGGAACTTCAAGTAGAATGGCAAGCAAGTTATCTCTCCCATGAAGCAGCCCAAAGCTGGCCCTAAGCCTGAAACTGAGTGCTTCTACTACAAAGGAAATGGTCACTAGAAGCAGATCTGCCCCGAATATTTGACAGATAAGAAGGATGGCAAAGTGAACAAAGGTATATTTGATATACATGTTATTGATGTGTACCTTACTAAATGCTCATAGTAGTGTCTGGGTATTTGTTACCGGTTCGGTTGCTCATATTTGTAACTCAAAACATGGACTACGGATTAAACAAAGATTGGCTAAGGGCGAGGTGACGATGCACGTCGGGAATGGTTCCAAGGTCGATGTGATTGCCATTGGCACGCTACCTCTACATCTACATTCGGAATTAGTTCTAAACCTGAATAATTGTTATTTGGTGCCAGCGTTGAGCATGAACATTATATCTGGATCTTGTTTAATGCGAGATGGTTATTCATTTAAATCAGAGAATAATGGTTGTTCTATTTATATGAGTAATATATTTTATGGTCATGCACCCTTGAAAAGTGGTCTATTTTTATTAAATCTCGATCGTGGTGATACACATATTCATAATATTGATGCCAAAAGATGCAAAGTTGATAATGATAGTGCAACATATTCATAATATTAAAGGCAAGATATTCGTTGCTAAGAATGGATCCTTTCTAGAGAAGGAGTTTCTCTCGAAAGAAGTGAGTGGGAGGAAAGTAGAACTTGATGAGGTAATTGTACCTTCTCGCGAATTGGAAAGTAGTTCATCACAGAAATCAGTTCCAGTGATTCCTACACCAATTAGTAGTTACTACCGAACCTCGTAGGTCAACCAGAGTACGGTCCGCACCAGAGTGGTATGGTAATCCTATTATGGAAGTCATGTTGCTAGACCATGATGAACCTACAAACTATGATGAAGCGATGATGAGCCCAAATTCCACAAAATGGCTTGAGGCCATGAAATCCGAGATGGGATCCACGTATGAGAACAAAATGTGGACTTTGGTGGACTTGCCCGATGATCGGCAAGCCATACGAAATAAATGGATCTTCAAGAGTAAGACGGACGTTGATAGTAGTGTTACTATCTACAAAGCTTGACTTGTCACAAAAGGTTTTCGACAAGTTCAAGGAGTTGACCACAATGAGACTTTCACACTCGTAGCGATGCTTAAGTCTGTCCAAATCATGTTAGCAATTGTTGCATTTTATGATTATGAAATTTGGCAGATGGATGTCAAAACTGCATTCCTGAATGGATTTCTTGGAGAAGAGTTGTATGTGATGCAACCAGAAGGTTTTGTCGATCCAAAGGGTGCTAACAAAGTGTGCAAGCTCCAGCGATCCATTTATGGACTGGTGCAAGCCTCTCGGAGTTGGAATAGACGCTTTGATAGTGTGATCAAAGCATACGGTTTTATACAGACTTTTGGAGAAGCCTGTATTTACAATAAAGTGAGTGGGAGCTCTGTAGCATTTCTAATATTATATGTGGATGACATATTGTTGATTGGAAATGATATAGAATTTCTGGATAGCATAAAGGGATACTTGAATAAGAGTTTTTCAATGAAATACCACGATGAAGCTGCCTACATATTGGGCATCAAGATCTATAGAGATAGATCAAGACGCTTGATAAGATTTTTCAATGAGTAAATACCTTGACAAGTTTTTGAAAGAGTTCAAAATGGATCAGTCAAAGAAGGAGTTCTTGTCTGTATTACAAGGTGTAAAGTTGAGTAAGACCCAAAGCCCGACCACGACAGAAGATAGAAAGAGAATGAAAGTCATTCCCTATGTGTCGGTGTCAAAACCGGTGGATCTCGGGTAGGGGGTCCCGAACTGTGCGTCTAGGCAGATGGTAACACGAGACAAGGGACACGATGTTTTTACCCAGGTTCAGGCCCTCTCGATGGAGGTAAAACCCTACTCCTGCTTGATTGATATTGATGATATGGGTAGTACAAGAGTGGATCTACCACGAGATCAAGGAGGCTAAACCCTAGAAGCTAGCCTATGGTATGATTGTTGTTCTATCCTATGGACTAAAACCCTCCGGTTTATATAGACCTTTGGAGAGGCTAGGGTTACACAGAGTCGGTTACAATGGTAGGAGATCTACATATCCGTATCGCCAAGCTTGCCTTCCACGCCAAGGAAAGTCCCATCCGCACGGGGCGAAGTCTTCAATCTTGTATCTTCATAGTCTTGGAGTCCGCCGATGATGATAGTTCGGCTATCCGGACACCCCTAGTCCGGACTCCTCGGTAGCCTCGAACCAGGCTTCAATGACGACGAGTCCGACGTGCATATTGTCTTCGCATTGCAAGGCGGGTTCCTCCTCGAATAATTCATAGAAGATTGTGAACACCAGATAGTGTCCGCTCAGTAAAATAAATTCCACATACCACCGTAGAGAGAATAATATTTACACAAGTTCAATCTGGCGGCGTATTTTGTGGCGTGATGTCACACCACAACCAAGCCTTTACTCGAATCATTTTATTATACCACCTCGGTCGCGTTTAGCGCGGTTTCCTTGGCACGCCCCGTCAAGCAGCGGATCGTGTTCCCTTATTCCGGATTCCCATCAATACGGACGTGGGTAACCCAACCGCGCCATTGATTGCGGCGCTTGGGAGATAAGCGAGTTTTACCAGGCCGGTGGGGACGCATAGTTTCGTCCGCCCATATATAAGGGGATAAGGATCCACCTTTTTACCTACGCCTTCTTCCTCCTTTGCTTATCCATCTCCGCGCACTCGAGCTCCAGCGCCCAAGTCCGCACATCTCACCTCGACCTTCTCCAGCCATGTCCAGAGCGGGAGGCAAGTGGATGGCCTCCTCCGTTACGGAGGGGCACATCAAGAAGCTGCGCAGCGCCGGATATCTGTCCAGCGACATCGTGCACCGGCTCCCCGACGAGGGGCAGCTCATCCCCACCACCGGGCCCCATGAGAGGGTGGTATTCCTTCCCCATTTCCTCCGCGGACTGGGCTTCCCACTCCACCCCTTTGTCCGGGGGCTCATGTTCTACTATGGCCTGGACTTCCACGATCTGGCCCCAAATGTCATCCTCAATATCTCGGCGTTTATCGTCGTGTGCAAGGCCTTCCTCTGCATCCAGCCCCACTTCGGCTTGTGGCTAAAGATCTTCAATGTCAAGCCGAAGGTTGTGAAGGGCAGCCAAGCGGAGTGCGGAGGTGCCATGATGGGCAAAATGCCCAACGTCACTTGGCTCGAGGGCGCCTTCGTGGAAACCATCAAAGGGTGGCAATCGGGATGGTTCTACATCACCGAGCCGCGTGACCCTAAATGGGCAGCGGCCCCCGAATTCAGATCTGGCATCCCCATGCGGCTCACCTCCTGGAAAGAGAAGGGCCTGCTATGGGGTAGTTTGAAGAGCCGACCGACTCGATCTGTCTCCAAACCACAGTGAACAAGAAGCTCAAGCTTGTCAACGTGATCCAGGTCATGCTCGTCCGGCGAATTCTCCCCTGCCAACAACGGGACTTCAATTTGTGGGAGTTTGATCCGGCACAGCACCGGACCTTGAGCGGGCTCTTCGACACTATGTACGAAGATGCCTGGAGGGTGCTGTTCAAGGGCGCCGAAGCTCCCGCATCCGCTACCGAAGATCGCGAATGCAGCCCGTAGCGACCAGCTGGCGAGGTAAGCCATGTTATCCTTTATGGGACACTTGCTCTTCATGTTTTCACTTTATGCGGGATCTAAACTCCCAACACCTTTAGCAGGCCTGGCAAGCGACGTCCGAACAGGTTAACTGTCCGGCTCCCCTTCCAGAAGACCCAGCGGATGCCCGTCTAACAGGGCTGCTGGTCCCGGCACTTTACGTAGTGCTGGAGAAGAAGGCCAAGAAGAAGGCCACGGGAACCCGAAGGAGTTCCCGGCGTCAGGTGGTATCGGATTCATCGTCCGATGTCTCCGAGGCGGACTCCTTCCACGAGGACGAGGAGGAGAAGAAAGAGGCCTCTCCCCTAGCGTGGGGAGAGAAGAAGAGGAAGGCGTCCCCAACGAGGGAGGCCAAAGGGTCCAAGAAGGGAAGGACCCTTCCCCCGGACTGTTCCGCCAACGTCGGTGACGGCGACGAGGAGTGGCCCTCAAGGGCCAAGCCCCTGGCGAGATCGTAAGTATCCGGACTCCCGAATAACTTCATGATTTTTCTTTTCGCCACATGGTGTCTTTCTAATGCCGCATACAACCCTGCAGTCCGCCCAAGGACGATGTTCCCGCTTCGTCGAGCGGGTCCTTGGGTACGTCGGATGTGGATAGTACTTCACTTCCGACCGCCTCCACCCCCCGTGACGCCGACGACGCCGAGGTGGGATCCCAGAGAGGGACCCACCCGGAGGAGGAGGCCCCGGAGGTGCCACAGGGCAACCTCCCGGACTTCGTACCGGACTCCGCACCGGAACCTGCAGTGGTTCCGGAGTCCGGCAGGCGGCCCCTTCGTGAGAAGGGCAAGACTGTGACGCCAGCGGCCTCTGACCAACCGGAGGCGCCGGATAACTTGCTGGAGGCGCTCAACAGCGCTTCCATCAAAGAGGAACACCGCACTGTCATGAGTGCGGTGGTTCAGAAGGTTCAGCTCGCCAAAAGCAGTGGACTGAGGCTCGCAGCAGCCCATCTAACGAGCTTTGAGGTGAGAATTTTAATATATGTAAAATAGTACCGCATAGACAGTAGCCCCGATGCTCGGTTCGGTGTTCAGAAGAAAAGCGGACCGAGGATCTACAAAGATATACTCAGCGTCTTAAAAATATGTCAATATGGGATTGCAGTCTCTTGCTGCCGACCTCTGCCGCCTTACGCTCATGGAGGTCAATGCTTTGAAGCAAAGCCTCGAGCGGTCCGAAAAGAGCTCGGCCGTGCCAGAAGCAGCTCGAGGACAAGGAAGGTGAGTAACACCTTATTAAAGTTGTACCTTACAGAAAAGGATTTGGTTGCAAGAGAAATGACAAGGATAATGTGGGTACTCCAAGGGCCACGAACGAGGTGGCGACCCTGAAGGAGGCGGTGTCCGTGGCCGAACGTAATGCGGCCGTGGAGCGTGGTGGGCGAGAGAAGCAGGAGGCGCGGGTGGTGGAGGTACAGCAAGAGCTCCAGGCTCTTGTGGAAAAACATGAGAGTTTGGTGCGTGACTCGAAGACTTGAGAGTCCGAGCTAGCATCGGCTCTTGAGAGTGCCAAAGCCGCTAAGGCCGAAGCCCACAAGGCCCTCCAGGAAATCGAGGTGTTGAAGAAAATAGCGGCGGGTAAGGCATTTTTCATGCAAAGCAAGCATGTGAATGTGAATTACCTATTACTTACCCGAATTT
The DNA here is from genome assembly GCA_021437245.1 of Aegilops speltoides. Taxonomy (NCBI): domain Eukaryota; kingdom Viridiplantae; phylum Streptophyta; class Magnoliopsida; order Poales; family Poaceae; genus Aegilops; species Aegilops speltoides. The sequence continues at coordinate 140,244,151 of CM038141.1, forward strand.
GGAGCTCTCCAGGAGCGTTCACAGATCTGCCCTGCAGCGTGTCCGATGCTGCCGCTTTCTACAGGGCCGAGGAGGGGAGCTCGATGGAGAAGGTCTTCTGTTCTCAGTATGTTGCGACCGGACATCCGGTGCCCCTTAGCGACCAGCTGAAGCAGCTGGTCGAGCTCCACAAGGTGTCCGAACAGGCCATGAAGGGCCTCATAGTTCGGCTGTGGCCCAAGGAGGCCATGCCCAGGAGCTACTTCGGCTGGTCTGCGCGGCCGGTGGATGCTTGTCCATGGGTTGAAGTCATCAAGCACTCCGCCTGCATTGAAGGTGCTCGTCGGGCCCTTGCCCGTGCTAAGGTGCACCGGGGCAAGATGGACGCTGAGAAGCTTGTGACGGACGCGCGACCGCCGGGAAAGGAGTATTGTACGCCCGAGATGTATTATAAGGGTGTCCTGAAGGGTGCCCGCATTATTGCAGGTGAGTGCTCCAAAGATGTAATATTTGAGTAGTCTCGCATTTTGTTATCCTGTGCGCTGAAAACTTTGTTCATATGCGCTAAGCAACGCTTGTTAATTTAAAATATTACCTTTTGTGCGGCCGTTTATTAAATCTGAGAGATGGCAAGTCGTCGGCTTCAGCCCCCATGCCACGAGTGCTGGGGTGTTCGGGATAAACTTGAGCGCTCTTGTTCCCATTTTGGGTCCATCTAGGAGGCGCCAACGAACGAACAAGGCAACCAGACTTATAGTGCTTGAACACTCTCACTTAGCCATAGAATTCTATAATTTTAAATTTCGTCGAAGCCCCTAGTGTTCGGAAGACCGAGTTCGGGGCGCTATCCACGCCTGGGCCGGACGAAGCCGGTTCCTCGCTCTAAGCGGCATAAGTCTTTAGGGACTCGAAAAAACCTCTCGAATAGCGACCAGCTCTCGCCTCATCATGACGGTCAGTTTTAGCTTTCTCCACTGAGGTGCTCGCCCAACTCAACTGGGGCACAATCGCAGTGGTTCTCCCATCGCTACCTTAGCCGATATAACGGAACGTAAGGTACCAAAACATGGGTGCCGGGCAAACCCAACTATTGACCCAAGACATGATTCGGAGCCGATGCATATAATGCTATAAGTTCGGGGTGCCGCACTTGTGAAAGTGTTCGGACTTATCACACCATAATGTGGGGAACTTAAGCCCCTGGTGTATTTAGCCGTACCAAAGTGTACGGATGCAACATGTCATAAATGAACATATGTATAAGAAAGGAATGCAATTATAAGCAAAAAGGCGATGCATTGTTTATTCGAGAAATACTGCCATGAATGCAGAACGATACAAATAGTGCGGTAAGCAAGGGATGGGACTATTAAACATGTCCCCTCGAGGGTAGGCTGCGGAATGGTGTATAAAACAGATTTAATGCTCGTAATGGAGACCACTGGATACTGTCGTAGCCTTTCTCCTTCCCCGGCTGTTGCATCGTGAATTTGGCAGGTCTACTGCCGGACAGGGCCTCTGGTGAACGGAGTCCTGTGGATAAGGGAAAAAAAGGAAAAAAAGGATGACACACTTGGGAGCCCCTGGTGTGGTTAAGCCGCATTCTGGGCCTGTCGTGGTCGTGCCCCTCCCCCTATGCCCACTCTCCAGAGCGTAATGATGTACGCGACGTACCGGTCTTGATATTTTGCAAGGGCCGGGGTTGGGGCTGCACTGCTACGCGTGCTCGAGACGTGCCAGGTGGTCTTGTTGTAGGTTACTCCGGGCGCGTTTAGCAGTGTCCAGCCACATAACGGCCGGACTCGAGAATTGCCTTAAGAGGCTGCTCTGTACTTCTGCCGCGAGAGCCGCTGTGTGTTCCTCCGTTCGGAGGGAGCGTTCAGTGTTTCCGTTGACCGTGATGACTCCTCGAGGGCCTGGCATTTTGAGCTTGAGGTATGCGTAGTGCGGCACCGCGTTGAACTTTGCAAACGCGTCCGTCCGAAAGCGAGCATGATAGCCGCCGCGAACGGAACTATGTCAAGATTAACTCCACGCTCGGAAGTTATCCGGGATCCAAGACCACTTCCAGCAGTAACGAGCCTGCATAATTGGCCTCTACACGGTATGACGCCTTTGAAGGTCGTCTTTGTGGGTTTAATCCTTGAGGGTCTATGCCCATCTTGCACATCTGTATCTGATAAAGCAGGTTCAGTCGCCGCCGCCCATCGACTCGGTGAGGAGAAATCCATCGACGATTGGTTCTAAAACCAATACGGCGAATCCGCCGTGGCGGATGTTTGGTGGGTGGTCCTTCGATCAAAAGTGATCGGGCAGAGGACCATGGGTTGAACTTGGCGCGATCGGCTCCATCGCTTATACGTCCCTGAGTGCACAATTCCGCTCCCTCTTGGGTATGTGGGTTGCGTATATCATGTTCACTGTCCGCACTTGTGGGGGGAAACCCTTCTGTCCTCTATTGTTCGGCGGTAGGGTCTCTTCCTCGTCATTGCTATGCAGCACCTTGTCATTGTTTTCAGCAATTAGCTTGCCTGGCTGCTTGAATACCCAACAATCCCTGTTAGTGTGATTAGCTGGCTTTTGGGGTGCGTGTATCCGCACGAGCGGTCGAGTATTCGGTCCAAATTGGGCGGACCCGAGTAGTTCTTTTGAATGGCTTTTTCCACGACCGGTTTGAGCCTCTGAATCCGCATTGACCGCCAGATCCTCGTATTGTCGCCAAGCACGCGGCGTTTGTGCTTGTTGCGACGCCGATCCGCTGCGATCCTTGGTATCCGGACTGCGAATTTTTGCCGAGGTTGTTGCTGCGGGCTAGTCACTGTCCTCTCCCGCGAAGCGGGTCATGAGTGATGTGAGGGCTGCCATGGATTTCGGCTTTTCCTGTCCCAGGTGCCGGGCAAGCCACTCGTCGCGGATGTTATGTTTGAAGGCCGCGAGGGCCTCCGCATCCGGACAGTCGATGATTTGATTTTTCTTAGTTAAGAACCATGTCCAGAATTGTCTGGCCGATTCGTCTGGCTGCTGAATTATATGGCTTAGGTCGTCAGCGTCTGGTGGTCGCACATACGTGCCCTGGAAGTTATCAAGGAATGCGGCTTCGTGTCCTCCCAACACCCAATTGATTCTGGCCGCAAGCTGTTAAGCCAATGCCGAGCTGGTCCTTCAAGCTTGAGTGGGAGGTATTTGATGGCGTGAAGATCATCACCGCGGGCCATGTGGATATGGAGGAGATAGTCTTCGATCCAAACCGCGGGGTTTGTTGTGCCATCATAGGATTCAATATTCACGGGTTTAAACCCTTCGGGGATTTGATGATCCATTACTTCATCTGTGAAGCATAGTGGGTGTGCGGTGCCTCTGTATTGGGCTATATCACGACGTAGCTCAAACGAGCTTTGTTTACTGTGTTCGGCCCGGGCGGACTTGCTGTGTCCGGCGCGACGGTTGTCGTCGCGTGTCATGGGGCGCCCACGCGATCCGTAGATCGATCTTGATTGTCTTGCCTTATCTTCCAATATATCTCGCAAGTCTGGAGCGTTCCCCTGTGGCTTTGTGCTTTTCGAGCGATGCCAGGGTACGGTTTTAGTGGAGGGCCTAGAGGCCTCTCTATCGCGGCCACGGGGTGGTCGGTCACCGACAGTCTTGTTGGTGATGTAGGTTTATATGCCTCCTCCTCTAATCGGGGAGCATCTTGCGCTTGTAGCTTTTGGAGGGCGCTCGAGTTCATGCTCTTGCCGCAAGGACTTGATCCATCCGTCGGCTAGCAGATCTTGATCAGCTCTAAGCTGTTGCTGCTTTTTCTTGAGGCTGCTTGCCGTGGCCATATGTAACGCCCCGAGGCCGACGCTCCAGATGCCTTCCATATTTTTTCGTTATTGTTGTGTGTTTTACTTTTGGTTGTTGCTTTTCTTCATGTTATCATTTGCATTGCATCGGCACTCCATTGTCGTCATGTTTTAAAACTTGCATCCGTTCGTAGTTGACATGTCCCCCTTGTCTTTGCTGTCCGTTTCGAGACCAACCGGGTTCTCGTTTCCCTCTTGTTTGACCACCTTATCTCTTTGCACAGGCATGGCCTCTCTTTCGCAACCTCGCGCACGTCCGAATGCTTCCCGAACCCGACCCGCACAGTCATGACTGTTGAGTCCGAATCATCCCCAAACATCCCTAAATCATCATCGGTTTCTCGTTGAACTCTCCTAAGCTATTTATTCTTGACCGTTCGATTTTAATCCGAGGGTCCAAAAATAGCCCTAACCCAAATTCCACTTGCTATATAAACAACCCAACCCTAATTTCTAGGGTAGCTGTCCCATCCTCCATGTTGCCGCCGCCACTCCACCTCCCACATCGGGATCCCCTCGCCCGATCTCCCTCGATCCACTCGCCCAGCCAACCACCAAAGCCTGCAGCCTCCTCCTCCCACCTTGGGATCATCTCTCGGCCACCCGAGCTCCTACTGCGCGCCTCCACCTCGAACCACCTCACGTCCCTGTTCCCGAGCGCCTCGGCCTTCTCCTTGAGCCAGAGCTCGCCGCCGTCGGTGACAAAAGCAGCAGCCCCGAGGCTCCCCCGCTCCCTACCTCCTCACGTCGGCGACCAACCCGACGACACCAGGCCTCTGTCTCGCACCCTGCTCTCCTTCCTCCCTTCCTCTACTTCCCCTCGTTCCTCACCTTTCTTCCTCTGCTTGCAACAGATCGAGCCATGGCACCGTCCCAGGCTCTTCCCCGACGCCATGGATGGGCGCACAATTGGCGAGCTCCCCACTGCCTGGATCCGCCGCTTTGGAGACCCACGCCCCGCCGTTCCTGTGCCGCTCCTCGCTGGAACTGCTTCAAGCCGTCGTCCTCTCGTCGCCGCTCCCTGCGTCAGCCCCGCCATGGACGCCGTGGAGTTTTCCTCCGCTCCGGAGCTCCTTCCTCGATGCCGAGCTCGCCAAAGCCCCGCCGCCAGGGACCTCCTCTGTGCCCCGTTGACCCTTGCCCATCCGCCTTGGAGCCGGCCTCCACAGCCTCCTCCCGAATCTGCTCCGCCTCGCCTCTGCCGGATCGAAGCAGCACCGGAGCTCAGCAGGTCGCCGTGCCCTACCCCTCCTTCTGCTCCTCTGCTTCCCCTCTCTCTCACCCGACTCCCTCCCTCTGTTTGCCTACAGAGGAGTTCGTCTGCTGCCATGGATGCCTCCTCGAGCTCCAGTTCGCCTCGCGGTCGCCGGGAACTGATGCCCCGCGGCCGGATCTGTCAAGCTCCGCCTCCCTGCACCAAGTCCCTCGCCGGAGTGAGCTCGTCCCCGAGCCCTCATCGCCAGCCTCCCCTGCTGCTGTTTACATTCTTGAAGCGAGAGCAGCTGCTCGCCTCCAGCCGATCGGCCGTTGAAGGCCCTCAAGGCCAGGCGCGCCCTCCTGCAGCCTCTCCTCCAATCGGGCCAAGGCCCATGGTGAGGCCACCCCCAGCGCCCCTCCTTTGTTTTTTTTCCAGTTGGGCCAGCCTGCAGTTTTGGCCCGATAGCCTTTTTTCCTGACCTGCGAATTTGTATAATGATTCCAGAAACTGCATATTTACAGATTACCCCTTTTGTTCATGCATCTAATAACGAATTAACCATGCATCATATGTAAATAATTTATACATGTAAAATGCTTAGAATTTTGTGTAGATTAATAATATGCCACTTTCATCCATGTTTAAAATGTTTAAAATGTTGTTTGATTAAATTTGCTCAAATGCCATGTTTAAATGATTTATTTCATAACTAAATAACCGTAGCTCGGTTTTAAATAAACTTTATATGTAAATGGGGTGGAAAAATGCCTAGTTTAACGTGGTCCACTTTATTTTCCTGTTTAACAACTTTAAAATATGTTTTAGGGCAGAACAGTAGCAAATTCATAAATTGCATATGAGGATTTTCTGGAAATGTTGTTTGTTGTTCCGGCCTCATTTAAACTTGCCTAAATAGTTAGTTTACTTTTGTTACACCCCTTGCCATGTTTAACAACATTTAATATTGTTGTGTACCTAAATGAGAGCGAACTAAATAACTCGGATGTGGTGTTTCGTCAATATGTAACTCGTTGCATATTGAGCTCCACTTAACTTGTAGTATTGTTTGTTGCACTTTGCCATGCCATGCCTTATTAAACCGGACATGCATCATACTTGGTTGTGCATCATGCCATAATTATGTGATGGTTGTTTACCGTGTTGCTTGCTTCTTTCTGGTTTGCTTCTCTCGTTAGCTTCGGTTTCGTTCCGGAGTTGTGAGGATTCGTTCGACTACATCCGTTTGCCTTCTTCATGGACTCCTTCTTCCTAGCGGGATTTCAGGCAAGATGACCGTCACCTTGGATCTCATTTCTATCATTGCCATGCTAGTTGCTTCGTTCTATCGCTATGCCGCGCTACCTATCTCTTGTTGCTCAAGCCTCCCAAATTGCCATGTCAGCCTCTAACCTTTTCACCCTTCCTAGCAAACCGTTGCTTGGCTATGTTACCGCTTTGCTCAGCCCCTCTTATAGCGTTGTTAGTTGCAGGTGAAGTTGAAGATTGCTCCATGGTGGACAGGATTTTGTTGGGATATCACAATATCTCTTATTTAATTAATGCATCTATATACTTGGTAAAGGGTGGAAGACTCGGCCTTATGCCTGGTGTTTTGTTCCACTCTTGCCGCCTAGTTTCTGTCATACCGTGTTATGTTCCCGGATTTTGCGTTCCTTACACTGGTCGGGTGATTTATGGGACCCCTTGACAGTTCGCTTTGAATAAAACTCCTCCAAAGAAGGCCCAACCTTGGTTTTACCATTTGCCTCACCTAGCCCTTTTTCCCTTGGGTTTACGGAGCCCGAGGGTCATCTTTAATTTAGCCCCGGCCGATTGCTTGTCCAAGTGCTGGTCCGAACCGAGTAGATCGGGGCCCCTCGGGAAACTCGAGGTCCGGTTTTACTCGTAGGATGTCTCATCCGGTGTTGCCACGAGAACGAGATATGTGCAGCTCCTATCGGGATTGTCGGCGATCGGGCGGCTTTGCTGGTCTTGTTTTACCATTGTTGAAATGTCTTGTAAACCGATTCCGAGACTGATCGGGTCTTCCCGGAGAAGGAATATCCTTCGTTGATCGCGAGAGCTTATCATGGGCTAAGTTGGGACACCCCTGCAGGGTATAAACTTTCGAGAGCTGTGCCCGCGGTTATGTGGCAGATGGTTTGTTAATGTCCAGTTGTAGATAACTTGACACCAGATCCGAACTAAAATGCATCAACCGCGTGTGTAACCGTGATGGTCTCTTCTCGGCGGAGTCCGGGAAGTGAACACGGTTTCTGTGTTATGTTTGACGTAAGTAGGAGCTCAGGATCACTTCTTGATCATTACTAGTTGACGATGGTTCCTTTGCTTCTCTTCTCGCTCTCATTTGCGTATGTTAGCCACCATATATGCTTAGTCGCTGTTGCAACCTCACCACTTTACCCCTTCCTTACCCATTAAGCTTTGATAGTCTTGATACCCATGGTAATGGGATTGCTGAGTCCTCGTGGCTCACAGATTACTACAACAACAGTTGCAGGTACAGGTTATGCGATGATCTTGACGCGAGAGCGATGCTTACTTGTTTTGGAGTTCTTCTTCCGCTTCTTCTTCGATCGGGGATAGGTTCGGTCGGCACTGGGCTAGCGTGGTGGATGTCGTTTGAGTTTCGTTTGTGTTTCATCCGTAGTTGGATGGTGCTCTTATGTAAGATGATGTTTTATTCGTGTGGCATTGTATGCCTTTTGTATGTATCCCCATCTATTATGTAATGTTGATGTAATGATATCCACCTTGCAAAAACGTCTTCAAGATGCGCTTCTATCCTTGGTGGGACCTTCGAGTTCCTTTAGGATAGGGTCGCATCTTGGGCGTGACACCATAAGCCTGCGTTTAAAATGCTCTTGTTCGACGGGATCCTCAGGCACGACGAATTCGTCGCCGTCGAGGCTTGCCTCGTCTCCAGAGGGAGGCATGTAATTATCATCCTCTACCTCTTCGTCTGCCGCTCTCTCATGAGGGCTGGCTTCTCCGTCCTCCTGTGTTGAATCTTCTTTGGAGGGGTTGTCTTCAAGACTGCAGGGGTGTTATTATCTCCGGTGCCGGAATCTTCATTCTTGCTGTGGCGGGATTTAGAGCGGCGCCGCTGACGCCGGCGCTTAGGCTGTTTCTTGGAGGGGTCTTCCTCCACTGTTCCCTCGCCATTCCCATCCTTTGGGATATCCACCATGTATATGTCATATGACGAGGTGGCTTTCCAGTGCCCAGTAGGTGCTGGTTCTTGGTCGTCTCCGGCATCATCGTCCATACCGTCGATGTCTTCGGAGTCGAAGTCTAGCATGTCGGTTAGATCATCGAGAGTGGCTACTAAGTGGGTGGTGGGTGGGCTTTGAATTTCTTCGTCATCCGCATCCCAACCATCCTGACCGTAGTTCGGCTAGGGCTCTCCTGATAACAAGAGATACTTTAGCGAATTCAGGATGTCGCCGAAAGGTGAGTGTTGAAAGATGTCCGCAGCGGTGAACTCCATGATCGGCGCCCAACCGGATTCGATTGGTAGGGGCGCGAGGGGTTCGGAGTCCAGCGAGGAGTCCGGCACCTCGGAGTCACGAGCTTCACAAGGGACAAGGTCAGTATTCGGCTCCATCGCCGTAGAGGTTGCAGCCCCCGAGGCGGTGTCTAGCCACCCATCCTTGATCTGCGTAGCCGGCTCCGAATTAAAGGTCGGAGCGGACTCATGTGCGGCCTCCAGGGCACTGTCCGGCAACAGAGCTAAATCATGCCCATCATGACAGTGCGGCGCGCTTAGCTGTGGCTCGAATCCATCGAAGATCAAGTCTCCGCGGATGTCAGCCGTGAAGTTCAGACTTCCAAATCTGACCTGACGGCCAGGGGCGTAGCTTTCGATCTGCTCCAGATGGCCAAGCGAATTGGCCCGCAGTGCAAAGCCGCCAAATACGAAGATCTGTCCGGGGAGAAAAGTCTCGTCCTGGACTGCATCGTTGTTGTTGACGATCGAAGGAGCCATCGAGCCTATCGGTGACGACACAGAGGAACTCTCAATGAAAGCACCAATGTCGGTGTCAAAACCTGCAGATCTCGAGTAGGGGGTCCCGAACTGTGTGTCTAGGCGGATGGTAACAGGAGACAAGGGACACGATGTTTTTACCCAGGTTCGGGCCCTCTCGATGGAGGTAAAACCCTACTCCTGCTTGATTGATATTGATGATATGGGTAGTACAAGAGTGGATCTACCACGAGATCAAGGAGGCTAAACCCTATAAGCTAGCCTATGGTATGATTGTTGTTCTGTCCTATGGACTAAAACCCTCCGGTTTATATAGACACCGGAGAGGGCTAGGGTTACACAGAGTCGGTTACAATGGTAGGAGATCTACATATCCGTATCGCCAAGCTTGCCTTCCACGCCAAGGAAAGTCCCATCTGGACACGGGACGAAGTCTTCAATCTTGTATCTTCATAGTCTTGGAGTCCGGCCGATGATGATAGTTCGGCTATCCGGACACCCCTAGTCTGGGACTCCCTCACTATGCCTCAGTCATAGGTTCTATAAAGTATGCTATGTTGTGTGCCAGACCTATTGTGTACCTTGCCATGAGTTTGGCAAGGGGGTACAATAGTGATCTAAGAGTAGATCACTGTACAATAGTCAAAATTATCCTTAGTGACGACTAAGGAAATGTTTCTCGGTTATGGGGGTGATAAATAGTTCATCATAAAGAGTCATGTCGGCAAGCTTTTACACCGATCCAGATGACTCTAAGTCTCAATTTGGATACATATTGAAAGTGGGAGCAATTAGCTAGAGTAGCTCCATGCAAAGCATTGTAAACATAAAATGTTTGCAAAATACATATGGCTCTGAATGTGAAAGTCCCATTGACTAAACTTCTCTCACGAGCAAAACATGATCACACCTTAGTACTCTTTATGTGTTAATCACATGGCGATGTGAACTATGGGTGTTAATCACATACAAATGTGAACTATTGGTGCTAAATCACATGGCCATGTGAACTAGATTATTGACTCTAGTGCAAGTGGGAGAATGAAGGAAATATGCCCTAGAGGCAATAATAAAGTTATTATTTATTTCCTTGTTTCATGATAAATGTTTATTATTCATGCTATAATTGTATTAACCGGAAACTTAGTACATGTGTGAATACATAGATAAAACATAGTGTCCCTAGTATGCCTCTACTTGACTAGCTCGTTAATCAAAGATGGTTATGTTTCCTAACCATAGACATGTGTTGTCATTTGATGAACGTGATCACATCATTAGGACAATGATGTGATCAACATGACCCATCCGTTAGCTTAGCATTATGATCATTACAGTTTCATTGCTACTGCTTTCTTCATGACTTATACACGTTCCTCAGACTATGAGATTATGCAACTCCCGAACACCGGAGGAACACTTTGTGTGCTAACAAACATCACAACATAAAAGGATGATTATAAAGGTGCTCTATAGGTGTCTCCGAATGTGTTTGTTGGGTTGGCATACATCGATATTAGGATTTGTCACTCTGTGTTTTCGGAGAGGTATCTCTGGGCCCTCTTCGTAATGCTCATCACTATAAGCCTTGCAAGTAATGTGACTAATGAGTTAGTTGCAGGATGAAGTATTACGGAACGAGTAAAAAGACTTGTCGGTAATGAGATTGAACTAGGTATGATGATACTGACGATCGAATCTCGGGCAAGTAACATACAGATGACAAAGGGAACAACATTTGTTGTTATGCGGTTTGACCCATAAAGATCTTTGTAGAATATGTGGGAGCCAATATGAACATCCAGGTTCAGCTATTGGTTATTGACAGGAGATGAGTCTTGGTCATGTCTACATAGTTCTCAAACCCGTAGGGTCCGCACGCTTAACGTTCGATGACGATATATATTATGAGTTATGTGTTTTTGATGACCGAAGTTTGTTAGGGGTCCTAGATGAGATCACGGACGTGACTAGGAGTCTCGAAATGGTCGAGACATAAAGATTGATATATTGGAGTTGGACCATGTTATCCAGACACCGGAAGAGTTCCGGGAAGTTTCGGATAAACCGGAGTGCCGGAGGGGTTACCGGAATCCCCCGGGGAACTAATGGGCCACCATGGGCCTTAGTGGATAGAGAGGAGGGCGGTCAGGGCAGCCCCTCCCTTGGAGTCCGAATAGGACAAGGGAAGGGGAGTGACGCCCCCCCTTTCCTATCCCTCTCCCTCTCCTTCCTTCCCCCTCTCTCCCTTGTGGTGGAATCCTACTAGGACTAGTAGTCCTAGTAGGACTCCTCTCTTGTGGCGCGGCTTAGGGGCCGGCTGGCCTCCCCCTTGCTCCTTTATATATGGGGGCAGGGGGGCACCCTAGAACACACAAGTTTCTCTTAACCGTGTGCGGTGCCTCCCTCCACAGTTACACACCTCGATCACACCATCGTAGTGCTTAGGCGAAGCCCTGCGCCGGTAACATCATCATCACCATCGCCACGCCATCGTGCTGATGGAACTCACCATCGTCCTCAACTGGATCAAGAGCACGAGGGACGTCATTGAGCTGAACGTGTGCTGAATGCGGTGGTGTCGTACGTTCGGTACTTGATCGGTTGGATCGCAAAGAAGTTCGACTACATAAACCGTGTTATTGAAACGCTTCCGCTTTTGGTCTACGAGGGTACATGGACACACTCTCCCCTCTTGTTGATATGCATCACCTAGATAGATCTTGCGTGATCGTAGGATTTTTTTTGAAATTACCGCGTTCCCCGACAACATAACCGTGGGCGCCACCCGACGCGAGTGGCCCTGAGTTGTCGAACGCAATGCTCTGATTTGTCACCGTCCGTCGATATTTGGCGCCCCAGACCTCTTCCTCGACTCCGCGATGATGCTACAGAGTAGTCAGATAGGAATATCAAGTCTCCTTTCCTCAGCCACCCTCCCAAATTAGCCCAACCTCTGGCAGCCGCCCAAGCTACGTCGCCGCCGCCTCAGACCTCCCCGGCTTCCCGAACCTTGCCATCGAGCTCCCCGCAGTAAGCTTACGTCTTACCCCTTTCTTCCACATCTCCATAACCACAAGTCCGATCAAGATAGAGCTCGACTGCCATGGCCGAGAGTTCGATGAGCTTGTTCCACGCATGTCCCGCGTTCAGGCTACACATGCACTCGCACACACACACATGCTCGCTAGTCCACCCACACCCACACACATGCCCTCGGGTGCCTACTGCATGCCCTAGCGCATGCATGAGTGTGCCGCCCCTCAACGCCACATCAACCTCGCCAAGCTCAGGTGAGGTGGCAGGGGAGTAGAGGTGGAGAAGAGGGCGACATGCGAGGTGGCGGGCTCCGGTGAGCTGCCTCGTCGACGGCGGTAATGTCCTGCAAGTGCACATGCTCGTTGCAATTCGTGATAAAATATAGTTTGCCAAACCCACGGGGAGCAATGCGTAGGCAACTGATGCCTGCAAGCCAAACAGGGTAGTGTAGCACTTGCGCAGAGGTATCCCAATGAGTAATCGTCCCAACAAAGAGCGGAGAAGAGTATTTATAGTGGCACTTCTGTCACACAGAAGGTGCCATAGTTCTTGTGTGGAGTAACTGCTTGAGCTTCTACAAACATTGTTACCGTCCTGAACAACGGATAAACCAGATTGACAAATATAGAGTTTAAAGTGATAGCTATAAGGACTAGTAAAAGTAAATGACATAAATATGACTAAAGGCCGTTGAAAGTGCATGTGGCACTTAAAACTATATTTTGTTGTGATGGCAATGTGGTTAGTGGAACTAATATCGGGTGCTAAAGTTTATCTCAGGATATTGGTTCCATATTGCGTTTGATGGAGATGTGCGACCCCCAATTCAAGAAGATCAAAGGCATGGTCTACCGGTGATTCGAAGGTTTATTTTTTGGTTCGATTCGAGTCGTAGGAAAGACCACACTATTAAGAGGGGTCTCTGAGGAAGTGTGTCGTGTGGGAATGTCATTGCCGAGACATAAAGACCAGCCTAGCCAACCCTACAACCTAAATTCATAGTGTGTGTGCCTGTGGTACTCAGAAATCTAGCAACAGAGAAGTTTCTGGGTACCTCGTGCGCACGGGGTCTTTTGACCCCCGTGCGCATGGGGTACTGCGTAACTCTCTGAGTACCCCGTGTGCACGGGGTCTTTTGACCCCTGTGTGCACGGGGTACTGTGAAACTCTCTGAATACCCCGTGCGCACGAGGGTGGTGCGAATCTCTCTGAGTACCCCGTGTGCATGGGGCTGACTTAGCCCGTGCGCACGTGGTCCAACGGGCAGAAACGACCACCCACTCATGAACACTATATAAGCCACCCTTCTTCCTCCTCCATCCCTAACCCTAATGTCTTGTTGAGCTCCACCATTGGTACACTCCATTTTGCTCACTACTCTCAATCCCTCCACCCAAACTTGTTGAAACTTTGGGGATTGGGAGAGCAAGACCCGATCTACATCTTAACCAAACCAAATCACGTTCCCTGCAACATTTCTTCCTCATTGACTTGTTACTCTTGGAGGTTGGGCTCCTAGGCGATTAGAGGTTCCTCCGGAAGCTTCCTTGCTTGTGGTGTGCTCCGGAGAAGTTTGTAAAGGTGTGGTGGTTGCCTTCAAGACCAACCCCGAGTGATTCGAGGCTCATCCATTGGGGTGACTTGATAAAGATTACAGTGAGCCTTCGTGGCGTTCCGCAAGCTTTGGCTCTGGCACCGCCCTAAACCGAGAGTAGCTCTTCCCCAAGGAAGAGTGAACTTCGGGATAAAATCCGCGTCCTCGCCTCACTTGTGGTTAATCCTTTCCCGCACTTTACTTTGCCTTGTATGCTTGTTGGCTTGCTATTTAGATTGTTGCCTAGCATACTTAGCTTTATCCTTGCTTGTCATATAGGTTTTTTTCACCTAGTTGCATATCTAGTGAACCTTATTTATCCGCTAAACCTTAAAATTGACAAGAAAGATTAAAATTTGTAGTCTCCTATTCACCCCCCTCTAGTCGACTGTATCGATCCTTTCAATTGGTATTAGAGCCTTGTGCTCTAATATAAGGTTTTACAACCTTAGAGGATATGGTCAATCTAGGGAATGAGAGAGGTGGCGCACCCGTCCCGGAGGATGGTCAAAAGCTACCTCCCACCGCGGCCGAGGTGCTTGGTGCCCCGGTCGTTGCTCCCGCCGCTCCTATTAACCCGGGTGCTCCCTTGATCGCGGCCGATATTCTTTCAATGTTTGCGGACATCAAAGCCTCTATGTTGAAAGAAGTTCGTTCCTTGGTCAAGGAGGAAATTGATGCTCGCTTAAAGCCCTCGACATCCGCATCAAACTCATTTGATCCAAATGTCATTCATGATGCGGATGACTCGAGAGAATCTCTTGCTTCTCTGGCTCGTACTCAAGTTCCCAAGTACAATGTCGTGGAACCTTTTTACTCACCGCAACCCTTGCAACATCCTCACATCAATCCTGTTGGGCCTCCACCCCCTTTGAAAGCTAATGCGTTTGCTAAATGGAAGCTAGATATGGAGTCTCATATTCGCAGTGCTTCAACACAAATTTGGTGGATTGTGGTCAATGGATTCAACCCCAAGGACCCAATGAATCTCACTCCAAGAGAAGCAGTTGATGATCAACTCAATGCAACCGCCCATAACATGTTGCGCACCATGGTGACCGAAGACTATAGTGACTCCATTGCGCTCCTTAAGACTGCCAAGGAAATCTGGGATTGCCTTGAGGAGGCTCTTGAAGGAGATGAAGCAATACGAAGATCTCAAGTGGCTTTTCTCAAGCAAGAAGTCAATCTCTTTGTGAGGAATGAGGGTGAGTCCGCGGAAGAGGTGTACCGAAGGTTAAAGTCTCTTGTGCTTTTGAGAACATTTGGGTGCACTTGGGAAAATGATGACTTCATCAAGGACAAGTTCATTTATGTTATGGTTCTCACGGAACATACCATGGTCATGATGGTACATCAACGTCCGGATTATCACAAGTTGACCGCGGCTCAAGTTGTCTCCACTTTCTTCACTCGTGATCTTTTGGAGACCAAGTCCAAGAAGACCTTTGCAATTTATCAAGCAACCAAGAACTCCAATCTTGCTTTAAAGGCCAAGAAAGTGATTAGTCAACCCTCAAGGGATGAAGAAACAAGTGAAGAGACTTGTGAGGAAGATGTTGACACTTCATGCCCAACAAATGACTTTGCGGAAGGCTTGGCTCTCTTAGTCAAAAAGTACTCCGGGACCATGGCAAACAAAGGGAAGAATCTTCAAGGAAGATCGTTTGGTCAAAGGAAATGCTACAATTGTGATAGCCCAAGACACTTTGTGCATGATTGGCCATATGAGAGACGTGAAGACAAGTTCAAGAAGCTTGTGCTCAAGAATAAGAAGTTCACCAAGTTTGCAAAAAGGAAGGATGACAAGGCTCTAGTCCATGAAGAATACATGTCCGGAGATGAAGATGACGGTGATGATGATCAAGTGGGCATGGCCGCCATTGCCATGCATGCCACTACCTCCTCCTCCACCACGGCCTCTTCGACTCTCCTAATGAGTACAAGCCTTTCACTCATTGGTGCCTTATGGCCAAGGAGGTAAAAGCAAAGTCCAAACCTCAAAAACCCGCCATCTACACTCCCAATGTCTCATGTGAGATAGTAGAGAATGAGTGTGATGAGGGCATGGATAATGATGAGGAATCCTTGATGGATTTCATGAAAACTCTTCATGGTGAAGCTCGTGCTCGCTTTGGCGATGTCCTTAAGTCACTCGCTGAACATGATGATTTTATTGAGAACATTAAAAAAAACCTCATCGAGGAAAAAGAGAGAGTCGAACTCCTCGAACACGAACTACGTGAAGAGAGTGTCATGAGAGCATCACTTGATGAAGCCTCGTCGGATCATCAAATTGACTTTTCTAAAACCAATGATCCTTTGCAACTTGCTCTTGAGAACAAAGGTTCCCTTAATGTTAGGATTGAAAAGCTTATAGTTGATCACACGAGACTTGTTGAGGAACATGATTACATTGTGACTAGTTCCAAGGTTGTCAAAGGTGACCTCATTGCCCTTACCGAGTCTTATGCTCAACTTAAAGCTACAACCATTAAGGAACTTACTTCCGTACCTCATATGGAGTTAAATGATGATTCTTGTTCGGCTAACTTTGCTCATGATTGTGCCTATCTCCAAGAGGAGAATAAGAGGTTAAAGGCCCAAATTGAGAAAGGGCTTGTGCCATGAATTCAAGGGGAGAAAAACCTCAATGACCTCTTAAGCAACCAAAAGGAGTGTGTTGCCAAGGAGGGAATTGGGTTTGATCCCGCATCCAAGAAAGGTAAGAACAATAAGAAGAAGATCAGTTCGACTCCTCCTCCTCCGCAAAAGGTAGTGTTTGTGCAAGAAGGGCACAAGGAGAAGGAGAAGGAAAAGGGGGTTGTTGGTAATGGCAAGGTCACTAGGGACAAGACCATTCCCAAGGATTTTGCCGGCAAGAACAATCCATCTTATGTCCTCATGAGAGGAAATGATGGCTATACTTTTGCAAAATTTGTTGGCACTAACTATGATGATTATGCTTGGACTATTTGGGTTCCTAAGACCCTTGTTGCTAACTCTCTAGGACCCATTGAACAATGGGTACCTAAAACCAAAGCTTGACTCTTGTAGGACTATATCTCCGGTGGAAAACAATGGGTGATTGACAGTGGATGCACCAATCATATGACCGAGGAAAGGGAGATGCTTGTGGACTTAGTTGATTCGCTCAAGGCCTCTTCGAACATCTCCTTTGGCGACAATAGAAAGGGCAAGGTATTGGGGTTGGGCAAGGTGGTAATCTCTAATGATTCCTCCCTTTCAAATGTCATGCTTGTCCAATCCCTTCACTACAATTTACTTTCAACAATTCAATTGGCTCGTGCCGGATATGATTCACATTTCGGTGAATTCCATGTGACCATCTTTAAGAGTAGAAATCTCAAAGTGGTCTTTGTTAGGCATGTTGAAGACAACCTTTATGTGGTTGATTTCTCAAAAGAGAAAATGCATCTTGCAACATGCCTAATGGCCAAGGCCGACGTAGGGTGGCTATGGCACCGAAGGCTAGCCCACGTTGGCATGAGAAATTTACAAGCTCTCTTAAACAAGGAGCACATCCTTGGACTAACCAATGTTTCTTTTGCCAAATATCGTCCTTGTAGTGCTTGCATTGCCGGAAAACTACATGAAAAAGCTCATAAGGTGAAGACTATCATCACAACATTGAGGCCCCTCGAGCTTATCAACTTGGATCTTTTTTAACCTCCAACTTATGATAGTTTGGGTGGGAGGAGGTATTGCCTTGTCATTGTGGATGACTACAAGATATACTTGGGTGTTTTTTCTCAAGACCAAAGATGAAACTCAAGAAACCTTCATTAACTTCGCCAAACAAGCTTAACATCAACATAATTGTGAGATCAAGGCAATTCAAAGTGACAATGGCATCGAGTTCAAGAATTACACAATGGATGATTTCTTGAGTGAAGAGGGGATAAAGCATCAATATGTCATGGCATACACTCCCCAACAAAATGGTGTTGCAAAGAGGAAAGATTGGACTCTTATTGAAATGGCTAGGATAATGCTTGATGAGTATAAGTCTCCATACAAGCTTTGGGCCGAAGCCATCAACACCGCGTGCCATGCATCAAACCGACTTTATCTTGGCAAGCTCAAGAACAAGACCCCATATGAACTCCTAATCGGGAGAAAGCCCAACGTCAAATACTTTCGAGTATTCGGTTGTAAATGTTTCATTCTAAACAAAAAATCCCGTTTAGCTAAGTTTGACCCTAGAACTTATGAGGGCATATTTGTTGGATATGCATCAACCACCCATGCCTACAGAGTTCTCAATAAATCCAACGGATGCATTGAGGAAATGGTGAATGTGGAGTTTGATGAAGATAACGGCTCCCATGTGGAGCAAATTGTTCCCAGTGTTGTAGATGATGAGGTTCCTTCGCAAGCTATAGGGACCATTGAAAGAACATGCGGTGCCCCCATGTTTGGTTTTGGTAATTGATGACAATCTCCATGTACTAATGGTTGTCTTGAGTTATATTTGAAGGATTTGTCCATAGGCTTTTCTTGAAGTCCATGTGTTGGTTTCAAGGAGTTTATGAGTTGACCAAGGTGCTATTAAGGAATTATCCAAAGATTGGTCATGTGAGGGTTGAGCTTATTGCAAGCATGTCTTGAATAAGAAGGTTGTGTGATCATTCATGTTTACCTTCAAGACATCATCCAAATGAAGAGAGTTGCAAAGATTCAAGGTTGATCAAGACTAAGTCAAGAGTGAATCAAGTTGATCAACTCACAAAGCATAGAAGATGTACCGAGAGGGATCAAGTGAACCCATGGTGTGGTAAGCATTGTCCATTGCACTTTGTGTACTAACCCATTGTCTATGTGAGAGTTCTATGTGGGGTTAGGTACGTATCCATGGGCTTGCGTCAAGAGGAAGATATCATACAACCCATGGAAAGGATGACATCAAGTGGTGATCGTCATCAAGATTGCCATGTGCAAGTTCAAGTGGAGCATCATGAAGAGATCAAGTGCTTGAATCTTGCCATCCATTGGGGTGTCAATGGACTTATGAAGATGTGCCGAAGAGTGGCTCACCCATAGTGAACTATGGGGGAGCAATCATCTAGTCTTCATCGAGCCAACGCAATCAAGAAAGGTGGTCCAACTTGAGGGAGTCAAGATTGTCATCATCTAGCTCAAGCGGACCATGTGCAAGGCAAAGGTTTGCCCTTGATAGGTTTTCTATTTTACCGGTCTCGTGGTGGTAGTTGGGAGACCGGGTTATAGGATCGTTTGCCGTACTATCAAGTGGTGGGCTCTCAAGTTGGTAGCTTGATCGTATTGTTAGTAGAGAGCTCAAACCATTGCATCCTTGCATCATGTTTCTTGATTGTTGTTTGGTTCTCTTTGTGAGTCTTAGAGCTTATGGTCATCTTGATGAAAAGCTTGAGTTCATCGAAAACGGAGTTCGCATGCGTCTTCTCTGATGTTTTCGGTGTTGGAGGTTTTACCGGTCTTATCCGAGGAAGGGTTCTCACCATTTTCTTATGGGCCTTTTCTAATTTGCTTCTTATTGGTATTTATTTCAAGATTGTGTTATCCCTTGTTGCTAGCTTTCCAACAAACTTGGTTTCATCGAATTCGGAGTCCGTTTGCAAAAGTTGTGGCAGTTTTGGTGTTCTGAAAAGGTTGCAGCGGTACTACCGCGAATTGGAGTGGATGTAATTTTTTACTACCACTCCAGAGCGGTACTACCGCGGCTCCTACAGCGGTAGTACCGCTCCGGACCAAAAACTCGTCCCAAGTCCTGCGGTGGTAGGCCCAGATGTAATTTTTTAGTATCGCTCGCAAGCAGTAGTACCGCTACCCTTAGTAGTAGTACCGCTACCCCTAGCGGTAGTACCGTGAGGTCAAGCGGTACTACCGCTCTGACGGTTCCTCTGGCCTTTTTTCCTCCTCGCTGTTGTGTTTCAAAGGGGTACTACCGCCCTAGCGGTAGTACCGCTCTGTGCGGGCTGTGAGCATAACGATTGGATTTTTTCCCACCTATAAAAGGGGGTCTTCTTCCCCAATGAACCTTATCCTTTGAGCTCGTGTTCTTCCCCATTGTTAACCTTCTTCGAGCTTGCTGACTCTCAATCCCTCCATGGATTCTTGCTAGTTTTTGAGGAAAAAGAGAGAGGAGATCTAGATCCACATTTCCACCAATCATTTCTCCTCTATGTGAGGGGAACCCCTTGGATCTAGATCTTGGAGTTCTTGGTGTTCTCCTTCTTGTTCTTCCTCTCATCTTCCTCCCTAGCATTAGTTGCTTCGGTGGTATTTGAGAGAGAAGGACTTGGGCACTCCGTGTGCCCTTGCCATTGCATTTGGTGCATCGGTTTGAGTTCTCCACGTGATATGTGGAAGTTACAAGTTAAGAAGCTTATTACTCTTGGGTGCTTGGTACCCTTGAGCTTGTTACTCTTGGGTGTTTGGACACCCTAGAGCTTGTTCCTCTTGGGTGCCTTGGCGCCCTAGACGGTTGGTGTTGCTCGGAGCTCAGTCATTATTGTGTAAAGCTCCAGGCAAGCGTCGGGATCTCCAATTAGGTTGTGGAGATCGCCCCGGGCAATTTGACGGGTACTGGTGACCGCCCCCAAGGGTTGCCGAAGTTACGGCTTCGGTGACCGCCCCCAAGGGTCGCCATTTGTACGGGTTCGGTGACCGCCCTCAAGGGTCCCTTAGTGGAATCACTGCATCTTGCATTGTGCGAGGGCGTGAGGAGATTACGGTGGCCCTAGTGGATTCTTGGGGAGCATTGTGCCTCCACACCGCTCCAGACGGAGATTGGCATCTGCAAGGGTGTGAACTTCGGGATACATCATCGTCTCCACGTGCCTCGGTTATCTCTTACCCGAGCCCTTTACTTATGCACTTTACTTTGTGATAGCCATATTGTTCTGTCATATATCTTGCTATCACATAGTTTCTTATCTTGCTTAGCATAAGTTGTTGGTGCACATAGGTGAGCCTAGTTGTTTTAGGTTTTGTGCTTGACAAATTAACCGCTAGGTTTATTCCGCATTTGTTCAAGCCTAAACCGTAATTATTTTAAAGCGCATATTCACCCCCCCTCTAGGCGACATCCTCGATCTTTCAATTGGTATCAGAGCCTCGTCTCTCTTTGTTGGGCTTAACCGCCTAAAGAGTAAAGATGTCGACTAGGGGATTAGGATTCTCTGACACTCTTAGTTTCGATGGCACAAATTTTGATGTTTGGGTAATTCGCATGCTTAATCTCTTTAGGGTCATGGACCCAAATTTAGAGCGAATTGTAGATATGGGGTTTTCTCCTCCAAAGGATCCCCAAAGATTATCTTTAGAGGATGAGAAAAACTCTTATCTCAATGCTCAAGCTTCTAATGTGCTTTTCGATGCTTTGAGCAATGTAGTTATATTTCAACTCATGCCGTTCCGGGATGCTCATGAGTTATGGACAAAGCTTCAAGATAAATATGGCGTGTCCAAGATTTGTAAGGATGATTGTTCTCCCTCCACCTCCGGCCGTGTTGCGTTCTCAACTTCTTCTACTTCACCTACATGTGGTTTGCCACAAGGTAATGACATGGTGAGTAGTGGTGTTCATTGCAATGATGATAGTGGGCTTATTGTTGATAATCCTTCATCACTTTCTTATTGCAATGCTTCATCTTTGGACTTTAACACTTCTAGCACTCCAAATGTTTCACATGCTTGTGTTGATAGTCCTTGCATATCATGTAGAAATTGCTTGACTAAATCTCATGATGATATGCTTGCTATGTCTTGTTGCCATGATAAAAATGCTTGTATTTCCTCTAGTTGTTGTGCTAACAATGTAGAGGAAACCCAACACTTCATGGAACAAGATGTGGTCTTGAATGGTGCCTCAAGGGATCCTACATCATCATCTATTGCTTTTTTCCTTATGACTAAGGCATCAAAGGTATCTCCTACTTTGAACCCCAATATGTCACTTGATGATGATGCTAATGCTAATGATGATGAGGATAATGATATTGCTTCCTTAAAAATTAAGGGGGAAATGATTTTTAAAGCTCTTCTTAAGAATAAAATTGCTCGTTCCAACTTCATGGAAATCATGTCGATTGCTATTGAGAGCACGAAATATATTGATGAGTTGGAATCTCGTCTTGAGGAGCATGAGGTCACCATTGATAAAATGGAAAGTCATGAGCGTGATTACGCTAATGAGATTGCGGACCTCTCTCAAGCTCTTTAACTTAAACAAACCACCAAGGAATCTCTTGAGGATACTTTTGCTCTAGAATTATCTAGAGTGAAGGAATCTAATGATAGAGCTCTTGAGGTGGCCAATGTTTTTGAAACTAAAAATGCTAAGCTTGAAGTTGCTCATGCTAGACTCCTTGAGGACTTTGAGCACCTCGAAAATGGCTCAAGGGTCATCAAGGTGAGCTCATCAAACTCACTGAGTCTCATGCTCAACTTGAAGCTTCTTATTTAAAAGAGCTTGCCAAGTTGCCTTCTCCTCTTGTTGTTGATGATGATGCTTGTGCTACTAATTCTATTACTTGTGAAGCATCCATTTTGAAGGAGAATGTTGAGCTACGGGCTCAACTTGAGCTGCTATGTAGCAATTATGGGAAATTGGAAGAAAGCCATGAAAAGCTCTCAAGCTCTCATGATGATCTTCTAGTATCCCATAATGTGCTAAAGATAGCTCATGAGGCCATGATTGCTAAGGTAACATCTAGTGAGCCTCATCCGGATACTAGCATTAATTTTAGTCAAAATGCTATATTGCCTTGTGCTAGTCCTCGTGATTTATCCATGCATAACATTGGTACATCTTGTGATGAATTGCTTTCCTTGCCTTGTTGCTCTAACGATGAAGCTTATACTTCCTCTAGTGCTTTCGTTGTGACTAACCATGTAGAGGAAATCAAAGAGCTCAAGGCCCAAGTCACTTATTTGAAGAAAGACTTGGAAAAGTGTCATGAAGGGAAGGCCACACTCAATAATATCTTGAGTGTGCAAAAATCCCCCAATGACAAAGGTGGACTTGGATTCAACTCCGATAAGAAGAAGAAGTCCAAGATGAACAAAAAGAAGGGCCAAGAACAAGTCAAGAATTCGGCCAAGATTGTTTGCTTCAAGTGCAAAGTAGAAGGGCATCATGTTAGATCTTGCCCATTAAAGAAGAACCCCATTAGTGACAAGCAACAAGGGAAGAGGCCACAAGTTCACTCTCATGCTCAACCTCAAGTTGAAGAAAGGCCTCTTCCCAAGAAAACTCAAGCTAATGCTTCTCAAGTTGAGAAATCAAGTGAGAAGAAAGTGAAGAGTAGACGTTGCTACCTATGTCGTGAGAAAGGTCACCTCGCTTCTTCATGCACTAGTGGTAACTTATCCAACCCAATTACTATTGATGATATATATTCTCTTGGGAAGGATAAGGTTGGCAATGTGTTTGCCAAGTTTGTTGGTACTCAAAGTGGTGTCAAGAAAATCACCATTTGGGTTGCCAAGCCTATTGTGACTAACCTCTTAGGACCCAACTTGGTTGGGAACCAACAAGCTCAAACTTGATCAATAGGTGTTTTTGGAGGGCATTGGAGACTTGGCTACATTATGAAGATTTGAGGGGTCTTCATCATCCATATTATCTCAAGCCAAGTCATTAGGAGTCTCAAGTTTCTATGTTACATCCAATGTTCCTCCTTGCGGTAACTCGTACTTAAATTGTTTACATTGATAGTTACTTGCCCTTAGCATGCTGTGGTTTTGTACCTTGCGTGTGTTTGTATATGATGTGTTTCCAATTTGCTTAACTTGAGTAATCAAGTTTGTGTATGTTGGTTTGCACATCATGTACATGTGTGTCATGCGTTGAGCCTTTGTGCATCTTGTTTGTTTCTTAGTTGGCTCTTGTGAGAGATTAATTGAATATCCCATTATGGGGGAGTGATGTGCTTTGTGCACCTCACAATCCTATAAATGTGTGTACATGAGGAATACCATCTAGTATTGATATTACAAGATTATCTAGTCACTATGTGGTATGCCTTCTCATGAGAAATTCAAATTCTAAATAGTCCATTAATCATCTCTTGTTGGATCCTCTTATTGCCTCTTGTTAAGTTTTCTTTGGTATCAGATTATGGGGGAGTAATATGCTATGTGCATATTACAAGCCTAGAAAATGTGTACATTTGAGATATTGTTACCTAGAATTGATATTGTAAATTATCTTGTTCCTAGGTGACATGTTAGCTCTACAAGTTGCAATTTAGTTGTGTTTGGTGTGAAGATGATGTTGGATATCCTTGCTATCTACCACCGGGAATTATTTCCAAATACTCCTTGTCTCTTGACAATTGGTAATCACTTATGTGTGGTAGAAATTATTGATCATCTTCACGTTGGCGTTTACTTTTTATTTGCCTTTATCTCTTGCCAAGGATTGTGTCAACTTCCGTTGTCTTCCATACCACTTGTGGATCTTGTTAATTTCTTGTTCTTGTCTAGTGTTTTCTAGATATAGTGAAAGTGGTGATCCCACCTTGTGCATTTTGTATTCAAATGCAAATTCTCTATAATGCACAACTCGTGGGGGAGCTATCCTATTTTCTACAAAACACTCATCTTGTGATCCTTATCAAGTGTGTGTTGGTGGAAGTCAAGCCGTTTTCTTTTTGGTACCTTGTGCCATCATGAAACTTTGTTGAGAGATTGGTTTGTTTGGAACCATCCTCTCTTTGGGAGTTTGACATCTTTAATTTACTGTGTATCAATGGATATCTCATTCCTTGATGTATCTTTAATGATATCTTCCAAGTGATGATTTCTCCATTTGGTATCCTTTTTCACTTGGCATTTCGTTTTCATTTGGTTTCGGTTCTTGAAAGTTTTGAGCATGCATGTTTACTTCATGTATTTTATTTGGCATGCTTTCTTTCTTGACCCAATATATAGGGGAAACTCCACCAAGTCTCAAATTGGATGAGATGTGCATGAGATTCATTTTCATATCTATATGCACATATCTATATGGAGTTTGCCCTATGTATTGTTGGTTCTCTAAGTCTTTGGTCCCAATGAGCTTGGGTACCATTTTGTTTGTGTTGTTGTTCTAGGAACAATTGGAGATGCATTGGATGCTCGGCTCACTCACAAGGAAGGTGTTTCCACCATGTGCTTATTGGAGTCAAGCTAGGATGATCAATGAACTACCATCTACCTTCAATTGGTATCTACTACATCCTTCCAATAGTATCTCGGTAACAAGTATCATCATCTACTTCATGCACACAATTCTTGCATCAACCTTGTGTAGGTTGTATCATGGCATGTAATTAATTCTTTCTTGTGATACTCGTTTCCTTTCTCAAAGCATCCCAACAATGATCTCATGTTGCTAGTTGTGATGTCTTTGATGGTTGTGTGGTAGGAGTTCATTTATATACAATAAGACCATATCTAGCCATGTGCTATGCTTCCAAGCAAATATCTTATTGGTATATGTATGACTTCCTTTTGGATATCTTATTCCTTCGTGTTGTAACTATGTCGGGTGTACATCCTTCTTTGTAGACATATATCATCATGATTTCGTCTACCTAGAACCTTATACATCTGAGAGAAATTACATCTCTAGATGATATCCTTTCTTTCACGTCCACCTTGTCCTTCTTATGTTATTTCTTTGGTGGCTCCGTGAAAGCTTTTGACTTGAGTGCGAATCTTATATCGTTGCATCTTGATGCACTCTGTTGTGGTGAAGATATTTTTTCTCTTGCTTATCTTTACGAGGCTTTGCCATCTTAATTGGTATCCCTCGTCTTGATGAGGCCTTCATCTTCTATCTTTACCATGGGTTGTTGCAAGCTTTGTTGTTATCAGTTTAGTGAGCTTGTGAACCCATTTGCTAGTTGGGTGTGTGTGGAGAGGACATGTCATGCACCGTGTATCTCATTTTTCTAAGACTATGTTGATGCTTAATGCTCATCCTTATTTTAGTCTTCTCAAGTGCTTTGCCATGACTCACACACATCATTTTGGTTGAGCCTATTCTTAGTTGCATCTTTTACATGATTGCTCAACCATTTGGTTGTTGCAAGTGCTAGGCTTTATTTCCTATATGCTCACTTGCACTTTTGTAAGTTTCTATTGATTTTGGGGGAGCTATGATCCTATTTTGTGCAGTTTGTATCCAAATACAAATATTCTTATGTGTGCACAAATCATGGGGAGCTTCTCTAGTATCTTTAGAACACTCCTTTGATCATATCATAATATCCTTCATTCATGTGGCTCATAGGATCTTTGGTCTAGTTGGTTCAATTGATATCCTTTGATTGCTTGCTTCAATTGGTATCTTTTGATTGCTCGATTTCTTGTTTCTCTCTTTGTTATGTCTTTGTGGCATATGATTCTTTTGCAATCTTTGGGCCTAACATAGTTTGTCTTCGTCCAAGTATTTACCATTGGATATGTGTATTGCATTCCACTCTATTTTTGAGAGATACACAATTTATGGAGGAACACTCTTTATATTGGCCTTCTAAGCTTTTCACCCATTTTGGCAATCGATGTCAATGGGGGAGGAGTTTCAGAGAGTTTTGTGGAGAAGATTAGAGAGTTATCTCCTCTTGCTTTGGTTTTGTTCATTAGCATTTGCACCTCATTCACATGCACTATTTGTTGCATTGCATGGTGATGCATAATTCCTTATATAAACTCTCTTGAAAGTGATTGTCATCAATTACCAAAATGGGGGGGGGGGAGATTGAAAGAACATGCGGTGCCCCCATGTTTGGTTTTGGTAATTGATGACAATCTCTATGGACTAATGGTTGTCTTGAGTTATATTTGAAGGATTTGTCCATAGGCTTTCTTGAAGTCCATGTGTTGGTTTCAAGGAGTTTATGAGTTGACCAAGGTGCTATTAAGGAATTATCCAAAGATTGGTCATGTGAGTGTTGAGCTTATTGCGAGCATGTCTTGAAGAAGAAGGTTGTGTGATCATTCATGTTTACCTTCAAGACATCATCCAAATGAAGAGAGTTGCAAAGATTCAAGGTTGATCAAGACTAAGTCAAGAGTGAATCAAGTTGATCAACTCACAAAACATAGAAGATGTACCGAGAGGGATCAAGCGATCACATGGTGTGGTAAGCATTGTCCATTGCACTTTGTGTACTAACCCATGGTCTATGTGAGAGTTGTATGTGGGGTTAGGTACATATCGATGGGCTTGCGTCAAGAGGAAGATATCATACAACCCATGGAAAGGATGACATCAAGTGGTGATCGTCATCAAGATTGCTGTGTGCAAGTTCAAGTGGAGCATCACAAGGAGATCAAGTGCTTGAATCTTGCCATCCATTGTGGTGTCAATGGACTTGTGAAGATGTGCCGAAGAGTGGCTCACCCATAGTGAACTATGGGGGAGCAATCATCTAGTCTTCATCGAGCCAACACAATCAACAAGGGTGGTCCAACTTGAGGGAGTTAAGATCGTCATCATCTAGCTCAAGTGGACCATGTGCAAGGCAAAGGTTTGCCCTTGATAGGTTTTCTATTTTACCGGTCTCGTGGTGGTAGTTGGGAGGCCGTGTTATAGGATCGTTTGCCGTACTATCAAGGTGGGGGGGGGGGCTCTCAAGTTGGTAGCTTGATCGTATCGTTAGTAGAGAGCTCAAACCATTGCATCCTTGCATCATATTTCTTGATTCTTGTTTGGTTCTCTTTGCGAGTCTTAGAGCTTATGGTCATCTTGATGAAAAGCTTGAGTTCATCGAAAACGGAGTTCGCATGCGTCTTCTATGATGTTTTCGGTGTTGGAGGTTTTACCGGTCTTATCCGAGGAAGGGTTCTCACCATTTTCTTATGGCCTTTTCTAATTTGCTTCTTATTGACATTTCTTTCAAGATTGTGTTAGCCCTTGTTGCTAGCTTTCCAACAAACTTGGTTTCATCGAATTGAGAGTCCGTTTGCAAAAGTTGTGGCAGTTTTGGTGTTCCGAAAAGGTTGCAGCGGTACTACCGCGAATTGGAGCGGACGTAATTTTTTACTACCGCTCCAGAGCGGTACTACCGCGGCTCCTACATCGGTAGTACCGCTCCGGACCAAAAACTCGTCCCAAGTCTTGCGGTGGTAGGCCCGGATGTAATTTTTTAGTACCGCTCACAAGCAGTAGTACCGCTACCCTTAGCAGTAGTACCGCTACCCCTGGCGGTAGTACCGTGTGGTCAAGCGGTACTACCGCTCCGACGGTTCTTCTGGCCTTTTTGCCTCCTTGATTTTGTGTTTCAAAGGGGTACTACTGCCCTAGCGGTAGTACCGCTCCTTGGAGGGGTAGTACCGCTCTGTGCGGGCTGTGAGCATAACAACTGGATTTTTTCCCACCTATAAAAGGGGGTCTTCTTCCCCAATGAACCTTATCCTTTGAGCTCGTGTTCTTCTCCATTGTTGACCTTCTTCGAGCTTGCTAACTCTCAATCCCTCCATGGATTCTTGCTAGTTTTTTAGGGAAAATAGAGAGGAGATCTAGATCCACATTTCCACCAATCACTTTCTCCTCTATGTGAGGGGAACCCCTTGGATCTAGATCTTGGAGTTCTTAGTGTTCTCCTTCATGTTCTTCCTCTCATCCTACTCCCTAGCATTAGTTGCTTCGGTGGGATTTGAGAGAGAAGGACTTGGGCACTCCGTGTGCCCTTGCCATTGCATTTGGTGCATCGTTTTGAGTTCTCCACGTGATACGTGGAAGTTACAAGTTGAGAAGCTTATTACTCTTGGGTGCTTGGTACCCTTGAGCTTGTTACTCTTGGGTGTTTGGACACCCTAGAGCTTGTTCCTCTTGGGTGCCTTGGCGCCCTAGACGGTTGGTGTTGTTCGGAGCTCAATCATTGTGGTGTAAAGCTCCAGGCAAGCATCAAGGTCTCCAATTAGGTTGTGGAGATCGCCCCAGGCAATTTGACGGGTACCGGTGACCGCCCCCAACGGTTGCCAAAGTGTACGGGTTTGGTGACCACCCCCGAGGGTCGCCATTTGTACGGGTTCGGTGACCGCCCTCAAGGGTCCCTTAGTGGAATCACGACATCTTGCATTGTGCAAGGGCGTGAGGAGATTACGGTGGCCCTAGTGGCTTCTTGGGGAGAACTGTGCCTCCACACCGCTCCAAACGGAGATTAGCATCCGCAAGGTGTGAACTTCGGGATACATCGTCGTCTCCACGTGCCTCGGTTATTGAGGGAGTCCCAGACTAGGGGGTGTCCGGATAGCCGGACTATCATCATCGGCCGGACTCCAAGACTATGAAGATACAAGATTGAAGACTTCGTCCCGTGTCCGTATGGGACTTTCCTTGGCGTGGAAGGCAAGCTTGGCGATACGGATATGTAGATCTCCTACCATTGTAACCGACTCTGTGTAACCCTAGCCCTCTCCGGTGTCTATATAAACCGGAGGGTTTTAGTCCGTAGGACGAACAACCATTACAACAATCATACCATAGGCTAGCTTCTAGGGTTTAGCCTCCTTGATCTTGTGGTAGATCCACTCTTGTACTACCCATATCATCAATATCAATCAAGCAGGAGTAGGGTTTTACCTCCATCGAGAGGGCCCAACACAGGTAAAAACATTGTGTCCCTTGTCTCCTGTTACCATCCGCCTAGACGCACAGTTCGGGACCCCCTACCCGAGATCCGCCGGTTTTGACACCGACATTGGTGCTTTCATTGAGAATTCCTCTGTGCCGTCGCGATCAGGAAGGATGCTTCTTCCCGTCTTTAAAGACGGAACCATCACCAAAGGAGCTTTGGCCGCCGGCCAAACTATCCGGCTAGGTGGTTTTCTCATGACCGCCTGTTCGGCCACCGCTTCGACGACGACCTCTCGGGTCATCAAAAGCAATCTTCACGTCAACTCGGAATTCGCCGAGCAGCTGGATCCAATAGAGCTCTCGTTCGTAAACGAGCTCTTGGATCGCATCGCCGCCCTGGGAGTCGCTACAGACTACAATCAGATTGGGCTTAAAACCGATCTAAGAGAGATTAACTCTCCTAGGTTACCCACCACGTTGCGGTGGTAGAGGAACAACGCGGCAACTCTTCTTCTGTATTGAAAACTACTCATGTCCGAACTCCCGAACCCTCCATGTCGGATTCCCGCAGAGGGACGGACGTCGATCAAGCACTGAACCTAAAGTCAGGCATCAGACCAGACTCGTTGGACAACATCCAGCAATCCAAGCTTCCAAATTCGGAAACTTTTCGGCCCTTGAGCCCCGAGATGGGTAGGGTTCCGGACTCAATTCCACCCACCCACCCAAACATATGTGATCTATCTCAAATCCGGCAAGAGCCCATCAAACAAAGACATCATTCTTGGGCGATTCCTCCTGGTCATGGACAGGATAAAGGACTGCCGGGAGGAGAACACAATTTCAATTTTCTGCAATAATTGCACGGCCGAGGGAATCTTGAATGCCGTCAATCGTCGTGAAATTACACGCTTCGTCGATCTGGCGTCCATAGTATGAAAGTACTGTGCGATGGAGAGTTTCCGGAAAACCGAAACTAAGTTTTGGGACAATCCGGCCCCGAATACAACCCTAGTCCGAAACAAAAGGGTGCATCACACTCAGGCACCAGGTACAAAAACCAAAAAGCAAAAACCCCATAAAGGGCACGGAACCGTACTGGAGGGATGGCTCAGCGGACCCTGTAAAATTCACAGTACAGAAGACGCTACTCCAACACATAGCCTTCGAGCATGTTGGATACTGCGGCAGGTGGCCAAAAGTGGTGAAGAGCTTCTAGCCCCGGAGAGCCACTCCAACAGTACCAGTACGGTGTCAACAGTCTTCGAGACTTTCGCATCAAATAATATGCGGAAACGAACAATCCGCAGCCTCGCCGAAGTCTACCAAGTAGCAACAACAAATCCATGGAGCGACACGGCCATCACCTTCAACGCCAGCGACGAACCTAAATTCCGAACAGCCCGAGCACCAGCCGCATTGGTCCTCAATCCAATAGTGGACGACTTTGGTCTTACCAAGGTACTCATGGATGGCGGCAGCGGATTAAACCTCATCTACGAGGAAACTCTTCAAAAAATGGAAATAGATGGAGCCGCATTGAGCGAAGCAAAGACAACCTTTAGAGGAATAATCCCTAGCCGGAAGCACGCTGCACAGAAAAATCACACTTGATGTGGTGTTATTTCACGGACAATTACAGTCCGAAGAGGTCACGCCCAAGTGGCCCGTTCAACAGCGGATATCACGCTATATTAGGGCGAGAGGCATTCACAATTTTTCAAGCCATACCCCATTACGGGTACATGAAGCTTAAGATGCCCGGGCCGGCGGAATAATCACTCGTTAGTGATCCGGACACAAGACTCGGCCGAAAACAAGACAGCCGATTAGCCACTCGAGGCACTATCCGAAGCCCTAGCAACGGAGGAACTCATCGCTGCGCTCTCACGGTGAATAGGGATGATGTGATACTCGATAAGAGATCCAAGTCCACCTCCTTTAAACCAGCAGATGAAATAGTCAAATTCGAGTCCATCCAATGGACCCAACAAAGACGGCTTCCATCGGGCACAGTTGAACCCGATGTAGACGCGCTCTACGAGAATTCCTTCGGAAAATTGGGACATCTTTGCTCGGCACCCTTCAGATATGCCAGAATCCCACGCAGATTAGCGTAACACAGCCTAAACATCCTAAAAGGATTCAAGCCATCAAACAGGCTCTTGGCGATTTTGAACCCAAAAGACAGCAATGGGAGAAGAGCTAGCCAAACTCTCGGAAGCGGATTCATCGAGACATCAAACATCCGGACTGGCTAGAAAACCTGGTAATGGTACCAAAAAAGGACAAATCCTGGCGCCTATGTGTCGATTTTAAAGACCTCAACAAGGCCTGCCCAAAGGATCCCTTCCCCCTTCCCTGCATTGACCAAATATCGATGCTACTGCAGGACACGATTCATTGTGCTTCCTTGACGCATACTCCGGCTACCATCAAATCAAGATGGCGGAGGTGGACCAAGCCGCAACGGCATTCATTACTCCATATGGACCATTCTGCTTCAACACGATGCCCTTTGGACTCAAAAACGCCGGCGCAACATATCAGCGCATGATTCAGACATGTCTGACTACCCAGATCGGCAAAACAGTAGAGGCATACGTAGACGACGTCGTTGTCAAAACCAAACACGTTGAAACTCTAGTAGATGATTTGAGGCTCAGATTCGACAACCTCCGAGCATATGACATTAAGCTGAATCCGGAAAAATGCGTTTTGGCGTACATCACCGAAAGCTCTGGGCTTCATTGTAGCGATGAGAGGAATTGAAGCAAACCCAGCCAAGATCCGGCTCATCATAGCTAGATATTCCAAAAGACCTCAAACAAATACAAAATTGATCGATGCGTGGCGGCTCTAAGCCGCCGTCTCCGTTTGGGAGAAAAGGCATTGCCCTCTATCGCCTCCTCAAAGCGCACGAATACCAGTGGGCGGATCTGCCCAACGCCGGACTCGAAGAAATAAAAGCCATATTGGCAACAAATCCGGTCTGGCTGCGCCTAACCTGGGCGAACCGATGTTGTTATATATCGCGGCAACACATCAAGTTGTAAGCGCGGTGCTCGTCGTCGAACGAGAAACAGAAGGGCATAAATTCCCTCTTCAAAAACCAGTGTACTACGTATCCACTGTCTTTACTCCCTGCAAATCCCGGTACCCGCATTATCAAAATATAGCGTACACGATGTTCATGGCATCCCGGAAGCTTCGACACTACTTTCAAGACTGTTCGATAACAGTGGCCTCCGAAGTGCCCCTCAACGACATTATAAACAACCGCGACACGACGGGCAGGATTGCAAAATGGGCCATTGAGCTCTTACCATTCGATATAACTTACAAACCTCGGCGAGCTATAAAGTCGCAAGTCTTGGCTGACTTTGTCGCTGAATGGACTGAAGCCGAACTCCCTAAAGAGTACGGCGCATACTCCAATTGGATTATGCATTTCGACGGCTCCAAAATGTTGGCCGGCTTGGGGGCTAGCGTCGTATTGACGTCCCCAACCGGAGACACAGTCCAATACGTACTTCAGATAATGTACACGGACTCCAACAATGCAGCCGAATACGAGGCCCTCCTACATGGCCTCCGGATGGCAATCTCCATGGGCATTCAACGCCTAGAGGTGCGCGGGGATTCAAACCTTGCAATATCCCAAGTAAATGGAGACTTTGACGCCAAGGATCCGAAAATGGCAGCCTATCGTAACGCTGTCCTAAAATGTCAGCTCGGCTTGAAGGACTCGAATTCCACCATGTAGCCCGGGATAATAACCAAGCAGCCGACGTATTGGCACGCATCGGTGCGAAACACGACGCTGTCCCTCCAAACATCTTCCTGGAACGGCTCTTTAAGCCATCCGTACTACGGGAAGAGGAGTCCGGAAATAACAACCCGGAAGCAACCGCACCACCCAACACAGAACAATCTGACATAATCGGCGGCTCAGCCGATGAAATAACACCTTCACCAGCGAAATAATGGCGAATCGCCCGTGGATGAGCCATTCCTAGCCTACTTAATTAGGCAGGAACTTCCGAAGACCAAAATGAGGCCCATTGCATAGTTCGCGATCTAAAGCCTACAAGGTCCACGAGGGAGAACTTTATAAGAAAAGCACAACCGGAGTCCTTCAAAGGTGTATCTCCGAAGAGGAAGGGCGAAACCTTCTGGCTGAAATTCATGCCGGACTAGGCGGACACCACGCCGCAGCCCGGGACCTTGTAGGCAAGGCCTTCGGTACAAGATTTTATTGGCCGACGGCCCGGGCAGATGCTCAGGACTTAGTCCAAAGATGCATCGGTTGTCAGCTCTTTGCTAATCAGAGCCATATGCCACCCACCGCCCCCAAAACTATTCCCATTACCTGGCCGTTTGCGGTCTGGGGGCTTGACATGGTTGGACCCCTTAAAGGGGGAACCCACAAGCAAAAATACCTATTGGTCATGGTGGATAAATTCACCAAATGGATAGAGGCTAAGCCAGTTAAAACGGCAGAGTCCGGACCAGTGATAGACTTCATATCCGGGGTAGTACACCGTTATGGCGTCCCCCACAGCATCATTACCGATAACGGCACGAACTTCACGGCCGACGAGGTCAAACTCTGGTGCAAAAATATGGGCATTAAGCTCGACTACGCTTCAGTTTACCACCCTCAAACCAACGGTCAAGTGGAACGAGCAAATGGTCTAATAATGGCGGCATCAAACCCGAGCTATTGCGGTCCCTTACGGAATCTAACACGCACTGGGTAGAGGAGCTCAACTCCGTACTGTGGGGTCTGCGGACCACGCCAAACCGTACTACGGATTCACACCATTTTTATGGTATCGGCGCAGAGGCAGTTTTGCCTGCGACATAATCCATGACTCACCTCGAAAAGCGCATGTACGAAGAAAGAGAAGCCGAGCTGGATCGGCAGGACAGCTTGGACGCATTGGAGGAGGAACACGATGTGGCAAAGGCCCGTTCCTCTCTATCAGCAGCAGGCTCGAAGATATCAAAGCAGAGAAATACGGGCTAAAACTTACAATGTTGGCGAACTAGTTCTACGCCTGCCGGACAAGAAAAAGGACAAACTCAAGCCCAAACGGGAAGGTCCCTTCATCATCGACCAAGTCCTGACCGACAGAGCATACCGTCTGCGGAATGCATCGGACAACCGACTCGAGCTGAACCCATGGAACGTAGCCCGCCTCCGAAGATTCTACGCCTAGCGCCGGACTAAGAGTTCGTCTCCTTCCTCCACATTTTCACACTTCAGCTGTCTTTTGTTTCTCTCTCTTCTCCTACCTTTTTCATAAAAGCCCTTGAGGGCCTATTTGTGCATTGTTCGCACACACCCGATGTGCTATTCGCACTCATTATACCTGGGGGCTTCTCTAACAGAAGCTTACTTATAAGGGCTTCATGCCCAGCACATGTGTCAAACTTCCACATGTACCTTTTATTCACCATTATATGCATCGATATGACTTAAGTTTTGGCCAAGCTGGGTTGCTGGCTCTGTGCTTACCCCTCGTTCCCGATTGTTCGGCTAGGAGGTAAAGGAGCACCTCTACGATTATTACCGCCGGGTCACCGGATGTGTACCTCGGTGGGTGATCTTTGAAAGCTAGTGTTCTTAAGAGAATATTCGGTTGGTGACTTGAAAGATGATTTTTACACATTTATCTATCTGCCCCGGATGTTTTCCTGCTTTTTTTACATGTCCGGACATGCACTTTAGGGCATGCCTCCCAGAAAAGGAACCCTTAACGGAACTATTCTCCTGGAAGATGTTTCTTACTAACCATGTAATATAACATAACTAGT
This sequence comes from Aegilops speltoides, assembly GCA_021437245.1. Taxonomy (NCBI): domain Eukaryota; kingdom Viridiplantae; phylum Streptophyta; class Magnoliopsida; order Poales; family Poaceae; genus Aegilops; species Aegilops speltoides. Next base: position 140,279,215 of record CM038141.1, read on the forward strand.
TGGGCACTTATGCGATAAAGCACTAATGACCCGTCGCTTTGGTCTCCATGCATGCCCCGGTTTTGTCATAACCGAGAAGGTATTCGAACACACTCCGGACTCTAGGGTCCTGAGGTCGAAGCAAAAAGGTCGGCAAAGACAAACGATCTACAATCCGGCTAGAAGGCATTTTACATGTCATTTTAAATACATCGTCAAATTGGATGATTGTACACCTCCTCAATCCCGTCTAACAGGCTGTCTAATTTACAGTCCCGTTGGGAATACTTAGCGGCCAACTCTACTTGGCCGTATACTAAGCTCACAGGGATCTCCTTCCCATCGGGCCCCACAGGTCCGACCTCGGCCATGTGGTTTGGATCTGCCTTCTTGTACCGCGTCTTCACCATGGCCCAGGCCTCCCTGGCACCTTGACGGCAGGCGGATATCTTCCATAAACGGAAGCGCTACCGCGCTCCCTGAAGCTTCTCCACAAGCTCCCCAAGGCCCTCGGGTAGGGAGACGGATGGCCATAGGGCACGGGCAGCGCCACTCATCGCTGCCGAACACGTTCGGCAGTTGCACCAGCTTCGAAGTTGGTCACCCGTCGAACCGGGCATTTCCTCCAGAGGCGACACGTGGCGCACCTCTGAGACATATTCTGTCAATAGGCTTCCTCGCCAAACTCTTCTTTTCAAAAGAATTCGCTCAAGCACTTACCATAGATGCCGCGACAAGCCGCTGATTCTCCTTCACGGAGCTGCACAGCTCGGCCCGAACACCTTTCAGCTCTTCCCCAAGCTGGGTATGGGCATCCCAGAGTTTGTTCCTCTCTGCTGCACCTTCATAAGCACCCTCTCGCCGCCTTTAGTCGGGCGCAGAGGTGTTGCTTGTCCGGATCCATCCGCAACATCTGCAATATCATTGTCGGACTTACACACACGCCGCACACCGCTTATCTTTTGAAATAATGTGTTACCGGGAGGGGTCTCTGTGTCTCCTCTCTGCGGCAGCGAAAAGACCTCAAGTTGGGCCTTGCACTCTTGTAGCTCCTGGGATAGTTGGGTATTCTTCTCTGTAAGATCCTGCACATTAAAAGATCCTTAAATCAGTTATTTTAACTACTTTAAGTCTCGGGGGCTACTGGCATATACCGCTATTATAATCCCTTACCCGTATGTCTTTTACATACTGCTCTGTGGCTCTGGTCAAACCATCTTGAGCAGCACGGAGGTGCGCGTCTCCCATGTTAAAGGCATTCAACGCCTCGGGGAGAAACACGCGTCACGAAAAACTATCCGGCGGCGCCTATGGTTCATGGCGCTCTCCACCTCAGACATGGTGGCGGACAGCCTGTCGGCATCCTCCGTTGGAGGAGTATCCGGCTCGCGCCTTGCGCTCGCCTCCCCCTCCAGACCAGGTGTTGGAGCCTGGCTGGCGGAGGCTTGGGTGGCAACCTCATCGGGCACAGTCCGGCGAGCGCTCTTTCTCCTGAAAAAGTCATGAGCATTAATACACCCCCTAGGAATCTTTTCCTAAATAATGGTCGCGAGCTATACCGTTGCGGTGACGTTTCGATTCGCACCGCACCCCTCTTTTGTATGCGGGGTCGGGCTGACCCTTGTTGGTCAGCCGCCGCTGGCTCGGCTTCCCGCCTTGAAGGCACCTCCTGCAAAACAACGTTGTATACGGTGGTCAGGAATGCGTAAGGACGGAATAATGGTGTCAGGACTTCGGTCATGAGTACCTGGGAAGCCGGTAACAAGCCGGGGTAGTCAGCCGTAATGGCGACTAGAACGTTGTCCATGCTGAGTTGGTGGAACACCCCGTCGATTAGCTCCACCTTTATGTCCGGATCCTCTTCGGAGGCCGGATCAAGGGATCTTCCTGGACCCTCGGGTTGTGGAGCCGGACAACGTACACCCTCCACATCCCGACGCAGCTCTTGCGTCGAAATCGTAAAGTAAGGTACTTAACTTCGAAAGCACGGGTCGGATAAATAAAATGTCCGCTTACCCAGCGCTGAGGGTTATTCATGGAGAACCCATTCAATGGGCTCGTCTGGAGGAAGTCCTCCTTCTCCCCCTTGTACAGGCCGGACAGAATCTTCACCAGATCTTCGGCTGATCCCGGCCCTTTGCGGCCATGACGGGTGGCATCATTTTTCCCGTTGAAATCCCACATGGGGTGGCCCCTGTATTGCAGCGGCTGCACCCCCCCGCATTATGCACGTGGCCATGACTCCAATCATGGTCAATCCGGAATGGGCCAGCAACCTTATCCGGCCCATCAAATAATGGACGCCCTTGTCTTCCTCCAGTTGAGGGCTCCACGGGTGCCAACTTAGGCGTTTCTTCAGAGGAGCCTTGCTGAACTCCGGGAGGCCGATCCGAACTGGGTCTAGCAGTGGAGCGTCTTCTACATAAAACCATTCCGAAGGCCAGCCTTCGGGCGCCTTCTTTGGGGTTCCTGATGGATATCCGGTCCTGGCGATGCACCATATTTCGGCACCGCCCACTTGATATATTGACCCCTCGTGAGAACGGGGTACGAGGCAGAATAGCCTCTTCCACAACGCAAAATGGGGCTCGATGCCCATGAATAGCTCGCAAAGAGCTACGAAGCCCGCGATGTGCAGAATAGAGGCGGGCATGAGGTGATGGAGCTGGAGTCCATAGAACTCCAGAAGCCCGCGGAGGAACGGATGAATGGGAAATCCAAACCCCCTTATTAGATAGGGGACGAAGCACACCCGCTCTCCTTTAGAGGGGCTAGGGGTGGACTCCGCTTGCTTCCCTCCTTTGTAAGTGGCCAGCCCGGCTCGAACCGGGACCATAAAGGCCGGAGGGAGGTATCCCTCCGCTTGAAGCTTCACCAGCTCGTTGTGCAGAACTGAACATCTCCTCCAATCTCCTGGCGGAGGGCTGGGAGCGCGAGAGGAGGAGCCGCGTCGACGGTCCATGATGGAATGGGTTTTCGGCCGGAAGCGCTCCGATGAGTACTCACGGAAGGAGGATGGTGTGATTTGGATCTGGATTCTTGTCTCTCTTATAGGCAGATTATTTGCGCAGCTAGGGGTAAAACATAAAAGATACCCTGGCTTTTCGCATTCCTGCGACGCGTGGAAGAGGGCCATTATTGGGCGTGGAAGCCAAGGAGCGCAACATTTGTAAGGGAGTCGGACACTATTGGGCAAGCACATGGAATTTGAAGGAGAACCCGCCTTGCAACGCCGAAGACTATAAATGCGCTGGACTCATCGTCATTGAAGCCTCGTCTCCTGTTACCATCCGCCTAGACGCACAGTTCGGGACCCCCTACCCGAGATCCGCCGGTTTTGACACCGACAGTTATCTCTTACCCGAGCCCTTTACTTATGCACTTTACTTTGTGATAGCCATATTGTTCTCTGTCATATATCTTGCTATCACATAGTTGCTTATCTTGCTTAGCATAAGTTGTTGGTGCACATATGTGAGCCTAGTTGTTTTAGGTTTTGTGCTTGACAAATTAACCGCTAGGTTTATTCCACATTTGTTCAAGCCTAAACCGTAATTATTTTAAAGCGCCTATTCACCCCCCCTCTAGGCGACATCCTCGATCTTTCAACCATGGGGATAGGCCACATTCTTCCACAAGAAACACCCCAAGTCCAAGTAGAAGAAGAAGGAGTAAGAGCCTCTCTTGTGGAGTCTCCGCAAGGGAAGTCATCACGGACACCACTTGTACAAGATGCTTCGGGAGATCATGAACCTATCCAAGAACAAGATCAAGTCCCTCATGTCTTTGAGCAAGATCAAGGGCAAGCTCATTCAAATGGTGAAGAACCATTCATTAAGGCTCAAGATCAAGCTCAAGTTCATGATCAAGATCAAGATCTTCAACAATCACGTGTCTTCCTCATCGTCACTTCCTAATGAACAATAACTTGGGGTTGCCAAGAGAAGTGTATATCCAAGGCTAAAACAATCTCAAGGAAAAGATTCTTCATCAAGTCAAAAACCAAGTGAAGAAGATATTGTAACCAAGGAGAAAAAAGTGGCCACCAAGCTAAAGCATCTTCAACATCTCAATGAGAAAATTTATGGAAGAATAAAGAAAGGGGTAACCACTCATAGACGTTTGGCAAAGTTTTGTGAACATCACTCATTTGTCTCTTGTGTTGAACCCCTTAAGGTTGAAGACGCACTTGACGACGCGGATTGGTTTGATGCTATGCATGAAGAACTCAACAACTTCACCCACAACAAAGTATGGTCCCATGTGGAAAGACCCAAAGAGCATCATAATGTCATTGGAACAAAGTGGATTTTCAAGAACAAACAAGATGAGCATGGACAAGTAACAAGGAACAAGGCAAGGTTAGTGGCACAAGGTTTCACCCAAGTGGAAGGTTTGGACTTTGGTGAAACTTTTGCCCCCGTTGCCCGTCTTGAATCCATTCGCATCTTGCTTGCATATGCCTCTCATCATGATTTTAAATTATTCCAAATGGATGTGAAGAGTGCATTTATTAATGGTCCGCTTAAAGAGTTGGTGTATGTCAAGCAATCTCCCGGTTTCGAAGGTCCCGATCACCCCTCCCACGTTTATGAACTCCATAAGGCGCTCTATGGACTTAAACAAGCACCTCGTGCTTGGTATGGTCACCTTACGACATTCTTAAGCGAGAAGGGGTTCCAGATCGGGGTAATAGATTCCACTCTCTTCACAAAGTGGGTAAAAGTAGAATTGTTTATTTGCCAAATATATGTTGCTGATATTATCTTTGGGTCCACTAACCATGCTATTAACGTTGAGTTTGAGAATCTTATTGAAAGGATCAAGATGGACCTAGAGGGAGGGGGTGAATAGGTACAATTAAAAAAAGTAATTGTTACTTAGAAATTTTAGGCAACAATGCGGAATAAGAAAGTGAGCCTAACAATTCTAAGTAAGATGCTAAGAGCTAAGCAAGGTAAGCAAGTAACACAAGTATGAGAGTAAGCAAGCACAATATATAATGAGTAAAGACTAAGAGACAAGTAACCACAAGTAGGAATTTAGGGTTAGAAATAACAGCAACTCCAAGAGACAAGGATGTATGCCGATGTTCACTTCCTTTGAGGGAAGCTACGTCACCGTTTAGATAGGTGGGTGTTACCACGAAGGCACACCAACGCCACGAAGGCTCACCCTACTCTCTCTTTGATATATCACCACATAGGCAATTCCCAACCACTAGTGGTAGGTGGTCTCCAAACCCCCACAAACTTTTCGTGGGTAATCGAATGGTCGATTCCTCTCTGAATGACTCCTACCGCCTAGGAGTCTCCAACCTCCAAGAGTAACAAGATCAAGGGAACCACTCAAAACTAGCTCAAATCACGAATTCCTTTGGTTGAGAGGAGGAGAGAGAGAGACGATCTATCTTTTGATTGGAACAACACTCAAGAATCCACACAAACGCTCTTGGGATCTAGGATTTGGTGGAAGCAAGAGAGAGTGAGAGAGAAAGGTGTTCTTGGAATCTTTGCACTGTGTTGGACTAACTCCCCCACGGAGTGCAAAGAGGACATTTATAGTCTAAGTGCAAAAGTAGCCATTGGAGGTCAATTATGTTGCACAAACACCGGACGTCCGGAAACTAACGATCGTCCAGACAGAAACAGAGGCCAAAAGGTCAACTAAGCTAGGAACACTATCTAAGAGATTTTATTCTAGATTTTGAGCAAGTATTTTGCGAGAACCAGTGATCCCCTCTTAATAGTGCGGGATCCCTGTACTCAAATAAAAGTAAAACAGAGAAGGATCTAAAGCTTTGCATCTTGTTTCACCTTCCTTTGAATATCTTGAATATGTAAGTTTTGAACCACACTAATATCTTCTAGGAACAAAACCTGAGATGCACTTGACAGAATTGATTAGTTCCCTATATGTATGTTGTCAACAACTTATCAAAATGAGATTAAGGGCATGATGCACTTTCAATCTCCCCCTTTTTGGTAGTTGATGAGAACGTACATATAACTCTCAAAAATAAATAGACTTATGAAGCTTATGAGAGATTTGTAACAGAGCTCCCCCTTATTGTATGCATGGTGAAACTGAATATGGTCAACATTTCAAAGCACAGAATGACAACATACAAATAATGCACCATAGAGCTCATCTCAACATACATAGATAGCATAATTTTAAGAACACATATATCACAACATAGTGGTTCAACTTAACACTTAAAACATAATGGTCCAACAAGCTCAACATAGTGGTTTAACATACATAAATAATAGAGAGGTGGGATAAGTATATGATAAATCTCCTCCCCCTTGGCATCAAGTACCCAAAAAGGGGAAGGCACCACAAAAGCCACCACATCCTCAGACATCATCACTGTCATCATCGTCGCCATGGGCACCATTGCCTCCTGCCTCATCAAAGAAATCTACCCATTTAGGACCAGAAGGGAAGCCAAATTTGGAAGGAGGAGCATCAGGAAGACGCTCATCCTCACTCACATCTGTGGCTCCGAAGGCTCTTAGACGTGCCTTCAGAGCATTCTTAGAAGAGACCATGCGAGTGACCACATAATGATTTTGAGAACAATGGAAGGGGAAGGCCTTCATCATGGCTGAATGGGCCTTCCCAAGAAAACGAGCAATGCAGCCGAAGGACCCTGAGCTAGCGGGAGTAAGGCGAGATTGAGCAGCAGACCTTCGAGCAGTTGAGGATTTCTTGGGCTCCCAATCATCCACCATACGAGGTGGAATGACCCACTGCGGATGAACATGAGTCTGAGCAATGGGAAAAGGAGCAATACTCTCAATGAAGGCCTGAAGAAAAGGAGCATGAGGAAAGGCCCGCTTGTATTGAAGATTAGCAAGACGAATCTCATGCCACAGGAAGTGAGCAATATTGATCTTTCCGTTGGGATGTTCATAGAGACGATACATGAGATCAATACAATACCCGTTACAGGAACCTTTATCACCCATCTTGGGATCGATGGTGTGGATGACACACCGATAGATAATGAAAAAGGGAGATCACCAAATAGATACTTGATTGAGATCTTTTCCCTTTTCCACTTCATCAAGCTCAGTAATAGGTTTGAGAAGATAGCCACATGCCTCAGTGTTTTTGGGAGCATGATTTGGGTCAGATTTATGAATTTTGAAACCAGTGTCAGGAACCCAAGAGCTGTAACGAACTGAGCATAAGAGGCGGTGAGCATGGTGTCAGAAGTCATCCAGGTGATGGTCTTGTCAGGACAAAGAAACACATGGCATAAAACTGATGAATAGCAGCGTGATTGTAAGCATGGTGAAAAGAAAATGGAGCAGCAAGACCAGAGGACTCAATGAGTTCAATGGCTCCCGGATATTTCATGGGATGAGAATGGTTATGCTCTAAGTCAACATAGAGATGAGAAGACAACCCCTTAGGAACAATGACTGTAGTGAAAATGTCTGCTTGAACATTAGTACGAAAGCGAGAATCCATCAAGTCATGCTCGACAGAGAACTGGTCAACATCGTGACGAAACTTAAGGTAGGCAGGTTTAGAGACTAAGGTGAAATCCTTGATTTCGCGACCTAGAGACGGAGGAGGCTCAAAATAAATGTGGCGAGCATCACCGGGAGGCTGATTTGGAGGTGGAGGAGGCATGTAGGAGGGCTTCCACGTTCCAGGCTTGGGAGCATTTGCCCAAACAGCAACATACTCCGCCCGTTCTTCGTATTCCATCTCCTCTTCATAGTAAGAGCCTTCAGGTGAAGAAGTGTCCTCATAGACAGGCTGTTTCCCAGCCCGCTTGCGCAGACGAAGAAGCTCTTGCGAGTCATCCGAGCCATCGTGCCGAGACGCTGAAAATCAACATGAACAGGGGAGACTCATTACCACAAGGAACCGAGGAAACGGGAAATATGAGACTACAAAAATATGAATAGGGAAATAATATTACCGCGAGCCGATGAGTCCCCGGTATTTTTGTGAGCGGTGTGCTTGATTTTTGGTATGGTTTGGTCAGCCACGCCTACAGAGGAGTCCACCAGTGAAAAGGGAATCACAATCAATGTGCAAGAGCGAACGAAGGGAGGAGACAGAGGACAGGGGAAGTACCGAGCCAGATCTAGGTGAGGAAGGATCGGCGGAGGATCTGCCAGGCAGTGAAGGACTCCGGCGATGGCGAGGCACTACGGCAGCGGCACGATGAAGCCGCCCCCAGGCGGCGCGGCGGCGGATAGAGGAAGAGGATGGGGAAGGGGATAAAGATTAGGGTAATGTCCTGGTCAAACCCCTTCCCCGTTTTTATATAGGACGCAGATTTTACCGAACGACCGACAGATGTCAGATGTCCGGGAACTGATGAGTGGGCCATATATGTCAGGTAATGGATGACCGGAGAACCCCGGACATTCGAGAGCTGGGAGGACTGCTGAGGGACAACGAGAAAACTGCATAGCCACCGGACGTCCGAGAAGTGTCGGTCGACCGGTTGCTATGAGTCACCGGACGTCCGACATATGTTGGAAATCCGGTGTCAAATGACACTAATGACAGAAGGATATACTGAAATATATATTTATATATGATGAATCACACATAGTGTTTAGCTAGACACGCAAATATTGTTTTGATCAAGAGAAGTGGCACATAGAGCACAAAGAACATGAACATATGACAAATAATTGATGACCCACGAGAAACTACATAAGCTGCTCTAATTATTGGGCGGTGGCCTAGGCCACCATGTTTGAGCAACCGTGTACAAGAATAAGAACCTTGAGCCCATTTGCCACAACTTCAGCATTGAAAGTACCATGATCACATAGTGATGTCATAGTGACTTTGAGAGTGTTTGGTTTATTTGTGCATCATATAGGGCGAGAGAACTCATGAGTTGAATGTCTCCCCCTAAATACATGCCTACACCAAGAGAAGACATGAAGTAAATGCATGCATGGGTATTAGATTTCACATAATCTTATCAAGCTCCAAGATACAAAATTCATGCTTGAGTTGACAAAACCTTTCTTCATCCAATGGTTTGGTCAAAATGTCAGCAAGTTGCATATCTGTACCAACACGAGCAATATCAATGTCACCCTTCTCCACATGATCTCTCGAGAAATGATACTAATATCAATGTGCTTGGTGCGAAGATGATCTTTGGGATTCTCAGCAATACTGATGGCACTTTCATTATCACATAGAAGAGGCACATGTCTATAGGTGATACCGTAATCCTTCAAAGTTTGCCTCATCCATAGTAATTTAGTTGCACAACTGGCGGTTGCAATGTATTCGGCTTCGACGGTGGAGAGGGCGACACAACTTTGATTCTTTGATGACCAACTTACCAAGGAGCGTCCAAGAAATTGACATGCACCAGAGGTGGACTTCCGTCCCACTTTGTCTCCAGCCCAATCCGCATTCGTGTACCCAATGAGATCAAACTTGGCATCCTTGGGGTACCATAGACCCAACTTTGGGGTGTGAACAAGGTATCTAAAAATATGCTTAACCGCTTTATGATGACTTTCCCTAGGGGAAGCTTGAAATCTAGGACACATGCATACACTGAAGATGATGTCTGGTCTAGATGCACAAAGATAAAGCAATGAACCAATCATATAACGGTAAAGAGATGGGTCAAAAGGGATATAGTGTCTTTAGTGAGTACAATTTTTGTTGGCATGGGTGTCTTACATGGGTTAGCATTTGTCATGTCAAACTTCTCTAGAATATCCTTGAGGTATTTTGTTTGAGACAAGAAAATTCCTTCTTGAAGTTGTTGAATTTGAAATCCGAGAAAGAACTTCAAGTCCGCATTGAGTGACATTTCAAAGTTCTTGGCCATGGAAGCCGCAAACTTCTTGCACAAAAGAATGTTAGGAGAACCAAAAATGATGTCGTCTACATAGATTTGGCATAAGATCAAATCACCCTTTTCCCTCTTAGTAAAAACAGTGGGATCGATCACCCCTCTCACAAAACCATCATCAAGTAGAAACTTCTTAAGATGATCATACCAAGCACGAGGTGCTTGTTTGAGGCCATACAAAGCCTTGTGAAGTATATATACATAGTCTTTGTGATCGGGATCAACGAACCCAGGTGGTTGTGATACATATATTTCTTCTTGTAGAGGGTCATTAAGGAAAGCACTCTTCATATCCATTTGATGTAATGTAAAACCATTGAAAGCAGCATAGGCAAGTAAAATGCGAATAGATTCAAGACGGGCAATGGGAGCAAAGGTCTCACCAAAGTCCAAACCTTCAACTTGTGAATACCCTTGTGCCACTAACATTGCCTTGTTGTGGATGATTACACCATTCTCATCTTGCTTGTTCTTGAAAATCCATTTTGTTCCAATGACATTGTGTTCCATAGTTGGTCTCTTGACTAATGACCACACTTGGTTGCATTCAAAACTGTTCAACTCTTCTTGCATAGCAACGAGCCAATCATTGTCCATTGCTATGTCTTGAGCTTGTGTTGGTTTTCCTTGAAGAGGAAAGGGTGATGCAACAATTGTAGCGTAAGTATTTCCCTCAGTTTTTGAGAACCAAGGTATCAATCCAGTAGGAGGCTCCTCAAAAGTCCCATGCACCTACACAAACAAACAAAGAACTCGCAACCAACGCAATAAAGGGGTTGTCAATCCCTTCACGACCACTTGCGAAAGTGAGATCTGATAGAGATAGTATGATAAGATAAATATATTTTTAGTATTTTATAATATAGATTGGAAAAGTAAAGATGCAAATAAAAGTAGATTGAAAGCTTATATGATAAAAGATAGACCCGGGGGCCATAGGTTTCACTAGTGGCTTCTCTCAAGATAGCATAAGTATTACGGTGGGTGAACAAATTACTGTCGAGCAATTGATAGAAAAGCGAATAATTATGAGATTATCTAGGCATGATCATGTATATAGGCATCACGTCCGTGACAACTGGACCGACTCACCTGCATCTACTACTATTATTCCACACATCGACAGACTATCCAAAGATGCATCTAGAGTATTAAGTTCATAAGAACGAGTAACACATTAAAAAAGATGACATGATGTAGAGGATAAACTCATGCAATATGATATAAACCCCATCTTTTTATCCTCGATGGCAACAATACAATATGTGCCTTGCTGCCCTAACATTCTTCTTGGGAAAGGACACATAAGATTGAACCCAAAGCTAAGCACTTCTCCCATGGCAAGAAAGATCAATCTAGTAGGCCAAACCAAACTGATAATTCGAAGAGACTTGCAAAGATAACTCAATCATACATAAAAGAATTCAGAGGAGATTCAAATATTTCTCATAGATAAACTTGATCATAAACCCACAATTCATCGGATCTCGACAAACACACCGCAAAAAGAGTTTACATCGAATAGGTCTCCAGAAGAGAGGGGGAGAACATGGTATTGAGATGCAAAAAGAGAGAAGAAGCCATCTAGCTAATAACTATGGACCCGAAGGTCTGTGGTAAACTACTCACAACTCATCGGAAGGGCTATGGTGTTGATGTAGAAGCCCTCCATGGTCGATTCCCCCTCCGACGGAGCGTCGACGATGGCTCCAAGATGGGATCTCGTGGATACAGAAGGTTACGACGGTGGAAATTGTTTTTCGTTGGCTCCCTAGATGTCATTGGAGTATGTGGGTATATATAGGAGGAAGAAGTACGTCGGTGGCCGCCCGAGGGGCCCACGAGATAGGGGGCGCGCCCAGGGGGGTGGGCGCGCCCTCCACCCTCGTGGGAGCCTTGGCAGCTTCTTGGCTTGTACTCCATGTCCTCTGGATCACGTTCGTTCCAAAAATCACGCTCCCGAAGGTTTCATTCCGTTTGGACTCCGTTTGATATTCCTTTTCTTCGAAATACCGAAATAGGCAAAAAAACAGCAATATGGGTTGGGCCTCTGGTTAGTAGGCTAGTCCCAAAAATGATATAAATGTGTAAAATAAAGCCCATAAACATCCAAAAGGGGTAATATAATAGCATGAAACAATCAAAAATTATAGATACGTTGGAGATGTATCAAGCATCCCCAAGCTTAATTCCTAATCGTCCTCGAGTAGGTAAATGATAAAAAAGAAAATTTTGATGTGGAATGCTACCTAGCATAATTCTCAATGTAATTTTCTTTATTGTGGCATGAATGTTCAGATCCAAATGATTCAAAATAAAAGCTTATAAAACATAAAAATAATAATGCTTCAAAGCATACTAACAAATAATCATGTCCTATCAAAATAACATAGCCAAAGAAAGCTTATCCCTACAAAATCATATAGTTAGGCCATGCTTCATTTTCATTACACGAAATACTCCCATCATGCACAACCCCGATGACAAGCCGAGCAATTGTTTCATACTTTTTAATGCGCTTCAGCTTTTTCAACTCTTACGCAATACATGAGCGCAAGCCATGGACATAGCACTATGGTGTTATATGGTGGTGGTTGTGAAGTCAAAAAGGGGGAAGATAGTCTCACATCAACTAGGCATATTAACGAGCTATATGGAGATGCCCATTAATAGATATCAATGTGAGTGAGTAGGGATTGCCATGCAACGGATGCACTAGAGCTATAAATATATGAAAGCTCAACAAAAGAAACTAAGTGGGTGTGCATCCAACTTGCTTGCTCACGAAGACCTAGGGCATTTTGAGGAAGCCCATCATTGGAATATACAAGCCAAGTTCTATAATGAAAAATTCCCACTTAGTATATGAAAGTGACAACATAGGAGACTCTCTACCATGAAGATCATGGTGCTATTTTGAAGCACAAGTGTGGAAAAAGAGATAGTAGCATTGTCCCTTCTCTCCTTTTCTCTCATTTTATTTTTCTATTTTTCCTTGTTTTTCTTCTTTTTTTCTTTTTCTTTTTCTTTTTGGCCTTTCTTTTTTTCTCATTTTTTCTTTTTGTAAAGTCCAAAGTCTCATCCCGACTTGTGGGGGAATCATAGCCTTCATCATCCTTTACTCACTAGGACAATACTGTAATAATGAAGATCATCACACTTTTATGGATTTACAACTCAAGAATTACAACTCAAAGCTAGAACAAGATATGACTCATATGAATGCCTCCGTGATGTAAGGGATATGCAATGAATCAAGAGCGACATGTATGAAAATTATGAAGGTGGCCTTGCCACAAATACGATGTCAACTACATGATCATGCAAAGAGCAATATGACAATGATGGAACGTGTCATAATAAACGGAACGGTGGAAAGTTGCATGGCAATATATCTCCGAATGGCTATGGAAATGCCATAATAGGTAGGTATGGTGGCTATTTTGAGGAAGGTAAATAAGGGGTTTATGATACCGGCGAAGTTGCGCGGTAATAATAAAGGCTAGCAAAAGTGGAATGATGAGTGTGCATATATCCATGGACTCACATTAGTCAAAAAGAACTCATATACTTATTGCAAAAGTCTACTTAGCCCTCGAAGCAAAGTACTACTACGCATGCCCCAAGATGGATAGATTGGTAGGAAAAGACCATCGCTCGTCCCCGACTGCCACTCATAAGGAAGACAATCAAAAGAGCACCTCATGCAACAAATTTGTCACACAACTTTTACCATACGTGCATGCTACGGGACTTGCCAACTTCAACAAAAGTATTTCTCAATTTCATAATTACCCACTAGCATGACCCTAATATTACTACCTTTATATCTCAAAACAATTATCAAGCATCAAGTTGATCATAGCATCCAATTCTTTTTCTATGATAGTTTTTATTATACCCAACTTGGATGCTCATCATTCTAGGACCAACTTTGTAACCATAGAAAATACCATGCTGTTCTAAAAGACTCTCAAAAAGATATAAGTGAGGCATGAGAGACTAGAAATTTCTTCAAAATTAAGACACCACCATGCTCTAAAAGATATAAGTGAAGCACTAGAGCAAAAACTATCAAGCTCAAAAGATATAAGTGAAGCACATAGAGTATTCTAGCAAATTCTAATCAAATAGGCTTCTACCAAAAGGTGTGTACAGCAAGGATGATTTGGTAAACTAAAAATCAAAGACTAATATAATACAGGACGCTCCAAGCAAAACCCATATCATGTGGCGAATAAAAATATAGCTCCAAGTAAAGTTACCAATGAACGAAGACGAAAGAGGGGATGCCATCCCGGGGCATCGCCAAGCTTAGGATTTTGGCTATTCTTGAATATCTTGGGGTGCCATGGGCATGCTCAAGCTTAGGCTCTTACCACCCTTTATTCCATAGTCCATAAAAGCTTTACCCAAAACTTGAAAACTTCACAACACAAAACTCAACAGGAAATCTTATAAGCTTCGTTAGTGAAAGAAAACAAAACCACCACATAAGGTACTGTAGTGAACTCATTATTTATTTATTTTGGTATTAAACCTACTGTATTCCAACTTCTCTATGGTTTATAAACTATTTTACTAGGCATAGATGCATCAAAATAAGCAAACAACACACGAAAAACAGAATCTGTCAAAAACAGAATAGTCTGTAGCAATCTGTAACTAAAACAAACTTCTGGAACTCTAAAAACCCTACCAAAATAGGAAGTCCTGGAAAATTTATTTATTGAACATCATCAAAAAGAATCAACGCAAAATCACGTTCCTGTGATTTAACAAAATTATATTCATTCGCGCAAAGTTTCTGTTTTTCCGCAGAGTCAAATCAACTATCATCGTAGGTTATCCTATAGGTTCTACTTGGCACAAACACTAATTAAAAGATAAAAACACATATAAACAGGAGGTAGATGCAAGATTTATTACTAAACAGGAGCAAAAACAAAAAACATAAAGAAAATTGGGTTGCCTCCCAACTAGCGCTATCGTTTAACGCCTCTAGCTAGGCATAAAAGCAAAGATAGATCTAACGAGTGCCATCTTTGGCACTAAATTCATAAGTAGCCCGCATGATAGATTCATAAGGTAATTTGACTTTATTTCTTGGAAAGTTCTCCATGCCTTTCTTTAATGCAAATTGGAATGTAATATTCCCTTCCTTCATATCAATAATCGCACCAATCGTTCTAAGGAAAGGTCTACCAAGAATAATAGGGCAAGAAAGATTGCAATCTATATCAAGAACGATAAAATCCACGGGCACCAAATTTCTATTTGCAACAATGAGAACATCATTGATTCTTCCCATTGGCTTTTTAATGGTGGAATCCGCAAGATGCAAATTTAAAGAGCAATCATCAAGATCATGGAAACCTAGAATATCACATAAAGTTTTCGGAATCGTGGAAACACTTGCACCCAAATCACACAAAGCAAAACACTCATAATCTTTAATTCTAATCTTTATAGTAGGTTCCCACTCATCATTAAGTTTTCTAGGTACAAAAACTTCCAAATTAAGTTTTTCATCATAAGATTGCATCAAGGCATCAACGATATGTTTGGTAAAAGCTTTATTTTGACTATAAGCATGAGGAGAATTAACAACGGATTGCAACAAGGAAATACAACCTTTTAAAGAGCAATTATCATAATCAAATTCCTTGAAATCTGAGATAGTAGGTTCAATGTTATTAGAAGTTGAGGACTCTCCAATCTCACTTTTACCAAATTTAGCATCAAGATCTAAAGATTCCGAATTCTTGGGACGCCTTCTAGGCAAAGTTAATTCATCATCAGTACCATAATCATCAAAATTCATATTGCAAAACATAGATCTAATAGGAGACGCATCAATAACTTTAAAATCCTCATCATTATTTTCATGGAAACTAGAAGAACACGCTTTTATAAAGCTATCTTTCTTAGCTTGCAATCTAGCGGTTCTTTCCTTACACTCATCAATGGAAATTCTCATTACTTTGAGAGACTCATTGATATCATGCTTAGGAGGAGAAGATCTAAGTTTAAGAGAATCAACATCAGGTGAAAGTCTATCAACGTTCCTAGCCAAATCATCAACTTTGAGCAATTTTTCTTCAAGCAAAGCATTAAAATTCTTTTGAGAAATCATAAATTATTTCACACTATTCTCAAAATCAGAGGGCATCTTATTAAAATTACCATAAGAATTATTGTAGGAATTTCCATAATTATTAGAGGAATTACTAGGGAATGGTCTAGCATTAAAGTTTCCTCTATAAGCATTGTTTCGAAAACTATTCCTACCAACAAAATTCACATCCATAGATTCATTATTATTCTCAATCAAAGAATACAAAGGCATATCATTGGTATCAAGAGGAGTATTTTTAGTAGCAAACAATTTCATAAGTTCATCCATCTTTCCACTCAAAACATTGATTTCTTCTATAGCATGCACTTTTTTACTAGAAGATCTTTCGGTGTACCATTGAGAATAATTAGCCATAATATTATCAAGAAGTTTTGTAGCATCTCCTAACGTGATTTCCATAAACGTGCCTCCCACGGCCGAATCTAAGAGATTTCTAGAAGCAAAGTTCAAACCGGCATAAATTTTTTGTATGATCATCCATAAATTCAAACCATGAGTAGGGCAATTGGAAGCATCAATTTCATTCTTTCCCAAGATTGGGAAACATGCTCATGATCAAGTTGTTTAAAATTCATAATATCGTTCCTAAGAGTGATGATCTTAGCGGGAGGAAAATACTTAGAGATAAAAGCATCTTTGCACTTGTTCAAGAATCAATACTATTTTTAGGCAAAGATGAAAACCAAACTTTAGCACGATCTCTAAGTGAAAACGGAAATAACTTCAATTTGAAAATATTGTTATCCGTATCTTTCTTCTTTGCATATCACACAAATCAACAAAGTTGTTTAGATGAGTAGCGGCATCTTCACTAGGAAGGCAGGCGAATTGATCTTTAATAACAAGATTCAGCAAAGCGGTATTGATTTCACAAGACTCAACATCATTAAGAGGAGCAATCGGAGTACTAAGGAAATCATTATTATTGGTATTGGAGAAATCACACAATTTGGTATTATCTTTCGCCATGGCAACAAGTAATCCAACACACAAGCAAACAAGAAAAGGCAAGCGAAAAGAGAGGAGGATATTGAGAAAGAGAGGGCGAATAAAACGGCAAGGGTGAAGTGGGGGAGAGGAAAACGAGAGACAAATGGCAAATAATGTAAATGCAAGGGAGATGGGTTTGTGATGGGTACTTGGTATGTCTTAACTTGAGCGAAGACCTCTCCGGAACCGGCGCCAGAAATCCTTCTTGCTATGTCTTGAGCTTGCGTTGGTTTTCCTTGAAGAGGAAAGGGTGATGCAGCAATAGTAGCGTAAGTATTTCCCTCAGTTTTTGAGAACCAAGGTATCAATCCAGTAGGAGGCTCCTCAAAAGTCCCACGCACCTACACAAACAAACTGAGAACTCGCAACCAACGCGATAAAGGGGTTGTCAATCCTTCATGGCCACTTCATAAAGTGAGATCTAATAAAGATAGTATGATAAGATAAATATATTTTTGGTATTTTATAATATAGATGCAAAAAGTAAAGATGCATATAAAAGTAGATTGAAAGAAAATATGATAAGAGATAGACCCGGGGGCCATAGGTGTCACTAGAGGCTTCTGTCAAGATAGTATAAGTATTACGGTGGGTGAACAAATTACTGCCGAGCAATTGATAGAAAAGCGGATAATTACGAGATTATCTAGGCATGATCATGTATATAGGCATCACGTCCATAACAAGTAGACCGACTCACCTCGCATCTACTACTATTACTCCACACATCGACCGACTCACATGCGCATCTAGAGTATTAAGTTCATAAGAACAGAGTAACGTATTAAGCAAGATGACATGATGTAGAGGATAAACTCAAGCAATATGATATAAACCCCATCTTGTTATCCTTGATGGCAACAATACAATACGTGCCTTGCAACCCTTTACATTCTTGGGTAAGGACACCGCAAGATTGAACCCAAAGCTAAGCACTTCTCCCATGGCAAGAAAGATCAATCTAGTAGGCCAAACCAAACTGATAATTCGAAGAGACTTGCAAAGATAACTCAATCATACATAAAATAATTCAGAGAAGATTCAAATATTATTCATAGATAAACTTGATCATAAACCCACAATTCATCGGATCTCGACAAACACACCGCAAAAAGAGTTTACATCGAATATATCTCCACAAGAGAGGGGGAGAACATTGTATTGAGATCCAAAAAGAGAGAGGAAGCCATCTAGCTAATAACTATGGACCCGTAGGTCTGTGGTAAACTACTCACAACTCATCGGAGGGGCAAGGGTGTTGATGTAGAAGCCCTCCGTGGTCGATTCCCCCTCTGGGAGAGTGCCGGCGAAGGCTCCAAGATGAGATCTCGCGGATTCAGAAGGTTACGATGGTGGAAATTGTGTTTCGTCCTCCTCCTGGATGTTTTCGGGGTACGTAGGTATATATAGGAGGAAGAAGTACGTCGGTGGCCGCCCGAGGGGCCCACGAGACAGGGGGCGCGCCCTATAGGGGGCGCCCTCCTATCTTGTGGGAGCCTCGGCAGCTTCTTGGCTTGCACTCCAAGTCCTCTGGATCACGTTTGTTCCAAAAATCACGCTCCCGAAGGTTTCATTCCGTTTGGACTCCGTTTGATATTCCTTTTCTTCGAAATACTGAAATAGGCAAAAAAACAGCAATATGGGTTGGGCCTCCGGTTAGTAGGTTAGTCCCAAAAATGATATAAATGTGTAAACTAAAGCCCATAAACATCCAAAAGGGGTAATATAATAGCATGGAACAATAAAAAATTATAGATACGTTGGAGACGTATCAGCTCCCTGGATGTTTTCGGGGTACGTGGGTATATATAGGAGGAAGAAGTACGTCAGTGGGGGCCCACGAGATAGGGGGCGCGCCCAGGGGGTGGGCGCGCCCTCCACCCTCATGGCTGCCTCGGTTGCTTCTTGGCTTTCACTCCAAGTCCTCTAGATCACGTTTGTTCCAAAAATCACAATCCCGAAGGTTTCATTCCGTTTGGACTCCGTTTGATATTCCTTTTCTTCAAAACACTGAAATAGGCAAAAAACAGCAATATGGGCCGGGCCTCCGGTTAGTAGGTTAGTCCCAAAAATGATATAAATGTGTAAAATAAAGCCCATAAACATCCAAAAGGGGTAATATAATAGCATGGAACAATCAAAAATTATAGATACATTAGAGACGTATCATCCATCAATGCATCTTGTACCTTGAGTGGCTCAACACTAGAGACAAGTGAGAAGTGAGCACAAAAGTTTGCCAATTGTTTGCGAGTGACTCTACCTTCCGATATGTCGATAAGAATTTTATCAACATCAACACGACCTGCCACTCAGGGCATGATGGAGGTTAGGGTTTCACGAGTTTCAACTTCATGTCCATCATACACATCCTCAACATATGGATCATTAATGTGTGGTGGAAGATCTTCTTCTTCATATTGCATTTGTTGAGGTTCATCATCAATGATTGCACTTTCTTGTTCTTGCCCTTGGTGATGATCTTGTTCTTGAAGATGATCATTGTGAGGGAGTTGTACTTCTTCTTGTACTTGAACAACGGGCATCAGTTGAGCAACAGGAGCTTGTGGTGGTATGGGTGTTGAAATGGTTTGGTGATGTGTGAAACTTCCATCTTGTTCTTCATAATCATGAGGTTCTTGTTCCATTGGAAGAAGAACACCAACACCCATGGTCAAAATATCTTGAGAAGGATCTTCTTCACCCACATCACTTAGATCAACTTGCTCCCCATGGGAGCCATTAAATTCATCAAACACCACGTCACAAGTTTCTACAACACATCCATTGAATTTTTTGTAGACTCTTTAGGCGTGAGAGTTTGATCCATAACCAACAAATATGCCCTCAATTGTTTTGGATTGAAATTTTCCTAACCGTTCTCTTTTGTTGAGGATGAAGCATTTGCACCCAAATACACAAAAGTACTTGACATTTGGCTTGTTCTCAGTTAGGAGCTCATATGGAGTCTTCTCCAATATTGTACGAAGGAAGAGCCAGTTTGATGCATGACATGCGGTGTTGACAGCCTCGGCCCAAAAACTATGTGGTGACTTGTACTCATCCAACATGGACCTTGCCATTTCCACAAGTGTATGGTTCTTCCTTTCGGCTACACCATTTTGTTGAGGAGTGTATGGTGTGGAATATTGATGATAAATCCCTTCATCACTAAGAAATTCTTCCAAGGTGTAGTTCTTGAACTCTGATCCATTATCACTTCTTATTGCCAAGGTTTCTTTGTCAAACTTACGTTGTGCTTGCTTGGCAAAATCAATGAAGGTGATCTTCATCTCATCCTTGGACTTGAGGAAAAACACCCATGCATATCTTGAGTAATCATCAACAATGACAAGTCCATACTTCTTCCCACCAAGACTATCCCATGAAGGAGGCCGAAATAGATCCACATGAAGGAGCTCCAAAGGCCTTGAAGTAGATACAATATTCTTGGGTGGATGCTTTGATTGATGTTGCTTCTCGACTACACACACGATCTTTCTCAAAAGAGACATTGGTTAGTCCAAGGATGTGATTACCCTTTAAGAGATCTTGAAGATTTCTCATTCCGACATGGGCTAGCACTACAAAAAAAACACGTCCGTGATGATACATGTTTGTCATAGTAGGTCACGTTTTCTGTCATGCATGTACATCCATGACGATTTTATGACAGAATCAAGATAGGCATACCTGTGCTGTCGTAGAAGTGTTCCATGACATTACCAAAATTATCATCATGGAAGTGTCCACTTCCATGACGATAAGTCACGCGTCATAGAAGTGCTTTCGTCAAGGGTGACTGACACGTGGCATCCACCATAACGGGTCGCCGTTAAGCTATCGGGCCCGGTTTTGGATCCGATAACCCGTTAACAGCCCGGACCAATGGGAATTTTCCATGTGTAAAATTTTCATTCGCCAGAGGAAACACGTGTTGGCTCACTGTTGGGACAGATGTCATCAACTCATTGGACAGTAGGCGCCTATGATACGTCGACACGTGGCACGACCCAACAGAGGCCCATATAGGTTAAAAAGGCCGGCCCAGTCAAAGGCCCATTGTATTTACTCAGGTCCTAGTGGGCCAATCCAGTAACGACATGTTTAAACATGGCCCATTTACGGCCCGAAGCCAGATCTGGCCCGTTAATTGTTCACTGAATATTTGGGCCCAATTACGGCCTGATACGTCTCCAACATATCTATAATTTTTGATTGCTCCATGCTACTTTATCTACTATTTTAGGCAATATTGGGCTTTATTATCCACTTTTATATTATTTTTGGGACTAACCTATTAACCGGAGGCCCAGCCCAGATTTGTTGTTTTATGCCTATTTCAGAGTTTCGAGGAAAAGGAATATCAGACGGAGTCAAAACAGAACGAAATCAACTGGAGAAGTTATTTTTGGAAGGAAAGCCACCCGATGGACTTAGAGTGCACGTCAGGAAAGAAGGGAGGTGCTCACGAGGGTGGGGGGCGCGCCCACCCCCCCGGGCCGCCCGCCTCGTGGCCCCCTTCGTCCACCGACGTGCTTCTTTCACCCATATATACCTCGTGCCTAAAACTTCCAAAACAGAAGATAGATCGGGAGTTCCGCCGCAAGCCTCTCAGAGCCACCAAAACCTCTCGGAGCCCGTTCGGCGCCTTGCGGAGGGGGGGAACCCATCACCGTGGCCATCTTCATCATCCCGGCGCTATCCATGACGAGGAGGGAGTAGTTCACCCTTGGGGCTGAGGGTATGTACCAGTAGCTATGTGTTTGATCTCTCTCTCTCTCTCTCGTGTTCTCTCTCGTGTTCCCTCTATGGCACGATCTTGATGTATCCCGAGCTTTGCTATTGTAGTTGGATCTTATGATGTTTCTCCCCCTCTACTCTCTTGTGATGAATTGAGTTTCCCCTTTGAAGTTATCTTATCGGATTGAGTCTTTTATGAGAACACTTGATGTATGTCTTGCTGACAATGGGATATCATGTGCCACTTGATGTATGTTTTGGTGATCAATTTGCGGGTTTCGTGACATTGGGAACCTATGCATAGGGGTTGGCACACGTTCTTGACTCTCCGATAGAAACTTTGGGCACTCTTTGAAGTACTTTGTGTTGGTTGGATGAATCTGAGATTGTGTGATGCATATCGTATAATCATGCCCACGGATACTTGAGGTGATAATGGAGTATCTAGGTGACATTAGGGTTTTGGTTGATTTGTGTCTTAAGGTGTTATTCTAGTACGAACTCTTTTATAGATTGATCCGAAAGAATAACTTTGAGGTGGTTTCATACCCTACCATAATCTCTACGTTTGTTCTCTGCTATTAGTGGCTTTGGAGTGACTCTTTGTTACATGTTGAGGGCTTGTTATATTATCTATCTATGTTATTATTGTTGAGAGAACTTGCACTAGTGAAAGTATGAACCCTAGGCCTTGTTTCCTATCATTGCAATACCATTTACGCTCACTTTTATCATTAGTTACCTTGCTGTTTTTATATTTTCAGATTACAAAAACCTATATCTACTATCTATTTTGCACTTGTATCACCATCTCTTCGCCGAACTAGTGCACCTATACAATTTACCATTGTATTGGGTGTGTTGGGGACACAAGAGACTTTTTGTTATTTGGTTGCAGGGTTGTTTGAGAGAGACCATCTTCATCCTACGCCTCCCACGGATTGATAAACCTTAGGTCATCCACTTGAGGGAAATTTGCTACTGTCCTACAAACCTGTGCACTTGTAGGCCCAACAACGTCTACAAGAAGAAGGTTGTGTAGTAGACATCACGGCCCAGTGACATTTTGGCCTGTTAGAGGCCCGATGTAGACATGGGCCCATTTCAGCCCGTTGTGTCTTTCACTTGGGAATGGTCTGTGCTGCCCATGGGCCATACATGGTCCGACGCGATATCCGGTCCTCTAATGGCCCATGATAAAGGTGGCAACAGTTCAACCCAATGTGACTTTCGGCCTGTTAAAGGCCTGTCGTATAATTCGGCCCGTTGATGCTTGTACTAAGCTTTAGGCCTCTTAAAGGCCCATGATATCACTGGGCCAACTAAGGCCTGAGATATGTTTCGACCTGGTAATGGCCCGTCATATAACTGGGCCAAAAAAGGCCCGGTCTACATTTCAGCCTGCTGAAGGCCCATCGATGACTAGTGAAAATTGAGGCCCAACATGCATTTTGGCCTGCTAAAGACCCATGGTATCTTCTGGGTCGTATCATGCCGGCAGAATATTCAGCCTGTTAATGGCCCAAAGCTACATGGGCCCAACTAAGTGCTGGGTCCACTAAAGCCCCAACTAAACTTTGGGCCGAATATAGGCCCGTGTAAGTTGTGGGCCTGGCGCAAAGGGTGAAGGCCCCAATGGCCTTTTAGGCAAAGAAAGTTGCAGCCGGCCCAATTGTGGCCCGCTAAAAAGCAGGCTCGTTAGAGGCGAATGTTTTGGCCCGGTTGTCGGTTTCAAAACCGGCGGATCTCGGGTAGGGGGTCCCGAACTGTGCATCTAAGGCTAATGGTAACAGGAGGCGGGGGACACAATGTTTACACAGGTTCGGGCCCTCTCTATGGAGGTAATACCCTACTTCCTGCTTGATTGATCTTGATAAATATAAGTATTACAAGAGTTGATCTACCATGAGATCATAATGGCTAAACCCTAGAAGTCTAGCCTATGAGATTATGATTGTTGTTGTCTCTACGGACTAAACCCTTCGGTTTATATAGACACTGGTGGGGGCTAGGGTTACACAAAGTCAGTTACAGAGAAAGAACCTACATATCCGAATCGCCAAGCATGCCTTCCACGCAAAGGAGAGGCCCATCCGGACACGGGAAGAAGTCTTCTATCTTGTATCTTCATAGCCCAATAGTCCGGCTGATGTATATAGTCCGGCTGTCCGAGGACCCCTTAGTCCAGGACTCCCTCAGTAGCCCCTGAACTAGGCTTCAATGACCATGAGTCTGGCACGCAGATTGTCTTCGGCATTGCAAGGCGGGTTCCTTCTCCGAATACTTCAAAGTAGATCTCGAACACAAGAATTGTGCCTGGCTCTGCAAAACAAATTCCACATACCACCGTAGAGAGTATAATATTCCACGAGTCCAATCCACTGACAACTTTTCGTAGTGTGACATCACGCCACCGCCGGTCATTATCGAACCGTTTTTAACCTGCCCCTCCGTATTTCGAGGTGAGGTTTTATCGGCACGTCTTGTCAAAGAAGAGATCGTGTCCCCTTATCATGGGATTCTCATCAATAGGGGCATGGGTGTCGGTGTCAAAACCGGCGGATCTCGGGTAGGGGGTCCCAAACTGTGCGTCTAAGGCTAATGGTAACAGGAGGTGCGGGACACAATGTTTACCTAGGTTCGGGCCCTCTCGATGGAGGTAATACCCTACTTCCTGCTTGATTGATCTTGATGATATGAGTATTACAAGAGTTGATCTACCACGAGATCATAGAGGCTAAACCCTAGAAGCTAGCCTATGGTTATGATTGTTGTTGTCCGACGGACTAAACCCTCCGGTTTATATAGACACCAGAGGGGGCTAGGGTTACACAAAGTCGGTTACAGAGAAGGAAATCTACATATCCGAATTGCCAAGCTTGCCTTCCACGCAAAGGAGAGTCCCACTCAGACACGGGATGAAGTCTTCAATCTTGTATCTTCGGCATAAGCATATAGTCTGGCTATCCGAGGACCCCCTAATCCAGGACTCCTTCAGTAGCCCCTTAACCAGGCTTCAATGACGATGAGTCCGGCACACAGATTGTCTTCAGCATTGCAAGGCGGATTCTTCCCCAAATCCAGAATACCTGTTGTAACGAGTAGTATCCGGCTTCCCATTAATGTTGCACTCCTCGGCTTCTGCACTTTAATAATGGCAGTCTCCACGTGTCGAGCGAATGCGAGAAGTCGGGGCATTTTTACATTTGCCACCCTGACCATGTTAGTAAATCATCTATTAAAGAGATAGGGATCCTCAGATCCAAATCACACCATCTTCCCCAAGCAAGGATTCATCAGAGCGCGCCTGAAAAAACCATCCCATCATGGCCGGCCCCCGCAGCTCCTCCTCTCGCTCCCATAGCGCTAAGCCAGGTGATTGGGTGAAGTGCACCATATCCCACGACCAGTTGGTGGAGTTGCAGACCCAGGGGTTTCTCCCGCCTTCATATCTCGTCCCCGTCCGAGCTGGACTAGCCACTTATGATGGCGGGGAGCAAGCAGAGAGTTTCCCCAACCCATCCAGGGGGAGCGAGTATGCCTTGTCCCTTACTTGCTGAGGGTCCTCAGATTTCTAATCCATCCGTTCCTCCGCGGGCTCCTGGAGTATTACGGCCTCCAGCTGCATAACTTCACTCCTGCCTCCATACTGCACATCGCAGGTTATGTAGCCCTTTGTGAGCTATTTCTGGGCTGCGAAGCTCATTTCGAGCTATGGAAGAGGCTATTCTGCCTCGTCCCCCGCAATAAGGAGGGATCAATATATCAAGTGGGCGGAGCCGAAATATGACACATCGCCGGGACCGGATACTTGTCCGGCACTCCGAAGAAGACGTCCGAAGACTGGCCTTCGGAGTGGTTTTATTTAGAGGACGTCCCCCTTCCGGACCCTATCCGGATGGGTCTTCCTGAGTTTACCAATGCCCCATTGAAGAAACGCCGCAGCTGGCGCCCCCGGAGCCCCTAGGAGGAAGATAACAGGGAGGTCCTTTATCTGATGGGCAGGATACAAACACTGGCCAAATCTGGATTGACAATAATCGAGGTTATGTCAATATGCATAATGCGAGGGGTGCAGCCGCTCCAGTACCGGGGGCGTCCCATGTGGCACTTCAATGGAGAGGACGATGCCACCCGCTGCGGTCGGAAAGGTCCGGACTCCGCCACCGCCCTAGCCAAAATATTGTCCGATTTGTATAAAGGAGAAGAAGAGAAGTTCATCCGCATTAAGCCACGGGATGGATTTTCCATGTACAACCCCACAAGCTGGGTGAGCTGCTATCTTTTACTCGACTCTATTCCTTCCGCATTCCTTCATCATGAATATTTACCTTGCTAATTCATAGCAGGAACTGCGAAAAGCAGTGAGGGAGGTCCACAGTCTGCCTCCACAGTCAGAGGACCACAACCGGGCCCTCGATCCCGGACTTGAAGAAGATCCGGACGTATCTGTGGAGCTCGTCGACATGATGTTTTACCAGGCAAGCTGTGACGGTTCCTTGGTGGCCATCATAGCCGACTATCCTGGCCTATTCCCTGCATCATATGTAAGTATAACCGAAGTCCTAACTTCCATGAAGGATCCCTTCTTTACGCCTTACCCACCGCACACGTATTGCGCTTTATAGGGAAGGCCATCGGGGCGCCATGCCGAACCCGCGGCGACTCACCAACAAGGGGCGCCCAAGCCAGGTAGGCTTAAAAGGAAGGTGGTTAGGACTGAGACGCCATTGCAGAGGTATGATTTAAAACCTACTCCATGATTATCGTCTTGAAAATATAACATTGTCCATTGTCTCCTGGCAGAAAAAGCACCCGCCGGACTGTGTCCGGAAATCCTGCCGGCCACGCCTCCACCAGCCGGACTCCAGTGCCGGACTCAAGGGCAGAGGATAACATGGGGACAACGCCGAACGGTCCTCCTACAGAGGATGCGGATAGAATTTCCGCTACAAATTCCAAAGTGGAGAGCGCTATGAATCACAGGCGTCGACAGGCCGTACTCCGCAACCCTAACTTCTTCGAAGAGGTGTTCAATGCCTTCAACTCGGGAGACGCGTACATCCGAGCTGCTCAAGGTGGGCTTGCTAGAGCCACATACCAGTATTTAAAGGATATACATGTAAGAAAAATATGATAATTATGTATATTAGTAGCCCTTGAGACTTGAAACAGTCTGCACAACTGATTTAAGGATCATTGTATGCATAGGTTCTTACAGAGGAGAATACCCATTTGTCTCAAGAGCTGGAGGAGGGCAAAGCCCAGCTACGGGCCGTAGTTACCGGAATGGAGGAATCCAAGAAGGCTTCGTCTGGTAATACTTGTCTCGATCAAAAAGAATGTAATTACGTGTACCAGTTAGTATTCTGCATGCTCGCAAATCTAACAATAGATTTTGCAGACAATCCCGGAGTAGATCCGTAGATCGTACAAGAGGATGAGCAACATGCTCAACGACAGCTAGAGGCTGGCGAGCGCGTGCTTACACGGGTTAGGCGAGAGAAAAATGATCTCTAGGATGCCAATACCCGGCTGGGCGTTGAATTAGAAGATGTTCGGGCCCAGCTTGCTGACTCCATGAAGGAGCATAAGAGGCTTCGTGTAGGATCGAAAGTATGTCTAGAGGGGGGGGGTGATTAGACTACTTGACAATATAAAAATTCAGCCTTTTGATAAAGACAAGTTTTTGGCAGATTCACAATGATGATCAAGTCAAGTATCACCCTACACATGCAATTCTAGAGTATTGGCAGCGGAAAGTAAATTGCACATGTAGTAAAGAGAGGTGGAGAAGAGCAAACGCAATTTGGAGACACGGAGATTTTTCTCGTGGTTCCGATAGGTGGTGCTATCGTCAATCCACGTTGATGGAGACTTCAACCCACGGAGGGTAACGGCTGCGAGAGTCCACGGAGGGCTCCACCCACGAAGGGTCCACGAAGAAGCAACCTTGTCTATGCCATCATGGCATCGCCCACGGAGGACTAGCCTTACTGGGGTAGATCTTCACGAAGTAGGCGATCTCCTTGCCCTTACAAACTTCTTGGTTCAACTCCACATCTTGACGGAGGCTCCCAAGTGACACCTAACCAATCTAGGAGGCACCACCCTCCAAAAGGTAATAGATGGTGTTGATGATGATGAACTCCTTGCTCTTGTGCTTCAAATGATAATCTCCCCAACACTCAACTCTCCTCACCGATTTGGCTGTGGTGGAAGAAAGGATTGAGTGGAAAGCAACTTGGGAAGGCTAGAAATCAAGTTTCATATGGTGGGAGTGGAGCACCTTGATCTCAACACAAGGGTAGGTAGTTTTCTTCTCGAAATGTAAGGTAGGAGTGGTAGTTCTTTCGATGGCTCTCTCCACGAATGAAGAGGAGGTGGAGGGTATTTATAGCCTCCACACAAAATCCAACCGTTACACACATTTGACCAATCTCGGTCGGACCGAAGTTGACAACTCGGTGTGACCGAAAGTTCAAATCTTGTGAGCGTTGGGATTTTCGTGGGACCGAAAATACAATCTCGGTGAGTCCGATTCTTCCAAAGACTAGGGTTTGCCAATCTCGGTGGGACCGACTTTATCATCTCGGTGACACCGATTTGATGACGAAGGTTCTGAAGCTTGGCAACACTAGTTTCGGTGAGACCGAGTTCGAATCGGAAAATCCGAAATTTCTAGGGTTTGGCTTTGTGGTGAGGTGGTTCATCTCGGTGTGGTGAGTTTAGGAAATCGGTGGGACCGAGATTACTTATGAGTGTATGTTGGAGTGAAAGATTGCTGATAGTTTGGGAGATGTATCACTAAGCACTTTGAGCAACCAGATCATTAACATAACCTCATCCCTTTTAATAGTATTGGCTTTCCTATAGACTCAATGTGATCTTGGATCACTAAACCAAAAATGGAGTCTTGAGCTTTTGCCAATGTTTTCCTTAGCATTTTGAGGGGTCCACTTCTTGACCATTGCCATACCCATATCAATTGAACTTTCGAAATGATTCTCAAGAAGCTATTAGTTCAATGATATATATGTTGTTATTAATTACCAAAACCACCCGGGATTAGTTGCACTTTCAATCTCCCCTTTTGGTAATTGATGACAACATATAGATCAAAGCTTCGACAAAGGATATAATCATTGAATAATATAAATAAGCTTTGAGAAGTATGTGATAAGCAAGAGCTCCCCCTAAATTTGTGCATTATTTAAGATTTGCGTTTGAATGCAAATGCACAATCGATTAGGATCATGGGTCACTCTTCCATGTCACATACATCTTGGTGGAGCGCACAAAATGATAGGAATGAATAGCATGCACCCAATCACCAAGACATGTGTAAATGGTCATACAAGATATGAATGGCATGTGATAAGCATTAAGCACACATTAAGGCATAGTACGACCAAGCACTCATCAAAGTAGAGCAAACGTAGTATCAAACACACGGAATGTCTCGAAAAACTCAAAAGTATCTCAAAAAGACCGCAAATGAAACGAAAGAGCAAAAGCGAGCACTCTCTCTCTCGAAGTCCTATGATCTATACAATTTCTCCCCCTTTGGCAACAAGTTACCAAAAAGTTTGAAAAGGCATAGAGCTAAACGTCACTAGGGACTCTACTGGCGGCTCCTGTCTGGGTTGATGGAGTTGAGATGGCTGCATCTGCAAAGCTTGGTGATGTCTGTGGAGCCGAGGAGTGGTCACTAGAGCCGGAGCTGGGCCGATGGAGCTGTGGGAGGTGCTGATGTTGTAGCCACAGTGTCTGCCCTTTGGAATAGCAGTGATCGGGTCTGTAGGAACCGGAGCAGGCTGCTCATAATCATCTGGACTAGGTCATCTTGCATCTCACGCATGAGCTCTTCCTTCTCCCTCTTTGCTTCCTCGATATCTGCCTCAAGCTTGTTGACAAGTGACTTGCACTTGATCGACTTCACATCGAGCATGGATCTTGTCTTCAACAATCCTCTCAAGACTCTCCCGAGATTGCACAATGCTGGCGGCGTTGTTCAATCCTCTGAGTAGCTTCAAGGCTGCTCTCCAACACTCTTGGGTTTAGCTGCTGCTTTGCTTCTTCCTTCTCAGCTTTAGCTTGCTTGGCAGCTTCACTCTTTGCTTGACCTTCAACAGACGTTGGATCATCCTCATCCATCACAACTTCATTGTCCTCATGCTCGGGCTGCGATGGCAAGTGTGGTCTATCCAACAAGTAGGTGCCCGTGCCAAACTTGGCATTGATAAGCATCTGAATGTGCGGGCAAATCCACATGACCTCTTCAGTCACCGCAGTCCTCTTGATAGTCTCAACTATCCGGTCCATCACCTTGAAAGGTGCCTTCGATCAAGTATATGCAGCATGTTGATAGAATAGCCTCTTATCATGCGATGATCTCGGACTTGGGCATCAAGGTATGCCTCGAATTGTGTTCGTGGTAGGTAGACCTGCTCGGAGATGATACTGCGAGCCGAGCTTCCAGATTTCCACATCCTTAGCTGGTACCTCATTGTACATATTCCTCATAGACTCATGGTTCTTCTTGGGAATACCATAGACATCAACATCATCCTCTCTCTGCACCTTTGGAGCATTCAGCAGTGCTGCCCATTCTTCAACAGTTGAAGAGAATCTTTGGCCTTGATCATCCATACAATCCTGCCATCTGGATAGAAATGAGCTGTGGCATAGAATTGCATGATCATCTCATCATTCCAAGCTGTCAGCTTCTGACCAACGAAATCAGCAACACCACATGCAGTGAAGCTCTCATGCACATGTGGAAAGAAGTCTCTGTGCTCTTCACTATCAATGTATGCCCAGTCAACATAGCGAGTGTCTGCAACAATGGGCTTCTTGTCCATAAGCACAGTCTCATAGAAGTCCTGCTGCTCTCTGGTGTGGAATCTTGGGTCAACAGCAGTCCTTCTCCTCACAGCATATGTATCAGCTTGTCTCCACCTGAGACCTCTATCCTTTCTTTCCTTCATGTTTTCAGCTCGAGGATGAGCATCATTGTGAATTGGCAATTTCTGACGGAGTTTTAGCAATACAGGTGCCTCATCATCTGACTCAGCTGGTGGCACATTGTCTTTCTTCTTCTCTGAAGCTGGAATGTTTCTCACAATTTTCTTGGGCTTGGCAGCAAGCTTGGCTTGAGCTGCCTTTCTTTGGAAGCAGATGGCTTAGACTTTGAAGGTGCTCCCCTCGATGGCATCACCCATGAACTTAGGCTTCGAGGAGGAGGCTGGGTGCTTCCTCATCCTCATCTTCTTCATTGCTTCATCATGCACAATCCTCTTCCTCTTGGAAGTTTTCTTCACTTTGCTCAAGTTTCTTCTTCCATATTCAGCTTCTTGGCAACAAAGGACTTCTTCACTTTATTGGTGCCTTTCTTGGTTTGTTGCCCTTGATGCTCTTTGGCAACAACTTTCCTCTTTGGCTTGGAGGAGATCTCTTCCTCAACAATGAAATCGAAATCTTCTTCATCGAATTCTTCTTCTTTACGCCCTGGTGGCAGCAGGAGGCAAACCACTTGGTGTGCTCCTCTCACCATCATCTGAAAAGCTCTTGGCCTCGGGACTAGTGCCCGCCTTTGGAATATCAGCAATTGGAGACTCGGACTGTTACGGCTGTCACCGGCATCGACATGGCCGACAACCCGTGAATAGATTAGGTATAGGCGAGTAGAAGAGTTATCACAAACTGCGAAGATTTTGCAAAAAAATGAGTTCAAATTTCAGTTTTAGGTTTTCACGAGAATGCATTTCGGTCGACCGAGTCTAAAATTCGGTGAATCCAAGTGTTCTAACGAAGCATTCACACCACTTTCGGTTGGACCGATGTGGGTTTCGTCTGCCGAAAACACTAGGGTTTCACTAAATCCTCATTTCGTCACACCGATTTGCACAACTTCGGTTGGACCGAAGGTGCAAAGGCAATGGCCAGAGGCCAAATCGGTCATACCGAGAATGTAAAATCGGTCTCACCGAGATGTATTCGGCGGAAACCTAACCCTAAAACTCTTACTCGAATTTTGTTCTAACGAACTAAGCTGGTGTATGGAAGATCTCAAATGTGGCAAGATGCTAGGCAAACCAATCGTGCATTGAATCGGAGGTTGAAGCACGAGAGGGATCGAAACTCACCCTAACTTGGTGGAGTTCCTCTACGGCGGCAACGGCGCGGAGAGAATGTCCGTTGATGGCGACGGAGACCTGCGGCGAGGCGCCTGAGCGGCACGGAGACGATCCGGAGACCACGGCGACGGCAAAGAAGGGGTTTGGCGGCGAGACGTTTTGAAGTAGGAATCAACGCGCGCTGCCCTCGGATATATATACCCTTTTGCTGTCGGTGGGACCGAGTTGTAAAACTCGGTGGCACCGAGATGGATAATCAAGCAAGGCGATTACACACTTCGGTCACGCCGAAAAGTACAACTCGGTTTCACCGAGGTGAAAACCTAGATCAATCCAAGTGCTTTCAGTCTGTCCGAGTTTGAGTGGGTTGGTCTGACCGAAAATACTTAGAAGGTTTTGGAAGTTTAGCCCTTGACGGATCGGTGGCTCCCAGTGCTCCTCACTCGGTGTGTCCGAAAATGACTTGATCAAAGTTTGTGATATAAGCATGAATAGAGTTTGAGACAAGAAAGCATAGATAGCTAGGGGAGGAACTTAGGCATTCTTGTCCATCCATTTGGTCAGAAAAATCCAAAAGACCAAAGCAACAAATGGATGTCCTTGAATGGATAAAATTATGCATCCAACATGCTCACACAATAAGATAGCAAATGAAATATGTGTCAAACATGCACAAACAAAACGCTAGCTACTATCACACAATTTGTCGATGACTAGGTCATCTATATATGAGTATATTGACTTAGGAGTCAAATGAGAACATTTGATCATAGGTCATACTCATCGTTTAAGCACAAGTGGGGTTACCACTTTTACATAAAGCATTAATGTGTTCACATCATTTGAAGATGCTTTAGCTCAATTCTTTAGAGCAAAGCTCCCCTTGATGTGAGAACCCTTTTAAAGGGTCAAACTAACCTTGGGTTGTCGTAGAAGACTTCATGTAGATGTTGAAGATGTGGATGCTCAATGTTGATGAAGATCATCAAGAGTTGGGAGCAATCCTTTGGATTCGGGCACTTTCAATACCTACATGGGTTAGTCCCACAAGGAACAAACAAGGATATCCATGGACATAGATCGAAGTACACAATAGATGATGTCCATGAAAGCAATGATTACCTTGTCCCTCGACTTACCAACAAGAGGGTTTGTGACTCCATGAACTAGTGCAAGATGTGGAAGTTGATTGCACAAGTTCTTGCCAAAATGAATGTGAGTGAAGTATGTTGGCGGAGTCACCCTCAAGAACACTCTAGTTCTTCTTCTTCGGGATCCACATCATCTTGATGGGAATCCTTGGGGTAGTAGTTGAGCTTGACGAAGTAGAACTTGACGTTTCCTTGGGAACCCACTTGACCATGGCTTTAGGTGCTTCAATAAATGCATCAATCTCCTCTTGAACCTTGTCCTTGCCTTTTAGCTTGTGGTCTTGTGGTGGAAGGTCATCTTGAGCTTGTTCCACATTGGAAGAAGTAGAATCATACTTCTCCTTTTGAAAAACAAACTTTGGAGTGGGATATTGACCTTCTTCCCATTCAACACCCTCGGTGTTGAACTTTCGCTCAAAACCAATTCCTTGATTCTTCCGGTGCCTTCCTTGCTTGCGAACAATTTCCTCAAAGTTCTTGCTTCCGGCAAGGCTCTTGTAGACACCTTTCTCTATAATCCCTTTCAATAAACTATTTTCTTGCTCAAGTGTAACTTGGCTTGAAACATTGTTAGTGGAATCAAGAGAACTACTAGAAGCAACAATATTGGATTTAGCATGGTTATTGTTACTACTAGATGAAGAATTTTTCTTATGCTTGTCATGCTTAGTTTTAATAGGTGGCAAGAAATTAGACAAAAGAAGTCGTTTGGCAAGATATGAAGAACTCTTCTTTCGAAGATCGTCATTGATTGCTTTTAGAAACTCATGTTCTTGCTCTAGATTGAGCTTCTCGAAGCGTAGCTTCTCATGAGATCTTAGGAGCTCTCTATGATCTTCTTGAGTTGTTTCATGAGCTAACTTAAGAGTGTTTAGTTCTTTAGTTAAACGCTCAATCTCCTTCATAGCATTGTCATTCGACTCTTCTCGACTATAAAGACTACTAGCATGTTCATCATTACTAGGCTCACTAGATTTGTCATGTAAAAGCTCATCTTCACCAAGCAAGTCATCCTCATCACTATCAAAGTCAATAAATTCAGGGTGTGATACCTTGGGGCCTTTTGCCATGAAGCATCTTCCAATTCCCTCATTTGGTGAATCAAACAAGTCATAGGAGTTGGAGTTGGAGGATACGAGAGCATGACCGCAACACCTTCATCTTGATCAGATTCGGAGTTGGAGTGATAGCTTCTTTCGGAGTGATTGTCGGAGTCGGAGCCGGAGACCCATTCACCTACATGAGCTTGATGTTTTCTTCTTGTGTAGCTCCTTGATGACTTGTCTTTCCTCTCCGAATCCTTGCTTCTCCGAGAGGATCTTCGTTCATAACGATCATCTCTACTCCTTCTCTCTTTCCGAGGTGACTCTTCTCTTGAGCTTCTTCTTCTTGGAGATTCTTCTCTTCTCTTGTGGGGAGTCGAACACTCATTTGAGTAGTGTCCGGGTCTTCCACAATTGTAGCAGTTTCGATCACGACTTGAAGATCTCTTTTCATCATATGATCTAGACTTTGAGCTTCTTTCCTTGCTTCTACTCTTGTAGAATTTGTTGAAGTTCTTCACCATTAGGCTTATCTCTTCATTGGAAACTAGCTTGTCACTTGAGGTTGTGGGAGCATCACTTGTAGCTTTGTAAGCACCACTTGACTTGTTGTGAAGCTCTTCCTTATCTTTAAGTGTCATCTCATGAGCGACAATTCTTCCAATGACTTGGTAGGCTTGAGATTCTTGTAGTTTGGCATCATTTGGATCAAAGTGCACACGGTGTCATACTTTCCATCCAAAGCTCGAGAATCTTCTTGATGATGAATCGGTCGGTCATTTCTTCGCTTCCTAAGCCGGCAATCTCATTTGTGATGAGAGCAAGCCTAGAGTACATTTCAGCGACTCCTTCACCTTCCTTCATCTTGAACTTGTCAAGTTGACCTTGAAGAACATCTAGCTTTGATTCCTTCACGGACTCGGTACCTTCGTGCATTTCACCAAAGTATCCCAAATCTCTTTTGCATTCTCAAGGCGGCTGATTTTGTTGAACTCCTCGGGACACAAAGCATTGAAGAGAATGTCACAAGCTTGAGCATTGTTTTGCAACATCCGCAATTCATCCGCTGTAGCTTCACGATCCGGAACTTTTCCTTCCTCGAAGAATTCACCTTGCAAGCCAACACAAATAATGCCCCATGCGGCAGGGTTATGTCCAAGAATATGCATTTTCATTTCGTGCTTCCAACTAGCAAAGTTTGAACCATCAAAGTAAGGACCTCTACGAAAATTACCCTCACTAGACACCATACTCTCCTAGGTTGTGAAACCAAGCTTATGGAGTCCAATTCAATGGAAACCAATACAATGGAGAGCAAAGCTCTGATACCACTTGTAGGATCGAAAGTATGTCTAGAGGGGGGTGATTAGACTACTTGACAATATAAAAATTCAGCCTTTTGATAAAGACAAGTTTTTGGCAGATTCACAATGATGATCAAGTCAAGTATCACCCTACACATGCAATTCTAGAGTATTGGCAGCGGAAAGTAAATTGCACATGTAGTAAAGAGAGGTGGAGAAGAGCAAACGCAATTTGGAGACACGGAGATTTTTCTCGTGGTTCCGATAGGTGGTGCTATCGTCAATCCACGTTGATGGAGACTTCAACCCACGGAGGGTAACGGCCGAGAGTCCACGGAGGGCTCCACCCACGAAGGGTCCACGAAGAAGCAACCTTGTCTATGCCATCATGGCATACGCCCACAGAGGACTAGCCTTACTTGGGGTAGATCTTCACGAAGTAGGCGATCTCCTTGCCCTTACAAACTTCTTGGTTCAACTCCACATCTTGACGGAGGCTCCCAAGCGACACCTAACCAATCTAGGAGGCACCACCCTCCAAAAGGTAATAGATGGTGTTGATGATGATGAACTCCTTGCTCTTGTGCTTCAAATGATAATCTCCCCAACACTCAACTCTCCTCACCGATTTGGCTGTGGTGGAAGAAAGGATTGAGTGGAAAGCAACTTGGGAAGGCTAGAAATCAAGTTTCATATGGTGGGAGTGGAGCACCTTGATCTCAACACAAGGGTAGGTAGTTTTCTTCTCGAAATGTAAGGTAGGAGTGGTAGTTCTTTCGATGGCTCTCTCCACGAATGAAGAGGAGGTGGAGGGTATTTATAGCTTCCACACAAAATCCAACTGTTACACACATTTGACCAATCTCGGTCGGACCGAAGTTGACAACTCGGTGAGACCGAAAGTTCAAATCTTGTGAGCGTTGGGATTTTCGTGGGACCAAAATACAATCTCGGTGAGTCCGATTCTTCCAAAGACTAGGGTTTGCCAATCTCGGTGGGATCGACTTTATCATCTCGGTGACACCGATTTGATGACGAAGGATTCTGAAGCTTGGCAACACTAGTTTCGTGAGACCGAGTTCGAATCGGAAAATCCGAAATTTCTAGGGTTTGGCTTTGTGGTGAGGTGGTTCATCTCGGTGTGGTGAGTTTAGGAAATCGGTGGGACCGAGATTACTTATGAGTGTATGTTGGAGTGAAAGATTGCGATAGTTTGGGAGATGTATCACTAAGCACTTTGAGCAACCAGATCATTAACATAACCTCATCCCTTTTAATAGTATTGGCTTTCCTATAGACTCAATGTGATCTTGGATCACTAAACCAAAAATGGAGTCTTGAGCTTTTGCCAATGTTTTCCTTAGCATTTTGAGGGTCCACTTCTTGATCATTGCCATACCCATATCACCGAACTTTCTGAAATGATTCTCAAGAAGCTATTAGTTCAATGATATATATGTTGTTATTAATTACCAAAACCACCCAGGGATTAGTTGCACTTTCACTTCGACGCGGCATTTTTAGTATGTGCTCGAATGAACCTTTATACAATTCGGCGAAGAAACTGGCTAATAGAGTTATGTCTGTAGGTATGCTGTCAGGTCGTCCCGAAGAGGAGATGCCCGGCTCCGCAGGCGATCTTCTGCAAGAACTTTCACAACTGCATGAACAAGTTCGGCAGGTGATGCAGGGTATTGCCCAGGCCTTGTGGCCATCTGCCTCCCTGCCCGGAGGCATGGAGGAGCTTGTGGAGATGCTCAAGGGAGTGTGGCGGCGCTTCCGATTATGGAAAATATCAGCCTGTCGACAAGGTGCGAGGGAAGCCTGGGCCATGGTAAAGACGCGGTACACCAAGGTTGATCCGAATCACATGGCCCAGGTCGGACCTGTAGGGTCAGATGGGAAAGAGATTCCCGTTAGTATGGTATATGACCAGGTAGGATTAGCGACAAAGTATTCCCAATAGGATTGTAGGCTAGACAGCCTGTTGGATGGTATAGAAGAAGAATTTAGCCAGTCTAAGTGACTGTGTACTTCAATTGACATATTTTGTCCCTAACCGAATTGTAAATCATTTGTCATGGCGGACCTTTTCACTTCAACCTCCGGACCCGACAGTCCGGAGTGTATCCGAATACCCGCTCAGTTATGTAAACTGGGGTACGCGGGGAAACCAGGCGTAGGGGTCATAAGTGCTTGAAAAGACAAGTACCCAACTAGTTATGTTATATTACATGGATAGTAAGAAACATCTTCGAGGGAGAATAGTTCCATTAAGGGTTCCTTTCCCTGGGTACGCATGCATTAATGTGCATGTCCGAACTGCGAACACAGATGCAGGATATGAAACATCTAGGGGTTTACATTGTAAATAGGTAAGAAACATCTTTTGTTCACCGACCGAATATTCCCTTAAGAACGCTAGCTTTCGGCTTCACCCAGTCTGAGGTACACGTCCGGCTGACCCGACAGTAACAATCGTAGAGGTGCTTCCCTTATGCCCTAGCCGAACTAACGTGAACGTAGGGCATAAACACAGGAGCCAGGCAACCTAGCTTGGCCAAAACTTAAGTCATATCGATGCATATAATGGCGAAAAAAGGTACATATGGAGAAGTGACACATATGTAGTGGGCATAAAGCCCGGAAGATAATTATATTAAGCTTCTATATAAGAAGCCCCCAGGTATAATGAGCACACATAGCGCGTCAAGATTGTGTAGTCAAGTCACAATTGAAGCTTTTTAGGGCCAAAAAAAAGAAAGAAAGAAAATATAATTTAAAAAGAGCGGAGGTAAGGAGACGAACACAGAGTTCGGCGCTAGGCGTAGAATCTTCGGAGTCTGGCCGCGTTCCATGGGATCGGCTCGAGTCGATTGTCTGATGCATCACGCAGGCGGTATGCTCCTCCGGTGAGAACTTTATCAATGATGAAGGGACCCTCCCACTTGGGCTTGAGCTTGTCCTTTTTCTTCTCCAGTAGGCGTAGAACAAGTTCGCCAATGTTATAAGTTTTGGCCCGTACTTCTCTGCTTTGATACCTTCGAGTCTGTTGCTGATAGAATGCGGAACGGGCTTTTGCAATGTCGCGCTCCTCCTCCAGGGCATCTAGATTGTCCTGCCGATCAAGCTCGGCTTCTCTCTCTTCATACATGCGCACTTGAGGTGAGTCATGAATGACATCGCAGGGCAATACTGCCTCTACGCCGTACACCATGAAGAATGGTGTGTATCCGGTAGTGCGATTCAGCGTGGTTCGCAGTCCCCATAGTACGGAGTTGAGCTCCTCGACCCAGTGCGTATCTGATTCCTTCAAGGATCGCACTAGTCTGGGTTTGATGCCGCTCATAATAAGACCATTTGCTTGTTTGACTTTACCGTTTGTTTGGGGGTCCACTCGAGTGTTCGGTGCATCAAAGAAGGCGATAGAGAGGTAGTGCCTTTTCTCCCAGTCGGGAGATAAAGCGGCTTAAGGTAGCCACGCATCCAGTTAATTTCTAGATTTTCTTGATGTCTGTTGGGGTAGCCAACTGTGACAAAGCTCGGATTTTAGCCGGATTTGCTTCAATCCCTCTATTGGAAACGATGAAACCCAGGAGCTTTCCGGCAGGGACGCCGAAAACGCATTTTTCCGGATTGAGCTTGATGTCATATGTTCGGAGATTGTCGAACGTAAGCCTCAGGTCGTCTATTAAAGACTCGACATGTCTGGTTTTGATGACCACGTCTTTTACGTATGCCTCAACTGTTTTGCCGATTTGTGTTTCCAGGCATGTCTGAATCATGCGTTGATAGGTTGCACCGGCGTTTTTGAGCCCGAAAGGCATGGTGTTAAAACAGAAGGGGCCGTATGGAGTGATGAATGCCGTTGCAGCTTGATCGGACTCTGCCATCTTGATTTGATGGTATCCGGAGTATGCATCGAGGAAGCACAATGAGTCGTGTCCTGCGGTAGCGTCGATGATTTGATCGATGCGGGGGAGAGGGAAGGGATCCTTGGGGCAAGCCTTATTGAGGTCCTTGAAATTGACACATAGGCTCTAGGATTTGTCCTTCTTTGGTACCATCACCAGGTTTGCTAGCTAGTCCGAGTGTTTTATTTCTCTGATGAATCCGGCTTCGAGTAACTTGGCTAGCTCCTCTCCCATGGCTTGTCGTTTAGGTTCTGAAAAGCGCCGAAGAGTCTGCTTGACTGGCTTGTATCCCTTCAGTATGTTTAGGCTATGCTCGGCCAGCCTGCGTGGGATACCTGGCATATCTGAAGGGTGCCAGGTGAAGATGTCCCAGTTCTCGCGCAAGAATGCCCGCGGTGTGGCGTCTATTGTGGGGTTCAGCTGTGCCCCGATGGATGCTGTTTTTGTAGAGTTCGTTGGGTGGACTTGGAATTTGACTATTTCATCCGCTGGTTTGAAAGAGGTGGACTTGGATCATTTATCGAGTATCACATCGTCCCTGTCCACCGTGGAGCGCATCGCCGTTAGTTCTTCGGCCGCGAGGGCTTCGGATAATGCCTCAAGGGCCAGGGCAACGGTTTTGTTTTTGGCACGGAGTGCTACGTCCGGATCACTGGCTAGAGTGATGATTCCGTTGGGCCCGGGCATCTTGAGCTTCATATACCCGTAATGGGGTATAGCTTGGAAGCTCGTGAATGCATCCCGCCCTAAAAGGGCGTGGTATCCGCTACTGAACGGGCCACTTGGAATGTGATTTCTTCGGACCTGTAATTGTCCGGTGTGCCGAATACCACATCTATTGTGATTTTTCCCGCACATCGTGCCTCCCGACTAGGGATAATTCCTTTTAAGGTCGTGCTGCTTTGCTCAATGCGGCTCTTGTCTATTTCCATTTTGTTGAGGGTTTCCTTGTAGATGAGGTTTAATCCACTGCCACCGTCCATGAGCACTTTAGTAAGCCGGAAGCCGTCCACAATTGGGCTAAGGACCAAAGCGGCTTGTGCTCAGACTGTTCGGAATTGAGGTTTGTCACTGGCATTGAAGGTTATGGCCGTGTCGTTCCATGGATTTATTACTGCAATGTGGCAGACTTCAACGCGGCTGCGGAGTGCTCGCTTGCTCCTGTTATTTGAGGCGAAAGTCTCGAAGACTATCAATGCTGTATTGTTATTTTCTGCGAGATGATGCTCTGCGGTATCGTTGATGAGGAGATCCTCGCTGCTCTTGGCCACCTGCCGGAGTATCCAACATGCTCTAAGGTTGTGTGTTGGTATGGTATCCGGTGTGGTGTGAATTTTGCATGGCCCATTGAGCCATCCCTCCAATACGGTTCCATGCCCTGTAGTGGGCTTTGGTTTCTTTGTAATTGGATCGGGTGACTTGCGAGAGTGCACCCTTTTAGTTCAGACGAGGGGTTTAGTGAGGGCCGGAGGATCCCAGAATTTTGCTTGGGTTTTCCAGGCGCTTTCCATCGCACAATACTTCTGTACTATGGCCGCCAAGTTAGTGAAGTGTGTTATGTCACGGCGACTTATGGCGTTGAGGATTCCCTTGTCCGTGCAATTTTTGCAAAAGAATGAGATTGCGTCTTCCTTGTGGCAGTCCTTGACCTTGTTCATTACAAGGAGGAATATGACCCAAAAGTGATGTACTTGGGACTCTTGTCTAATGTGGGAGAGATCGCTTGTATCTGGGTGGGTGGGTAGATTTAAGTCCGAACCCTGACCAGATCTGAGACCCAAGGGCGGAGGAGCTTCCGAACTTGGCAGTTCGGGCTCTGGGATGTTGCCCAATTTTTCTGACCCGCTATCCGATTCTAAGCTCGGAGTCTGGGTCATGTCCTCCCGCAGACGGGTATCCAGCTCGGAGAGCTCGGGAATCCGGACATAGTTCGTCCTCAGAATAGAGGAAGAATCGCTGCATTGTTCCTCCACCACCGCTATCTGATGGGTGACCGGCGGAGAGTTAATCTGTCTTTGGTCGGGTTTAAGCCCGATTCGATCATAGTCCGTAGCGACTCCAAGGCGGCGATGCGATCCAAGAGCTCGTTCAAGGACGAGAGCTCCATTGGATCCATCTGCTCGGTGTATTCCGAGATGACGTGGAGGCTGTTTTTGATGACCCGAGAAATCATCGTCGGTGCGACTGCCGAACGGGCGGTCATGACGAAGCCGCCTAGTCGGAGAGTTTGGCCTAAAGCCAGGGATCCCCCAGAGGTGATGTTGTCCTTGATAATAAGGTGAGCCATCAACCCTTTTTCGACGTCACAGTGGAACTCTCAATGAAAGCACCAATTGTCGGTGTCAAAACCGGCGGATTCCGGGCAGGAGGTCCCGAACTGTGCGTCTAAGACTAATGGTAATAGGAGGCGGGGGACACAATGTTTACCCAGGTTCGGGCCCTCTCGATGGAGGTAATACCCTACTTCTTGCTTGATTAATCTTGATGATATGAGTATTACAAGAGTTGATCTACCATGAGATCATAGAGGCTATACCCTAGAAGCTAGCCTATGATTATGATTGTTGTTATCCTACGGACTAAACCCTCCAGTTTATATGGACACCGGAGGGGGCTAGGGTTACACAGAGTCGGTTACATAGAAGGAAATCTACATATCTGAATTGCCAAGCTTGCCTTCCATGCAAAGGAGAGTCCCACCCGGACACGAGACGAAGTCTTCAATCTTGTATCTTCATAGTCCAACAGTCCAGTATAAGCATATAGTCCGGCTGTCCGAGGACCCCCTAATCCAGGACTCCTTCAATGGGTAAACCAACCGTGTCATCTGCACGATGCTTGGGGAATAGGCGAATTTTAAGGCGAGTAGGGAGGCACATGACTTTTACTGCCTTTATAAAGGGATAAGGACTCACCCTTTTTCACCCACGCCTTCTCCTTCCTCTGCCCATCCATTCTTGAGCTCCAGCACCCAAGCTCTCGCCTTCCCCGCCCAAAAAAGCACTCCAATCATGTCCGGATCCAAAGCAGGAGGCAAGTGGATGGCCTCCTCGTCAAGGAGAAGGACATCAAGAAGCTCCGAGAGGCCGGGTACCTGGCCCCGGAAATCGCTCACCGACTTCCGGCCAAGGGATAGATCGTCCCCACCCCGGAGCCCCAGGAGAGGGTAGTGTTTCTCACACACTTCGTCCGTGGGCTGGGATTCCCTCTCCACCCGTTCGTCCGCGGACTCATGTTCTACTATGGGCTTGACTTCCATGATGTGACCCCCTATTCCATCCTCAACATATCAGCATTTTTTGTCGTGTGTGAGGCCTTCCTCCGCATCCCACCTCACTTCGGGTTATGGCTGAAAACCTTCAATGTGAAGCCGAAGGTGGTGAGCGGCCAACAAGCAGAGTGCGGAGGCGCCATGGTGGGCAAGATGCCCAACGTCACCTGGCCTGGAGGCTCCTTCGTGGAGACTGTCAAAGGATGGCAGTCGGGGTGGTTCTACATCACTGAGCCGCGCGAAACCAACTGGGTCGCGGCTCCCGCATTCCGGTCCGGAGTCCCGATGCGGCTCACCTCCTGGCAAGAGAAAGGCATGACCTGGTCTTCCTCGGACGAGCTGACAACGTTCCAGGCGTGCGTTCATAACATGATAAACAAGAGAATCAAGCTCGTCAACGTGATCCAGGTGATGCTTGTTCGCTGGATCCTTCCGTGCCAAAGCCAAACTTGCCATTTATGGGAGTTCGATCCGGCCAAGCACCATACCCTACTGGAGCTCTTCAGCACGACGCACGAAGATATCTGGAAGGTACTCTTCAAGGCTAACAAGGTGCCGCCGCCCACGACCGAGGATCATGGGCATAGAATAACTCACCTACTAATCTGGTAAGTTCTTTCATGTTTTCAAGGTGTACCCTTTACTTGCATATTCGCCGGAGAAGAAGGCTAAGAAGAAGGCCAAGGGGACCAGAGGTGGTCTCCGCCACAAGGACACTTAGGACGCGACGTCTGAAGACGCCGAGGCTCACTCCTCCACAGAAGACGACGAGGAAGAGGAGGAGGAGGAAGAAGAATATCCATTCCCCCCCTTCCGAGCAAGAACAGGACGGCCTCCACGCATCTGGAGGCTGAGGCGTCCAAGAAGGGGAAAGCTCCCCTTCCGACAGCTCCGCAGCGGCCACTGACAACAGCTGGGAGTGGGAGCCCAGGGAGAAGCCCGTGGCCAAATTGTAAGTATCCGGACACGTTCGTGTATCCGGCCTCTTTACTTTATTGTTTTAATGTGCTGATTTATGTATTTGCAGTCCGGCTCGGTTCAACCTCGAGCGGTCCTTATCTTCGGAGGACTCTTTGGATCCGGCCGCGATGGACAGCGGGACCCTTCCCTCAGCCTTCTCTCCCAAGGACACAGATGGCACCGAGGCGTCGTCCCGAAGGATCCCAGATTTCCTCAAGGGTGAAGCCTCGGCTGCCAGACACATGGGGGAGCAGACCCCCATGGATACTGATGAATGCGGCCCTCATCTGGATATAATTCTGGAGACCCATACGACTCCGGAATCAGGCGAGCAGCCCTCTTCAAAGGAAGGGGCGTGCCTATCCCGCCGGTGACCTCTGTCCATCCAGAGGCGCCAGACACTTTGCTGGAGGCGCTTGAGGCGCTTCCATTGTCAAAGAACACTGTACCCTTATGGGTACGGTGATTGAGAGGATCCAGTCCGCAAAAAGCGAACTGACCGAAGCCTGCACTAGCCTTCTAATAGGCTTTGAGGTAAGCAATGCAACTATAAAAAGAATGTCACAGTATAGACAGTAGCCCCTGATACTCTGTCCAATGTTCGGAAAGAAAAGCCAAACAGAGGATCAAATAATTTTCACAGGAGTCTAATCTAATATGTCTATGTGAATAAGCAGGCGTCGCTGCTGGCTGCGACCGCTCACACTGCAGAAGTCTCCGGACTAAAGCAGAATCTGGAGCGGGTCGAGGAAGAGCTCGGCCGTGTGAAGAAGCAGTTGGAGGACAGTCAAGGTATGCAGTAACCTTGTATATATTCAGGAAGGATGAATGATTCGTGCTGACTAAAGTGCCATGAAATTTATTAGGGGCAATGTCGGTGTACAAAAGTAGGTGTTCTGCTTTTGACCCCTTTGCTTGTGCACGGGCAGTCAGAGCCTCCCGCCACGGCCACATATAACAGGACAGGAAAGGAAATCC
Source organism: Aegilops speltoides (assembly GCA_021437245.1). Classification (NCBI taxonomy): domain Eukaryota; kingdom Viridiplantae; phylum Streptophyta; class Magnoliopsida; order Poales; family Poaceae; genus Aegilops; species Aegilops speltoides. Next base: position 140,323,694 of record CM038141.1, read on the forward strand.
GGAGGAAAGCCGAAGCCACAAGGACAATCGAAGCAACAACAAGGACGAAGGCCACAAAGATCAGATAGGCGTAGCAGGTTCCCCCGGCAAGGACCCTTGTCGGGGCAGCCTCAGCAGCCCGGGCAAGACCCTTGCCGGGGCAGCCCGCCCACACCAGCCGAAGTGAGCCACCCTTGATCCCACCAACGCTAGGCGAATGCGTTGGGATAGGCTCGGGAGGCACCTCCGTGGTGGCATGCAGATCTTTGTGAAGACATAAAATGCCCACGATCAAAAGAGGTTAGGAAGGCAACTATCCTCACCGAAGGAACCCACAAGACCCCCGGCAAGATCCTTCTTGGGGGAGCCAGCGTGCCACGGCAAGACCCTTGCCGGGCCACCCGACAAGACCCTTGTCGGGCCACCCAGCAAGACCCTCGCCAAGCGCATCGGCAGGGCCACTGCCAGGCCCGAGCCAACCAAGTCTTCGCCGCCGTTCGCATGCAGCTACCGACCCAGCCAGCTGGGCAGGCACCTGTGTGGCAACATGCAACTCTTCGTGGAGGCTCCACCACCGCGCCACCTCAGCTGCCTGCCTGCCTAGATGGCACCGCATGCATCACTGGCCAGGGCGCGTGTCAAAGCGAAGAGGAGTGGCGATGGACGGGACGGGCCTCACCCACGTCCCTGATAAAGCGAAGGGACACCTAAGCCTCGCATTAAATGTGTCTTGTCCTATAATACAAGCGATAAGTTTGCAACACTGTAGCACTTTCCACCTCCTGTGTGCCACTCTGGCAGCCCCTTTCGTCTATAAAAGGAGGCCCATGGCACACGGAGAAAGGATTCGTCTCTTTCGAACCTCGCAGCACCTAGAGCTAGTTCGAGAGCTCAAGAACACTAATACATCCACCAAAGTAGGATCGTAGGGTTTTACGCACCTTTGCGGCCCGAACCTGGGTAAATCCCCCTTGTGTTGTCTACTAGTCCTGCTCTCCTCACGATCTCCGCGTCCCGCAACCGTAGAAGGGATTCCAGTGATCCCATAGGTGTCGTTTCACACTGACATCTTTGGCGCGCCAGGTAGGGGGCGGTAATCGTGAGGACCTGGCCTAGCAGTCGACCTAGCTGTTCTCCATCGCCATGGCTCCTAAGAAGAAGACGACCACGACTATCGGTTTGTCCGGGACCGGGTTGGTATCGGCGCGGACCGGCAGCGGGCCAGTCGCGGAGAGAACCCGTGGCGTGGCCCGCGAACATCTACATCACCCCGATGGTCCCGGCCTGGCGAGCGGCGTCGTTGGCACGCCAGGCGACGAACCACAGGTCGCGGGCTCCGGAGGTGGAGTCGGGCCCCCCGCAGGCGGCGAGGGGCCCTCCAGGGGTGCCGCCGTCCCGCCAGGCGGCGGCACGGCGACCTCCAAGACACCGACACCGGCGCCCACGGCGCGCTCTTCCCAGGTTGTGCGTGATGAGCAGCGTCACCCTGCCGGTGGCCCTGCACACCGCGCTGGGAAGAGTCCCGTGCGTCCATCACATGAAGAAGAGGGCCAACATGCGCGCTGAGGTGCTGATGGAGGTGGCGAATGACTGCAGAGCCATGACGCAGCTCCTTCTAACGCGGTTAGAAGTCGAGGTGCATCGCGGTCCACCCAGCTCTCGCCACCACCCACGCCAATGGAAGCCCTAGCGCGCGCAGCTGCTCCTCGATTTTCCTCCCGCCGCGGAGAAGCTCGACGAGTGGAGGGGCACCATGCGGAGCCTCGTCGGCATCGCCAACAACGATTAGTTGCGGCCGGCGGGACCCGTAGGCCGTCGCTCCACTGGGCCACCGCGTGCTGCTATGTCTTGAGCTTGCATTGGTTTTCCTCGAAGAGGAGAGGGTGATGCAACAATGGTAGCGTAAGTATTTCCCTCGGTTTTTGAGAACCAAGGTATCAATCCAGTAGGAGGCTCCTCAAAAGTCCCACGCACCTACACAAACAAACTGAAAACTCGCAACCAACGCAATAAAGGGGTTGTCAATCCCTTCACGGCCACTTGCGAAAGTGAGATCTAATAAAGATAGTATGATAAGATAAATATGTTTTTGGTATTTTATAATATAGATGCAAAAAGTAAAGATGCAAATAAAAGTAGATTGAAAGCAAATATGATAAGAGATAGTCCCGGGGCCATAGGTTTCACTAGAGGCTTCTCTCAAGATAGCATAAGTATTACGGTGGGTGAACAAATTACTGTCGAGCAATTGATAGAAAAGCGCATAGTTATGAGATTATCTAGGCATGATCATGTATATAGGCATCACGTCCATAACAAGTAGACCGACTCCTGCCTGCATCTACTACTATTACTCCACACATCGACCGACTCCTACCTGCATCTAGAGTATTAAGTTCATAAGAACAGAGTAACACATTAAGCAAGATGACATGATGTAGAGGGATAAACTCAAGCAATATGATATAAACCCCATCTTGTTATCCTCGATCGCAACAATACAATACGTGCCTTGCAACCCTTTTTGTCACTGGGTAAGGACACCGCAAGATTGAACCCAAAGCTAAGCACTTCTCCCATGGCAAGAAAGATCAATCTAGTAGGCCAAACCAAACTAATAATTCGAAGAGACTTGCAAAGATAACTCATTACATAAAAGAATTCAGAGAAGATTCAAATATTATTCATAGATAAACTTGATCATAAACCCACAATTCATCGGATCTCGACAAACATATTGCAAAAAGAGTTTACATTGAATAGATCTCCACAAGAGAGGGGGAGAACATTGTATTGAGATCCAAAAAGAGAGAAGAAGCCATCTAGCTAATAACTATGGACCTGTAGGTCTGTGGTAAACTACTCACAACTCATCGGAGGGGCAAGGGTGTTGATGTAGAAGCCCTCCATGGTTGATTCCCCCTCCGGCAGAGTGCCGGTGAAGGCTCTAAGATGAGATCTCGCAGATACAGAAGGTTACGGTGGTGGAAATTGTGTTTCGTCCTCCTCCTGGATGTTTTCGGGGTACGTAGGTATATATAGGAGGAAGAAATACGTCGGTGGCCACCCGAGGGGCCCACAAGACAGGGGGTGCGCCCTACAGGGGGGCACCCTCCTATCTCGTGGGAGCCTTGGCAGCTTCTTGGCTTGCACTCCAAGTCCTCTGGATCATGTTCGTTCCAAAAATCACGCTCCCGAAGGTTTCATTCCGTTTGGACTCCGTTTGATATTCCTTTTCTTCGAAATACTGAAATAGGCCAAAAAAACAGCAATATGGGCTGGGCCTCCGGTTAGTAGGTTAGTCCCAAAAATGATATAAATGTGTAAAATAAAGCCCATAAACATCCAAAAAGGGTAATATAATAGCATGGAACAATCAAAAATTATAGATACGTTGGAGACGTATCAAGCATCCTGAAGCTTAATTCCTGCTCGTCCTCGAGTAGGTAAATGATAAAAAGAAGTTTTTGATGTGGAATGCTACCTAGCATAATTCTCAATGTAATTTTCTTTATTGTGGCATGAATGTTCAGATCCAAATGATTCAAAATAAAAGCTTATAAAACATAAAAATAATAATGCTTCAAAGCATACTAACAAATAATCATGTCCTATCAAAATAGCATAGCCAAAGAAAGCTTATCCCTACAAAATCATATAGTTAGGCCATGCTTCATTTTCATTACACAAAATACTCCCATCATGCACAACCCCGATGACGAGCCAAGCAATTGTTTCATACTTTTTAACGCGCTTCAGCTATTTCAACTCTTACGCAATACATGAGCTCAAGCCATGGACATAGCACTATGGTGGTATATGGTGGTGGTTGTGAGGACAAAAAGGGAGAAGATAGTCTCACATCAACTAGGCGTATTAACGGGCTATATGGAGATGCCCATTAATAGATATCAATGTGAGTGAGTAGGGATTGCCATGCAACGGATGCACTAGAGCTATAAATATATGAAAGCTCAACAAAAGAAACTAAGTGGGTGTGCATCCAACTTGCTTGCTCATGAAGACCTAGGGCATTTTGAGGAAGCCCATCATTGGAATATACAAGCCAAGTTCTATAATGAAAAATTCCCACTTAGTATATGAAAGTGACAACATAGGAGACTCTCTATCATGAAGATCATGGTGCTACTTTGAAGCACAAGTGTGGAAAAAGAGATAGTAGCATTGTCCCTTCTCTCCTTTTCTCTCATTTTATTTTTCTCCTTTTTTTCTTTTTCCCTTTTTTCCTTTCTTTTTTTTCTTTGGCTTATTTTTTTTTTTACTTTTTGGCCTTTTTTTTCTCATTTTTTTTGTAAAGTCCGAAGTCTCATCCCGACTTGTGGGGGAATCATAGCCTTCATCATCCTTTCCTCACTAGGACAATGCTCTAATAATGAAGATCATCACACTTTTATGGATTTACAACTCAAGAATTACAACTCAAAGCTAGAACAAGATATGACTCTATATGAATGCCTTTGGCGGTGTATCGGGATATGCAATGAATCAAGAGCGACATGTATGAAAATTATGAAGGTGGCCTTGCCACAAATATGATGTCAACTACATGATCATGCAAAGAGCAATATGACAATGATGGAACGTGTCATAATAAACGGAACGGTGGAAAGTTGCATGGCAATATATCTCGGAATGGATATGGAAAGGCCATAAAAGGTAGGTATGGTGGCTGTTTTGAGGAAGATAAATAAGGGGTTTATGATACCGGCGAAAGTTGCGCGGTAATAATAAAGGCTAGCAAAGTGGAAGGATGAGTGTGCATATATCCATGGACTCACATTAGTCAAAAAGAACTCATATACTTATTGCAAAAGTCTATCTAGCCCTGGAAGCAAAGTACTACTATGCATGCCCCAAGAGGGATAGATTGGTAGGAAAAGACCATCGCTCGTCCCCGACTGCCACTCATAAGGAAGACAATCAAAAGAGCACCTCATGCAACAAATTTGTCACACAACTTTTACCATACGTGCATGCTACGGGACTTGCCAATTTCAACAAAAGTATTTCTCAATTTCATAATTACCCACTAGCATGACCCTAACATTACTACCTTTATATCTCAAAACAATTGTCAAGCATCAAGTTGATCATAGCATCCAATTCTTTTTCTATGATAGTTTTTATTATACCCAACTTGGATGCTCATCATTCTAGGACCAACTTTGTAACCATAGCAAATACCATGCTGTTCTAAAAGACTATCAAAAAGATATAAGTGAGGCATGAGAGACTAGAAATTTCTTGAAAATTAAGACACCACCGTGCTCTAAAAGATATAAGTGAAGCACTAGAGCAAAAACTATCAAGCTCAAAAGATATAAGTGAAGCACATAGAGTATTCTAGCAAATTCTAATCAAATAGGCTTCTCCCAAAAGGTGTGTACAGCAAGGATGATTGTGGTAAACTAAAAGGCAAAGACTAATATAATACACGACGCTCCAAGCAAAACACATATCATGTGGCGAATAAAAATATAGCTCCAAGTAAAGTTACCAATGAACGAAGACGAAAGAGGGGATGCCTTCCCGGGGCATCCCCAAGCTTAGGCTTTTGGCTATACTTGAATATCTTGGGGTGCCATGGGCATCCCCAAGCTTAGGCTCTTGCCACTCCTTACTCCATAGTCCATAAAAGCTTTACCCAAAACTTGAAAACTTCACAACACAAAACTCAACAGGAAATCTTATAAGCTCCGTTAGTGAAAGAAAACAAAACCACCACATAAGGTACTGTAATGAACTCATTCTTTATTTATTTTGGTGTTAAACCTACTGTATTCCAACTTCTATATGGTTTATAAACTATTTTACTAGCCATAGATGCAACAAAATAAGCAAACAACACACGAAAAACAGAATCTGTCAAAAACAGAACAGTCTGTAGCAATCTGTAACTAACGCAAACTTATGAAACTCTAAAACTCCTACCAAAATAGGAAGTCCTGGACAATTTGCTTATTGAACAGCAGCAAAAAGAATCAACGCAAAAGCACGTTCCTGTGATTTAAAAAAATTATATTCGTGCGCGCAAAGTTTCTGTTTTTCAGCAGAATCAAATCAACTATCATCGTAGGTTATCCTATAGGTTCTACTTGGCACAAACACTAATTAAAAGATAAAAAACATAAAAATAGAAGGTACATGCAAGATTTATTACTAAACAGGGGCAAAAACAAAAAACATAAAGAAAATTGGGTTGCCTCCCAACTAGCGCTATCGTTTAACGCCCCTAGCTAGGCATAAAAGCAAAGATAGATCTAACGAGTGCCATCTTTGGCACTAAATTCATAAGTAGCCCGCATGATAGATTCATAAGGTAATTTGACTTTCTTTCTTGGAAAGTGCTCCATGCCTTTCTTTAATGGAAATTGGAATCTAATATTCCCTTTCTTCATATCAATAATCGTACCAATCGTTCTAAGGAAAGATCTACCAAGAATAATAGGGCAAGAAAGATTGCAATCTATATCAAGAACGATAAAATCCACGGGCACCAAATTTCTATTTTCAACAATGAGAACATCATTGATTCTTCCCATTGGCTTTTTAATGGTGGAATCCGCAAGATGCAAATTTAGAGAGCAATCATCAAGATCATGGAAACCTAGAATATCACATAAAGTTTTCGGAATCGTGGAAACACTAGCACCAAAATCAAACAAAGCAAAACACTCATAATCTTTAATTCTAATCTTTATAGTAGGTTCCCACTCATTATTAAGTTTTCTAGGTATAGAAACTTCCAAATTAAGTTTTTCATCATAAGATTGCATCAAGGCATCAACGATATGTTTGGTAAAAGCTTTATTTTGACTATAAGCATGAGGAGAATTAACAACGGATTGCAACAAGGAAATACAACCTTTTAAAGAGCAATTATCATAATCAAATTCCTTGAAATCCGAGATAGTAGGTTCAATGTTATTAGAAGTTGAGGACTCCAATCTCACTTTTACCAAATTTAGCATCAAGATCTAAAGATTCCGAATTCTTGGGACGCCTTCAAGGCAAAGTTGATTCATCATCAGTCCCATAATCATCAAAATTCATATTGCGAAACATAGATCTAATAGGAGACACATCAATAACTTTAAGATCCCCATCATTATTTTCATGGAAACTACAAGTACACGCTTTTATAAGGCTACCTTTCTTAGCTCGCAATCTAGCGGTTCTTTCCTTACACTCATCAATGGAAATTCTCATTACTTTGAGAGACTCATTGATATCATGCTTAGAAGGAGAAGATCTAAGTTTAAGAGAATCAACATCAGGCGAAAGTCTATCAACGTTCCTAGCCAAATCATCAACTTTGAGCAATTTTTCTTCAAGCAAAGCATTAAAATTCTTTTGAGAAATCATAAATTCTTTCACACTATTCTCAAAATCAGAGGGAATCTTATTAAAATTACCATAAGCATTATTGTAGGAATTTCCATAATTATTAGAGGAATTACTAGGGAACGGTCTAGCATTAAAGTTTCCTCTATAAGCATTGTTTCCAATACTATTCCTACCAACAAAATTCACATCCATAGATTCATTATTATTCTCAGTCAAAGAAGACAAAGGCATATCATTGGGATCAAGAGGAGTATTTTTAGTAGCAAACAATTTCATAAGTTCATCCATCTTTCCACTCAAAACATTGATTTCTTCTATAGCATGCACTTTTTTACTAGAAGATCTTTCGGTGTGCCATTAAGAATAATTAGCCATAATATTATCAAGTAGTTTTGTAGCATCTCCTAACGTGATTTCCATAAACGTGCCTCCCGCGGCTGAATCTAAGAGATTTCTAGAAGCAAAGTTCAAACCGGCATAAATTTTTTTGTATGATCATCCATAAATCCAAACCATGAGTAGGGCAATCGCGAAGCATCAATTTCATTCTTTCCCAAGATTGGGCAACATGCTCATGATCAAGCTGTTTAAAATTCATAATATCGTTCCTAAGAGTGATGATCTTAGCGGGAGGAAAATACTTAGAGATGAAAGCATCTTTGCACTTGTTCCAAGAATCAATACTATTTTTAGGCAAAGATGAAAACCAAACTTTAGCACGATCTCTAAGTGAAAACGGAAATAACTTCATTTTGACAATATTGTTATCTGTATCTTTCTTCTTTTGCATATCACACAAATCAACAAAGTTGTTTAGATGAGTAGCGGCATCTTCACTAGGAAGGCCGGCGAATTGATCTTTCATAACAAGATTGAGCAAAACGGTATTGATTTCACAAGACTCAACATCATTAAGAGGAGCAATCGGAGTACCAAGGAAATCATTATTATTATTGGTATTTGAGAAATCACACAATTTGGTATTATCTTGCATTATGGCAACAAGTAATCCAACACACAACCAAACAGGAAAAGGCAAGCGAAAAGAGAGGAGGAGATTGGGAAAGAGAGGGCGAATAAAACGGCAAGGGTGAAGTGGGGGAGAGGAAAACGAGAGGCAAATGGCAAATAATGTAAATGCGAGGGAGATGGGTACTTGGTATGTCTTGACTTGAGCGAAGACCTCCCCGGCAACGGCGCCAGAAATCCTTCTCGCTTCGCCTTGAGCTTATGCTTGGTTTTCCTCAAGAGGAGAGGGTGATGCAGCAATAGTAGCGTAAGTATTTCCCTCGGTTTTGAGAACCAAGGTATCAATCCAATGAGGAGGCTCCTCAAAAGTCCCACGCACCTACACAAAAAAGCGAGAACTCGCAACCAATGCGATAAAGGGTTGTAAATCCTTCACGGCCACTTCATAAAGTGAGATCTAATAAAGGTAGTATGATAAGATAAATATATTTTTCGTATTTTATAATATAGATGCAAAAAGTAAAGATGCAAATAAAAGTAGATTGAAAGCAAATATGATAAGAGATAGACCCGGGGGCCATAGGTTTCACTAGAGGCTTCTCTCAAGATAGCATAAATATTACGGTGGGTGAACAAATTACTGTCGAGCAATTGATAGAAAAGCGCATAGTAATGAGATTATCTAGGCATGATCATGTATATAGGCATTACGACCATAACAAGTAGACCGACTCCTGCCTGCATCTACTACTATTACTCCACACATCGACCGACTCCTACCTGCATCTAGAGTATTAAGTTCATAAGAACAGAGTAACGCATTAAGCAAGATGACATGGTGTAGAGGGATAAACTCAAGCAATATGATGTAAACCCCATCTTGTTATCCTCGATGGCAACAATACAATACGTGCCTTGCAACCCTTTCTGTCACTGGGTAAGGACACCGCAAGATTGAACCAAAAGCTAAGCACTTCTCCCATGGCAAGAAAGATCAATCTAGTAGGCCAAACCAAACTTATAATTCGAAGAGACTTCCAAAGATAACTCAATCATACATTAAAGAATTCAGAGAAGATTCAAATATTATTCATAGATAAACTTGATCATAAACCCACAATTCATCGGATCTCGACAAACACACCACAAAAAGAGTTTACATCGAATAGATCTCCACAAGAGAGGGGGAGAACATTGTATTGAGATCCAAAAAGAGAGAAGAAGCCATCTAGCTAATAACTATGGACCCGTAGGTCTGTGGTAAACTACTCACAACTCATCGGAGGGGCAAGGGTGTTGATGTAGAAGCCCTCCATGGTCGATTCCCCCTCCGGCAGAGTGCCGGCGAAGGCTCCAAGATGAGATCTCGCGGATACAGAAGGTTAGGTGGTGGAAATTGTGTTTCGTCCTCCTCCTGGATGTTTTCGGGGTATGTAGGTATATATAGGAGGAAGAAGTACGTCGGTGGCCGCCCAAGGGGCCCACGAGACAGGGGGCGCGCCCTATAGGGGGCGCCCTCCTATCTTGTGGGAGCCTCGGCAGCTTCTTGGCTTGCACTCCAAGTCCTCTGGATCACGTTCGTTCCAAAAATCACGCTCCCGAAGGTTTCATTCCGTTTGGACTCCATTTGATATTCCTTTTCTTCAAAATACTGAAATAGGCAAAAAACAGCAATATGGGCTGGGCCTCCGGTTAGTAGGTTAGTCCCAAAAATGATATAAATGTGTAAAATAAAGCCCATAAACATCCAAAAGGGGTAATATAATAGCATGGAACAATCAAAAATTATAGATACGTTGGAGACGTATCACGTGCCAGCGGAGACCGTTCTGGAGGCGATGCAGCCACGGTGCACTCCCCTCCTCCGTTCCGGCCACCCCGGGCGTCGGTTCGTCGCGACAACGCTCAAGATGATATCTCCATCGCGTTGTCCGACCCGCGAACCAACTGCGATCAGCGTCAAGTCCTTCGGGAGCGGGCTCAGGAGGACACTCGAACTACGATCGAGCACCAACGCGATGCGTGCCACCAATCGGATAGGCGGGCAGGGCCCGCTATGGACCACCCAGCGCCGGGAGGCTACGGTGGCCTACCTTACGAGGTGGGTTTTCCGGCTTCCACCCGTGAGTTGCGATAGTTCCAGTGGCCCTCCCACCGTACGTCCAAGCCTGACGTTGGCAAGAAGTACAACGGCAAGACTCACTCGTCAGAGTTCCTTAGCATCTACACCATCGCGATGCAAGCTGCTGGGGCCCGCGACGATAAGGTGCTTGCCCACTACTTCCCGTTGGCACTCAAGCCTAATGTTATGTCATGGTTGATGCACTTGCCGGTGGATTCCATCTCTTCTTGGGCGGATCTGTGCCATGAGTTTGTTGGCGCCTTTACCGGATGAAAGATCGAGGATGTCGCCTAGAGGGGGGGGGGGGTGAATAGGCGATTTAAAATAATTATGGTTTAGGCTTGAACAAATGCGGAATAAACCTAGCGGTTAATTTGTCAAGCACAAAACCTAAAACAACTAGGCTCATCTATGTGCACCGACAACTTATGCTAAGCAAGATAAGCAACTATGTGATAGCAAGATATATGACAAATAACAATATGGCTATCACAAAGTAAAGTGCATAAGTAAAGGGCTCGGGTAAGAGATAACCGAGGCACGTGGAGACGACGATGTATCCCGAAGTTCACACCCTTGCGGATGCTAATCTCCATTTGGAGCGGTGTGGAGGCACAATGCTCCCCAAGAAGCCACTAGGGCCACCGTAATCTCCTCACGCCCTTGCACAATGCAAGATGCCGTGATTCCACTAAGGGACCCTTGAGGGCGGTCACCGAACCCGTACAAATGGCGACCCTTGGGGCTGTCACCAACCCAGACACTTTGGCAACCCTTGGGGCGATCACGATGACTATCAAATTGCTCAGGCGATCTCCACAACCTAATTGGAGACCCCGACGCTTGCCCAGAGCTTTACACCACAATGATTGAGCTCCGAACAACACCAACCGTCTAGGGCACCAAGGCACCCAAGAGGAACAAGCTCTATGGTGTCCAAAACACCCAAGAGTAACAAGCTCAAGGGTACCAAGCACCCAAGAGTAATAAGCTTCTCAACTTGTAACTTCCATGTATCACGTGGAGAACTCAAACCGATGCACCAAATGCAATGGCAAGGGCACACGGAGTGCCCAAATCCTTCTCTCTCAAATCCCACCGAAGCAACTAATGCTAGGGAGGAAGATGAGAGGAAGAACAAGAAGGAGAACACCAAGAACTCCAAGATCTGGATCCAAGGGGTTCCCCTCACATAGAGGAGAAAGTGATTGGTGGAAATGTGGATCTAGATCTCCTCTCTCTTTTCCCTCAAAAACTAGCAAGAATCCATGGAGGGATTGAGAGTTAGCAAGCTCAAATAAGGTCAACAATGGAGGAAGAACACGAGCTCAAAGGATAAGGTTCAATGGGGAAGAAGACCCCCTTTTATAGGTGGGGGAAAATCCAACCGTTATGCTCACAGCCCGCACAGAGCGGTACTACCGCTAGGGCGGTAGTACCCCTTTGAAACACAACAGCGAGGAGGAAAAAAGGCCAGAAGAACCGTCGGAGCGGTAGTACCGCTTGACCTCACGGTACTACTGCTAGGGGTAGCAGTACTACTGCTAAGGATAGCGGTACTACTGCTTGCGAGCGGTACTAAAAAATTACATCCGGGCCTACCACCGCAGGACTTGGGACGAGTTTTTGGTCCGGAGCGGTACTACCGCTGTAGGAGCCGCGGTAGTACCACTCTGCAGTGGTAGTAAAAAATTAGATCCACTCCAATTTGCGGTAGTACCTCCGGAGTGGTAGTAAAAAATTGCATCCGCTCCAATTCGCGGTAGTACCGCTGCAGCCTTTTCAGAACACCAAAACTGCCACAACTTATGCAAACGGACTCCGAATTTGATGAAACCAAGTTTGTTGGAAAGCTAGCGACAAGGGCTAACACAATCTTGAAAGAAATATCAATAAGAAGCAAATTAGAAAAGGCCTATATGAAAAGGGTGAGAACCCTTCCTCGGATAAGACCGTTAAAACCTCCAACACCGAAAACATCATAGAAGACGCATGCGAACTCCATTTTCGATGAAATCAAGCTTGTCATCAAGATGACCATAAGCTCTAAGACTCACAAAGAGAACCAAACAAGAACCAAGAAACAATATGCAAGGATGCAATGGTTTGAGCTCTCTACTAACGATATGATCAAGCTACCAACTTGAGAGCCCCCCTTGATAGTACGGCAAACGATCCTATAACCCGGTCTCCCAACTACCACCATGAGACTGGTAAAATAGAAAACCTATCAAGGGAAAACCTTTGCCTTGCACATGGTCCACTTGAGCTAGATGATGACGATCTTGACTCCCTCAAGTTGGACCACCTTTCTCGATTGCGATGGCTCGATAAAGACTAGATGATTGCTCCCCCATAGTCCACTATGGGTGAGCCACTCTTCGGCTCATCTTCACAAGTACATTGTCACCACAATGGGTGGCAAGCTTCAAGCACTTGATCTCTTTGTGATGCATCACTTAAACTTGCACACCGCATCCTAACCCCACAAAGAACTCTCACGAAGACCATGGGTTAGTACACAGAGCGTAATTGACAATGCTTACCATACCATGGGATCACTTGATCCCTCTCGGTACATTTTCTACGCTTTGTGAGTTGATCAACTTGATTCACTCTTAACTTAGTCTTGATCAACCTTGAATCTTTCCAAATCTCTTCATTTGGATGATGTCTTGAAGGTAAACAGGAATGATCACACAATCTTCTTCTTCAAAACATGCTTGCAATAAGCTCAACACTCACATGACCAATCTTTGGATAATTCCTTAATAGCACCTTGGTCAACTCATAAAATACTTGAAACCAACACATGGACTTCAAGAAAAGCCTATGGACAAAACCTTCAAATATAACTCAAGGCAACCATTAGTCCATAGAGATTGTCATCATCATCAAACCAAACATGGGGGCACCGCATGTTCTTTCAATCTCCCCATTTTGGTAATCGATGACAATCACTTTCAAGAGAGTTTATACAAGGAGTTATGCATCACCATGCAATGCAACAACCAATGATGCATGAGAATGAGATGCAAATGCTTAGGAACCAAAACCAAAGCAAGGAGAAAACTCTGAAGACTTCTCCACAAAACTCTCTGAAACTCCTCCCCCATTGGCATCGATTGCCAAAATGGGTGAAAAGCTTAGAAGGCAAATATAAAGAGTGTTCCTCCATGAATTGTGTATCTCTCAAAAAGAGAGTGGAATGCAATACACATATCCAATGGTAAATACTTGGAGGAAGACAAACTATATTGAGGCCCAAAGATTGCAAAAGAATGATATGCCACAAGACATAACAAAGAGAGAAACAAGAAATCAAGCAATCAAAAGATACCAATTGAAGCAAGCAATCAAAGGATATCAACTGAACCAACTAGACCAAATATCCTATGAGCCACATGAATGAAGGATATTATGATATGAGCAAAGGAGTATTCTAAATAAGCTAGAAAAGCTCCCCATGATTTGTGCACACATAATAATTTTTGTATTTGGATACAAAGTGCACAAAATAGGATCATAGCTCCCCCAAAATCAATAGAAACAAACAACAAGTGCAACTAAGCATAAAGGAAACTAAGCCTAGCACTTGCAACAAACACATGGTTGAGCAACATCTAAAAGAGGCAACTTAAGAATAGGCTCAACCAAAATGATGTGTGTGAGTCATGGCAAAGCACATGAGAAGACTAATATATGGATGAGCATAAGCATCAACATAGTCTCGAATGAATGAGATACACGGTGCAAAGCCTTTCATTCTCACACACAACTAAGCAAATGGGTTCACAAGAACACTAAATATGCAAAATGAATAACCAACACTTGTGACAACCCAAGGTGAAGATAGAAAGCATAAGCATCATCAAGACAGGGGATACCAATTAAGATGGCAAAAGCCTCGTCAAGACAAGCATGAGGAAAATAATCTTCACCACACAAGAGTGCATCAAGATGCAACGAGATAAGACACGCACTCAAGGAAAAAGCATTCACAGAGCCACCAAAGAAATAACATAAGAAAGACAAGGTGGACGTGAAAGAAAGGATATCATCTAGAGATGTAATTTCTCTCAAGTGTATAAGGGTCTAGGTAGACGAAATCATGACGATATATATCTACAAAGAAGGATGTACACCCGAAATAGTTACAACACGGAGGAACAAGATATCCAAAAGGAAGTCATACATATACCAATAAGATATGTTCTTGGAAGCATAGCCCAAGGCTAGATATGGTCTTATTGTATATAAATGAATTCCTACCACACAACCATCAAAGACATCACAACTAGCAACAAGAGATCATTGTTGGGATGCTTTGAGAAAGGAAACAAGTATCACAAGATATGAAATGAATATCATGCCAAGATGCAACCTACACAAGGTTGAATGCAAGAGAGGAAAGCATGAATAGATACTTGTTACCGAGATATCATTGGAAGGATGTAGTAGATACCAATTGAAGGTAGATAGTAGTTCATTGATCATCCTAGCTTGACTCCAATATGCACATGTTGACAACACCTTCCTTGTGAGTGAGCCGAGCATCCAATGCATCTCCAAATATTCCTAGAAGAACAACACAAACTAAATGGTACCCAAACTCATCGGGACCAAATAGTTAGAAACACCAATACATAGGACAAACTCCACATAAATATGTGCATATAGATATGAAAATGAATTTCATGCACATCTCATTCAAATTGAGACTAGGTGGAGTTTCCCCTATAGAATGAGTCAAAGAAAGAAAGCATGCCAAATAACATACCTGAAGTATTGCCAGCATATTCCATGTTCTGACCCGTTTCAGGCTGCAACATTTCATGTTGCAGACTTTTCAGACGAGGAGTAAGGTGCCATAGGTCGTTGTCTTTCACTTAGCTATGCCATTGGAGTTGATGGACTCACTTTATCTTCCAAGCCTTCCGTTGTTATCGTTTTTAGATGGCCTTAAGCCATATTATTGTAATAAGTTCTCTTGAGACATTCGATGTAATAAGTGTGTGATTGAAACTCTGTTATAAATCCTCAAGTACTATGCGTGTCAGCATTACCGATCCAGGGATGACACTGATGCATAGAGACTAGATTGTTTGAGGTCTGGTCGCTACAATTATTCGGTGTTAGTTATGCTTAATGCTCACTTATGAGATTATTCGTTTCTTGGTTGGTTGCTTATCAATCTTTTGCTAGCCTTCATTTTGCACTAAGTATGATCACTACTTGTGCATCCAAAATCCTTTAAACTAGTTTTGCCACATGAGTCCACTATACCTACCTATATGTGGTATTATTTGCCGTTCTAAGCAAATTTGTATGTGCCATCTCTAATTTTCAAAATAAATTTCTCTTTTCTGTGCTCGTACCGCTCGCGAGGCGGTGAGGGGTGGACAATATTCCATGCTAGATGTGTTATTCTCACGATGAGTGTTTATTTGTAGAGACCACGATCCGAATGGACCGAAGTCTCTGTGTTTCAGTGTCATCCCTTGACCGGTAATGCTGACACACACAATACTCGAGGAATTATAACAGAGTTCAATCACACACATATTACATCGAGTACTCATAAAGAGTATGATTACACAAAAAATAATATGGCTGAAGGCGATCTAAACTAAATAACTGCGGAAGCTTCGAAGGTAAATGAGTCCATCAACTCCAACGGCATAGCTGAGTGCAAGAAAACGACCTATCTCACCTTATTCGTCGTCTGACTAGTCTGCAACATGAGACGTTGCAGCCGTGTAGGTCAGCACATTGAATATGCTGGCAGAGTTACACTGTAAAGCAATGAATGCAACAACTATATCTACATGCAAAATTTGGCTGGTGGAGGCTCTAAGTTTATGATTTTGCATAAAGCTAGTTTTTCCCTACAACAAAGGAATAAATTTATTTAACTACTCCCAAGTTGTCCCAAATATTTGAGAAGGTTTCCCAAACTCAAATCCCAATTAAACAATATCATCATTAAACCCAATTCAATTAATTAAAGAGTGAAGAGATCAACAATAATTTCCAATTCCAGATACTCAAGATGTCCATAACCGGGGACACGACTAACCATGATTAGTTTAATACACTCTGCAGAGGTTGCGCACTTTTCCCCACAAGACTCGACCACATCCATGATCGGATGATCGAGACATAGTCTTTCTGAAGCATTAACTCTCTACTCCGGGCAGATCGGTACACCTACTTTCCCTCTACATTCCTAGTCTGCCTCTTCAAGAGCTCATACAACTTACTCAACTATGCCAAAGCCCATAATGGCTTGTGGCTGCACATGGAAGTTTCTAGGCATGAAATATCATATGATCCCTTTGAGTCTGGGTGGAGAACCGAGGAAAAATCACACGTATACCCCAGGATTTCACTTAATGGACAACACTGGCTTCCTTAGGTTCCCCAACCAATCCACCCAGATGTGTATTAAAGTTGCCACCTTAATGTTATCCAAATTAATAACTCTCATAACTTCCATGTGAATCACGATCCAAACCCCGTCTACGAGCATGGCTAAGCAATAATAAAGCATAACATATATTCCCGGGGTGACCCAAAGGTATTAGGTTCCTACCTCATAATACTACAACCAAACCACATGTTCCCAATCCTACTCATGCAAATATTTGAGGAGCAATACTAATGCATAGTAAAAACTGGGTATAGAAGAGTATGATCAAAGTGTAACTTGCCTTGCTGACGGTCTGCAAACTCTAGAGATTCATAGTAACAAGCTTCGCACTCCGGGTAATCTAGCATAGACAAACACTAGCATACATAAGCAATCACTCAAACAAAACAACGAGAAATAGAGAAAAGATCCAAATCAAACACGAAACAGGCAAACGGCTAAACTAAACAGAAAGTAAAACCTAACAGCATTATTATCATGTGGATTAGATCTTAGCAGTTGGTACAAGTGATTAGCTACGATTTGCAAAAAGAAACAACTCAAACGGAGAAACGAAACTCGAGATACGAACGAAACAAGATCGTTTACTAATCTAAACTAAACTCAAATTTTAAGTTGTCAAAATCTTGTTCAAGTTGGTTAACTAGAAAGAACTGATCGTTATGAAGATTTAGGCGCTAGTTTCATCTAATTTGGACAAACAAGTAAAAAGTTACGCTAGTTCTAAGATCAGGGGCTAAATCACGATAAAACTATTCGTGGATAGGTCCCTGGCCGAAAATAAAACTAAAGAAAAAAACTACCGCTCGAACATTCGTTAACAGAACGAAACGAACGCACTCATTCCTTAAAACGAACAAACGGGCGAACGTTTACTAAATAACTAAAATAAAAATGAAAACTGATCTAACCCTAAAAACCGTGAAAAAATCGGAAACAAAAACCGTTCGGACCGGCCGTTCTTACCAGTTCGCATCGGAAAAATCGGCGGCGGCTCCGGCGAGATCGGATTAACGGTGGCGGCGGCTCCTGCGGCGGCGTGGGCGGTCTTGGCGGCGGCAGCGTGTCGCGTAATAGCAGCGATGGCGGCACGGGCAAACGGTGGCGCAAGCGCGGGCTGCGGCGGCTCGTGCTGCTGCGGCGGCGGGTGGCGAGGTGAGGAGGTGAGAGGGGGCGACGGCGGAGGTATTTAAAGCCTCGGGGGGGGAGGGCGGCTCCCCGGCTTGGGGTCCAAGTCGGACCGGGCAGTGGCGGCATGGAGTCCGACGAGTCTGGTGCGGTGATGCGTCACAAGTCTTGAGGAAAGGCGGCGGCTTGATTGCCGGGCTGGCTGCTTCGCCCAGTTGTCTTAATGTTTTTAAAATAATTTTGCCGCAGAGTAAAATCCTAATAAAGTATAAAAACAATTCTAAAAATTCCAGAAACAATTTTCACCGTTCAAACCTAATATTTAGGACAAGATGAACATTTTTCTGGACTAAAATGCAGTTTTCAAAAATGCAATTTTTTTTCTAATTTAAATAAAATAGCAAATAAAATACCAATAAAATAATAATTTGATTTTAAAATTCTTTCTCCAATATTTCTCTTAGGTTGAAGAAGCCATATTATCTTCTCTCATTTTTTTATTATTAGAAATAATTGGAGAGAAAAATATTAAAATCAAATTGATCCTCGTTTCAAATTTGAAATAAATTCAAAGATAAAATTTGTGAAACCTCCAACTCTCTCCTTGGGTCCTTGAGTTGCTTAAGATTTCTAGGATCACAACAAAAATGCAAAATGAAATATGATATGCATATGATGATCTATGTATAACATCCAAATTGAAAATTGGGATGTTACAAACCTACCCCCCTTAAGATGAATCTCACCCTCAAGATTCGGGTTGGTTAGCAAAAAGGTTTGGGTGGTCCTTGCGAAGATCTTCTTCTTGCTCCCAGGTGGCTTCCTCCTCGGTATGGTGGCTCCACTGAACTTTGCAAAACTTGATAACCTTGCTGCAAGTAACTCAACTCGAAAACTCGAGAATCTTGGCTGGTTCTCTTCATAGATCAGATCACTATCCAACTGAATTGCTTCCAGTGGCACTGTATCTCTCAGAGGAATGTCGGCCATCTCTACGTGGCACTTCTTTAGCTGGGAAATGTGAAACACATCATGAACTCCTGACAATCCTTCAGGCAATTCCAGCTTATAGGCAACTTCTCCCATCCGTTCCAAAACTCTGTAGGGTCCCAGAAAATGTGGTGCTAGCTTTCCCTTGACTCCAAAACATTTAACTCCAGTGGAGACACACGAAGACTATCTCTTTGCCTTTAGTATCTGCATAACTCTTGTGCCCTGACTGGGCTACCTTGAGTCTGTCTAGAATCAACTTAACCTTCTCCTCCGAGTCTCTGATTAAGTCTGGTCCGAACAACTGTCGATCTCCAACTTCATCTCACGATAACGGTGTCCTGCACCTACTTCCGTACAAAGCTTTGAAAGGGGCCATCTTCAAACTGGCTTGATAAATGTTGTTATAGGAGAACTCTACATAGGGCAAATTGTCATCCCAACTAGATCCCACACGCTCTCAACATGTCCTCCAGAATCTGATTGACTCTCTCGGTCTGTCCATCTGTCTGTGGATGAAAGGCTGTACTGAACTCTAGCCTGGTACCCAAAGTTTCATGCAACTGATTCCAAAACTTTGAAGTAAAATGTGTTCCTCTCTCTGATACGATGGTCCTCGGAACTCCATGCAGACATACGATCCTGGTCATGTATATCTTTGCCAACTTAGCACTCGTATAAGTTGTCTTCACCGGGATGAAATGGGCTACTTTCGTCAAACGATCAACTACAACCCAGATAGAGTCATAGCCTGATCGAGTCCTGGGTAATCCAGTGCTAAAATCCATGCCAAGTTTATCCCACTTCTATTCGGCTAACGGCAACGGCTGTAGCAATCCTGCTGGCTTCTGAGGCTCTGCCTTTACTCTCTGACATACATCACATACTGCTACATACTCGGCAATATCCTTTTTCATTCTTGTCCACCAGAAAATTTCCTTCAAATCCAAATACATCTTGGTGTTGCATGGGTGAATCGAGTAAGGCGAATCATGAGCCTCCTGAAGAATCAAATTCCTGATCTCAGGGTCATTGGGCACATATATACGATCCTCGAACAATAAGGTGTCGTGCTCATCCTCACGAAATCCTTTAGCCTTTCCTTTACTCATCCTTTCCTTTATCTCAGCAATCTCCTTGTCCGTCTTCTGGGCTTCCCTGATCTTGCCCAACAAAGTGGACAGAATTTCCAATGCTGCAACATAACCTCTCGGGACTATCTCCAAGCATAGATCTCGAAGGTCATCTGCTAACTCCTTCGGTAATCCTCCGGTTATGAGTGTGTTAACATAACTCTTGCGGCTCAACGCATCTGCTATGACATTGGCCTTTCCGGGATGATAGTGCAATCTCATGTCATAATCCTTTATGAGCTCCAACCATCTCCTTTGCCTGAGGTTCAACTCTTTCTGTGTGAAGATGTATTTCAAACTCTTATGATCAGTGTATACATCACAACGGTTACCGATGAGAAAATGTCTCCATGTCTTGAGCGCATGCACTACGGCTGCTAACTCCAAATCATGCATAGCATAATTCAATTGATGAGGTCAAAGCTATCGTGAGGCATATGAAACAACTCTTCCTTCCTGCATAAGCACTCCTCCAAGTCCTCAACGTGATGTGTCGCAATATACTTGGAAGTCCTTGCATTGATCTGGGAGAATCAGCCCTGGGGCTGTAACCAAATGTTTCTTCAACTCCTGAAAACTTGCCTCACAATCCTAAGTCCATGGTGTCCTTCTTCAATAACTCCGTAATGGGCTTTGCAATCTTAGAGAAATTCTCAATAAATCTCCGGTAATAACCTACGAGTCCAAGAAAACTTCTGATCTATCCCACTGAGGTGGGTGCCAACCATTTAGTGACAGAAGCAACCTTGGTAGGGTCTACTGCTATTCCTTCTCCGGATGTAACATGTCTGAGAAATCCAACTTCCTTCAACCAAAACTCACATTTGCTAAACTTGGCATACAACTGATGTTATTTGAGCTTCTCAAGAACCAAACACAAATGCTCCTTATGCTCTTCTTCATTCTTCGAGTAGACCAATATGTCATCAATGAACACCACGACGAACTTCTCCAAAAACTCCATGGACACCTTGTTCATCATACTCATGAAATAGGTAGGGGCATTAGTCAAACCAAATGACATAACTTTATACTCATATAGCCCATACCTCATGGTAAAAGTTGTCTTAGGTATATCCTGCTCTCAGATCTTCAACTGGTGATAACCTGATCAAAGATCGATCTTGGAGAAAACTTTAGCTCCTTGCAACTGGTCAAACAAATCATTGATCATCGGCAAAGGGTATTTGTTCTTGATCGTCACCTCATTCAGCGCACGATAATCAACAACCATCCTCAAAGATCCATCCTTCTCCACTAGAAGCACTGGGGCTCCCCAAGGTGATGAACTTGGTCGAATGTAACCTTTCTCTACTAACTCCTTAATATGCTTCTTTATTTCCTCCAGATCCTTTGTGGGCATCCGATACGGTCTCTTAGATATTGGTCTGGTGCCTGGCAATAGCTCAATCAAAAACTCAATGTCTCGATCTGGTGGCATGCCTGGTAACTCCTCCGGAAATACGTCGGGATAATCCCTCACCACTAGTACTTCCTCCTGTACAACTCCTGATAAGGAATTCACTTGAGTCCTCCTCGGCGCATGCCTGGATACATACTTGATCCTCTTTCCTTCCGGGGTGGTCATAAGAATTGATTTACTGGCGCAGTCGATGTTTCCCTCAAACTTGGACAGCCAATCCATGCCTAGTATCACATCCAATCCTCGTGACTCCAGAACAATCAGGTCGGTGGGGAAAACATGTCTACCTATGGTTACTAGAAACTGATAACATCCCCTACTAGCCATATACTCCGCTCCCGGGGAACTTACTAACATAGTTGACTTAAGGGCTACTATTGGCAACTTATACTTATCCACAAATCCCCTTGATATGAATGAATGTGATGCACCAGTATCAAAAAGAACAAGTGCGGTAAATGCATTAATCAAAAACTTACTGATAACTGCATCGGGTTGATCCTCAATCTCCCCCACACTAACGTGGTTCACCTGACCTTTGGTGAAGGGGTTGGGCTTCTTGGCAGGACCTCCATTGCCATTTCCATTATTAACTTCAGGGCAATCATTGGCATAATGTCCGGTCTTCTAGCACTTGAAACAAGTAATGTGGCTCAGATCCCTCTTGGCTGGCATTACGGGGTTGGAACAGTTATGACTGTTGCTTCCTCCATTCCCATTGCCATTCCTAGGGCCACTTTGGTTGTGTGAACTTGCTCCATTGTGCGTGTGTCCTCCATGGTTATGACCTCCATGGTTATGAGTATGTCCTCCCGATTACGGGGTATAGCGGGGCTTCTGCTGAGCTTCAGAATTGTTCCTCCCCTGTCCATACTTCCTCTTGCAATTGTCAATCTGCTGTTGCTTGCCTTCTATCATGAGGGCCCTGTCTACCAACTCCTGGTAGTTGTTGAATGTTGCCACCGTCAACTGCATACTCAGCTCATCACTGAGTCCCTCAAGAAATTTCTCCTGCTTCACGACATCTGTGGCCACGTCATCTGGGGCATAACGTGCTAACTTGCTAAACTCATCCACATATTGTCCCACTGTACGACCTCCTTGGCGTAAGTTGTGAAACTCGCGCTTCTTCATGCTCACAGCTCCTGCTGAAACATGGGCGGTGCGGAAAGCCCGCTAAAATTGATCCCATGTAACAGTATCAATGGGGTAAGTGGCGGTGAAATTCTCCCACCAAGATGTTGTGGGTCCATCTAGCTGATGTGCAGCAAAGCGCACTCTCTCCGCATCTGTGCATCCTGCAGTGGTCAGCTCTCTTCCAATCTTGTCGAGCCAATCATCTACAACAATCGGCTCAATGCTACTAGAGAACACCGGCGGATTCAACCTTAGAAAACGGGCTAGGTTATCAATAGGGGGTGGTGGCGGTGGATTGTTGTTGTTGTTGCCTTGGTTCTAGTTCTGAACTAGCATCTGCATCAAGGCATTCTGCTGCTGGATCAACTGAGTGAGCTCCGGTGGGAACACGAATCCATTGTCACGTCTCGGAGGCATCTGATGGGTTAGAAGGGGTGAGAAAACAGAATAGAAATAGGTCTAATAGAGATTCACTACCCATATGTTCATGAGACAAACACAATCAATTCACTTCATTCAATAACACACAAGGTTCACTCAATCGATCTAAACTACGATTACAAACTCGATCGATGCTAACTACTTGGAAGAATACTACTAGTTACAATGGTGGTCTTCTAGAAATTTTGATCAAAACAAGACTCCATAATATCTGCTCCAGCTTCGTCAACGTAGTCGTCATCACTGTCATCATTTGCATCACTGTCCGTGTCGGTGTCGTCCAAGATGATGTAGTCCTCCGAACGGATCTCCTTAGCTGTTTCTTGCTTGTGGTTCTCCACTTGTAGTCCTAGCTTCCTCTTCAGATCTTCATGCTTCTCCAGTAGTACATCAATTCTTCCTCATATCCATCGCGTGTAAACTTGACTTCCTATTCTAGCTCGTTGTTCTTCTTCATCAGCTTCTTGATCTTCTTCATGTTGAAACATAGTTGATTCTCTTGTCGACGAATGTGATCACCCATCTCCTGAATATAGGCTGCAATAGATCCATCCCTCCTGGTATGAATCATCTCCCACTCTTCGTCTCGACGGCCACATATTTGGTAGATAGTGTTGAAGGAAATATGCCCTAGAGGCAATAATAAAGTTATTATTTATTTCCTTATTTCATGATAAATGTTTATCATTCATGCTAGAATTGTATTAACCGGAAACATGATACATGTGTGAATGCATAGACAAACAAGATGTCACTAGTATGCCTCTACTAGACTAGCTTGTTAATCAAAGATGGTTATGTTTCCTAACCATGAACAAGGAGTTGTTATTTGATTAACAAGGTCACATCATTAGTAGAATGATCTGATTGACATGACCCATTCCATTAGCTTAGCACTCGATCGCTTAGTATGTTGCTACCGCTTTTATCCATGACTTATACATGTTCCCGTAACTATGAGATTATGCAACTCCGCTTACGGAGGAACACTTTGGTGCTACCAAACGTCCACAACGTGAATCGGGTGATTATAAAGGAGTACTACAGGTGTCTCCAAAGGCGATGTTGGGTTGGCGATTTCGAGATTAGGTTTTGTCACTCCGATTGTCTGGAGAGTATCTCTGGGCCTCTCGGTAATACACATCACTCAAGCCTTGCAAGCACTACAACTAATGAGTTAGTTGTGAGATAATGTATTACGGAACGAGTAAAGAGACTTGCGTAACGAGATTGAACTAGGTATTGATACCGACGATCGAATCTCGCAAGTAACATACCGATGACAAAGGAACAACGATGTTGTTATGCGGTCCGACCGATAAAAGATCTTCAGAGAATATGTAGGAACCAATATGGGCATCCAGGTCCCGCTATTGGTTATTGACCGAGACGTGTCTCGGTCATGTCTACATTGTTCTCGAACCGTAGGGTCCGCACGCTTAAGGTTTCGATGATGCTTATTATGAGTTTATGTATTTTGATGTACCAAGAAGTTCGAGTCCCGGATGTGATCACGGACATGACGAGGAGTCTCAAATGGTCGAGACATAAAGATTGATATATTGGAAGCCTATATTTGGAGTTCGAATGGTTCCGTGAAAACGGAATTTATCGAGTACCGGAGGTTACCGAACCCCGGGAACTAAATGGGCCTTAATGGGCCTCGAGGGAGAAGAGGAGGGGCGGCCAGGGGGGCCGCGCCTCCCCCCCAGTCCGAATAGGACAAGGAGGGGGCGCCCTTTTCCTCTTCCCTCCCCAATCCTACTCCAACTAGGAAGGGGAGTCCTACTCCCGGTGGGAGTAGGACTCCTCCGGCGCGCCTCCCTTGGGGCCGGCCGCACGTCCCCCCTCCCTCCTTTATATACGGGGGCAGGGGGCACCCTAGGACACACAAGTTTTATCTACGGATCGTTCCTTAGCCGTGTGCGGTGCCCCCTTCCACCATATTCCACCTCGGTCATACCGTCGCGAAGCTTAGGCGAAGCCCTCGCCGGTGAAACATCAAGATCGCCACCACGCCGTCGGTCGACGAAACTCTCCTCGACACTCGGCTGGATCGAGTACGAGGGACATCATCGAGCTGTACGTGTGTCAAGAACTCGGGGCGCCGGAGTAACGGCGCCGGATCGGTCGGATCGCGAGGAGAACGTCGACTACTTCCTCTACGCCAGATCGCTTCGCCGGGTCTACGAGGGTACGTAGACAACACTCTCCCTCTCATTGCTATACATCACCATGATCTTGCGTGTGCGTAGGAAATTTTTTGAAATTACTACGCTCCCCAACAAAGGGTATCGAGCCTGGTTTTTCTATGGTTTGATGTTTTGCACGAGTAGAACACAAGTGAGTTGTGGGCGATACAAATCATACTACCTACCAAAGATGTCATACTTTGGTTCAGCAGTATTGTGAGATGAAGCGCCCGGATCGACATTACGCCAGACGCTTACGCGAGACTGGTTTCACCGCCACGAGCACTCGCTGCTTAAAGGTGACCGGCGGGTGTCTGCTCTCTCACTTTAGTTGAACCGAGTGTGGCTACGCCCGGTCCTTGAGAAGGTTAAAACGGAGTCTATTTGACGAAGTATCGCTGTGGTTTTGATGCGAGGTGAGACTGGTTCTTGCTTAAGCCCGTAGCAGCCACGTAAAATTTGCAACAACAAAGTAGAGGACGCCTAACTTGTTTTTGCAGGGCATGTTGTGATGTGATATGGTCAAGACGTGATGCTATATTTTATTGTATGAGATGATCATGTTTTGTAACCGGTTATCGGCAATCGGCAGGAGCCATATGGTTGTCGCTTATTGTATGCAATGCAATGCTACGTAATGCTTTACTTTATCACTAAGCGGTAGCGATAGTCGTAGAAGCATAAGATTGGCGAGACGACAACGATGCTACGATAGAGGTCAAGGTGTCGCGCCGGTGACGATGGTGATCATGGTGGTGCTGCAGAGATGGAGATCACGAAGCACAAGATGATGATGACCATATCATATCACTTATATTGATTTGCATGTGATGTTTATCCTTTATGCATCTTATCTTGCTTTGATTGACGGTAGCATTATAAGATGATCTCTCACTAAATTATCAAGAAGTGTTCTCCCCGAGTATGCACCGCTGCCAAAGTTCGTCGTGCCCGGACACCACGTGATGATCGGGTGATAAGCTCTCACGTCCATCTACAACGGGTGCAAGCCAGTTTTGCACACGCAGAATACTCGGGTTATACTTGACGAGCCTAGCATATGCGAGATATGGCCTCGAACACGGAGACCGAAAGGTCGAGCGTGAATCATATAGTAGATATGATCAACATAAGATGTTCACCATTGAAAACTACTCCATTTCACGTGATGATCGGTTATGGTTTAGTTGATTTGGATCACGTGATCACTTAGATGACTAGAGAGATGTCTGTCTAAGTGGGAGTTCTTAAGTAATATGATTAATTGAACTTAAATTTATCATGAACTTAGTACCGATAGTATCTTGCTTGTTTATGTTTGATTGTAGATAGATGGCTCGTCTTTGTTGTTCCGTTGAATTTTAATGCGTTCCTTGAGAAAGCAAAGTTGAAATATGATGGTAGCAATTACACGGATCGGGTCCGTAATTTGAGGATCATCCTCATTGCTGCACGTAAGAGTTACGCCCCGATGCACCGCTAGGTGCCGTGCCTCTTCTTTGAGCAACACCGGATGTTGTGAACGTCTGCGAGCAAAGCTGATGACTACTCTATAGTTCAAGTGTGCCATGCTTTACGGCTTAGAACCGGGACTTCAACGACGTTTTGAACGTCATGGAGCATATGAGATGTTCCAGAGTTGAAGTTAATATTCCAAAGTAATGCCCGGATTGAGAGATATGAAGTCTCCAATAAGTTCTATAGCTGCAAGATGGAGGACAATAGTTCATTAGTGAGCACATACTCGTAATGTCCGGGTACTATAATCACTTGACGCAATTGGGAGTTAATCTTCCGGATGATTGTGTCATTGATGTAATTCTTCAATCACGCCACCAAGCTACAAAGGCTTCGTGATGAACTATAATATGCAAGGGTTAGTAAAGACTATACCGAGCTCTTCGCAATGCTAAAGGCTGCGGAGGTAGAAATCAAGAAGGAGCATCAAGTGTTGATGGTCAATAAGACCACTAGTTTCAAGAAGAAAGGTAAAGGGAAGAAAAGGAACTTCAAGAAGAACAGCAAGCAAGTTGTCGCTCAGAGAAGAAACCCAAGTCTGGCCCTAAACCTGAAATCGAGTGCTTCTACCGCAAGCGACCGGTCATTTGAAGCGGAATCGCCCCAAGTATTTGGCGGATAAGAAGGATGGCAAGGTGAACAAAGGTATATGTGATATACATGTTATTGATGTGTACCTTACTAGAGCTCGCAGAGCACTGGTATTTGATACTGGTTCTTGCTAATATTTGCAACTCAAACAGGGACTACGGATTGCTTAACACCGCAAAGGACGAGGTGACGATGCGCGTGGGAAATGGTTCCAAAGTCGATGTGATCGCGGTCGGCACGCTACCTCTACATCTACCTTCGGGATTAGTTTTAGACCTAAATAATTGTTATTTGGTGCTGCGTTGAGCATGAACATTATATCTGGATCTTGTTTGATGCGAGACGGTTATTCATTTAAATCGAGAGAATAATGGTTGTTCTATTTATATGAGTAATATCTTTTATGGTCATGCACCCTTGAAGAGTGGTCTATTTTGATGAATCTCGATAGTAGTGATACACATATTCATAATGTTGAAACCAAAAGATGCAGAGTTGATAATGATAGTGCAACTTATTTGTGGCACCGCCGCTTAGGTCATATCGGTGTAAAGCGCATGAAGAAACTCCATACTTGATGGACTTTTGGAGTCACTTGATTATGAATCACTTGGCACTTATGAACCGTGCCTCATGGGCAAGATGACTAAAACCCGCTTCTCCGGTACTATGGAGAGAGCAACAGATTTGTTGGAGATCATACATACAGATGTATGTGGTCCGATGAATGTTGAGGCTCGTGGCGGATATCGTTATTTTCTCACCTTCACAGATGACTTAAGCAGATATGGGTATATCTACTTAATGAAACATAAATCTGAAACATTTGAAAAGTTCAAAGAATTTCAGAGTGAAGTTGAAAATCATCGTAACAAGAAAATTAAGTTTCTGCGATCTGATCGTGGAGGTGAATATTTGAGTTACGAGTTTGGTCTACATTTGAAACAATGCGAATAGTTTCAGAACTCACGCCACCCTAACACCACAACGTAATGGTGTGTCCGAACGTCGAATCGTGACTTTACTAGATATGGTGCGATCTATGATGTCTCTTACAGATTTACCGCTATCGCTTTGGGGTTATGCTCTAGAGACGACCGCATTCACACTGAATAGAACACCATCGAAATCCGCTGAGACGACACCTTATGAACTATGGTTTGGCAAGAAACCAAAGTTGTCGTTTCTTAAAGTTTGGGGATGCGATGCTTATGTGAAAAGCTTCAACCCGATAAGCTCGAACCCAAATCGGAGAAATGTGTCTTCATAGGATACCCAAAGGAAACAGTTGGGTACACCTTCTATCACAGATCCAAGGCAAGACATTCGTTGCTAAGAATGGATCCTTTCTAGAGAAGGAGTTTCTCTCGAAAGAAGTGAGTGGGAGGAAAGTAGAACTTGATGAGGTAATTGTACCTTCTCCCTTACTTGAAAGTAGTTCGTCGCAGAAACCGGTTCGAGACATCTACACCAAGTAGTGAGGAAGTTGATGATATTGATCATGAAACTTCAGATCAAGTTACTACGTAACCACGTAGATCAACCAGAGTAAGATCCGCACTGAGTGGTACGGTAATCCTGTTCGAAATCATGCTACTAGATCATGATGAACCTACGAACTATGAAGAAGCGATGGTGAGCCCAGATTCCATAAAATGGCTTGAGGCCATGAAATCTGAGATGGGATCCATGTATGAAAACAAAGTATGGACTTTGGTTGACTTGCCCGAGGGTCGGCAAGCAATAGAGAACAAGTGGATCTTCAAGAAGAAGACCGACGACGACGGTAATGTTATCGTTTACAAAGCTCGACTTGTCGCAAAGGGTTTTCGACAAGTTCAAGGGATTGACTACGATGAGACCTTCTCACCCGTAGCGATGCTTAAGTCCGTCCGAATCATGTTAGCGATTGCCGCATTTATGATTATGAAATTTGGCAAATGGATGTAAAGACTGCATTCCTGAATGGATTTCGGAAGAAGAGTTGTATATGATGCAACCGAAAGGTTTTATCGATCCAAAGGAGCTAACAAAGTGTGCAAGCTCCAATGATCCATTTATGGACTGGTGCAAGCATCTCGAGTTGGAATAAACGCTTTGATAGTGTGATCAAAGCATTTAGTTCATATCTGCACTTTTGGAGAAGTCTCAGATTTACAAGAAAGTGAGTGGGAGCTCAGAGCATTTCGATATTATATGTAGATGACATATTGCTGATCGGAAATGATATAGAATTCTGGATAGCATAAAGGGATACTTGAATAAGAGTTTTCAATGAAAGACCTCGGTGAAGCTGCTTACATATTGGGCATTAAGATCTATAGAGATAGATCAAAACGCTTAATTGGACTTTCACAAAGCACATACCTTGACAAAATTTTGAAGAAGTTCAAAATGGATCAAGCAAAGAAAGGGTTCTTGCCTGTGTTACAAGGTGTGAAGTTGAGTAAGACTCAATGCCCGACCACCGCAGAAGATAGAGAGAAAATGAAAGATGTTCCTATGCTTCAGCCATAGGCTCTATCATGTATGCAATGCTGTGTACCAGACCGATGTGTGCCTTGCTATAAGTTTAGCAGGAGGTACCAAAGTAATCCAGAGTGGATCATCGGACAGCGTCAAGAACATCCCAAATACCGAAAAGGACTAAGGATATGTTTCTCGATATGGAGGTGACAAAGAGCTCATCAGAACGGTTACGTTGATGCAAGCTTTGACACCGATCCGGACGATTCTAAATCGCAAACCGGATACGATTTACACTAAATGGAGGAGCTGTCGGTTGGTGCAGTTCTAAACAAAGCGTCGAAGCGGGATCTACATGTGAAGCGGAGTACATAGCAGCTTCGAAGCAGCTAATGAAGGAGTCTCGGATGAAGGAGTTCATATCCGATCTAGGTGTCATACCTAGTGCATCGGGTCCATGAAAATCTTCTCGTGACAATATCGAGCAATTGCCTTAGCGAAGAATCCAGATTTCACAAGAGGACCAAGCACATCAAGAGACGCTTCAATTCCATCCGGACTTAGTCCGTGGGAGACATAGAGATTTGCAAGATACATACGGATCTGAATGTCGCAGACCGCTGACTAAGCCTCTTCCACGAGCAAAACATGATCAACACCAAGACTCCATGGGTGTGAGAATCATTACTATGTAATCTAGATTATTGACTCTAGTGCAAGTGGGAGACTGAAGGAAATATGCCCTAGAGGCAATAATAAAGTTATTATTTATTTCCTTATTTCATGATAAATGTTTATCTTTCATGCTAGAATTGTATTAACCGGAAACATGATACATGTGTGAATGCATAGACAAACAAGATGTCACTAGTATGCCTCTACTAGACTAGCTTGTTAATCAAAGATGGTTATGTTTCCTAACCATGAACAAGGAGTTGTTATTTGATTAACAAGGTCACATCATTAGTAGAATGATCTGATTGACATGACCCATTCCATTAGCTTAGCACTCGATCGTTTAGTATGTTGCTACTGCTTTTATCCATGACTTATACATGTTCCTCGTAACTATGAGATTATGCAACTCCGCCACGGAGGAACACTTTGGTGCTACCAAACGTCACAATGTAACGGGTGATTATAAAGGAGTACTACAGTGTCTCCAAAGGCGATGTTGGGTTGGCGATTTCGAGATTAGGTTTTGTCACTCCGATTGCTCTGGAGAGGTATCTCTGGGCCCTCTCGGTAATACACATCATCAAGCCTTGCAAGCACTACAACTAATGAGTTAGTTGTGAGATAATGTATTATGGAACGAGTAAAGAGACTTGCCGTAACGAGATTGAACTAGGTATTGATACCGACGATCGAATCTCGCAAGTAACATACCGATGACAAAGGGAACAACGATGTTGTTATGCGGTCTGACCGATAAAAGATCTTCGAGAATATGTAGGAACCAATATGGGCATCCAGGTCCCGCTATTGGTTATTGACCGAGACGTGTCTCGGTCATGTCTACATTGTTCTCGAACCGTAGGGTCCGCACGCTTAAGGTTTCGATGATGCTATTATGAGTTTATGTATTTTGATGTACCGAAGAAGTTCGAGTCCCGGATGTGATCACGGACATGACGAGGAGTCTCGAAATGGTCGAGACATAAAGATTGATATATTGGAAGCCTATATTTGGAGTTCGAATGGTTCCGGTGAAAACGGAATTTATCGAGTACCGGAGGTTACCGAACCCCGGAACTAAATGGGCCTTAATGGGCCTCGAGGGAGAAGAGGAGGGCCGCCGGGTGGGTGGCCGCCCCCCCCCCAGTCCGAATAGGACAAGGAGGGGCGGCGCCTTTCCTCTTCCCCCTCCCCCAATCCTACTCCAACTAGGAAAGGGGGGGAGTCCTACTCCCGGTGGGAGTAGGACTCCTCCGGCGCGCCTCCCTTGGGGCCGGCCGCACCTCCCCCCTCCCTCCTTTATATACGGGGGCAGGGGGGCACCCTAGGACACACAAGTTTGATCTACGGATCGTTCCTTAGCCGTGTGCGTGCCCCTTCCACCATATTCCACCTCGGTCATACCGTCAGCAAGCTTAGGCGAAGCCCTGCTTGCCGGTGAAACATCAAGATCGCCACCACGCCGTCGTCGACGTGAAACTCTCCCTCGACACTCGGCTGGATCGGAGTACGAGGGACGCCATCGAGCTGTACGTGTCAAGAACTCGGGCGCCGAGTAACGGCGCCGGATCGGTCGGATCGCGAGGAGAACGTCGACTACTTCCTCTACGCCAGATCGCTTCGCTTCGGTCTACGAGGGTACGTAGACAACACTCTCCCCTCTCGTTGCTATACATCACCATGATCTTGCGTGTGCGTAGGAAATTTTTTTGAAATTACTACGTTCCCCAACAAGTGTTTTCCTGCTCCTTGTGATACACCTCACATATGCGTCCAAAGGTGATATGGGCTGGCATGCTCTTTCCTAAACTCCAGCTTGGTGCATCCAGGAAGAAATCAATAGATTCCGTTGTTGGCGCGAACGTCCTCCCAGGTACCCAGACTTTGATCTTCCAGCGCTCCTCTTCCGGTACAGTTGCAGAGAAAGTCCCAGTGAAGCTTGGTAGTCCGATGTTCAGGTACTTAGTGACTTCCTTCAAGTGTCGTCCGAAAGGGGTGTCGTCATCCGGCTGAGTAAACTTGTTCCTGGGGTCTGCCATCTATAGAGTAGAAATACTGGAGAATTAGAAATGTGCTGAGAAGAGAAATTCTTGTGGCTTATTCTAGTGGTCGCGTCCTACAGTCAGCGTGTGCTCTGATACCATCTTGTAGCGACCACAGTCCGAATGGACCGAAGTCTTTGTGTTTCAATGTCATCCCTGGATCAGCAATGCCGACACACACAGTACTCGAGGAATTATAACAGAGTTCAATTACACACTTATTACATCGAGTCCTCATAAAGAGTATGGTTACACAAAAAAATATAGCTGAAGGCCATCTAAACTAAATAACTACGGAAGCTTCGAAGGTAAACGAGTCCATCAACTCCAACGACATAGATGAGTGCAAGACAATGACCTATCGCACCTTATTCGTCGTCTGAGTAGTCTGCAACATGAGACATTGCAGCCGTGTAGGTCAGCACATTGAATATGCTGGCAGAGTTACACTATAAAGCAATGAATGCAACAACTATATCTACATGCAAAATTTGGCTGGTGGAGGCTCTAAGGTTATGATTTTGCATAAAGCTAGTTTTTCCCCACAATAAAGGAATAAATTTATTTAAGTACTCCCAAGTTGTCCCAAATATTTGAGAAGGTTTCCCCAACTCAAATCCCAATTAAACAATATCATCATTAAAGCCAATTCAATTAATTAAAGAGTGAAGATATCAACAATAATATCCAATTCCAGATACTCAAGATGTCCATAACCGGGACACGACTAACCATGATTAGTTTAATACACTCTGCAGAGGTTGCGCACTTTTCCCCACAAGACTCGACCGCATCCATGAACGGATGATCGAGACATAGTCTTTCTGAAGCATTAACTCTCTACTCCGGGCAGACGGGTACACCTACTTTCCCTCTACATCTGCTAGTCCGCCTCTTCGAGAGCTCATACAACTTACTCAACTATGCCAGGGCCCATAATGGCTTGTGGCTGCACACAGAAGTTTCTAGGCATGAAATATCATATGATCCCTTCGAGCCTGGGTGGTGAACCGAGGAAAAATCACACAGATACCTCGGGATTTCCCTTAATGGACAACACTGGGTTCCCCAGGTGCCCCAACCAATCCACCCAGATGTGTATTAAAGTTGCCACCTTAATGTTATCCAGAATTAATAACTCTCGTAACTTCCATGAGAATCACGATCCAAACCCCGTCTACGAGCATGGCTAAGCAATAATAAAGCATAACATATATTCCCGGGGTGATCAAAAGGTATTAGGTTCCTACCTCATAATACTACAACCAAACCACATGTTCCCAATCCTACTCATGCAAATATTTGAGCAATACTAATGCATAGTAAAAACTGGGTATAGAAGAGTATGATCAAAGTGTAACTTGCCTTGCTGACGATCTGCAACTCTAGAGATTCGTAGTAACAAGCTTCGCACTCCGGGTAATCTAGCGTAGACAAACACTAGCATACATAAGCAATCACTCAAACAAAACAACGAGAAATCAAGAAAAGATCCAAATCAAACACGAAACAGGCAAACGGCTAAACTAAACAAAAAGTAAAACCTAACGGCATTATTATCATGTGGATTAGATATTAGCAGTTGGTACAAGTGATTAGCTACGATTTGCAAAAAAACAACTCAAACGGAGAAACGAAACTCGAGATACGAACGAAACAAGATCGTTTACTAATCTAAACTAAACTCAAATTTTAAGTTGTCAAAATCTTGTTCAAGTTGGTTAACTAGAAAGAACAGATCGTTACGAAGATTTAGGCGCTAGTTTCATATAATTTGGACAAACGAGTAAAAAGTTACGCTAGTTCTAAGATTAGGGGCTAAATTGCGATAAAACTATTCGCGGATAGGTCCCTGGCAGAAAATAAAACTAAAAAGAAAAAAAAACTACCGCGCGAACGTTCGTTAATAGAACGAAACGAACGAACTCGTTCGTTAAAACGAACGAACAACGAACGTTTACTAAATAGCTAAAATAAAAACAAAAAACGATCTAACCCTAAAAACCGAGAAAAAACCAGAAAAATAACCGTTCGGACCAGCCGGTTCTTACCGATTCGCGTAGGAAAAACCGGCGGCGGCTCCGGTGAGATCGGATCGACGACGGCGGCGATTGCGTCGGCGATTGCGATGGCGGCAGCTCCTGCGGCGGCGCGGGGTGGCGGTGCGAGGTGGCGGTGGCGCGTCAAGCAACAAGCAGAAGCAGTGGCGCGGCAAACGGTGATGGCGCAGTAGGCGGCGGCGCGAAAGGCCTTGGGCGGTGGCTCGTCTTCGCGGCGGCGGCGGCTCGTGGTGAGGTGAGGAGGCGAGAGGGGGCGGCAGTGGAGGTATTTAAAGCCTGGGGGCGGCTCCCCGACTTGGGGTCCAACTCGGACCGGCTGCGGCGGCACGGACTCCGAGGAGTCTGGCGCCGTGACGCGTCACGTGCGGGGAAGGCGGTGGCCTGACGGGCCGGCTGGGCTTCGGCCCAGTTCGCCAGAAAAGTTTTTTTTATAATTTCGCCGCAGAGCAAAATCCTAATAAAATATAAAAACAATTCTAAAAATTTCAGAAACAATTTTCACTGTACAAACCTAATATTTAGGACAAGATGTACATTTTTCCGGACTAAAATGCAGTTTTCAAAAATGCAATTTTCTTCTAATTCAAATAAAATAGCAAATAAAATACGAATAAATTGATAATTTGATTTTAAAATTCTTTCTCCAATATTTCTCTTAGGTTGAAGAAGTCATATTATCTTCTCTCATTTATTTTTATTATTAGAAATAATTGGAGAGAAAATTATTAAAATCAAATTGATCCTCGTTTCAAATTTGAAATAAATTCAAAGATGAAATTTGTGAAACCTCCAACTCTCTCCTTGGGTCCTTGAGTTGCTTAAGATTTCTAGGATCACAACCAAAATGCAAAATGAAATATGATATGCATATGATGATCTATGTATGACATCCAAATTGAAAATTGGGATGTTACATTATTCACTTGTCATTGCACGAGAGTAAGGCAAAGGTATTAGGGATGCCGAGTCTCGAAATGAAAAATGAATTTACTTTATGTTGTCAGATAATAAATTCCTTGGAAAGTGTTGGTATGGAAGGCAACCGTGGATTCGGCTAGCCATGGAAAGTGAAACTATGGTGGAAAAAGGAATAAACTTTATTTTCTGTTTGGGAACCGCCTATGATATATCTAGCATGGAAAGTGTTTGGAGCTCTAAGTCGTTTTCCTTGGTATGAAAAGTATGCCTCTCAAAATGTTTTTATCTCTATATTTTTCGCTTTGAGCTCTGGCACCTCTACAAATCCCTACTTCCCTCTGCGAAGGGCATTTATTTTACTTTATGCAATTTTTATTCTGCGTCTCCATCTTCTCTTATAAAGCGCCAACTAGGGGGGCACTACGATCGTACTTGAGCATTGGGTGTAGCTAATATGCGAGTTTGTTTCATGAATGGATCAATGATTGAGCATGATGGGCTAGGGATAACTTATTTTAGCGTTGATATTCTGAAAGACATGGTTGCTTGTTGATATGCTTGAGTATTTAAGTCTCATGTCAAAACTAGACTATTGCTTTGAACCATATAAAAGTCCAAATGTCCATGCTATAAAGAAAAGAATATGATATGACATGTTAGGCAACATTCCACATCAAAAATTCTGTTTTTATAATTTACCTACTCGAGGACGAGGAGGAATTAAGCTTGGGGATGTTGATACGTATCCAACGTATCTATAATTTTTGATTGTTCCATGTTCTTATATTATCATTGTTGGATGTTTTACAATCATTTTATATCATTTTTTGGTACTAACCTATTGACATAGTGCCAAGAGCCAGTTGCCGTTTTCTGCATGTTTTTTACATCGCAGGAAATCAATACCAAACGGAGTCCAAATGCAACAAAACTTTTTGTGGATTTTTTTTGGACCAGAAGACATCCAATGGGCCAGAGAATCGCTTGGGGGTGCTCCGAGGGCAGCACAACCCACCAGGGTGCACCAGGAGGCCCAGGCGCGCCCTGGTGGGTTATGCCCACCTCGAGTGCCCCCTGAACCGACTCTTTGCTCTACAAATACCCCAACATTCCAGAAACCCTAGGGGAGTAGACGAAAATCAATTCCAGCTGCCGCAGAGTCCAGAACCACCAGATCCAATCTAGACACCATCACAGAGGGGTTCACCACTTCCATTGGTACCTCTCCGATGATGCGTGAGTAGTTCTTTGTAGACCTTCGGGTTCGTAGTTAGTAGCTAGATGGCTTCCTCTCTCTCGTTCGATTCTCAATACAATGGTCTCTTGGAGATCCATATGATGTAACTCTTTTTTGCGGTGTGTTTGTTGGGATCCGATGAACTTTGAGTTTATGATCAGATCTATCTTTTTGTCCATGAAAGTTATTTGAGTTTCTTTGATCTCTTATATGCATGATTGCTTATAGCCTCGTATTTCTCCTCTGATATTTGGGTTTTGTTTGGCCAACTTGATCTATTTATCTTGCAATGGGAAGAGGTGCTTTGTGATGGGTTCGATCTTACGGTGCTTGATCCCAGTGACAGAAAGGGAACCGACACGTATGTATCGTTGCTATTAAGGATAACAAGATGGGGTCTATTTCTACATAAATAGATCTTGTCTACATCATGTCATCATTCTTATTGCATTACTCCGTTTTTCCATGAACTTAATACACTAGATGCATGCTGGATAGCGATCGATGTGTGGAGTAATAGTAGTAGACGCAGGCAGGAGTCGGTCTACTAATCTTGGACGTGATGCCTATATAATGATCATTGCCTAGATATCATCATGATTATTTGAAGTTCTATCAATTGCCCAACAGTAATTTGTTCACCCACCGTTTGTTATTTTTCTCGAGAGAAGCCACTAGTGAAACCTACGGCCCCTTGGTCTCTTCTTCATTATATTTGCCTTTGCGATCTATTTTCCTTTGCTTTTATTTTCAGATCTATTAAACCAAAAATACAAAAAATACCTTGCTGCACTTTATTTTATTTGGCGTTTGATCTATCAATATTTACAACTCTCTCATGTCCGTTTGCCAATTTCTGGCACCGTTGTCCGAAAGGGATTGACAAACCCTTTTACCCGTCGGGTTGCGAGTATTTGTTATTTGTGTGCAGGTGCCATTCATGTAGTGTTGCGTGGTTCTCCTACTAGTTCGATAACCTTGGTCTCATCACTGAGGGAAATACCTACCGTCGTTGTGCTGCATCATCCCTTCCTCTTTGGGGAAATACCGACGTAGTTGAAGCATGCATCAGACCCCAAGTAGGATTCGGCCTACTTGGGGCACCCTCCTGGATTCAGCATACTTGGGGCACCCTCCCGGATTCGACCTACTTGCTATTTTTCTAGAGACAAGCCACTAGTGAAACATGTGGCCCCCGGGTCTCTTTCTCATATTATTTGCCTTTGCGATCTATTTTATTTGCCTTCTATTTTCAGATCTATTAAACCAAAAAATACAAAAAATACCTTGCTGCAATTTAATTTATTTGGCGTTCGATATATTAATATTTACAACTCTCTCATGTCCGTTTGCCTATCTTGGGCGCCGCTACCCGAAAGGGATTGACAACCCCTTTTACACGTCGGGTTGCAAGTATTTGTTATTTGTGTGCAGGTGCTGTTTATGTAGAATGCTTGGTTCTCCTACTCGTTCGATAACCTTGGTCTCATCACTGAAGAAAAGAACTACCGTCGTTGTGCCGCATCATCCCTTCCTCTTTGAGGAAATACCGACGTAGATTCAAGCCGCATCACCTATCACTATCAGATCTCATCCTTGCAAGTAACCGTGAAGGGATTGACAACCCCTTTATCATGTTGGGTGCAAGTATTTGTTTGTTTGTGCCGGTGCAATTATTGGAGACTTGTGTGTTCCTCGTACTGGATTGATACCTTGGTTCTTAACTAAGGGAAATGCTTATCTCTACTTTGCTGCATCACCCTTTCCTCTTTAAGGGAAAAACCAACGCAAGCTCAAGAAGTAGCGGAGTATTCAACCCAAATTTATTGATTCGACACAAGGGAAGCCAAAGAATATTTGCAAGTATTAGCTGTTGAGTTGTCAATTCAACCACACCCGTAGACTAAATATCTGCAGCAGAGTGATCAGTAGCACAGTAATATGGTAGTTTGGTAGCGATAGCAATAACAGTAATAGTAACGGTAACAGTAGCAGCAATAGTTTTGTAGCAATTGTGATAGTAGCAGCAAAGTAGTAAATTAGCGAAGATTATGAAAAGCTCTTAGGCATTGCATAGGCGATGGATAATTATGTTGGATGACATTCATCATGTAACAGTTATAACCTAGGGCGAAATAGAACTAGCTCCAATTCATCAACGCAATGTAGGCATCTATTCCGTATATAGTCATACGTGCTTGCGAAAAGAACTAGAGTCCGTTCGAGGCTCCGTATCGTAAAACGCGATGAAACTTCCTCTTTATTTTTTCTTGGGAAATATGAATTTTTAGGCTTGAGATTAGTGTCAGCGGAGCCTCGTGGGCCCCACGAGCCACCAGGGCTCACCTACTGGGTGGGCGCGCCCTAGTGCCTCATGGGCAGCAGGGCGCCCCCTCTAGTGGGCCTTTGCTCCCATATTTTTTTATTCCATAAAAATCTCAAAAAAGTTTCGTCCAATTCCGAGAACTTTTATTTCGGCACAAAAAAACAACACCATGGTAGTTGTCGTGAAAACAACGTTGTCTGGATTACTTTCATTGAAATCATGCAAATTAGAGTCCGAAACAAGAGCAAAAGTGTTTGGAAAAGTAGATACGACAAAGACGTATCACACCATGCCAAGTTTCATGATTTCCAGGTGAATTTTGGATTTATAGGAATTTAAAACCAAGTTTGTCAATGTTTTTAATCGAACCAGGAATGACTGCATCGCTGAGGGTTGCCTCGGTCCAGATGATGAAAAAGTCATGCCACCTCCTCCTGAAATGCTCATGCTAACTCATTGAAAACAACTGCTGATTTTCCAGAAGAAGTGGAAAAGAGAGCCAAGGCCAAGGACAAGAGTGATGCGGCAGTGAAGAAGTATTAAATTGAATAGAGAAATGTTGAGTTGACCCAGCAAGATGTTCAAGAGAAGAAGGATCGGGCCTCTGCCCAAAAGGAAAGAAAGGCAAGGAAGTCAGTTTCCCCTCGAGCTTCTCGAAAGAAATCCGTCGCTAGAAAATCCAAGAAGGCGGCTTCTCCCTCGTCTGATGAGTCCTCTGATGAAGATGTTGATGATCAAATACCCATGTATGATCAACAAGCTCTTCTTGACAAGCCATATCAAACTCCCTCACCAGTGAAAGTTTCACCCCCTGTAAGGATGTCACCAACGCTTGCAACCGCTCCAGTCTTAGATGAACCTTTGGGTTCTGTTGCCCCGTCTGTGAAGAGAAAGCTTCTGCTTCAGTCTGGAAAGCTAAAACCAGTGTTCCTGCTTGCAGAGAGGGACAAAGATATGACTTCGATCTTATGATTGATCTCATTGAAAGTGCTGCCTACAATGCAAAATCAGCTGATTTGAGCGTTTTAGGTCTTCCTTATGATGTTACCAAGCTGGTAACAAAACATTTCGCTGAACTGGGAAAGATTACCAAGAAGTTGAACCAAGCAGTCGAGGACAATAAAACCATCGAACAAATGAGATGAGATGCAAGCATTGAATTCGAAACGAAGGAGCTGAATAAGGAAATTGTTGGAATCACAAAAGCTCTCAGTGTGATGAGGAATGAGAAAATCGAATGACACTCACGGCCGAAGATGGAAGTATCTCAGTTGTGTGAACGAAGGAATGATGAGATGGAACGTCAGGAAAAACTTGCTCGGCGAAGAATAAAGGAGGAAAAGCGTCAGAAAGCAAAGGCAAGAGCAAGCAAACCAAAGGCAATCAAGGATCGCCGTATTCAAAATGTTGCAACTGATGCTCCAGTCGAATCAAGTGCACCTCCTCTGCAGCAGATACCACCATCCCCTCCTCACGAGGATGATCCCATGCAACAAGCTGAGCATGCGGTGGTTATCATTCCTACCTCAGTTGCTCAAGAGACTGATGTGATTGACATCTTTCTGAACAACCTTGATGAAGGAAATGTCCAGCCCGAGCAGCAAGCCCCTGAAGAGAAAATTGATGAAGAGATTGAGGTTGAGAAGGCAGTTTCATCGCCTCTGAAGGAAATGCAAGTTGCGCCATTCGGATCCAACAAGGAGGATGACAAAGTTGAGGGGGAGCAAAATGCTTCCCGAGGAAATACCACCCCGGTCACCTCATCTGGTGCCCCTACCCAGGTGGAGGTTGATCCTGCTCCTGCTTCTACTGCTTCGCAACGAGAACATGAAGAAAAGAAACCTGAAGAGACCATGGCTCATGAACAAGTTGTACCACCCGTTGTGCCCTAGGCAACCGAAGGAGAAGAAGTTGTAACCCAAGTTTCCGAAGAGGTAGTTGTCCCTCCCATTGTTGAAAGTCCACCGGAAGAAAAGGCCCTAGTGCCTGAAAGTCAGAATGCCTCCGAAGGAGTTCCGGCGAAGAAAAATGAAGGTCAGTCAAGTGCTCCCATGCCATCTGCTCCACTGAAGATGAAAAGGCCCCTTGCTCCACTCAAGCCCATCGATGAAAATGTGGTAGCACCTGATGATTCTTGGTCCATGGAAGTAAGCGATGAAGAAAATCTGAAGAATCCCCAGGAATCATTTCCATTGTTCCCTGCTGAGTATGGCTCAAATGGTCCTGCATTCAATGAGCAGCTTCATCTTTCAAAGCTAGCTTTCTTTGGAACCAGCCCGTATGAAGGAGAGAGAACTTCACTATCACCTAGATTTTGGACTGAAGAGCAGGATGTGTACCGTGCCCGGATTTTATTCGGAAATAATCGGATTTTCAATCACAAGATTCTGAACTTTGCTGAGCTCAAAGAGATACCCTGCTTCCACCATGCCATCGAGCATTTTGTGCATGCATTCTTAAAGGGATTTCTTCAATCATGGATGGAATCGAGAGGTAATCCATCAGTTCTATGCCACTTTGTACATCTCAGGAGAGCTTGGAGATAGCTCAACATGGATCCTCGAAGGGATGACCGGAAGGGAAAAGATCAAGTGTTCGGCAAATCAGTTTTTTGCTCTACTAAAATCTTCCTCGGTGTGAGTTTGAAAAAGGCCGTGAACACAGGCTGCACTACCGGGAAGTGTCCAAAGAACAACTTCACATGCTGATGGACCCCAATTTGGTTGGAGATGAATGCACTGATGTAGATCCTAAGAAGTTGGCCTATCAAAACAAAGTGATATTTTATGTGCTATGCAGTTCTCTCACGCCAACCAACAGACCAGATTCTATCAATGGCATCGTGGGAAATGCTCTTCTAGCCATCTCTCAAGGAATTCGGTTCGATATTCCAGATCTATTCATTTGCAATTTGGCTTGTGCTGCTAACAGCCCCCAATCATTGAAGCCATATGCCCCATGGATTATGTATGTGACTGAGCAGCTCATCGATGAAAAATTCTTCTACCCTTATGTTCCGAAAGTTTTCATGCCACCAGTACATGACACTCTCTGTATGGTGAAGGATATTGGCAAAGGAAAGGCTCTTGTTGATATTGCTGGTGCTGCGTCTACATCTGAAACTGCTCTGAAGGTAAAGAAAGCCAAGGTTGAAATCCCTCGTAATGAAAATCCATCTCTGTATGAAATCTACATTCGCACACAGCAAGCTCTGGAACGCCACATCAAACTCGATCGAAAAGAAAAGCTGGAGTTGATGACTGAGTTGAATTTGCTTCAGAATTATGCTCGCCAAACCCTTCTGCATGAGAAGGAGGCAAAGAAGCGCTCCTGGAATCTTCTAAGGCAACATTACTCTCGTAAGCAGCTGGCTGCCAAAGGCATCAAGAAGGACTATGACTACCTGGACTTATTTGATGTTCCTCAATTCCGAAGGCAAACTCTTGTGCTCCCTCAGCGTTCAGCTTCAACTAACTTGCTGTTTGACTAACCAGATGATGAAATTGAATACACGGCTGGAACACTCATCTACAGGTCAGATGTTCATCGCAACATTTCTTCTAAAGTCCATGCTGCTACTCCTGCTTCTGCCTCGACCATTCCTCGCTCTGCGAGTTCTGATTCGTCGAGCAGTTTCAATTTTGATTCTGAGGACACTCAGGCCGAGTACTTCCTCGTATGTGTTCTCTTTCTTTTTGACACTCGTTGAAAAAAAGGGGGAGAAGTACAACGAGTGATAGATGAACGGGGTATTTGCAGGGTGTTTTCATTCGCCATTTGATTTTCGCACTCAAACGTTTTGGTTTTCCCTCGAACAATTTGCTTGACAAACTTATCGCACCGCTTGTGGTGTTGAAATACTCGGTCGCCATGTAACGTTAATGACCCCCCCTCCCCCTACAATATTATTTTCTTCCAACTATCTATTTGCAGGTGCTATTGAAAGCTTTCTCCCTTGCAATGTTTTCCCTCGATTATTATCTATCGTGCAGGGAAAGTAATGGGTCTACAAGAAGAACAGGAAAACAATGAGTGATAGTACAAATAGGGATAAGTACATTGAGTGATAAATGTACATATTTGTTATGATTGGATATGCTATGATTATTATCCTTCATTATCTAACCTTGCAAGAAAAGATAGTCAGCTTCAGTCTAAAATTTCTTTGTAATGGAAAGCTATCTATATGACTGACAAAGTGTTTTTTCTCGCATATATCCCTCATTTCATCCTTATCGCAAGAAAACCACATCTGAAGCATATCCCTCTGAGCAATTTACTCATATTTATCTTCCTTTGTCCTTTCTCGAATATCTAACATGCTGGAAAATT
Organism: Aegilops speltoides; assembly: GCA_021437245.1. Lineage (NCBI taxonomy): Eukaryota > Viridiplantae > Streptophyta > Magnoliopsida > Poales > Poaceae > Aegilops > Aegilops speltoides. The sequence continues at coordinate 140,367,177 of CM038141.1, forward strand.
ACATCTCATGTGGATTACAATCGTGTTCTGAGAAAAACTTCATGAAATATCCTTCGTCACAAATCATTTCAAGGCATTCACTATTTCTATCTAATTCATTTCAAGATTGTGTGACAGGAACTATCTCAGACTCTATCGAGTGCATTGAAAGAATCTTTGAATGAGATCATAAGTCAATGTCACTCATACGAAGAATTACCTTGCTACCTCCCAATTTATCTTATGCTCTAATGCATACCTTCAGGGGGAGCGTGTTTTATCTTCGTAATTATCTCTCGTATTTTATTATCCTTCGCATTACATTACATTCATTAACTATCCTTCGATGTGATCTGTTTTGTCAACAATCGTTCAAAAAAGGGGAGATTGTTGGTGCAATATCTGCCTACCTGTGTTTTGGAGATTGTTGACAGAAACGGGTATAGACTGATTTGTTTGCTAGTGCATACAGAGAGAAATAGGTCCATACAGAACCGAAGAGAATGTTGTCTCCGGTGCCAAGTTTGATTAACTTCACTGAAGTATATCTGCATTTGCAGAGAAGAATGAGCTACATTTGTTGGAGACATGTAGACGAGAAGATTGATGTGAAGGAATTAACCCCTCGAACGTTTACTGCTGAAGCGAAGCATTTGGTTCGGTATTGTCGTCCGAAGAAATTGACTATAGCGAACTGAAGTCGAAGACAAATTTAAGACGCAGTATTCTTTTCGTCTTTCGTCTTTAGTTCATTTGAGTCATCGTACCTCCATACTATTAAGAGGGGTATAGGTTCTCGAAGCTTAGATCCGCTATGATGCTTAGCCAAAACCTATGAAAGTTGTGAGAGAAATCTCTTTGTGTTCCGAGCAAGTACTTGCCAGCAAGAGACTGTGATCTTCGCTGCGAGAGATTTGTCTCAGAGCGAGGAGTTAGCATTGCTTTCTCCACAAGTAATGTTACCATTGTGCTCAAAATCCGACCGTTGGACTCGTGTCATTCGGCCATTGGCTGCTTTCGATGTCCAATTTGGTCATTTCCCATCAGGGAAGGCTGCGGCTATAAATAACCACCCGCTCCAACATTGTTCGTTGGCTGCTCCGCTTGAGATTTCTGAGAAGATTAATTTGAGCAACCCCTCTCCGAGTGATCTGAGTTTAAGATCCACCGAGAGAAAAATCAAGAGCCCAAACTTAGACAGGGGTTTAGCATCACAGTAGTTCTAAGTCAGAGTTCTTGTACCTATTACTCTTGAGAGTTGCGCACTCTCTAGACGGACAGGTTTCCGCTCGAGTGTTGAAGAGTTGTTATCTTTACCGAGCTAGATCTTCAGCAAGCAAGAGTGATTGTGGTTTGCGAAGGTCGACCGAAGGTTTGGAGATCGCCAACAAGTATCTACCACGTGTGAAATCAACCAGAGTCTGATCAACTTTGAGTTGAAGGAGAATAGGGTGAAGAGAGTTTATCTTCCGTGTTAAGTCACAGCCCCTCGAACCAGACGTAGCCCTTTGGCAGAAGGGTGAACTGGTCTACCAAATCTCTCTGCCACCATCGAGCACCACTGATTCATTCTACTCTACTGCAATTCCTTCAGCGGTTTACTTTCATGCTCTATGTCGATAGTTTACCTGATCATTATCATATGTTGTATCCTTCATTTACATCGTTCATCTCTATTGTTTTGCATCAGTTATCATTGTGTTCATCATGTTGCTTTCTCATCACTTGTTTTTGATTCATCACTGTCATATTCCTCGGTTCATCTGTGATATCATACTATAGTTTTATTTCGCTGTGCATGTCATGTTTTATCTCATGTTACTTCATGTGGTTGTTTGTAGCATTACGAGCATTGTGGTCAAACCTGTGTTACTACATGCCCGTGCCATAATTGCTTCCTACGTCGATGAACATGGTCCCCAACATCATGTTTGATTGAGCTGTTTTCCTTCGTACCTTATTTTCATTGCTGTGTTTGGGATCACTTCAAAACTTTCGAAAGAAACTTTGAATCTCCGATTCACCCCCCCCCCCCTCTGATCGATATACTCTCGGTCCTAACAGACCTGACTCTGATACGGAGCCCGCCAATTCGTTTTTGCTTGATCCTTTGCACTCCCATCATTCATCCTGGTTCTCTTGGATCCCTCTTTGGACAAGTAGTAGCAAGAGACTCCCCCTTAATCGCTGCTACCGGGAGCCCCTCCTGTCCAACAACAGGTGGTGTAGCGCTGCTGCTATGTGGTGCTGGAAGGGCCACGAGCTCCTTCTTTTTCTTCTCATTCACATCAAGCATGTCTTGATCATAAACTGAGGAGGGATTCAGGCCTCCCCTGATCGGTTTTTACTTCAAAAAAATTGCTCTTTCTTACGTATCATCTCCAAGCGGCGAAGAAGCTCGTCTTCATCTAGATCATGTTCCTCTCCAACTGCGGCAAAGTCGTCATACTCCTGCTCAGAAAAAATCATCCTGATGTTGGTTGTTGTTACCTCCACCTCTGTTCGTGCCTCGTCCATGGCCTCCCGACCGCAAGAAACAAGTAGCCCTTAGGTCCTTGAAATAGAGCTTCGACGACAATGAACACCATCCCCACATTTAGTGTGCAGGTGCCCCAGCATGCCACATACGGTGCACCGGTCAGGTAAACGTTCATACTTCACCGCATAATCTGATGCTTGTTCTCTTTTACCATAGACACCGCATTCTTCACTGGTTTGCGAACACCCAACTTTACTCTGGCTCTATAAAAAATTCTCTGGCGCAGCAAAAACATATTCCCAACTTTAGATGCAAGGGGTTTCACCATAGAACTAAACCCATTAGGCCTTGTTCGGTTGCAGTGTATTTAATCCTCTAGTGGATTTAATACTCTAGAGGATTGGGTGACCCCCCACCCTACACCAAATCCGCTCAGGGACTAAATACATGTCACTATGCAATCCATGATGTATTCGGTTAATCCTCTACTGGAGTATCAATTAACAACAGGACTTTAGGTCGGCATCGCCAACGCCTTGCTGCAGGTAGAGAGAGAAAAGACAGTAGACAGGGGAGCAGGCACACACAGAGATTGAAAGAGAGAACCAACCTGAAGATCTCGTCGCCGGCTGCCTCCTCTTCTCCGGCATGAGGTGGCGGGGGAGATTGGATCGGCCGGGCTCCATGGTTGTTCTGGGTCGCCAACGAGCTCGTGCCTCTTCACCAGGTTATTGAGCTGACGGTTGAGGGGGGATGCACGTCGCCTCCATCTGCTCCGGTAGTGTCTCCGGCGCCCGCTCCGCCGAGAGAGAGAGAGAGAGAGAGAGAGAGAGAGAGAGAGAGAGACGCAGCATAACGTTTCGCACGATGGTTTGCTTCAACGGGGTGGGACGCGTGGGTCGTTTCCCGGCGGTTTCCATGGGGTTTGGGAGGGATTTGGTCCAGACCGGGTCTAACCGAAGGCTGTCATCAGCGAGACCGGGATTCGACCCAGGCGGGGGCGAAACCCGCGTGGATCGGCGGGGTTTGCGCCCAATCCCGGTGGGGGTGGGGCTAACCGAACATAGCCTTAGGCATATCATGGATTTGGATCCAAACCTTGAAATCCAGGTCAATGGATGATGGTTTGGAGAAGCCACCGTATTCAGCAAGAAGAACCGAGTTACCAATGAAAGTCCAAGGTCCACCAGCCATGACCTTGTTCCAATCTCTGAGGCAATAAAAATAGGTTGTAAATAGATTATTCCCTAACGATCTGAACTTCAGGGGGTGAGCGAGATTCCAGGTAGTGCACATGTTCTTAAAGAACCAAAACTCGTTGTATTCCTTCACCATGCAAAACCCTAATGATAGCTAGCCAACGAATTGAATCAAGAGGAGGTAGATCCTCCTTTTCAAAAATCACATCATCAAGGTCTTCCTCAGAAAGCCCTAACATGTTCATCATCTTCTCCAGATCATCCCTCTCACGTGAGCTTGATCCGAGCTTGATCCAAAAGCCATCACTTCCTTTGCAAGCCCTAGCAACAAACGGGAGTAAAAACTTTCTGAAACCACACACCCACGCCCACGAGAGAGAACCAACATGACTCCAAGGCTGGGTAGTGGTGCGAGGGTCACCCCTTAATCAGCCCGAGAGAAACTACCGGCGTTCTTGTGGTGGGACAAGGTCTCCATGTCGACGGGGGCGGCGGGAAAGAAAACCCTAACGAGAGGGAAATTTCCTACCCCATGGTGTTGGCATGCTATTTATTAGTTTACTTAGGTTTTTTTGTTATCTGAAAAAATAGAATAGCAGTTTTGTATACAAAAGGGGAGGGAGTACTCATGTGGAAGTTGGCCCATATTTTGTTTCCGTTTCTTTTGTTGGGAAAAAAAGCTACAGGATATTTTATTAGAAAAAAGGTGATGGGATTTGTATGGAAACTCGGGTTATGTTTGGATCCGAAGGAATTGATCTTGTTTGGATTTGTATGAATTGGCGTTTGATAACCACAAGTTGGTTCGCTACAAATCGAACGTCGGATTTTTAAGCATGACAAATCGAACGTCCTAGATGGGCAAATTATGTTGTCATGAGAATGACAATTTCATTTAGCAAGAGTATGGCAACTTCTAGCTAAAAAATGTTCGATTTGCCATGCTTAAAAATCTGACATCAGATTTTTGGAAGCTGCCTAGCCCGAGAGCCGAACTGGCTCTGGTCCGACTCTGCCTACATTATTCGAAATGACTTACCCGAAGGCAGATCACAAGAATTGTTCAGCAAACATAGAACTTCATTCCAGTACTTCAATTGCGTGCCTCCTTGTCTTTTTGTTTGTAATGCTTTGCATCTTTCCACACCCAGAGAAGCTCAAGCTCAGGTTCTTAAGGAACACTCACATTGAGCATCTACCCGGCTTAGACAAACGAACTGAAGGCGCTATTTTCTCAACACCTACCGCAATAGTCTCAAGAAATAAACTCTAGTAAGGCGGTCGCGGTTTCCACAACGTAAGAGAAGGTGCCCGCGCCTCTTGGCTGCCATGTTTGGAAGATCAAAGGATGTTACTCTGACTGAGGCTCTGACCAGTTCCTCTGGTAGCTAAAAAGAGACTTCCTTGGAAGAACTTATGCTCAGCAGTGTCATTCAGTACAACAGAGCTAACATATAGCAAATCCATATTGTGCTCGATCTGATTCAAAGGCAGCATGGTATGTTATATGTAGACTGGATACAATAATCTCCATGCTGAGCGTCTAAAAATGTCACTCCCAACAACATACACGACAAAGCATGATGTAACATTTTAATTACCTTGCAAGCAGTTCAGTACATAGGACTCAAGGCGCTAACAGGCAATTAGCTGGCATCACAACTGGATGCAGCGACTTTAGTCTGCAGTCCAGCTTTGCTCCACAACCTCGCGTACTTTACGGTTGTATTCCCGCTTGTTCTCGCTGAATAGGCGGGCGGCTTCTGAGTTGGCAGGTGAATTTGGGTTTGGGTCGCAAAGCAGTGACTGTAATAATTCAATGCCAGGTCAGATACACAACAACTTTGCCAATATAACAAGATAAATTGGATTGCTTGACAGATAAAAATGACTAGTGATTTTCACATTTGTTGTTTAGTATCTGCTGCATCTAAGTCACTCTCACTGAAGCAACAAAAGCAGGTACAAGGACTGGTACGTATGGTTATGTTCTTCTTTTTTAGATACTTATATTTCACCGTCATGGCTGTACATTGTACAGCAAGCCTATAAGCAGATGGTTTTACTATCTCCATTTACCGTTCATAACCAGCTACGTCAACAGGGAATGGGTACAGAAGTTAGCAATCTACTATTGGTAATTGATTTCTGGATTATTTCCCTGAGTGTACTGTTCCCTAAATCAAAACTTAAAACATACTCCCTCCGGTCCGGTGTGTAGGGCTCGTAGTGAAAATCTATTTGTTCCGAAACAGCTCAGGAGTAAGGCCCCGCAATCATTAATTAGCCTAATTAATCAGCATAGTTGGCGCTCTCTCCCCCCCTAGAATACTCCTGGGCTCACTCAGGTCCTTTTCCTCGGTGGTGTAAAACGGTTTCACGCATGCACATGTGAAAATGAATCTGCATGGATCGCTCACCTCCTCTTCCTGGTTGCGTTCGCATGGATCGCTCGCCTCTTGTTCCCAAAAGCTAAAACGCTCGCATCCTCTACATATAAAAGCGACACCGGCGATGATGGAAGGAGAAGGAGAGGGATGGACTTGGCCAGGTGATGCAAAATGGATTGAGAAAGTCACTGTTGTTGAGAATTGGGTGGAGTCTATGGAGATTGGAGATGCCGTGTTGGAGGAGGGTCAAGCCGTGGTCAAAGAGGAGGTTCATGCCGTCGTGGAGATGGAGGGTCATGCCATGGTGGAGGGCCATGCCGTGGTGGATGTGGAGGTAGATGCCGTGGTGGACGAGGACGGCCAAGGCGTGGTGGAAGAGGAGGTCCAAGTCGTGGTGGAAGAGGTTGGCCATGTCGTAGTGGAGGGCCAAGCCAAGGTTGATGACGCCGATGTCATTGAGCGTCGCCATGCACGATGTTGGCTGATTATGATCGTCATCGTGCATGCATGGACGAGTTGTTTGCCCGGATTGAAGTCATCCGCACCACTCGCTTGGTGCCCTCCGAACCCATCGCCGTGCTCTCTTCTACATGTGAAGCTTGCATATTTGCCCCGTTGCGCAACAAGTGTGGTGTGCAGGGAGCACTCGTTTTTTCTTTGCTATGGATGCAGGCTCTTGGTGTCAAAGGACTTGCGTCGTTGCGACGTGTGCAACAACCCTCTTCTTCCTCTCAACTATTGGCGCAAGGATTGTTCAATTACGGCGGGGCTTGATAAAGATGGCATATGCATTGCTTGCGGTCGCAACCCCTCCAATTATGTAGATGATGAAGAGGATGTGAAGTTTGTGCTGGATACCGAGGCTAATTAGGTTATGTATGCATGAAAATGGGTCATTCTAAGTTTGAGATTGTGTTTTGATCATGGCATAGCCCTCCACCATGGCATAGCCCTCCGTCTCCACCACGGCATGAACCTCCTCTTCAACCATGGCTTGACCCTCCTCCAACAGGGCATCTCCAATCTCCATAAGACTCCACCCAATTCTCAACAACAGTATCGACTTTCTTGATCCATCTTGCACCACCCGGCCAAGTCCATCCCTCTGCTTCTCCTTCCATCACCGCCGGTGTTGCTTTTATACGTAGAGGATGCGAGCGTTTCAGTGGGAAGCGGAGGCGAGCGATCCATGCGAATGCAACCAGGAAGAGGAGGCGAGAAATCCATTTAGATTCCTTTTCACATGTGCATGAGTGAAACTGTTTTACATCACCGGAAAAAATGGACTCGGGTGCGCCCAGGAGTTATTCTAGGGGAAGAGAGAGGGCCAGCTCCGCCGATTAATTAGGCTAATTAATGATTGCGGGCTAAATTTCTGAGTAGTTTCAGAACAAATAAATTTTCACTAGAATCCCTACACACCGGACCGCAGGGAGTAGTAGTTTCTACACGGAACAATTCACATGAATATCAAAGAAATATCAGTCAAGTTGGTGAGAATTAAAGAATCCTTGTTGGGTGGGTTTGCTCAGCATATTTCACGATAAAACTTCAAGTTGTAAGCAGCATGTTGCGAGAACTAGCGCTAGCAAGAATTGACTAGACTAATGATAGGGTGACATCTACCTGAATGGATGTCAATATAGCAGCTACATCATATATCGGGCTCCACTGGTTTTGGAGAATATCTAAACATATGCTTCCATCTGCATAAACTGCTTGCAATAAAACGATATGTTAGGAAATAAAATGAATGGGAGCGAAAACGTAATGCCACTATAAGGTTCTTGCAACCAGAGAATAATTACAGAAGACGCAAAAAAAAGGGTCACTTTAAACACTATGTACTCTCAAATATGCTGTAAAGGCTGCACGGCTATTGGTCACCATCTAGAATTCTAATTATAGTAAACTAAACGTCACTAATACTGACATAAGAAAAGAGAAAGGCAAATTTGTCAACTCAAAGAAGCATTAGTTGAATCTGTACAATTGCTATCACATTCAGTGTTCTGAAACCACTACAATGAAGCATATAGAGCCACAATTGAAGATTTCAGCATGTAGCAGGTAGGAACAGACCTTAATAAAATAGGAGAACGAAAACTTAAATCTCAGCAACTAGATCAACTTTGGATGAAAGTGATGCTAGCTTTTGGTATTTAATGTAAATCATTTTGATCAAATTAAATGGCTAGGATTAGTAGTTCCTGTTAACCTATTTTGTTGCAAGTTCGCGTTTCATATGTTCTCTTGGAAACCTATATTTACTTTGGAGTGCTACATCAATACTTTACTAAGATCCTAGACTTAAAGAAGAAGGAGATAACCCACACAATCAGTATTAACAAGGGCACAAAAGGCTTACTATTGGGATGAAACATTCGAGAAACAAACCGCACTGTAGGTGGCTTATTAGGATAATCTTCAGTAAACTGAAGTGTCAGCTTGAACGTACCTGACATAGTAAGCACAAAAGGCTTTACTGGTAACATGAAACCAATACATATTTCGTTTTAATAAACTACAAAATCCATGAACAAATATCATATATGACTAGATGACTCAACCCGAAAATTCAATACTGGTTCAGTTATAAACAAAAGGCTCAAAATTTAGTGAAAAAACATTAGAAATATGACAAGCAAGGACCAGAAAAGGAACATGAATAACAAACCCTAACTAACAGATGAGTTTAACATTAAATAATTAATCCATCAGTTAGAAACTTAGAATGCACTGTCATTTACAAGTATTTAAAACATTATCAAACTACTTTATCAAATGTTTACACCCCAAACTTTCATATCGAGAGAAATCTGAAATGGCATTGCTTCAGTGAATTAGTAGACGTAAAACATATGAAGAGTTTGAATGTAAATTTGACATGAAAAATAGCTAAAGATATCTGGTAAAGATGTAAAATGTTTGCTACATGTTCCTAGGCTGAACATCAACAAGAGAAAGTATCATGCAGATGAACCAGATGTTTTGGAGAGCTCAATAGAGCAGCATGAAGAAATAAGTGAAGTGTAGCCACGTCGATTTGGGTTCTTATTGGCACAGGAAGTAAATGGTAAGGTTCTTATTGGCACAGTAAGTAAATGGTAAGGTTCTTATTGGCACGGGAAGTAAATGGTTTCCTAGTTACATAAATTAACTGAGATATCAAGAAAGAAAACTACGTTAACATATTAATTATGTCAGGTACTGAAAACAGAGTAGAATGCATGATAACATGCTCATGAGTTTGTGATTATTCTCCCAACCACAATCTATAATAAACTTAAAGGCTATTAAATAAACTTACCACCATCCCAGGGAGTATCATCAGGACTGAAAAACAAGAGAACACCACATAAGGAGATGATACTTCAGTATGACTAACCTATATAAAGTATATATAAAATATAGAATCATGAAGCCGGCGTCTTACCCAAAAATTACAGCATTCCACAGCATTATATTGTTATCCTGAGGTGCACCACTTATGCCCGCAGGAGGATCCTGCATCAGTCGTTTGAAATCCCTCATCAGCCTCTTCCTTGCAGGGGTTGACATCGTCGCCTTCTGCAGAAACCATATCGCCAGATGACTTGAAAGGCAACGAAAGAAAAATCGTGAATTATATCCAATAGTGCTGCAGCATTAACAATTTTTTTTGCAAACCCACAGCTCGTTTTCCACAAATCTTATCTGCCTTCTATAAAAATATGGTACACAATTTGCGTATTCTCGAAGAAAAAAACTATTATTACCAACAAAGTTATGAGCTACTTTGACTACTCGTACGAATTATTCCAAAATTGTGCAATGTCTAAATAAACAGTAACTGTTAGTAATGATAGATGAACTTATGGGCATGTTCCCCTGATTTACTAACCACATGTTCATTTTTTGCAGGTGTTGCTAATAAGGGGAACCCTAGGAGGCTGATTTAAGGTGTTACACAAATTGCTCAGATTTTGATTTGATGCATAAAACATAAAGCATATGCAATTCCATAGTCTGTCAACCGAACAGGATTTAGTATTGAGATTCCATGGCCCAATTCAATGAGCTTCCAAACATGTGAATTCGTATTCATGTCCATTACAATTTTCGCTCCGAATTGGAAATGAAACCAATTCAATACGGAGGTCTCCAATACAGAAATCTGAACAAAGAGTTAATAAATAAGAACTAAATGAAATGGACAAAACATAAAAAGATATAAAACTGGGTCGTCGTGTTATTGAATGTAAGTTTGGCCCATAATAAATGGAGGTGAGCTGCAACAGAGTGCAAACAGGTGAAACAATTGCATTCAAAACAATCTTCCCAGTGAACATCAGAACCATCTCAATCCTACCCTTCGATCGACAATTCCACGTGTCTTCTGGGAGAATTCCCGTCGCTAAGCAATCTCAGGCAAGCACCACGCTGTATGTGCTCAGATGATTAATTTTCTCCTGACTGGAGTCAAGCTAATGCAAAAAGCAACTGTGCTTCGTCAGGCAAAACGGATCGATCAAGCTACGTCTAGAGCGCAGCGCAACTGCTCGCGTCATCCTACGCAATCACAAGTTAACGCCCAGACGAACGGAAGAATCAACGCAATTGCAGCCGATCGATCCACCAGATGGTAGACCAAGACCAATCGAGCAGAGCAGATACTGCGGATCATACCTCCGGCTCCGGGCGCCCCGGCAGATCCCGCGGGAATCGACTGCCGGACAACCAACGCCCCAGGCTCCACGGGCTATAGCATACTGCAGTGGAGTCGATCGGGTGGAGACGCCAGCGAACTAGACCGGATCGGGGTGCAGAAGGTTTGTTCGACAACGGGAAGGGGGCGGAGGGGAATGGATTTGGGGCGAAGCTTGGAAGATGGCAGGAGTGGACGACAAATCACGATCAAACCTAGACATATGGGCCGTGCCTGGCGGACCGGCCCACGGATACGCGAAACAAAAGGACCGGGTCGGCCTTCAGCCCGCCACGAAACAAGGCCGCCGATCCCTTTTTACGGATCCTGATCTTATCCCCTTGGATATGATATTATTTCTTTTAAGAAAGGATCTTGATGTGTCTAGACTAGGGTTGTGGGGACTTTCTCCACTACCCACATTCATGTGGGTCCCCATGTAGGTGGGCCTTGATAACCCATAAGTATATGGGGTCAACTATAGCTTTTTCGATAAGTAAGAGTGTCGAACCCAATGAGGAGCAGTAGAAAATGACAAGTGGTTTTCAGCAAGATAATGTCTGCAAGTGCTAAAATTGTAAGTAGCGGAGTAGTTTGGTAGCAAGATAATTTGTAACGGCAAGTAACGACAGTAGTAACAAAAGTGCAGTAAGGTAGGCCAATGCTTTTGAGGCAAAGGACAGGCCAAAACAGTCTCTTATGATAAGCAAAGTGTTCTTGAGGGTACAGGGGAATTTCATCTAGTCACTTTTATCACGTTGGCTTAATTCGTGTTTGCACTTTAATAATTTGATATATGGGTGGACCGGTGTTTAGGTGTTGTTCTTACTTGAACAAACCTCTTACTTATGATTAACCCTCTTGCAAGCATCCGCAACTACGAGAAAAGTATTAAGAATAAACTCTAACCATATCATTAAATTTTTGGATCCAATCGGTCCCTTACGGCATAAACTGGGTTTAAGTTTCTATCACTGTCGCAACCCATCATCTAATAACTACTCCACAATACATTCCGTTAGGCCCAAATATGGTGAAGTGTCATGTAGTCGACGTTCACATGACACCACTAAGAGAATATAACATACATATCATCAAAATATCGAACACATATCAAGTTCAAATGATTACTTGCAACATGATTTCTCCCGTGACCACATGAATGAAAGTAACTACTCACAAATGATAATATGCTCAAGATCAGAGGGGTATTAAATAGCATAATGGATCTGAACATGTAATCTTCCACCAAATAAACCATATAATAATCAACTACAAGATGTAATCAACCTACTAGTCATCCACAAGCACCAATCTATAGTTTTGGTACAAAGATTGAACACAAAAGATGAACTAGGATTTGAGAGGAGTTGGTGATGTTGAAGATGTTGATGAAGATATCCCTGCCCAAGATGGGAGAGTTGTTGGTGATGATGATGACGATAATTTCCCCCTCCGGGAGGGAAGTTCCCCCCTGCGGAATCGCTCCGACGGAGGGCAAAAGTGCTCATTCCCAAGTTCCGCCTCGAGGCGGCGGTGCTTCGTCCCGAAAGTCCTCCTCTTATTTTTTTTCTAGGTCAAAATGACTTATATACCAAAAGATGGACACCGAAAGTGGGCCGAGGAGGGCAAGACCCACCGTGGCGCTGGGGGCCTCTGGCGCGCCTGTGGGTTGTGCCCACCGGTGGCCCCTCTCGTACTTATTTGCTCCAATAATTCTTAAATATTCCATAAAAAATCCTCGGGAAGTTTCAGCTCATTTGGAGTTGCAGAATATGTAGCTTGACGTAGCTTTTTCAGGTCCAGATTTCCAGCTGCCAGAATTCTCCCCATTTGTGCATACTTTGCATATTATGAGAGAAAAGGCATTAGAATTACTCCAAAAACCATTATTATACAATAAAACAACATAAATAACAGTAGGAAAACATGATGCAAAATGGACGTATCAGTCCCCACTTCGGAACCTTTTAGAACCTTCCCAATACAATACCGAAAAAACTCAAACTTTTTTCGGAACCCGATAACAACTTTCCATATATAAATCTTTACCTCCGGACTATTCCGGAGCTCCTCGTGATATCCCGGATCCCATCCGGAACTCCAAACAACCTTCGGACTTTCCACTATTAATATCTCAATACTACCCGAACGTTAAGCGTGCGACCCTACGGGTTCGAGAATCATGTAGACATGACCGAGACTCCTCTCCGGTCAATAACAATAGCGGGACCTAGATGCCCATACTCAGTGCCGGAGCCAGGATTGGAGCAAGCCCCGGGCCCAAAAAAATTTGCCCCAAGGAAAAAAAATTAACGTCCATAAGGCTTTTAGCTACCATAAAAGAAACCCCATACAAAATATGTCTCAATTGCAAGAAAAATTTAGAATTTAAGCTCAATGCTTAATGGTACGACAAAATAGATAAAAATGTGTCAAGAACTACAAAGAACAGTATGTGATAAAAAAAAGGTACCAAATCAATGATTTTCTTCATCAGTGCGTCACATAACCTCATCATTGGTGGAAGAAGAGCCAACACCTTCAAGACATGAAAAGAAAATTTTCATAAGAGAAGGCATAGATATCAAGTGAAAGAATTATCATTGATACAAATATGAACTTACCACTTCGACGAGGTAAAAGCCCTTTGCGAGACCTATATGATTGAAATTGATATACAATATCATCATCGCTAGTACTTGCAAATATATCTCGCTCAATATAGTAAACCATCCTATAATTAAGCCAGTCATCACTCATCCTATTCCTCAACTCTGTCTTGATAATACTCATAGCTGAGAAAGCTCTTTCCACCGATGCGGTTGCAACAGGCAAAATTAATGCCAACTCAATGGGGCGATATATCAAATGGAAAACAATGTGTCTACCAGTCTGAACCATCTTCACAGCAAGATTACCAAGGTCATTACAACTCAAAAAATTTGGATTAGCTCTCACATCCGCAATGAATGTTTCAAGCTGATTTCTAAGGACAAACGAAATCTCATATGTGGAGAAATCATCAGTGTACATCTTAGCAAGTTCAACAAGTTTGTCTTCATCAAAAATAGCAAACGAGTTCCTTGGATCAAGACAAGCAATGTATCTTAACAATTGAGTAGATCTCTCAGCAAAGCGGTTATTTAACTCAATAATAACTTGGTCATGCACAACATTGAACAATTCATATCTGAAGCGATGATAATAAGTTACCATTTGACCGCCACGCCCCCTTGAACGACCTCGAGCTGGTATTGTATCATCCATGTTTGGCAATAGAATGCTATATTTAACACAAAATTCATTTGTCTCTTCCAAGAGCTGATCCCAACCATTTCTCTTATATCTTGAAGTTTCTGCAATGTGACCCCGATCAAACTCACTGCAAGAACAATGTTTTGGTCTTTCCCTTGCAAACATTGTGACAACTTATTAGTCTTGCCCAATAGTTTGATCCTTAGATGCAACATGAAAACAAATTCGAAGCTTTCCATCTGAGAAATCAAGCCACCTGATGTGCTTCTTTGTGCTAAATTTTCTGCATCATCATGAATGTTCTCTAACACTTGCAAAACAGATTTCCACATAGTTAGAAAGCGACACAAAGTTTTATGATGTGTGCCCCTCCGTGTATCCCCAGGTCGTACAAGGTTGGTTGCTTGGTTTTTCCCTCTTCCTGAAAAAATTTCCCCAGACTCCAATTGGCTTACAATATTGTCATGTTGTTGTTGAGCTAGTTCATCATGTCTCTTACAAGAAGCATTGACGGTGTTGGCAATCAAAGTTATGTGGTTAAAGAAATCCATTACAGAGGAACAACACTTGGCAACAGCAACAATCACTAACTGCAACTGATGGGCAAAGCAATGGATATAAAATGCATAAGGATTTTCATCTTGTATCAACTTTTGCAACCCACGAAATTGCCCTCTCATGTTAGAAGCTCCATCGTACCCTTGCCCTCTCAATTTAGACATAGATAAACCATGTTCAAGAAACATACCATCCAAAGCTGCCTTTAGAGAAGCTGCTCTTGTGTCACCAACATGCTTAATCTGAATAAACCTCTCGATCGTGTACCCATGACTGTTGACATACCTACATGAGACAAAGAGGCACAAGTAATCAACAACTAGGTGTTACTATTAGTAATGAACAAAACAACAATTAAAATAAAAAAAATACTAAGTTACTAACCTTAAAAGCATAATCATTTGCTCTTTTATAGATGCATCTCTGGACTCATCAACAAGTAAAGAAAATTCCCTATCTCCAATATCAGCAATAATGGATTTGGTGGTCTCTTCTGCACAAGCTTGGCACAATTGAAACTGTATCTCATGTGAAGTCATCAAATGGTTCCCGCCCGCCCTATCAAGCAGAGTCCTAGCAATTGGATCCTTCTTCTTATACCAACTCATCAACTCCAAAAAGTTGCCCCTATTATTTGAGCTTGAACTCTCATCATGACCACGAAAAGCATGACCTTGTAATAGAAGAAATCTAATAACACCCAAAATAATGATAATACGAGCTTTATAGTCTTCTTCACTCTTTTTGCTACCACGATCCATCACATGTGTCACACGTTGCCTTTGATTTTTGAAAGCCTCGTACTGTTGTCTAGCTTTATTGTGAGCACTATCATGTTTACCAACATGTGTATCAAGAACACTAGGTCCATCCTTCCAATTTCTAAATCCTACCCTTGTGAATGCCTCAATACCATAATTTTCCGCTCTTGGTTGCTTAAAAGGAAAGCAATAGAAACAAAAGGCTACTTCTTTAGCAACACTATATTCCAACCAATCGCCATGGTTCTTAAACCAATTAGCATGAAAGCTTCTTTTCTTTGAAGACTTTCCTTGGGGTGTTTTTTTATATTTATCATCAGTTGGTTGGCATAGACCCATATTTATATAAATCCTTCTAGCAGCATCTCTAATGTTTGGATCTAAGCTTTCAATTGGTTTCCTAAGACCAGGATCAGGTTCAATATCACCTTTACAGAATTGATCACGGGCATCAGCGGGATTACCAACATTGTTACTCTCCGGAGTTGACATTGCAGGTGGGTCGCTTGAAGTCGAAGGCGGTGGTCCCATTTCAATGGTATTTTTAGTTTCAGGTGTTGATTCAGCCCCCTCTGTCGCTTGATTCCCTCCATCTAAAATGATAGGTATGGACACGCTCGTTACAGACACCGGTGAAAAAAAATCTCTTCATCTTGTTTTTCTACAATATGAAATGAAATTGGCAATTGCATTAATTTCAGTTCAACAATACACTAGATATATGACTTGATACGCATACACACATTATTCCAATTAAGAGCAGTTTATATACACTGATACACACCGACGTTGTAGAACATGATACAAGCAGAAGCATCAGCTATCAAGGGAAACCGGAAAAGCATTAAAAAATACCAAGGTGGGGCAGTCAAGAAGCCATAGATTGGGCGAACAGCGCACTGCGCACATGAGGGATGTCCAGCGGTAGCCGAGACGGTAGCAAACGCCGGCGCCGGCGGCCGGAGTGAGCGCTGGAGTCTGGACTCTGCACTTGTGCAGATTGATCTTGCGTGTGTCGTGTTCGCGTTAGATCGGCGGCGGCCTCGCGATCGCTGGCGTCTCCTGAAGATTCGTGATGTGCGTGCGCCCGTCAGTTTCCTATTTTCCTGTTGCGCGTGCGTGAATTGGAGATCTCTTCGTGCTCTTTTTTTTCCGAGGGAAGTCTCCTTGTGCTCGTGCGTCTGTTTCAAGAGGTGAGACAACAAATGCCGCTCTGGGCCTTCATTTTACTGGGCTCTGCACCCCGGGCCTGCATAAAATCATACATATATAATAGGCTAGTAAAAATTCTATGCCCCTGCCCATACTGATTCCTACATATTCCACGAAGATCTTTATCGGTTGAACCACGATGTCAAGGATTCAGTTAATCCCGTATACAATTCCCTTTGTTCGGCGATATGTTACTTGCCCGAGATTCGATCGTTGGTATCTCCATACCTAGTTCAATCTCGTTACTGGCAAGTCTCTTTACCTGTTCCGTAATACAAGACCCCGTGACCAAACTCATTAGTCACATGCTTGCAAGCTTCTTGTGATGTTGTATTACCGAGAGGGCCCCGAGATACCTCTCTGTCATACGGAGTGACAAATCCCAGTCTTGATCCATGCCCACTCAATATACACCCTCGAAGATACCTATAGAGCATCTTTATAGTCACCCAGTTATGTTGTGACGATTGATACACACACATGGTACTCCTCCGGTGTTAGTGAGTTGGATGATCTCTTGGTCATAGGAACATATACTTGACATGCAGAAAACGATAGCAATAAACTTGATACGATCATACGCTACGTTCATAGTTTGGGTCTTATCCATCACATCATTCTCCTCATGATGTGATTCCGTTATCAAATGACAACTCATGTCTATGACTAGGAAACCATAGCCATCTTTGATCAACGAGCTAGCCCGGTAGAGGCTCACTAGGGACATGTTGTTGTCTATGCATCCACACATGTATTTGAGTTTCCAATCAATACAATTATAACATGGATAATAAACGATTATCATGAACGAGGAAATATAATAATAACCAGTTTATTATTGCCTGTAGGGCATATTTCCAATAGTCTCCCACTTGCACTAGAGTCAATAATATAGTATTACATGGTAATGAATCTAACACCGATAGAGTCCTGGTGTTGATCATGTTTTGCCCGTGGAAGAGGTTTAGTTAACGGATCCGCAACATTCAGATCCGTATGTACTTTGCAAATGTTTATGTACTCCTCCTTGATCGCATCACAGATGGAATTGAAGCGTCGATTTATGTGTCTGGTCCTCTTGTGAAACCTTGGTTCCTTGGCCAGAGCAATGGCACCAGTGTTGTCACAGAACATAGTCATTGGGTTCAGTGCACTGGGCACAACTCCAAGATCTGTCATGAATTGCTTCATCCAGACACCTTCCTTTGTTGCCTCTAAGGCAGCTATGTACTCCGCTTCGCATGTAGAATCAGCTACCACACTTTGCTTGGAACTGCACTAGCTTACTGCTCCCCCATTTAGAATATATATATATGTATCCGGTTTGACACTTAGAGTCATCTGGTTCAGTGTCAAAGCTTGCATTGACGTAACCCTTTACGACGAGCTCTTGATCACCTCCATAAACGAGAAACATTTCCTTAGTCTTTTTCAGGTACTTAAGGATATTCTTGACTGATGTCTAGTGTTCCACTCTTGGATCACTTTGAAACCTTCCGGCCATATTTATGGCAAGGCTGACATCTGGTCTTGTGCATAGCATCGCATACATGATAGAGCCTATGGCATAAACATAGGGGATGACACTCATCTTCTCTCTATCCTCAAAAGTCGATGGGCATTGAGTCTTACACAACTTCACACCTTGCAAAACAGGCAAGAACCCCTTCTTGGACTGTTCCATTTTGAACTTCTTCAAAATCTTATCAAGGTATGTGCTTTGTGAAAGTCCTATTAAGTGTCTCAATCTATCTCTATAGATCTTGATGCCTAATATGAAAGCAGCTTCTCTTGGGTCCTTCATTGATAAACTCTTGTTCAAATACTCCTTCACATTTTCCAAGAGTTCTATATTGTTTCCAATCAGCAATATGTCATCCACATATAATATTAGAAACGCTATAGAGCTCCCACTCAATTTCTTGTAAATACAAGCTTCTCCGTAAACTTGTATAAACCCAAACGCTTTGATCACCTCATCAGAGCAAAGATTCCAACTCCGAGATGCTTGCACCAATCCATAAATGGATCACTGGAGCTTGCATACTTTGTCAGCATTCTCTGGATTGACAAAACCTTCTGGTTGCATCATATACAACTCTTCCTTAAGGAAACCATTAAGGAACACTGTTTTGACATCCATCTGCCAGATTTCATGATCGAAAAATGCAGCTATTGCCAACATGATTCTGATGGACTTAAGCATCACTACGTGTGAGAAAGTCTCACCATAGTCAACTCTTTGAACTTGTGAAAACCCCTTTGCCACAAGTGGAGCTTTATAGACAGTGACATTACCGTCCGCGTCCATCTTCTTCTTGAAGATCCATTTATTCTGAATGGCCTTTCGCCCTTCAGGTAATACTTCCAAAGTCCATACTTTGTTTTCATACATGGATCCCATCTCGGATTTCATGGCCTCTAACCATTTGTTGGAATCCGGGCCCACCATCGCTTCTCCATAGCTCGTAGGTTCATCATTGTCCAACAACATGACCTCTAAGACAGGGTTACCATACCATTCAGGAGTAGTACGTATCCTTGTCGAACTACGAGGTTCAATAGTAACTTGATCCGAAACTTCATGATCACTATCATTAGCTTCCTCTTCAACTGACTTAGGTGCCATAGAAACATCTTTCTATGATGCGCTACTCTCTGGTTGAAGTGAAGGTTCAACAACCTCAACAAGTTCTATCTTTCTCCTACTCAATTCTTTGAGAAACTCTTTCTCAAGAAAGGACCTGTTCTTAGTGACAAACACTTTGCCCTCAGATCTGAGATAGAAGGTATACCCAATTGTCTCCTTTGGGTATCCTATGAAGACGCATTTGTCCGCTTTGGGTTCGAGCTTTTCTGGCTGAAGCCTTTTGACATAAGCATCGCAACCCCAAACCTTAAGAAATGACAGCTTAGGTTTCTTGCCAAACCATATAGTTCATACAGTGTCGTCTCTACGTACTTAAATGGTGCCCTATTTAAAGTGAATGTAGCTGTATCTAATGCATAACCCCAAAACGAGAGTGGCAGATCGGTAAGGGACATCATAGATCGCACCATATCCAATAAGGTACGATTACGACGTTCGGACACACCATTACGCTGTGGTGTTCCAGGTGGCGTCAGTTATGACATAATTCCACATTGTCTTAAGTGATTGCCAAACTCATAACTCAGATACTCTACCCTTCGATCATATCATAGGGATTTAATCTTCTTGTTACGATGATTCTCAACTTCACTCTGAAATTGCTTGAACTTTTCAAACGTTTCAAACTTATGCTTCATTAAGTAAATATACCCATATCTACTCAAATCATCGGTGAAGGTGAGAAAGTAACGATATGCACCGCGCGCGTCAACACCCATCGGACCGCACACATTAGTATGTATGATTTCCAACAAGTCACTTGCCTATTCCATTGTTCCAGTATGAGGCATGGTTCGCATGTGTCAAGTGTTCAAAATCAAAATCAAATGATTCCAAAAGTCCATCAGCATGGAGTTTCTTCATGCGCTTTACACCAATATGACCTAAGCAGCAGTGCCACAAGAAAGTGGTACTATCATTATCAACTCTACATCTTTTTGGCATCAATGTTATGAACATGTGTGTTATCACTATCGAGATTCAATAAGAATAAACCCCTCACATTGGGTGCATGACCATAAAAGATATTACTCATATAAATAGAACAACCATTATTCTCTGATTTAAATGAGTAATCGTCTCGCATTAAACAAGATCCAAATATAATGGTCATGCTCAACGCAGACACTAAATAACAATTATTCATGTTTATCACTAATCCCGATGGTAATCGAAGAGCGAGCGTGCAGATGGTGATCACATCAACCTTGGAACCATTTCCCATGTGCATCGTCACTTCGTCCTTCACCAGCCTTCATCTATTCCGTAGTTCCTGTTTGGAGTTGCAAATGTGAGCAACCGCACCGGTATCAAATACCTAGGCACTACAACAAGAGCTAGTAAGGTACACATCAATAACATGGATATCATATATACCTTTGTTAACGTTGGCTCCCTTCTTGTCGGCCAGATACTTGGGGCAATTCTGCTTCCAGTGGCCAGTTCCCTTGCAATAGAAACACTCATTTTCCAGCTTGGGTCCAGCCTTGGGTTTCTTCACGGGAGGAGCAACTGCTTTGCCACCCTTCTTGAAGTTTCCCTTATTTCCCTTGCTCTTCTTGAAACTAGTGGTTTTATTGACCAACAACACTTGGTGCTCCTTCTGGATGTCTGACTCAGCGACTTTCAGCATCACGAACAGCTCGGAGACTGACTTGTTCATCCCTTGCATGTTATAGTTAAACACAAAGCTCTTGTAGCTAGGTGGTAGCGATTGAAGAACTCTATCAGTGACCGCCTTAGGCGGGAGCTCAACTCCCAACTCAGCCAGACTGTTGTAATACCCAGACATTCCGAGTATGTGCTCACTGACAGAGCCATTCTCCTCCATTTTGCAGGCGTAGAACTTATCGAAGGTCTCATACCTCTCGATCCGGGCATTTTTCTCAAAAATAAACTTCAACTCCTAGAACATGTCATATGCTCCATGACATTCCAAACGCCTTTGAAGTCCCGGTTCTAAGCCATACAACATGGTGCACTGAACTATTGAGTAGTTATCAACACGCAACTACTAGGCGTTCACAACGTCCATAGTCGCTGGAGGGGGTGGCGCACCAAGCGGTGCATCAAGGACATAAGACTTTTGGGTAGCCATGAGGATAATCCTCAGATTACGAGCCTAGTCCACAAAGTTGCTTCCATCAACTTTTAGCTTAGCTTTCTCTAGGAACGCATTGAAATTCAGGGAAGCTACTGTGCGAGCCATTGATCTACAACATAATTTGCAAAGACAACTTAGACTATTGTTCAAGATAAAGAGTTTAATTAATCATACTCCCTCCATTTACTTATAAAAGGCCACTATGGAATATACTTTTTGCATCTATACAAGGCCACCAACAGTAATCAAGGCAAAATTAATGATATTGTTTCATACTAGCAACATGTTTAATTCTCACATGCATGCAGTCATAATGACAGTAAGCTACTTCCTCCACTTAGTTTTCTTGCATACATGAGGTGTATTAATGATCCCAGTAAATGAAAAGAAAAACTAACTTACAAAGATAGGCATTAAATTTTACATTGGTACTTGTAATCTGAGTTTGTGGCCTTGTATATAAATATGGAGGGAGTATTACCTAAGAACTCCCACTCAAATCAACATCCCTCTGGGTGTCCAAGTGTAACATGATCCAAATTCACCAACCCAAGTCAGATCATCACGTGAGATGAGATGGTTTAAATGGTGAACATCTCCATGTTGATCATATCTACTATATGAGTCATGTTTGACCTTTCGGTCTCTTGTGTTCCGAGGCCATGTCTGTACATGCTAGGCTCATCAAGTTTAACCCAAGTGTTCCACATGTGCAAAAACTAGCTTGCACCCATTGTATGCGAATGTAGAGTCTATCACACCCGGTCATCATGTGGTGCTTCGAAATGACGAACTTTCGCAACGGTGCACACTTGGGGAGAACACAATTTTATCTTGAAATTTTAGTGAGGGATCACCTTATAATGTTGCCGTCGTCCTAAGCAAAATAAGATGCATAAAAGGATTAACATCACATGCAAATCATAAGTGACATGATATGGCCATCATCTTGTGCTTTTGATCTCCATCTTCAAAGCACTGGCATGATCTCCATCGTCACTGGCATGACACCATGATCTCCATCATCGTGTAGCCATCGGGGTTATCATGCCAACCATGCTTCTACAACTATTGCTACCGCTTAGCGATAAAGTAAAGCATTACATAGCGCTTAATGATTGACACGTAGGTCATACAATAATTAAAGACAACCCTATGGCTCCTGTCGGTTTTCGTATTCATCTACATGCAAGTCTTGATAATCTATACAAAACATGATCATCTCATACATCAAATATATCTCATTATGTCCTTGGCCATATCATATCACAACATACCCCACAAAAAAAATTTAGACGCTCTCTACTTTGTTGTTGCGTGTTTTACGTGGCTGCTATGGGCAACTAGTAAGAACCATTCTTACCTACGCAAAACTACAGCGGTGATATACAAGTTGCTATTTAACCTTCTAAAAGAACCGCCTTTGTCGAATCCGATTCAACTAAGGTGGGGAGAGACAAATGTAACGCCCTCGATGCGGTTATATCTCCCACGTGTCGAAGCACGACTTAGAGGCATAACCGCATTGAAAGCAATGTCGCAAGTGAGGTAATCTTCACACAACCCATGTAATACATAAGGGAAAGAGATACATAGTTGGCTTACAATCGCCACTTCATACAATTACATGAATAAAGCATTACATCATCCAGATACAATCAAGGTCCGACTACGGAACCAAAATAAAAGAAGAACCCCAAATGCGACAAACGGTCCCCGATCGACCCCAACTGGGCTCCACTACTGAACAACTAGAACGAAACAACACACAGGGCAAGATCTTCATCGAGCTCCTCCTTGAGCTTGGATGTGTCACCTGCTCGGTAACATAGGCACCTGCAAACTGGTTTTGGAAGTATCTGGTGAGCCACGAGGACTCAGCAATCCCATTACCATGGGTATCAAGACTAGCAAAGCTTAATGGGAAAGGAAGGGTAAAGTGGTGAGGTTGCAGCAGCGACTAAGCAAGTATGGTGGCTAACATACGCAAATAAGAGCGAGAAGAGAACAAGCGGAACGGTCGTGAAGCTAGCAATAATCAAGAGGTGATCCTGAACACCTACTTACGTCAAACATAACACAGAAACCATGTTCACTTCCCGGACTCCGCCGAGAAGAGACCATCACGGCTACACACTCGGTTGATGCGTTTTAATTCGGATCAAGTGTCAAGTTGTCTACAACCGGACATTAACAAATTCCCATCTGCCACATAACCGCGGCACGGCTCTCGAAAGTTTAAACCCTGTAGGGTGTCCCAACAAGCCCATGACAAGCTCTCGCGATCATCGAAGAATAGACCTTCACCGGGAAGACCCGATCGGTCTCGGAATCCGGTACATCAAGACATTTCGACAATGGTAAAACAAGACCAGCAAAGCCGCCCGATCGCCGACAATCCCGATAGGAGCTGCACATATCTCGTTCTCGAGGCAACACCGGATAAGCGAAGCGTCTGAGAACCGACGTAACCCAAGTTGCCAAGGGATGGTCCCGACGGTGCTCTAGTTTGGACCAACGCTAGACAAGCAACGGCCCGGGGGCTATAAAAGATGACCCTCGAGAGAGCGACTCCCAAGGGAAAAGTAGGTGGTGGTGAGGCAAATGGTAAAAGGCAATGTTGGGCCTTCTTTGGACAAGTTTTATTCAAAGCGAACTGTCAAGGGGTCCCATAAATCACCCGACCGCGTTAGGAGCATAAAATCTGGGAACATAACACCGGTATGACGGAAACTAGGGCGGCAAGAGTGGAACAAAACACCGGGCATAAGGCTGAGCCTTCCACCCTTTACCAAGTATATAGATGCATTAATAATATAAGAGATATTGTGATATCCCAACATAAACCCATCCCACCATGGAGAAATCTTCAACTTCACCTGCAACTAGCAACGCTATAAGAGGGGCTGAGCAAAGCGGTAACATAGCCAAACAGTGGTTTGCATAGGAAAGGTGTCAAAGGTTAGGGGTTCATGGCAATATGGGATGGCTGGACAAACAGGTAATAGGTAGCGCAGCATAGCGAAAGAACGAGGCAACTAGCATAGCAATGATAGTAGTGAGATCCAGGGTAGCGGTCATCTTGCCTGAAATCCCGCAAGGAAGAAGAACGAGTCCATGAAGAAGATGAAACCACGAAGACGAACCACACGAAGACGAACGAATCCTCACGAACGCAACGCAACAGGAACTAACAAGAAGAAGCACACAACAAGGTAAACACACCACACATGAACAAGACATGATGCAAACAAGCATGATGCATGACCAAGCTACATGAAGCTACTCATGGCAAGAGATGATGCACACAAGATCAACACATCAAGGCAAGTTTAAATAAGGCCGGAAACAACATATAACAATTCCGGTAAGTCCTCATATGCATATTTTGAAATTAGTCCAGAACTGAATAAACCTTATGTTGAAGTTGTTAAACAGCAAGTTAAAGATCACCAAGATGATCTACACGAAATTCTAGTCAAGTTACATATAAAGTTCATTAGATTCGGAGCTACGGCCTAGAAGATATGAGCAAAACAAGTTAAACATGGCATTGATGCAAAATGCACCCAAACATCAAGCAAACACCTCAAAACAAGGATGCAACATGATAATATGAAGCTACATGCAAAAACAAGCAAGTTTCATATAGAGCACACTCAAAACGGAGCAACGGTGCAACACACACACACTATACAAGTTATAGCAACCATCTGTCCAAAACAGCAACTAGGCATCTTACAAGCATCAAAACAACATGCTACAGCACCCCAGCATAATAACAAAAGGCATGGACATGAAGTACACGTAAAGCATAACAAAACATGAACACTGAGCTATCTCCAGAAACAACTAGAACATGCTCAAAATGACATGGAGATATTGCAAGTAATAACAATTTCAGACTTTAGCAGAAATAACATCAAGTTGCAATGTTTAGAGCTATCAAACAACATGTTACAGGAACTTATCATGGCAAACAAAGGCATGGCATGATTCTACTCAAAGCATATATCAATAGTCCCTTACTGACCATGAGCCAAAAAGGCACGGAAAAATATGATGGCACCCATGTAAACATGGCAAGTTTTATTACAGATTTAAACATGGCAGGAACAACGATTAGTAGGCATGTTCGTGAGCTCGAACCAATCACTACAGAGCAATACATGGCATGGCAAGGCAACCAACAGTAAGAAGGCATGTTTATGAAGCTAAGCATGGCAAGAGCAAGGTCATAGGATACACGGATCAACTACAACGACCTCGTGAAAATTGAATCTCATGCAAACAATCTGTCAGGAAACATTTTCAAGCAACTTTGGAGCAAGAAATGAACATGTTCCAGCAGGCTATAATTGCAACCAAGAGCATGAATGGATAGAGAAATACATGTATATCAAAACATGTTTATAGAGCATCTCCAGATTATGCATAGAATGATTACTAGAAGCATGTTAACATGGCATCAAAATATAACAGAATCTGCCAGGAAAACAACAACAGCAACTACCCTACTTTACAAGCTTGATACACTCAGCACACAACTCACAAAAATACATGGTCAACACCTCTGGAAATATGGCATGGCATATTTCAACATTCATGTAGAGCTCACACTCATAGGATGCACACA
This sequence comes from Aegilops speltoides, assembly GCA_021437245.1. Lineage (NCBI taxonomy): Eukaryota > Viridiplantae > Streptophyta > Magnoliopsida > Poales > Poaceae > Aegilops > Aegilops speltoides. Next base: position 140,393,090 of record CM038141.1, read on the forward strand.
CAAATCATGGCAAAAATGACAAAAGAGCTCGAGCTGATAAGATTCTGGAACTAACGATCTGAAGCCTTCTTCCAACAGCATTTCGGGCATCAAGATGAGCTCAAATGCAAATTATGCAATGGAATGAAATGATGTACTCGTCGAGGCGAACAATTTTACATATTATACGCGCAAAACGGAGCTACGAATGCAGAGATGTGATGGCATGAACATGGCATGAAAATTACTGAAATCTGGGACTTAGCAGTTTTCTGAAAAAAAACAGATCGAGCGCAAAATAACTATAAGTCGCACGGGCGCGGGATAGGGGCTGCTCACCCACGGCTTCGGCCCGATTCGCGAGGAGGCCAGGCGGGCGAGAGATGGGCCAGCCGGCCTGGATCTGGGCAGACGGAGAGGTGTCGGATCGGGCTCCTCCGATCCCGCAGACGACGGCAGCGCAAGCGCAGCGTCGGATCCGGCGGCTGGGCGGCGGCCGAGCGGCGCTGGTGGTGAGGCGAGGGCCGACGGCGGGAGGAGGCGGCGCCGCCTTGCGAGGAGGCGGCGGCGGCGGCTTCATGGCCGGCGAGGAAGCAGGCAGCCTTGGCCGGCGAGGCGGCGCGCGCGGCAGCGGGCGCCGAGATAAAGGCGGCAGGCGCAGCGCGCGGAGCAGGCGGCGGGTCCGCAGGCAGCAGCAGGACACGGCGGCGCAACCGCAGCGGCAGCGCTGAAAAGCCCGGCGCCGAGGAGGCGGCGGTCCGGCGGTCGGAGCGGAGGCGAGGCCGAGGCGCGGCCGGCGGCGGCAAGACACGGCCCGTCTGGGCTCAGATGGGCCCATGGGCCAGCAGCGATGGTGAGAGGCGGCGGCAGTGGCGGCGGCGGTTGGCTGAGGAGGCGGGAGGTGGCGTGGCAGGCCGTGATTGGCGGGCGAGGTGGCAGCGGACATGTCCGGCTTAGGCGGACGTGTCCGTGGCGAGATGAAAATGGCTAGGGTTACCGCGAATTTGGAGGGGAGGTGTTTATATAGGTAGAGGAGCTAGGAGTGTCCAAATGAGGAGCGGTTTTGACCACGCGATCGTGATCGAACGACCGAGAGCATGGAGAGGAGTTTGGTGGGTTTTGGGCCACTTTGGAAGGGGTGTTGGGCTGCAACTCAAAGAGGGCTTTGCGGTTACCCGGTTAACCGTTGGAGTACCAAACGACCTCCAAATGACACGAAACTTGACAGGCGGTCTACCGGTGCTATACCAAGGCCGCTTGACAAACCTCGGGCCATTCCGAGAAAGTTTAACACTCGCTCACAACAAGAGAGAAGAAGGGGACGCCGGATGACATAGGAGTGCCGGATTGCAAAAGCATAACGGGAAAATGCTCGGATGCATGAGACGAACACGTATGCAAAATGAAATGCACATGATGACATGATATGAAATGCAGATGATGACATGGCAAATGCAACACGCAAGCAAATGACATGGCAACGACGGCGAATAACTGACAGACACCTGGCGCAACGGATCCGGGGAGTTACAACACTCCACCACTACGAGAGGATCTCGTCCCGAGATCTAGGATGGCACCGGAGGGAAAACGGAAGAGGAAGAGAAGAGGTAAAACTAAGTTGCTTCCTTGACGAACGAGTGAAACCATGAACCTTGATAGGTTGAGCAAAACAAAAGAAAGAAAACCACGAAGATGAACAATGTTGAAAACACTCCGTTAGGAAAGAGGAGCAAGGGATACAACGAGAACCAAGAGGTTTAGTGATAAGATAGATATTGAAACCACTCCGGTTAAAACTAGATAGAGAAGGAATAAGATTGATATAATTTGGGCAGCACTCCGACTGAAAGAGGAAGGAAAACTTGATAAGATGAAAAACACTTGAAGAGATGACACAACACTCCGATTAATGTATAAGCAAGAAAAGAACATGATCCTCACAATTCGAGATGATGAGTGAAGAGAGCAACATCACCAAGCCTCCGGAAGAATGAAAAGAAGATAGATCATTGGAATAAAAGAACGGAGAAGAAAATGACATCTTCTGCCACGATTGAATTTGGAAAGCATCCTTGCAAAGAAGAATCGAACGGAGTTGTTGGAAAATCAACAACTAGAATCACAAGCTTGTTGTGGGCTTATGGCAAACATCTCAAAATGATGAGGTGACAACCGGCCACTAATGGAAACAATTGATTGGTTGAGATCAATGAAGATAAGAGAAACTTCTTCCACCAAGTGAATAGAGAGCAAGCTTGGGTCATGTATAATCACCACAAATAGCAATATTCCTTAGGGAAGGCTGTAGGTAAAATATGACACAAGATAACTCCAACGAAGAGGTTAATGGATTTAAAATACCTCATTCTTGACAACATGTGAATCATGAAACATGAAGGAAATTGTCAAGAGTGACATAACACCACCTCAAAAGATAAGGTAGAAAGAATTGCACTTTGGAATGCAAGAAGAAGAATACTTGAGCTCCTCAAAACAAAACATGTGTTGAACACCATGTTTATTTTAGAGTAAAGCTTGGCGGATCTTAGCTCCGAGAGAAATCTTGAAGAACAGTTGAAAAATGAAAAGAATCCTTGACGAACCACCATGTAGAGCCTCCATGAAGAACTCCGGTAAACAAAAGGGTGATAGAAAGAAAGAGAAGTTGAAAACACAAGGTGAAACCTTGCAATGATTTAGATGGGTCTCCGTGATAATTAGAGCTTGGAACTCTGGGAAAAAGAGAAGATGAAACAAATGAAACCGAGAATTTTAAGGGCCTCCGGAATAAAGAATTAAACACTTGGATGAACAAGAATAAGAATTATGTTATGCTTATCCTTCACCAATTAAATTGATGACAAACAACGGATTTGGCATACTACTTATTCCTGTAGAAAGGATTAAAAGAGATATATCAAAACTTGAGAAGGTCTTCAGCGAACCACCGGTAGGATTGAAACAACAAATGAATTGATATGATGAACAAGGAAGAGAGATCTTGAAAGAACCACCGTAAGAATTGAAAATGATCGAAGCAAAGGCACAATTCACCGGGAAGAATTAGCAAATGAACGAAGGTGCTTGAGACAAACTAGATGCATGAGAACAAAGAGATCAAGAACTGATTAGAGGATATTCGATTGATGCACCGCAAGATAGGAGAATGATAATCGACAGTGAGAATGAATAAACCTGAATTGATGGACTCGGATGACAAACCGAGAAGACTCTTGAATATCTCCTGATGGGTGAAAAAGATTCTCACAATCGAAAACAATTATGAGAGGATTGCAATAAGCTAGCACCATGAATCTTGAAGAGAATAGATCAAGATTAAAGAGAAGCTCTTCTTCGGTCTTCAAATGATGAGAATGACAACGAGAAACACCACCAAGAATTATTGAGGCACACCGGAAGAATCAAAAAGCGAAGAGGTTGATCCAACTATGAAAAGAATTTGAAAGATCTTGGAGAAAAGCATTTGACTGATGAAAATTCATTCTTACGTCAAACTTGGAGAAGAATTTAGGATAGCTTTGGGAAAATAGAAGAGTCAGGTAAGATCTTGGGAAAAGACCTGTGGGTTAGGGCCCACTCAAAAGGAAACACCGTTGAAAATGATTGCTTGAAAGGGAGGTTGCACCGGTTGATTTAAATGGCTTGAATGAGATAGCAATCTCGAAAGAGCTTGAACGAATGCAGAGTGGAAACACGAATCTTCGAGATATCTTGAGCACTCCGGAATAAAAAATAGCGAGAAGTAGAATGATAATGGGGTGCACCGGTATGAGAAGACATTGAAATGAGGAAAAAGGTATGATCACCAAAACTTGACTTGAATCCACCGGAGAAGAGAAAAGGTATGAGGAATGACGAACTAATAGAACATCTTCTTGAAAACCATCGGTAAGAACATTGACGGAAAAGAATGGAGAAACTTCACATGAATAAATGGATACTTGATTAAGAAATCTTAGTCCTTGAAGAAAAGGGGTGGGAGGGTGGGTAAAAAACAAAGACAACTTGGGATGAATGAAACAAACACCGTTGAGAAGAAATGATAATTGGTCTTACGTGTGGGAAAAATGATGAGATCCACTTGAAGAGAAGCACACCGGTTGGAAAGGAGTTGACATGACAAAATCAATGATCAAAAGGATTAGTATTCACATAGAAATATGAGAACACCATTTAGGAAAGGTATGGATTCAACACTTGACATTGAAGCAACTCGAATACCACAACTCAAAACAAAAACAAAGGACTGGCTTGTAGAATAAGCCGGAACAAACATATGATAGAGATTTCGTCCGAAGTTTTCGTGGTGGGGCCTACACGGGCTCAATCGTACAGCACCATCATGTACAAGGCGAGGCACATGACATACGAAGCGTCCCAGTCGGCATAGCCAAGGACTCTTTAAGACACAACGAGACCACTGTAAAACCAACCGTGAATAGGCGGACCACTAGACGTCGAACCCCAATTTCATATCATACATCCGTCGGAAAGATATCCTAAGAGCTACTTGAATTCCCACCTATGAAACTCCCGAAACTTTCCGGTTATGCAATCAGGTGTTGGGGATCAGGGAGCAATATATCTCACCCAAACTAACAATCCCTACATCCAATTTGTATCCATCCGTCAACACATAACCAAGAAACCTTCGAAATCGTGTACCTCAACCTTGAAAAGCATCCGTTATGCGAGTCATGGCAATACTCCGTACTCACCTCGATCTTTGGGTTAGCGGGGTTATCTCACCAACAAGCGCATAAAAGAGATTTTCGATGTCGGCGTACTAAACTCGGTATTCGAATCTGCAACGATAAAATTATGACGACAACACCTCGGAGCTCAACTCCCGGGACACCGCCACAACCCCTAAATGTCGAGGCAACCAAGACAATGTTGTCATCATAAAACCATCGAACGATTCTAAGATACCAGCGTGATCCTAAAAATTTTTTAGTGAAATTTAAGAAGAGAAGAGTCAAAACTCTACGTCAGGATACCTCACCAGAAGGTCGAAGGGACTGAGGAGTAAAAAGTATTCCTAACTCTCCGATATATATAATCCTAAATGACTCAAAACATTTTTCTAGACACAACTCGGCCACTAAAAACGATCAAGCAATGGGGCTCCTAAGGTCGGGGAAGGCTCTGATACCAACTTGTAACGCCCCGGACACACCCGCCGGTGGTCGTTACTCCTGGCGGGATCTAGACTGGCCCCACAGATCAATACTAGTCTTTTCTGCGCACTTTGTCCTCACTCGTGCGCACCAGAGCAACTTCGGTCGGTCACCCATCCTGAAACTACTCCAAGCTGAGCACGCTTAACTTTGGAGTTCTTTCCAATGGGCTCCCGTAAAAGAAGAATTCCTTATTGATATGAGTAGTCTATCATCCCTAATAAGCCAGGCTATTACATACACCCCCACTCAGAGGAACCGACGTCCTCGTCGGGCCACATGAACGTTCCCTCTTGGCACAACCGTCTGTGCATCCAGTCCGGTACATGTGCCATGCCGTGTGCCACGACGGGTCACAAACGTCATGGACAACATGACCGCGCACCTGTCCGCAACCATCCGTGTATCGCGAGGTCGGCTCGATACCAACTTAGCGCCCTCGATGCGGTTATATCTCCCGTGTCGAAGCACGAGTTAGAGGCATAACCGCATTGAAAGCAATGTCGCAAGTGAGGTAATCTTCACACAACCCATGTAATACATAAGGGAAAGAGATACATAGTTGGCTTACAATCGCCACTTCATACAATTACATGAATAAAGCATTACATCATCCAGATACAATCAAGGTCCGACTACGGAACCAAAATAAAAGAAGAACCCCAAATGCGACAAACAGTCCCCGATCGACCCCAACTGGGCTCCACTACTGAACAACTAGAACGAAACAACACACAGGGCAAGATCTTCATCGAGCTCCTCCTTGAGCTTGGATGTGTCACCTTTCATTAACATAGGCACCTGCAAACTGGTTTTGGAAGTATCTGGTGAGCCACGAGGACTCAGCAATCCCATTACCATGGGTATCAAGACTAGCAAAGCTTAATGGGAAAGGAAGGGTAAAGTGGTGAGGTTGCAGCAGCGACTAAGCAAGTATGGTGGCTAACATACGCAAATAAGAGCGAGAAGAGAACAAGCGGAACGGTCGTGAAGCTAGCAATGATCAAGAGGTGATCCTAAACACCTACTTACGTCAAACATAACACAGAAACCGTGTTCACTTCCCGGACTCCACCGAGAAGAGACCATCACGGCTACACACTCGGTTGATGCGTTTTAATTCGGATCAAGTGTCAAGTTGTCTACAACCGGACATTAACAAATTCCCATCTACCACATAACCGCGGGCACGGCTCTCGAAAGTTTAAACCTGCAGGGGTGTCCCAACAGCCCATGACAAGCTCTCGCGATCATCGAAGAATAGACCTTCACCCAGAAGACCCGATCGGTCTCGGAATCCGGTACATCAAGACATTTCGACAATGGTAAAACAAGACCAGCAAAGCCGCCCGATCGCCGACAATCCCGATAGGAGCTGCACATATCTCGTTCTCGAGGCAACACCGGATAAGCGAAGCGTCAGAACCGACGTAACCCAAGTTGCCAAGGGATGGTCCCATACGGTGCTCTAGTTTGGACCAACGCTTAGACAAGCACCGCCCGGGGCTATAAAAGATGACCCGAGAGAGCGACTCCCAAGGGAAAAGTAGGTGGTGGTGAGGCAAATGGTAAAAGGCAATGTTGGGCCTTCTTTGGACAAGTTTTATTCAAAGCGAACTGTCGGGGGTCCCATAAATCACCCGACCGCGTTAGGAACGCAAAATCCGGGAACATAACACCGGTATGACGGAAACTAGGGCGGCAAGTGGAACAAAACACCAGGCATAAGGCTGAGCCTTCCACCCTTTACCAAGTATATAGATGCATTAATAATATAAGAGATATTGTGATATCCCAACATAAACCCTGTCCACCATGGAGAAATCTTCAACTTCACCTGCAACTAGCAACGCTATAAGAGGGGCTGAGCAAAGCGGTAACATAGCCAAACAGTGGTTTGCATAGGAAAGGTGTCAAAGGTTAGGGGTTCATGGCAATATGGGATGGCTGGACAAACAGGTAATAGGTAGCGCAGCATAGCGAAAGAACGAGGCAACTAGCATAGCAATGATAGTAGTGAGATCCAGGGTAGCGGTCATCTTGCCTGAAATCCTGCAAGGAAGAAGAACGAGTCCATGAAGAAGATGAAACCACGAAGACGAACCACACGAAGATGAACGAATCCTCACGAACGCAACGCAACAGGAACTAACAAGAAGAAGCACACAACAAGGTAAACACACCACACATGAACAAGACATGATGCACAACAAGCATGATGCATGACCAAGCTACATGAAGCTACTCATGGCAAGAGATGATGCACACAAGATCAACACATCAAGGCAAGTTTAAATAAGGCCGGAAACAACATATAACAATTCCGGTAAGTCCTCATATGCATATTTTGAAATTGGTCCAGAACTGAATAAACCTTATGTTGAAGTTGTTAAACAGCAAGTTAAAGATCACCAAGATGATCTACACGAAATTCTAGTCAAGTTACATATAAAGTTCATTAGATTCGGAGCTACGGCCTAGAAGATATGAGCAAAACAAGTTAAACATGGCATTGATGCAAAATGCACCCAAACATCAAGCAAACACCTCAAAACAAGGATGCAACATGATAATATGAAGCTACATGCAAAAACAAGCAAGTTTCATATAGAGCACACTCAAAAGCGAACAGCGGTGCAACACACACACACTATACAAGTTATAGCAACCATCTGTCCAAAACAGCAACTAGGCATCTTACAAGCATCAAAACAACATGCTACAGCACCCCAGCATAATAACAAAAGGCATGGGCATGAAGTACACGTAAAGCATAACAAAACATGAACACTGAGCTATCTCCAGAAACAACTAGAACATGCTCAAAATGACATGGAGATATTGCAAGTAATAACAATTTCAGACTTTAGCAGAAATAACATCAAGTTGCAATGTTTAGAGCTATCAAACAACATGTTACAGGAACTTATCATGGCAAACAAAGGCATGGCATGATTCTACTCAAAGCATATATCAATAGTCCCTTACTGACCATGAGCCAAAAAGGCACGGAAAAATATGATGGCACCCATGTAAACATGGCAAGTTTTATTACAGATTTAAACATGGCAGGAACAACGATTAGTAGGCATGTTCGTGAGCTCGAACCAATCACTACAGAGCAATACATGGCATGGCAAGGCAACCAACAGTAAGAAGGCATGTTTATGAAGCTAAGCATGGCAAGAGCAAGGTCATAGGATACACGGATCAACTACAACGACCTCGTGAAAATTGAATCTCATGCAAACAATCTGTCAGGAAACATTTTCAAGCAACTTTGGAGCAAGAAATGAACATGTTCCAGCAGGCTATAATTGCAACCAAGAGCATGACTGGATAGCTAAAGATATGTATATCAAAACATGTTTATAGAGCATCTCCAGATTATGCATAGAATGATTACTAGAAGCATGTTAACATGGCATCAAAATATAACAGAATCTGCCAGGAAAACAACAACAGCAACTACCCTACTTTACAAGCTTGATACACTCAGCACACAACTCACAAAAATACATGGTCAACACCTCTGGAAATATGGCATGGCATATTTCAACATTCATGTAGAGCTCACACTCATAGGATGCACACACAAATCATGCCAAAAATGACAAAAGAGCTCGAGCTGATAAGATTCTGGAACTAACGATCTGAAGCCTTCTTCCAACAGCATTTCGGGCATCAAGATGAGATCAAATGCAAATGATGCAATGGAATGAAATGATGTACTCGTCGAGACGAACAATTTTACATATTATACGTGCAAAACGGAGCTACGGATGCAGAGATGTGATGGCATGAACATGGCATGAAAATTACTGAAATCTGGGACTTGGCGCTTTACGAAAAAAAGATCGGCGCAAAATAACTATAAATCGCCGACGGGCGCGGGATAGGGGCTGCTCACCCACGGGCTTCGCCCGATTCGCGGGAGGCCAGGCGGGCCGAGGGAGATGGGCCAGCCGAACTGGATCTGGCCAGACGGAGAGAGTGCGGATCGGGCTCCTCCGATCCGCACGACGACAGCAGCAGGCAGCGTCGGATCCGGCGGCGCTGGCGGCGGCCGAGCGACGCCGGTGGTGGCGAGGGGCCGACGGCGGGAGGAGGCGGCGCCAGCGCGAGGAGGCGGCGGCGGCGGGCTCGCTCCGGCGGCGAGGGAGGAGCAGCGGCCTTGGCCTTGACGGCGAGCAAGGCCAGCGGCGGTGGCGGCGCCGGAGACAAAGGCGGCAGCGAAGCGGCGCGCGAGGAGGCGGCGGGTCCGCGCATGGCTGACGCCAGCGGTTACCAGCAGCGCGCGAAAGGAAGGCGGGCGCGGAGGGAGGGCGGCGGGTCCGGCGGCCGAGCGGGGCGGGCCGAGGCGCGGCCAGGCGGCGGCCTGCACACGGCCTGCAGGGCTCAGATGGGCCCATGGTGTGCCAGATGGTGAGAGGCGGCGGCGGTGTGGCGAGCGGCGGTTGGCTGAGGAGGCGGGAGGTGGCGTGGCAGGCCGTGATTGGCCGGCGAGTGGCAGCGGACATGTCCGGCTTAGGCGGACGTGTCCGTGGCCTGAGATGAAAATGGCTAGGGTTGCCCGCATGAATTTGGAGGAGGTGTTTATATAGGTAGAGGGAGCTAGGAGTGTCCAAATGAGGAGCGGTTTTCGGCCACGCGATCGTGATCGAACGACCGAGAGCATGGAGAGGAGTTTGGTGGGTTTTGGGCCACTTTGGAAGGGGTGTTGGGCTGCAACTCAAAGAGGGCTTTGCGGTTACCCGGTTAACCGTTGGAGTACCAAACGACCTCCAAATGACACGAAACTTGACAGGCGGTCTACCGGTGCTATACCAAGGCCGCTTGACAAACCTCGGGCCATTCCGAGAATGTTTAACACCCGCTCACAACAAGAGAGAAGAAGGGGACGCCGGATGACATAGGAGTGCCGGATTGCAAAACGGACAACGGGGAAAATGCTCGGATGCATGAGACGAACACGTATGCAAAATGAAATGCACATGATGACATGATATGAAATGCAGATGATGACATGGCAAATGCAACACGCAAGCAAATGACATGGCAACGACGGCGAATAACTGACAGACACCTGGCGCAACGGATCCGGGGCGTTACAACAAACACCCTCTAGCCATCTTTATGCAACAAGTTGCATGTCAGTTGATGGCACCAGCTCATGTACATGGACATGTAAAGTTGGTCCAGGCCGCTGATACGTCTCCGTCGTATCTATAATTTTTGATTGTTTCATGCCAATATTATACAACTTTCACATACTTTTGGCAACATTTTATATGATTTATTGGACTAACCTATTGATCTAGTGCCTAGTGCCAGTTCCTGTTTGTTGCATGTCTTTTGTTTCGCAGAATATCCATATCAAACAAAGTCCAAAACGCGATAAAAATTTACGGAGAATTATTTTGGAATATATGTTATTTTTGGGACTTGGAATCAACGCAAACGGGGGCCCACAGCTACCAGAAGACACCTGGGCGCGCCCTAGGGCCCAGGCGCGCTGTGGTGGGTTGTGCTGACCTCGTACGTCATTGGAGATCTACTTCGAGTGCAAGGAATCTTATATCCGAAAAAATCATGTTAAAATCTCAGCGCAATCAGAGTTACGGATCTCCGCGAATATAAGAAACGGTTTCCGGCCAGAAAACAGGAGCGCGAAACAGAAGAGAACAGAGAGGGAGATCCAATCTCAGAGGGGCTCCCACCCCTCCACCGCCATGGAGGCCATGGACCAGAGGGGGAACTTTACTCCCATCTAGGGGGGGGGCAAGGAAGAAGAAGAAGAAGAAGAAGAAGAAGAAGAAGAAGAAGAAGAAGAAGAAGAAGAAGGGGGCTCTCTCCCCCTCTCTCCCGGTGGCGCTGGAGTGCCGCCGGGGCTAGGATCGTGACGGCTATCTACATCAACAACCTTGCTACCCTCAACACCAACTTTCTCCCCCTCTATGCAGCGGTGTAACACCCCTTCTCCCCGATGTAGTCTACTTAAACATGGTTCTCAACACTATATTTTTTTCCCAATGATATGTGGCTATCTTATGATGTTTGAGTAGATCCGTTTTGTCCTGTGGGCTAATCGTGATCTTGGTTGGTATGAGTGTGTATTTTATTTATGGTGCTGTCCTATGGTGCCCTCCGTGTCGTGCAAATGTGAGGGGCCCTCGTTGTAGGGTGTTGCAATATGTCCATGATTCGCTTATTGTCGGTTGCGGGAGTGATAGAAACCTAAACACGGATAAGTGGGTTGTTGCATATGGGAGTAAAGAAGACTTGGTACTTAATGGTAAGGTTGGGTTTTACCTTATGATCTTTGGTAGTTGCCGATGCTTGCTAGAGTTCCAATCATAAGTGCATATGATCAGGGGCATGCGTAGTAGTACTTTGCTTTGAGGGCTAATAAACTTTTGCAATAAGTATATGAGTTCTTTATGACTAATGTGAGTCCATGGATTATACACACTCTTACCTTTCCGCAATTTGCTAGCCTCTATGGTACCGTGCATTGCCCTTTGTCACCTCGAGAGTCGGTGCAAACTTCGTAGGTGCATCCAAACCTCGTGGTATGATACGCTCTATCACACATAAGCCTTATTATATCTTCCTCAAAACAGCCACCATACCTACCTATTATGGCCCTTCCATAGCCATTCCGAAATATATTGCCATGCAACTTCCACCGCTTCCATTTTGATGACTTGAGCATTCATTCTCATATTGCTTTGCATGATCGTAAGATAGTTAGCATGGTATTTCCATGGTTTGTCCATTTTTTGATATTGTTTTTACGCTAGATCATTGCACATCCTGGTACACTACCAAAGGCATTCATATAGAGTCATACTTTGTTCTAGGTATCGAGTTGTAATTTTTATTTCTTTTGAGTTGTAAGTAAACAGAAGTGTGATGACCATCATTATTTATTATTAGAGCATTGCCTCAGTGAGGAAAGAATGATGGAGACTATGATTCCCCCACAAGTCGGGATGAGACTCCGGACAAAGAGAGAAAAAAAGGAAAAAGAAAAAAAATACAATGAGAGAAGGGGCATGCTAATTCCACACGTGTGCTTCAAAGAAGCACCATGTTTTTCATATAGAGAGCCTCTTATGTTTTCACTTTCATATACTAGTGGGGATTTTTCATTATAGAGTTAGATGCACACCCACTTAGTTTTCATATTGAGCTTTCATACACTTATAGCTCTTAGTGCATTAGTTGTAGGGAAATCCCTACTCCACACATTGATATCAATTGATGGGCATCTCCATAGCCCGTTGGTTAGCCGCATCGATGTGAGACTTTCTTACTTTGTTGTCTTCTCTATATTTACACCTATCATCATACTCTATTCCACCCAAAGTGCTATATCCATGGCTCCCGCTCATGTATTTACCAATTGCTCGGCTTGTCATCGGGGTTGTGCATGATAAAATACTTCCTGTTAAGAAGACAGAGCATGACAAGATGATATGATTTTGTAGGGATAGATTTCTTTAACGTTGATATTTTGAAAGACACAATTGTTTGTTGGGATACCTGAGCATTGATGTCTTTATGTCAAATTATAGACTATTGCTTTGAATCACTTATGTCTTAATATTCATGCCATGATTAGATATATGATCAAGATTATGCTAGGTAGCATTCCACATCAAAAATTATCTTTTTTATCATTTACCTACTCGAGGACGAGCAGGAATTAAGCTTGGGCATGCTGATACGTCTCCAAGGTATCTATAATTTTTGATTGTTTCATGCCAATATTATACAACTTTCACATACTTTTGGCAAAGTTTTACATGATTTATTGGACTAACCTATTGATCCATTGCCTAGTGCCAGTTCCTGTTTGTTGCTTGTTTTTTGTTTCGCAGAGTATCCATATCAAACGAAGTCCAAACGTGATAAAAATTTATGGAGAATTATTTTGGAATATATGTGATTTTTGGGACTTGGAATCAACGCAAACAATGGCCCACGACCACCATAAGACACATGGGCGCGCCCCAGGGCCCAGGCGCGCCGTGGTGGGTTGTGCTCACCTCGTACGTCGGTTGGAGCTCTACTTCGGGCGCAAGGAAGCTTATATCCGAAAAAAAATCATGTTAAAATCTCAGCGCAATCAGAGTTATGGATCTCCGAGAATATAAGAAATGGTTTTTGGCCAGAAAATAGGAGCGCGAAACAGAAGAGAACAGAGAGGGAGATCCAATCTCGGAGGGGCTAACGCCCCTACGCCTCCATGGAGGCCATGGACCAGAGGGAACTCTTCTCCCATCTAGGGGGAGGCTAACGAAGAAGAAGAAGGATGGGGGCTCTCTCCCCCTCTCTCCCGGTGGCGCCAGAGTGCCGCTGGGGCTAGAATCATGACGGCGTGATGACCCACAAGTATAGGGGATCTATCATAATCCTTTTGATAAGTAAGAGTGTCGAACCCAACAAGGAGCAGAAGGAAATGACAAGTGGTTTTCAGCAAGGTATTCTCTGCAAGAACTGAAATTATCGGTAACAGATAGTTTTGTGATAAGATAAATCATAACGGGTAACAAGTAAATAAAGTAACTAATGTGCAACAAGGTGGCCCAATCAATCCTTTTTGAAGCAAAGGACAAGCCTGTACGAACTCTTATATAAAGCAAAGCGCTCCCGAGGACACATGGGAATTATCGTCAAGTTAGTTTTTATCATGCTCATATGCTTCGTGTTCATTACTGTGATAATTTGATATGTGGGTGGACCGGTGCTTGGGTACTGCCCTTCCTTGGACAAGCCTCCCACTTATGATTAACCCCTCTCGCAAGCATCCGCAACTACGAAAGAAGAATTAAGGTAAACCTAACCATAGCATGAAACATATGGATCCAAATCAGCCCCTTACAAAGCAACGCATAAACTAGGGTTTAAGCTTCTGTCACTCTAGCAACCCATCATCTACTTATTACTTCCCAATGTCTTCCCCTAGGTCCAGATAATGGTGAAGTGTCATGTAGTCGACGTTCACATAACAACACTAGAGGAAAGACAACATACATCTCATCAAAATGTCGAACGAATACCAAATTCACATGATTACTAAGAATAAGACTTCTCCCATGTCCTCAAGAACAAACGTAACTACTCACAAAGCATGTTCATAATCATAATCAGAGGAGTATTAATTATCATTAAGGATCTGAAAGTATAATCTTCCACCGAATAAACCAACTAGCATCAACTACAAGGAGTAATCAACACTACTAGCAACCCACAGGTACCAATCTGAGGTTTGGAAACAAAGATTGGATACAAGAGATGAACTAGGGTTTGAGAGGAGATGGTGCTGGTGAAGATGTTGATGGAGATTGACCCCCTCTCGATGAGAGGATTGATGGTGAAGGCGATGGCGATGGTTTCCCCTCCTGGAGGGATGTTTCTTTGGCAGAACAGCTCCGCCGGAGTCCTAGATTGTTTCTGCCCAGGTTCCGCCTCGAGACGGCGGCACTTCGTCCCTAAAGCTTTCTTCTGATTTTTTCTAGGTCAAAACACACCATATAGCCAAAGATGGGCACCAGAGGTCGGCCATGGGGCCCACAAGGTCGGGGGGCGTGCCCTCCACCCTTGTGGCTGGCTGGTGGCCCCCCTTTCGTTCTTTCTTCATGCAATATTTTTTATATATTCCAAAAACATGCTCCGTGAAGTTTCATGATTTTTGGAGTTGTGCAGAATAGGTCTTTAATATTTTCTCCTTTTCTAGTCCAGAATTCCAGCTATCGACATTCTCCCTCTTCATGTAAACCTTATAAAATAAGAGAGAATAGGCATAAGTATTGTGATATAATGTGTAATAACAGCCCATAATGCATTAAATATCAATATAAAAGCATGATGCAAAATGGACGTATCAACTCCCCAAGCTAAGACCTTGCTTGTCGTCAAGCAAAGCTGATATTGAAAAATATGTTCACAAGTTTAGATATAGAGGTGTCGATAAAATAAAATATGGACATGAGGGCATCATGATTATCTTTAGAACAGCAGCATATAATGCCATATAATTTCTTATGCTAAAGTAACAATTCATTCACAAGGTAAAGTATGAATCAGAAACTTTATTGAAAACTAACAAACTATGATCTCAGTTATTGAAGCAATTGCAATGTATCATAACATCGGAAAGAGTCAATATAAGAGCTTTCCAGCAAGTCCACATACTCAACTATCATTTAATCTTTCACAATTGCTAACAGTCACGCAATACTTATGGGTCCAAAGCTTCCATCAGACATTGAGAAAGATAGGGGCTTATAGTTTTGCCTCCCAACCTTTTACCTCAAGGTAACGTCAACAATAATACTTCATGAAAACCTATATCCAGTGGAGTATATATATATATATATATATATATATATATATATATATATATATATATATATATATATATATATATATATATATATATATATATATATATATATATATATATATATATATATATAGACCCTTCACAGAGGTTGTCATGCACTTTTATGGTTGGATGCACAAAATCTTAATGCAAAAGAACGTCACTTTATATTGCCGCTTTTGATAAAGACCTTTATTATGCAGTCCGTCGCTTTTATTTCTTACATATCACAAATTCGTATAAAGCTTATTTTCTTCACACTAATAGATCATACATATTTAGAGAGCAATTTTTATTGCTTGCACCAGTGACAACTTACTTGAAGGATATTACTCAATCCATAGGTAGGTATGGTGGACTCTCATGGCAAAACTGGGTTTAGGGATGTTTGGAAGCACAAGTTGGTGCAAAGAATTTGGCTAGCATGTGAGGGAAAGGCAAACTCAACGTGGTGGATGATCCATGACAATATAACTTCTATTCAGATATAAGAAAACATAACCTATTATGTTGTCTTCCTTGTCCAACATCAACTTTTTAGCATGCCATATTTTAATGAGTGCTCACAATCACAAAAGATGTCCAAGATAGTATATTTATATGTGAAAACCTCTCTTTCTTTATTACTTCCTATTAATTGCAACAATGACCAAAACTATGTTTGTCAACTGTCAACAACTTTTATTCATCATACTCTTTATATGTGAAGTCATTACTCTCCATAAGATCAATATATGAACTTTTTATTTCTTTTTATTCTTTCTTTATTTAGTTCCCTCAAGATCATAGCAAGAAAGCAAAGCCCTTAACTCAAAACTACTCTTTATTATATATCTCACGAACTCGATTACATAGATAGAGATCAAGGCAAAACTCAAAGCTAGATCATACTAAAACTTTATTCAACTAGATCAAGATATAACCAAAAGGATCGAACTAAGAAAAACAATAAAGATAGAGGTGTGATGGTGATCTGATACCGGGGCACTCCCCCAAGCTTGGCAGTTGCCAAGGGGAGTGCCCATACCCATGTATTTAGGTCTCTTTCTTCGGAGGTGGTGATGAAGGAGTTGTTGATGAAGTAGGCTTCTTTCTTAGCTTGCGCTTGAGGATAGAATTTTCCTCCTTTAAGTCATCGATCTCCTGCTCAAGACTTAGTATCTTTTTACATAGTTCCTATTTGTTTTCCTGCAAGATACAAAAAGGGATAAACTCAATCTTAGGTTTCTTTGCTTTATTAGGGAGACTTGACTTTTTGAACTCCACGTCCAGTTCCCCAGGTTGAGGTAGTGGGACTTCATCTTCATCTGAGCTTGTCTCCTCCTTTCCCTTAGGATTGTAGTCTTCTTGTTCCTCCGTGGTCCAACCACAGTTTTCCAAATCCCCATAGACTTTGGGGGTCTGCAACGTAATCAGCCACATAGCTTTCTCCCTCTAAATCTTGGGACGACATATTGCTCTAAATTTGCTGCAGAAACAGCTCAAAACAAAAACAGGGGATTTTGCCATGGTACGGTGGTCAAAACCTTCGGAGATTATATAATGATTTTCTATCTACCAAAAGAAGTATTTTGCAAGAAAATGGAGTCCGGAGGGCACACGAGGTGGCCACAAGGTCGGGGGTGCGCCCATGGGGGTAGGGCGCTCCCTCCACCCTTGTGGTGGCCTCATGTCTCTTTCGGACTACTTCTATTTTTCCTAATTTTTTAAATATTCCAAAAGAGAGAAAGTTTATCTTTGGAAACGTTTTGGAGTCGACTTACTTACCGTACCACATACCTATTCTTTTCGGAGTCTGAAACATTCTAGAAAGTGTCCCTTATGTACTCCTCCGGTGTTCCAGTGTCAATTATATTGGTCTCAACATTAAAGGGAGTACCTGAGATATAATGTTTGATTCTTTGACCGTTTACCACCTTCGGATTTGTGCCTTCGGCGTTGTTGATTTTTATGGCACCGGAATGATAGACCTCCTCGATAATGTAAGGACCTTCCCATTTAGAGAGAAATTTTCTTGCAAAAAGCCTTAAATGAGAGTTGTACAGCAAAACATAATCACCTACATTAAACTCACGCTTTTGTATCCTTTTGTCATGCCGTCTTTTAACTTCTTCTTCAAACAACTTGGCATTCTCATAGGCTTGGGTTCTCCATTCATCAAGTGAGCTAATGTCAAATAACCTCTTCTCACCGGTAAGTTTGAAATCATAATCGAGCTCTTTAATAGCCCAATATGCCTTATGTTCTAGTTCAAGAGGTAAGTGACATGCTTTTCCATAAACCGTTTTATACGGAGACATAAATAGGATTCTTATAAGCAGTTCTATAAGCCCATAATGCATCATCAAGTTTTTTAGACCAATTCTTTCTAGATCTATTAACAGTCTTTTGCAAAATCAATTTAATCTCTCTATTGCTCAATTCTACTTGACCACTAGACAGAGGGTGATAAGGAGATGCAATTCTATGGTTAACATCATACTTAGCAAGCATTTTACACAAAGCACCATGAATAAAATGTTAACCACCATCAGCCATTAAAATCTAGGGACTCCAAACCTCGGAAAAAATAACTTCTTTAAGCATCTTAATAGAAGTGTTATGATCATGACTACTAGTTGGAATAGCTTCTACGCACTTAGTAACGTAAGCAACAACAACTAGAATATGTGTATACCCGTTAGAGGAAGGAAAAGGTCCCATATATTCAAAGCCCCAAACATCAAATGGTTCAATAACAAGTGAATAGTTCACTGGCATTTCCTGACATCTACTAATATTACCAATTCTTTGACATTGATCACAAGACAAGACAAACTTACGAGCATCCTTAAAGAGAGTGGACCAATAGAAACCAGATTGCAATACCTTATGTGCAGTTCTATCTCGAGTGTGGTGTCCTCCGTAAGACTCGGAGTGGCACTTGCGTAGGATCTATTCCTGTTCATGCTCAGGTACACGACGTCTATTAACACCATCTACTCCTTCTTTATAAAGGTGTGGATCATCCCAAAAGTAATGTCTTAAATCATAGAAAAACTTTTTCTTTTGCTGGTATGTGAAACTAGGTGGTATAAATTTAGCAACAATATAATTCGCATAATCAGCATACCATGGAGTATTACGAGAAGCATTTATGACATTTAATTGCTCATTAGGAAAGCTATCGTCAATAGGCAGTGGGTCATCAAGAACATTTTCTAACATAGACAAGTTGTCTGCAACGGGGTTCTCGGCTCCCTTTCTATCAATAATATGCAAATCAAATTCTTGCAGCAAGAGAACCCATCTAATAAGTCTAGGTTTATCATTTTTCTTTTCCATAAGATATTTAAAAGCAGCATGATCAGTGTGAACAGTTACTTAGGAATCAACAATATAAGGTCTAAACTTATCACATGCAAATACAACTGCTAAAAATTCTTTTAAAGTGGTAGCATAATTTCTCTGGGCGCTGTCTAGAGTTTTACTAGCATACTGAATAACATTTACTTTCTTACCAACTCTTTGTCCTAGAACAGTACCGACATCATAATCACTAGCATCACTCATAATTTCAAAGTGTAATTTCCAATCATGTGGCTGAAAAATAGGAGCAGAAATCAAGGCTTTCTTAAGTATTTCAAATGCTTGTACACAATCATCATCAAAGACAAAAGGAACATCTTTTTGCAAGAGATTAGTGAGAGGCCTAGAAATGTTAGAGAAGTCTTTAATAAACCTCCTATAGAAGCCATCATGACCAAGGAAACTTCTTATACCTTTGATATCTTTAGGACATGGCATATTTTCAATAGCATCTACTTTAGCTTTATCAACTTCAGTACCTCTTTCAAAAATTTTATGCCCAAGACAATACCTTCATTAAACATAAAGTGGTACTTTTCCCAATTCAAGACAAGATTAGTTTCTTCACATCTCTGCAAAACTCGATCAAGGTTGCTTAAGCAATCATCAAAAGAAGTTCCGTAAACGGAGAAATCATCCATGAAAACCTCAACAATCTTTTCACAAAAATCAGATAATATAGCAGTCATACATATTTGAAAGGTAGCAGGTGCATTACATAAACCAAAAGGCATACGTCTATAAGCAAAGGTACCGAAAGGGCAAGTAAAAGTAGTTTTCTCTTGATCCTCTTTTGACACAGGTATTTGAGAGAAACCAGAATAACCATCTAGAAAGCAAAAAATGAGTATGTTTGGATCATTCTAGCATTTGATCAATAAAAGCTAGAGGGTAATGTTCTTTTCTAGTAGCTTTATTTAATTTGTGGAAATCAATTACCATTCTATAACCTGTAACAATTCTTTCTGGAATCAATTCATTCTTATCATTGGGAACAACAGTAATACCTCCTTTCTTAGGGACATAATGAACAGGGCTTACCCATTGACTATCAGTAATAGGATAAATTATACCTGCCTCCAGAAGCTTTAGTATTTCACTTCTTACCACTTCTTTCATCTTAGGATTTAACCGTAGTTGATGATCAACAACTGGTTTAGCATCTTTCTCCAATTTTATTCTGTGCTGACATAGAGTGGGACTAATGCCCTTAAGATCATCAAGAGTATATCCAATAGCGACACGGTGCTTCTTCAAAGTTTTCAATAATTTCTTTTCTTCATGCTCAGAAAGGTTAGCACTAATAATAACATGATATATCTTCTTTTCATCAAGATAAGCATATTTCAGAGTATCAGGTAATTGTTTAAGATCAAACACGGGATCACCCTTGGGTGGAGGGGGGTCCCCAAGGATTTCAACAAGCAAATTGTGTTTCAGAATAGGTCCCTAATTAAATAATACTTCATCTATTTCCCTTCTTTCATTCATAAACATATCATTTTCATGGTCTAGCAGATATTGTTCTAAAGGATCAGCAGGAGGCATGACAATAGAAGCAAGCCCAATAATTTCATCCATACTAGGCAATTCTTTATCATGGGGTTGTCTACGAAATTTAGAGAAATTAAAATCATGAGACATATCCCCTAAACCAATAGCAACATTATCTTTCTCACAGTCTATCTTAGAATTAACTGTATTCAAGAAAGGTCTACCAAATATAATGGGACAAAAATTATCTTGTGGGGAGGCAAGAACAAGAAAATCAGTAGGATATACTATCTTCCCACACAAGACTTAAACATCTCTAACAATCCCAATTGGTGATATAGTATCTCTATTATCAAGCTTAATAGTAACATCAATATCTTCTATCTCAGCAGGTGCAATATCTTTCATAATCTTTATATAAAGAATAAGGTATTGCACTCACACTAGCACCCACATCACATAAGCCATGATAACAATGATCTCCTATTTTAACAGAAACAACAGGCATGCCAAGAACATGTCTATGTTTATCTTTCATATCGGGTTTGGTAATTCTAGCAGCTTCATCACAGAGATAAATAACATGCCCATCAATATTATCAACCAAGAGATCTTTAACCATAGCAATGCTAGGTTCAACTTTAATTTGCTCAGAGGGTTTGGGTGTTCTAATATGACTTTTGTTGACCACAGTTGAAGCTTTAGCATGATCCTTTATTCTAACAGGGAATGGTGGTTTCTCACTATAAGCAGTAGGAATAATAGGATCAACATTATAAGTAATAGTTTCTTCTTCAACTTTAATGGGTTAGACTACTTTAACTTTAATGGGAGGATGATATTTAAACCACTTCTCCTTAGGGAGATCAAAATGAGTAGCAAAAGATTCACAAAAAGAAGCTACTATCTTAGAGTCAACTCCATATTTAGTGCTAAAATCACGAAAAGCATCGGTATCCATAAAAGATTTAACAAAATCAAACTTAAGGTTTATACCTGACTCTTTACCTTCATCGAGATCCCAATCTTCAGAGTTGTGTTTAATTCTTTCCAATAAATCCCATTTGAATTCAATATCCTTCTTCATATAAGGACCAGTATAAGAAGTATCGAGCATGGATTGATCATTATGAGAAAGTCGAGCAAACAAATTCTGAATAATTATTTCTCTTGAAAGCTCATGATTGGGGCATGAATATAACATTAACTTAAGCCTCCCCCAAGCTTGAGTGATACTTTCTCCTTCATGAGGCCAAAAATTATATATATAATTCTGATCACGATGAACCAGATGCTAACTTCTGATGAAATTTCAATTTCAACCGGTTGTAGTTCCATGATCCAATATCATCCAATAGCCTATACCATGTCAATGCCTTTCCCTTCAAAGATAAAGGGAATACCTTCTTATTTACAACATCCTCAGGCATACCTGCAAGCTCAAACAATCCACAAACTTCATCCACATAGATTAGGTGCATATCAGGATGTAATGTTCCATCTCCTGCATAAGGATTAGCTAGAAGTTTCTCTGTCATACCCGAAGGAATTTCATAATAAATATTTTCAGTAGGTGTAGTAGGTTGAGGAGAAACTCTTTGCTCTTCTGGTCGATGTGAAGATACCCCGAACAAGCCCCTCAAAGGATTATTTTCCATAGTAACAAGTGATAGTAAATTTCAGCACACTATATAAATGTTTCCTTACCAAGTTCCACTTACCAAAGGCGCTTCACTCCCCGGCAACGGCACCAAAAAAGAGTCTTGATGACCCACAAGTATAGGGGATCTATCGTAGTCCTTTCGACAAGTAAGAGTGTCGAACCCAACGAGGAGCAAAAGAAAATGACAAGTGGTTTTCAGCAAGGTATTCTCTGCAAGCACTGAAATTATCAATAACAGATAATTTTGTGATAAGATAAGTCGTAATGGATAACAAGTAAATAAAGTAACTAAGGTGCAGAAAGGTGGCCCAATCCTTTTTTTAGCAAAAGACAAGCCTGGACGAAATCTTATATAAAGCAAAGTGCTTCCAAGGACACATGGGAATTATCGTCAAGTTAGATTTCATGATGCTCATATGATTCACGTTTGTTACTTTGATAATTTGATATGTGGGTGGACCAGTGCTTGGGTGCTGCCCTTCCTTGGACAAGCCTCCCACTTATGATTAACCCCTCTTTCAAGCATCCGCAACTACGAATGAAGAATTAAGGTAAACCTAACCATAGCATGAAACATATGGATGCAAATCAGCCCCTTACGAAGCAACACATAAACTAGGGTTTAAGCTTCTGTGACTCTAGCAACCCATCATCTACTTATTACTTCCCAATGCCTTCCCCTAGGCCCAAATAATGGTGAAGTTTCATGTAGTCGACGTTCACATAACACCACTAGAGGAAAGACAACATACATCTCATCAAAATATCGATCGAATACCAAATTCACATGATTACTAATGACAAGACTTCTCCCATATCCTCAGGAACAAACGTAACTACTCACAAAGCATATTCATAATCATAATTAGAGGAGTATTAATTATAATTAAGGATCTGAAAGTATAATCTTCCACCGAATAAACCAACTAGCATCAACTACAAGGAGTAATCAACACTACTAGCAACCCACAGGTACCAATCTGAGGTTTTGAGACAAAGATCGAATACAAGAGATGAACTAGGGTTTGAGAGGAGATGGTGCTGTTGAAGATGTTGATGGAGATTGACCCCCTCTCAATGAGAGGATCGATGGTGATGACGATGGCGATGATTTCCCCCTCCTGGAGGGATGTTTCCCCGGCAGAACAGCTCCACCGGAGCCCTAGATTGGTTCTGCCCAGGTTTCGCCTCGAGACGGCGGCGCTTCGTCCCAAAAGCTTTCTTCTAATTTTTTTCCAGGTCAAAACACACCATATAGCCAAAGATGGGCACCGGAGGCCTGCTAGGGGGCCCACAAGGTCGGGGGGCACCCAGGGGGTAGGGCGCTGATGACCCACAAGTATAATGGATGTATCATAGTCCTTTCGATAAGTAAGAGTGTCGAACCCAACGAGGAGCAGAAGGAAATGATAAGCGGGTTTCAGCAAGTATTCTCTGCAAGTACTGAAATAAGTGGTAACAGATAGTTTTGTGATAAGATAAATGGTAATGAGTAACAAATAACAAAAGTAAATAAAGTGCAGCAAGGTGGCCCAATCCTTTTTGTAGCAAAGGACAAGCCTGGACGAACTCTTATAATAGGAAAAGTGCTCCCGAGGACACATGGGAATATCGTCAAGCTAGTTTTCATCACGCTCATATGATTCGCGTTCGGTACTTTGATAATTTGATATGTGGGTGGACCGGTGCTTGGGTGATGTTCTTACTTGAACAAACATCCCACTTATGATTAACCTCTATTCCAAGCATCCGCAACTACAACAAAAGTATTAAGGTAAACCTAACCATAGCATGAAACATATGGATCCAAATCAGCCCCTTACGAAGCAACGCATAAACTAGGGTTTAAGCTTCTGTCACTCTAGCAACCCATCGTCTACTTATTACTTCCCAATGCCTTCCTCTAGGCCCAAATAATGGTGAAGTGTTATGTAGTCGACGTTCACATAACACCACTAGAGGTTAGACAACATACATCTTATCAAAATATCGAACGAATACCAAATTCACATGACTACTAATAGCAAGACTTCTTCCTTGTCCTCAGTAACAAACGTAACTACTCACAAAGCATATTCATGTTCATAATCAGAGGGGTAATAATGTGCATAAAGGATCTGAACATATGATCTTCCACCAAATAAACCAACTAGCATCAACTACAAGGAGTAATCAACACTACTAGCAACCTACTAGCACCAATCCCGGACTTGGAGACAAGAATTGGATACAAGAGATGAACTATGGTTTGGAGATGAGATGGTGCTGGTGAAGATGTTAATGGAGATTGCCCTCTCCCGATGAGAGGAGCGTTGGTGATGACGATGGTGATGATTTCCCCCTCCCGGAGGGAAGTGTCCCCGACAGAACAGCTCTGCCGGAGTCCTAGATTGGTTCCGCCAAGGTTAAACGCCAGGCGGCGAGTCTCGTCGAAAGGTTGCCCTCTATTTTTCTCATCGAAGACTTCATATAGGAGAAGATGGATGTCGGAGAGCCACCGGGGGCCCACGAGGTAGGGGGCACGCCCGGGGGTGTGCACCCCACCCTCGTGAGCGGTGTGGCCCCCGGCCTTCATCTTTGGCGACGATTTTTCTTTATTTATTTTAAGGTATTCGTGGAGTTTGAGGACTTTTGGAGTTGCAGAATAGTCCTTCAATATTTGCTCCTTTTCACCCAAAATTCCATTGCGGCATTCTCCTCTTCATGTAAACCTTGTAAAATAAGAGAATAGCCATAAGTATTGTGAAATAACATGAAATAACAGCCCATAATGCAATAAATATTGACATAAAAGCATGATGCAAAATGGATGTATCAGGCGCGCCCTCCACCCTTGTGGCTGGCTAGTGCCCCCCTCTGGTTCTTTCTTTGCCCAATACTTTTTATATATTCCAAAAACATGCTCCGTGAAGTTTCAGGACTTTTGGGGTTGTGCAGAATAGGTCTCTAATATTTGCTCCTTTTCCAGTCCAGAATTCTAGCTGTTGGCATTCTCCCTCTTCATGTAAACCTTATAAAATAAGAGAGAATATGCATAAGTATTGTGATATAATGTGTAATAGCGGCCCATAATGCATTAAATATCAATATAAAAGCCTGATGCAAAATGGACGTATCACAGTGAGCTACATCAACAACCTTGCTACCGTCAACACCAACTTTCTCCCCCTCTATGCAATGGTGTAACACCCCTTCTCCCCGCTGTAATCTCTACTTAAACATGGTGCTCAACACTATATATTATTTCCCAATGATATGTGGCTATCTTATGATGTTTGAGTAGATCTGTTTTGTCCCGTGGGCTAATCATGATCTTGGTTGGTATGAGTGTATATTTCATTTATGGTGCTGTCCTATGGTGCCCTCCGTGTCGCGCAAACGTGAGGGATCCTCGCTCTAGGGTGTTGCAATATGTCCATGATTCACTTATTGTCAGTTGCGGGAGTGACAGAAACCTAAACACGGATAAGTGGATTGTTGCGTATGGGAGTAAAGAGGACTTGGTACTTAATGTTATGGTTAGGTTTTACCTTATGATCCTTGGTAGTTGCAGATGCTTGCTAGAGTTCCAATCATAAGCGCATATGATCCAAGTAGAGATAGTATGTTATCTCATGGCTCTCCCTCATATAAAATTGCAACAATGATTACCGGTCAAGTTATTGATTGCCTAGGGATAAATGACTTTCTTGTTTGACAAAAGCTATCTACTTTTATTATCTTGCATTTTATTCGTAGTTTTATTCTCGCAAAGTACTCATAGTTTTATTCTTGCAAATAGTTTCATACTTGTTTTAGGTAAAGCAAACATCACAGTGTGCCTAGAGTTGTATCGGTGGTCGATAGAACTTGAGGGAATATTTGTTCTGCCTTTAGTTCCTCGTTGGGTTCAACACTCTTATTTATCGAAAAAGGCTACAAATGATCCCCTATACTTGTGGGTTATTAGCCACTTCATCCCACAATACCTCTGAATCGACCAAGGAAGGAGGCAATCTGAACATCAACACCCACAAACTCCTTTGTGTTCTACTCGTGATATCATCTACGCATAGACCTAGCTCATGATGCCACTGTTGGGGAACGTTGCATGGGAAACAAAAAATTTCCTATGCTCACCAAGATCAATCTAGGAGATGCACATCTACGAGAGGAGAGACTGGATCTAAATACCCTTGTAGATCACTGAGCGAAAGCATTAAGAAACACAGTTGATGTAGTCGAACGTCTTCACGATCCAATCACGATCTGTCGACGAACTCCCGATCAAGTGCCGAACGAACGACACCTCCGAGTTTAGCACACGTGCGGCTTGCAGCGTCCTATCCTTCTTGATCCAGCAAGCGGGAGAGAGGGGGTAGATGATATTGGGAGCAACACATCAGTATGGTGGTGGTGGCAGCGGAATCGGCAGGGCTTTGCCCAACGCATACTGGTGAAACGTGGGAGGAGTTGGGAGAGGTAACGGGCAAGGGTCGAAGGGTGGGTGCGCCCAACACTTCCCCACCTTTATATAGGCTTGGAGGGGGCTGGTGGCTTGCCCTCCAAGGCCCTAGGGTCGTTGGCCAAAGGGGGAGGAAGGAAATCCCACCTTTCCTTCCCCACCTATCACTATCCCCCCTTTTAGGGATCCTAATCTTATCCCCTTGGGATATGATACTATTCCTTTGAAGGGAGGATCTTGGTGCGCCTAGACCAGGTTTGTGGACACTTTCCCCATTACCCACCTTCATGTTGGTCCCCATGCAGGTGGGCCCACTTCGAAACCTTCTAGAACCTTCCCGGTACAATACTAAAAAACTCAAACTTTTTCTGGAACCCCAATAACAACTTTCCATATATGAATCTTTACCTCCAGACTATTCCGGAGCTCCTCGTGATGTCCAGGATCCCATTCGGCACTCCAAACAACCTTCGTACTTTCCACTATTAATATATCAATACTACCCTAGCGCTCTTGAACGTTAAGCGTGCGACCCTACGGGTTCGAGAATCATGTAGACATGACCGAGACTCCTCTCCGGTCAATAACCAATAGTGGGACCTAGATGCCCATATAGATTCCTACATATTCCATGAAGATCTTTGTCGGTTGAACCACGATGTCAAGGATTCAGTTAATCCCATATACAATTCCCTTTTTCCGGCGATATGTTACTTGCGCGAGATTTGATCATCGGTATCTCCATACCTAGTTCAATCTCGTTACCAGCAAGTCTATTTACTTGTTCCATAATACAAGATCCCATGACCAAACTCATTAGTCACATGCTTGCAAGCTTCTTGTGATGTTGTATTACCGAGAGTGCCCCGAGATACCTCTCCGTCATATGGAGTGACAAATCTCAGTCTTGATCCATGCCAACTCAAAGACACCCTCGGAGATACCGGTAGAGCATCTTTATAGTCACCAGTTACGTTGCAATGTTTGATACACACAAGGTACTCCTCCGGTGTCAGTGAGTTGCATGATCTCATGGTCATAGGAACAGATACTTGACATGCAGAAAACGATAGCAATAAACTTGATACGATCGTATGCTACATTTATAGTTTGGGTCTTGTTCATCACATCATTCTCCTAATGATGTGATCCAGTTATCAAATGACAACTCATGTCCATGACTAGGAAACCATAGCCATCTTTGATCAACGAGCTAGCCCGATAGAGGCTCACTAGGGATATTTTGTTGTCTATGCATCCACACATGTATTTGAGTTTCCAATCAATACAATTATAGCATGAATAATAAACAATTATCATGAACAAGGAAATATAATAATAATCAGTTTATTATTGCCTCTAGGCCATATTTCCAAGAACGTCTACATAATAGCCACGACAACTTCATTATGTTTTTGCCATAACACTTCAGTTCTGGGTTAGTTCTTCCAATTAGTTGGTGATTTGTGGACATTAGGTTTTGCCATGACGCATCCAATTAGGCTGGCAAATTTAGTGCATGGTTCATGACAATTTTTAATGGAGCACGACAATTTTGCTTTATGGACAACGACAAATTTAGTTCATGGATCATGGCAAATTTTAGTTTATGGACATAAAATTTAGTTTTTGGAACATGGTAAATTTAGTTTGTGGACCATGTTAAATTTAGTTTTAGATCATGAAAAATCTTTTGTCAACATTGCCAATTTCAAATTTAACCATGGATTTTTTTTAGTTTTTGGACCATCTCAGTTTAGTTGTTTGCTTTTTCTTGAATTTTCCATGTGCAAATGACTTTCTTTAATTTCATATGATGCCATAAGTATTTTTTCCATGGCTATTATGTTAATGGAAAAACTACCTTTGATGAGGCCATGCCAAGTTTAGTTTATGGACAATGGCTACTTCATTTTATTTTTTAACCATGGCAATTTCTAATAGTTGATCATGGCAAATTTTGCTTGTTTTTCATATGCAAATCCATGTAATCTTTTGCCAGGGCAAGTTTGCGTCATTTCATTTAGCATGGCAAAATGAAGTTTGTTACTTCTACCATGGCAATTTTTTACATTATTAGCATGTCAAAATTGAGTTTTTAATGATGCCATGGCAAATTTAACTTTATTCACATGGTAAATTTACCTATATCGCCATGGAAATTTTTTAAATTATATTTCCATGGCATTTTTCCACCTTGTATTTTGCCATGGAAATTTTTACATTTTATTGCCATGGCAAATTTTGCTTTCATACACAAATCCATGTGACTTTTTGCCACTTCAAATTTTGCATCATTTCATTTAGCATGGCAAAATTGAGTTTTTTTTTACTTTCTAGCATGGCAAATTTTTTACATTATTGGCATGGATACATTGAATTTTGAATGTTGCCATGGCAAATTGACCTACATCAACATTGCAATTTTTGAAATTTTATTACCATGGGCTTTTTTTACCCTTTATTTGCCATGGCAAATTATAACTTTTATTGCCATTCCATTTTTTTCCTGTTTTTTCCATGGCAATTTTTACATTTTATTGCCAAGGCAAATTTTTACCTTTTATTTCCATGGCACTTTTCACCTTTTATTTGCCATGGCAACTTTTACATTTTACTACCATGGCAAATTTCACTTCACATCCATGGCAATTTTTTTACTTTCATCTTTTTAACGGGATTTTTGCATTATTGGGATCATGTTAAATTTAGTTTATCATGGCAATTTTTTACTTTTGTGTCATGGCATATTCCGGTACTAAAAAGAAGTACAAAAACTACTTTGTACTATGCCAAAAATTTCTTTTAATTTCCATTGAAAATTTCACTTTTTCACTTTTTGCCATATTAAATTTACCTTTATTGCAATTACAATTTTTCTTTAATATAGACGGTGATTTCAGTTCAACATACATGGCAAATTCACTTTTCATTCTTGAGATGGCAATTTTTCTTTACGGGCCATGAAAATTTTCTTTTTAATCTCCATGGCACTTTTACATTGATGGCAATTGTCGGTGTACTAAGGTAGGGGGTACCTCAGTACCCCAACTTGTGCACGGGCAGCCGCAGCTCCCCGCAGCTGGATCCACCAAATGCTTGCCGGAGGCCATTCCTGCTCCACTACCAAGCCGTTCAAGAACAAAGTGTACAAGACAGAAGCTTAAGACCCCGGCAAGAGGAGCTTGCCGGGAAGGCCGTTCCAGGCTCAAGACTACATCGCTCACGCAAGTCCCTGGCAAGTGGAGCTCGCCGGGGAGACTAAAGATCACATCACAAAGACATGCCTCGGCGCTATCTCTGCGTCCGGCAAGGGCCCGGGGCGGCAAGTCCTGAGCCCGACAAGCTCCGGGCCCGCAAGATCAAGACCCGGCAAGGTGCTTGCGGGAGAGCTGCTGTGGCGTGCCGCCTCCAGCTCATCGCCCACGTCGCCTTTAGCTTTCTCCAGAGAGCGTGGCGGTGGGCTGTCTTGCATGAGGGTGCGGTGGCACTCCACGGTGGTGGCTCCATCGCCCGTGGCAAGCGGAGACGCAAAGGCGGGAGCTTTTGGGGCGACGGCGACGGCATTTAATGCTCTTGTCCCCTCTGTCAAAAGTAGGTAGAATCCACTATTCATGCAATCGTAGCTGCCTTGTTCCCTTGTTCCAACTACCACCTCTTTTACATTTTACCCCTCTACCCTCGTTGACACATGTCGGTGACCCTTGCCCTATAAAAGGAGGCCCATGCACAACGTGAGGAGGTTCCGATCATTCACAACTCTCGCGAGGGTCCGATCATTCGCTACCCTCACGAGGTTCGACACATTTGCAACTCTCACGCTCGGGCAGCCGCTACCATAGCTCTTCAAGCTCCCGAAGCGCAATACAACACAAAGCAGCAGTAGGGTTTTACGCGACCATCGCGGCCCGAAGCTGGGTAAAAATCCCCCGCGCGCATCGCCTCGATCTGCTCTCCGCGCAGCCTCCGCCCTCGTACCGAACTCACAAAGGGGCCGTCCCCGGCCCCATAGGTGCCGCGCCCCGCCATCGCGCGCGACATCTCTGGCGCGCCAGGTAGGGGGCGTCGAGGTTGTGCGGACCTGATCCGGCGTTCGTGCGGTCGCGCTCTTCATCAACCTCTCCGGTTTCGTCAGCGACTTCATCGACAACTGCGCCATGGCCCCGAAGACGAGAGCTTCGAGGGTCGTAGACCCGTCTGCGTCTCACCCGCCGCCACCGGAGCCAGCGGTAGGCGGAGGGGACGCCGGCGGAAGGGTGGACGCCGGCGAGGGTACTCGCAGCGCCACCAGATCTAGGGATCGGACGGACGACCGCGCCCCGGTCTCCGTGGATCCACGTCCATCTCAACGCCTGACGACCCAGCAGCGCCGTGCCATAAGACGTGGTACTCGCACGCTGGGGCAAGAACATGCCGGGGGCGCGCGGGATGCTCCGGACCGCTGTCCATGCATGGGCAAAGCGAAGGTGCCGAGGAAGAACTTTGCTCCTCCTATCGCTACTAGGGGTCCGAGCATGTTCTGTACCTCGCGCCGCTCGCTCCCGCTCCCCCTACGCTCCGGCAAGCGTATCTCCTTGGAGCGCCATGCTGTCGCCGAGGACGCGCCATCGAGCTCTAAGTCCGGCGAGGACGGCTCTGGTGCTTACTCCGACAAGCGCGGCTCCTCGGAACGCTATAAGCCCGCAAAGACAGCCTTGGTGCTTATTACGCAAGCGCACCTCCCGGTGTGCTGCGCCGTCCAAGGACGTGCCATTAAGCTCCACCAGCAAGTGCGAGAGAAACAAGAAAAAGAAAAGCTAAGTTGCTCGAGCCTTCGTGCGAGCACTTTTAATTCTATGCCTTTTTATGTTATATCCCTCGTGCATTACGTCTTTTGTATCTCACGAAACCCGTGCGCGGAGGAGCTCGCTGTGAATGGTCGCACCCTTACTCGCTTGAACACGCTCGGCGAGTTAAGAGTGAGCAGCGACCAACCGGCGCCCTCGTTTCGTTTCGAGCCTGTTCAGACAAGTTAAGCGGCGTCGCGGCCGGGCGGCAAGGTTGCTTGCGGAAGCGGCACCAGCCAAGCGGGCTGCTGATGTTCCGCTTTCGACAAGCGTGTCAAGCACCGGCAAGTTACCTAGAAGCGTAGGGTGAAAGCGCACAAAGGATGTAGGGCAGAGGGTATAACGTCGCGAGCCCTGCCGTGAGGCGTCCTTCGTATGAGAAACTTGGGCGCGAGAGGAGCCGAGTCGTGGTCCAGTTGCGTACTTGTTTTGTTTCCGAGTCCGCTCAACAAACACAAGTGTGCTGCTGCACCCTTATCTTGCTTTCGAGCCTGCTCGGCAAGTTAAGCGTCATAAATCGGCCCGGCAAGGTTGCTTACCGAAGCAACACCGCCAGCTGGCTGTCCCGCGACAAGCGTGTTCGCCCGGCAAGCTCCCAGCGTGAAACACAAACATACGAGGGACAAGCCACGGCATCGTATTGCATAGTCAAGATTTATATATACATGCATATACATGAAGCGATTGCGTGTCTACCTCGATTGTTTTCATGACTGAAATTGCGGTAATAAGGAGGGACGAAAGATCACACCAGCGCTGGGGCCCGCAAGCCGAGGTCGCCGGGGCTGCGGGTGCTAGGGTTCCTCTTGACAAGCCAGCCTCGGCTGGGCTGCGAGCGCCAAGGTTCGCCCCGGCAAGCCGAGTTCTTTGGGGCTGCGATATCGATAAGTTTTCATCCCCTCATCATGCATCCTCTTATGGATTTGGGAGATGCGGGCTGCGTCTTTGAACGAGCGTGTCTTGCAAAAACCCGTGCGTGGAGGAACGAGTCGTGGTCGATTGCGTGCTTGGTTTGTTTCGAGTCCGCTCAACAAACACAAGTGTGCCGCTGCACCCTATCTTGCTTTCGAGCCTGCTCGACAAGTTAAGCGTCATAATCGCCCGACAAGGTTGCTTGCGGAAGCGACACCGCCGGTGGCTGTCCATGGCCGATAAGCGTGTTACGCCCGGCAAGCTCCCGATAGCGTAAGAACACACAAGGCACGCAGTCAAGTAAAAGGCTCAGTCCGGCAAGCTTTCCCCTCTTCTCATTAAAAACATCCAGTTTAGTACAAGTCCATGGTGGATGAAAAACATGATAGAGAGGATTACAAGTTCTTAAATACAGCTGATGCCCGAGGGCTTATAAATTAAAAAGATAAGGTGCCCGTGATCCCTCTCCTGTTTCTCTGTTCAGGAGTTCAGGAGGTAGGTCAAGGAGCTCCCGGCAAGATAAGCCTGCCGGGGAGAGGAGACCCCGGTAAGAAGAGCTTGTCGGGGAAGAGCGGAAGGAGCGCCTAGGAGGGCGTGGCGGTGACACCGCCGTGCCCCAGGAGCTGCGCAAGGTGACGGGCATGGGGAGGCGTTGGCGGGGCCGGCGACAAGTCCCTGAAGCCCGCGGAGAGCCACGGGCGCCAGAAGACACCAAGAGAACTTCCCGGGGGCCGGCCAGGAGCTTGGCGGAGTCGGAGGCGTAGGAGGCAGAGCTTGAAGACGGGGTAGTGGGACGTCAGCATGCTGTCGAAGGCTACTCGCCCTCGTGCTGCGACGTAGCGGCCTTGCCGCCACTCCCCCTCTTCCTCTTCCGCAGCCTCCCTACGCCAACAGCCAAGAAGACGGCCCCGGGGAGTTCAGAAGGCCGGCAACCCGGAAGATGGGGTTGCCGGTGGCGCGCGAGGCAGCGGTGTCCGACGTCTAGTCGGGCCCGCCATCCCCTCGTCGTCGCTGCCGCTCCCCTCCTCGTCACTCTCGCTCGAGGAGGGCCTTCGCTATCCGAGGAGCTGTCCACACAACAGCGCACCGGGTTCCATAGTCGCCGAAGACCTTGACGGCGAGGAGGTCACCATCCAATAACTTGAAATGGAGGGTGAACCCCGCCGTCAAGCTATGGATCCGGGCGAACGTCTTCCACCCTCGGTCGAAGAACATCACGCCGGGGGCTGGGGACACGACACTCACCCGAGTGCCGCTGATCCCGCAGCCCCTCATGCGTAGCTCCATCACGTCGGGTGGATCCGGTCCCATCGCGTCCGCAAACGGGACCGGCAGCCGGAGGCGGCGACGAGGCGCCCGGCGAAGTTTGATGAAGAACTCCCAGGGGTCATCTCCGGTGTGGACCGCGCCATGGTCAGGAGACGCCGGAGGGGACGGGGGAGGCACATCACCACGACCGCCTCTCCCCCGGCCGCCTCGGCCACGCCCTCGGCCTCGTCCACGGCCACGCCCCCTCCCTCTCCCTCTCGTGGCCGGCTCCACCGCCACGGGAGCGGGACGGGGAGTGGTGCGCTGCCTAGAAGCGACCCTCGCTGCCACCGTCGAAGAGCCGGGGTTCCCTCCTTCCATGGTGGCAAGAAGAACAGAAGATGAAGACGAAGGGAGAAGAGGATGAGTGCGGCCATTGTGCTCCCCTTCCGCCCCTTCTTAAAGGGGTGGCGCGGGACTCAACCGCCCGCTCAACCAATCAAGGCGAGAAGGCCGGAGGAGCGGGCCGACTCGCCCTCTCGCCTCCCGTGGCTCGGCCTCCCACCTTCGCCGCCCGACCCCCATGCATGGGGCAGCGTGGCAAAAAGCGGAGCCGGAGCGACGGGTGAAGCGACCCCGCTCTGCGCCACGATCACGGGGTGGATGCCTTAAAGGCTGCATGCGCCGCCCACGTCTCCCAC
The DNA here is from genome assembly GCA_021437245.1 of Aegilops speltoides. Classification (NCBI taxonomy): domain Eukaryota; kingdom Viridiplantae; phylum Streptophyta; class Magnoliopsida; order Poales; family Poaceae; genus Aegilops; species Aegilops speltoides. The sequence goes on from CM038141.1 coordinate 140,427,302, forward strand.
GACGCCGCAATCGACGTGTGCTGTTGCACGGAGAGGCGGCAAAGATGGAAGTGGATTCGGCACGCCGTGGGCTTCGTGTGCCCGTGCACTGTCTTGGGCCTGGCCCAACAGCGCTCGGCACCGCGTGTGGCCCAGGCCCGGGGGCTCCTGTCGGTGTACTAAGGTAGGGGGTACCTCAGTACCCCAACTTGTGCACGGGCAGCCGCAGCTCCCCGCAGCTGGATCCACCAAATGCTTGCCGGAGGCCATTCCTGCTCCACTACCAAGCCGTTCAAGAACAAAGTGTACAAGACAGAAGCTTAAGACCCCGGCAAGAGGAGCTTGCCGGGAAGGCCGTTCCAGGCTCAAGACTACATCGCTCACGCAAGTCCCTGGCAAGTGGAGCTCGCCGGGGAGACTAAAAGATCACATCACAAAAGACATGCCTCGGCGCTATACGCGTCCCGGCAAGGGCCCGGGGAGCGGCAAGTCACAGAGCCCGACAAGCTCCCGGGCCCGGCAAGATCAAGACCCCGGCAAGGTGCTTGCCGGGAGAGCTGCGCAGCGTGCCCGCACTCCAGCTCATCTGCCCACGCGTCGCCTTTAGCTTTCTCCAGAGACGCGTGGCCGGTGGCTGTGCTGCATGAGGGGTGCGGTGGCACTCCACGGTGGTGGCTCCATCGCCGTGGCAAACGGAGACGCAAAGGCGGGAGCTTTTGGGGCGACGGCGACGGGCATTTAATGCTCTTGTCCCCCTCTGTCAAAAGTAGGTAGAATCCACTGTTCATGCCTTCGTGGCTGCCTTTGTTCCCGCACTGTTCCAACTACCACCTCTTTTACATTTTTACCCCTCTACCCTACGTTGACACCTGTCGGTGACCCCTTGCCCTATAAAAGGAGGCCCATGCACAACGTAGAGGAGGTTCCGATCATTCACAACTCTCGCGAGGGTCCGATCATTCGCTACCCTCACGAGGTTCGACACATTTGCAACTCTCACGCTCGGGCAGCCGCTACCATAGCTCTTCAAGCTCCCGAAGCGCAATACAACACAAAGCAGCAGTAGGGTTTCTGCGACCATCGCGCCCGGCTGGGTAAAATCCCAGCGCATCGCCTCGATCCGCTCTCCGCGCAGCCTCCGCCTCGTGCCGAACTCACAAAGGGGCGTCCCGCCCCATAGGTGTGCTACCGCCATCGCCTTGACAAAGAATGTTTTACTTTTCATCTTTTTCATGTGGAAATTTTCTTTTCATGAGAGACCATAGTAAATTTTATTTTACCGAACATGGCCATTAGTACTAAACAACATATTGGTACACCTTCTTTTGTGTTACACATGATGGCAAAATTAATCCGCATTTTTCGTGTCTTGATGTATGTAGTTAAAATTGAAGAAAATATGCCCTAGAGGCAATAATAAAGTTGTTATTTTATATTTCCTTATATCATGATAAATGATTATTATTCATGCTATAATTGTATTAACCGGAAACTTGATACATGTGTGGATACATAGACAAAACACAGTGTCCCTAGTAAGCCTCTACTAGACTAGCTCGTTAATCAAAGATGGTTAAGTTTCCTAACCATAGACATGTGTTGTCATTTGATGAACGAGATCACATCATTAGGAGAATTATGTGATGGACAAGACCCATCTGTTAGCTTAGTATATTGATCATTCAGTTTTATTGCTATTGCTTTCTTCATGTCATATACATATTCCTTTGACTATGAGATTATGCAACTCCCGGATACCGGAGGAATAGCTTGTGTGCTATCAAACGTCACAATGTAATTGGGTGATTATAAAGGTGCTCTACAGGTATCTCCAAAGGTGTTTGTTGGGTTGGCATAGATCGAGATTATGATTTGTCACTCCGAGTATAGGAGAGGTATCTCTGGGCCCTCTCGGTAATGCACATCGTAATAAGCCTTGCAAGCAATGTGATTAATGAGTTAGTTGAGGGATGATGCATTACGGAACGGGTAAAGAGACTTGCCGGTAACGAGATTGAACTAGGTATGAAGATACCGACGATCAAATCTCGGGCAAGTAACATACCGATGACAAAGGGAATAACGTATGTTGTCATTATGGTACGACTGATAAAGACCTTCGTAGAATATGTGGGAACCAATATGAGCATCCAGGTTTCTCTGTTGGTTATTGACCGAAGAGGTGTCTCGGTCATGTCTACATAGTTCTCAAACCTGTAGGGTCCGCAGGCTTAGCGTTCGATGACGATTTTGTATTATATGAGTTATGTGATTTGGTGACCGAACATTGTTCGGAGTCCCGGATGAGATCATGGACATGACGAGGAATCTTGAAATGGTCCATAGGTAAATATTCACATATAAGATGATAGTATTTGGACACCGGAAGTGTTCCAGGGGTACAAGGTACGTATCGGGTCACCAGAAGGGGTTCCGGGCAAACCCCGGCAAGCTATATGGGCTTAATGGGCCCACAGAGGAACAGACCTGCCCACAGGGGGCTGGTGCGCCCCTCCACCAGGCCGGCCAGCCCTAGGGAAGGCAAGGGAGGAGGGCTAGCCCCTCTTTCCTTCCCCTTCTCAAGGGAGAAAGGAAAGGGGGGCACCTCCTCCTTCCTTCTCCTAGTGCCAAGACAAGGAAAGGGGGGGAGAATTGGGGTGGCACTCCAAGTAGGATTCGACCTACTTGGGCGCCCCCTGGCTGCCTCTTCCCTCCTCCAACCGATATATATGTGGGGAGGGGGGCGCCTAGAGGACACACCAACAATTGTTAGCCGTGTGCGGCACCCCCTCCACAGTTTACGCCTCCGGTCATATCTGCGTAGTGCTTAGGCGAAGCCCTGCGTGGATCACTTCACCATCACCGTCACCATGCCATCGTGCCAAAAAACTCTCCCTTGACACTTTGCTAGATCAAGAGTTCAAGGGACGTCATTGAGCTGAACGTGTGCAGAACTCGGAGGTGCCGTACGTTTGGTGCATGATCGGTCGAAAAGAGAAGAAGTTCGACTACATCAACTGCGTTGTCTGATGACCCACAAGTATATGGGGTCAATTGTAGACTTTTTGACAAGTAAGAGTGTCGAACCCAATAAGGAGCAGAAGGAAATGACAAGTGGTTTTCAGCAAGGTAATGTCTGCAAGTGCTAAAATTGTAAGTAGCGGAGTAGTTTGATAGCAAGATAATTTCTAACGAGCAAGTAACGGTAGTAGTAACAAAAGTGCAGCAAGGTAGCACAATCCTTTTGAGGCAAAGGACAGGCCAAAACGGTCTCTTATGATAAGCAAAGTGTTGTTGAGGGTACACGGGAATTTCATCTAGTCACTTTCATCATGTTGGCTTAATTCGTTTTTGCTACTTTGATATGTGGGTGGACCAGTGCTTAGGTGCTGTTCTTACTTGAACAAACCTCCTACTTATGATTAACCCCCTCGCAAGCATCTGCAATTACGAGAAAAGCATTAAGAATACATTCTAACCAGAGCATTAAACTTTTGGATCCAATCGGTCCCTTACGGAATAGCGCATAAACTGGGGTTTAAGCTTCTGTCACTTTCGCAACCCACCATCTAATAACTAATCCATAATGCATTCCCTTAGGCCCGAATATGGTGAAGTGTCATGTAGTCGACGTTCACATGACACCACTAAGAGAATGACAACATACATATCATCAAAATATCGAACACATATCAAGTTCACATGATTACTTGCAACATGATTTCTCCCGTGACCTCAAGAACAAAAGTAGCTACTCACAAATGATAATCATACTCAAGATTAGAGTGGTATTAAATAGCATAATGGATCTGAACATATAATCTTCCACCAAATAAACCATATAGTAATCAACTACAAGATGTAATCAACACTACTAGTCACCCACAAGCACCAATCTATAGTTTTGGTACAAAGATTGAACACAAGAGATGAACTAGGGTTTGAGAGGAGTTGGTGCTGTGAATATGTTGATGAAGATAGCCCTCCCCAAGATGGGAGAGTTGTTGGTGATGATGATGACGATGATGTCCCCCTCCGGGAGGGAAGTTCCCCCGGCAGAATCGCTCCGCTGGAGGGCAAAAGTGCTACTACCCAAGTTCCGCCTCGAGGTGGCGGCGCTTTGCCCCGAATGTCCTCCTCTAGTTTTTTCTAGGTCAAAATGACCTATATACCAGAAGATGGGCACCGGAGGTGGGCCGAGGAGGGCAGCACCCACCAGGGCTCGCTTGGGCCTCCTGCGCTCCAAGGTGGGTTGTGCCCACCTCGTGGTCCCCCTATGGTACTTATTTGCTCCAATAATTCTTAAATATTCCATTAAAAATCCCTGGGAAGTTTCAGCTCATTTGGAGTTGTGCAGAATAGATAGCCTAACGTAGCTTTTTCAGGTCTAGATTTCCAGCTGCTAGAATTCTCCCCCTTTGTGCATACCGTGAATATTATGAGAGAAAATGCATTAGAATTACTCCAAAAAGCATTATTATACAATAAAACAACATAAATAACAGTAGTAAAACATGATGCAAAATGGACGTATCATTGTCTAACGCTTCCGCTTTCAGTCTACAAGGGTACATTGACACACTGTCCCCCTCTCGTTGCTATGCATATCCTAGATAGATATTGCGTGAGTGTAGGACATTTTTTGAAATTGCATGCTATGTTACCCAACAATGGCATTCGAGCCAGGTTTATGCGTAGATGATATGCACGATTAGAACACAAAGAGTTGTGGGCGGTGATCGTCATACTGCTTACCACCAATGTCTTATTTTGATTTAGCGGTATTGTTGGATGAAGCGGCCCAGACCAACCTTACATGGCCATGTTCATGAGACCGGTTCCATCGATAGATGTGCAACTAGTTTTGCATAAAGGTGGCTGGCGGGTGTCTGTTTCTCCAAAATTGATAAATGATACGTCTCCAACATATCTATAATTTTTGATTGTTCCATGCTATTATATTACCCGTTTTGGATGTTTATGGACTTTATTTTACACATTTATATCATTTTTGGGACTAACCTACTAACCGGAGGCCCAGCCCGTATTGCTGTTTTTTTGCCTATTTCAGTATTTCGAAGAAAAGGAATATCAAATGGAGTCCAAATGGAATGAAACCTTCGGGAGCGTGATTTTTGGAACGAACGTGATCCAGAGGACTTGGAGTGCAAGCCAAGAAGCAGCCGAGGCGGCCACGAGGTTGGAGGGCGCGCCCACCCCTACAGGGCGCGCCCCCTATCTCATGGGCCCTTCGGCGGCCACCGACCTACTTCTTCCTCCTATATGTACCCATGTACCCCGAGAACATCAGAACAAGCCACGAAAAACCATTTCCACCGCCGTAACCTTCTATATCCACGAGATTCCATCTTGGAGCCTTCGCCGGTGCTCCGCTGGAGGGGGAATCGACCACGGAGGGCTTCTACATCAACACCATAGCCCCTCCGATGATTAGTGAGTAGTTTACCATAGACCTTCGGGTCCATAGTTATTAGCTAGATGGCTTCTTCTCTCTTTTTGAATCTCAATACCATGTTCTCCTCGATCTTCTTGGAGATCTATTTGATGTAACTCTTTTTGTGGTGTGTTTGTCGAGATCCAATGAATTGTGGGTTTATGATCAAGTTTATCTATGAGAAATATTTGAATCTCCTCTGAATTCTTTTATGTATGATTGAATTATCTTTGCAAGTCTCTTCGAATTATCGGTTTGGTTTGGCCTACTAGATTGATTTTCTTGCAATGGGAGAAGTGCTTAGCTTTTGGTTCAATCTTGTGGTGTCCTTTCCCAGTGACAGCAGGGGCAGTAAGGCACAAATTGTATTGTTGCCACCGAGGATAAAAAGATGGGGTTTATATCATATTGCATGAGTTTATCCCTCTACATCATGTCATCTTTGATAATGCGTTACTCTGTTCTTATGAACTTAATAATCTAGATGCATGCTGGATAGCAGTCGATGTGTGGAGTAATAGTAGTAGATGCACGCAGGAGTCGGTCTACTTGTCACGGACGTGATGCCTATATACATGATCATGCCTAGATAATCTCATAATTATTCGCTTTTCTATCAATTGCTCGACAGTAATTTGTTCACCCACCGTAATACTTATGCTATCTTGAGAGAAGCCACTAGTGAAACCTATGGCCCCCGAGTCTATCTTTTATCATATAAGCTTTCAATCTACTTTTATTTGCATCTTTACTTTTCCAATCTATATCATAAAATACCAAAAATATATATACCTTATCATACTATCTCTATCAGATCTCACTCTCGCAAGTGGCCGTGAAGGGATTGACAACCCCTTTATTGCGTTGGTTGCGAGTTCTTCGTTTGTTTGTGTAGGTGCGTGGGACTTTTGAGGAGCCTCCTACTGGATTGATACCTTAGTTCTCAAAAACAGAGGGAAATACTTAGGCTACTATTGCTACATCACCCTTTCCTCTTCAAGGAAAGCCAACACAAGCTCAAGACGTAGCAAGAAGGATTTCTGGCGCCGTTGCGGGGGAGGTCTTCGCTCAAGTCAAGACATACCAAGTACCCATCACGAACTCATCTCCCTCGCATTTACATTATTTGCCATTTGCCTCTCGTTTTCCTCTCCCCCACTTCACCCTTGCCGTTTTATTTGCCCTCTCTTTCCCAATCTCCTCTCTCTTTCGCTTGCCTTTTGTTTGCTCGTCGTTATGTCTAGTTCCTTATCCGCTCCTATGTCTCCTGAGTTTGAAGTTCTTCACTTCAAGCAAAGGCAAGGAGAAAACTTAAAAGATGCTTGGTATAGGATGATGGAATCTTATCACAATTGCACCCTAGAGGTGAATTTTATAATTTACTTCGCAATTTTTATGTTGGGCTAAATATGTCGCATAGACAACTCTTGGATTGCATTGCCAAGGGAAATTTTATTGAAATTGATCCTAGTATTACGCATGAAATTATAGAGGGAATAATGGGAACACTACCTCAAAAAGGGGGATCACATCCTACCCAAGAAGAAACACAAGTGTTTGGAAAGATTTGTGAAGTAACAAAAATATTACAAATGTCTCTTGAGCCTCTTAAAAGTGTTAGCGGAAATCTTCACCGCATGAATATGTTGATTACTCTTTGCAATAAGCGGTTGGATTCTTTAGATCTAAAAATTTCTGAGTATGAAGGGAAATGTAAAGAACCTCCAGGATTCGAGCATGACTCCGCTAAAAAACTAAAAATTAAAGATGGCACTACTTAGATCTATGTTAGCTTTTATGCCTAGCTAGGGGCGTTAAACGATAGCGCTAGTTGTGAGGCAACCCAATTTTATTTGTGTTTTTGTTTTTGTTTCTGTTTAGTAATAAATTTTGCATCTACCTTCTGTTTAGATGTGTTTTTATGTTTTAGTTAGTGTTTGTGCCAAGTAGAACCTATAGGATGGTGATAGTTAATTTGATTCTGCTGAAAAATAGAAACTTTGCAGGCACGACATTAGTTTTGTTAAATCACATAAACGTGCTTTTGCGTTGATTCTTTTTGCTGTAGATAGATAGAAAAATTGTCCAGGACTTCCTATTTTGGTAGAATTGTTAAGAGTTCCATAAGTATTCGTGGGTTACAGATTGCTACAGTCTGTTCTGTTTTTGACAGATTCTGTTTTTCGTGTATTGTTTGCTTATTTTGATGCATCTATGGCTAGTATTAAGTGGTATGAACCATAGAGAACTTGAAATACAGTAGGTTTAACACCAATTTAAATAAATAATGAGTTAATTACAGTACCTTATGTGGTAGTTTTGCTTTCTTTCACTAACGGAGCTTATGAGATTTCCTGTTGAGTTTTGTGTTGTGAAGTTTTCAAGTTTTGGGTAAAGATTTGATGGACTATGGAATAAGGAGTGGCAAGAGCCTAAGCTTGGGGATGCCCATGGCACCCCAATATATTCAAGAGTAGCCAAAAGCCTAAGCTTGGGGATGCCCCCGGAAGGCATCCCCTCTTTCGTCTACGTTTATCGGTAACTTTACTTGGAGCTATATTTTATTCGCCACATGATATGTGTTTTGCTTGGAGCGTCGTGTATGATATTAGTATTCGCTTTTTAGTTTTCCACAATCATCCTTGCTGTACACACCTTTTGGTAGAATCCTACTTGATTGGAATTTATTAGAATACTCTATGTGCTTCACTTATATCTTTTGAACTAGACAGTTTTTGCTCTAGTGCTTCACTTATATCTTTTAGAGCACGACGGTGGCTTAATTTTGTAGAAATTGCCAGTCTCTCATGCTTCACTTATATTATTTTGAGAGTCTCGTAGAACAGCATGGTATTTTCTATGGTTATAAAATTGGTCCTAGAATGGTGGGCATCCAAGTTGGGTATAATAAAAACTATCATAGGAAGTGAATTGGATGCTATGATCAATTTGATACTTGATAATTGTTTTGAGATATGGAGGTAGTGATATTAAAGTCATGATAGTTGGGTGATTATGAATTTAAAGAATGCTTGTGTTGAAGTTAGAAGTCCTGTAGCATGCACATATGGTTAAAGTTGTGTAACAAATTTGAAACATGAGGTGTCCATGAATTGTGCATCCTTATGAGTGGCGGTCGGGGACGAGCGATGGTCTTTTCTACCAATCTATCCCCCTAGGAGCATGCGTGTAGTGCTTGATTTTTGATGACTTCTAGATTTTGGCAATAAGTATATGAGTTCTTTTGACTAATGTTGAGTCCGTGGATTATACGCACTTTTACCTTTCCATCATTGCTAGCCTCTTCAGTACCGTGCATTGCCCTTTCTCACCTCGAGAGTTGGTGCAAACTTCGCCGGTGCATCCAAACCCCGTGATATGATACGCTCTATCACACATAAACCTCCTTATATCTTCCTCAAAACAGCCACCATACCTACCTATTATGGCATTTCCATAGCCATTCCGAGATATATTGCCATGCAACTTTCCACCGTTCCGTTTATCATCATGACACGCATTACTATTGTCATATTGCCATTGCATAATCATCTAGTTGACATCGTATTTGTGGCAAGGCCACTTTGTATAATTTTTCATATATGTCAGTCTTGATTCATTGCCCATCCCGGTACACCGCCGGAGGCATTCATATAGAGTCATATCTTGTTCTAGTTTTGAGTTCTAATTCATGAGTTGTAAATCAATAAAAGTGCGATGATCATCATTATTAGAGCATTGTCCCCAAAAAGAAAAAAAGGCCAAAAAGAAAAATGGAAAGGCCAAAGAAAAAAAGGCCCAAAAAAGAAAAAATAAAAAGAAAAAAGAAAATAAATAAAAAGGGGGCAATGTTACTATCTCTTTTCCACACTTATGCTTCAAAGTAGCACCATGTTCTTCATATAAAGAGTCTCATATGTTGTCACTTTCATATACTAGTGGGAATTTTTCATTATAGAACTTGGCTTGTATATTCCTACGATGGGCTTCCTCAAAATGCCCTAGGTCTTCGTGAGCTAGCAAGTTGGATGCACACCCACTTAGTTTTCTTTTGTTGAGATTTCATACATTTATAGCTCTAGTGCATCCGTTGCATGGCAATCCCTACTCCTCATGTTGACATCAATTGATGGGCATCTCCATAGCCCGTTGACTATCCTCATCAATGTGAGACTTTCTCCTTTTTTGTCTTCTCCACACAATCCCCATCACCATATTCTATTCCACCCATAGTGCTATATCCATGGATCACGCTCATGTATTGCATGAAAGTTGAAAAAGTTTGAGATTATTTAAGTACGAAACAATTGCTTGGCTTGTCATCGAGGGTGTATAATTTGGGAGCATTTTTGTGTGACAAAAATGAAGAATAGCCTAACTATATGATTTTGTAGGGATGAACTTTCTTTAGCCATGCTATTTTGAGAAGACATGATTGCTTTGATTAGTATGCTTGAAGTATTACTATTTCTTATGTCAATATGAACTTTTATTTTGAATCATTGGGATCTAAACATTCATGCCACAATAAAGAAAATTACATTGAAAAATATGTTAGGTAGCATTCCACATCAAAAATTCTGTTTTTATCATTTACCTACTCGAGGACGAGCAGGAATTAAGCTTGGGGATGCTTGATACGTCACCAATGTATCTATAATTTTTGATTGTTCCATGCTATTATATTACCCGTTTTGGATGTTTATGGGCTTTATTTTACACATTTATATCATTTTTGGGACTAACCTACTAACCGGAGGCCCAGCCCGTATTGCTGTTTTTTTTGCCTATTTCAGTATTTCTAAGAAAAGGAATATCAAATGGAGTCCAAACGGAATGTAATCTTCGGGAGCGTGATTTTTGGAACAAACATGATCTAGAGGACTTGGAGTGCAAGCCAAGAAGCAGCCGAGGTGTCCACGAGGGTGGAGGAGCGCCCACCCCTACAGGGCGCACCCCCTATCTCGTGGGCCCCTCGGGCGGCCACCGATTGTCGGTGTACTAGAGTAGGGGTACCATAGTATCCCGAACTTGTGCACGGGCAGTCGCAGCACCCCGCGGCAAGGCTTGCCGGGTGACCGCCAAGGTCCTCCATGGTTCCTTTGGAGCCATTCAAGAACAAAGTATCCAGGCCAAGGAGACAAGGCCCCGGCAAGAGGAGCTTGCCGGGAAGGCCAACCAAGGCATCTCAAGGAACTTGCCGCGACGCGCCACGCGTCCCGGCAAGGCCCGGTGAGCGACAAGCTTCCGGACGCGACAAGACAACGATCAAGGCAAGGCGCTTGCGCGCAAGCTACCACTCAGACCCGCCGCTCCAACAAGATCCACTAACGTGTCGCCTACAGGACCTTTCGGTAGCGCTGCTGGCAAGAAGTCTGTCGCGAAGGCGGTGCGAGGTGGCAAGCGACGCTGACAGGGTTGCCATCGTGGCAAGCGGTGGCGCCCCTGACGGTCCCTTTTTGCACTGTTTGGGCGACTCAGACGGGCATTTAATGCCTTTGTCCCCTACCATCAGGGTTAGGTATGCTACACTGTACAAGTAGTTGTACCAACCGCAACTCCTTTTCCATTTTTGCTCTTGTCTACGTTGCCACCTGTTGGTGACCCCTTGAGCATATAAAAGGAGGCCCATGCGCAACGTAGAGGGGGGTTCGAAGCCAAAAAACACTCTCGCTCGGTCTCGTTAGCGGCTAGGGTGTACTGTAGCATCCAGCGCTCCCGAGCAAGAACTCAATACAATCAGACATGCAGCAGTAGGAGTATTATCTCTCCGGAGAGCTCCGAAGCTGGGTAAACCGCTCGTGTGCTTCGCCTCGATCCGCTCTTTGTGCGATCTCGGGCTTGGTCCGCCGGTCCCATAGGTGTCCGTGGGTCGCAGCTTTCCCCGGCATCTATGGCGCACCAGGTAGGGGGCGTCGACGTTGTGTGAACCTGATCCGGCGTTCACACGAGCCAGATCTTCATCTTCTTCATCGACATGCCACCGAAGAAGAAAGCTTCAGAGGTGGCTGCTCCGTCCACGTCGATCCCACCACCACCGGAGCAAACGGGTGGTGGGGTAGACGCCGGTGGAAGAACGGGCGTCGATGAGGGAGCTCACAATGCTGCTAGGTCCAAGGACAAGGCTGCGCAGACCTCGGCGTTCGTACATGCACCGCGCCCATCTCAGGAGGCGCGGGATCGACAGCGTCATGGTAATCGCGGTACCATACGTTCGTTGGACCAAGATCGAGCTGGTGGATCTCGGGGCGCTCAAGACCAGCATGCACGCCAACATGCTGGCACGAGCAAGACACGGTCGCCTGGACGGGATACTGCTCCTTCTAATGTAGTTAGAAGTCCGAGCATATCCCGCTCCTCGCACCGTTCGCCACTACCGCCCACCACTCCAGCAGAAGCTTTAGCGCGAGCTCAACTGCTCCTGGATTACCCTCCAACGGCAGACAAGATCGACGAATGGAGGGCCACTATTCAGAGTCTCATCGGCTTTGCCAACGGCGACACCCCACGGCAGTCGAATACATCGCAGCCGTGGCAAGATTGCCAGGCGTGAGCTGATGGCGACAAGATCGATGGGGGTGCGACCATCGTGCACTCTCCGCCCCGAAGGCCAAGATCGCCAACTCGCCGGATCTACCTCGACAGCGACTCCACCGCATCATCAGATCCACGAGCTCGTCGCGATCAATGCCAAGTTCTTCACGAACGACAGCAAGAAGACGCTCGTACTCGCATCGAGCGCTGAAGAGAAGCGCGGCGTCAATCAGACCAGCACGCTGGGGCCGCTGTCGACATGCATGCGCCAGGGGAACTAGGCGACTTGCCGTACGCGGTAGGTTGCCCTGCGTTCACTCGTGAGCTGCGGCAAGTCCAGTGGCCCAGCACGAAGAATTTCAAGCCAGATGTACCAGAGAAGTACGACGACAAGTCGCATCCGTCAGAGTTCCTCAGCATCTACACCATCGCGATGCAGGCTGCCGGGGGGCGGGACGACAAGATCCTTGCCAACTACTTCCCGCTGGTGCTCAAGCCCAATGTCAGGTCCTGGCTCATGCACTTGCCGGACAACTCCATATCCTCCTGGGCAGATCTATGCCATCAGTTTGTTGGCGCGTTTACAGGCGGCCACAAACCTCATGGCCAAGAGAGTGACCTTCATCTGCTCGCCAAGAATGAAGGAGAGCCCCTGCACAAGTACATTCAGAGATTCAGCCGTGTATAGCACAACATCCCAGATGTCCACCCTGCCACGGCCATCAGCGCGTTCCATCGGAACGTGCAAAACCGCAGGATGCGGGAGGAGATGGCGATGTGCAAGATCAGAGATGTCAGTGAGCTATATGCCCTGGCCGACAAGTGCGCACATGCTGAGGAAGGGAGGAAACTCCCCGGAGAGAATACAGGAGCAGGAGGATCTGACAGCGAGGATGCTGCCCCGGCAAGGAAAAACCGGCGGCGGAACAACAGGAAGAAGAAAGGCAAAGGTGTGCTAGTCGTTGAGCAGTCCGGCAACGAAGGTGGCGCCAAGAACACTGTGGCGGTCGCCGACAAGCAGGACGGCACCGACAAGCAGTACTGCAAGATCCACCGCACCAAGGGCCATGACCTCCAGAGCTGCAAGAAAGTCGAGCAGCTTGTCGAGCAGCAAAAGGCTGAATACGAGCGACACGACAAGGAGAAGGCCCAAGAAGGTACTAGAGGATCCGGCAAGAAACGTCCCGGCCGAGGAGGACGCCGTGGCAAGGCCAAGCAGCGGCAAGGAGGCAGACCTCCCCGCAGCCGCGACAAGGATGAAGATGACGACGACGATGAAGATATGGATGATGATGGGACCAGCGAGCAGGAGTTCCAGAAAGCCACAGAGGTCCTGTGCATTAACGGCGATGCTTCTCTGCATACTTCACACCGCCAGCTCAAGAAGTGGGTGCGGGAAGTCAATGCGGCAGAACCACCTATCGAGTCACGCAAGCCTCTGAAATGGTCCAGCACGCCTATCATCTTTGATATTGAGGACCACCCTGATCGCATAACTGCGGTCGGGTGCTTGCCGATGTTGGTTTCACCAACTATCCGCAACCTCAAGGTCACTAAGATGCTAGTTGACGGCGGGGCCGGCTTGAACCTGATCTCCTCCGTGGTACTCCAGAAACTCCAGATCCCTGACAGCGAGCTCGAAGATACCGGCACATTCCAAGGAATCAATCCGGGAAGGAGCAAGCCGAAGGGAAAGATCACGTTGCCGGTGACATTTGGCAGCGAGTTGAATTTCAGGACTGAGAGGGTCACTTTTGACGTTGCTGATTTTCCATTGCCTTACAATTGGATACTCGGCCGTCCAGCACTCGCCAAATTCATGGCAGCCTCTCACTACGCATACAACATGCTGAAGATGCCAGGCCCGATAAGTGTCATCTCTGTCCCTGGCGACAAGAAGGATGCTCTTATCTGCACCGACAAGATCTACCGGGAAGCAGCAGCCGCAACAGATCGCAAGTCACTTGCCGCTGAAGCTCCCGGGGGGAAGAAGAAGACCAAGCCCGGCAAGAGCTCTGATGCCCACTCCGGCAAGCGCACCTCTTCGGAGTGCTGCGCTACCGTCGAGGACGCACCATCGAGCTCCACCGGCAAGCGTGAGAAGACAATGGCAGCTCCGCCAGAGACCAAGAAGGTGTCCGCCAAGGAGGACGGCACTGGTGGTACCTTCACCATCAGTGCCACTCTCAACCCTAAATAGGAAAGCGCGCTCGTTGCTTTCCTGCGGGCGAATGTCGACGTGTTTGCATGGCAACCGTCTGACATCCCCGGTGTTCCCAGGAAAGTAATCGAGCACCATCTTGCCGTCTGTCCTCATGCGCGGCCCGTCAAGAAGAAAGTCAAGAAACAAGCAGTGGAGCGCCAAGAATTCATCGCAGAAGAAATCAAGAAGTTGGAAGCAGCAGGCCTTGTCAGAGGAGTGCTCCATCCTACGTGGTTGGCCAATCCTGTAGTCGTGCACAAGGCAAACGGGAAATGGAGGCTTTGTATCGACTTTACCGATGTCAATAAAGCTTGTCCCAAAGACCCATTTCCCTTACCGCGCATTGACCAGATTGTTGACTCCACGGCTGGATGTGACTTGCTTTCATTTCTTGACGCGTATTCAGGATACCATCAGATCTTCATGGCAGAAGAGGATGAAGAGAAAACCGCATTCATCACTCCATGTGGCACATACTGTTTCGTACGGATGCCTTTCGGTTTAAAGAATGCTGGTTCAACATTTGCAAGGGTAGTCCATGACGCTTTTGAGCCGCAAATACACATAAATGTAGAAGCCTACATGGATGACATAGTGGTCAAGAGCAAGGACAAGGCAACTCTAATTCAAGATTTAGACGAGACCTTTGCAAATCTGCGCAAGATCAACCTCAAGCTTAATCCCGAGAAGTGTGTGTTTGGAGTCCCCTCCGGCAAGCTTCTCAGGTTCTTCGTGTCTCAGCGGGGGATTGAAGCCAATCCCGACAAGATCAAGGCCATTGAGCAGATTGAAGCACCAAAGCGCATCAAGGATGTACGAAGACTTGCTGGTTGCATGGCTGCTCTCAGTAGGTTTATCTCTAAGTCTGCTGAGCGCGCCCTGCCGTTTTTCAAAATATTGAAAAAGGCAGGTCCAATGAAATGGACTCCGGAAGCGAAGGCTGCGCTGCAGGACTTGAAGAGATACCTGTCCTCCACTCCAACACTTGTCGCACCTAAGCCACAAGAGAAGTTGCTGCTGTATATAGCGGCAACCAATCAAGTGGTTAGTGCTGCATTAGTAGCGGAGAGGGAGGCGGATGATGAGCCAGCAACCACGGCAGACACATCCAGCGACAAGCAGGGGGCTTCACCGACAAGCTCTAGTCCCGACAAAGATGGATCTGCGCAGGCGCGTGAGGAGATACAGAAGAAAATGGTGCAACGCCCAGTTTACTTTGTCAGTTCCCTTCTGCAGGGGGCTAGGTCAAGGTACTCTGGTGTGCAGAAATTGCTTTTCGGCCTTCTCATGGCCTCGAGAAAGCTGCGCCATTACTTCCAAGCACATGAGATCACAGTTGTCACTCGTTTTCCGGCGAAGAGGATCTGCAGAATCCGAAGCAACAGGCAGGATTGTCGAGTGGGCACCGGAGCACTTCAACTATCGAGAAGCGAGCATTGGCGAAATTCATAGCGAGTGGACGCCAACACGGATGAAGAAATTCGAAACGAGCATCCCGTCAAGGAAGCAAGCAAAGAGTGGCTGATGTACTTTGATGGTGCTTTCTCGCTGCAAGGCGCCGGTGCGGGCGTGCTACTTGTTGCGCCCACCGGAGAGCACCTCAAGTACGTAGTCCAGATGCACTTTCCCAAGGAGCAAGCAACAAACAATACCGTAGAGTATGAAGGGTTGCTTGCCGGTCTTTGGATCGTAGCAGACCTTGGGATCAAGAAGCTCATTGTCAGGGGTGACTCGCAGCTTGTCGTCCGCCAAGTGAACAAGAATTATCAGAGTCCGTTGATGGAAGCTTACGTTGATGAGGTGAGAAAGTTAGAAGAGCACTTTGACGGCCTACAGATGGAACATATTCCAAGAGCTCAGAACGACATTGCCGATGGCTCACAAAGTCGCCGCACTTAAGTTACCTGTGGAACCAGGGATCTTTGTGCTCAAACCGACTCAACCGCTGTGAACGCTATCAATCGGACAGAGCAAGAAGAGGAAGTTGATTTCGGTGACTATTTTCGGCGAGCTCCCGGGCCGCCGCCAAGAAGGTCCCCAAGATCAACACCAAGAGTGCTGAGGAGCAGTCTGCTCCGGCAAGCCCTAGGGTTTGTTCCGTTGAAGCAGACGCTCCCGACAAGTTTTGCTCCGGCAAGCTTGCCGGGGAACGTCAAGCTCCGGTTGAGCCGCAGGTTCTCGCCGTAGAAGCAGATGTTCTCGTAGCAGCATATGTGCCTTTAGTCCTTGTTGTCGAGCCGCAAGCTCCAGCATGGGCACAACAGATTGTCCGTTTCCTTCAGACAGGAGAACTTCCCGAAGAGCAAGAAGAAGCGGAAAGAGTAGCCCGGCAGTCAAGTATGTACTAGTTTGTCGACAACACACTGTACAGAAGAAGACTCAACGGTGTGAAATTGAAGTGTATTCACCGGGAAGACGGAAAAAAGCTGTTGGCAGAGATACATGGAGGCATATGTGGTCACCACATTGGCGCAAGAGCACTTGCCGGCAAAGAATTCCGGCAAGGTTTCTTTTGGCCGACAGCAGTCCAGGATGCAACTGCACAAGTAACCAAGTGTGAAGCGTGCCAATTCCATTCCAAGCAGATACACCAGCCAGCTCAAGCTCTCCAGACGATCCCTTTATCCTGGCCATTTTCGGTCAGGGGGCTCGACATCCTCAGCCCCTTTCCCCGAGCTGTCGGGGGCTTTTAGTACTTGTACGTTGCAATCGACAAGTTCACAAAGTGGCCGGAAGTGGAAGCAGTGAGGAAGGTGATAGCACAGTCAGTAGTCAAGTTCTTCAGGTTGATTGTTTGCCGCTTCGGGATCCCTAATAGGATCATCACCGACAACGACACACAATTCACGAGCCGCACCTTCATGCAGTACGTCCAAGATCTTGGCGCCAAGGTCTGCTTCGCTTCTGTTGCTCACCCGAGAAGCAACGGTCAAGCGGAGAGGGCAAATGCTGAAGTGCTGCGCGGGCTCAAGACCAGGACTTTCGACAGGCTGCGCAAGTGCGGAAAGAACTGGATTGAGGAGCTGCCGGTGGTTCTTTGGTCGATCAGGACGACGCCAAATCAAGCCATTAGCCAGACACATTTCGCTCTAGTCTATGGAGCAGAGGCAGTTCTCCCCACGAAACTCGTATACGGCTCACCTCGAGTGCTCGCTTATGATGAGCTTGAGCAAGAGCAGCTGCGACAAGATGACGCACTGCTCCTTGAGGAGGACCGTCTTGAGTTGTCAGACGAGCTGCTCGATACCAGCAAGCTTTGCGCCGCTACCATAGCTGCAAAGTTAATGCCAGAAGTCTCGAGGAAGGCGACCTTGTTCTTCGGCGCGTTCAGTCCGCCAAGAATTCCAACAAGTTGACGCCAAAGTGGGAAGGCCCTTACCGGGTGAAATAAGTCACTAGGCCTGGCGCTGTCCACCTTGAGACCGAAGATGGCATTCCGGTGAGCAACTCCTGGAACATTGAACATCTTCGTAAGTTTTACCCGTAAGGCGCGGTTGCTGGAACCTGTTCCGGCAACCACCTTTTGTACAAGTCTTACCGCTGTTGCATGTAATCCTTTGTACAAAGCCGCGCGCAGACCCTGTGCATAAATAAAGCTCATGTGCTCTGCACATCCTGTCAATTTCATGCTCTCTATTTTTTGCATGTGTTATCTGACACTTTGTGCAGCACCTACCCCCGGTAAGCAATAACAAGCCGTAAGGCTCCATATCTTTATTTTCTCTTCTTTCTCTTTCTCAAAGAAAGGAAGGTTCCCTCGCCCACAAGTTTGCCGGGGGGGGAGAGGATAATGGTGTGGACCAGGCGTCGATCGAGAAAGTTTCGCTTTACTGGGAAGCCAACGACAGAAAAGCTAAGTTGCCAAAGTTTGAGCAATCAGTTTTAAATTTTTAAGTTATCTTCCTCGAACGACCATGCTTTGTATGGAAAACCTGTGCGCGGAGGAACCAACTCATAGCTAGTTGCGCCCTTACTTTGTTTCGAGTCCGCTCAACAACTTAAGTGAGCTGCGACTAGTTGCGACAAGGTTTCTTGTCGATTCTGCACCGCCAAAGAGGCTCTTGATGTCCCACTCAGCTCAGCATGGCTAAGGTGCCTGCGCCGACAAGTTCCCTAAAAGCGTAGGGCAAAAACATACAAAGGAAGGAGTCAAGTAAAGGAAATAACATAGCAATCGATACCCAAAATAAAGTTATATTACAAGATAGCTTGTCGCAGCTCTAATAGATTGTTCCAGTAACATGACCAGCAGCGGCAAGGAAAGGAGAAAACGGGCAACCTAATATACGCGATCGCCCTCAACCCTCTTGATCTCGCTCACCTTGTCCACAATGGGTGCGACAAGGGCCTTGAGCGCTTCCAGATCAGCATCCGGCGGCAGCTTCTTGAGGACATTGGTGAGGTTGAGGCCCGGGTTGCGGAAGGCCACCTTCACCAACACCTTTTGAAGAGCTCCCGCGCAGATCGTGCGTGACTCGTCGGCCAGCTGCTTTGGGATCCTTTCCCAGATTCGTTGGAGGGCCGTCTCCATGCCTTTGAAGAACAAGGTGAGCTTGGCGCTGGGTTGGAGGTTCTCATCGGAGGAATACCCGAAACCCTCCATCCCTAGCTGCGCTAGCTCCCTGTCGATGGCTGCGGCAACATCCACAAGACCCTCTGTCCAGTGCTCCACATTCTCCCTAAAAGTGTTCTGGGTGGTGGCAGCACTCGCCAGCAGCGCCTCGTTGGCCTTGATCTCCTCCTTCAAGGCCACCTCCTGCTCCCTGGCGCCGTCCAGCGTCTTGGTCAAAGTAGCTAGCTTCAGCTCAAGATCTGCGTTGGAATCCTTGACGGTGCTAAGCTCCTTGCCCTTCTCGACGAGACTACCCTGCAGCTCGCCAAGTGTGTAGGCATCCTTCTCGCGCTCATGCTTGAGCGCGGCAAGCTCTTCACCCCTCGCCTTGAGATCGGCCTCCAGCTGCGCCACCTTCATATTCAGCTCCTTCTTGGCGGCCTCGGCAGCTGCGACAGCATCCTCTGCTTCCTTGAGAGCCCCGCCGACTGTTTGCTCGCGCGCGGAAAGCTCCTCCTCGTGGCTATCAAGGTTGACCTTCCGCTGCGCCAACTCGCCCTCCCGCGCAAACAGCTCCTCAGCGGCAAGCCGCTGTTGCTCTTCAGCTTCAGCCTTCTCGAGGAGGAAGGCTTTCCGCGCCTCGGCGAGTTGCGCCCGCTCCTCTGCAAGGGACCGAAGAGTTCCTGGTTGCGACCCCGGAGCTCCTCCACGCGCTTCTCGATGTCTACTCCCGCCTGTGCGACAAGCGCTTCTCGGGATTCCACCTTGGCCTGCCGAGCGCGGTAGAGCGACACCAGTTTCCGTAGCAGTTGCTCCTCCTCAGACTCGCCGCTGCTGCTGCTCGGCGCGTCGACCAGCGTTAGCCCAGCAGAGGCAAGCACCTCTCCATCCAAGGTTTCTCCTTCAACCGGCGCCCTGGAGCTTGACGCCCAGGGGAGCTTGATGAAGACGCCATCGCCGGCCTTCAAATAGGCGCCGGGCTGGGGCTCTTCGGAGCCTGATGCTGCGGCAGCAGCGGAGGGATCGGCGGTCGGCATAGCGCTTGGCGCTCCTGAGGCCTCAGGGTCGTCAGTACGATCGCCAGACCCCTCGCCAGCTTCTGCGGCAGCAGCCTTGGCGGCCTCCTCGCCGGCGGGATCATCAGCGCCAGCTGCTTCTTCGGTGGCAGCGGCGTCGTTGGTATTGCCGCGCGTGTTCTCCTCGCCAACAACCTCGGTCTCCATCGGCTCCGTGACAGATGGATCTAATGGCCGGAAGAAGGAGAAAAGTCAAACAAATATCCAAAAAGAAAATCAGAAGAAGAAGAACCCAAGGGAAGTTTTCAAGCAAGAGGATTAACTGTGCTGGGTTCTGCAGTCACGGTCTCCACCACTGGAGGGTCGCTGGAGCTGTCCCTTGCCGGAGAGCTCTCCCTTGCCGGAGACTTCTCCCTTGCCAGAGAACTCTCCCTTGCCGGGGAATCCTCCCTTGATGGTGTAGTCGAAGCGGATGGCACGTCGGGGGCGGTTTCCGGTCGTTCCTGGTGAGGCTGCTCTGCTCCTACACAAATCAACAGTCAGATGTCAGCAAATAAAGAGCACCCATGCGTGCCTAACAGCGGGAAGTAAACCATATACTTACGCTGGGGGCTGCGCTGGGGGCTGCTTTGGGGAATGATTGCCGGGTCCGGCAAGGTGGTCTCGGGCGCTCCCCCGGCTGTCGCGGTGGGTTCGTCCTCGATGACAATCACCGGGACCTTGGCTCTCTTCGCCGCTCTCTGGGCCAGAGTCCTGAAAAGGAATGGGTTCAGAGTAAAGCAAATCAGATACAAGACAAAATAGCAAAAATTGAAGAACTTCAAGTACGGCGAAGGATCTTACTCTTCTTCTTCCTCGTCGGAGCTGAGCGCGGAGAGGTCGAAGTCCGGCCCACCTTCGGCACGACGAGGCAGAGGAGTGGGTTCCCTTAACCGCTTGGTGGGGGCAGCGGCAGGAGCAGAAGCGGTGGTCCAGGAGGACCCCGCTCCAGTTGCCGCAGCGGCGTGAGGCGCTCCCGCGGCAACAGTGCTTGTCACGGTGGAGCGTGTCGCACGGCGCAGTGGCTGTTGACTTGTCTGCCGCCCCGCTACATCCCCGGCCTTGCGGAGGCACCTTCTTGGTGGAGCTGGGGGCTCTGCTGGCGGCGGGCTATCTGAGGATGAGGAGGAAGAGGAGTCGGACTCCGACGAGCCACTTGCACCCTCAGCGGGCTCGCTCGACTCGGCTTCAGGCTCGGCAAGCTCTCCCTCACCGACAAACTCTTCTCACTCGGCAAGGCTTGCCGCCTCTGCTGCCTCTGCCTCCTCCACGGTGAATCCAAACTCGCCCGCGGCAACAGCTGCCGCCCCCTCTTCCGCCCTGGTGGCGATGCCCTGCATCTCCGCATCGGTGGTGTCGCGGGTGAGGCTTTTCTGCTCATCGAAGCGGACTGCCACTTCTACCAAGCCATCGAAGAATTCCTGCACGACGTCGTCTGCAGGCTCTTGCCAAGTTGGGACAATCCCATGCGAATCGCACAACGGCATCATTGCACGGATGCGGTCGAGCGAGGAACTGTTGCACAGCGGAACGACACCCTTCGGCAACCTGAACCACTCGGGATGTTGAGGGTCGTGCTTGAACAGTTCCTTGAGCATCGTGTCCAGTTCCAGGACAGTGAAGTTGAAGTTGAGGCTCGGGCGCAGCCTCATGATGTCCGCCGCACCCCCGAACTCCCAGGCGGGTCTCCTCCTCTCTGCGAAGCGTCTGGCGGCGAAGGAAATCTGCGCCAACGACGCCTACAGTGAGCCCGGCAAGCCTGAGGCGTAGGATCCGGGTGATGGCAATCTTCAGCCTATCATCTTCCGGGGCCACGCTGCTCCAGTCGTTGCCGCGCGCTACTGGGGCTTGGCGCTGAGCGGTAAACGTCTACGGGTCCTCCTCGACAATCCAGCACCAGTCTGCTCTCCATTCCTCCCACTTGCCGCGGAGCTCTCCCTCCAGATAAGTTTCCTTCTTGCCAGCTCTCGAGATCCAAGCGATTCCGCCGGATAAGGGCTCTCCTCTCTCAACTTGGGGCATAAAGAAGTGGTGGAAAAGAGCTACATTTGGATGGACTCCGACAAAGTTTTCACAGAGATGTGCGAAAACTGCCATGGTCAGAACGACATTGGGGTGAAGTCAAGGAGGTGGAACCCATAGGTGTTCATGATGTCGCAGAAAAATTCAGAGAAAGGCGGGCAGAGCCCACAGTAGAAGAACAACGCGAAGAAGGGATATCCATTCGGAGCCCGTTCCGAAGCGGCGGCGGAGAGTACCTTTGTGCGCGGATGCGCTCGCGTCTCCGTCGACCAGAAGAGGTAGTAGTACTCCCTCAGCTCCTTCGCGGCGAGCTGGGGGGGGGGGAAGGTTGTCCGCTCCCTTCGCAGCGCCGTGAGCCGCTGCGCCTCGGTCGTCTTCACGGCCTTCCCCTTGCCGGCTTTCGGAGCCATGGCGGAGGTGGTGGGGGAGATTGACGGTGTTGGTGGTGCTGGTGGCGATGGGGGCCGGAGCGCTGCTCTCTTTCGGCTTTGGGAAGAAGGGGGGAGCGGTGGAGGATTTCTGAGATTAGAACAGCAACTGGCGAGATGGGCGAACTGCCCCTATTTCCCTTGCTTATAAAGAGGGAGGGGGCGGACGTTCCGCCTTTCCTAATAAAGAAACTACCCACGATCTCTCCCACGACGCCGCATTCAACGCGTGCTGTTCGGGGAGGGTGCGGTGGATACGGAGTAAGATACGGCGTAACCCAGGCCGCGCGTGCCCGTGCCCTGTTTTGGGCCTGGCCCAACAGTGCTCGGCACCGTGTGTGGCCCAGGCCCGGGGGCTCCTGTCGGTGTAATAGAGTAGGGGTACCCTAGTATCCCGAACTTGTGCACGGGCAGTCGCAGCACCCCGCGGCAAGGCTTGCCGGGTGACCGCCAAGGTCCTCCATGGTTCCTTTGGAGCCATTCAAGAACAAAGTATCCAGGCCAAGGAGACAAGGCCCCGGCAAGAGTAGCTTGCCGGGAAGGCCAACCAAGGCATCTCAAGGAACTTGCCGTGATGCGCCACGTGTCCCGGCAAGGCCCGGTGAGCGACAAGCTTCCGGACGCGACAAGACAACGACCGTGGCAAGGCGCTTGCCGCGGTAAGCTACCACTCTGTACCCACGCTCCAGCGCATCCACTAACGTGTCGCCCTGGGACCTTTCCAGGCGCGCGTGGCAAGAAGCTGTGCAGCCAGCGGTGCGAGGTGGCAAGCGATGCTGACAAGGTTGCCATCGTGGCAAGCGGTGGCGCCCCTGACGGTCCCTTTTTGCACTATTTGGGCGACTCAGACGGGCATTTAATGCCTTTGTCCCCTGCCGTCAGGGTTAGGTATGCTACACTGTACAAGTAGTTGTACCAACCGCAACTCCTTTTCCATTTCGAAGCCAAAAAACACTCTCGCTCGGTCTCGTTAGCGGCTAGGGTGTACTATAGCATCCAGCGCTCCCGAGCAATAACTCAATACAATTAGACATGCAGCAGTAGGAGTATTATCTCTCCGGAGAGCTGCGAAGCTGGGTAAACCGCTCGTGTGCTTCGCCTTGATGCGCTCTTCGTCCGATCTCTGCCCCCCGCCGAACCGAAAGGGGCTTGGTCCGCCGGTCCCATAGGTGTCCGTGGGTCGCAGGTTTCCCCGACACCGACCTACTTCTTCCTCCTATATATACCCACGTACCCCGAGAACATCAGAACAAGCCACGAAAAACTATTTCCACCGCTGTAACCTTTTGTATCCGCGAGATCCCATCTTGGAGCCTTCGCCGGTGCTCCGCCGGAGGGGGAATCGACTACGGAGGGCTTCTACATCAACACCATAGCCCCTCCGATGAGTTGTGAGTAGTTTACCACAGACCTTCGGGGTCCATAGTTATTAACTAGATGGCTTCTTCTCTCTTTTTGGATCTCAATACCATGTTCTCCTCGATCTTCCTGGAGATCTATTCGATGTAACTCTTTTTGCGGTGTGTTTGTCGAGATCCGATGAATTGTGGGTTTATGATAAAGTTTATCTATGAGAAATATTTGAATCTCCTCTGAATTCTTTTATGTATGATTGAGTTATCTTTGCAAGTCTCTTCGAATTATCAGTTTGGTTTGGCCTACTAGATTGATCTTTCTTGCAATGGGAGAAGTGCTTAGCTTTAGCTTTGGGTTCAATCTTGAGGTGTCCTTTCCCAGTGACAGCAGGGGCAGCAAGGCACGTATTGTATTGTTGCCATCGAGGATAAAAATATGGGGTTTATATCATATTGCATGAGTTTATCCCTCTACATCATGTCATCTTTCTTAATGCGTTACTCTGTTCTTATGAACTTAATACTCTAGATGCATGCTGGATAACGGTCGATGTGTGGAGTAATAGTAGTAGACGCATGCAGGAGTCGGTCTAGTTATCCCGGACATGATGCCTATATACATGATCATGCCTAGATAATCTCATAATTATTCGCTTTTCTATCAATTGCTCGATAGTAATTTGTTCACCCACCGTAATACTTATGCTATCTTGAGGGAAGCCACTAGTGAAACCTATGGCCCCCGGGTCTATCTTTTATCATATAAGCTTTCAATCTACTTTTATTTTCATCTTTACTTTTCCAATCTATATCATAAAATACCAAAAATATATTTACCTTATCATACTATTTCTATCAAATCTCACTTTCGCAAGTGGCCGTGAAGGGATTGACAACCCCTTTATTGAGTTGGTTGCGAGTTCTTTGTTTGTTTGTGTAGGTGTGTGGGACTTTTGAGGAGCCTCCTATTGGATTGATACCTTGGTTCTCAAAAACTGAGGGAAATACTTGCGCTACTATTGCTGCATCACCCTTTCCTCTTCAAGGAAAACCAATGCAAGCTCAAGACGTAGCAATAAATCACTGTTGTGGTTTTGATGCGTAGGTAAGAACGGTTCTTACTAGAAGCCCGTAGCAGCCACGTGAAATTGCAACAACAAAGTAGAGGACGTCTAACTTGTTTTTGCAGGGCATGTTGGGATGTGATATGGTCAAGACATGATGTGACATACGTTATTGTATGAGATGATCATGTTTTGTAAAAGTTATCAGCAACTGGCAGGAGCCTTATGGTTGTCGCTTTATTGTATGAAATGCAAATGCCATGTAATTGCTTTACTTTATCACTATGCGTTAGCGATAGTTGTAGAAGCAATAGTTGGTGAGACGACCACGATGCTACGATGGAGATCAAGGTTTCAAGCTGGTGACGATGGAGATCATGATGGTGCTTTGGAGATAGAGATCAAAAGCACAAGATGATGATGGCCATATCATGTCACATATTTTGATAGCATGTGATGTTTGTCTTTTATGCATCTTATTTTTCTTAGTTCGGCGGTAGCATTATAAGATGATACCTTACTTAAATTTCAAGGTATAAGTGTTCTCCCTGAGTATGCACCATTGCGACAGTTCATCGTGCTGAGACACCACGTCATGATCGGGTGTGGTAAGCTCTACGTTCACATACAACGGGTGCAAGACAATTTTGCACATGCAGAATACTCGGGTTAAACTTGACGAGCCTAGCATGTACAGACATGGCGTCGGAACACTGGAGACCGAAAGGTCGAACGTGAATCATATAGTAGATATGATCAACATCGAGATGTTCACCATTGAAGACTACTCCATCTCACGTGATGATCGGACATTTTTTAGTTGATTTAGATCACGTATCATTTAGATGACTCAAGGGATGTCTATCTAAGTGTGAGTTCTTAAGTAATTTGATTAATTGAACTTTAATTTATCATGAACTTAGTCCTGATAGTATTTGCAATTTATGTTGTAGATCAATAGCTCGCGTTGTAGCTCCCCTATGTTTTTGATATGTTCCTAGAGAAAACTAAGTTAAAAGTTGATAGTAGCAATGATGCGGACTGGGTCCGTGATCTGAGGATTATCCTCATTGCTGCACAGAAGAATTATGTCCTTGATGCACCGTTAGGTGACAGACCTATTGCAGGAGCAGATGCAGACGTTATGAACGTTTGACAAGCTCGGTATGATGACTACTTGATAGTTTAGTGCGCCTTGCTTTACGACTTAGAACCGGGACTTCAAAAACGTATTTAATGCCACGAAACATATGGGATGCTCCAAGAGTTGAAATTGATATTTCAGATTCATGCCCATGTCGAGAGGTATGAGACCTTTGACAATTACTTTGCCTACAAGATGGAGGAGAATAGCTCAGCTAGTGAGCATGTACACAGAATGTATGGGTACTACAATCGCTTGAATCAAGTGGGAGTTAATCTCCCAGATAAGATAGTGATTAACAAAGTTCTCTAGTCATGATCACCAAGCTACTAGAACTTCGTGATGAACTATAATATGCAAGGGATGACCAAAACGATTCCCGAGCTCTTCGCAGTGCTGAAATGAGCGAAGGTAGAAATCAAGAAAGAGCATCAAGTGTTGATGGTTCACAAGACCACTAGTTTCAAGTAAAAGGGCAAGGGAAAGAAAGGGAACTTCAAGAAGAATGGCAAGCAAGTTGCCACTCCCGGAAAAAAGCCCAAATCTGGACCTAAGCCTGAAACTAAGTGCTTCTACTGCAAAGGAAATGGTCACTAGAAGCGGAACTTCCCCAAATACTTGGCGGATAAGAAGGATGGCAAAGTGAACAAAGGTATATATGATATACATGTTATTGATGTGTAATTTACTAGTGTTCATAGAAACCCCTAGGTATTTGATACCAGTTCAGCTGGTGAGTTTAGTAACTCGAAACAAGAGTTGCAGAATGAACAGAGACTAGTTAAGAGAGAAGTGACGATGTGTGTTGGAAGTGATTCCAAGGTTGATACGATCACCATCGCACACTCCCTCTACCTTCGAGATTAGTGTCAAACGTAAAATTAATGTTATTTGGTGTTTGCGTTAAGCATGAATATGATTAGATCATGTGTATTGCAATACAATTACTCATTTAAGTCAGAGAATAATTGTTGTTCTGTTTACATGAATAAAACCTTCTGTGGTCATACACCCAAGGTGAATGGTTTATCGAATCTCGATCATAGCGATACACATATTCATAATATTGATGCCAAAAGATGCAAAGTTAATAATGATAGTGCAACATACTTGTGGCACTGTTGTTTAGGTCATATTGGTGTAAAGCACATGAAGAAACTCCATGCAGATGGATTTTTGGAATCACTTGATACTTGCGAACCATGCCTCATGGGCAAGATGACTAAAACTCCGTTCTCCGGAACGATGGAGCGAGCCAATGACTTACTAGAAATAATACATACCGATGTATGCGGTCCGATGAGTGTTGAGGCACGCGGCGGGTATCGTTATTTTCTGACCTTCACAGATGATTTGACCAGATATGGGTATATCTACTTAATTAAACACAAGTCTGAAATGTTTGAAAAGTTCAAAGAATTTCAGAATGAAGTGGAGAATCATCGTAACAAGAAAATAAATTTTCTACGATCTGATCGCGGAGGCGAATATTTGAGTTACGAGTTTGGCCTTCATTTAAAACAATGTGCAATAGTTTCACAACTCACGCCACCTGGAACACCACATCGTAATGGTGTGTCCGAGCGTTGTAACCGTACTTTATTAGATATGGTGCGTTCTATGATGTCTCTTACCGATTTACCACTATCGTTTTGGGGTTATGCATTAGAGACAGCTGCATTCACGTTAAATAGGGCACCATCTAAATACGTTGAGACGACACCGTATGAACTGTGGTTTGGCAAGAAACCTAAGTTGTCATTTCTTAAAGTTTGGGATTGCGATGCTTATGTGAAAAAGCTTCTGCCTGATTAGCTTGAACCCAAATTGAAGAAGTGTGTCTTCATAGGATACCCAAAAGAAACTATTAGGTACACCTTCTATCACATATCTGAAGGCAAGATCTTTGTTGCTAAGAATGGATCCTTTCTAGAGAAGGAGTTTCTCTCGATAGAAGTGAGTGGGAGGAAAGTAGAACTTGATGAGGTAATTGTACCTTCTCTCGAATTGGAAAGTAGATCATCACAGAAAATTGTTCCCATGATGCCTGCGCCAACTAGAGAGGAAGCTAATGATAATGATCATGGAACTTCGGATCAAGTTACTACTGAACCTCGTAGGTCAACCAGAGCACGTTCCGCACCAGAGTGGTACGGTAATCCTGTTCTGGAAGTCATGTTACTAGACCATGACGAATCTGCAAACTATGAAGAAGCAATGATGAGCCTAGATAAATGGCTTGAGGCCATGAAATCTGAGATAGGATCCATGTATGAGAAAAAAGTGTGGACTTTGGTTGACTTACCCGATGATCGGCGGGCCATAGAGAATAAATGGATCTTCAAGAGGAAGACTGACGCTGATGGTAATGCTACTGTCTACTGTAAGTGCATCTAGTGCCCCTTAGTGATTTTGGTGTATTGAAGACTTATAGGTTAAGGGACTAATGTGTTTATGAGTGTACACAGGTCTATAAGTCTATGAGGAGTTTGATATTTACAGAGAAAGTCGACCCCTAAAAATGAATATCTTCGACTGAAGATTTTGGTATTCCTGAAGACTTTCATGAAGACTTTGAAAGTGAAGAAATTGGTGTGTCCGTGAAGACTTGATATTCATGCTAGGAATATGAAGCATGAAGACTTTCGTTTTCATAGTTTTGTTTTTCTCCTTCTTGAGTCATAGGAAACACCGTACTGTTAAAGGGGGTCGAGGAAATACTAAGGAAAAATTTCCATGTGATGCTCAACTCAAAATCCTACACCTACCAATCCCTTGAGTGAAGCCATTGAAATCTCATACAGATTCGATCAATTTCTTTAGTGACAGAGATGAAGTTCTTACAGTCACGAGGAATTTGTTCGACCGAGGAGTTAGGAATTCGCCAGATGTGGATTGCCTACACAAGGAGGAACATGATAGCCCCGAGGAATTTGAGAGTCAAATTTCGACCGTTCTTGTGCTACGCGCCACTGTCCCAAAATATCTTATGCACATAACGGTCATATCATTGAAGGGCATTTATGTCTTATCATGTCGGGCTGCTCCCTAGGCTATAAATAGCCGCCCCCTACAACCACTAGCTGGTTGGCTCCTCTGAGAGAAACTGACACTTGTCATTTGAGAGCAACCCATCCTCCGAGGACTTTGAGCGAAAATCATCGAGTGAGGAAAAACCCAAACCCAAACACCCACAAACCCAAAGTGATTGAGCATCACTGAAGAGATTGATCCTGCGTGGATCCGACGCTTGTTACCTTCGAAGACTGTGCCTCTTCCAAACGGTTAGGCGTCATGGTCTAGAGCATCCAAGAGGAATTGTGGATTGCCGAGTGACCGAAGTCTGTGAAGGTTTGGAAGTCACCTGAAGACTTACCACGAGTGATTGGACGAGGTCTGTGTGACCTTAGTTCAAGGAGAATACGGTGAGGACTTGGTGTCCTAAGCTGTGTGCTCAGCGACTGGGTGTCCGGGACTGTGTGTCCTCGAGTTTAAATACTCAGCCACTCCAACCAGACGTACAACTGAGACAGAAGTTGGAACTGGTCTACCAAATCATTGTCCTCACCAACCTTACTGGTTCTATTTCCTCAACTCTTTCATTTCTTCATTACTGTGTTGCGTGATTGTTCATATCTGTGTTTGAAGACTTTGACTGAAGACTTTCTCAATTTCCTCAGTTCAATTTCTTCAGTCTGTTTGTCTTCATCTTGTGTTATCTTGTGTTTACGCCTTCTGTACTCTGTGTTTGTCTTCATTTCATCATGATGACCATGTGTGTATTCTGTTATGCCTACTTCTGAGTACTTATTCTGCTGCAAGTAGTTCTTCGCTAAGGAATTTTCTCACCGGCAAATTCCTCAGTGAAGAATTCATAAAAATCGCCTATTCACCCCCCTCTAGTCGATATAATGCACTTTCAATTGGTATCAGAGCGAGGTACTCCCTTGTTCTGTGATTTTGGTTTAACCACCTGGAGTTCTAGTTATGTCGACCGCAGGTATGATCAAGGTCTCTGCTGGGTGTCCTACCTTCGATGGCACAGACTACCCCTACTGGAAGAATAAGATGCGAATGCATCTTGAAGCAATTGACAATGATCTCTGGTACGTTGTGGAAAGTGGTGTTCTCTCAGTCACACCTTCCCTGAATGCTACTGATGTGAAGAGATTCAAGCAACTCGATTCTCAAGCGAAGAATATCATATGTGGTCATCTGAGTAAAGGGCAGTATGGTAGAGTGAGTGCTTTGGAAACTGCTAAGCTTATCTGGGATAGGCTCTCCAAAGTAAACGAAGGAGTCTCAACTCAACGTGACTCTCGTGTTGACATTCTTTGCAATCTCTTCAACCGCTTCAAAAGACTCGACAATGAAAATGTTCAGCAAACCTTCAATCGCCTCACTGATATCTCAATGAGTTTCAAGCGCTCGGTGCCACTGACATCACCGACCATGAGGTGGTGAAGAAATTGCTGAGATCACTCGATTCTTCATTTGACACTCTGGCACTGATGATTCAAGAGCGTGCTGATTACAAGTCACTAGATCTCGCTGATATCCTCGAGAGGCTAAATAGTCATGAGTTCCAGCTTGCTGAAAAGAGAGATATCTATGGTTCAAGCTATGGCAAAACACGTGCCCTGAAGGCCAGTGCAGTGTCTGAATCTGAATGTGAAGATTCTGGTAGCAGCCTTGGTGATCCTGAAGAATTGAGCCAAGAGCTAGCACTGCTCATGAAGAAGTTCCAGAAATCCTCAAGACGTGGTCGCTTTGGAAAATATTCAAGGAGCAGTGATTCCTCATCAAGTGACTATAAGAGAAGGCTACGCCACAAATGCAAGAAGCCTGGGCACTACATTCAAGATTGTCGTTAGTGGGACAAGGAACTAAAGAAGAAGAAATACAAGGATTACAGTTCTGATGATGCCAAGAAGAAGAAGAAATCTTCAAAGTCTTCATCATCAAAATCCTGAAAGTCTTCATCCCACAAGAAGAGCAGCTCAAAGAAGGCTCGGGCATTCATTGGCAAGGAAATGGATTCTGAGGCTGAATCTGAGGATAATGAGGAAGAGGAGGCATCCGAGCAGTCCGAGTCAGGTGTGGCAAGTCTAGCTCTTGCTACCGCATTTGTCAGCAATTCTATCTTCAACTCTGAAGAAAATGGCAACACCAACAACGCTGATGAAGGCAATGACGACTACGCTCGCACCTATTGCTTCATGGCAAAGGCTGCCAAGGTAACTAAATACCCCTCCTCTAAATCAAGTGAGGATGAATCTGATGAAAATCTTAAGCCTAGCTACTCTAAACTTGCTAAGATTGCTGTGAAACAACAAAAGGCTATTGAAAAACTTCAAAACATGCTAGACAAAAGTGATGATATGTTGGGTAATGAAATGGACCGCACTAAAGACTTAACTGAAAATCTTCAGAGACTTTAGTCTAAGTTTGACAACCTTCAAAGTCATCATAAAACTCTCTTATCTGATCACGAGAAGCTTTCTTATGAATTTCTTCAAAGAAAGCAAGATCTTGAGAAGCTAAGAGTGAGTTATGAAGATCTTCAGAAGGAGCGCGATTCATTACTTGCCCAACAAATCAGTGCCACTCAGGAAGAATTTGATCCCCCATGCTTAAAGTGCATTGAACGTGAATCTGCTAATTCTTCACCTGAATGTTCAAATGCTTCAAATGTTACAAATTCTTCACCTGCCTCTGCTATCACTAATTCCTCATCTGAGGACATTGCTAGTATCACTGACGATGCAGGGCTGAAAGAATTGTATATGACAGGCATGTACAAAAGCCTCAAAGGGCATCAGGCTCTTGGTGATGTGCTTAAAAACCAGATCCTCAACAGAAACCCTAGGAAAGAGGGTATTGCCTTTGAGAGGAAACTCAATGCTGATGGAACATATTGGAAGCCTGAGCAGTACCCCAAAACCTCATGTGTTGCTACAAAGGGACCTCCAGTTGATCCATCTAACTTATTTGGCTTTACATGTGAATCTCCTCATTCTTCTGATGAGTCATTTGACTCCAACTATAAACTGTTCAAAAATCAGAATGGTGAAGTATTTGCTAGATATGTTGGCACTAACTGCAGGAACGGTTCCCTATGAAGAAAATTTGGGTTCCCAAAAGTTATGTTGAAAGTCTTCAGGTGAATGTCCTCATGACACCACCAGTGAAGAATAGGAACCCTAGATCAAACTCTTCATATGGACCAAATTCTTCATATGGATCCAAGTCCTCATACGGACAAAATTCCTCACGTGGATCAAATTCCTCAAAAGGATCAAAGTCCTCATATGATCGTCATTGTGCTAACCCTTCTGTTTCGCAGGGTAGAGCTAAGGGCTATGAATATGTGCATTATTCTTCAAATCATTATGTTCATAAGTCCTCGAAGAATTTCTCTGCTTATTCATATGCTTACCCTAACCCCTCTTATGTGAAACAAAGTGGACTAGCTTCTCTGGCACCTTTCTCATATGGTGCTTGCAGAGTGATGAATTATTTGCCACCCCTTCAGATGTGGGTGGTGAAGAAAAAGAACTAACTTCTTCCGCAGGGTCAGGTCTCCAGACATGCTTTAACGTCTGAAGAATTTGCTGGGGGCCTGACAAAGTGCCTGAAAGGACACAGGCAAATCATGATGAAATGAACTTTCATTTCACACGTCCTCACACTGCTTATCTGTGCTATTGCTTGATGAAATTGAACTGATGAACTTGATATCATATTCTTCACTCATGAAGTATATGAGACCGTAAGTTGCACTAATTCATCTGCAGGATGATCAACCCAAAGCCAATGAGTGGGTCCTCGATAGTGGATGTACAAATCACATGACTGGTGACAAGAACCTATTGATGGATGCTCCTTTAACACCGTCACATCTGAAGCATATCATCTTCGCTGACAAAGGCAAAAGTCAGGTATTGGGTCTAGGTAAGGTTGCGATCTCAAAGGATCGATACATGGATAAAGTCATGCTTGTCGAGTCCTTAGGATACAACCTCATGTCTGTCTCAATGCTTTGTGATCTTGATATGGTTGTTATCTTTGGCAAGTATCGTTGTGTTGTGATCATGGAAGCTGACAATTCCAAAGTCTTCGAAGGCTTTAGGAGAGGAGACTTGTACATTGTTGATTTCTCTACAGGACCACAACCTGCCGTGTGCTTACTTGCAAAAGCTTCAGAAGGCTGGCTATGGCATCGATGACTCGGTCACGCAGGCATGAGGAATTTGCACACGCTTGCGAAGAAGAAGCATGTCATTGGCATTGAGAATGTCAAATTCCTCAAGGATCACTTATGCGAAGCTTGTGAAGCTGGGAAGATGACTAAGGCCAAGCATCCAGCAAAGACCATCATGACTACCACTCGACCATTTGAATTGATTCATATGGATCTCTTCGGTCCTAATCATTATTCTGCTGTGACAAATGATGCATCCTATATGGCTTTGTTATTGTTGATGATTATTCCCGTTACACATGGGTACACATTGTTACTTACAAACATGAAGTGCAGGAAGTCTTCAAATGATTTTCCTCGAGGGCTTCAACCAACTTTGGTGTGAAGATCAAGCACATCAGGAGTGATAATGGAACTGAGTTCAAGAATTCCGGTCTTAGTGACTATCTTGATGAACGTGGTATTACTCATGAGTTATCTGCTCCTTATACTCCTCAGCAAAATGGCATCGTGGAGCGCAAGAACAGAACTCTTGTTGAGATGGCTCGCACTATGCTTGATGAATACAAAACGCCTCATCGTTTTTGGATTGATGCAATTGATACCGCGTGCCACATCATCAACAGAGTATATCTTCACAGATTCTTCAAGAAGACTGCCTATGAACTTCTCACTGACAAGAAACCCAATGTGAGTTATTTCAAAGTCTTCAGTGCTAAATGTTGGATTAGGGATCCTCATCACAATGCTAAATTCGCACTGAAAGCACATGAAGGTTTTATGCTTGGTTACGGAAAGGACTCGCACACCTACAGAGTCTTCAACATCGCTCTTCACAAGATTATTGAAACTGTAGATGTGCGGTTCGATGAAACTAATGGCTCGCAAAGTGTCACGCCCTCGATGCGGCTATATCTCCCACGTGTCGAAGCACGACTTAGAGGCATAACCGCATTGAAAGCTATGTCGCAAGTGAGGTAATCTTCACACAATCCATTTAATACATAAGGGAAAGAGATACATAGTTGGCTTACAACCGCCACTTCACACAATTACGTAAATAAAGCATTACATCATCCAGATACAATCAAGGTCCGACTACGGAACCAAAATAAAAGAAGAACCCCAAATGCGACAAAGGACCCTGATCGACCCCAACTGGGCTCCACTACTGACCAACTGAAATGAAACATCACAATGAACAAGATCTTCATCGAGCTCCTCCTTGAGCTTGGTTGCGTCACCTGCAAACTGGTTTTGGAAGTATCTGGTGAGTCACGAGGACTCAGCAATCTCGCACCCACGAGATCAAGACTATTTAAGCTTATGGGTAAGGTAAAGGCATGAGGTGGAGCTGCAGCAAGCGACTAGCATATACGGAGGCTAACATACGCAAATGAGAGCGAGAAGAGAAGGCAAAGCACGGTCGTCAAAAGTATGATCAAGAAGTGATCCTATAGCAACCTGTGTCAAGCATAACTCCAACACCGTGTTCACTTCCGGACTCATGGAAAGAGACCATCACGGTAACACACACGGTTGATGTATTTTAATTAAGGTCAACTTCAGGTTTTCTACAACCGGACATTAACAAATTCCCATCGCCACATAACCGCGGGCACGGCTTTCGAAAGTTTATACCTGCGGGGTGTCCCAACAAGCCCATGACAAGCTCTCGCGATCATCGAAGGAATAAACCTTCACCCAAGACACTCCGATCGAGACTCGGTATCCCGGTACATCAAGACATTTCGACAATGGTAAAACAAGACCAGCAAAAGCCGCCCGAATGTGCCGACAAATCCTGATAGGAGCTGCACATATCTCGTTCTCGGGCACACCGGATTGTCCAAACTTCCGTAGGCCAGCCCGAGTTGCCCTGGTACCACCGGCGGTGACGGTTTGGACCAACACTCTAACGAGCACGGCCGGGGGTAAATAAAGATGACCCTTGGGCTCCGAAACCCAAGGAAAAAAAAAAAAGGCTAGGTGAGGCAAATGGTAAAAGGCAATGTTGGGCCTTCTTTGGACAAGTTTTATTCAAAGCGAACTGTCGGGGGTCCCATAAATCACCCGACCGCGTAAGGAGCATAAAATCCGGGAACATAACACGGTATGACGGAAACTAGGGCGGCAAGAGTGGAACAAAACACCAGGCATAAGGCCGAGCCTTCCACCCTTTACCAAGTATATAGATGCATTAATAAATATAAGAGATATTGTGATATCCCAACAAGTAAACATGTTCCAACAAGGAACAACTTCTCCATGTTCCAACAAGGAACAAACTTCAATCTTCACCTGCAACTAACAACGCTATAAGAGGGGCTGAGCAAAGCGGTAACATAGCCAAACAACGGTTTGCTAGGAATGGTGTCAAAGGTTAGAGGTTTGACATGGCAATTTGGGAGGCTGACAAGCAAATGGTAGGCATCGTAGCATTGGCATAGCAAAAGAGCGAGCAAACTAGCATAGCAAAGATAGTAGTGATTTCGAGGGTATGATCATCTTGCCTGAAATCCCGCAAGGAAGAAGAATGAGTCCATGAAGAAGACAAAAGGACGTAGTCGAACGAATCCTCACAACTCCGGAACGAAACCGAAGCTAACGAGAGAAGCAACCTGAAATAAACAAACAACATAGTAAACAACCATCACATAAACATGGCATGATGCACAACCAAGGATGATGCATGTCCGGTTTAATGAAACATGGCATGGCAATATGCACAAACAACACTACAAGTTAAGTGGAGCTCAATATGCAACGAGTTGCATATTGACGAAACACCACATCAATTATTTAGTTCTCTCTCGGTTATGTACCCAACAATATTAAATGTAGTTAAACATGGCAAGAGGTGGAGCATAATGAAACTACCTAACTAGGCAAATTTAAATGAGGCCGGAACAACAAACAACAAGTCCGGAAAAACCTCATGAGCATATTATGAAGTTTGGTACTGTTCTGACCTAAACCATATTTTAGAGTTGTTAAACATGCAAGATGAGTGTACCATGTTAAACTAGGCAAAATTCTACCCCATTTACATATAAAGTTTATTAAAATCGGAGTTACGGTTATTTAGTTATGAAATAAATCATTTTAGCATGGCATTTTGGCAAATTTAATCAAACAACATTTTAAACCTTTTAAACATGGATGAAAGTGGGATATTGTGAAACTAGATGAAATTCTAAGCATTTTACATATAAAGTTTGTTTTAATCCGATGCACGGTTGTGGAGTTATTATATGCATGAACATTAGGGGCCAATCTGTAAAACTGTAATTAACTGGATAAATGCAAAAATGGCAGCAGCGGAAAAAAAAACACTACGGGCCGAATCTACGCATGCTGGGCCAACAGAGGGAGGGCTGGAGGGGCGCTCACCCATGGGCCTGGCCCGGTTCGGTGGAGGAGGCCGGGCAGGCCGGCTGGCTGGGCCGCGGCTGGGCCCTGGATCTGGGCCGTGGGAGGCTGGCGCTGGATCTGGCCTTGGGCGCCGCCCACGAGGGCGGCGCGTCTCCTCCCGACAAGGCCATGGCAGAGCTGCTGGCGAGGGGGGGCATCTCCAGCGAGGCGAGGCGGTCCGGGACGGCGGAGGAGGCTGGATCCGGCGAGAGCTCGGCAAAGGCCCCCACGGCGGCGAGCGGTGGCGGCAGCGCTGAGGCGCCTCGGCGGCGGGAAAAGCGGCCTTGCGCTGCCTCGGCGGCGACCAGCGCGCGGCTCGCGGCGGCGGCGAAGCGCCGGCAGGGCATGGACACGGCGGAGGGCGGCGGCGGCGAGGCCCCGGCGGCGGGACGGGCGGCCCGGGAGGAGGCGGCTGCGGCTGGCCAAGGCCCAGGCGATCAGACCCGCCGTGGCCCGGGCGGGCCGAGATGGGCTCAGGGCGATGCCACGTGGCGGCGCGCCATAGGCTGCGGGCGGCGGCGCGGACGGAACGGACATGTCCGGCCGTCGGTGGGGAAAAAGTCCGGCGGCGCGAGGGGAGAAAGACTAGGGTTTGCACCGCGAATTTGAGAGGGGATCACCTATTTATAGGTAGAGGGAGCTAGGAGAGTCCAAATGAGGAGCGGTTTTCGGCCACGCGATCGTGATCGAACGACCGAGAGCATGGAGAGGAGTTTGGTGGGTTTTGGGCCACTTTGGAAGGGGTGTTGGGCTGCAACAAAAGAGGATTTCACGGTTACAGTTAACCGTTGGAGTATAAACGACCTCCAAATGGCACGAAACTTGACAGCGGTCTACGGTGCTATACCAAGGCCGCTTGGCAAACCTCGCCATTCGAGAAAGTTTAATACCCGCTCTAACGAGAGAGAAGAAGGGGACGCCGGGTGAGATAGGAGCGCCGGATTGCAAAACGGACAACGGGGAAAAGGCTCGGATGCATGAGACAAACACGTATGCAAAATGAAATGCACATGATGACATGATATGAAATGCATATGATGACATGATAAAATGCAACACGCAAGAAAATGACAAGACAACGACGGCGAATAACTGACGGACACCTGGCGCATCGGATCCGGGGTGTTACAACACTCCACCACTATGAGAGGATCTCGTCCCGAGATCTAGGATGGCACCGGAGGGAAAACGGAAGAGAAAAAGAAAGGTAAAACTAAGTTGCTTCTTCGACAAAAGAGTGAAACCAAAGAGCCTTGACAGGTTGAGCAATTTAGAAGAAAGAGTACAACAGAGATGAATGAGATTGCAAACAATCCGGTAGAAAAGAGGAACAAGGAGTATTACGAGAATTTGAAGGTTGTAAAGCTATGAATGAGGAGTTTAATGGACAAGATAGAATTTGAAACCACTCCGGTTAAACAAGATAGAGAAGGAATAAGAATGATATAATTTGGGCAGCACTTTGACTGATAAGAGATGCAAGACTTGATAAGATGAAAAGAACTAGAGCAGAGAAGATACAACAATCCGGTTAAATGGATAAGCAAGAAAAGGAACACGATCCTAAAAAAACGAGGTGATGTGTGAAGAGCACAACATCACAATGCCTCCGTAACGAAAGAATAGAAGTTAGATCGTTGGAATAAAAGAACGGAGAGGAAAAAGCCAACTTCTACCACAATTGAACTTGGAAAGCATCCTTGCAAGAAGGTTAGAACGGAGTTGTTGGAAAACCAACAACGAAAAGAACAAGCTTGTAGTGGGCTTATGGAAACATCTCAACATTATGAGGTGACAACCGCCACTAATGGAAATAATTGATTGCTTGAGATTAACGAAGAGATGAAAGCTTGTTCCATCAAGATGGAAAAGAGATAACTTGGGTCATTGATAAGCACCACAAATAGCAACAACCCTTACGGAAAGGCTTTAGGTGACATCTATACCAAGATAACTCCCAAAGAAGAGATTGATGGATTTAAAATACCTCATTCTTGACAACAATATGAATCATGAAACATGAAAGAAATTGTCAAGAGTGACATAACACCACCTCAAGAGATAAGGTAGAAAGAATTGCACTTCGAAATGCAAGATGAAGAATGCTTGAACTCCTCAAAACAAAACAAGTGTTGGGCACCCTGTTTAATTTTGAGTATAGCTTGGCTGATCTTAACTTCAAGAGAAATCTTGAAGAATAATTGAACAATGTAAAGAATCCTTGATGAACCACCATGTAGAGACTCCATGAAGAACTCCGGTTAGAAAAGGATGATAAAAAGAAAGAGAAGTTGAAAACACAAGGTTGAGCCTTGCGATGATTTAGATGGATCTCCGTGATAATGAGAGCTTGGAACTCCGGGAAAAAGAGAAGATAAAACAAATGAAACCGAGAATTTATTCATCATGAACAAACTCCGAAAGAAGGAATTAATCACTTGGATGAACAAGAATAAGAATTATGTTATGCTTATCCCTCACCAATTAAATTGATGACAAACAACGGATTTGGCATACTACTTATTCTCGTAGAAAGGATTAAAAGAGATATGTCAAAACTTGAGAAGGTCTTCAACGAACCACCGGTAGGATTGGAAAGAACGAATGAATTAAATGATGAACAAGGACGAGAGATCTTGAAAGAACCACCGTAAGAATTGAAAATGAACGTAGCAAAGGCACAATTCACCGGGAAGAATTGGAAAACGAATGAAGATACTTGAGGGTATTTAGATACAAATGAACGAATAGATCAGGAGCTGATTAGAGAATACTTGAATGATGCACCGGTAAGATTTAGAGAATGATAGCTACACACTAAGAATAAAGAATTATGACATGATGGCCTTCGGAGGAAAGAAATGGAAACAACTCATGAAATGCTCCGGATGGGTGAAAAGAATTCTCACAATCGAAAACAATTATGAGAGGATGGCAACAAGCTAGAACCACGCATCTTGAAGAGAATAGAGCAAGATTAAAGAGAAACTCTTCTTCGGTCTTCAAAATCCGAGAATGACTAGGAGAAACACCACCAAGAATTATTGAGGCACACCGGAAGAATCAAAAGCGAAGAGGTTGAGCCAACTATTAAAAGAATTTGAAAGATCTTGGAGAAGGCATTTGACTGATGATAACTCATTCTTACGTCAAACTTGGAGAAGAATTTAGGATAGCTCTAGGAAAATAGAAGAGTCAGGTAAGATCCTGGGAAAAGACCTGTGGGTTAGGGCCCACTCAAAAGAAAACACCGTTGAGAATGATATTAAAGAGAGATTGCACCGGTTGAATTACATGGCTTGAATGAGATAACAATCTCGAATTATATTGAAGGGATTGAGAATGGAAACACAAGTCTTCTGAGATATCTTCAGCACTCCAGAACAAATGAATAACGAGAAGTGAAAGATTAAGAGGTGCACCAGTAGGAGAAAGCATTAGAAACGAGGAAAGGAATATGATGAATATCGAAAGCTTGAATAGGATCCACCGGAGAAGAAACAACAATGAAGGATGATGAACTTGAAACTGTTGAGCATCTTCATGGGAAATCACCGGATAAGAACATTGATAGAAAAGAATGAAGAGACTTCACATGAATAAATGGATACTTGATTAAGAAATCTGTGTCCTTGAAGAAAAAGGGTGGGAGGGCGGGAAAACAAAGACAACTTGGGACGGATGAAACAAACACTATTGAGAAGAAAAGATAATTGGTCTTGCTAATGTTGAAGTGATCGGATCCACTTGAAGAGAAACACGCCGGTTGAAAAGGATTGACATGACAATCTCGATTGTCGAGAAGGATTGGTATTCACATCGGAGTATGAGAACACCATTTCGGAAAGGTATGGATTCATCATTTGACTTTGAAGCAACTCGAATACCACAAATCAAAA
Source organism: Aegilops speltoides (assembly GCA_021437245.1). NCBI lineage: Eukaryota > Viridiplantae > Streptophyta > Magnoliopsida > Poales > Poaceae > Aegilops > Aegilops speltoides. The sequence goes on from CM038141.1 coordinate 140,467,610, forward strand.
CAAAAACAAAGGACTGGCTTGCAGAGTAAGCCGGAACAAACATATGATAGAGATTTCGTCCGAAGTTTTCGTGGTGGGGCCTACACGGGCTCAATCGACAAACACCATCATGTACAAGGCAAGGCACATGACATCTGAAGCGTCCCCGAGTCGGCATAGCCAAGGACTCTTTAAGACACAACGAGACCATCAGAAAACCAACCGTGAATAGGCGGACCACTAGACGTCGAACCCCAATTTCATATCATACATCCGTCGGAAAGATATCCTAAGAGCTACTTGAATTCCCACCTATGAAACTCCCGAAATTTTCTGGTTATGCAATCTGGTGTTGGGGATACAGGGGAGCAATAATATCTCACACAAACTAACAATCCCTACATCTAGCTGTATCCATCCTTCAACACATAACCAAGAAACCTTCAGAAATCGTGTACCTCAACCTTCGAAAAGCATCCGTTATACGAGTCATGGCAATACTCCGTACTCACCTCGATCTTGGGTTAGCGGGTTATCTCACCAACAACTGCATAAAAGAGATTTTCGATGTCGGTACTAAACTCGGTATTCGAATCTGCAACGATAAAATTATGGCGACAACACCTCGGAGCTCAACTCCCGGGACACCGCCACAACCCCTAAATGTCGGGAGGCACCAAGACAATGTTGTCATCATAAAACCATCGGAACGATTCCAAGATACCAGCGTGATCCTAAAAAAATTTTTAGTGAAATTTGAGAAGAGAAGAGTCAAAACTCTCGTCGGGATACCTCACCGTAAGGTCGAAGGTCTTGGGGAGTAAAAAGAATTCCTAAACTCTCCGATATATATAATCCTAAATGACTCAAAACATTTTTCTAGACACAACTCGGCCACTAAAAACGATCAAGCAGTGGGGGCTCCTAAGGTCGGGGATGGCTCTGATTACCAACTTATCACGCCCTCGATGCGGCTATATCTCCCACGTGTCGAAGCACGACTTAGAGGCATAACCGCATTGAAAGCTATGTCGCAAGTGAGGTAATCTTCACACAATCCATTTAATACATAAGGGAAAGAGATACATAGTTGGCTTACAACCGCCACTTCACACAATTACGTAAATAAAGCATTACATCATCCAGATACAATCAAGGTCCGACTACGGAACCAAAATAAAAGAAGAACCCCAAATGTGACAAAGGACCCTGATCGACCCCAACTGGGCTCCACTACTGACCAACTGAAACGAAACATCACAATGAACAAGATCTTCATCGAGCTCCTCCTTGAGCTTGGTTGCGTCACCTGCAAACTGGTTTTGGAAGTATCTGGTGAGTCACGAGGACTCAGCAATCTCGCACCCACGAGATCAAGACTATTTAAGCTTATGGGTAAGGTAAAGGCATGAGGTGGAGCTGCAGCAGCGACTAGCATATCTGGAGGCTAACATACGCAAATGAGAGCGAGAAGAGAAGGCAAAGCACGGTCGTCAAAAGTATGATCAAGAAGTGATCCTATAACAACTCGTGTCAAGCATAACTCCAACACCGTGTTCACTTCCGGACTCCGCGGAAAGAGACCATCACGGTAACACACACGGTTGATGTATTTTAATTAAGGTCAACTTCAGGTTTTCTACAACCGGACATTAACAAATTCCCATCGCCACATAACATGCGGGCACGGCTTTGAAAGTTTATACCTGCGGGGTGTCCCAACAGCCCATGACAAGCTCTCGCGATCATCGAAGGAATAAACCTTCACCCAAGACACTCGATCAGACTCGGTATCCGGTACATCAAGACATTTCGACAATGGTATAACAAGACCAGCAAAGCCGCCCGAATGTGCCGACAAATCGATAGGAGCTGCACATATCTCGTTCTCGGGGCACCGGATTGTCCAAACTTCCGGTAGGCCAGCCCGAGTTGCCCTCGTAGCCACCGGCGTCGACGGTTTGGACCAACACTCTGGCGAGCACCGCCCGGGGTAAATAAAGATGACCCTTGGGCTCCGAAACCCAAGGAAAAAAAAAGGCTAGGTGAGGCAAATGGTAAAAGGCAATGTTGGGCCTTCTTTGGACAAGTTTTATTCAAAGCGAACTGTCGGGGGTCCCATAAATCACCCGACCGCGTAAGGAACACAAAATCCGGGAACATAACACGGTATGGCGGAAACTAGGGCGGCAAGAGTGGAACAAAACACGGGCATAAGGCCGAGCCTTCCACCCTTTACCAAGTATATAGATGCATTAATAAATATAAGAGATATTGTGATATCCCAACAAGTAAACATGTTCCAACAAGGAACAACTTCTCCATGTTCAACAAGGAACAAACTTCAATCTTCACCGCAACTAACAACGCTATAAGAGGGCTGAGCAAAGCGGTAACATAGCCAAACAACGGTTTGCTAGGAATGGTGTCAAAGGTTAGAGGTTTGACATGGCAATTTGGGAGGCTGACAAGCAAATGGTAGGCATCGTAGCATTGGCATAGCAAAAGAGCGAGCAAACTAGCATAGCAAAGATAGTAGTGATTTCGAGGGTATGATCATCTTGCCTGAAATCCCGCAAGGAAGAAGAATGAGTCCATGAAGAAGACAAAAGGACGTAGTCGAACGAATCCTCACAACTCCGGAACGAAACCGAAGCTAACGAGAGAAGCAACCTGGAAATAAACAAACAACATAGTAAACAACCATCACATAAACATGGCATGATGCACAACCAAGGATGATGCATGTCCGGTTTAATGAAACATGGCATGGCAATATGCACAAACAACACTACAAGTTAAGTGGAGCTCAATATGCAACGAGTTGCATATTGACGAAACACCACATCAATTATTTAGTTCTCTCTCGGTTATGTACCCAACAATATTAAATGTAGTTAAACATGGCAAGAGGTGGAGCATAATGAAACTACCTAACTAGGCAAATTTAAATGAGGCCGGAACAACAAACAACAAGTCCGGAAAAACCTCATGAGCATATTATGAAGTTTGGTACTGTTCTGACCTAAACCATATTTTAGAGTTGTTAAACATGCAAGATGAGTGTACCATGTTAAACTAGGCAAAATTCTACCCCATTTACATATAAAGTTTATTAAAATCAGATTCACGGTTATTTAGTTATGAAATAAATCATTTTAGCATGGCATTTTGGCAAATTTAATCAAACAACAATTTAAACCTTTTAAACATGGATGAAAGTGGGATATTGTGAAACTAGATGAAATTCTAAGCATTTTACATATAAAGTTTGTTTTAATCCGATGCACGGTTGTGGAGTTATTATATGCATGAACATTAGGGGCCAATCTGTAAAACTGTAATTAACTGGATAAATGCAAAAATGGCAGCAGCGGAAAAAAAACACTACGGGCCGAATCTACGCATGCTGGGCCAACAGAGGGAGGGCTGGAGGGGCGCTCACCCATGGGCCTGGCCCGGTTCGGTGGAGGAGGCCGGCAGGCCAGGGGCTGGGCATGGTGAGCCTGGATCTGGGCCGTGGGAGGCTGGCGCTGGATCTGGGCCTTCGGGGCGCCGGCCCACGAGGAGGGGCGCGTCGTCTCCTCCCGACAAGGCCATGGCAGAGCTGCGGCGAGGAGGGGGCATCTCCGGCGAGGCGAGGCGGTCCGGACGGCGGAGGAGGCTGGATCCGGCGAGGAGCTCCGCAAAACCCCACACGGGCGGCGAAGCGGCGCGCAAAGGCGCCTCGGCGCCGGCGGCGGGAAAGGCGGCGCGAAGCCTCTCGGCGGCGACCAGCGCCTCGCGCGCGCGGCGGGGAACGGAAGCGCGGCCGCGGGACACGGCGAGGGCGGCGGCGGCGAGGCCCCGGCGGGCGGGACGGCGGCGCCGGAGGAGGCGGCTGCGGGCCCAGGCCAGGCAGATCAGACCCGCCGTGGCCCGGAGCGGCCGGAGATGGGCTCAGGCGATGCCACGTGGCGGCGCGCCATAGGCTGCTTGGGCGGCGCGGACGGAACGGACATGTCCGGCCGTCGGTGGGGAAAAAGTCCGGCGGCGCGAGGGGAGAAAGACTAGGGTTTGCACCGCGAATTTGAGAGGGGATCACCTATTTATAGGTAGAGGGAGCTAGGAGAGTCCAAATGAGGAGCGGTTTTCGGCCACGCGATCGTGATCGAACGACCGAGAGCATGGAGAGGAGTTTGGTGGGTTTTGGGCCACTTTGGAAGGGGTGTTGGGCTGCAACAAAAGAGGATTTCACGGTTACCTGGTTAACCGTTGGAGTACCAAACGACCTCCAAATGGCACGAAACTTGACAGGCGGTCTACCGGTGCTATACCAAGGCCGCTTGGCAAACCTCGGGCCATTCCGAGAAAGTTTAATACCCGCTCACAACGAGAGAGAAGAAGGGGACGCCGGGTGAGATAGGAGCGCCGGATTGCAAAACGGACAACGGGGAAAAGGCTCGGATGCATGAGACAAACACGTATGCAAAATGAAATGCACATGATGACATGATATGAAATGCATATGATGACATGATAAAATGCAACACGCAAGAAAATGACAAGGCAACGACGGCGAATAACTGACGGACACCTGGCGCATCGGATCCGGGGTGTTACACAAAGAGAGCACCTACCTTCTGTGATAGATTTACTAGCACCTGAGGATTCTATCAAGTTCAAGGCTACTAAGGATGTCATTCCTACCGAAGAATCTACTGAAGAATTCATTCCAGAACGTGAAGAATGTCGAGCTGATGCACCTGAAGATAATGCTGAAGAAAATGGTGCTGAAGAAAATGCGGATCAAATTCCTCGACGACAACCATCTCATCCTCGCATTGCAAAAGAAGTGCAAGTTGAAAAGATCATCGATGACATTGAAGCACCAGGTCCTCTCACCCGGTCAAAAGCTTCACATTTATCTAACTTTTGTGGGCACTATGCTTTTGTCTCTATCAAAGAGCCCACTAAGGTAGATGAAGCATTTACGAGCCCGAGTGGATTCAGGCCATGCAAGAAGAATTACATCGATTCGAGCTCAACAATGTCAGGAACTGGTCAAACGTCCGAGATCCTCGCTAGCATAATATCATTGGCACAAAGTGGATCTACCGCAACAAGCAAGATGAAAATGGCCTTGTGGTGAGGAATAAGGCACGACTTGTAGCTCAAGGCTACACACAGGTTGAAGGAATTGATTTCGATGAAACTTTTGCACCTGTTGCTAGACTTGAGGCTATTCACATATTACTTGCTTATGCTAACCATCATAATATCACTTTATATCAAATGGATGTGAAAAGTGCATTCCTCAATGGTAAGCTTGAGGAAGAAGTATATGTTGCTCAACCCCCAGGTTTTGAAGATTCAAAGAATCCTGACAAAGTCTTCAGACTCAACAAGGCCCTCTATGGCCTCAAGCAGGCCCCTCGGGCGTGGTATGATACTTTGAAGGAATTCTTCGCGAAGAATGGCTTCACACCCGGTTCACTCGACCCTACTCACTTTACTAAATCTTATGATGGTGAACTATTTGTGTGCCAAATATACGTTGATGATATTATCTTTGGCTGTACTGACCAATGTTATAGTGATGAATTTGCCTATATGATGAGTGAAGAATATCAAATGTCTATGATGGGAGAGTTGAAATTCTTCTTAGGTCTTCAAATTCGTCAACAGCACAATGGCATATTCATATCTCAGGAGAAATACCTCAAGGATGCAAAGGAGTGAAAATTCCTATGCCCACAAATGGCCATCTATGCACTGATGAAAATGGTATTGACTTCGATCACAAGGTATACCACTCCATGATTGGTTCTTTATTGTACTTACGTACATCTAGGCCAGATATAATGCTTAGTGTTTGCATGTGTGCCCGATTTCAAGCTACACCGAAGGAATCACACCATAAGGCTGTGAAGCATATTCTTCGATATCTAGCTCACACACCAACACTAGGACTATGGTACCCCAAGGGCTCTACTTTTGATCTCATTGGTTATTCTGACTCTGACTATGCTGGTGATCGTGTGGACCACAAGTCAACATCTGGTACTTGTCATTTCCTCGGATGATCTTTGGTCTGTTGGTCCTCGAAGAAACAGAGCTGCATATCACTGTCTACTGCTGAAGCTGAGTACATTGCTGCTGGTTCTTGCTGTGCTCAATTGCTGTGGATGAAGCAAACTCTCAAGGACTACGCATCAACATGAAGAATGTGCCTCTCTACTGTGACAATGAGAGTGCCATCAAGATTGCTCATAACCCAGTTCAGCACTCGAAGACAAAGCACATTCAGATTTGTCATCATTTTCTTCGTGATCATGTGTTGAAGGGCGACATTTCTATTGAGCATGTGAAGACTGAAGAAAAGGTAGCCGATATCTTCACAAAGCCCTTGGATGAGAAGAGATTTAGCAAGTTGCGGTGTGAGCTAAATATCTTAGAGTCTTCGAATGTTCTTTGAAAAAAGACACTCATCCTAACACTTATGCAAAATTGATGACTTAGATGTGCAACACATGAAGAAACATTTTTCTTCAATCAATGAAGAATAACACTCTAAGTGTGAAGAAATTAATGAAGAATTTGATTATCAGAACCCTACGACAATTGTACGCGGTGTCTGAAATCATCATTCTTATACGGTGGGTCACACCACCACCAAAGTTGAAAATCTTCAATTTGAGTTTTCCTCAGTTTTTGAAATTCTTCAGTTTTTCAAATTCTTCAACTTTGCAAAATCTTCACTGTTTCCGTCGTTTTTCTTCATTGGCTATATATATATATATAGGTATATGTCCTCTACAGCATTCACTTATGGCTATTTGTTCAAGTTGCATTTTCTGCTAAGTGAATGTGATCGGACCCTTCCCCCTCTATGCTATACTCAACCCAATCTATTCACAAATTCTTCATGTGCGTTCTATTTAAAACTCGTTCAAAATCTTCACTGTGTCCTTGTCAGCTGAAGAAATTGTGAATGGAACTTTAAAACTAATGTTATCCAAATTTTTGGTTTTGCCGCTCAAATTGTTCCGCATCCCACGATAGACTTATCTATTCACTCACAATCTAACACGATCTCCACCTTTCAGTACGTGGGTGACACATGTCAAGTGAATGAGAAGGGTCAGGGCATGTTCGTCCTAAATCTTCGGGCGAATAGTTTTTCACTGCCACTATAAATACCACCTCACCCCTTCCTCACTTCCTTTACTACGCTTGACCGCTCTCTCTCTCGCTCGAGCTTCTCAAACCCTAGCGCCGCTGCTACTCCATCGTTGCCGGTGAGTAAGAGCTTCACTGTCTCGACCTCGTTGCCGTCGTACTCGCGCCGGCCGCGGAAATCTTCACTCCGCCGCCGACGTAGCTGTCTTCCTTCGTCAAGTTAGGGCGTGGAAGATCTGAACTGACAAGCTTCAAATCTACACTTCTCAGTTCGTCGTGTTCTTCATCAGGGTAATTAAAATTTACTTTTACTGCCCTCTTTGATTCAAATTTTTTCTACAAAATCTTCAAAGGTGTTTTATTCTTCAAATCCTCACACACAAAACACATCACTAGTCATCTGCTCTTGATTCGTTTCTCTAAGCATCATTTATCTTCAAGATTCCTCAATTGTGTGGATCCTCAATCTATACAACTCTGGAACCTAAGACAAAGAACGCTTAGTGAAATTCTTCAAGACTCATCTGGTCAAATTCCTCAAACTTGTTCTTTTTGAAAACCTTCTGAGAACGCATATGACCTCTTCAAATTCCTCGCAACTATACTTGAAGGAAATATGCCCTAGAGGCAATAATAAAGTTATTATTTATTTCCTCATATCATGATAAATGTTTATTATTCATGCTAGAATTGTATTAACCGGAAACATGATACATGTGTGAATACATAGACAAACATATAGTCACTAGTATGCCTCTACTTGACTAGCTCATTAATCAAAGATGGTTATGTTTCCTAACCATAGACATGTGTTGTCATTTGATTAATGGGATCACATCATTAGGAGAATGAGGTGATTGACATGACCCATCCCGTTAGCCTAGCACTTGATCGTTTAGTATTCTGCTATTGCTTCCTTCATGACTTATACATGTTCCTGTAACTATGAGAATTATGTAACTCCCGTTTCCGGAGGAACACTTTGGGTACTACCAAACGTCACAACGTAACTGGGTGATTCTAAAGGAGTACTACAGGTGTCTCCGAAGGTACATGTTGAGTTAGCATAATTCGAGATTAGGTTTTGTCACTCCGATTGTCGGAGAGGTATCTCTGGGCCCTCTCGGTAATGCTCATCACCTAAGCCTTGCAAGCATGTAACTAATGAGTTAGTTATGAGATGAAGTATTACAGAACAAGTAAAGAGACTTGTCGGTAACGAGATTGAACTAGGTATTGGATACCAACGATCAAATCTCGAACAAGTAACATACCGATGACAAAGGGAACAACGTATGTTGTTATGCGGTTTGACCGATAAAGATCTTCATAGAATATGTAGGAACCAATATGGGCATCCAGGTCCCGCTATTGGTTATTGACCAGAGATGTGTCTCAGTCATGTCTACATCGTTCTCGAACCATAGGGTCCGCACGCTTAAGGTTTCGATGACAATTATATTATGAGTTTATGTATTTTGATGTACCGAAGTTTGTTCAGAATCCCGGATATGATCACGGACATGACGAGGAGTCTCGAAATGGTCGAGACATAAAGATTGATATATTGGACGGATATATTTGGACACTGGAAAGGTTCCGGAGAAGTTTGGAGCTCCGGGAGGTTACCGGAACCCCCCGGGAGGTATATGGGCCTTATTGGGCCCTTGTAGGAGGAAGGGAGAAGGAGCAAGGGAGGGGGGCGCGCCCCCCCAAGCCCAATCCGAATTGGGGAAGGGGCCGGCCCCCCCTTTCCTTTCTCCTTCCCCCGCTTCCTATTACTACTACTAGTACTACTTCCTAATACTAGTACTCTTTCCTTCCCCTCCAAATAAGATAAGGAAAGAGGGAAACCTACTTGGAGTAGGTTTCCCCCTCTGATGGCGCGCCCCCTAGGGCCGGCCACCTCCTCCCTCCCTCCTTTATATACGGGGGTAGGGGGGCACCCTAGAGCACACAAGTTGATCATTGATCGTTCCTTAGCCGTGTGCGGTGCCCCCCTCCATGATATTACACCTCGATCATATTGTAGCTGTTCTTAGGTGAAGCCCTACGACAGGAGAACATCAAGATCATCACCACGCCGTCGTGCTGACGGAACTCCCCCTCGGCGCCTCTGCTGGATCGGAGATCGAGGGTGTGTCATCGAGCTGTACGTGTGTCAAGAACTCGGAGGTGCCGGAGTAACGGTGCTTGGATCGGTTGAACCGGGAGGACGTACGACTACCTCCTCTACGCTGCGTCAACGCTTCCGCTTCGGTCTACGAGGGTACGTAGACAACACTCTCCCCTCATTGCTATATCATCACCATGATCTTGTGTGTGCGTAGGCAAATTTTGAAATTACAACGTTACCCAACAGTGGTATCAGAGCCTATGTTTTTATGGTTTGATGTTATTTGCACGAGTAGAACACAAGTGAGTTGTGGGCAATATAAGTCATACTGCTTACCAGCATGTCATACTTTGGTTCAGCGGTATTGTTGGATGAAGCGGCCCGGACCGACATTACGCGTACGCTTACGCGAGACTGGTTTTACCGCCGTGCTTTGCACACAGGTGACTAGCGGGTGTCTGTTTCTCCAACTTTAGTTGAACCGAATGTGGCTACGCCCGGTCCTTGCGAAGGTTAAGACAGCATCAACTTGACAAACTATCGTTGTGGTTTTGATGCGTAGGTGAGATTGGTTCTTGCTTAAGCCCGTAGCAACCACGTAAAATTTGCAACAACAAAGTAGAGGACGTCTAACTTGTTTTTGCAGGGCATGTTGTGATGTGATATGGCCAAGACATGATGCTATATTTTATTGTATGAGATGATCATGTTTTGTAACCGAAGTTATCGGCAATCGGCGAGAGCCATATAGTTGTCGCTTTATTGTATGAAATGCAAGCATACAGTAATTGCTTTACTTTATCACTAAGCGGTAGCGATAGTCGTAGAAGCAATAGATGGCGAACGACAACGATGCTACGATGGAGATCAAGGTGTCGCGCGGTGACGATAGTGATCACGACGGTGCTTGAAGATGGAGATCACAAGCACAAGATGATGATGGCCATATCATATCACTTATATTGATTGCATGTGATGTTTATCCTTTATGCATCTTATCTTGCTTTGATTGACGGTAGCATTTTAAGATGATCTCTCACTAATTATCAAGAAGTGTTCTCCCGAGTATGCACCGTTGCGAAAGTTCTTCGTCTTTGAGACACCACGTGATGATCGGGTGTGATAGGCTCTACGTTCAAATACAACGGGTGCAAAACAGTTGCACACGCGAATACTCAGTTATACTTGACGAGCCTAGCATATCTGATATGGCCTCGAACACGGAGACCGAAGGTCGGCGTGAATCATATAGTAGATATGATCAACATAGAGATGTTCACCATTGAAACTACTCCATCTCACGTGATGATCGGACATGGTTTAGTTGATTTGGATCACGTAATCACTTAGATGACTAGAGAGATGTCTGTCTAAGTGGGAGTTCTTTAGTAATATGATTAATTGAACTTAAATTTATCATGAACTTAGTACTGATAGTATTTTGCTTGTCTATGTTTGTTTGTAGATAGATGGCTCGTCTTTGTTGTTCCGTTGAATTTTAATGCGTTCCTTGAGAAAGCAAAGTTGAAAGATGATGGTAGCAATTACACGGATCGGGTCCATAACTCGAGGATTATCCTCATTGCTGCCTGTAAGAGTTACGTCTGGAAGTACCGCTGGGTGCGAACTGCTTTTGATGCTAACCGACGACGTTAAGAACGTCTGGCGAGCAAAGCGATGACTACTCTATAGTTCAGTGTGCCATGCTTTACGGCTTAGAACCGGGTCTTCAACAACGTTTTGAACGTCATGGGGCATATGAAATGTTCCAGGAGTTGAAGTTAATATTTCAACCAAATGCCCGGATTGAGAGATATGAAGTCTCCAATAAGTTCTACAGCTGCAAGATGGAGGAGAACAGTTACATCGGTGAGCATATACTCAAAATGTCCGGGTATAATAATCACTTGATTCAACCGGGAGTTAATCTTCCGGATGATAGCGTCATTGATGAAATTCTCCAATCACGCCACCAAGCTACAAGAGCTTTGTGATGAACTATAATATGCAAGGGATGAACAAGACTATTCTGAGCTCTTCGCGATCTTTGAAAGCCGCGGAGGTAGAAATCAAAAGGAGCATCAAGTGTTGATGGTCAACAAGACCACTGGTTTCAAGAAAAGGGCAAAGGGAAGAAGAAGGGAACTTCAAAAGAACGGCAAGCAAGTTGCTGCTCAAGAGAAGAAACCCAAGTCTGGACCTAAGCCTGAACCGAGTGCTTCTCTGCAAGCGATGACACTTTGGAAGCGGAACTGCCCCAAGTATTTGGTGGATAAGAAGGATGGCAAAGTGAACAAAGGTATATGTGATATACATGTTATTGATGTGTACCTTACTAATGCTCGCAGTAGCACTTGGGTATTTGATACTGGTTCTGTTGCTAACATTTGCAACTCGAAACAGGGACTACGGATTAAGAGAAGATTAGCTAAGGACGAGGTGACGATGCGCGTGGGAAATGGTTCCAAAGTTGATGTGATCGCGGTCGGCACGCTACCTCTACATCTACCATCGGGATTAGTATTAGACCTGAATAATTGTTATTTGGTGCCTGCGTTGAGCATGAACATTATATCTGGATCTTGTTTGATGCGAGACGGTTATTCATTTAAATCAGAGAATAATGGTTGTTCTATTTATATGAGTAATATCTTTTATGGTCATGCACCCTTGAAGAGTGGTCTATTTTTATTGAATCTCGATAGTAGTGATACACATATTCATAATGTTGAAGCCAAAAGATGCAGACTTGATAATGATAGTGCAACATATTTGTGGCACTTGCCGTTTAGGTCATATTGGTGTAAAAGCGCATGAAGAAACTCCATCTTGATGGACTTCGGAATCACTTGATTATGAATCACTTGGTACTTGCGAACCGTGCCTCATGGGCAAGATGACCAAAACACCGTTCTCCGGATCTATGGAGAGAGCAACAGATTTGTTGGAAATCATACATACTGAGATGTATGTGGCCCGATGAATGTTGAGGCTCGTGGCGGATATCGTTATTTTCTCACCTTCACAGATGATTTGAGCAGATATGGGTATATCTACTTGATGAAGCACAAGTCTGAAACATTTGAAAAGTTCAAAGAATTTCAGAGTGAAGTAGAAAATCATCGTAACAAGAAAATAAAATTTCTACGATCTGATCGTGGAGGAGAATATTTGAGTTACAAGTTTGGTTTACATTTGAAACAATGTGGAATAGTTTCAAGAACTCACGCCACCGAACACCACAAATAAATGGCGTGTCCGAACGTCGTAATCGTACTTTACTTGATATGGTGCGATCTATGATGTCTCTTACCAATTTACCGCTATCGTTTTGGGGTTATGCTTTAGAGACGGCCGCATTCACGTTAAGTAGGGCACCATCAAAATCCGTTGAGACGACGCCTTATGAACTGTGGTTTGGCAAGAAACCAAAGTTGTCGTTTCTCAAAGTTTGGGGCTGCGATGCTTATGTGAAGAAACTTCAACCAGATAAGCTCGAACCCAAATCGGAGAAATGTGTCTTCATAGGATACCCAAAGGAGACTATTGGGTACACCTTCTATCACAGATCTGAAGGCAAGATTTTCGTTGCTAAATTCGGATCCTTTCTAGAGAAGGAGTTTCTCTCGAAAGAAGTGAGTGGGAGGAAAGTAGAACTTGATGAGATAACAGTATCTACTCCCTTGTTGGAAAGTAGTTCATCACAAGAACCGGTTCCTGTGACAACTACACCAATTAGTGAGGAAGCTAATGATATTGATCATGAAACTTCAGATCAAGTTTCTACTGAACCTCGTAGGTCTACTAGAGTAAGATCCGCACCAAAGTGGTACGGAAATCCTATTCTGGAAGTCATGTTACTAGACCATGATGAACCTACGAACTATGAGGAAGCGATGATGAGCCCAGATTCCAAAAATGGCTAGAGGCCATGAAATCGAGATAGGATCCATGTATGAAAACAAAGTATGGACTTTGGTTGACTTGCCCGATGATCGTCAAGCCATTGAGAATAAATGGATCTTTAAGAAGAAGACTAACGCTGATGGTAATTTTACTGTCTACAAAGCTCGACTTGTTGCAAAAGGGTTTCGACAAGTTCAAGGGGTTGACTACGATGAGACTTTCTCACCCGTAGCGATGCTTAAGTCTGTCTGAATCATGTTGGCTATTGCTGCATTTCATAATTATGAAATTTGGCAAATGGATGTCAAGACTGCATTCTTGAATGGATTTCTAGAAGAAGAGTTGTATATGATGCAGCCTGAAGGTTTTGTTGATCCAAAAGGTGCTGACAAAGTGTGCAAGCTCCAACGTTCCATTTACGGACTGGTGCAAGCATCTCGGAGTTGGAATAAACGTTTTGATAGTGTGATCAAAGCATATGGTTTTATATGAGACCTTTGGAGAAGCTCAGATTTACAAGAAAGTGAGTGGGAGCTCAGAGCATTTCTAGTTTTATATGTTGATGACATATTATTAATTGGAAATGATATAGAATTTCTGGATAGCATAAAGGATACTTGAATAAAAGTTTTTCAATGAAAGACCTCGGTGAAGCTGCTTACATATTAGGCATCAAGATCTATAGAGATAGATCAAGACGCTTAATAGGACTTTCACAAAGCACATACCTTGACAAAATTTTGAAAAAGTTCAAAATGGATCGAGCAAAGAAAGGATTCTTGCACGTGCTACAAGGTGTGAAGTTGAGTCAAACTCAATGCCCGACCACAGCAGAAGATAGAGAAAATGAAAGATGTTCCCTATGCTTCAGCCATAGGCTCTATCATGTATGCAATGTTGTGTACCAGACCCGACGTATGCTTAACAATAAGCTTGGCAGGTAGGTACCAAAGTAATCCAGGAGTGGATCACTGGACAGCGGTCAAGAACATCCTGAAATACCTGAAAAGGACTACGGATATGTTTCTCATATATGGAGGTGACAAAGAGCTAGTCGTAAATGGTTACGTCGATGCAAGCTTTGACACTGATCCGGACGATTCTAAATCGCAGACCGGATACGTGTTTTTATTAAACGGTGGAGCTGTAAGTTGGTGCAGTTCTAAACAAAGCATCGTGGCGGGATCTACATGTGAAGCGGAGTATATAGCTGCTTCTGAAGCAGCAAATGAAGGAGTCTGGATGAAGGAGTTCATTTCCGATCTAGGTGTCATACCTAGTGCATCGGGACCAATGAAGATCTTCTGTGACAATACTGGTGCAATTGCCTTGGCAAAGGAATCCAGATTTCACAAGAGGACCAAGCACATCAAGAGACGCTTCAATTCCATTCGGGACCAAGTCCAAGTGGGAGACATAGAGATTTGCAAGATACATACGGATCTGAATGTTGCGACCGTTGACTAAGCCTCTCTCACGAGCAAAACATGATCAGCACCAAGACTCCATGGGTGTTAGAATCATTACGATGTAATCTAGATTATTGACTCTAGTGCAAGTGGGAGATGAAGGAAATATGCCCTAGAGGCAATAATAAAGTTATTATTTATTTCCTCATATCATGATAAATGTTTATTATTCATGCTAGAATTGTATTAACCGGAAACATGATACATGTGTGAATACATAGACAAACATATAGTCACTAGTATGCCTCTACTTGACTAGCTCATTAATCAAAGATGGTTATGTTTCCTAACCATAGACATGTGTTGTCATTTGATTAATGGGATCACATCATTAGGAGAATGAGGTGATTGACATGACCCATCCGTTAGCCTAGCACTTGATCGCTTAGTATTCTGCTATTGCTTCCTTCATGACTTATACATGTTCTCAGAACTATGAGAATTATGTAACTCCGTTTACGGAGGAACACTTTGGGTACTACCAAACGTCACAACGTAATCGGGTGATTATAAAGGAGTACTACAGGTGTCTCTCGAAAGTACATGTTGAGTTAGCATAATTGAGATTAGGTTTTGTCACTCCGATTGTCGGAGAGGTATCTCTGGCCCTCTCGGTAATGCTCATCACCTAAGCCTTGCAAGCATGTAACTATCGTTAGTTATGAGATGAAGTATTACGAACGAGTAAAGAGACTTGTCGGTAACGAGATTGAACTAGGTATTGGATACCGACGATCAAATCTCGGACAAGTAACATACCGATGACAAAGGAACAACGTATGTTGTTATGCGGTTTGACCAATAAAGATCTTCAGAGAATATGTAGGAACCAATTTGGGCATCCAGGTCCCGCTATTGGTTATTGACCGAGAAGTGTCTCACCATGTCTACATCGTTCTCGAACCGTAGGGTCCGCAGCTTAAGGTTTCGATGACAATTATATTATGAGTTTATGTATTTTGTTGTACCGTTTGTTCGAGTCCGGATATGATCACGGACATGACGAGGAGTCTCGAAATGGTCGATACATAAAGATTGATATATTGGACGGATATATTTGGACACCGGAAAGGTTCGGAAAAGTTTGGAGCTCCGGAGGTTACTGGAACCCCGGGGTATATGGGCCTTATTGGGCCCATGTAGGAGGAAGGAGAAGGAGCAAGGGAGGCGCGCCCCAAGCCCAATCCGAATTGGGGAAGGGGCGCCCCCCTTCCTTTCTCCTTCCCCTCTTCCTATTACTACTACTAGTACTACTTCCTAATACTAGTACTCTTTCCTTCCCTCCAAATAAGATAAGGAAAGAAAGGAAACCTACTTGGAGTAGGTTTCCCCCTCATGGCGCGCCCCTAGGGCCGGCCACCTCCTCCCTCCCTCCTTTATATACGGGGGTAGGGGGGCACCCTAGAGCACACAAGTTGATCATTGATCGTTCCTTAGCCGTGTGCGGTGCCCCCCTCCACGATATTACACCTCGATCATATTGTAGCAGTGCTTAGGCGAAGCCCTGCGACAGGAGAACATCAAGATCGTCACCACGCCGTCGTGCTGACGGAACTCTCCCTCGGCGCCTCTGCTGGATCGGAGATCGAGGGTGCGTCATCGAGCTGTACGTGTGTCAAGAACTCGGAGGTGCCGGAGTAACGGTGCTTGGATCGGTTGAACCGGGAGGACGTATGACTAATTCCTCTACGCTGCGTCAACGCTTCCGCTTCGGTCTACGAGGGTACGTAGACAACACTCTCCCCTCGTTGCTATATCATCACCATGATCTTGTGTGTGCGTAGGCAAATTTTGAAATTACTACATTACCCAACAATACTCTGTTCACAGGTACTCGTGTCCGCTGCTGAATCACTAGGTTCTCATCAACTTAACTCATTTGCAGCGTTCCTCGAAGAAAAGTTGCATACTTCTTCAGAGAATTCAATTGTTTAAATCCCTCAACTGAAGAATATGGCAGACGGTAAGAAACCACAGAAAGGAGGAAAGAGGCCTGAGGTCATGACTGCGTTTGAAATACCTGAGAACATCTATGCTGACTATTGCACACCTGATGAGGCTAAGTTCGGAAAGGAGAACAAAAATCAGCGCAAGGTGCGCATACAAAGGATTGAAAGGAGTTGGGCAAGAGAATGGAGGGAGTACAGATATGTGACTCCAAAGTATATGAAGAAATTCGCTCTAAATCCTCCATCCCCAAGAGCTCCATTGGCACCTGGCCAAGAAGCTGACCCCACCAGCATCAAGCGTGGTGAGGATTTCCCTGAAGAATGGGCCAAACGCCAAGCCAAGTTGGCAAGACAAGCCAAAGAAGCAGTGATGAAATTCAGTGAAGACTCTGCTACTGCTGCTGCCACTGAGGCCTCTGTCAGGCCTAGAAAATCAATGGCAAAGAAGCCCGCTCACAAGCCAAGTGCTTCACCAACTGTGCCCTCATGGCCAAGTTCCTCAGCAATGGCCTCACAGCCAGATTCTTCAAAGCCCTCACGGCTAGTTCCTCATGCTGCTCCTGCTTCTCCAAAGTCCTCAGCTCCTTCCCCAAAGTCCTCAGTTGCTCCGGCAAAGTCCTCAACACCTGTACATGTGGCCACGTGCCAAAGGACTGCAGGCATCTCTATTGCCTCTGGTGTCTCAGCTAGTTCCTCGGTTGCACCAAATTCTTCATCAGGCCCCACTCTGCTGAAGACCAAGGCAACTGCTAGACGAGGTCCTCGACCTAGTCCGAAGAAGAAACAGGTTGCCTTCCAAGTGCCATTTGACGATGAAGCTGATGATGATGAACTTGCAGAAATCATCAGAGACAGGCAAGAAAGGGCCGCTAGATCCAAAGGCACAAACGTGCCACTGCTTTTGGATCCAAAGGCGATCCTCGACTATATTGATCTTTTGCACAAGGACCCAAACACTCCTATGCCTGATTTTCATTTGACTCCTGGCCAGAGTCACATGCTGACCCATTTCATCACTGAAGAGAAATGGAAGTTTGAGCAGGCTAGACAAATTAAGAAGGCTCGGTTCAGGAAAGAGAAGTTCCTGAGGAAAAAAGTTGTCAAAATGACAACTGATGAACTCCTCAAAATCCAGTCTGAAATCAAAGCCCTCAGCGATGATTCGAATGCTTATTATGCTGATTGGCAAGGAGCCAAAGTCAGGTTCGTTAAACGGACTGAGAAGTTCACCAATGTTGCAGCCCCATCGCAACAAGAAATTCCTCAAGCTGAAGCCTCTACTCAACAAACTGAAGAACATGCCAGCACCGCTGATGACTTTCAGGCTGCTGATGAAAATGCTAGTTCTAGGGCTGATGACTCCATTCCAGCCGCTGAAGACATTGCCAGGGCATCCACTAGTGGTGCACCTGAAGAAAATGAAGAAGTCAGGGCAACTGCATCAGTTGCGCTTGAGGAAATTCAAACAGATTCCCCAGCTCCTCCTGCGCCTACACCAACTCCTACACTTCTATCTGCATCAGATGTGAGGAAGACCAAGGTTGCAGAGAGAGCTGCAGAGAAGAAAAGGAAAGCATCATCTGCTTCAGATTCTTCAGCTCCGAAGAAAATGAAGCCTATGACCAGCTCACTTGAAAATCCAATTGATGCTGTTCCGATTTCCACCCTGCCATCAAAGGTCCTTGTACCTTTTGGTGAAGAATATGTGATCCCTAGTAGACCTGATGAAGAAAATCATTCTGCTACTTCGTCAGAGCAGATTGATGAAGAAATTGAAGTGGATGTGATCCCTTCAACGCCTGTTGCTTCCTCGCCAATGCCTCAGTTCACAGCTGAAGAGGCTGGCATTGAAGAAATTGAAGATGAAGACGTGGATATTGGATGCACTACGCCTGTGATGAATGATGACTTTTGGGAAAGTCAACATCCCAATTCTCCACACTTCACCCCAATACAACAAATACCTCAGTCCCCTGCACCAACCGTTCAAATAGGATCTAAAGAAACTCATCCTACCTCGTCTGTGCATGAAGAAATTCCAGCCACTAGTGCTGAAGAAACTGCTGCTGCTGATCCTTTAAACATGCAGACTGCCACTGAAGAGGAACCAGAAATTCCTCGGCCTGAAGAACCGGAGATTGCGATTCCTGAGGTTGTGATGCAACTCACTGACACTCCTCTGCCCAAGCCAAAGGATCCATTCTCAAAGAAGCAAAAGTTCAAGGCTGCAGATTTCTTTAACGAGCATGTGTTCTTCACAGACTACAATTCCTATGATTCTGCTCGCATAAGGAAGAGGCTGGACTGCTAGTCAAGCAAATTTCTATTCCTCTATGCTATTCGACAAAGGCAAAGTCTTCGGTCATCCACACATTCCTCACGTGGACATGGAATCTCTGTCAGGCTTCGTGCCAGTCCTCAGTGTTCTTCACGATGCTGGATTGCTGAATTTCTGCACTGACATCTGTGATTGGAATGAAGAACTCATTCTTCAATTCTATGCGACGCTGCACATCACAGGAAATTCTGAAGATGTGAACTCATGGGTGCTGGACTGGATGTCAGAAAATACTCACTACAAGGCACCAGCAACTGAATTGCTTCGTGCCCTCCCACTCAGTCCTCCCCTTGATGGTGCTCGTTGCGTCTATAGTGAACCTGAGCTTACAAATCATTACATGCAAGTGCTGATGAAGCCTTTGAAGCCAGGGCAAGCCCCTCGAACCAAATTCCTCGTCAAGGAATTACTATATGTGCCTCGGACTGTCTATCGCATTCTGACGAAGACAATGAGTCCTATCAAAGGCCACGACTCAAATGATGAAGAAGTCGTTGGCATCATGAAGAATATGCTTTTCAATATCATTCATGGCGTTCCCGTCAACTTCCATGATTTCTTCATGAGGACTCTGGCAAATATTGCTATGTCACCTTTTGAGCGGAAGCCTCATGCACCAAGGATTCTGAGGTTCATCAGGACAAGGTCTTCACTCAATTACAAGGTTGTTACTCTGAACCACGGTAGCTACTTGCCTCCAATTGAAGTCCTCAAACGGACATTTTCCTCAGCTGATGACAAAGGCAAGGCAACTGCTGTGATAAATGAAGGCATTCGTCCATTGGATGGTCAATTTCGCAAGGCTGCATCCTACTCCACCAATGATGACTCTGCCACACATGACTCTGCCACCAACACCTCTGCCAAGTGAATTCCTCAAGCCACAACACCCAGGGTGATGAATGATTGTGAGTTCCTCCTCAGTCTTCATCAGAAAGTTGATCGCAATCATAAATGGGTCAAGCGTCAGTTTGGTTCAATTCTTCACAACATGACCTCAACACACAATGCAGTGAAGAAAAACCAATACTACCTCCATGAAACCTTCAACCGTACCTGGGCTGTTCTATCTCATGTCTACAGCGCAGAAGATCTGAAGAGCATGGGTCTCAAGAAAGAATTTGACTGGTCTACACCTCCACCGAAGAGATTCAAGAAGGTCAAGGTTCCTCCCTTGGTGTCCAGCTCCTATTCTTCATCGCGCGACACAGATGAAAATGAAGACTTGGACGACACTGCGGCAGGCCCTACTACGACAACCGACCCCGACAACGCTGACGCTCCTCCATCAACTTGATATTCTTTAGGGACGTTAGTCCTCAGTTTCGATCCTTTTGGTCATTCGATGACAAAGGGGGAGAAATCTGAGTTAATCTTCAAGCGGGTCTATTATATGGGCGTTTTTTTTGCTAAGATAGAACTCTCGCTCTTCTGAAACTTTTATTGGATCAAGTTGTAATCTTAAAACCGATGGTGCTCTGATACTTTTGATGCACTGTGCTCTGATTCTGCATGCTTGTTCCTCGTTAATATTATTGCACACATGCTGAATTTCTTCAGGCACCATATTTCATTATGCATTTCAAATTCTTCATATTATATGTCAAATGCATGTATGAATTACAAGATATAGGGGGAGATCTCCATGATTCAACTCTTCAAGTGTGCATTGCTTCAAAAGCAAATTCCTCACTATGCACAGCTTCAGGGGGGGTTCTTCTATATCTTGCAATCAAATTCCTCAATATCAGTACTTACACTTCATATGTTTATCCCCGTTGAAAACTTAACCTATATTGTCATCAATCACCAAAAAGGGGGAGATTGTAAGTGCATCTAGTGCCCCTTAGTGATTTTGGTGTATTGAAGACTTATAGGTTAAGGGACTAATGTGTTTATGAGTGTACACAGGTCTATAAGTCTATGAGGAGTTTGATATTTACAAAGAAAGTCGACCCCTAAAAATGAATATCTTCGACTGAAGATTTTGGTATTCCTGAAGACTTTCATGAAGACTTTGAAAGTGAAGAAATTGGTGTGTCCGTGAAGACTTGATATTCATGCAAGGAATATGAAGCTTGAAGACTTTCGTTTTCATAGTTTTGTTTTCTCCATCTTGAGTCATAGGAAACACCGTACTGTTAAAGGGGGCCGAGGAAATATTAAGGAAAAATTTCCATGTGATGCTCAACTCAAAATCCTACACCTACCAATCCCTTGAGTGAAGCCATTGGAAATCTCATACAGTTCACCAATTTCTTGATGGAGAGATGAAGTTCTTCATTCGTTGAGGAAATTATTCGACCGAGGAGTTAGGAATTCACCAAAGTCGGATTGCCTACGATTAGGAACATGATAGCCCCGAGGAATTTGAGAGTCAAATTTCCGACCGTTCTTGTATACTACGCCACCTGTCCCAAAATATCTTATCCACATAACAGTCATATCATTGAAGGGCATTTATGTCTTATCATGTCGGGCTGCTCCCTAGGCTATAAATAGCCGCCCCCTACAACCACTAGCTGGTTGGCTACTCCAAGGGAAACTGACACTTGTCATTTGAGAGCAACCCATCCTCCGAGGACTTTGAGCGAAAATCATCGAGTGAGGAAAAACCCAAACCCAAACACCCACAAACCCAAAGTGATTGAGAATCATCAAGAGATTGATCCTTCATGGATCGGCGCTTATTACCTTTGAAGATGTGCTTCTTCCAGACGGTTAGGCGTCATGGTCTAGAGCATCAAGAGGAATTGTGGATTGCCGAGTGACCGAAGTCTGTGAAGGTTTGGAAGTCACCTGAAGACTTACCACGAGTGATTGGACGAGGTCTATGTGACCTTAGTTCAAGGAGAATACGGTGAGGACTTGGTGTCCTGAGCTACGTGCTCAACGACTGGGTGTCCGGGACTGTGTGTCCTCGAGTTTAAATACTCAGCCGCTCCAACCAGACGTACAACTGAGACAGCAGTTGGAACTGGTCTACCAAATCATTGTCTTCACCAACCTTACTGGTTCTATTTCCTCAACTCTTTCATTTCTTCATTACTGTGTTGAGTGATTGTTCATATCTGTGTTTGAAGACTTTGACTGAAGACTTTCTCAATTTCCTCAGTTCAATTTCTTCAGTCTGTTTGTCTTCATCTTGTGTTATCCTGTGTTTACGCTTTTTGTACTCTGTGTTTGTCTTCATTTCATCATGATGATCATGTGTGTATTTTGTTATGCCTACTTCTGAGTACTTATTCTGCTGCAAGTAGTTCTTCGCTAAGGAATTTTCTCACCGGCAAATTCCTCAGTGAAGAATTCATAAAAATCGCCTATTCACACCCCTCTAGTCGATATAACGCACTTTCATCTACAAAGCTCGATTTATTGAAAAAGGTTTTCGACAAGTTTAAGGAGTTGACTATGATGAGACTTTCTCACCCGTAGTGATGCTTAAGTCCGTCTGAATCATGTTAGCAATTGCCACATTATGAAATCTGGCAAATGGATGTCAAAACTGCATTCCTTAATGGATATCTCAAAGAAGAGTTGTATATGATGCGACAGAAGGTTTTGTCAATCCTAAAGGTGCTAACAAAGTGTGCAAGCTCCAGCGATCCATCTATGGACTGGTGCAAGCATCTTAGAGTTGGAATATACGCTTTGATAAGGTGATCAAAGCATATGGTTTTATACAGACTTATGGTGAAGCCTATATTTACACGAAAGTGAGTGGGAGCTCTGTAGCATTTTTGATATTATATGTGTATGACATATTGCTGATTGGAAATGATATAGAATTTCTGGATAGCATAAAAGGATAATTGAATAAGAAGTTTTCAATGAAAAACCCCGGTGAAGCTGCTTACACATTGGGCATCAAGATCTATATAGATAGATCAAGACGCTTGATAAAAAAATTCAATGAGTACATACCTTAACAAGATTTTGAAGTAGTTCAACATGGAATAGTCAAAGAAGGAGTTCTTGCCTGTGTTGCAAGGTATGAAGTTGAGTAAGACTCAAAACCCAACCACGGCAGAAAATAGAAAGAGAATGAAAGTTATTCCCTATGCCTTAGCCATAGGTTCTATAAAGTATGCTATGCTGTATACCACACCTATTGTGTACCTTGCCATGAGTTTGGCAGGGGGTACAATAGTGATCCAGGGGTGGATCACTGGACAATGGTCAAAGTTATCCTTAGAGGACTAAGGAAATATTTCTCGGTTATGGACATGATAAAGAGTTCATTGTAAAGAGTTACATCGATGCAAGCTTTGACACCGATACGGATGACTCTGAGTCTCGATCTGGATACATATTGAAAGTGGGCTCAATTATCTAGAGTAGATCCATGTAGAGCATTGTAGACATAGAAATTTGCAAAATACATACGGATCTGAATGTGTTAGACCCATTGACTAAACTTCTCTCACAAGCAAAACATGATCACACATTAATACTCTTTGGGTGTTAATGACGTAGCGATGTGAACTAGATTATTTACTCTAGTAAACCCTTTGGGTGTTGGTCACATGGCGATGTAAACTATGGGTGTTAATCACATAAAGATGTGAACTATTGGTGTTGAATCACATGGCGATGTGAACTAGATTATTGACTCTAGTGCAAGTGGGAGACTAAAGGAAACATGCCCTAGAGGAAATAATAAAGTTGTTATTTTATATTTCCTTATATCATGATAAATGTTTATTATTCATGCTAGAATTGTATCAACCGGAAACTTGATACATTTGTGGATACATAGACAAAACACAGTGTCCCTAGTAAGCCTCTACTAGACTAGCTCGTTAATCAAAGATGGTTAAGTTTCCTAACCATAGACATGTGTTGTCATTTGATGAACGGGGTCACATCATTAGGAGAATGATGTGATGGACAAGACCCATATATTATCTTAGCATATTGTTCGTTCAGTTTTATTGCTATTGCTTTCTTCATGTCATATACATATTCCTTTGACTATGAGATTATGCAACTCCGGGATACCGGAGGAATACCTTGTGTGCTATCAAACGTCACATGGCAAATTTTACTTTTTACTACCATGGCAAATTTCACTTCACATCCATGGAAATTTTTTACTTTCATCTTTTTAACGCGTTTTTTGCATTCGTGGGATCATGTTAAATTTAGTTTATCATGGCAATTTTTTACTTTTGTGTCATGGCATATTCAAGTACTAAAAAGAAGTAAAAAAACTACTTTGTACTATGCCAAGATTTTCATTTAGTTGCCATGGAAAATTTACCTTTTCAGTTTTGCCATATTAAATTTACCTTTTATTGTCATGGGAAGTTTTCTTTAATATAGACTGTAATTTCAGTTCAACATACATGGCAAATTCACTTTTCATTCTTGCGATGGCAATTTTTCTTTACGGGCCATGGAAATTTTCTTTTTAATCTCCATGGCACTTTTACATTGATGACAATTTTTATATTTTCATCTTCTTCATGTGGAATTTTTCTTTTCATGAGGGACCATAGTAAATTTTACTTTAGCAAACATGGACATTACTACTAAACAACATATTGGTACACCTTCTTTTGTGTTACGCATGATGGCAAAATTAATCCGCATTTTTTGTGTCTTCATTTATGTAGTTAAAATTGAAGGAAATGTGCCCTAGAGGCAATATAATTTTGTTATTTTATATTTCCTTATATCATGATAAATGTTTATTATTCATGCTATAATTGTATTAATCGGAAACTTGATACATGTGTGGATACATAGACAAAACACAGTGTCCCTAGTAAGCCTCTACTAGACTAGCTCGTTAATCAAAGATGGTTGAGTTTCCTAACCATAGACATGTGTTGTCATTTGATGAACGGGATCACATCATTAGGAGAATGCTGTGATGGACAAGACCCATCTTTTATCTTAGAATATTGATCGTTCAGTTTTATTGCTATTGCTTTCTTCATGTCATATACATATTCCTGTGATTATGAGATTATGCAACTCTCGGATACCGGAGGAATAGCTTGTGTGCTATCAAACGTCACAACATAACTAGGTGATTATAAAGGTGCTCTACATGTATCTCCGAAGGTGTTTGTTGGG
Source organism: Aegilops speltoides (assembly GCA_021437245.1). NCBI lineage: Eukaryota > Viridiplantae > Streptophyta > Magnoliopsida > Poales > Poaceae > Aegilops > Aegilops speltoides. Next base: position 140,492,612 of record CM038141.1, read on the forward strand.
TTGTCATAGATCGAGATTAGGATTTGTCACTCCGAGTATCAGAGAGGTATCTCTGGGCCCTCTCAGTAATGCACATCATAATAAGCATTGCAAGCAATGTGACTAATTTTTTAGTTGTGGGATGATGTATTACGGAACGAGTAGAGATACTTACTGATAACGAGATTGAATTAGGTATGAATATACCGACGATCGAATCTTGGGCAAGTAACATACCGATGACAATGGGAATAACATATGTTGTCATTACGGCACGACCGATAAAGATCTTTGTAGAATATGTGGGAACCAATATGAGCATCCAGGTTCTGCTATTGGTTATTGACCGGAGAGGTGTCTCAGTCATGTCTACACAGTTCTCGAACCCGTAGGGCCCGCACGCTTAACGTTCGATGATGATTTTGTATTATACGAGTTATGTGATTTGGTGACCGAATATTGTTTGGAGTCCTAGATGAGATCACGGACATGACGAGGAGTCTGGAAATGGTCGAGAGGTAAAGGTTCATATATAGGACGATAGTATTTGGACACCATAAGTGTTCCGGGGGTACCGGGTACGTATCGGGTCACCGGAAGGGGTTCCGAGCAACCCCCGGCAAGCTATATGGGCTTAATGGGCCCAGGGAGGGACAGACCAGCCCACAGGGGTTGGTGCGCCCCTCCACCAGGTTGGCCAGCCCTACGGAAGGCAAGGGAGGAGGGCTAGCCCCTCTTTCCTTCGCCTTATCAAGGGAGATAGGAAAGTGTGTGTGTGTGGGGGGGGGCCACCTCCTCCTTCCTTCTCCTAGTGCCAGAATAAGGAAATGGGGGAGCCAAATTGGGGTGGCACCCCAAGTAGGATTTGACCTACTTGGGCGCCTGCTACGTCTTGAGCTTGCTTGGTTTTCCTTGAAGATGAAAAGGTGATGCAGCAATATTAGCGTAAGTATTTCCCTCAGTTTTTGAGAACCAAGGTATCAATCCAGTAGGAGGCTCCTCAAAAGTCCCACGCACCTACACAAACAAACAAAGAACTCGCAACCTACGCAATAAAGGGGTTGTCAATCCCTTCACGGCCACTTGCAAAAGTGAGATCTGATATAGTATGATAAGATAAATATATTTTTGGTATTTTATGATATAGATTGGAAACGTAAAGATGCAAATAAAAGTAGATTGAAAGCTTATATGATAAAAGATAGACCCGAGGGCCATAGGTTTCACTAGTGGCTTCTCTCAAGATAGCATAAGTATTACGGTGGGTGAACAAATTACTGTCGAGCAATTGATAGAAAAGCGAATTATTATGAGATTATCTAGGCATGATCATGTATATAGGCATCACGTCCGGGACAAGTATACCGACTCCTGCCTGCATCTACTACTATTACTCCACACATCGACCGCTATCCAGCATGTATCTAGAGTATTAAGTTCATAAGAACATAGTAACGCATTAAGAAAGATGACATGATGTAGAGGGATAAACTCATGCAATATGATATAAACCCCATCTTTTTATCCTCGATGGCAACAATACAATACGTGCCTTTCGGCCCCTGCTGTCACTTGGAAAGGACACCACAAGATTGAACCCAAAGCTAAGCACTTCTCCCATTGCAAGAAAGATCAATCTAGTAGGCCAAACCAAACTGATAATTTGAAGAGACTTGCAAAGATAACTCAATAATACATAAAAGAATTCAGAGGAGATTCAAATATTTCTCATAGATAAACTTGATCATAAACCCACAATTCATCGGATCTCGACAAACACACCGCAAAAAGAGTTACATCGAATAGATCTCCAAGAAGATCAAGGAGAACATGGTATTGAGATCCAAAAAGAGAGAAGAAGCCATCTAGGTAATAACTATGGACCCGAAGGTCTGTGGTAAACTACTCACAACTCATCGGAGGGGCTATGGTGTTGATGTAGAAGCCCTCCATGGTCGATTCCCCCTCCGGCGGAGCACCGACGAAGGCTCCAAGATGAGATCTCATGGATACAGCATGTTACGGCGGTGAAAATTGTTTTTCGTGGCTTGTTCTGTTGTTCTCGGGGTACGTGGGTATATATAGGAGGAAGAAGTAGGTCGGTGGCCACCCGAGGGGCCCACGAGATAGGGGGCTCGCCCTGTAGGGGTGGGCGCGCCCTCCACCCTCGTGGCCGCCTCGGCTGCTTCTTGGCTTGCACTCCAAGTCCTCTGGATCACGTTCGTTCCAAAAATCACGCTCCCGAAGGTTTCATTCCGTTTGGACTCTGTTCGATATTCCTTTTCTTCGAAATAATGAAATAGGCAAAAAAACAGCAATACGGGCTGGGCCTCCGATTAGTAGGTTAGTCCCAAAAATGATATAAATGTGTAAAATAAAGCCCATAAACATCCAAAACGGGCAATATAATAGCATGGAACAATAAAAAATTATAGATATGTTGCAGACGTATCAAGCATCCCCAAGCTTAATTCCTGCTCGTCCTCGAGTAGGTAAATGATAAAAACAGAAATTTTGATGTGGAATGCTACCTAGCATAATTCTAAATGTAATTTTCTTTATTTTGGCATGAATGTTTAGATCCAAATGATTCAAAATAAAAGTTCATATTGACATAAGTAATAGTAATAATTCAAGCATACTAATCAAAGCAATCATGTCTTCTCAAAATAACATGGCTAAAGAAAGTTCATCCCTACAAAATCATATAGTTAGGCTATGCTTCATTTTCGTCACACAAAAATGCTCCCAATACACCCCTGATGACAAGCCAAGCAATTGTTTCGTACTTAAATAATCTCAAGCTTTTTCAACCTTCACGCAATACATGAGCGTGAGCCATGGATATAGCACTATGGGTGGAATAGAATATGATGATGGGGATTGTGTGGAGAAGACAAAAAAGGAGAAAGTCTCACATTGATGAGGATAGTCAACGGGCTATGGAGATGCCCATCAATTGATGTCAACATGAGGAGTAGGGATTGCCATGCAACGGATGCACTAGAGCTATAAATGTATGAAAGCTCAACAAAAGAAAACTAAGTGGGTGTGCATCCAACTTGCTTGCTCACAAAGACCTAGGGCATTTTGAGGAAGCCCATCGTAGGAATATACAAGCCAAGTTCTATAATGAAAAATTCCCACTAGTATATGAAAGTGACAACATATGAGACTCTTTATATGAAGAACATGGTGCTACTTTGAAGCATAAGTGTGGAAAAGAGATAGTAACATTGCCCCCTTTTTATTTATTTTCTTTATTTTCTTTTTCTTTTTTCTTTTTTGGGCCTTTTTTGGCCTTTTTTTCTTTGGCGTTCCCATTTTTTTTGGCCTTTTTTTCTTTTTGGGGACAATGCTCTAATAATGATGATCATCACACTTTTATTGATTTACAACTCATGAATTAGAACTCAAAACTAGAACAAGATATGACTCTATATGAATGCCTCCGGCGGTGTACCGGGATGGGCAATGAATCAAGACTGACATGTATGAAAAATTATGCAAAGTGGCCTTGCCACAAATACGATGTCAACTACATGATTATGCAATGGCAATATGACAATAGTAATGCGTGTCATGATGATAAACGGAACGGTGGAAAGTTGCATGGCAATATATCTCGGAATGGCTATGGAAATGCCATAATAGGTAGGTATGGTGGCTGTTTTGAGGAAGATATAAGGAGGTTTATGTGTGATAGAGCGTATCATATCACGGGGTTTGGATGCACCGGCGAAGTTTGCACCAACTCTCAAGGTGAGAAAGGGCAATGCACGGTACCGAAGAGGCTAGCAATGATGGAAAGGTAAAAATTGCGTATAATCCATGGACTCAACATTAGTCATAAGAACTCATATACTTATTGCAAATATCTAGAAGTCATCAAAAATCAAGCACTACGAGCATGCTCCTAGGGGGATAGATTGGTAGGAAAAGACCATCGCTCGTCCCTGACCGCCACTCATAAGGATGCACAATTCAAGGACACCTCATGTTTCAAATTTGTTACACAACTTTAACCATATGTGCATGCTACGGGACTTGCTAACTTCAACACAAGCATTCTTTAAATTCATAATCACCCAACTAGCATGACTTTAATATCACTACCTCCATATCTCAAAACAATCATCAAGTATCAAATTGATCATAGCATCAAATTCACTTCCTATGATAGTTTTTATTATACCCAACTTGGATGCCCACCATTCTAGGACAAATTTTATAACCATAGCAAATACCATGCTGTTCTACGAGACTCTCAAAATAATATAAGTGAAGCATGAGAGACTAGCAATTTCTACAAAATTAAGCTACCGCCATGCTCTAAAAGATATAAGTGAAGCACTAGAGCAAAAACTATAAGTGAAGCACATAGAGTATTCTAATAAATTCCAAGCAAGTAGGCTTCTCCCAAAAGGTGTGTACAGCAAGGATGATTGTGAAAAACTAAAAAGTAAATACTAATATCATACGTGACGCTCCAAGCAAAACACATATCATGTGGTGAATAAAAATATAGCTCCAAGTAAAGTTACCGATAAACAAAGACGAAAGAGGGGATGCCTTCCGGGGGAATCCCCGAGATTAGGCTTTTTGCTACTCTTGAATATCTTGGGGTGCCATGGGCATCCCCAAGCTTAGGCTCTTGCCACTCCTTATTCCATAGTCCGTCAAATCTTTACCCAAAACTTGAAAAGTTCACAACACAAAACTCAACAGGAAATCTCATAAGCTCCGTTAGTGAAACAAAGCAAAACCACCACATAAGGTACTGTAATGAACTCATTCTTTATTTATATTGCTGTTAAACCTAATGTATTTCAACTTCTCTATGGTTCATACCATTTAATACTAGTGATAGATGCATCAAAATAAGCAAACAACACACGAAAAACAGAATCTGTCAAAAACAGAACAGTCTGTAGCAATCTGTAACCCATGAATACTTCTGGAACTCTAAAAGTCCTACAAAAATAGGAAGTCCTGGACAATTTGTCTATTGATCTACGGAAAAAATAATCAACGCAAAATCACGTTTTTGTGATTTAACAAAACTAATTTCGTGTGCGCAAAGTTTCTGTTTTTCAGCAGAATCAAATTAACTATCACCGTAGGTTATCCTATAGGTTCTACTTGGCACAAACACTAATTAAAACATAAAAACACATCTAAACAGAAGGTAGATGCAAAATTTATTACTAAACAGAAACGAAAACAAAAACACAAATAAAATTGGGTTGCCTCCCAACTAGCGCTATCGTTTAACGCCCCTAGCTAGGCATAAAAGCGAAGATGGATCTAAGTAGTGCCATCTTTGGCACTCAATTCATAAGTAGCTCGCATGATAGATTCATAAGGTAATTTAATTTTATTTCTTGGAAAGTGCTCCATGCCTTTCCTTAATGGAAATTGGAATCTAATATTCCCTTCCTTCATATCAATAATCGCGCCAATCGTTCTAAGGAAAGGTCTACCAAGAATAATAGGGCAAGAAAGATTGCAATCTATGTCAAGAACGATAAAATCTATGGGCACCAAATTTCTATTTGCAACAATGAGAACATCATTGATCCTTCCCATTGTCTTTTAATGGTGGAATCCGCAAGGTGAAAATTTAAAGAGCAATCATCAAGATCGTGGAAACCTAGAATATCACATAAAGTTTTCGGAATCGTGGAAACACTAGCACCCAAATCACACAAAGCATAACACTCATGATCTTTAATTTTAATCTTTATAGTAGGTTCCTACTCATCATTAAGTTTTCTAGGTATAGAAACTTCCAAATTAAGTTTCTCATCAAAGATTGCATCAAGGCATCAACGATATGTTTGGTAAAAGCTTTATTTTGACTATAAGCATGAGGATAATTCACAACGGATTGCAACAAGGAAATACAACCTTCTAAAGAATAATTATCATAATCAAATTCCTTGAAATCCGAAATAGTGGGTTCAATGCTATTTAAAGTCTTGACCTCTCCAATCCCACTTTTACCAAATTTAGCATCAAGATCTAAAAACTCCAAATTATTGGGACGCCTTTTAACTAAAGTTGACTCATCTCCAGTCCTATAATTATTAAGATTCATATTGCAAAACAAAGATCTAATAGGGGACACATCAATAACTTTAAGATCTTCATCATTATTTTCACTGAAACCAGAAGAACACACTTTTATAAAGCAATCTTTCTTAGCACACAATCTAGCGGTTCTTTCTTTGCACTCATCAATGGAAATTCTCATTGCTTTGAGAGACTCATTGATATCATGCTTAGGAGGAGTAGATCTAAGTTTAAGAGAATCAACATCAAGCGAAAGTCTATCAACGTTCCTAGCCAAATCATCAACTTTGAGCAATTTTTCTTCAAGCAAGGCATTAAAATTCTGTTGAGAGATCATAAATTATTTCACGCTATTCTCAAAATCAGAGGACATCTTATTAAAATTACCATAAGAATTATTGTAGGAATTTCCATAATTATTAGAGGAATTACTAGGGAATGGTCTAGGATTAAAGTTTCCTCTATAAGCATTGTTTCCAATAGTATTCCTACCAACAAAATTCCCATCCATAGGTTCATTATTATTCTCAACCAAAGTAGACAAAGGCATATCATTATGATCAAGAGGAGCACTTTTAGTAGCAAATAATTTCATAAGTTCATCCATCTGTCCACTCAAAACATTGATTTCTTCTATAACATGCACTTTTTTACTAGTAGATCTTTTGGTGTGCCATTGAGAATATTTAGCCATAATATTATCAAGAAGTTTTGTATCATCTCCTAAAGTGATTTCCATAAACGTGCCTCCTGCGGCCGAACCTAAAAGATTTTTAGAAGCAAAGTTCAAACCGACATAAATTTTTTGTATGATCATCCATAAATTCAAACCATGAGTAGGGCAATTACGAATCATCAATTTCATTCTTTCCCAAGATTGGGCAACATGCTCATGATCAAATTGTTTAAAATTCATAATATCGTTCCTAAGAGTGATGATCTTAGCGGGAGGAAAATACTTAGAGATAAATGCATCTTTGCACTTATTCCAAGAATCAATACTATTTTTTAGGCAAAGACGAAAACCAAACTTTAGCACGATCTCTAAGTGAAAACAGAAATAACTTCAATTTAACAATATCATTATCCGTATCTTTCTTCTTTTGCATATCACACAAATCAACAAAGTTGTTTAGATGAGTAGCGGCATCTTCACTAGAAAGACCGGCGAATTGATCTTTCATAACAAGATTCAGCAAAGCAGTATTGATTTCACAAGACTCAACATCATTAAGAGGAGCAATCAAAGTACTACAGAAATCATTATTATTGGTATTGGATAAATCACACAATTTGGTATTATCTTGCGCCATGGTGACAAGTAATCCAATACACAAGCAAACAAAAAGGAAAATGAAAGAGAGAGAATATTGGGAAAGAGAGGGCAAATAAAACGGCAAGGGTGAAGTGGGGGAGAGGAAAACGAGAGGCAAATGGCAAATAATTTAAATGCAAGGGAGCTGAGTTTGTGATGGGTACTTGGTATGTCTTGACTTGAGCGAAGACCTCCCCGGCAACGGCGCTAGAAATCCTTCTTGCTATGTCTTGAGCTTGCGTTGGTTTTCCTTGAAGAGGAAAGGATGATGCAGCAAGAGTAGCTTAAGTATTTCCCTTAGTTTTTGAGAACCATGGTATAAATCCAGTAGGAGGCTCCTCAAAAGTCCCACGCATCTACACAAACAAACAAAGAACTCGCAACCAACACAATAAAGGGGTTGTCAATCCCTTCACGGCCACTTGCAAAAGTGAGATCTGATAGAGATAGTATGATAAGATAAATATATTTTTGGTATTTTATAATATAGATTGGAAAAGTAAAGATGAAAATAAAAGTAGATTGAAAGCTTATATGATAAAAGATAGACTCGGGGCCCATAGGTTTTGCTAGTGGCTTCTCTCAAGATAGCATAAGTATTACGGTGGTTGAAAAAAATTACTGTCGAGCAATTGATAGAAAATGAATAATTATGAGATTATCTAGGCATGATCATGTATATAGGCATCACGTCCGCGACAAGTAGACCGACTCCTGCCTGCATCTACTACTATTACTCCACACATCGACCGCTATCCAGCATGCATCTAGAGTATTAAGTTCATAAGAACAGAGTAATGAATTAAGAAAGATGACATGATGTGGAGGGATAAACTCATGCAATATGATATAAACCCCATATTTTTATCCTCGATGGCAACAATACAATACGTGCCTTGTTGCCCCTGCTGTCACTAGGAAAGGACACCGCAAGATTGAACCCAAAGCTAAGCATTTCTCCCATTGCAAGAAAGATCAATCTAGTAGGCCAAACCAAACTGATAATTCGAAGAGACTTGCAAAGATAACTCAATCATACATAAAAGAATTCAGAGGAGATTCAAATATTTCGCATAGATAAACTTGATCATAAACCCACAATTCATCGGATCTCGACAAACACACAGCAAAAAGAGTTACATCGAATAGATCTCCAAGAAGATCGAGGAGAACATGGTATTGAGATCCAAAAAGAGAGAAGAAGCCATCTAGCTAATAACTATGGACCCGAAGGTCTGTGGTAAACTACTCACAACTCATCGGAGGGGCTATGGTGTTGATGTAGAAGCCCTCCATGGTTGATTCCCCCTCGTGAGCGCCGCAAGGCTCAAAGATGGGATCTCGCGGATCTGATGGTTCTGGCGGTGGAAATTTTTTTGGTGGCTTGTTCGATGTTCTCGGCACGCGTGGGTATATATAGGAGGAAGAAGTAGGTCGGTGGCCGCCCGAGGGGCCCACGAGATAGGGGGCGCGCCCTGTAGGGGTGGGCGCGCCCTCCACCCTCGTGGCCGCCTCGGCTGCTTCTTGGCTTGCACTCCAAGTCCTCTGGATCACGTTCGTTCCAAAAATCACGCTCCCGAAGGTTTCATTCTGTTTGGACTCCGTTTGATATTCCTTTTCTTCAAAATACTGAAATAGGCAAAAAAAAACAGCAATACGGGCTGGGCCTCCGATTAGTAGGTTAGTCCCAAAAATGATATAAATGTGTAAAATAAAGCCCATAAACATCCAAAACGAGTAATATAATAGCATGGAACAATCAAATATTATAGATACGTTGGAGATGTATCAGCGCCCCCTGGCTGCCTCTTCCCCCCTCCAACCTATATATATGCGGGGAGGGGGCGCCTAGAGGACACATGAACAATAGTTAGCCGTGTGTGGCGCCCCCCTCCACAGTTTACGCCTCCAGTCATATCTTTGTAGTACTTAGGCGAAGCCCTGTGCGGTTCACTTCATCATCACCGTCACCATGCTGTCGTGCTGACAAAACTCTCCCTCGACACTTTGCTGGATCAGGAGTTCAAGGGACGTCATCGAGCTGAACGTGTGCAGAACTCGGAGGTGTCGTACGTTTGGTGCTTGATCGCTTGGAATGAGTAGAAGTTCGACTACATCAACCGCGTTGTCAAACACTTCCACTTTCGGTCTACGAGGGTACGTGGACACACTCTCCCCCTCTCATTGCTATGCATCTCCAATATAGATCTTGCGTGAGCATAGGAATTTTTATGAAATTGCATGCTGTGTCCCCCAACAAAAATATCTTAAAAATTACTCCACATTTTTTGCCACGCATACACAAATGCAAATTGATGTGAATTTTCTCGGCCCTTGGAAAAATTAAATATTTTTTAGCATTTGCTTTTAAAGATGATGGCATATTTTTTCATGGACTACGAATTTTTTTAGTTTGAGCCATGGCAAAAAATACTAACCAATCCATGCTATCTTATTTTTTCATTCTGTATCATGTCAAATCTGTTTTTAGACCTTAGCATTTTTTTCTTGTAGCATGGAGAAACCTGGGCTTTATTAGACAGCGAAAAACTAGCAAAAACTGGGCTTCATTAATAACAATAAAAACTAGTTTCTTTTTCTTTATCTAGGGGAATGGCGCCGTGGCCCATTAGAGGGGTCAAGCATGGGAGGTGTTCGTGCTGGGTTGTTTCTGTTGGAAATGTGCCCTAGGCAATAATAAAGTTGTAATTATCATATTTCCTTGTTCTTGATATGTGTTTATTCTCCATGCTATAATTGTATTAACTAGATACTCAAATATATGTGTGCATACATAAACAAGCACTGTGCCTTAGTGCGCCTCTACTAGACTAGCTCGTTGATTAAAGATGGTTAAGATTTGTTAACCATAGACATGAATTTTTATTTAATAATAGGATCACATTATTAGGAGAATGATGTGATGGACATACCCCATCATAAGTGTATCATCTGATCATGTCACTAAGTTCAAATTGCTATAGTTTTCTTAATGTCAAGTATTTATTCCTTAGACCATGAGATCATGACATTCCCTAATATCGGAAGAATCCTTTGTGGGTATCAGTCTTCACTTCCTAACTGGGTGATAGAGGTACTCTTAAGGTATCTCGAAAGGTACTAGTTCGGTTGCATGGATCAAGACTGAGATTTGTCACTCCATGTGACAAAGAGATATATGTGAGCTCTCAGCAATACAATATCCTAAGTAGCTTGCAAGCATGTGACCAATGTGTTTAGTCACGGGGATGTTGTACTATAGAACAAGTAAAGAGAACTTGTCGGTAACGAGATTGAACTAGGTATGGTAATACTGACGATCGAATTGGGCAAGTAAAATATCGCGAGACAAGGGGAATGGAATACGAGATTGTTTCAGTCCTCGACATTTGTTGAAATATGGGTGGGATTTAGGCCCATCTAAAAATTTCAGGAAAATCTCTAAGGGCCCATCTAGGTGTCATGACAAGGGGTGGTGGGAAGTTTAGTCCCACCCCATAGTGTAGAAGGAGTTGGACCTCCTTATAAGGGATTCTATGGAGCTTGAGAAGAGAAGTGGTTCCCGCGTGCTCCTTCGCCGCCGCCCACCTCACCACGCCTTGTCACGACGCACCGCGGGTTACAGGAATGAGCCGAGCCAAGCTCACACCTATGCACTTATTTTTGCCGGTCAAGAACGGAGAGTTTTTGACAACTGGACCACAATCTGAGACGTTCGATCGTGGGTTGTGACCAACTCGGATGAGGTCTAGTCCATGTCTCTCCACCCGGATACGCATATATATGAGGCACTGGCCAACCCTAGTGGCCGTGAACTGATCACATCTACTCCACATGCACCATCCTTATCGTTCCCTTTGCTGCTGCTACTGTCATCGGCGACTCCACCCCGTTCACCGCGTACATGGTTGACAGGAGAGCACGCCTCTGAAACCCCACCTCTCTGGATCGTGTATGGGACATGGGCGACTAGGTTTTTGGGGAGCGACTACCCGACTGCTCGCCTCCGATCGACTACTTCCTCTATGTCCGTGTCACCTTCATCATCACCATGTCCAGCGACGCCGAACATGCTGCCACTGAGAAGCTTGAAGACAAGAAGAAGGACACTGAGGATGCTGCTACTGCTGACGGTGTCCTGGACTAGGGGGTACTCACCACGTCATCTCCCGATCAGTTGGATTGGGCCGAGGACCCCCATGGCCGTATACTCATGGGCCAGTTCGGACACCCCTGCCGCATACAAGGAAGACTCCACAAGTCTTGGCGCCCAAGACAAGGACTCTCCTAAACCCTAGGCCTCCGGTGTCTTATATAAACCGAGGCCAGGCTAGTCAATAGACAATCTCATATTCATTACTATCGTCTCGTGGTAGATACATGTACTCTGTACTACACCCCATATGAATACAATCAAAAGCAGGACGTAGGGTTTTACCTCCATCAAGAGGGCCCGAACCTGGGTAAAATCCTGTGTCCATGTTACCATCGCTCCAAGACGCCTAGCTTAGGACCCCTACTACGAGATACGCCGTATATTGAACCGACATTGGTGCTTTCATTGAGAGCCTTCTAGGCGATCAACATGGATTGATGGGCAAGAATTTCATCAGCGGCTTGAATCAGGTGCTATACTTTCAGTTAGATCTATGCCGCATCATATATCTTTTTATGAATTAATGTTCCTCGTTCGGACTATATCCGGTTCAAGGGTTTATCCGCAAGCGGTGGAAATTTTTCTACGGCGACGAGCTAACAACCTGATCCGAGGATTAGTTTTTGTTGTAGCCTTCTTTTCAGCAAGGCTCGATGCAGTCTCCACCGCGGACCCGTTGAAGAGAGTGATGCGCACACGATCAGCTTCGCCTGAGATCAATCGAAAGGGCGAAGTGTATACAGGGCCCAAGGAATAAGAAATACAGGCGATGCTTCTCCTCGGCTGAATCATGATGGCAAGGACAATTACTCCATGTGGTGGCCTCTAAAGTCAAAAATGGGAACCAGGGAGGCCTCTTTCCTTCTCTTTTTCTTTTAATATAGTATTTGTGCTGATGCTCATCCTCCATTACTTTTGAATGGAAAGTACACGTACTACTAAATTGAGTACTACTGTTCCAGAGCGGTATGCGAGATCGGTTCTTCTCTCGCCTAAAAATCAGGACCAAAGGATGACAATCTTGTTCTGTGCATCGTCGGACGACTCGATCTCCACTCCATGCGTAGCCCCTTGGTGCGGCCCTGCGGCTAGTATACATCGGGCGAAGGCCAAGGCAAAACCGTCAAGAGCCTTCTTTATTGTTTAATTGTTACAGTGCAGAGCCGGACTATACTTTGACCAGTTGTCGCTTCAAGCACTTGCCATATATACTAATATTAATGCTAATCGTTAGCAATTTGGGGCATGGATTTTTGAACGCAGGTCGGTGAACACAACATGCACGAGATAACCTACTCTACATTGGCCTTTCTGTATACTTATCGACCCGAGGCAGTCTTGAGGCACTTCGGCCAAGATGTCCTAGTCTGTAACCATCTCGTCCACCATCAGTATGGATGTCGTCGGATAAATCGCCAGGTGCAATTGTTCTAGTTATTCGCACTGTGCGTATTAATAATAAAGAGTATTTTCTGCTCGTCAACAATTGTTTAGTGCTGCAGGTTTCGCAAATCTGGTATGCGGCTGTCGTTTCAGGGCGAACCAATATGCCATCAGTGTCATGCGCATCGTGTTCGTAATTCGGGCGACCCAGCGTATTCGGATTTTGTCACCTCGTCTCACCGACGCCCTGTGTCGGCGTTGGCCTCGCGCTAGGCCACATCCTTTTTAGCAATTTATTTTGCATAAATAATTTTGTAAAGAATTTTTATTTTATTATCATTATCTGTCTTGTGCTAGTTCATGCATGCAGATAATCGACCTCGCCTCGGCCACGCCACTAGCGAGCCGACATCGTCGCCGTCACCTCCGCCGACCAAGTTGTGCGGTTACCTCGATGCGCGTCCTTGTGCTGCACTGCCACTCTGTCAGGACGACCTTAGGCGATCCAAGCCATATTTCTCTAATTATTTACTTTACTTAAATTCATTAAGTAAAGGATTATTATTATTATTATTATCTCTGGCTTGCACTATTTTACCTGTGCAGGCAAGTGACTTAGATCGGGCCGCACTGCCACCTCGGCGTGCCGACGTCCGCAAATTAATTGTGTCATCACCTTGGTGTGCTGCCCTGTGTTGGCAACCCCGTGTCGCCGCTTCATCAACCTATTTGGCCGGAGACTTCGGCATCACCCCGCCGACCTGCTTTGTCACCTCGGCTAAACTGGGAGCTTCAACTCTTCATAGCGGCCGTGCTGTGTCGCCACTTCGGAGTGCCCAGCTCTCTGCTCGGCCACCTCGGGGCCAGCTTGGGGGCTGGAACCTTGTTCCGCATCAAGCTCGGAACGCGTCATCAATGCCGAACACATTAACCAGCTAAGTCGCTTTCATGCTCCAAGTTTTAAATTTTAAATTTGTGTTCGATTCGACCAAGTATTATACTTTTTTGGCAGAAAAGTTGTTTATGAAAAACTTCCTTGTCCAAACTTTGTTTGTGACACACAAATTCAAATACCCCGTTTACTTGGGGGCTCCCTTGCTGGAGCTTTCCCTCTTGCATATGATTATACTTGTACGGCTTCGTTCCTTGTTCGTGTATTACGCCACAATATGCACCATATTGACCTAAGTGATTTGCAAGCTGGGTTTCCTTGCTCCTGTGTTTACCCCTATGTTCCCGATTGTTCGGCTAGGGAGTAAAGGGAGCACCTCTGCGATTGTCACGATCGGGTCACCTGAGCCGGACCTCAGACTGGGTGAAGCCAAAAGCGAGCGCTCTTACTGTTTTCAATAATGGTCGGCACACAACAGAACTCATGAGTACAAACAATCTATTGCACAAGTCTCATAGTACCAATGAGCAACCGACGAAAGGTATCGGTGGGGTTACTATTTTCTTCGAAGATGCTTCTTACACTTCGTCAGTAATATAGCATAAGTTCCCTGAGCGCGCTTTGTCCGTTACAGCCTTATGGCCTGATTGCCTGGTTTTCGGAAACACCGTCGATATTCTCGACAGGTGGAGTACATAACACTTTTCGGCCCTTGGCCGAAGAGGGAGAAGCCGACAGTCGGTTAAGACGTGTTTAAAGTTTGAGTGAACACATATATGATATAAGTACTTCGGTACATACAATCATTATACATAAAATTCTTTTGCCCAAGTCACTCGGGGGCTCTTAAATTTATGTGAGCCGTTTTATAATAAGTGTTCTTCTTCTTAGTCGTTGCAAAGTCTTTTTTCTATCACTCCTTTTTTCGACGCGAGTGTGTGGTCAATAGCCGGGGAGCCTAATTTCTCTCTCAAAGCCGCTAAAGTTTGCTAAACTGGCCTAATGAGAAGTACTCCGCCTTTGGGATAGGAGGTTGAAGCTGTAGGCTGACCCGCTTGAAGTCTTCAGAAAGGATGTGTCATGTTAAAGCACGACAGAAGCACAATTCTTTTTTTTTTCTAATACCAATTTTCTGATTGGCACCAAACAATTGATCTAGTTCAGACGTCGATTTTTTACTGACGTTTTTTGGTTTTCCAATCCTACGGCACTATTCAACCATTTGTGTGTTTTCCGCATAAGTCTTGCAGTGCAGCGCCTGACACCTTTAGAGATTCGGCAAAAATTCTCAGATATTTCTATATATGCATCAGTTTCGAATTGAGTCTTCGGTCAATAGTTAGGTTGCTCGGCTCCTGTGCTTGCCTCCTACGTTCCGCTTTGTTCAGCTAGGTGTGCAAAGGGAGAACCACTGCAATTGGGCTTCTAGCTCGCATGGTTAAGCACCTCAGTGGAGAAAGCCAAAAACTGACTGTCACAATAAGCGTAAATTGGTCAGCGGTTCGATGACTGTATTAAATGATGGGCCGTTCATAACATTGGCTGAAGTGTTTACGGCTTGACCTCGGCTGTCACCGAACACTAACCGGGGGGCTACTTGCTGGCGTCCCAACTTTAACCTCATATGACTAAGTGAAAGTTATAAAGCCCGCATATCTGATTGCCTCGTTCCCGCTAAACACAACCACCTTCAGGCAGCGAGACGTCGGCTAAGGGTTGTTTTGCTATTTTGGAAACACCCTGCGTAGCATCTACAAGGGGGTAGAAGCCGATGATGGGCCACTTTCAGATTATAAACGGTCATAACAGGAGTGAAAATTTGGGTTCATTTAGACCACAGAGTTTGGAAGCTTTCCCCGAACTAAATCCTCAGTATTTTCCTCCCACATTGATCGGAGCTGAGGTTTCATGATCATGCTTACCATGACAACCCAAAGAAAGGAACCGATAGCGGGACTATTTTCTTTGGACGATGTTTCTTATGTTAAACAATAATATAACATGTCTCTCTGCGTACCTTTGTTTATAAAACCGTATGGCCGGATTGGCTTGTTTGCCGTAAATCTTTGCCCTCATAAAGGCTTTATAAAGTAGGACAAACACTCCTCGGCTGCTGGCCGAGGAGGTTGAAGCCGATGGCCAGTCAACAAAGTTTTGTGTAATGCGGATAAGAGCATTAATGATGTAAAGTACTTGGATACATAGAGTCATTACACATAATTTGTGATTTTACTATGGATATCGATCCTTAATTCGGCCTCCCGTGCCCGCATTAAGGCTCGGGGGCTACTAGGCCTTGGGCTTCTTATTTACAAATATTAAAAGGGAACATTGATCCCCTGATCTGGTGTTGCCACCCAACCTGAGTCTCGAGGACTTTGCACACCGCGTTTCTATTCCTAAGTATGCTGCCGAGCTGGGAATTGATCCTCAGACTGATTTTATGAATCGACCTGAGTCTCAGGGGCTACTAGGGTCAGCGGTTTGATTTTTTCCTTCAGGTGCATCCCGGATATTAGGCCAACACGCACCTTGAGGACTACTGGCTATACATCTCGGCAGAGATTACATTGCATAATTTGGAATTAAATTCATAAAAATCAGCCCATGGCCGAGGTGGTGCACCACCTCGGATACAGTCCGGCGTTGGTGCTCGACTACAATAGACACCCCGGAAGTAGTCCGGCATAAAGCTCGTATGCCAGTGGCTGGCTCCGTAGAGAGCATTTCCGGCATGAAGCTCGGCTAAACTCCTTCAACTTTTTTGAACCAAGGTGATCTATGACACCTCGAATATAGTCCGACGTTGGAGCCTGGACATAGTCCGACGTTGGAGCTTGGACATAGTTCGGCGTTGGAGCTCGGATACAGTCCGACGTGGGAGCTTGGACATAGTCCGGCGTTGGAGCTTGGACATAGTCCGGCGGTAGAGCTCGGATACATTCCGGCGGTGGAGCTTGGATACATTCTGGCGTTGGATCTCGGAAGCGGTCCGACGTTGGTGCTTGGCTGCAAAAGATACCTCGAATGCAGTCCGGCATTGGAGCTCGGACGCAAAAGGACACTGCCGCCTGGGGACAACTTCAAACCCAAGGCATGGCATAAAAATAACAAGGCATTGATAAAGGCCGGAAACTTAAAGGGGCTCCTCGGATACCGATGTGTAAACTTCGGATTCACTTTGGCAATCCTCAAGATTGAAGATGGAAAGATTTGTTGAACCAGTTTTCAAGACCTACGACCGAAGGTGAAGAACAGTTCGGAAGAATCGAGGAGCGTCCCCAACTTGAAGACCGGTTCGAGGGCTCTTGGCGGTGTCTGGACTAGGGGTACTCACCACGTCATCTCCCGATCGGTTGGATTGGGCGAGGACCCCATGGCCAGATCTTGATGGGCGATTCGGATAACCCCTGCCGCATACAAGGAAGACTCCACAAGACCTGGCACCCAAGACAAGGACTCTCCTAAACCCTAGGCCTCCGGTGTCTTATATAAACCGAGGCCAGGCTAGTCAATAGACAATCTCATATTCATTACTATCGTCTCGTGGTAGATACATGTACTCTGTACTACACCCCATATGAATACAATCAAAAGAAGGATGTAGGGTTTTACCTCCATCAAGAGGACCCGAACCTGGGTAAAATCCCATGTCCATGTTACCATCGCTCCAAGACGGCTAGCTTAGGACCCCTACTACGAGATACGCCGGATATTGAACCGACAGCTGCCACCGCCGCCGCGGCCTCTGCCTGGCCGATCGTAGGGTATAACATGTTTATGCCTCTCCTGTTTATTTATGTCTTATCAATACTAGTACAAAATCTTGGCCCTTTCATGTGCGTGCCACTTAAGGATCATCTATACTACTGTTATTGCTAAATGCACATTCAGCCTGATTGGCATATTTGTAGGTCTGGCATAGCAATCAAAATGAAATGTCTCAGAGTCTTATCAATTAATACAGACTCGTGCTAAAAAATTACAAACCAAAAAACAAAAAAATTATCACATGATCTATAAAACAAATGGTTTGTTCGATTACATGAACAAACAACACAAATGTTATTCAACAATGGAAAAAACATTTCACCTATGATTTACCAAGTGGGAATTTAATTTCCTTTTTTCCTTCAGGACCTTAACAATGCGGTCAATCTCAGCTTGCTTCGTTTTGAAATCCACCACATATTTAATGGTTGTCTTGAGTACTGCTTGTGATTGTGTTGTTTGCTTTCTCAAAATGTCCACTTCATCTCTAAGTGCAGAAGCAAAATCTCTTTCTACCAATAGTTTAGCCTCTAGAGCATTAGCAGTTCGCAATTCATGATACACAATTGGGCCAGTGCCACTGTTGTGGGATGATACAACGTCCATGGGGACCTCGCTCTTTGATCTTGGGCTAACTTGTTCTGCCATTAAAGTTCCGATTGGATTCTCATAAGTTGAAGTTAGCAAAACATCTCAACTAGGAGTTAGAGCAGCAAACCAGTTAAACAAACAAGGAATTAAAGCGTTTCAATTGGATGCTGAAAAGTAGTTATTAACATCATTGTAACCGGTTGCAGTAGCAAAGCAGTTAAATAAACAAGTTTTGCAAAAGGTACCTGTTGTGGCATTGGAGTTTCTCTTGGATCCTAAAAAGTTGAGTAGCGAGTAATGTGATTAGAGCAACCGGTTGCAGCAACAAAGCAGTTAAACAAACAAGTTTTGCAAAAGGAACCTGTTGTGGCATGGAGTTTCTCTTGGATCATGAAAAGTTGTGTAGTCGGTAACTTGATTAGAGCAACAACTTACAACAGCAAACATGTTACACAAATATATTTTTGAAAATGTACCTGTTGTGCAATTGGACTTCCAATTGGATCCGGAAAACTTGAAGTTGGTAAGATGATTACGGCAACAAGTTACAACAGCAAACTAGGTAAACAAGGAAGTTTTCGAAAACATACCTGTTGTGCCAATGGAGTTTCAGTTGGATCCTGCGAACTTGAATGTTAGCAATCATAAATAAAGTGTTGCAAGAGCCATAAGAAACTAACATCAAACTAGTAAAACTAACCAATTTTGGCAACCTATTTAATTACACATGAACTAGTAAAACTAACAAGTTCTTGGCAACATATTAAAGTAGCAAGTCGGTACCATTTACCAGCAACACAGACATCTGTAAATTTCTTTGATGTAAGCAAAATGATTCTGACACACACACACACACACACACAGTAAGTTGAAAAGATGTTGTCCCTCATATAAACCTTACAGTTGTCTATTGATGAACATGCAAACATTACTAGTGCTACATGTGATACCAGCAAACCATTTAAAGAAATAGGGTATCAGAACGTAAATTACACATGAATTTTTCTGCACCCTAGAAGTCATATGACTAGCTATCTACGTGCTTAAGTAGCTATTTAAGTCCAGGCAAACATGTAATTCTTAATAGTAAGTATCAAACACATAGATAGGCGCAGTCTATAATAGGATTAACAAGCTATGGCATTTTGTAATCAGTAGCAAACTAAATTAAGCCAAGCAACTAATTGAACAATTTCGCAATCAGTGGCTAACTAAAATTCCGAGAAGCAGGTAACTGAACTTACGCTAGCTCTTTGTACATGCACACTACAACTAATTTTTCACTTACAAGGTTCTACGACAGAGTCCATGGCATCAATTGCTTGGATACGTAGTCCCAATACTTCTTTCTTACCACACTACATTGGTAAGTCGAATGGTTAATCTGATAAGATGGTGCATCCTTAATATGTTATATGAGGACAGGTTGTCAGACTAGTTGTAGCAATACACATCACACTGGCTTTTACTATATATTTCATGCGATTACATTTGGCATATCGAGATCTAAGCAATCTACAATAGGATGAAAAGACCGGCATCCTTCACATTATTTGTGAACTCAATTCATAGAAATAAGCAATTCAACCATTCTGTGGGTAAATCAAAAGCGCCACTGGAATATTTTTCACTACCCCAATCATACTCACGAAAAGAGGCGACGCCTGCGTAGGGGCTGGTATGGGTGGCCGCCTCGAGTGGTTGGAAAGTTCACACCTAGTTTGAGTGGTCCAGGTTGGCCCAGCCTAGTTGAAAGTGCAACTAATCCCCGGGTGGTTTTGGTAATTAATAACAACATATATATCATTGAACTAATAACTTCTTGAGTATCATTTCAGAAAGTTCAGTGATATGGGTATGGCAATGACTGATGATGTGGACCCCTCAAAATGCTAAGGAAAACATTGGCAAAAGCTCAAGACTCCATTTTTGGTTTAGTGATCCAAGATCACATTGAGTCCATAGGAAAGCCAATACTATTAAAGGGGATGAGGTTATGATGATGATCTGGTTGCTCAAAGTGCTTAGTGATCTATCTCCCAAACTATCAGCAATCTTTCATTCCAACATAAACTCATAAGTAATCTCGGTCCCACCGATTCCATAAACTCAGTCCACACCGAGATGAACCACCTCACCATACAGCCAAACCCTAGTAATTTGGATTTTCCGATTCCAAACTCGGTCTCACGAAACTAGTGTTGCCAAGCTTCAGAATCCATTCATCATCGTATCGGTGTCACCGAGATGATGACGTCGGTCCCACCGAGATTGGCAAACCCTAGTCTTTGGAAGAATCGGACTAACCGAGATTGTATTTTCGTCCCACGAAAATCCCAACGTTCACAAGATTTGAACTTTCGGTCTCACCGAGTTGTCAACTTCGGTCGACCGAGATTGGTCAAATGTGTGTAACAGTTGGATTTTGTGTGGAGGCTATAAATACCCTCCACCTCCTCTTCATTCGTGGAGAGAGCCATCGAAAGAACTACCACTCCTACCTTACATTTACGAGAAGAAAACTACCTACCCTTGTGTTGAGATCAAGTTGCTCCACTCCCACCATATGAAACTTGATTTCTAGCCTTCCCAAGTTACTTTCCACTCAATCCTTTCTTCCACCACAGCCAAATCAGTGAGGAGAGTTGAGTGTTGGGGAGATTATCATTTGAAGCACAAGAGCAAGGAGTTCATCATCACCAACACCATCTATTACCTTTTGGTGGGTGGTGCCTCCTAGATTGGTTAGGTGTCGCTTGGGAGCCTCCGTCAAGATGTGGAGTTGAACCAAGAAGTTTGTAAGGGCAAGGAGATCGCCTACTTCGTGAAGATCTACCCCGAGTAAGGCTAGTCCTCCGTGGGCGTATGCCATGATGGCATAGACAAGGTTGCTTCTTCGTGGACCCTTCGTGGGTGGAGCCCTCCGTGGACTCTCGCAGCCGTTACCCTCCGTGGGTTGAAGTCTCCATCAACGTGGATTGACGATAGCACCACCTATCGGAACCACGAGAAAAATCTCCGTGTCTCCAAATTGCGTTTGCTCTTCTCCACCTCTCTTTACTACATGTGCAATTTACTTTCCGCTGCCATTACTCTAGAATTGCATGTGTAGGGTGATACTTGACTTGATCATCATTGTGAACTTGCTAAAAACTTGTCTTAATCAAAAGGATAAACTTTTAAATTGTCAAGTAGTCTAATCACCCCCTCTAGACATACTTTCGATCCTACAAGTGGTATCAGAGCTTTGGTCTCCATTGGATTGGTTTCCATTGCATTGGACTCCATAAGCTTGGTTTCACAACCTAGGAGAGTATGGCGTCTAGTGAGGGTAATTTTAAGAGAGGTCCTTACTTTGATGGTTCAAATTTTGCTAGTTGGAAGCATAAAATGAAAATGCATATTCTTGGACATAACCCCGCATGGGGCATTATTTGTGTTGGCTTGCAAGGTGAGTTCTTGAGGAAGGAAAAGTTCGGATCGTGAAGCTACAAATGGATGAATTGCGGATGTTGCAAAACAATGCTCAAGCTTGTGACATTCTCTTCAATGCTTTGTGTCTGAGGAGTTCAATAAAATCAGCCGTCTTGAGAATGCAAAAGAGATTTGGGATACTTTGGTGAAATGCACGAAGGTACCGAGTCCGTGAAGGAATCAAAGCTAGATGTTCTTCAAGGTCAACTTGACAAGTTCAAGATGAAGGAAGGTGAAGGAGTCGCTGAAATGTACTCTAGGCTTGCTCTCGTCACAAATGAGATTGCCGGCTTAGGAAGCGAAGAAATGACCGACCGATTCATCATCAAGAAGATTCTCAGAGCTTTGGATGGAAAGTATGACACCGTGTGCACTTTGATCCAAATGATGCCAAACTACAAGAATCTCAAGCCTACCGAAGTCATTGGAAGAATTGTCGCTCATGAGATGACACTTAAAGATAAGGAAGAGCTTCACAACAAGTCAAGTGGTGCTTACAAAGCTACAGTTGAAGCTCCTACAACCTCAAGTGACAAGCTAGTTTCCAATGAAGAGATAAGCCTAATGGTGAAGAACTTCAACAAATTCTACAAGAGTAGAAGCAAGGAAAGAAGCTCAAAGTCTAGATCATATGATGAAAAGAGATCTTCTAGTCGTGATCGAAACTGCTACATTTGTGGAAGACCCGGACACTATTCAAATGAGTGCTCGGCTCCCCACAAGAGAAGAGAAGAATCTCCAAGAAGAAGAAGCTCAAGAGAAGAGTCACCTCGGAAAGAGAGAAGGAGTAGAGATGATCGTTATGAACGAAGATCCTCTCGGAGAAGCAAGGATTCGGAGAGGAAAGACAAGTCATCAAGGAGCTACACAAGAAGAAAACATCAAGCTCATGTTGGTGAATGGGTCTCCGGCTCCGACTCCAACAATCACTCGAAAGAAGCTATCACTCCAACTCGAATCTGATCAAGATGAAGGTGTTGCGGTCTTGCTCTCGTATCCTCCAACTCCAACTCCTATGACTTGTTTGATTCACCAAATGAGGGAATTGGAAGATGCTTCATGGCTAAAGGCCCCAAGGTATCACATCCTGAATTTATTGACTTTGATAGTGATGAGGATGACTTGCTTGGTGAAGATGAGCTTTTACATGACAAATCTAGTGAGCCTAGTAATGATGAACATGCTAGTAGTCTTTATAGTCGAGAAGAGTCGAATGACAATGCTATGAAGGAGATTGAGCGTCTAACTAAAGAACTAAACACTCTTAAGTTAGCTCATGAAACAACTCAAGAAGATCATAGAGAGCTCCTAAGATCTCATGAGAAGCTACGCTTGAGAAGCTCAATCTAGAGCAAGAACATGAGTTCCTAAAAGCTATCAATGACGATCTTCGAAAGAAGAGTTCTTCATATCTTGCCAAACGACTTCTCTTGTCTAATTTCTTGCCACCTATTAAAACTAAGCATGACAAGCATAAGAAAAATTCTTCATCTAGAAGCAACAATATTGATTCTAGTAATTCTCTTGATTCCACTAACAATGTTTCAAGCCAAGTTTCACTTGAGCAAGAAAATAGTTTATTGAAAGGGATTATAGAGAAAGGTGTCTACAAGAGCCTTGCCGGAAGCAAGAACTTTGAGAAATTGTTCGCAAGCAAGGAAGGCACCGAAAGAATCAAGGAATTGGTTTTGGCGAAAGTTCAACGCCGAGGGTGTTTGTCGCGCCATGATGGCGGGCGCTGGCACCTATGGGGCAGGGACGGCCTTCGTGAGTTCGATGCGAGGCGGAGGCTGCGCGGAGAGCGGATCGAGCGATCTTGTGAGGATTTTACCCAGCCGGGCGCGATGGTCGCGTAAACCCTCTGCTGCTTTGTGTTGTATTGTGCTTCGGGAGCTTGAAGAACTACAGTAGCGGCTGCCCGAGCGTGAGAGTTGCAAATGGGTCGAACCCCTGGCGCTATAGTTGCCCAGGATCCGAACCTCCGAACCTCCGAACCTCCCCTACGTTGTGCATGGGCCTCCTTTTATAGGGCAAGGGGTCACCGACAGGTGTCAACGTAGGGAAGAGGGGTAAAAACGTAAAAGAGGTGGTAGTTGTAACAGTGCGGGAACAGTGCAGCTATAGTGCTTGAACAGTGGATTCTACCTACTTTTGACAGAGGGGGACAAGAGCATTAAATGCCCGTCGCCGTCGCCCCAAAAGCTCCCGCCCTTGCGTCTCCGTTTGCCACGGCGATGGAGCCACCACCGTGGAGTGCCACCGCACCCCTCGTGCAGCACAGCCACCCGCCACGCGTCTCTGGAGAAAGTTGAGGGCGACGCGTGGGCGGATGAGCTGGAGCGCGGGGCACGCTTCGCTGCTCGCCCGGCAAGCACCTTGCCGGGATCCTGATCTTGCCGGGCCCGGGAGCTTGTCGGGCTCTGTGACTTGCCGCTCCCCGGGCCCTTGCCGGGACGCGTATAGCGCCGAGGCGTGTCTTCTGTGGCGTAGTCTTCCGGTCTCTCCGGCGAGCTCCTCTCGCCGGGAGCTTGCACGAGTGATGTAAACTTGGGCCTGGAACGGCCTTCCCGGCAAGCTCCTCTTGCCGGGGTCTCGAGCTTCTGTCTTGTACACTTTGTTCTTGAATGGCTTGGTATGGAGCAGGAATGGTCTCCGGCAAGCATTTGGTGGACCTAGTCGTGGGGAGCTGCGGCTGCCCGTGCACAAGTTGGGGTACTGAGGTACCCCCTACCTTAGTACACCGACAGGAGCCCCCGGGCCTGGGCCATACACGGTGCCGAGCGCTGTTGGGCCAGGCCCAAGACAGTGCACGGGCACAGGAAGCCCACGGCGTGCCGAATCCACTTCCATCTTTGCCGCCTCTCCGTGCAACAGCACGCGTCGATTGCGGCGTCGTGGGATGGGACGTGCCCACGTTCTTTTATGAGGAGAGCGGAACGCCCCCCACTTCCCCATAAAAACAGAGGAAGCAGGCGCGGTTCTCCTCCATCGCTTTCATTGCTTCTTCTTCCTCCGCCAGAAAACCCTCTTTGCGCTCCGCCTCCGCATCTCCTCCGCCGCCCCTTGCGTTCGCGGCGTCGTCGAACTCTTCCTCCCCCCTTGCCTCGCCGCCCCCGCCATGGCCCCGAAGACCAGAAAGGGGAAGGAGAAGGCGGAGAAGACCAAGAAAGAGAAATCCGAGCAGGCGGAAGAGCTCGCCCAGATGCGGAGGGAGAACGTCGTCTTCCCGCCACGGCTCGGCGTGCAAGAACTCTGGGGCAAGTATTTCTTGTTCTGGGCCAAGAGGACCTCGGCGCATCCTCGGACGAGCTCATCCGCCACCACCATGGACAACTATCTGGCGGGTACTATTTCTTCGCAGCTTTCTTCCACTGCGGTCTTTGTCCTCCCTTTTACAATTCTTCGTGACATCATGAACACATATGGCTTCCACCTTCTTGATTTCACCCCAACGCCGTCCTCACAATGGCGGTTTTCGCTTTATATGTGCGAAAACTTCATAAGGATATACCCAAATGTAGCTCTGTTCAGGCATTTCTTCACTCCGAGAGCGAGCCGGCTCCCCCCTCCGGAGGGGATTTCTTGGGTTTCCGTCTGAATTTGAAGAGGTCGTGCTTGCCGGGGAGCTCCGCGTCAAGTGGGAAGAGTGGCGCGCAGATTGGTGCTGGATCGTCGAGGGCGAGCCGCAGCCCTTCACCGCGCCCGCACCACGCCCATTGAGCGCTGGCGAGATTGGAGCGAGCTGGATTCGGATGATATTAAGCTCGATGTTGCCCTCGTCCGGATCCTTCGTCTTGACACGCTGGGCTGTCCATTGCAGCGATGGTGCAGACTTCCTCCGCCGCCGTATCGCCCCTCTCGGGACAGGAAAAGGCGGCTGGGAGTCTGGCGCGCGGGGGATATAATGAGGCTGCGCACGGGCTGAACTTCAACTTCACGGCGCTGGAGCTGAGGGGATGGTCAGGAGCTCTTCAAATCGACCCGGCCCATCAGTTGGTTCGAGCTTCCCGGGAGAGGTGCCCTTTGCAACAACGTAGCTCGAGATCGCCTCCTCGCCATGATGCCGCGTCGCGACTCACACGGCATGGGCGTTCATGGATTCCGCTGAGCGGCGGGCGTCATCAACTTCTTGACACCCTCGAAGAGGTAGCGAAGAACAAGGGCGAGATCCGGGGCTGGCGCGGGACACCACGGACGAGGAGCTTCGCCTACATAGCCTCTCGGGCGAAGAGGCGCTGCAGCTGCTGCGGCGGGAGAGTTCGGTTGTACACCCGAGGAGGCGGAGGCTGCGGAGAGTCCTATCAAGCGGAGGCGGCGGAGATCTGCAGACTGCTGCGACTTCCTCCCGCACGCTTGCAGTGGTCCCTCTCGAGGCACTCGAATTCATGGAATCGCGGTGAAGCCGCAAGAAGAGGTGTCGCTGCGGAGGGAGCCGGCGCCGCAGAGGAGCGGAGACGTCGGAGGGAGCGGAGACGCCAGAGAAGGGGGTCGCAGCGCAGGCGCTGGTCTGCAGTGAGCCGGGCGGAGGAGGAGGAGGAGGATGCCGCGATCGCCGAGGCGCCGGCGGGTCCACGGACCTTCTGACGGCGACCTCTCCTCGTCGTCGGAGACCTCCCGCCCAGGCGAGCCCTAAGCGTTCCCGTTGAAGCGCCTCCGCCAAGCGGTGGCGGAAGCAATCACGCAAGCCCCGGCAACTACCGGCTCGCCCAAGCGGCTAGCTTCCGGGAGTCGGGCGCGCTGGGCGACCAGCGCGACCAGACACCGGCGAAGCGACCAGCGCAGGCCACGGCAAGGGCGCCTCGCGAGGCCGGCGCCGGGTGGTCGGGGTCTTCTCTGGCGGGCGGCGGCTCCACTCCTCCTCGGCCCCGGCGCGGCAGGGCTGGATCTTCGCAGCCCCAGCCCGAGGGCCGCCATGGCGCCCGAGAGGGCCTTCGCCTCTGCTCCTCGCCCAGCGCAACCCAGTGCGGTATGACTTCTCCGCCTTGGCGGGGCGACGAGGAAGAACAGGAGTGAGTACCCGAAATCTTCATCTTCTTAAATTTCGCCTTGATTATTGTTGTGGCTAATCTCGCCCTTGTGCTGATTTCAGGACCTTGACCGAGCGGGCGGCGAAAAGAGCCAAGGTGCCCGTGGTCGAGGTCGCGGACGACTTCGCCCGCCGAGGCGACCGAGGATCGCCAGATCAAGCTTGCGGACCAGCGCCGTCGATGAGTAGCCCCCAGCGCAGCCCCCAGCGTAAGTCTGGGTCCCGCACCTTCGCTTGCCGGGCGCGTCCGGAGATTTCATCTTGTTTCAATATCTTGATGCGTTTGCCTTGGTTCGTGCAGGGATGGAGCCGCAGCGGCATGGGCATCCGGAGGCCACCCTTGAGGAGCCGGCAGTCCCCCCATCCCCGCCAAGGTTGGACTCCCCGGCAAGGGGGAGCGTCCCGCCAAGGGCGGGTACTCCGCCAAGGGTGGACAGCCCGGCGAGGGCGGCTACTCCGGCAAGGGATGGTTCCCCGGCAAGAGAGCCCGCCGCCGAAGATGTTCGCCAAGGTAAGTCGCGCAACCTTGCCTTCTTGGTGTCGCCTCTTTTTTTTGGATATTTGCTTGAACTGCTTTTGCTCTTTCTTCTTCTCAAGATCCTCCTCCTCCCCCCGAGCGGATGGAGACGGAGGTCGTCATTGAGGAGGTGGAGGACGTGCAAGGTGGCGGCAACGACGCTCCTGTCGTTGAGGACGCGGCGGGAGCTGCCGAGTCACACGCGCCAGAGACTGCCTCGGCTGCGAGCCTTGCCGCGGAGGGGGGACGGCGACCGCACCACTGCCCGGAGGCTGCGGGGCGTCGAGTGCTGCGCCGCCGCCGACCCCTCCGCCGGAGAAGAACGGCTGGCTACTACTTGAAGCCCCCAGCGGCGTCTTCATCCGGATGCCGTGGGGCTCGTCGTCATGACTCCCCGGGGCGAGGCTTCGATGGAAGATCCTCGCCTCCAGCGGGTTTGAAGGTCGTTGAGGGCGGCGGGCGCGCGGGCTGATGAGGAGAGGCTGCTTCACCAGCTCTGGCCCTTTACGGGCAGACGGTAGCTTCGCTTCCGGGAGGCCCTTGCCGCTAAGGCCGCCGAGGAGATGGAGAGGCGCGGAGCTCTGCGCCGCCAACCAGGCTGCTCTCCGCGAGTGGCGGAGGCGTGAGCAACTCGCCGGGCAGTATGAAGAGTGGCTGCTGCAGAAGGCGAGGCCGAGGAGCAGCGGCGGCTCGCCGGAGTGGAGCTGACCCGGCGAAGGAGAGCTCAACCAGCGAAGGTTGCCCTCGGCGCCCACGAGGAAGACCTCGCCCGCTCGGGAGCAGGCCCTCGGCGGGGGTTGAAGGAGGCGAAGATGCAGCGGCGGCCGCGGAGGCCGCCAAGGAAGATCTTGCCGCCAAGGTAGCGCAACTGGAGGAGCTGTTGAAGGTGGACTCGGAGAAGATCGCCGCGCTCACCACGGAGCGCGAGAAGTACACCCACACCAACTCAGAGCTCCAGGCGCGTCTTGCCGAGAAGGGCGACGAGCTGAAGGCCGCCAAGGACTCCGTCGATGATCTCGAGCAGAAAATTTCTGCGCTGAAGGACTCGCTCGACGCTGCCCGAGACCGGGAAACCAGGCTGAATGAGGAGCTCCGCGAGGCGATCCTTAGTGGCGGTGCCAACAAGGCAGCCGAGGATTTCCGTCGCATCGTCGAGATCTGGACCGAGGATTTGGTGTCTTCTGCGTCCGCCATCGACCAGAGAGCTCTTGGCGCTGAAGCTGGAGCATCTCATCTACTCCCGGATCAAACCTCGCTCACGGCGCCAAGCTCAGCCTCTTCTTGAAGTCGCGCCAGCTCTTGCAAATCTGCGGAAGAAGATCCCGCAAGCTTCGCCGAGGAGTCGTCGGCTGTCTTGTGAGGAACCATGGAGCGCGTCTTGACGAAGATCGTATACCGCAACCCGGTATAAACCTCTCCAACGTCCTTCGCAGCTTGCCGCCGAGCGGACATGGAGGCTCTGAAGGAGCAGGTCGCCCACATCATTGCCAAAGTGAACAAGATCCCGGGATGGAGGCGACCCGCGTGAGACTAGGCCTCCAAGTTCTTTATCTTTCTCTTTTGTTGCTGCACAGGTTGCTATGAGCTCATTAGTCGTTAAGACCAGTTATTCCTTGTAAGATATTACCTTTATTTTGATCAGCAGACGCGGTGTTATCTCCCTCGTTTTGATTCTCAACTCCGCATGTTTCAACTTTATGCTTCTAGGAGTTTTGTCGGCAAGGAGCCCCTGCTGCGGGCGCCGAGTGTCGAGCTCGAAGCGGCCTGCTGGCTAAGGTCTTGCCGGCAAGTAACCTTGCCGTGGCTTGCCGTAACGCACCTAGCTTGCCGGGTGGACTCGAAAACGAAACAAGGGCGCAACATTCTGTCGCATCTCACTTAAATCGTTGAGCACGCTCGGAAACAAGATAAGGGCGTGGCTATCCACGGGTAGGTTCCTCCGAGCACAAGTTTTCCATACGAAGTGTGATTGTTCAAGGAAGGCAACTCAAAAATCCTGGGCTTTGATCCGGCAAGCCTCTCTTTCTTGGACAGCACTTGGTTCATCTTCCACTTTCTTCCCCCCCGGCAAACTTGTGCACGAGGAATGTTTCTTTTGCTTAAGAGACAAGGAAAGAGAAGAAGGAAAAGAAAAGCATATGGCCTTTCGGCGTGCTATTGCTTGCCGGATATGCGTGCCGTACGAAAGATGCCAGATAACTCATGCAAATAGCAAAGAAGAGCATGGGAAAAAGGCAAATAACGCAAAACACGGAAACTTTATTGCTGCACGGGGTCTGCGTCCGGCTTTGTACAAAGGGTTACATGCAACGGCGGCAAGGCTTTTGTACAAAAGGTGGTTGCGGGCGGATCACGCAACCGCGCCTTATGGGTAGAACTTGCGAAGATGCTCTATGTTCGAGAGTTACTCACGCAAGCCTTCTTCGGTCTCGGCGCGACAGCGCCGGCCTCGTGACTTGTCTCACCCGATAAGGGCCTTCCCACTTGCGTCAACTTGTTGGAATTCTTGGCGGACTGAACACGCCAAGAACAAGGTCGCCTTCCTCGAGACTCTGGCTTTGACCTTGCGGCTATGGTAGCGGCGCAAGGCTTCTGGTATCGAGCAGCTCGTCTGACAGCACAGAGCGTCCCTCCTCAAGGAGCAATCGTCATCTTATCGCGATTGCTCTTGCTCAAACTCATCATAGCGAGCACTCGAGGAGATCCGTATACGAGTTCCGTGGGGAGAACTGCTTCTGCTCCATAGACTAGAGCAAAGGGTGTCTGTCCGGTGGCTCGATTTGGTGTCGTTCTGATCGACCAAAGAGCCGCCGGCAGCTCCTCTATCCAATTTCTTCCGCACTTGCGCAGCTTGTCGAAAGTTCTTGTCTTGAGTCCGCGCAGCACTTCAGCGTGGCCCTTTCGCTTGACCGTTGCTCCTTGGGTGAGCAGCGGGCCAACAGAACCTTGGCGCCAAGGTCTTGGGCGTCTTGCATGAAGGTGCGGCTAGTGAATTGTGTACCGTTATCGGTGATAATCTGTTAGGGATCGAAACGCACACAATCGACTGAAGAACTTGACCGTGATGTCTTGTCACCTTTCTCCTGGCTCCACTTCGCCACTTTGTGAACTTGTCGATTACTACGTACAAGTACTCAAAGCCCCGACAACACAAGGAAAGGGCCGAGGATATCGAGCCCCTGACCGAGAAGGGCCAGGATAAAGGGATTGTTTGGAGAGCTTGAGCTGGCCGATGAATTTGTTTTGCATGGGCCTCGCACGCTTCACACTTGGTTACTAGTGCGATTGCATCTTGGAGGCTTCTTGCCAAAGAACCCTTGCCGGAAAGCCTTCGACAAGTGCCCTTGCGCCAATGTGGTGGCCGATATGCCTCCATGTATCTCTGCCAGGCAGCTTACATCCGTCTTCCACGGAGATGCACTTCAATCGACACCATTGAGCCTTCTTACATGCAGCTCGTTGTCCTGAACTGGTACATACTTGACTGTCTGGTTACCCTTTCTGTTTCTTCAGGGTCGTCGGGAAGTTCTCCAGTTTGCAAGAAGCGGACGATCGGCTGCGCCCATGCCGGAGCTCGAGGCTCAACGGCAAGGACTAATGGCGTGAGGGCTGCTGCGGGGACCTCAACTTCTACGGCAAGGATCTTTGGGTCTGCCGGGGCTGAAGGTCCCCCGGCAAGCTTGCCGGGGCAAGGCTTGTCGGGAACACTTGCTTCAAGTGTACAGATCCGAGGATCCGCAGGAGCAAACTGTTCCGCAGCGTCCTGGCCGTTGATCTTAGGAACCTTGGCGGCGGCCTCAGGGAGATCCGTCGGCAAATAGTCACCGGAGACCAACTTTCTCTTCTTGGGTTGCCCAATCGATGGTGTGACGGAGGGTTGAGTCAACTTGAGCAAGAAGGTTCCTGGTTCCACAGGTAGCTTCATCGAAGCACATTTTGAAAGGCCATCTGCAATTTCATTTTGAGCTCTCGGGACATGCTCCATCTGCAAACCTTCAAAGCGCTCCTCAAGCTTCCTCACTTCATCGACATAAGCTTCCATCAAAGGGCTCTGATAGCTTTTGTTAACAGCCGGACCACCAACGAGAATCTCCCGCACAATCAACTTCTGATCCCAAGTTGGCGCGCAATCCACGAGGCGGCGAGCAAACCTTCATATTCAGCGGTGTTGTTTGTCGCTTGCTCTCTTGGGAAGTGCATCTGGATGACATACTTGAGGTGCTCTCCGGTGGTGCGATGAGCACCACGCCGCACCGGGCGCCTTGCAGAGAAGGCACCATCAAAGTACATTACCCACTCACTCGCCGTTTCTTGTACGGGTACACTTGTTTCTTGGACCTCTTCATCAGGTGTTGGGGTCCATTCTGCTATGAATTCTGCCAAAGCCCGGCTCTGTATGGTTGAAGTACTCTCAAACTTGAGTCCAAAGCTCGACAGCTCCAGTGCCCACTCAACGATCCTGCCTGTTGCTTCTGGGTTGTGCAATATCCTCTTCAGCGGGAAGCGAGTGACCACTGTTATCTCGTGTGCTTGGAAGTAATGACGCAGCTTTCTTGAGGCCATAAGGAGGCGAAAGCAACTTTGCACACCGAGTATCTTGATCTAGCTCCCGGAGGAGGGAGCTTACAAAATCTGTGGGCGCTGCACCATCTTTTCCGCACCTCATCCTGTTCTGTCTGAGTTGCCCTTGTCGGGGCGGAGCTTGTCGGAGCAGCCCCACCTTGTCGCTGGACTCGCTTGCGGAGATCAGACCTCCTCGTCGGACTCCTCTCCGCTACCAGCGCAGCACTAACCACTTGGTTGGTTGCCGCTAGGTATAGCAGCAACTTCTCTTGTGGTTTAAGGCGCGACAAGTATTGGAGTGGAGGGCAGTGTCGTTCAAATCTTGCAGCGCTGCCTCCGCTCAGGAGTCCACTTCATGGGGCCTGCCTTCTTAAGATTTTGAAGAAAGGTAGGGCGCGTTCTGCAGACTTTGAAATGAACCTGCTGAGGGCAGCCACACAACCTGCGAGCCTTCTGACATCCTTGACTCGCCTTGGGGCCTCAATCTGCTCGATGGCTTTAATCTTGTCGGGGTTGGCTTCAATCCCTCTCTGCGAGACAAAGAACCCGAGAAGCTTGCCGGAGGGAACTCCAAAGACGCACTTCTCGGGGTTCAACTTTAGTCATCTTCGCGAGTTCTGAAATGTCTCTTCCAAATCTTGAATCAGCGTGTTCTTGCTCTTGCTTTTCACCACGATATCATCCATGTAAGCCTCTACATTTCTGTGGATCTGTGGCTCAAAAGCAGTATACACTACCCTTGCGAATGTTGACCCTGCATTCTTCAGTCCAAATGGCATGCGTATGAAGCAATAGGTGCCACATGGAGTGATAAACGCAGTCTTTTCTTCATCTTCTTTGGCCATAAAGATCTGGTGATAACCTGAGTAGGCATCAAGAAAACAGAGCAGCTCACATCCGGCGGTGGAATCAACAATCTGGTCGATGCGCGGCAAGGGAAATGGATCCTTGGGACATGCTTTATTCACATCGGTGAAGTCTATACACAGCCTCCATTTCCCGTTGGCCTTGCGCACGACGACTGGGTTTGCTAACCACGTTGGATGGATCACACCTCTGACTAGGCCTGCTGCCTCTAGCTTCTTGATTTCTTCGCTGATGAATTCTTGGCGCTCCACGGCTTGCTTCCTTACTTTTTGCTTGACGGGCCGCGCATGAGGGCAAACGGCAAGCTTGTGCTCAATTACCTTCCTGGGAACACCGGGGATGTCAGATGGTTGCCATGCAAACACATCGACATTCGCCCGCCAAAAATAACGGCGCTTTCCTATTTGCTGTCAAGCGTGGCATTGATGGTGAAGGTACCACCAGTGCCGTCCTCCTTGGCGGACACCTTCTTGGTTGCGGGCGGAGCAGCCATTCCCTTTTTACACTTGCCGGCGGAACTCGACGGAGCGTCCTCGACAGCAGCGCAATACTCCGAAGAGGTGCAGTCGTCGGAGTGGGCCCCGGAGCGCTTGCCGGACTTGGTCTTTGTCTTCTTCCCCCCGGGAGCTTCAGCGGCAAGTGTATCCTTGCCGGCCGCTGCTGCCGCGTCCCGGTAGATCTTGTCGGCGCAGATAAGCGCATCTTTCTTGTCGCCATGGACAGTGATGACGCTCATCGGCCCCGGCATCTTGAGCACATTGTAAGCATAATGGGAGGCTGCCATGAACTTGGCGAGGGCAGGACGGCCGAGTATCCCGTTGTATGGCAACGGAATATCGGCGACATCGAAAGTGACGCGCTCGGTCCTGAAGTTGAGCTCCCCGCCAAAGGTCACAGGCAGAGTGATCTTTCCCTTGGGCTTGCTCCGTCCCGGGTTGATTCCCTGGAAAGAACCGGTCTCTTCAAGTTCGCCATCTGGAATTTGGAGTTTCCTGATTACAGCAGAGGAGATCAAGTTCAGCCCGGCCCCACCGTCAACCAACATCTTGGTGACCTTGAGGTTGCGGACGGTGGGTGAGACCAGCATCGGCAAACACCCGACCGCGGTGGTGCGGTCGGGGTGATCCTCGAGATCGAAAATGATGGGCGTGCCGGACCATTTGAGGAGCCTGCGCGACTCCATGGGTGGCTCCGCTGCATTCACCTCACGCGCCCACTGCTTTAATTGGCGGTGGGAGGTGTGCAACGAGGCACCACCGTCGACGCACAGGACCTCCGTGGCTTTCTGGAACTCCTATTCACTGTCATCCTCATCTTCCATGTCCTCGTCGCCGTCTTCTTCATCCTTGTCGCGGCTCCCGAAAGGACGATCACCTTGTCGCCGCTTGGCCTTGCCGGGGGGTCCTCCCTGACCATTGAACGGCCGCTTCTTGCTCGGTTCTCCTCCGCCACCTTGGGCCCTCTCCTTGTCGCGCCTCTCGTACTCAGCCTTTTGCTGCTCGACGAGATAGTCGACGCGCTTGCAGTTGTAGAGGTCGTGGCCCTTGGTGCGGTGGATTTTGCGATATTGCTTGCGGGGCCGCCACTTGTCGGCTGCCGCCACGAGGCAAGCTCCTTGCGGAGTTGCCAGCTTGTGTTTGCTTGGCGGAGCCTCCTTGCGGACTTTTCGACGGCAAGCACCTGTTCCTTGTTCTTCTTCCGAAAGATCGCGCTGCGCTTCTTTGCCGGGCGGCGTCGTCGAGTCGCTTCCTCCTGCACCAAAGCATCCTCCCGGGAGCCTTCTCCCCTCTTCCGCCGTCGTCGCATTTATCAGCCGAGCATAAAGCTCGTTGGCGTCCCGAATCTTGGTTATCGCCATCTCTTCACGCATGCGGCGGTTACGCACGTTCGGTGGAACGCGCCGATAACATGGCGGCGGGTGGACATCGAGGATGTTGTGTTGCACGGCTGAAGCGTTGGATGTACTTGCGCAGGATTCCCCTTCATACGGGTCAAGATGTGGAATCGCTCTCTGGCCGTGGGGTTTGTGGCGCCCGGTGAAGGCGCCAACAAACTGATGGCAAAGGTCTGCCCAAGAAGAAATGGAGGCTTCGGCAAGTGCATAAGCCAGAGCGAGCGTTCGGCCTAAGCCTGGCGGGAAGTAGTTCGCGGAATCTTCTCGTCGCGCCCCCCGGCAGCCTGCACCGCGATGGTGTAGATACTGAGGAACTCCGAGGGGTGCGTCTTGCCGTCGTACTTCTCCGGCACGTCGGGCTTGAAATTCTTCATGCTGGGCCACTGGACGCGTCGCAGCTCTCGGGTGAACGCAGGGCAGCCCGCCGCGTACGGCAAGTCGCCGGGCTCGCCTGGCGTGCGCGCATCGACAGTGCTTCCAGCTCTTTGGTCTGATTGTCGCCGAGTCTCTCGGCGGCGCTCGATCGTGGTTCGAGCGTCTTCTCGCCGCCGATCGTCAAGGACCTGGCGTTGATCCCGACGAGCCCGCGGATCCGACGATGCCGTGGAACCGTCGTCGGCGTTGTTCCGGCGGGGCGGCGTCTTCGCTTCAGCGGCGGGGAGTGCGGTGGTTGCACCCGGCGGTCTGTCGCCGCCGGCCTTTCGTCTTCTCGACTTGCCGTGGCTGTGAAGCCATTAGGCTCTGTGGACGGTCGTTGTTGGCGGCGAGCAGGCTACGATGGTAGCCCTCCGGTCCTTGGCCTTGTCCGCCGCTGGAGGAAATCGAGGAGCATTGCGCTCTTGTGAGTGCTTCGCAGGAGTGGAGGGAAGCGGGAAGCGGCGGCGAGAGTGGGGCCTTTTCGGGCTTCTAACAAATGTTAGAAGGAGCAGGTCTGTCCGGCACCTTCGCTTTACTGCGTCTCGGGCGGGGTTGGAACATCCGCGAGCCTCCGGCGCGTCCGGTTCAGCGAGCGGATACCACCTCCGTGGTATGGCGCTGCTGGGTAAATCGTGCGTTGAGACGGGCGAGGATCTACGGATGCCGGCGCGGTCATCCGCCCGATCCACAGATCTGGTGGCACCGCGAAGTGCCCTCGCCGGTGTCCACCCTTCCGCCGCGTCTCCTCCGCCTACCGCTGGCTCCGTAGCGGCGGGTGAGACGCAGAGCAGTGCTGCAACCTGAGGCCCTCGTCTTGAGGCCATGGCGCGATTGTCGATGAAGCGGCCGAAAGGCCGAGAGGTTGATGAAGAGCGCTGATCATCGCGCGAACGCGGATCAGGTCCGCACAACCTCGACGCCCCTACTGGCGCGCCAAAGATGTCGCGCGGATGGCGGGCGCGGCACCTATGGGGCGGGGCGGCCTTCGTGAGTTCGATGCGAGGCGGAGGCTGCGCGGAGAGCGGTCGAGGCGATGCGCGAGGATTTTTTACCCAGCCGGCCGCGATGGTCGCGTAAACCCTCTGCTGCTTTGTGTTGTATTGTGCTTCGGGAGCTTGAAGAACTACAGTAGCGGCTGCCCGAGCGTGAGAGTTGCAAATGGGTCGAACCCCTGGCGCTTACGTTGCCCAGGATCCGAACCTCCGAACCTCCGAACCTCCCCTCGTTGTGCATGGGCCTCCTTTTATAGGGCAAGGGTCACCGACAGTGTCAGCGTAGGGAAGAGGGTAAAACGTAAAAGAGGTGGTAGTTGTAACGGTCAAGGGAACAAGGCAGCTACGATTGAACGATGGATTCTACCTACTTTTGACAGAGGGGACAAGAGCATTAAATGCCCGTCGCCGTCGCCCCAAAAGCTCCCCGCCCTTGCGTCTCCGTTTGCCACGGCGATGGAGCCACCACCGTGGAGTGCCACCGCACCCTCGTGCGGCCTGACCACCCGCCACGCGTCTCTGAGAAAGTTGAGGGCGGCGTGGGCGGATGAGCTGGAGCGCGGAACACGCTTTCTTTGCGCCCGCAAGCACCTTGCGGGATCTGATCTTGCGGGCCGGAGCTTGTCGGGCTCAGTGACTTGCCGCTCCCCGGGCCCTTGCCGGGACGCGTATAGCGCCGAGGCGTGTCTTCTGTGGCGTAGTCTTCCGGTCTCTCCGGCGAGCTCCTCTCGCCGGGAGCTTGCACGAGTGATGTAAACTTGGGCCTGGAACGGCCTTCCCGGCAAGCTCCTCTTGCCGGGG
Organism: Aegilops speltoides; assembly: GCA_021437245.1. Taxonomy (NCBI): domain Eukaryota; kingdom Viridiplantae; phylum Streptophyta; class Magnoliopsida; order Poales; family Poaceae; genus Aegilops; species Aegilops speltoides. Next base: position 140,529,325 of record CM038141.1, read on the forward strand.
TCTCGAGCTTCTGTCTTGTACACTTTGTTCTTGAATGGCTTGGTATGGAGCAGGAATGGTCTCCGGCAAGCATTTGGTGGACCTAGTCGTGGGGAGCTGCGGCTGCCCGTGCACAAGTTGGGGTACTGAGGTACCCCCTACCTTAGTACACCGACAGTGTTGAATGGGAAGAAGGTCAATATCCCACTCCAAAGTTTGTTTCTCAAAAGGAGAAGTATGATCCTACTTCTTCCAATGTGGAACAAGCTCAAGATGATCTTCCACCACAAGACCGCAAGCTAAAAGGCAAGGACAAGCTTCAAGAGGAGATTGATGCATTCATTGAAGCACCTAAGGCCATGGTCAAGTGGGTTCCCAAGGAAACTTCAAGTTCTACTTCGACAAGCTCAACTACTACCCCAAGGATTCCCATCAAGATGATGTGGATCCCGAAGAAGAAGAACTAGAGAGTTCTTGAGGGTGACTCCGCCAACATAATTCACTCACATTCATTTTGGCAATAACTTGTGCAATCAACTTCCACATCTTGCACTAGTTCATGGAGTCACAAACCCTCTTGTTGGTAAGTCAAGGGACAAGGTAATCATTGCTTTCATGGACATCATCTATTGTGTACTTCAATCTATGTCCATGGATATCCTTGTTTGTTCCTTGTGGGACTAACCCGTGTAGGTATTGAAAGTGCCCGAATCCAAAGGATTGCTCCCAACTCTTGATGATCTTCATCAACATTGAGCATCCACATCTTCAACATCTACATGAAGTCTTCTCGACAACCCAAGGTTAGTTTGACCCTTTAAAGGGGTTCTCACATCAAGGGGAGCTTTGCTCTAAAGATTTGAGCTAAAGCATCTTCAAATGATGTGAACACATTAATGCTTTATGTAAAAGTGGTAACCCCACTTGTGCTTAAACGATGAGTATGACCTATGATCAAATGTTCTCATTTGACTCCTAAGTCAATATACTCATATATAGATGACCTAGTCATCGCCAAATTGTGTGATAGTAGCTAGTGTGTTGTTTGTGCATGTTTGACACATATTTCATTTGCTATCTTATTGTGTGAGCATGTTGGATGCATGATTTTATCCATTCGAGGACATCCATTTGTTGCTTTGGTCTTTTGGATTTTTCTTTTTGACCAAATGGATGGACAAGAATGCCTAAGTTCCTCCCCTAGCTATCTATGCTTTCTTGTCTCAAACTCTTTCATGCTCATATCACAAACTTTGGACAAGTCTTTTTCGGACAGACCGAGTGAGGAGCACTCGGAGCCACCGATCCGTCAAAAGCTTAAATTCCAAAACCTTCTAAGTATTTTCGGTCAGACCAACCTACTCAAATCGGACAGACCGAAATCACTTGGATTTTTTTTTTTTTTGACTTGAAGACTGCAGGGCTTACACCCCACAGCATTTTATTGAAAGCAAGGCAAAACAGAATAATTACAAGGTGTTCCTCAAATTGAGGAAAGAAAGCAAAGAAAGAAAAAAGAAAAAGAACAGCAAAAGGAAACTATACAGAAGAAAGAAAGGATGTACAGAGAAAGAGTATAGACACTCCCTTCAAGGGGGAAGGAAATCACTTGGATTGATCTAGGTTTTCACCTCGGTGAAACCGAGTTACAATTTCGTGACGAAGTGAGTAATCTCTTGCGTTAACCATCTCGGTGCCACCGAGTTTTCCAACTCGGTCCCACCGACAGCTGAAGGGTATATATACCTGATGGCAGCGCGCATTGATTCTTTCTTCAAACCGTCTCGCCCCAAACCCTTCGCTGTCGTCGCCGTGGTCTCCGGATCGTCTCCGTCGTCGCCTGTGCGCCCTCGCCGCAGGTCTCCGTTGCCGTCAATGGTCAATCTCTCCGTGCCGTTGCCGCCGTAGAGAAACTCCACCAAGTTAGGGTGAGTTTCGATCCCTCTCGTGTTTCAACCTCCGATTCAATACACGATTGGTTTGCCTAGCTTCTTGCCACGTTTGAGATCTTCCTATCCAGCAGATTTGTTCTTAGAACGAAATTCGAGCAAAAGTTTTAGGGTTAGGTTTCCGCCAAACACATCTCGGTGTGACCGATTCTACATTCTCGGACTGACCGATTTGGCCTCTGGCCATTGCACTGCACTCTTTGGTCCAACCGAGTTGTGCAAATCGGTAAGACCGAAATGAGGATTTAGTGAAACCCTAGAGTTCTTGGCTAGACCGAAACCCATTTCGGTCCAACCGAAAGTGGTGTGAATGGTTCTGTCTAGACACTTCGGATTCACCGAATTTTAGACTCGGTCAGACCGAAATGCATTCTGTGAAAACCTAAAACTGAAATTTGAACTCATTCTTTTTGAAAATCTTCTGCAGTTTGTGATAACTCTTCTATTCTGCCTATACCTTATCTATTCACAGGTTGTCAGCCATGTCAGATGCCAGTGACAGCCAGAACAGGTCTGAATCTCCAATAGTTGAGATTCCAGAGGCAGGCACCAGTCCTGAAGCCAGCAGCTTTTCTGATGATGGTGAGAGGAGCACACCAAGTGGTTTGCCTGCTGCTGCCACCAGGGCCAGGAAGAAGAGAAATTCTGATGAAGAGGATTCTGACTTTGTTGCTGAGGAAGAGATCACATCTAAGCCTAAGAGGAAGGTGGTTGCCAAAGAGCATCAAGGGCAACAAACCAGGAAAGGCACCAGCAAGGTGAAGAAGTCCACAGTTGCTAAGAAGCTGAGCATGGAAGAAGAAACTTCGAGCAAAGTGAAGAAAACTTCCAAGAGGAAGAGGATTGTGCATGATGAAGCAAATGATGATGATTACGATGAGGAAGCACCTCAGCCTCCTCGAAGCCTAAGTTGATGGGAGATGCCATCGAGGCGGAGAGCACCTACAAAGTCTAAGCCATCAGCTCCGGCAAAGGCAGCTCAAGCCAAGCCTGCTGCCAAGCCCAAGAAAACAGTGAGAAACATTCCTGCTTGAGAAAAGAAGAAAGACAATGTGCCACCAGTGAGTCGATGATGAGGCACATGTGTTCTCAAACTCGAATGTAAACCGCCACCACAATGATGCTCATCCTCGAGCTGAAAACATGAAGGAAAGGAAGGACAAAGGTCTCGAGCTATGGAGGCAAGTTGATCCATATGCCACCAGAGAAGGACAGCTGTTGACTCAAGGTTCCACACCGAGAGCAACAAGATTTCTATGAGATGTGCTCATGGACAAGAAGCCCATTGTTCTTGACACTAGATATGTTGACGGGAATACATCGACAGTGAAGAGCACAGAGACTACTTCCCACATGTGCATGAGAGCTTTCTGACATGTGGTGTTCTTGAGTTCGTTGGCGGCCTCGACAAAGATGGAATGATGAGATGATCATGCAATTCTATGCCACAAAGACATTTCTATCCAGATGGCAGGATTGTATGGATGACTGAAGGCCAGAGATTCTCTTCAACAGTTGAAGAGTGGGCAGCACTGCTGAATGCTCCAGTATCAAGAGATGATGATGTTGATGTCTATGGAATTCCCAAGAAAAATCATGAGTCTATGAGGAACATGTATAATGAGGTACCATCCAAGGATGTAGAGATATGGAAGCTCGGTTAAGTGTATCATCTTCAGGCAGGTCTCCCTACTACAAACACTATTCTGAGGCATACCCTGATGCCCAAGTCTGGAGATCACCGCATGATAAGAGGCTATTCTATCAACATGCTGCACATTCTAGATCAGAAGACACCTTTCAAGGTGATGGACCTGATAGTTGAGACTATCAAGAGGACTGCAGCAGACCAGAAGAGGTCATGTGGTTTTGCCCCGCACATTCAGATGCTTATCAATGCCAAGTTTGGCAAGGGCACCTACTTGTTGGATAGACCCCACTTGCCACTGCAGCCTGAACATGAGGACAATGAAGTTGTGATGACTGAGGATGATCCCACGTCTGTTGAAGGTCAAGCTAAGTCTGAAGCTGCCGAACAAGCTAAAGCTGAGAAGGAAGCGGCGGCAGCAGCTAAACCAAGAGTGTTGGAGAACAGCTCCTTGAAGCTACCGAGAGGATTGAACTACGCTGGCCAGCATAGTGCGATCTCGGGAGAGTCTTGAGAGGATAGTTGAAGACAAGTTCCATGCTCGGATGTCAAGTCGATGAAGTGCAAGTCACCATCAACAAGCTTGAGGCGATATCGAGGAAGCCAAGAAGGAGAAGGCAGAGCTCATGAAGGAGATGGAAGATGATCTAGTCCAGATGACTATGAGCAGCCTGCTCCGGTTCCCACAAGACCCAGATCACCGCTATCCCCGTGATGACACGGGACTACAAAGATCAAGACCTCCCACAGCTCCATCCGTGCCAGCTCCACCTCCGGTGTCCACTCCTCCAGCTCCACAGACTTCAGCGAAGCCTTTGCAGATGCAGCTATCTCCACTCCATCAACCTGCACGGAGCCGCCAACAGAGTCCCTAGTGACGTTTAGCTCTATACCTTTCGAACTTTTGGTAACTTGTTGCCAAAGGGGAGAAATTGTATAGATCATAGGACTTCGGAGAGAGAGTGCTCGCTTTTGCTCTTTCGTTTGCGGTTTTTCTTTGAGATACTTTTGAGTTTTCCGAGACATTCTGTATGGTTGATACTACGTTTGCTCTACTTTGATGAGTGCTTGATCATACTATGCCTTAATGTGTGCTTAATGCTTATCTTATGTTATTCATATCTTGTATGATCATTTACTCATGTCTTGGTGATTGAGTTCATGTTATTCATTCTTATCATTTTGTGCGCTCCACCAAGATGTATGTGACATGGAAGAGTGACCCATGATCCTAATCGATTGTGCATTTGCATTCAAACGCAAATCTTAAATAATGCACAAATTTAGGGGGAGCTCTTGCTTATCACATACTTCTCAAAGCGACGATATTATTCATTGATTATATCATTTGTCGAAGCTTTGATCTATATGTTGTCATCAATTACCAAAAAGGGGGAGAGTGAAAGTGCAACTAATCCCCGGGTGGTTTTGGTAATTAATAACAACATATATATCATTGAACTAATAACTTCTTGAGTATCATTTCAGAAAGTTCAGTGATATGGGTATGGCAATGACTGATGATGTGGACCCCTCAAAATGCTAAGGAAAACATTGGCAAAAGCTCAAGACTCCATTTTTGGTTTAGTGATCCAAGATCACATTGAGTCCATAGGAAAGCCAATACTATTAAAAGGGGATGAGGTTATGATGATGATCTGGTTGCTCAAAGTGCTTAGTGATCTATCTCCCAAACTATCAGCAATCTTTCATTCCAACATAAACTCATAAGTAATCTCGGTCCCACCGATTCCATAAACTCAGTCACACCGAGATGAACCACCTCAGCCATACAGCCAAACCCTAGTAATTTCGGATTTTCCGATTCCAAACTCGGTCTCACCGAAACTAGTGTTGCCAAGCTTCTGTAACCTTCTGTCATCATATCGGTGTCACCGAGATGATGAAGTCGGTCCCACCGAGATTGGCAAACCCTAGTCTTTGGAAGAATCGGACTAACCGAGATTGTATTTTCGGTCCCACCGAAAATCCCAACGTTCACAAGATTTGAACTTTCGGTCTCACCGAGTTGTCAACTTCGGTCTGACCGAGATTGTTCAAATGTGTGTAACGGTTGGATTTTGTGTGGAGGCTATAAATAACCCTCCACCTCCTCTTCATTCGTGGAGAGAGCCATCAGAAAGAACTACCACTCCTACCTTACATTTCTGAGAAGAAAACTACCTACCCTTGTGTTGAGATCAAGTTGCTCCACTCCCACCATATGAAACTTGATTTCTAGCCTTCCCAAGTTGCTTTCCACTCAATCCTTTCTTCCACCACAGCCAAATCAGTGAGGAGAGTTGAGTGTTGGGGAGATTATCATTTGAAGCACAAGAGCAAGGAGTTCATCATCACCAACACCATCTATTACCTTTTGGAGGGTGGTGCCTTCTAGATTGGTTAGGTGTCGCTTGGGAGCCTCCGTCAAGATGTGGAGTTGAACCAAGAAGTTTGTAAGGGCAAGGAGATCGCCTACTTCGTGAAGATCTACCCCGAGTAAGGCTAGTCCTCCGTGGGCGTATGCCATGATGGCATAGACAAGGTTGCTTCTTCGTGGACCCTTCGTGGGTGGAGCCCTCCGTGGACTCTCGCAGCCGTTACCCTCCGTGGGTTGAAGTCTCCATCAACGTGGATTGACGATAGCACCACCTATCGGAACCACGAGAAAAATCTCCGTGTCTCCAAATTGCGTTTGCTCTTCTCCACCTCTCTTTACTACATGTGCAATTTACTTTCCGCTGCCATTACTCTAGAATTGCATGTGTAGGGTGATACTTGACTTGATCATCATTGTGAACTTGCTAAAAACTTGTCTTAATCAAAAGGATAAACTTTTAAATTGTCAAGTAGTCTAATCACCCCCCATCTAGACATACTTTCGATCCTACACTAGTTTTGTTCGTCCCAGCGCACAAGCAGGAAATGTAAAAAATGAAGAAAAACATTTCAATTTGGATGGACCAATAACGTAAGTGCATGGCAGGCCCTATAGTAGGCTTGCGGCCCAAACGAGCGCCTCCCATATCGATCGACAATAGGAAAATTCCCCAATTCGTTCGCTCCAGCCTCTAGTCTGGTTCGCTCCTAACCTAGACACTGCTGGACAGACCGACACATCACTTCCTCATGCCCTTGTTGGACACTGGTCACCGGGCTTCAAATGAATGGAAGGACAAGAAGATGAAGATCCAACCCTGGGTCTGGCCTGCGTGGGAGGCAGCGGCGGCAGCACGGGCATGGCATCGAGCTTACACAAATGGACATTCACAGCTCGCAAGAGCAGCATGCACAACGAGCAGGTACATCACATCCCTGATTATATCTAATTCAACTGTTCAATTTCTGGCCAATAGTTAAACCTGATGGTGTTGTAAAACTGCTTGTATGCAGGGAATCTATAAGAAAATGAAACCAATTTCTGCTTATTTTGTAACTCCCCCAATCAATACTGAACTGACTGAACCTGATGTGTCTAATCAAGTTTCCGATGCAAACACACAAGCTCATGTTGTTCTTGAGCCTGAAGTGTCTAATGAACAGACTGCTAATGAATGATTTGATGCAAACATTTTACATGCTCCTGGTGATGAACATATTGTGTCTAATGAGGGATCTAATGCAAGCATTTTGCAAGCTCCCATTTGAAGGACTTAGTGTTTAATGATGACCTGCTATGTTGAGAGAGAGATAGAGATTTGCAGGAATTGATGACAAGCAAATTATAGTACATTTTCATGGCTTGAGGAAACGTCGAGGCCATCTACAAGAAAGTCCCCGTATCATGACAACCTAGCATAAATACTTTTATAGTCTGTTGTTTGAAACTATTGGCATAATTGTACAGGATAGATATATTGATATGCAGTTTGTGCACTAGTTATAGGTACAATTACACTTGGATATTTTCGACCAGAGAACGTATAATTCAAACAGGTATACATAGTCCATGTTAGTAGTCCTTGTACACCATGTTGCATTTAGTGTTTTTTGGTGCTTACATCATTTAGTGTTTTATAATCTGGAACTACTTTGGATCATTAGCTCGTCTCAAAGTGCATGTAGCTTCACATTTCTCAAGTTATATTGATTTCCGAAGTGCAAGTGCCTTCATATTTTTAAGTTAAATTTTCACCCCTGGTAACTTGAATTTGTGGATCCGCCACTGCACACAAATCATATACGCAGGCCAATACGAAGTAAATGAAATGCAGGGACTTACGCTACCTCATTGTACAGGCTCACTGCAGCTCTGCTTGTGCTTGGGATGTTCCATGTACAAGTCCATGTTTCCACTTGCTTGGATGTGCAGGCCTTGTGATCCTTGCATCCCCCTATGCATTTTTGACATGGAGAATGGTTGATCAAATGAGAGGAATCGACCTTGCTGTTGTACTGGAGTACATGTACTTACAAGGTTATACCAGCGTGCATGATGTGTACCGGATCCCATAGTGCCGTCATGCTTTGCTAAAAAATGGTTTTGCTTGTTTCATATGATATCTCCAGAAGAAATAAGAGTTAAAGTCAGAGTTGCATAGGCATGTAAGCTAAGAGAGTAGTAAAAGGATATCCAACAACATCGTTGGAACAGTGCACAAGGGAGTGATATGTGGATACCTAGTTCGGGCCGGCTTTTGGGCATGCTTGCCTAGCTAGAGTGCGGGTCACTTCAGAGCCGCTGAGGGTGATGCACTGGCGTTGGCTAGCTGTGTACGGATGCAGATCTCGAGCTGTAGCGGAGCACTACAATGTGGTGGATGAGTCCGTAGGTGAAGCACCAACGACATCGAGGGGTGGAGGTGCGACGATGTTCTCGATGAAGTAGCCCCGGTGAGGTGGGAGACGGCGTCGGTGAAGCGCACCTGATGTGGTGGAAGTCAGTGTCTGTGAGGCACGTCAGCTGTGGTGATCGATGTTGTGGGTGGACCACCCGATGTGGTGGACGAGGGGGTAGATGAGTAGCTCCGATGCAATGGTGAAGCGCGACTGTCATCTTCGTCGTCGTCATCTGGCACAGAGCTGGGGAAAGAGACAAGACGATGGGCAATTCGAATTTTGCTTGTGTTGGCGGCGAATTAGGGATTTGAGAGCTCTGGGCATGGAAGGGGATGGGGGAGAAGGGAGATTTTGCAGGGCTGGAATCGTGGCCGCCCGATATTTCAATCTGAAACATGGAAGTGCGAATTTTTTTTGTCATCGTTCATTTTTTGTGTGTGTGTGTGGGGGGGGGGTAAGGGGTGGGTGCTAGCGTCCGTACGACACATGCGACCACCACGACACAACCCTGGTCTATCTGGTGCGCCTACATTTGATAATGCAAATGAATCTTCTTTCATTGGCAAACGAATCTTGTACTATGTATTACCATGCCCGTGTTTTCCTTGCAAATAATTAGTAATTCGAAATGAGATACTATGAATTAATTAATGAGGAGTTCTTTGAATAAGAGTGTGTTTGTTGCATAGAGATCTCCAATTCTAACATGGATTTCACATTTCACGGTATCCATGCTACTTTTTAATACAAATTCATATATGTATAAGATGAACACCATGGTAGTGAGAAAACTTTGGATGGATTCAAGCATATGACCACACACATACAAAATACCACAACAATCGAGTCAATATCAACTTTTCCAAACCTAGTATGGCATGAACTCGAAATAAATACGGAACCATATGCATGGTCCTCAATTCAAATCTTACAATGTACACTAAATTGAAACATTAATATTAAGTCTAGTACTAGATACATTCAAATGTTGTTTTTAGCCCCCCAGCAAACAAGCTACATACTTCCTCTATTGATCAATCTTCCTCTCCTAACCACCTTACAAAGCTATTGGTTTCCACACGTTCATTCTTTCTCTCCATGTTTCGATCTCTAACTCTCACACACCCTCCATTGCACTCCATGCCGAGCTCTCTCTCGCTCCCCCTCCCACCCTCTCTTGGTAGATACATGCATTGCCTATCTAGACCCCCTCCCTCTCGTGTGCACGCATGCACATTGTCTATCTAGGTCACTGATGACCCACAAGTACAAGGGATTAATCATAGTCCTTTCGATAAGTAAGAGTGTCGAACCCAACAAGGAGCAGAAGGAAATGACAAGCGGTCTTCAGTAAGGTAATGTCTGCAAGCACTAAAATTGTAGGTAACAAGTTGTTTGATATCAAGATAATTTTTAATGAGAAAGTAACGGCAACGGTAATAAAAGTGCAGAAAGGTAGCCCCTCGCAAGAGAGGCAAAGGACATGCCAAAACAATCTCTTATGATAAGCAAAGTGTTCTTGAGGGTACACGGGAATTTCATCTACTCACTTTCATCATGTTGGTTTGATTTGTGTTCAATACTTTGATAATTTGATATGTGGGTGGACCGGTGCTTAGGTGTTGTTCTTACTTGAACAAACCTCCTACTTATGATTAACCCCTCGCAAGCATCCGCAACTATGAGAAGTATTAAGATAAAATCTAAGCATAGCATTAAACTTTTGGATCCAAATCATTCCCTTACGAAGTAGCGCATAAACTAGGGTTTAAACTTCTATCACTCTCACAACCCATCATCTAATAACTAATCCACAATGCATTCCCTTAGGCCCAAGTATGGTGAAGTGTCATGTAGTCGACGTTCACATGACACCATTAAGGGAATCACAACATACATACCATCAAAATATCGAACACATATAAAAGTTCACATGATGACTTGCAACAAGATTTCTCCCGTGACCTCAAGAACAAAAGTAACTACTCACAAATGATAATCATGCTCATGATCAGAGGGGTATTAAATAGCATAATGGATCTGAACATATAACCTTCCACCAAACAAACCATATAGTAATCAACTACAAGATGTAATTAATGAAGGAAATATGCCCTAGAGGCAATAATAAAGTTGTTATTTATATTTCCTTATATCATGATAAATGTTTATTATTCATGCTAGAATTGTATTAACCGAAAACTTAGTACATGTGTGAATACATAGACAAAACATAGTGTCCCTAGTATGCCTCTACTTGACTAGCTCGTTAACCGAAAACTTAGTACATGTGTGAATACATAGACAAAACATTGTCATTTGATGAACGTGATCACATCATTATAAGAATGATGTGATGGACAAGACCCATCCGTTAGCCTAGCATTATGATCATTACATTTTCATTGCTACTGCTTTCTTCATGACTTATACATGTTCCTCAGGCTATGAGATTATGCAGCTCCCGAATACCGGAGGAACACCTTGTGTGCTATAAAACGTCACAATGTAACTTGGTGATTATAAAGGTGCTCTACAGGTGTCTCCGAAGGTGTTTGTTGGGTTGGCATTGATCGAGATTAGGATTTGTCACTCCGTGTATCAGAGAGGTATCTCTGGGCCCTCTCGATAATGCTCATCACTATAAGCCTTGCAAGCAGTGTGACTAATGAGTGAGTTGCGGGATGAAGCATTACAGAACGAGTAAAGAGACTTTCCGGTAACGAGATTGAACTAGGTATGATGATACCGACGATCGAATCTCGGGCAAGTAACATGCCAATGACAAAGGGAACAACGTATGTTGTTGTGTGGTTTGACCGATAAAGATCTTTGTAGAATATGTAGGAGCCAATATGAGCATCCAGGTTCTGCTATTGGTTATTGATCGGAGATGTGTATCGATCTTGTCTACATAGTTCTCGAACCCATAGGGTCCGCACGCTTAACATTCGATGACGATTTGTATTATGACTTATGTGTTTTTGATGACCGAAGTTTGTTCGGAGTCCCGGATGAGATCATAGACGTGACGAGGAGTCTCGAAATGGCCGAGACATAAACATTGATATATTAGAAGGTTATGTTCGGACACCGAAAAGGTTTCGTAATGGTTCGTGCATTTTTCGAAGTATCGGGAGGTTATCGGAACCCCCCTGGGGGAAGTAGTGGGCCTTAATAGGCCTTAATGGGCTTTAGTGGAAAGGAGAGAAGGGCGGCAAGGCGGCTGCCCCCCTTCTTGGCAGGTCCGAATTGGACTAGGAGGGGGCGGCGCCCCCCTCTTTCCTTCTCCCTCTCCTACTCCTTCCCTCTCTCCCCCTCTTGGAAAGGAAGGGGACTCCAACTAGGATCGGGAATCCTAGTTGGACCCCCCATGGCACGCGCGCCTCCTGGCCACCGGCCTCCTCCCTCTCCTCCTTTATATACGGGGGCAAGGGGACATGATACGTCTCCGTCGTATCTACTTTTTCAAACACTTTTACCCTTGTTTTGGACTCTAACTTGCATGATTTGAATGGAACTAACCCGGACTGATGATGTTTTCAGTAGAACTGCCATGGTGTTATTTTTGTGCAAAAATAAATTTTCTCGGAATGACCTGAAAATCCATGGAGCAACTTTTTAGAAATAAAAAATACTGGCAAAAGAATCAGCGTTAGGGGGCCCACACCCTGTCCATGAGGGTGGGGGGCACGCCCCTCCCCCTGGGCGCGCCCCCTTGGACGTCCACCGACCTCAACTCCAACTCCATATATTGGCTTTTGCGGAGAAAAATCGGAGAGAAAGTTTCATCGCGTTTTACGATATGGAGCCACTGCCAAGCCCTAATCTCTCTCGGGAGGGCTGATGTGGAGTCTGTTCGGTGCTCTGGAGAGGGGGATTCGTCACCGTCGTCATCATCAACCATCCTCCATCACCAATTTCATGATGCTCACCGCCGTGCGTGAGTAATTCCATCGTAGGCTTGCTGGATGGTGATGGGTTGGATGAGATTTACCATGTAATCAAGTTAGTTTTGTTAGGGTTTGATCCCTAGTATCCACTATGTTCTAAGATTGATGTTTCTATGACTTTTCTATGCTTAATGCTTGTCACTAGGGCCCGAGTGCCATGATTTCAGATCTGAACCTATTATGTTTTCATGAATATATGTGAGTTCTTGATCCTATCTTGCAAGTCTGTAGTCACCTATTATGTGTTATGATCCGACAACCCCGAAGTGACAATAATCCGGATACTTCTCGGTGATGACCGTAGTTTGAGGAGTTCATGTATTCACTATGTGTTAATGCTTTAGTCCGGTACTCTATTAAAAGGAGGCCTTAATATCCCTTAGTTTCCATTAGGACCCCGCTGCCACGGGAGGGTACGACAAAAGATGGCATGCAAGTTCTTTTCCATAAGCATGTATGACTATATTCGGAATACATGCCTACATTACATTGATGAACTGGAGCTAGTTCTGTGTCACCCTATGTTATAACTGTTACATGAGGAATCGCATCCGACATAATTATCCATCACTGATCCAATGCCTACGAGCTTTTCACATATTGTGCTTTGCTTATTTACTTTACCGTTGCTACTGTTACAATTAATACAAAACTACTACTGCTACTTTTGCCACTGTTACCGTTACTTCCATACTACTTTGCTACTAAATACTTTGCTGCAGATACTAAGTTATCCAGGTGTGGTTGAATTGACAACTCAACTGCTAATACTTGAGAATATTCTTTGGCTCACCTTGTGTTGAATCAATAAATTTTGGTTGAATACTCTACCCTCGAAAACTGTTGCGATCCCCTATACTTGTGGGTTATCAAGACTATTTTAAAAGCCGTTGCCGGGGAGCATAGCTCTATTCTTTGAGTCACTTGGGATTTATATCTGCTAATCACTATGAGGAACTTGAAAGATGAAAGAACTAAGATTTATCCCTCAACTACGAGGGGAGGTGAGGAACTGCCATCTAGCTCTGCACTAGATTCTTCTTCTGTTATGAGTAAGCTTGTGACACCTAAACCTGCTTTTGCTATTAATTCTGATATGTCACATGTTATTGATGATGCCACTTCTACTATGCATGATACTTATGATGAGACTACTTCTGTGCTTGATACTACTGTGCCATTAGGTGAAATGAACAACTTGCTAGGGTTAGAGAGAATGAAATTATTGAAGATAGTAATGATGAAGGTTCTCCCCCTAAATATGAATTACCTGTTGTTCCTGAGGGTTAAGTTATGGATGAAGAAACTACTAGAGATATTCTTGCTTGCAATGATAGATCCGATCTTAAGAAGTTATTAGCTAAACTGAAACAGAAATCTCTAAATGCTAGAATGAAATATGACCCCACTTTTGCTACTTCACCTATCTTTAGGATTATGAATTCTCGGTCGATCCTGAGATAATTACTTTGGTTGAATCTGATCCTTTCTATGGCAATGAATATGAAACTATTGTGGCACATCTTACTAAGTTAAACGATATAGCCACCCTGTTCACCAATGATGAGAAATCCTGCTACTATTATATCCTTAAGATATTTCCTTTCTCATTAAAGGGTGATGCTAAAACTTGGTTTAATTCTCTTGATCCTGGTTGTGTGTGCAGTCCCCAGGATATGATTTATTACTTCTCTGCTAAATATCTCCCTGCTCATAATAAACAAGCTGCCTTGAGGGAAATATATAATTTTGTGCAAATTGAAGAAGAGAGTCTCCCACAAGCTTGGGGGAGGATTCTCCGGTTACTTAATGCTTTGCCTGATCATCCTCTTAAGAAAAATGAAATACTTGATATCTTTTATAATGGACTAACCGATGCTTCCAAGGACCACTTGGATAGTTGTGCTGGTTGTATCTTCAGGGAAAGAATAGTCGATCAAGCTGAATTGTTATTGAATAATATGTTGACTAATGCAAATAATTGGACTCTTCCTGAGCCAATTCCTGAGCCAACTCCTAAACCAACTCCGAAGAAGAGGGGTGTTCTATTTCTCAGTCCTGAAGATATGCAAGAGGCAAAGAAATCTATGAAAGAAAAAGGTATTAAAGCTGAAGATGTTAAGAATTTACCTCCTGTTGAAGAAATACATGGTCTTAATAAACCTCCTATTGAAGAAATACATGGTGTTGATAACCCGACACAGGTAGTAAAGGTAAATTCTCTCTATAGATATGATAAGGTTGAAATCCCGTCTACTAAGTTCCCTAGCCAATGTTTGGATGAATTTGATGACTTTATGACTAGACAAGAAAACTTTAATGCTTATGTTGGTAGAGAATTAAAGAGTAATTCTTACATGATTGGACGCCTGAGTGATTATATGGCTAGAGTTAAAGGTGAACTTAAACTCATTAGTAAATATGCTTCTATGGTTACCACTCAAGCAGAACAAGTACTTAAAGCTCAAAGTGATTTGCTTGATGAATTAAATAATAAACATGATTTTGTTGTTAGAGTGGCTACTAGAACAGGTAAAATGACTCAGGAACCTTTGTATCCTGAAGGCCACCCTAAGAGAACTGAGCAAGATTCTCAGAGAAATAATTTAGATGCACCTAGTCCTTCTAAAAGAAAGAAAAAGAAAAATGATAGGACTTTGCATGCTTCTAGTGAACCTGCTATAGACACACCTGAGAATCCCAATGATATTCATATTTCAGATGCCGAAACACAATCTGGTGATGAACATGAGCCTAGTGATAATGTTAATGATAATGTTCATGTCGATGCTCAACCTAGCAATAATAATGATGTAGAGATTGAACAGGCTGTTGATCTTGATAACCCACAATCAAAGAATCAACGTTATGATAAGAGAGACTTTGTTGCTAGGAAGCACGGTAAAGAAAGAGAACCATGGGTTCAGAAACCCATGCTTTTTCCTCCTAAAACATCCAAGAAAAGGGATGATGAGGATTTTGAGCATTTCTCTGAAATGATTAGACCTATCTTCTTACGTATGCGCTTAACTGATATGCTTAAAGTAAGCCCTTATGCTAAGTACATGAAAGATATTATTACAAATAAAAGAAAGATACCGGAAGCTGAAATTTCCACCATGCTTTCTAATTACACTTTTAAAGGTGGAATACCTAAGAAACTTGGAGACCCAGGAGTACCAACTATACCATGCTCCATTAAAAGAAACTATGTTAAAACTGCTTTATGTGATCTTGGAGCCGGTGTTAGTGTTATGCCTCTCTCTTTATATCATAGACTTGAATTGAATAAGTTGACACCTACTGAAATATCTTTGCAAATGGCCGATAAATCAACTGCTATACCGGTCGGTATTTGTGAGGATGTGCCTGTTGTGGTTGCAAATGTCACTATCTTAACAGACTTTGTTATTCTTGCTATTCCCGAGGATGATAGTATGTCAATTATCCTTGGTAGACCCTTTTTGAATACTGCAGGGGCTGTTATTGATTGCAACAAAGGCAATGTTACTTTTCATGTTAATGGTAATGAGCATAAGGTACACTTTCCAAGGAAACAACCTCAAGTTCACAGTATCAATTCTATTGGAAAAATTCCAACTATCATTATTGGAGGTTTTGAATTTCCTCTTCCTACTGTCAAGAAGAAATATGATATTCTTATTATTGGGGATGTGCATATCCCCGTTGAGATAACCTAGTGTTATTTGAAGTTTCTCCGGTTCCATGTTATTCGGAATGAGTTTGTTAACAAGACTTGATCAACCTTGTTAGTGGATTCCTTTTGATGATCATGAGATGGATGAAATTAGAAGGCACAACCTTCTATACCCTCCTTTTACTTGATGTTATTTAGTTTAAATAAAGCAAAAATAGTATTTTCTGTCTGTTTTCTAAATTATCCATGCCATAAAAAAATATCCCGAAAATAAAAGTTCTCCAAACGCCCTGCAAATTTAGTATGATTTTTTCTGGAATATTTGAGAATATCTGGCACTGAGAACATAGCAGGGGGAGCTGGCACCTGGCCACGAGGGTCCAGGGTGCGCCCGCCTGCCTCGTGGGCCC
The DNA here is from genome assembly GCA_021437245.1 of Aegilops speltoides. Lineage (NCBI taxonomy): Eukaryota > Viridiplantae > Streptophyta > Magnoliopsida > Poales > Poaceae > Aegilops > Aegilops speltoides. The sequence continues at coordinate 140,545,701 of CM038141.1, forward strand.
ATAGTGGGGCCCCTCCACTTATTCCTGCACCCACACACTTCATCTTCCTCCCAAAAAATCACCATCCAGCTCAATCATGAGTTTTAGCCCACTTTGCTGCGATTTTCGATCTCCTTGCTCAAAGCTCCATTCACAAAACTGCTTTGCGAGATTGTTCTTTGGTATGTCACTCCTCCAATGGTCCAATTAGTTTATGTTCTAGTGCTTTATTCATTGAAAATTTTTGCTGCCTAGGTGGCCCTGTTCTTGAGCTTGCATGTCAAATTTATATGGTCCCAAGTAATTCTAATGCATGATATAGGCTCTAGGCACTTGTGGGAGTAGTTGATATCAATCTTATTGAATTTGGTTCACTTTTATTTTGAGTTGCTAAAATTTCAGAAATTTTCAAAAAAAGATGAAGAGATTGTTCTTGAGGGGCTCTTCTATCCAAGGCTCTAAGGATAAACAAGCTAAGGAGAAAGAAAAGCCCAAGTATAATCTACCTCGTGTGGCGGAAGTACGACCGTGTGAATGGCTTTGTGATGATTTCTTGAGAGCAGCCAGGATTTATGATGATTTTTATTCATTGGTTGATAATGCGGGCATCACCGACTTCCTCCACGACCGGATCGAACAATATCTTTTACTCACCAATACTTTCGTGCAAAACTTCTACTATTATCCTAAGAAATCACCTCCTTCGGTAGCGTTTCATTTATATGATGTGGCTAGGGAGATGCCATTGCGTGATTTTTGCGCGGTTTGCAAAATACCCTTCGAGGGCAGCTTAGAGGAACCACATCGTAAAGATGTGGATGGATTAGTTGATACTATTACTGTAGGAGAATCGAGGAAGGTTTCCGATGCAAGAATTACTAGCATACATTTTCCTGTTTTATGCTACTTTACAATATTTGCTAGTCGATGCTTAATTGGTCGCGGAAACTGTGGAAACCTTAGTGTTCCTGATATTATTATTTTGTTCCATGCCTTACTTCATGATAACTCTGTTAGTATGGGTGCTATTGTTGCTAAATGATTAAGCCTGAACCATACAAAGGGCCCCATCTTTGGAGGTATCTATGTTGCACGCCTTGCTAAACATTTCAGGATACCCATTAGGCATTTTGAGAAAGAGGAAAAACTGCTGCCTCCTACTTTTCTAGATTATAAGAGCATGGTAGCGGATGAGTTTATTGTTAAAAATGATGACAAGATGCTTTTGTATAATTTGAGATTTAATAACAAACATAATGAGACTATTATCTTGCCTGCGCCCTCTTTGTTTGATTTAACTGCAGGCCATTACCTTGTCTTGCGGGTGGCCGTTTATGCGTACCGGGGCCAGACATCAGCCCCAGAGCCCGAGCCGGAACCACCACTTCACCCTTATCGTCCATCATCTTATCAGTGGGATCCGGAGGAGATCGCCAGCCAGTGGCAATATGATGACACTCCTCAGTACACCGGAGAGAGTAGCCGCGATCCATGGGCATAGACCAACTTAGGCCAAAAGCCTAAGCTTGAGGGAGTACGTATTTCTCACCGACATTACATTCATGTTCACACACTCATTCTAGTTGTCGATGCTCATACTTTTTCATTGTACTATCCATGCTAGTTTAATTTCTTTTTCTAGCTTTCTTCTTGTGTGTTTGATAAACCTTAAGAAAAAACAAAAAAATTAGTTAGTTTACTTTCCATGCTTGTAGTAGTAATTAAAAGAAAACCCAAAAAGATTTCATGTTCTTCTTTTGCTTGTTGGGATCTTTCCCGTGTAAATAGTTTTATTTCTTTTCTTTCCTTTGGGGGTCGAGAGGAGAAGACCATAATGAAAACGTTTAGTGGCTCTAATATGCATGATTGTTGATTTAGCTTAGAGCCCATATTACCTTGTCTTCTCCCTTGAATTGAATGCTTGCAGATTCCAGCTTAGTCCAATGCACGTGTACTATTATTATTATACACACCGTTCGGTCGTGCAGGTGAAAGGCAATACGATATACGACGGACTGACTGAGATGAGAGAAGCTGGTATGAACTCGACCTCTCTTGTTTTTGTAAATATGATTAGTTCATCGTTCCTGATTCAGCCTATTATGAATAAACATGTTTGCAATGAAAATTAGAGATTATAGTTGCTTATGCCATGCTTAATTAGCTAGGAGCTTATAATGGTTTACCTTGCGTGCCAACATGCTATTAAAATGGTTGTGATGTGGTATGATAGGGTGGTATACTCCTTTGAATGATTCGAGTGACTTGACTTGGCACATGTTCACACATGTAGTTGAAACAAAATCAACATAGCCTTCATGATATCTATGTTCATGGTGGATTATATCCTACTCATGCTTGCACTCAGTGTTGATTAATTTTAATGCATGTTCATGACTGTTGCCGCTCTCTCGGTTGGTCGCTTCCCAGTCTCTTGCTATCCTTCACCTGTACTAAGTGGGAATAGTGCTTGTGCATCCAAACTCCATAAACCCCAAAGTTATTCCTATATGCGGTAATTACCTGGCGTTCCAAGTAAATTTGTATGTGCCAAACTCTAAACCTTCAAATGAAATTCTGTTTTGTATGCTCGAGCAGCTCATGTATCAACTAGGGTTGTCTGTATCTTCCATGTTAGGCGGGTTATTCTCAAGAGGAGTGGACTCCGCTCCTCATTCATGAGAAAATGGCTGGTCGCCGGGAGGCCCAGTTCCATGCTTGAATCAACTCAAAATAATTAAACAAAACGCCCCCAGGATTGTTGTTAGTTGGAGGCACCCGTTGTTTCGAGCAAGCCATGGATTGATGCTTGTTGGTGGTGGGGGAGTATAAACTTTACTATTCTGTTTGGGAACCGCCTATAATGTGTGTAGCATGGAAGATATCGAGATCTCATAGTTGTTACATTGACAGTGAAAGTATACCTGTGACGCCCCCGATTCAATCGTACACTAATCATGCACGCAAATGTGTACGATCAAGATCAGGGACTCACGAGAAGATATCACAACACAACTCTAAAACATAAATAAGTCATACAAGCATCATAATACAATCCAGGGGCCTCGAGGGCTCGAATACAAGTGCTCGATCATAGACGAGTCAGCGGAAGCAACAATATCCGAGTACAGACATAAGTTAAACAAGTTTGCCTTAAGAAGGCTAGCACAAACTGGGATACAGATTGAAAGAGGTGCAGGCCTCCTGTCTGGGATCCTCCTAACTACTCCTGGTAGTCGTCAGCGGGCTGCACGAGGTAGTAGGCACCTCCAGCGTAGTAGGAGTCGTCATCGACGGTGGCGTCTGGCTCCTGGGCTCCAGTATCTGGTTGCGACAACCGGGTAGAAAGGAAAGGGGGAAAAGAGGGAGAAAAGCAACCGTGAGTACTCATCCAAAGTACTCGCAAGCAAGGATCTACACTACATATGCATGGGTATCTGTGTAAAGGGGCAATGTCGGTGGACTGAACTGCAGAATGCCAGAATAAGAGGGGGATAGCTAGCCCTATCGAAGACAACGCTTCTTGCAGCCTCCGTCTTGCAGCATGTAGAAGTGAGTAGATTGAAGTCCTCCAAGTAGCAACGCATAGCATAATCCTACCCGGCGATCCTCTCCTCATCGCCCTGTTAGAGAGCGATCACCGGGTTGTATCTGGCACTTGGAAGGGTGTGTTTTATTAAGTATCTGGTTCTAGTTGTCATAAGGTCAAGGTACAACTCCAAGTCGTCCTGTTACCGAAGATCACGGCTATTCGAATAGATTAACTTCCCTGCAGGGGTGCACCACATAACCCAACACACTCGATCCCATTTGGCCGCACACACTTTCCTGGGTCATGACCGGCCTCGGAAGATCAACACGTTGCAGCCCCACCTAGGCACAACAGAGAGGTCAGCACGCCGGTCTAAATCCTATGAACGCAGGGGTTTGGGCCCATCGCCCATTGCACACGCACGCTATGTTCGCTGTGGCGGTGAGCGCACCTAGCAACCTCCATTACAAAGGAAGTTGCGTTAACGCAGATCCAACCCGGCCGCGCCTCGTCGGCGACGTCAAGAAGGCTTCGGCTGATACCACGACGTCGAGTGCCCATATCTTTTCCCACGTAGTTGGTTAGTGCGTATAGGCCAGTAGCCAGACTCAGATCAAATACCAAGATCTCGTTAAGCGTGTTAAGTATCCGCGAACGCCGAACAGGGTCAGGCCCACCTATCTCCTAGGTGGTCTCAACCTGCCCTATCGCTCCGCCACAAAGTAACAGTCGGGGGCTGTCGGGAACCTAGGCCCACCTCTACCGGGATGGAGTCACCTATCCTTTCAGCCCGCACCTCGGGATCACTTGCGGGTACTCAACGAGCTGACTCGACTTTAGTCACCATCTGTATAATATGTATGTATGTATAGTATATACCCGTGATCACCTCCCGAGTGATCACGGCCCAATAGTATAGCAAGGCAGACTGACAAAAATGTAGGGCCAATGATGATAAACTAGCATCCTATACTAAGCATTTAGGATTGCAGGTAAGGTATCAATAAATGTAGCAACAATGTTAGGCTATGCATCAGAATAGGATCAACGGAAAGCAGTAGCATGCTACACTACTCTAATGCAAGCAGTATAGAGGAGAATAGGCGATATCTGGTGATCAAGGGGGGGGGGCTTGCCTGGTTGCTCTGGCAAGTAGGAGGGGTCGTCAACTCCGTAGTCGAACTGGGGGTCGTCGACAGTCTCGGGCTCTACCGGAAAGAAGTAACGAAGGGGGAACACAATAAATAACAAAGCAATCAAAGCATCACAAAGCCTAACATGGCAATACACGGTGCTAGGTGTGGCCTAACGCGGTAGTAGGTGATACTGGAGAAAGGGGGGAAACATCCGGGAAAGTATCCCCGGGGTTTCGCGTTTTCGGACAGATGAACCGGAGGTGAAATGTTGCAGGTCCGCTATGCTAGGGATGTGTGACTGACGAACGGGTTGCGTATTCGTATTCGTCTCGTCATTCTGAGCAACTTTCATGTTGAAAATAATTTAATCCGAGTTACGGTTTAAAAGATATGATTTTCTAAAGATTTTATTAATTTCTAGAATTTAATTAATTATTTAATTTAATTCGAAAATGGATTTATGACGTCGAGATCATGTCATGTCGACGCCGCATCAACAGGGTTGATTGGTCAACCCGACGATGGGACCCACCGTCGCTGACACATTTTAATTAGTCATCTTATTTAACCTAAATAGTATTAATTAGGGGGAGGGCACTATCATTGAGTAATTAATTAATTGACTAACAGTTTAGTTAGTTTAGTTATTTGATTAGTTTAATTAATCAAAATTAATTAAGTTAATTATTTCTTTAATTAATTAATTAATTAATTTTATTATTATTATTATTTGTAAACGTTCTGTGGGGGTTGGGGCCCTAGCTGTCATAGGCCCCATGGGCTTTAACGGGCACGGGCACACGTTAACAGGCGATGGTGCGGGCGCCCAAACGGACGGGTGCCCGAGGGGGCACCGAGCAGGCCCGACGCACGCCGGCGCGGCGCCGCCGGAGCTGAGGGAGGCGGCGAAGGGGGGCTGACCGCGACGGCGGAGGTGGCCGCGGCAGGGAGCCACAGGGTGGTGGCGGGCACCGGTAGGAGGGGTTGCACGGGAAGGGCAGCCAGAAGCGATGATGACAAGGGGCCGCCACAGCGCCGAGCGAGGCGGCATCAGGGCAGGACGGCGCCGAGCACGTAGCAGCAGGGCCGGGGAATGCCGCGGGGCACGCCTGATGGGACGCACGGCCGAGCGAGGCAAGGCACGCAGCGGGCGTGTGGGCGCCAGGATGGGCAGCGCGGCAATGGGAAGGAGCAGCAGGGGGGAGGAGGGCCGGACGGCCAAGGCGAGGCGGCGGTGCTCGTGGTTCATCGCGAAGGGGGCGCCGACGCGGGCAGGTGCAGCCACGGCGCCGTGAGCCGGGTCGGGGAGAGGCGATGGGGAAGGGGGCGCAGTAGTAGCGCATGAGCGGGGCGTGCGTGTGCTTTAGGCGCGGCGTGCGACCGAGGAGGAGAGGAGGAGGTCGGGGCCTCACCACGGTCGTGGGGTCTAGGCAGTGGGCGTGAGGAGGAGGACGGTGACGAGCGGCGGAGGGGAAGCAGGCCGGCGGGGAGGAGGAGGAAGTCCGGCGAGGGAGCTCCGGGCGCCGTCGTCGGCGTCGATGTGCAGGGGCGAGGGGATCGGGAATCCTCCCAATCCAGATCCAATCGAGGGGGGAAGTGGGGAGGAGCGAGTAGGGATACATGGGGAAACGGCTAGGGTTTCGGGGGGGGTGTTATGGGGAGTGCAAGGGTGGCCGGCTGGGCTCTTGCCCAGTTGGGCTGGCTAGCTGGGTCGAGGCCCAATTGGGCTGGGGTTTTTTGGCCCTTTGTTTTCCTTTTCTTTATCTTTTGTTTATTTTTCCTGTTAATAGTTTTGCTATTTTATTTACTGCTCATTTTTAGTTTTGTTCATTATAAAAACAACAACTAATGTAGTATTACCAGTTATAACACTGAGAATACTAGTTAGGCATTTAATTAAAAATAGTTTGTAACCTTATAACTTGAAAAGGTATTTAATTAATTGTTCTAGTTGCTGTTTTAGTTAATCTAGAACATTTAAATATTTTATAAAAATGTGGTTTCTCCACCATTACTACTTACGATTTATTTGACACAACCCAAACATTTTAGTTTTAGTTTTTGAAAACTTTCTTGTTTGCCTTTAATTCAATTTTGAAGTTGGATCGATTTCGGATTAACGTGAGATTAGCAATAGTAATCGAAGTGACATGTCACCGTTAGCAGAGAATTACTGTAGCTTAATTATCCAGGCGTCACAATACCGCTCAAAATGTTATTCATCTCTAATTCAAAATCGAGCTCTGGCACCTCTACAAATCCCTGCTTCCCTCTGCGAAGGGCCTATCTATTTACTTTTATGTTGAGTCATCACCCTCTTATTAAAAAGCACCCGCTGGTGAGCACCGCTGTCATTTGCATGCATTACTATTAGTTTATATTGGGTGTGACTATGACTGAATCTCTTTTACCATGAGTTACAATGTTTAGTCAGTCCTTGATCTTTAAAGGTGCTCTGCATTTATGTTTTGCGGTCTCAGAAAGGGCTAGCGAGATGCCGTCTTGTTATATCATATTATGATTGTTTTGAGAAAGTGTTGTCATCCGAGTTTTACTATTATTGCTCGCTAGTTGATTATGCCATTGATATGAGTAAACATGAGACCTAAGTGTTATTGTGAATATGGTTAGTTCACGATCTTTGCTGAAAACTTGAATGCTGGCTTTATATATTTGCAACAACAAGAGCAAACAGAGTTTGTAAAAGTTTTTCTTTATCACTTTTAATTTGCCAACTAAATTGCTTGAGGACAAGCAAATGTTTAAGGTTGGAGGAGTTGATACGTCTCCGTCGTATCTACTTTTCCAAACACTTTTGCCCTTGTTTTGGACTATAACTTGCATGATTTGAATGGAACTAACCCGGACTGATGTTGTTTTCAGCAGAACTGCCATGGTGTTATTTTTGTGCAGAAATAAAAGTTCTCGGAATGACCTGAAAATCCACGGAGCAACTTTTCAGAATTAATAAAAAATACTGGCGAAAGAATCATCGTCAGGGGGCCCACACCCTGTCCACTAGGGTGGGGGCGCGCCCCCTCCCCCTGGGCGTGCCCCCGCCTCGTGGGCCCCCTGGACGTCCACCGACCTGAACTCCAACTCCATATATTGGCTTTCGCAGAGAAAAAATCGGAGAGAAAGTTTCATCACGTTTTACGATACAGAGCCGCCGCCAAGCCCTAATCTTTCTCGGGAGGGCCGATGTGGAGTCTGTTCGGTGCTCCGGAGAGGGGGATTCGTCGCCATCGTCATCATCAACCATCCTCCACTCACCAATTTCATGATGCTCACCGCCGTGTGTGAGTAATTCCATCGTAGGCTTGCTGGACGGTGATGGGTTGGATGTCATTTACCATGTAATCAAGTTAGTTTTGTTAGGGTTTGACCCCTAGTATCCACTATGTTCTGAGATTGATGTTGCTATGACTTTGTTATGCTTAATGCTTGTCACTGGGGCCCGAGTGCCATGATTTCAGATCTGAACCTATTATGTTTTCATGAATATATGTGAGTTCTTGATCCTATCTTGCAAGTCTATAGTCACCTATTATGTGTTATGATCCGACAACCCCGAAGTGACCATAATCCGGATACTTCTCGGTGATGACCGTAGTTTGAGGAGTTCATGTATTCACTATGTGTTAATGCTTTGGCCTTGTAATTAAAAGGAGGCCTTAATATCCCTTAGTTTCCATTAGGACCCCGCTACCACGGGAGGGTAGGACAAAAGATGTCATGCAGGTTCTTTTCCATAAGCACGTATGACTATATTCGGAATACATGCCTACATTACATTGATGAAGTGGAGCTAGTTCTGTGTCACCCTATGTTATAACTATTACATGAGGAATCACATCCGACATAATTATCCATCACTGATCGAATGCCTACGAGCTTTTCACACATTGTGCTTTGCTTATTTACTTTACCGCTGCTACTGTTACAATTACTACAAAACTACTACTGTTACTTTTGCCACTGTTACCGTAACTTCCATACTACTTTGCTACTAAATAATTTGCTGCAGATACTAAGTTAACCAGGTGTGGTTCAATTGACAACTCAACTGCTAATACTTGAGAATATTCTTTGGCTCCCCTTGTGTCGAATCAATAATTTTGTGTTGAATACTCTACCCTCGAAAACTATTGCGATCCCCTATACTTGTGGGTTATCAGGGCACCCCAAAGGATAACAGTTATTCTCTTAGCTGTGTGCGGTGCCCCTCCGCAGTTTAACACCTCGGTCATATCATCGTAGTGCTTAGGCAAAACCCTGTGCTAGTAACATCATCATCACCGTCGCCACGGCGTCGTGCTAACGGAACTCTCCCTCGACCCTCTACTAGATCAAAAGCTCGAGGGACGTCATCGTGCTGAACGTGTGCTGAACACAGAGGTGCCGTACGTTTGGTACTTGGATCGGTTGGATCGTGAAGACTTTCGACTACATCAACCGCGTTACTAAACGCTTCCGCTTTCAGTCTATGAGGGTACGTGGACACACTCTCCCATCTCGTTGCTATGCATGTCCTAGATAGATCTCGCGTGATCGTAGGAATTTTTTTGAATTACTACATTCCCCAACAGTGGTATTAGAGCCAGGTCTATGCGTAGATGTTTTATGCATGAGTAGGACACAAAGGGTTGTGGGCGATAATAGTCATACTGCTTAGCACCAACATCTTACTTTGATTCGGCGGTATTGTTGGATGAAGCGGCCCAGACCGACATTACATGACCGCGTTCATGAGACTGGTTCTACCGACGTGTTTTTGCACATAGGTGGCTGGCGGGTGTCTGTTTCTCCAACTTTAGTTGAATCGAGTTTGACTACGGCTGGTCCTTGTTGAAGGTTAAAACAGCACACTTGATGAAAAATCGTTGTGGTTTTGATTCGTAGGTAAGAACAGTTCTAGCTTGAAGCCCGTAGCAGCCACGTAAAACTTGCAACAACAAAGTAGAGGACGTCTAACTTGTTTTTGCAGGGCTTGTTGTGATGTGATATGGTCAAGACATGATGTGATATAAATTGTTGTATGAGATGATCATGTTTTGTAACAGAGTTATCGGCAACTGGCAGGAGCCATATGGTTGTCGGTTTATTGTATGAAATGCAATTGCCATGTAATTGCTTTACTTTATCACTAAGCGGTAGCGATAGTCATAGTAGCAATAGTTGGCGAGACAACAACGATGCTACGATGGAGATCAAGGTGTCAAGCCAGTGAAGATGGAGATCATGACGATGCTTCGTTGATGGAGATCATGAGCACAACATGATGATGGCCATATCATGTCACATATTTTGATTGCATGTGATGTTTATCTTTTATGCATCTTATTTTGCTTAGTATGGCGGTAGCATTATAAGATGATCCCTTACTAAATTTCAAGGTATACGTGTTCTCCCTGAGTATGCACCGTTGCTACAGTTCATCGTGCCGAGACACCACGTGATGATCGGGTGTGATAAGCTCTACGTTCACATAGAACGGGTGCAAGCCAGTTTTGCACGTGCAGAATACTTGGTTTAAACTTGACGAGCCTATCATATACAGATATGGCCTCGAATCACTGAGACCGAAAGGTCGAACGTGAATCATATAGTAGATATGATCAACATAGTGATGTTCACCATTGAAAACTACTCCATCTCATGTGATGATCGGACATGGTTTAGTTAATTTGGATCACGTGATCATTTAGATGACTAGAGGGATGTCGATCTAAGTGGGAGTTCTTAAGTAATATGATTAATTGACCTTTAATTTATGATGAACTTAGTCCTGCTAGTTCTGCATGTCTATGTTGTTGTAGATCAATGGCCCATGCTACCGTTCCCTTGAATTTTAATGTGTTCCTAGAGAAAGCTAAGTTGAAAGAAGATGGTGGCAATTACACGGGCTGGGTCCGTAACTTGAGGATTATCCTCATTGCTGCACAGAAGAATTACATCCTGGAAGCACCACTAGGTGCAAGGCCTGCTGCAGGAGCAACTGCGGATGTTATGAATGTCTGGCAGAGCAAAGCTGATGACTACGCGATAGTTCAGTGTGCCATGCTTTATGGCTTAGAATCAGGACTTCAAAGACGTTTTGAACTTCATGGAGCATATGAGATGTTCCAAGAGTTGAAGTTAATATTTCAAGCAAATGCCAGAGTTGAGAGATATGAAGTCTCCAACAAGTTCTATAGCTGCAAAATGGAGGAGAATAGTTCTGTCAGTGAACACATAGTCAGAATGTTTGGGTATCATAACCACTTGACTCAGCTGGGAGTTAATCTTCCTGATGATAGTGTCATTGACAGAGTTCTTCAATCACTACCACCAAGCTATAAAGGCTTTGTGATGAACTATAATATGCAAGGGATGACGAAAACGATTCCCGAGCTCTTTGCAATGCTAAAGGCTGCGGAGGTAAAAATCAAGAAGGAGAATCAAGTTTTGATGGTCAACAAGACAACTAGTTCCAAGAAAAAGGGCAAAGGGAAGAAGGGGAACTTCAAGAAGAATAGCAAGCAAGTTGCTAATCCCGGGAAGAAGCCCAAGTCTGGACCTAAGCCTGAAACTAAGTGCTCTACTCCAAAGGGCTGGTCATTGGAAGTAGAACTGCCTCAAGTGTTTGGCGGATAAGAAGGATGGCAAAGTGAAAGGTATATTTGATATACATGTTATTGATGTGTACCTTACTAATGCTCGTAGTAGCGCCTGGGTATTTGATATTGGTTCTGTTGCTCATATTTGCAACTCGAAACAGGGGATACGGATTAAATGAAGATTGGCTAAGGACGAGGTGACGATGCGCGTGGGAAATGGTTCCAAGGTCGATGTGATCGCCGTCGGCATGCTACCTCTACATCTACCTTCGGGATTAGTTTTAGACCTGAATAATTGTTATTTGGTGCCAGCGTTGAGCATGAACATTATATCTAGATCTTTTTTAATGCGAGACGGTTATTCATTTAAATCAGAGAATAATGGTTGTTCTATTTATATGAGTAATATCTTTTTGGTCTATTTTTTTGAATCTCGATCGTGGTGATACACATGTTCATAATATTGAAGCCAAAAGATGCAAAGTTGATAATGATAGTGTAACGTATTTGTGGCACTGCCATTTAGGTCATATTGGTGTAAAGCGCATGAAGAAACTCCATGCTAATGGGCTTTTGGAATCACTTGATTATGAATCACTTGGTGCTTGCGAATCATGCCTCATAGGCAAGATGACTAAAACTCCGTTCTCCGGAACAATGGAACGAGCTACTGACTTATTGGAAATAATACATACTGATGTATACTGTCCAATGAGTGTTGAGGCTTGTGGCGGGTATCATTATTTTCTTACCTTCACAGATGATTCGAGAAGACATGGGTATATCTACTTAATGAAACATAAGTCTGAAACGTTTGAAAAGTTCAAAGAATTTCAGAGTGAAGTGGAAAATCATCATAATAAAAAAAATAAAGTTTCTTCGATCTGATCGTGGAGGCAAATATTTGAGTTACGAGTTTGGTCTTCATTTGAAACAATGTGGAATAGTTTCGCAACTCACGCCACCTAGAACACCTCAGCGTAATGGTGTGTCCGAACATCGTAACCATACTTTATTGGATATGGTGCGATCTATGATGTCTCTTACTGATTTACCGCTATCATTTTGGGGTTATGCTTTAGAGACGGCTGCATTCACTTTAAATAGGGCACCATCGAAATCCGTTGAGATGACGCCTTATGAAATATGGTTTGGCAATAAACCAAAGTTGTCGTTTCTTAAAGTTTGGGGTTGCGATGCTTATGTGAAGCTGATAAGCTCGAACCCTAATCGGAGAAGTGCGTCTTCATAGGATACCCAAAGGAAACTGTTGGGTACACCTTCTATCACAGATCCGAAGGCAAGATATTCATTGCTAAGAATGGATCCTTTCTAGAGAAGGAGTTTCTCTCAAAAGAAGTGAGTGGGAGGAAGGTTGACCTTGATGAGGTAATTGTACCTTGTCCCGAATTGGAAAGTAGTTCATCACAGAAATCAGTTCTAGTGATTCCTACACCAATTAGTGAGGAAGCTAATGATGATGATCATGAAACTTCAGATCAAGTTACTACCGAACCTCGTAGGTCTTCCAGAGTACGATCCGCACCAGAGTGGTACGGTAATCCTGTTCTGGAAGTCATGTTACTAGACCATGATGAACCTACGAACTATGACGAAGCCATGATGATCCCAGATTCCGTGAAATGGCATGAGGGCATGAAATCTGAGATGGGATCCATGTATGAGAACAAAGTGTGGACTTTGGTGGACTTGCCCGATGATCGGCAAGCCATAGAAAATAAATGGATCTTCAAGAAGAAGACTGACGCTGATGGTAATGTTACTGTCTACAAAGCTCGACTTGTTGCGAAAGGTTTTCAACAAGTGCTAGGAGTTGACTACGATGAGACTTCCTCACCCGTAGCGATGCTTAAGTCTGTCTGAATCATGTTAGCAATTTCCGCATTTTATGATTATGAAATTTGGTAGATGGATGCCAAAACTGCTTTCCTTAATGGATTTCTTCAAGAAGAGTTGTATATGATGCAACCAGAAGGTTTTGTCGATCCAAAAGGTCCTAAAAAAGTGTGCAAGCTCCAGCGATTCATTTATGGACTGGTGCAAGTCTCTCGGAGTTGGAATAAACGCTTTGATAGTGTGATCAAAGCATATGGTTTTATACAGACTTTTGGAGAAGCTTGTATGTCGGTGTACAGAAGTATGGGTACTTCTATACCCCTTACTAGTGCATGGGCAGTCGCAGCCACACATGCGGTAGGGCTTGGCGAGGCAGAGGAAGGCAAAGTACGAAGACTACCAAGACAGATACCCGAAGCACAAGGAGTAGAGGGCGAGCTGGACCACCCCCGGCAAGGGCCTTGCCAGGGCAACTTGCACAACACCAGCAAGCCCATCACCCTTGGGGCTGAGAGCTCTGACACCATCAACAACGTTAAGACCAAGATCTGGAGAACGCATGCCTGGTAGCATACAGATCCCCATAAATATTGACAACCCATAGATCCACATGGGACCGGAAGACGAAGACCCCCGACAAGACCCTTGCTGGGGACGACTCCAAGGCCCCCGGCAACGACCGCTAGGCCGCGGCCAGATCCGCACCCGGCAAGGTTTCATGACCTCACCACCACTCCAGTGTGATGATCGGCGTGCCAACTAAGAAGACGCCTACGTGGCGGCATGCAGATCTTCGTGGAAGCTTTACCATTGTGCCAGCACAGCAGCTAGTTAGCCAGCGTGGTACTGCATGCCTCCTCAACCTGGACGCGTGTCAAAGCGAGGAGGAGCGTCGAAAGATGGGATGGCTTCTGTTGTCATCCCCGATAAAGCAAGAGGACATGTAGACAATGCCTTAAATGCGTTTGTCCTACGTTGCCGAGCGATAAGCTCGTGCACTGTAGCTTTTGTAACACCCCGGATGTAACTTTCCATATTTGTAACTCCAACTCTTGCCATTTCCGGCTATGTGATATGTTATTTCCTTCGTGGTTGGGTTTTTGTCTTTCGTTTTGCATTTTGTTCATGTCATGCATTTCATCTCATAGCATCATGCGCATTGCATCAGCATTATTTTCTTAAAACTTGCATTCGCTCGTAGTTGCCGCTGCTCGCTTCTCTCCGTTGCGTTCGTTGACCGTTCCGAGACCAACCGTGTTTTTGATTCCTTTTGTCAAACCACCTAACCTCTCTCAGACCCCCCTCGCGTGCGCGTCCGAAACCTTTCCCGAACCCGACCCGAGCAGTCGTCACCGTTGGATCCGGATCATCCCCAAACATCCCAAAAATATCTTCGATTCTTTGTTGGACTCCCCTAACCTATTTATTCTCGACCGCCCGATTTTGATCAGACGGACCGGATTAACCCTACCCTGATCCCCTTGCTATATAAACAGTCTAAACCCTAGTCCGAGCCATCCCATCCACCGCCTCCTTCCTCGTTTTCCTCTCCTGTCCAATCCACCACTAACCAACCCCATTCTTCCTCGGGATCCCTCCCGATCCATTCACCCAACCAGATCGCACCGACCGCTTCCCTCGTTTTCAGCATCGAACCAACACCAGGCCCCCTCGATCCACTCCTTGCCCGAGCCCCGAGCTCCTCCTCGTCCCCGTGTTCGCCCCGGAGCCCAGCAGGACGGCCGCCGCCGACCTCCTCCGTTCCGTCCCGAACCTGCAGCTAGCAAGATGAGCGCCCACCCCTCCCTCCGTTCTTCTCCTTCCTCTGGATTCTCTCTCTCTCAATCCTCTCTCTCTTTTGTTGCCATGGACAGGAGCTCGTCGCCGCACTGATCTGTCTCCACCGGTGTTCGAAGTTCCCTTGGAGCCCGGATCTAGTGCCCCGCGCACCGGATCCGTCCGTTCTCCTGCGCCTGTTCGTCGCCCCGCTGCCAGCTCCGGCCTATCCCCGCCGGGTTCGCGTTGTCGCCTCAAGCCATGCCACCGCCAAGTCCCCACCTCGTGTTGCTGCATCCCTCTGCCTCCTCTAGGACGCGAGCACTCATCCTCAGCACCGTCTCGTCCCTGCCTCCAGGTCGTTGCCTCGCTGTCTTTGACCCAGCCACTGCATCGCCTCTGCATCGAGCGCCGCTCGACCCCGCGTTGACCCACCGCCCTGCAAGTACATGGAGCCGCCTTGCCTGCTGCTGATTCCTGCAACGCCACCGCGACTCTTCTTACTGTCGAGCAGGGGAAGCCCGCTCGTCCAGCCGCGCGTTGACCTTGATCGCCAAGGCCCAGCGCCCAGTCGCCCTCTCCACAAGCGGGCTGAAGCCCATGGGTGAGGCCACACCCCAGCGCCCCCTCCTGGGTTTTTCCTCCTATCGGGCCAGCCATATTCGGCCCGCATCGTTTTTTTCCAGTTCTGAACGTTTTAGCATTTTATCCAGAGACTGCAAGTTTTACAGAAAAACCCTCCATGTTCATGCATATAATAACTCATGACCCGTGCATCGGATTAAAATGTTTTAAATATGTAAAATGCTTAGATTTTCATCTAGTTTCATAATATGCAACTTTCATCCATGTTTAAAATGTTTAAACTTGTTGTTTGTTTAAATTTGCATAAATGCCATGTTAAAATGATTTATTTCATAACAAAATAACCGTAACTTGGTTTTAAACAAACTTTATATGTAAATGGGGTGGAAAAATGCATAGATTAACTTGGTGCCCTTTGTTGCTTAACAACATTAAAATTGTGTTTAGGGCAGAACAGTAGCAAATTCATAATTTGCATATGGGGACTTTCCGAAATTGTTGTTTGTTGTTTCCGGCCTCATTTAAATTGCCTAGATAGGTAGTTTTATTATGCTTCACCCCTTGCCATGTTTAACAACATTTAATATTGTTGAGTACCTAAACGGGAGTGAACGAAATAATCAAATGTGGTGTTCCGTCAATATGCAACTCGTTGCATATTGAGCTCCACTTAATTTGTAGTGTTGTTTGTTGCACTTTGCCATGCCATGCTCTTTAAATCGGACATGCATCATACTTGGTTGTGCATCATGCCATGTTTATGCTTGTGTGTTTACCATGTTGTTTGTTTCTTTCCGGTGTTGCTTCTTAGTTCCGGTAATGTTGCGATTGTGAGGATTCGTTCGACTACTCGCGTTCGTCTTCTTCATGGACTCGTTCTTCTTCCTAGTGGTATTTCAGGCAAGATGACCGTCACCCTGGATCTCACTACTATCATTGCTATGCTAGTTGCTTCGTTCTATCACTATGTTGCGCTTCCTATCACTTGTTTATCAAGCCTCCCAAACTGCCATGTCGGCCTCTAACCTTTTCACTCTTCCTAGCAAACCGTTGCTTGGCTATGTTACCGCTTTTGCTCGGCCCCTCTTATAGCGTTGTTAGTTGCAGGTGAAGTTGAGGATTGCTCCATCATGGACAGGATTATGATGGGATATCACAATATCTCTTATTTAATTAATGCACCTATATACTTGGTAAAGGGTGGAAGGCTCGGCCTTATGCCTGGTGTTTTGTTCCACTCTTGGCGCTCTAGTTTCCGTCATACCGGTGTTGTGTTTCTTGATTTTGCATTCCTTACACGGTTGGGTGATTTATGGGACCCCCTTGATAGTTCGCTATATATAAAACTCCTCCAGCAAGGCCCAACCTTGGTTTTACCATTTGCCTACCTATGCCTTTTTCTCTTGCGTTTCTAGAGCCTGAGGGTCATCTTTTTTAACCCCCCCGGGCCAGTGCTCCTTCGATTGTTGGTTCGAACCAAGTAGACTGCGGGGCCACCTTGGGGAAACTTGAGGGCTGGTTTTACTCATAGGATGTCTCATCCGATGTGCCCTGAGAACGAGATATGTGCAGCTCCTATCGGGATTTGACGGCACATCGGGCGGCTTTGCTGGTCTTGTTTTACCATTGTTGAAATGTCTTGTAAACCGGGATTCCGAGACTGATCGGGTCTTCCTGGGAGAAGGAATATCCTTCATTGACCATGAGAGCTTGTGATGGGCCAAGTTGGGACACCCTTGCAGGGTATAAACTTTCGAGAGCCGTGCCCGTGGTTATGTGGCAGATGGGAATTTGTTAATGTCCGGTTGTAGAGAATTTGACACTTGACTTAATTAAAACGCATCAACCGCATCTGTAGCTGTGATGGCCTCTTTTCGGCGGAGTCCGGGAAGTGAACACGGTTTTGGGTTATGTTTGATGTAAATAGGAGTTCACGATCACTTCTTTAGCATTGCTAGCTTCACGACCATTCTGTTGCTTCTCTTCTCGCTCTTATTTGCGTATGTTAGCCACCATATCATGCTTAGTCGCGGCTGCAACCTCACCACTTTACCCCTTGCTTTCCCATTAAGCTTTGCTAGTCTTGATACCCATGGTAATGGGATTAACGAGTCCTCGTCGCTCACAGATTACTACAACAACAGTTGCAGGTACCGGATTATGCGATGATCATGACACGAGAGCGATGTTTACTTGTTTTGGAGTTCGTCTTCTGCTTCTTCTTCGATCAGGGGATAGGTTCCAGGTCGGCAGCCTGGGCTAGCAGGGTGGATGTCATTTGAGTTTCTGTTTGTGTTTCATCCGTAGTCAGATGTTGCAATTATGTATGATGATGTTGTATTCGTGTGACATTGTATGACTCTTGTATGTATCCCTGTCTATTATGTAATGTTGATGTAATGATATCCACCTTGCAAAAGCATGTCAATATGCGGTTCTATCCTTGGTGGGACCTTCGAGTATGTTTAGGATAGTATCGCATATTGGGCGTGATAAGTTGAACACGGTTTTGGGTTATGTTTGACGTAAGTAGGAGTTCAGGATCACTTCTTGATCATTGCTAGCTTCACGACCGTTCCGTTGCTTCTCTTATCGCTCTTATTTGCGTATGTTAGCCACCATATCATGCTTAGTCGCTGCTGCAACCTCACCACTTTACCCCTTCCTTTCCCATTAAGCTTTGCTAGTCTTGATACCCATGGTAATGGGATTGCTGAGTCCTCGTGGCTCACTGATTACTACAACAATAGTTGCAGGTACATGATTATGTGATGATCATGACGCAAGAGCGATGTTTACTTGTTTTGGAGTTCGTCTTCTGCTTCTTCTTCGATCAGGGGATAGGTTACAGGTCGGTAGCCTAGGCTAGCAGGGTGTATGTCGTTTGAGTTTTTGTTTGTGTTTCATCCATAGTCGGATGTTGCTCTTATGTATGATGATGTTGTATTCGTGTGGCATTGTATGCCCCTTGTATGTATCCCCATCTATTATGTAATGTTGATGTAATGATATCCACCTTGCAAAAGCGTGTCAATATGCGGTTCTATCCTTGGTGGGACCTTCGAGTCTCTTTAGGATAGTATCGCATATTGGGCATGACAAGTTGGTATCAGAGCCTCGACTGACCATAGGAGCCCCCTTGATTGTTGGCCGTTGTTGAGTCTAGAAGAAAACTATTTTGAGTCTTAGGATTATATATATCGGAGAGTAGAATTCTTTTTACTCCTTAGCCCCCTTCGTCGCTCTGGTGAGGACTCTCGATGTAGATGTTTTGTCTTTCCTCTCTTCAATTTTTCACAAAATTTTTTTAGGATCACGCAGGTATCTTGGGATCGTTCCGATATTCTTGGGACGAGAACATTGTTCTTGGTGCCTCCTCACATTTAGGGGTTGTGGCAGTGTCCCGGGGAGTTGAGCTCCGAGGTGTTGTCGTCACAATTTTATCGTTGCAGTTCTGGAATACCTGAGTTTTGCCGACATCGAAAATCTCTTTTATGTAGTTGTTGGTGAGATAACCTCGATGCCACTCAGTACTGGGAAGTTCGGGAGTATTGCCATAGCTCATATAACGGATGCTTTTCGAAGGTTGAGGTACACGATTTCCGGAGTGTTCTTGCTTATGTGTTGACGGATGGATACAGCTGGATGTAGGGATTGTTAGTTTTGGGTGAAATATATTGCTTCCCCTATATCCCCAACACCAGATTGCATAACCAGAAAGTTTCGGGAGTTTATAGGTGGGAATTCAAGTAGCTCCTAGAATATCTTTTCGACAGATGCCTGATATGGGATTGGGTAAATCTCTATCATATGTATTTGTTCCGGCTTATTTTTGCAAGCCAATCCTTTGTTTTATTTTGAGTAGTGGTATTTGAGTTTCTTCAATGTCAAGTGTTGATTCCATACCTTTCAAGCGGTGTTCTCATATTTCTATGGGAGTACTGATCCTTTTGATCATCGAGATTGTCATGTCAATTCTTTCCAACCGGTGTGCTTCTCTTCAAGTGGATCCGATCATTTCAACATTTGTGAGATCAATTCTAAGTTTTCTCAACGGTATCCATTTCATTCGTCCCCAAGTTGCCTTTGTTTTCCCGCCCTCCCACCCTTAACTTCAAGGACTCAGATTTCTTAATGATGTATCCTTTTATTTGTGAGAAGTTTCTTCATTCGTTTCTGTCCATGTTCATATCTGGTGATTTCCCATGAAGATGCTCAACATATTCAAGTTCATCATCCTTCATTGTTGTTTCTTCTCCGGTGGATTAATTTCAAGCTTCGGTGTTGATAATATCTCTTCCTTTTGTTTCACATATCTTCCCATGTGAATTTCTTATCCAAGGCTCTCTTATTTATTCACCTCTCCCAGTTCATATCCGGAGTGTTGAAGATATCTCAGGAGATTCGTGTTTCCATTCTCAATCCTTTCAAGTTATTTTGAGGCTGTTATCTCATTCAAGCCATTTAATTCTACCGGTGCAATCTCTATTTCAAGCAATCTTTCAATGATGTTTTTTAGTGGGCCCTAACCCACAGGTCTTTTTCCAGGATCCTACCTGACTCTTCTAATTTATCCAGAGCGATTCTCAAAATTCTTGCAAAGTGTGCCGTAAGAATGGATTCCATCAATCATATGCCTTCTCCAAGATGGTTTTCAAATTCTTTTGATCGTTGGTTCAACCTTTCTATTCTTCATCTGGAGTGTCTCAACAATTTTGGTGGTTCTCGTCATCATTCTCACCATGTGAAGACCGAAGAAGTGTTTCCTCTAAATCTTGTCCCTTCTCTCGCAGATTCATGGTTCTAGCTTTATACCATCCTCTCATAATTGTTTTGGATTGTGAGAATTCTTTTCACCCATCCGACGCATTTCAGGAGTTTCTTTCCTTTCTCGATCACCCGAAGGCCATCATTTTTGAATATTATTCATTCCAGCTTTCAGCTCTCGTTCTCGAATTCTTCCGGTGCATCGTTCAATATTCTCTAATTAGCTCGTGATCTCTTTGTTCACTTGTATCTAAATTCTCTCAAGTATCTTTGTTCAATTTACAATTCTTCCTAGTGATTCGTGCTTTTTCCTTCGTGCGTTTTAAGATCTTACGAAGGTTTGTTCAATATTCCTCTTCCTATGTTCTCATATTAGTTTATTCGTTGTTTCAACCCTACCGGTGGTTTGTTGAAGACCCTCGCAAGCTTACGCTATATCTCTCTCAATCCTTTCTACGAGAATAAGTAGTATGCAAAATCCGTTGGTTGTCATCAATCTAAATTGGTGAAGGATACGCATAATGTAATTCTTATGATTGTTTCATCCAAGTGGTCTTGTTTATTCTTTCCAGAGTTATTCATCATGTCACATTTCTCGGTTTGAGATGCTTAATCTTTTCTTTTCCGGAGTTCCAAGTTTTCCGCATTATCGTTGCGAAGCTCCATCTAAATCATTGCAAGGCTTCACCTTGTGTTTTCAACTTCTCCTTCTTTTTATCATCCTTTTACTACCGGAGTTCTTCATTGAGGCTCTACATGGTGGTTCATCAAGGATTCTCTTCATTCTTCAATTGTTCTTCAAGATTTCTCTTGAAGTTATGACCCACCAAGCTATACTCTAAAATAAACATGGTGCCCAACACATGTTTTGTTTTGAGGAGTTCAAGCATTCTTCATCTTGCATCTTGCATCCGAAGTGCAATTCTTCCTACCTTATCTTTTGAGGCGGTGTTATGCCATTCTTGATAATTTTCCTTCATGTTTCATGATTCACAATTTTTCAAGACTGACATATTTAAATCCATCATTTTCTATTCGTTCAAGAGATCTTTTCAACCAATCAATCTTTTGTTGGAGTTATATTGGGTTATATCTCACCTACAGCCTTCCCCAAGGAATGCAGCTATTTGTGGTGCTTATCAATGATCCAATTTTCTCCTTCTCATCTTAGTGAAGAAGTTTTTCATCTCTTTGGTGCTCTCAAACAAATCAATGGTTTCCATTAGTGGTCGGTTATCACCTCATAGTCTTGAGATGTTTTCCATAAGCCCACTACAAGCTTAGTCTTTTCGTTGTTGGTTTTGCAACAACTCCGTTATAACCTTCTTGGAAGGGTGCTTTCCAAGCCCATTTGTGGCAGAAGTTGGCATTTTCTCCTACATTCTGTTATTCCAATGATCTATCTTCTATTCTTTCTTCCGGAGGCATTGTGATGTTGCTCTCTTCGTCCCATCATCTCGAATTGTGAGGATCATGTTCTTTCGGTGCTTATCCATTTAACCGGAGTGTTGTGCTCTCTTCAAGTTCTTTCATCTTATCAAGTTTTGCCTCTCTTTTCAACCCGAGTGCTGTCTAAAATCCTTCTTACCCATTATGCCATTCTTTCAATAGTTCCGGAGGTAGTGTGTTGTTGATTTCATCAAGTATCATCCCATCTTCTCAAGTTCATGTTCTATTCCTTCCATGGTCAACCGGAGTGGTTTCGAATTCTTTCTTGTCCATTGTACTCGTCATTCATAGCTGTTTAACCTCCAAGGTTCACATGGTGTTCCTTGTTTCTATTTTCTACCGCAGTGCTCTCAATTGTGTTCAACTCCATTGTGTTCTTTCTTTCAACTTTTCAACCTCTCAAAGTTCTTTGGTTTCACTCATTTGTCGAAGAAGCAACTTAGTTTTACCTCTTCTCTTCCTCTTCCATTTCTCTCCGGTGCCATCCTAGATCTCGGGACGAGATCCTCTTGTAGTGGTGGAGTGTTGTAACACCCCGGATGTAACTTCCCATATTTGTAACTCCAACTCTTGCCATTTCCGGCTATGTAATATGTTATTTCCTCTGTGGTTGAGTTTTTGTCTTTCGTTTTGCATTTTGTTCATGTCATGCACTTCATCTCATAGCATCATGCACATTGCATGGGCATTGTTTTCTTAAAACTTGCATTCGCTCGTAGTTGCTGCTGCTTGCTTCTCTCCGTTGTGTTTGTTGACCGCTTCGAGACCAACCGTGTTTTCGATTCCTTTTGTCAAACCACCTAACCTCTCTCAGACCGCCCTTGCGTGCGCGTCCGCAACCTTTCCCGAACCCAACCCGAGCAGTCGTCACCGTTGGATCCGGATCATCCCCAAACATCCCGAAAATATCTTCGGTTCTTTGTTGGACTCCCCTAACCTATTTATTCTCGACCACCCGACTTCGATCGGATGGACCGGATTAACCCTGCCCTAATTCCCTTGCTATATAAACAGTCAAAACCCTAGTCCGAGCCATTCCATCCGCCGCCTCCTTCCTCGTTTTCCTCTCCTGTCCAATCCACCACCGACCAACCCCCTTCTTCCTTGGGATCCCTCCCGATCCATTCACCTAACCAGATCGCACCAACCGCCTCCCTCATATTCAGCATCGAACCAACCCCAGGCCCCCTCGATCCACTCCTCGCCCGAGCCTCGAGCTCCTCCTCGTCCCCGTGTTCGCCCTGGAGCCCAGCAGGACGTCCGCCGCCGACCTCCTCCGTTCCGTCCCGAACCTGCAGCTAGCAAGATGAGCGCCCACCCCTTCCTCCGTTCTTCTCCTTCCTTCGGATTCTCTCTATCTCAATCCTCTCTCTGTTCTGTTGCCATGGATAGGAGCTCATCGCCGTGCTGATCTGTCTCCACCGGCGTTCGAAGTTCCCTTGGAGCCCGGATCTAGTGCCCCGCACGCCAGATCCGTCCGCTCTCCCATGCCCGTTCGTCGCCCCACCGCCAGCTCCGGCCTATCCCCGTCGGGTCTGTGTCGTCGCCTTGAGCCATGCCGCCGCCAAGTCCCCGCCTTGCGTTGTTGTGCCCCGCTGTCTTCGACCCACCGCTGCATCGCCTCTGCATCGAGCGCCGCTCGACCCCGCGTTGACCAGCCGCCCCGTAAGTACATGGAGCCATCTTGCCTGCTGCTAATTCCTGCAATGCCGCCGCGGCTATGCTTCCTGTCGAGCAGGGGAAGCCCGCTCGTCCAGCCGCGCGTTGACCTCCATCGCCAAGGCCCAGCGCCCCTTCCGTCGCCCTCTCCACAAGCGGGCCGAAGCCCATGAGTGAGGCCACACCCCAGCGCCCCCTCCTCTGTTCTTCCTCCGATCGAGCCAGACAGATTCGGCCCGCATCGTTTTTTTCCAGTCCTGAACGTTTTGGCATTTTATCCAGAGACTGTCAGTTTTACAGGAAAACCCTCCATGTTCATGCATATAATAACTCATGACCTGTGCATCGGATTAAAATGTTTTAAATATGTAAAATGCTTAGATTTTCATCTAGTTTCATGATATGCAACTTTCATCAATGTTTAAAATGTTTAAACTTGTTGTTTGTTTAAATTTGCATAAATGCCATGTTAAAATGATTTATTTCATAACTAAATAACCGTAGCTCGGTTTTAAACAAACTTTATATGTAAATGGGGTGGAAAAATGCATAGATTAACTTGGTGCCCTTTGTTTTACTGCTTAACAACATTAAAATTGTGTTTAGGGCAGAACAGTAGCAAATTCATAATTTGCATATGGGGACTTTCAGGAATTGTTGTTTGTTGTTTCCGGCCTCATTTAAATTGCCTAGATAGGTAGTTTTATTATGCTTCACCCCTTGCCATGTTTAACAACATTTAATATTGTTGAGTACCTAAACGGGAGTGAACAAAATAATCAAATTTGGTGTTTCGTCAATATTCAACTCGTTGCATATTGAGCTCCACTTAATTTGTAGTGTTGTTTGTTGCACTTTGCCATGCCATGCTCTTTAAATCGGACATGCATCATACTTCATTGTGCATCATGCCATGTTTATGCTTGTGTGTTTACCATGTTGTTTGTTTCTTTCCGGTGTTGCTTCTTAGTTCCGATAATGTTGCGATTGTGAGGATTCGTTCGACTACTCTCATTCGTCTTCTTCATGGACTCGTTCTTCTTCCTAGCGGTATTTCAGGCAAGATGACCGTCACCCTGGATCTCACTACTATCATTGCTATGCTAGTTGCTTTGTTCTATCACTATGCTATGCTACCTATCACTTGTTTATCAAGCCTCCCAAACTGCCATGTCAGCCTCTAACCTTTTCACCCTTCCTAGCAAACTGTTGCTTGGCTATGTTACCGCTTTTGCTCGGCCCCTCTTATAGCGTTGTTAGTTGCAGGTGAAGTTGAAGATTGCTCCATGATGGAGTTGATTATGTTGGGATATCACAATATCTCTTATTTAATTAGTGCACCTATATACTTGGTAAAGCATGGAAGGCTCGGCCTTATGCCTGGTGTTTTGTTCCACTCTTGCCGCCCTAGTCTCTGTCATACCAGTGTTATGTTCCTTGATTTTGCGTTCCTTACGCGGTTGGGTGATTTATGGGACCCCCTTGACAGTTCGCTTTGAATAAGACTCCTCCAGCAAGGCCGAACCTTGGTTTTACCATTTGCCTACCTAAGCCTTTTTCCCTTGGGTTTCCGGAGCCCGAGGGTCATCTTTATTTAACCCCCCGGGGCTAGTGCTCCTTCGAGTGTTGGTACGAACCGAGTAGACTGCGGGGCCACCTCGGGGAAACTTGAGGGCTGGTTTTACTCATAGGATGTCTCATCCGGTGTGCCCTGAGAACGAGATATGTGCAGCTCCTATCGGGATTTGTCGGCACATCGGGCGGCTTTGCTGGTCTTGTTTTACCATTGTCGAAATGTCTTGTAAACCGGGATTCCGAGACTGATCGGGTCTTCCTGGGCGAAGGAATATCCTTCGTTGACCGTGAGAGCTTGTGATGGGCTAAGTTGGGACACCCCTGCATGGTATAAACTTTCGAGAGCCGTGCCCGCGGTTATGTGGCAGATGGGAATTTGTTAATGTCCGGTTGTAGAGAATTTGACACTTGACTTAATTAAAACGCATCAACCGCGTGTGTAGCCGTGATGGTCTCTTTTCGGTGGAGTCCGGGAAGTGAACACGGTTTTGGGTTATGTTTGACATCAGTAGGAGTTCAGGATCACTTCTTGATCATTACTAGTTTCACGACCGTGCCGTTGCTTCTCTTCTCGCTCTTATTTGCGTATGTTAGCCACCATATCATGCTTAGTCGCGGCTGCAACCTCACCACTTTACCCCTTCCTTTCCCATTAAGCTTTGCTAGTCTTGATACCCATGGTAATGGGACTGCTGAGTCCTCGTGGCTCATAGATTACTACAACAACAGTTGCAGGTACAGGATTATGCGATGATCATGACGCGAGAGCGATGTTTACTTGTTTTGGAGTTCGTCTTCTGCTTCTTCTTCGATCAGAGGATAGGTTCCAGGTCGGCAGCCTGGGCTAGCAGGGTGGATGTCGTTTGAGTTTCTGTTTGTGTTTCATCCGTAGTCGGATGTTGCTCTTATGTATGATGATGTTGTATTCGTGTGGCATTGTATGTCTCTTGTATGCATCCCCATCTATTATGTAATGTTGATGTAATGATATCCACCTTGCAAAAGCGTGTCAATATGCAGTTCTATCCTTGGTGGGACCTTCGAGTCTCTTTAGGATAGTATCGCATATTGGGCGTGACAGCTTTCCACCTCCTGTGTGCCACTGTGGCAACCCCTTTGCCTATAAAAGGAAGCCCAAGGCATACAGAGAGAGGATTCGTACTTTTGGACAAAGCACGCATCGTAGCTAGTTCAAAATCTCAAAAACACATATATCTAGGCAAGCAGGACTAGGGTATTACACATCTTTGCGTCCCAAACCTAGGTAAAATCCCCTGTGTGCTAACAGCTCGACCTGCTCTTCGTGTAGTTAATCCCCCACCGAACGTAGAAGGGATCCTTGTGACCCCATAGGTGTTTGTTTTCCCCGACATCTTTGGCGCGCCAGGTAGGGGGCATTACTTGTGAGAGTATGGTCTTTTAGTTAGTAAAGTAGTTTCTTCGTCGCCATGGCTCCGAAGAAGAAGACGATCGCAGCAATCGGCCCGTCCGAGGCTGCTCTGCCCGCGCTTGTATGGACGGGCGACGTAGCGGATGCCAGTGGTGGAGGAGACCAAGATCGTCCACATCATCCAAATACGAGAAGCCAGGGGAGTGGCGTCCTCCGCAGTGGCGACGGCGGTCGGAGCGCCGCTGCGCCCAAGGATGGAGCTACGCTACCTGCGGGTGGCGCGGGGACCTCCAAGGGCAGGAAGACGACCCCGCCAGTGCACGCGCCGCGGTCCTCTCAGCTCGTGCGCGACGAACAGCACCGTGATGTTGAAGACCCCGAGCATCGCCGCAGCAAAAGCCCTCAGCGTCACTCTCAAGACACGCAGGGCCGACATGCACGCCACGGTGCTGGCGAAAAAGGCGCACAGCCGCGAAATCATGATGGGACTCCTTCTAACATAGTTAGAAGTCTGAGTTCTTCCCATTCCTCACGCTTGTCGTTGCCACCCACGTGAGCAAAAGCATTGACGCAAGCGCAGCTACTCCTCGACTTTCCTCCTACTCTGGAGAAGCAAGAAGAGTGGAGGGTATCCATCCAAAGCCTCATCAGCCATGCCAACAGGGATGGCCACCGGGAAGCAAGTCCCTCGCGGCGTCGGGCCACCGAGCCGGCGCGCGTCGACAGTGGAAGGGTTGGAGGCGCCGCAACCACGATGCTCTCCCCTTCACCGTGGCTAGCGCATCGGGTTGACGCCCGTGATAACGTGTCCACAACATCGTTGGACCCACAGACGCGTCGTGACCAACGTCAAGTTCTCCGAGAGCGGCTCAAAGAAGATGCCCGGACCACCATCGAACGGTGCCGGGATGCATGCCATTAGTATGTTAGGCGTGTTGGGCCTACTGTGTACAAGACAACACCGGGGGATGCTGGTGACTTGCCTCACGCAATAACTTGTCCAACGTTCACCCATGAGCTGTGGCAGTTCCAATGGCCCAACACTCGCGTGTTCAAACCAGAGGTCCCGGAGAAGTACGACGACAAGACTAATCCATCCGAGTTACTGAGCGTTTACACCATTGCAATGCAAGCTGCCGGAGCACGAGACAACAAGGTACTCGCCAACCATTTCCCGTTGGCACTCAAGCCCAACATTAGGTCATGGTTGATGCATTTGCCGATAGACTCCATAGCCACTTGGTCCGATCTGTGCCACGAGTTTTTTTGGGGATATAACTATTAGGTATGACCCGCCCAGGAGGGGCCGGGTTATACCTATGAGTACTCTTGAAGCCCAAGACCAAGGTTGAAGATGGCAGTTCAGTAAGGGCCCAAAGCCCGGAGGCGACTTAAGGCCCATAGTGATAAACCGCCATGTATGCATGACTTGTATTGTAAGACAAGAAATATTAAGAGACCGAGCCGGACATTGTTTATGAGCCGACCAGATCAGAGAGTCAGCCGGCGCGGCCTCTCAGATATAAAGGGACGACCCGCCAAGCGTTCAGGCAAGTAACATCAACTCGAGAGCTAGGTCAGCGATTCGCTCCCTGGTTATTGAGACATAAGCAATCCCACTCAAAACTAGATCGTAGGCTTTTACCTTCACCGTAAGGCGCCGAACCAGTATAAACCTCGTGTCCTTTGTCCCGATTAACCCCTTCAAGCTTCCTAGTTGCGATGGCTCCACGACTAAGTCCTTTCACTAGGACATCTGTCGTGACAATTCCACGACAGTTGGCGCCCATCGTGGGGCCAGCGCACGGTGGATTCGAGTTCTTGAAGGGCAGATTCGAAGGGCTCAAGGGATACGCTGTGGGCCGGATGACCAAGAGTCACCGCAGCAAGCTCTACATTGACGATGCAGGCTGGGGCCCCGAGGGCGGCTCAATTGAGTACGGGTACCGGGTCCCCTTCGGCGGAATTCACGTCTTCATCGCCAAGATCGGTGAGCTGGGACCGAGCCGACATCCGTGATCGACTCGCCGAAACAGCTCAAGACGCTGAACTCGCCGGGCACCGCCATGGTGAAGCATGCCTTCGTAGGATGCATCCATGAAGGGCTCTCTGAAGGATCTACATCTGGCGGCGAGACGGCCATCTACTCTAATGGCGGGTCATCCATAGGTGAGACAGATTCGTTGTATCAAGTGCAAGATGGCGGGCTCGGGGGCTGTTCCAATGGCAGCAGTATTCCGGATTGCTTCGAGCCGCCGAGTAGAGTTGGCATCTTCATGGCCGGCACACAACCTATCCAAGACTCCACAATTGCGGCAGCCATGATCTCCGGGTCAGCAGCAGCCGGGGCAGGAGGCCCTGTGCGCTCGCCGGCTCAGGTGTTGGTGGATCTCACAGATAAGCTGACCACTCTATTAACCGCCATGGTCAACCCGGCGGATCAAGCTCGTCATGATGCGGAGGTGGCATAGTTAAAATTGGATATGGTGCAGGCTAAAGAAGACCTAGCAGCGGAAGATGTCAGGATAACCGTAGAGCAGGCGGCTTTGGATATTCAGGCTCAACAAATTCAGGCACAGACTTTCCGGCTCACGCAAGACCAGAACGCGTCTAATGAGGTCATGAGGAGAAGGCATCAGAAGACTCAGTCTCAACTCCCCCCGGTTTATGATCCTCGAAACCTCTTTCACACACCAAGTGCAGGGCCGAGTAACCCGCTGAGGGAGTCCTGGACTAGGGGGTGTCCAGATAGTCGGACTATCATCATCGGCCGGACTCCAAGACTATGAAGATACAGGATTGAAGACTTCATCCCGTGTCCGGATGGGACTTTCCTTGGCGTGGAAGGGAAGCTTGGCAATACAGATATGTAGATCTCCTACCATTGTAACCGACTCTGTGTAACCCTAGCCCTCTCCGGTGTCTATATAAACCGGAAGGTTTTAGTCCATAGGACGAACAACAATCACAACAACAATCATACCATAGGCTAGCTTCTAGGTTTAGCCTCCTTGATCTCGTGGTAGATCCACTCTGTAGTACCCATATCTTCAATATCAATCAAGCAGAGTAGGGTTTTACCTCCATCGAGAGGGCCCAACTCGGTAAAAACATCGTGTCCCTTGTCTCCTGTTACCATCCGCCTAGACGCAGAGTTCGGGACCCCCTACCCGAGATCCGCTGGTTTTGACACCGACATTGGTGCTTTCATTGAGAGTTCCTCTGTGTCGTCACCGATAGGCTTGATGGCTCCTTCGATCATCAACAACGACGCAGTCCAGGGTGAGACTTTTCTCCCCGGACAGATCTTCATACTCGGCGGCTTTGCACTGCGGGCCAATTCGCTTGGCCATCTGGAGCAGATTGAAAGCTACGCCCCTGGCCATCAGGTCAGATTTGGAAGCCTGAACTTCATGGCCGACATTCACGGAGACTTGATCTTCGACGGATTTGAGCCACAGCCGAGCGCGCCACACTGTCACGACGGGCATGACTTAGCTCTGCTGCCGGACACTGCCCTGGAGGCCGCACATGAGTCCGCTCCGACCCTTAATTCGGAGCCGACTGCCCAGATCGAGGACGGGTGGCTAGAAACCGCCTCGGGGGCTGCTACCCCAACGGTGGTGGAGCCGACTACCGACCTTGTCCTTGGTGACGCTCGTGACTCCGAGGGGCCGGACTCCTCGCCGGACTCCGAACCTCCCGCGCCCCTCCAATCGAATCCGATTGGGCGCCGATCATGGAGTTCACCGCCGCGGACATCTTTCAACACTCAACTTTTGGCGACGTCCTGAATTCGCTAAAGTATCTCTCGTTATCAGGAGAACCCTGGCCGAACTGCGGTCAGGATGGTTGGGATGCGGACGACGAAGAAATTCAAAACCCACCCACCACCCACTTTATAGCCACTGTTGACGATTTAACCGACATGCTAGACTTCGACTCCAAAGACATCGACGGAATGGACGATGCCGGAGACGACCAAGAACCAACGCCTACTGGGAACTGGAAAGCCACCTCAACTCATGACATATACATGGTGGATATACCAAAAGGAAGCGATAACGAGGAACAACGGGACGCGACGAAGGATAATTCCCCCGAAAAACAACCAAAACGGCGACACAAGCGCCGCCCGAAGTCCCGCCTCGATAACAACAGCACCCATAATGACCCAGCCGTAGAGCAGGGCGAACCAGTGGACGATGAACATGCAATTAAGCAACCATCCGAACAGGACGAATTGGACAAGCAACCCATCCCCGGCGAAAACAAAAGTCCAGACGATCTCACGCTGGACACATCACCGGAGCATAAGAACCTTCACAAAAGGCTCGTCGCCACTGCAAGAAGTCTAAAGAAGTAGAAGCGGAAGCTCAAAACAGTGGAGGACATACTCAGAATGAGATGGAGCAAAGTACTCAAGACCGCAGACAACTACGGCAATGGGCACCAAGAAAAGAGCTACCCGAAGCGCAAGCTGTTGCCCGAATTCGACAAGGAGGCCGTAGAGCCACCACAATCAAAAAGCAAAGATGCCGCCTGGCCAGATAGACGACCAGATGACAGGCTAAGAGCGGCAAGCGGCGCCACACACAAGCCGGCACATGATACACATAAAGATCCTCATAGAAAGGATGGCCCGATCAGATCCATTTATGGGCCAAAAAAGAGGGCTCCAGGAAGCAACACAACACGAAGAGTGTTCGAAGATAACGGCACACCTAAATACAGGGGCGCCGCACACCCACTATGTTTCACGGATGAGGTACTGGATCATGAATTTCCAGCAGGTTTTAAGCCCGTAGACATAGAGGCATACGACGGAACAACAGACCCCGGAGTCTGGATTGAGGATTACATCCTACACATACATATGGCTAGAGGAGACAATCTCCATGCCATAAAATACCTACCCCCCAAGCTCAAAGGGCCAGCTCAGCATTGGCTCAAAAGCCTCCCAGAAAATACCATTGGAAGTTGGGAAGAGCTCGAGGATGCATTTAGAGCAAATTTTCTGGGGACCTACGTCCGCCCTCCGGATGCAGACGATTTAAGTCACATAACTCAACAGCCCGGAGAGTCAGCACGCAAATTCGAACAGTTCTCACCAAAAGAATCAAATAGTCGACTGTCCGGACGCCGAAGCCTTAGCAGCTTTTAAACATAACGTCCGAAACGAATGGCTCACCAGACACCTCGGTCAGGAAAAACAAGGAACAATGGCCACGCTAACAAGCCTCATGACCCGCTTTTGCGCGGGAGAAGATAGCTAGCTCGCGAGATGCAGCACCAATGACCCAAGTACATCCGAGGTCAGAGATGGAAATGGGAAATCACGACGCAGAAAAGACCAGCGCCGGAATAAAGTAAATGGCCCAAAGAACACGGCGGTCAACGCCGGATTCAAAAGCTCTTGGCCGAACAACAAAACACTGCCTCTTAAGGACAACAGTGACGAGCTATCCAACCTAAACAAAATTTTGGATAGGATATGTCAAATTCACAGTACCACCGGGAAGCCCACAAACCACACCCACCGAGATTGTTGGGTCTTCAAGCAGTCCGGCCGACTCAACGCCGAACACAAGGGGCTTGACACGCCAAGCGAGGACGATGACGAACCCCACAAGTAGAGCGCCGGAAAACAAAAGAACTTCCCACAAGAAGTAAAAACAGTGAATTCACTTCAAGTGATAACAAGGAAAAATACGGAGCCATCTATCAAAGAACATGCCGCATGGTCCACCCCAGCGGAATCCCGAGATTGGATGTCAAAACCAATTACTTTTGACCATCTGGATTACTCCAGAAGTATTCGAAACGCCGGATGGACTGCTTTGATATTGGATCCTATAATCGACGGACTACAGTTTACACAAGTCCTAATGGATGGCGGCAGCGACTTAAACCTGCTATATCCGGACACAATCCGCAGGATGGGGATAGACCCTACCAAAATTCGCCATAGCAGCACTTCCTTCAAAGGAGTGACGCCAGGCCCTTACTCCAATTGCACGGGCTCCTTACTACTAGAAGTTGTGTTCGGTTCATCCCACAAATTCCGTCGCGAAAAGCTAATCTTCCACATCGCCCCATTTAAAAGTAGCCATCAAGCACTATTGGGACGTGAAGCTTTCGCCCGCTTTATCGCAATACCGCATTACGCGTCTCTTACACTTAAAATGCCCGGTCCACGCGGCATTATCTCTTTCAAAGGTCGCTTAAGACCCCGGACACGGCTAGGCGAGTCCGGCATAAATAAACTAGGGGCTTCCTAGCCGCATACCTCTTTACAAGGGGCTGTGAGCATGAACAATGAGAGCCAATAAAAGCTCAACTTCATTCATTTTTTTTCTTCATGCTCTGTTTTAAATACATTGCTTGCACGATATCTTTCCAAACTAAGTTCTTCTCTTTTACAGATGAACAATGTGCTACACCCGTCCAGGATACAGCACAATAGAGGCACAGGCACAGACGTGCAGCAGGGACCCGTTGCAAGGATTCTTTTCAGATTAAGACCCTGCGTAAACCTTTCTTACTGTCTCTTGTTGACACACATCCCCGGTTTCCTACCATAACCGGCGAGGAGGCTGGCGCTTTGGCATCGGGCCGCATGTAAATTTTCGCCTGCACTGGACACGAGGGGCTTAGGGCATTGTTCTACCCATATCATAAAGACCGAATACCTTAGGGAGTGTTCGGCGCCTCGAAGTTAGGCCTTATATGCATCAGCTCGAATCATGTCTTTGGTCAAATGTTGGGTTTGCCCGCCCGTGTTTTGCTGCCTTACGCTCAGATCATCGGCTAACGCGGCAGCAGGAGAACTATCGCGACAGTGCCCGGTTCGCCGGGCGAGCACCTCAAGAGAGGAAGCCAAAACTGATCGTCATGATATAGGGAGAGACGGTCAACCACTCGATCGACTTCCGAATGTCTAGAATTTCGCTTTGACGAAGGACTGCTTTCTACCAGCACATACGCTACCGAATTGAAGACGGTGCCCTAGGGGCTATATTGTAGCCCCACCTTCAAACTCCTATGGCTAAGTGAAAGTGATAAAGCATTATAGTCCGTTGCCTAGTTTGCTACGCTACCACCTCCTTCACAGACCAAGACGTTGGATTATGTGAAAATGCGCTTATTTTAAACACCCCGCACCATGTGCGTAAAGGCAAGTCAAGACTGCCATCTTTCGTGTTATATACACGATACATTAACGGTCGCCAGAGATATTTCAATACTTGAACGCACAAGTATAAAAAGCACTTATATTATGAATATCGCTTTGAGAAATCATACATGTCATTTGAACATAACATTTTTGAGCATCATGACTTATTAAACGAAGCGCCTACAGACTTCCCCAAAATAGTGCTCGGCGGTAACCGCTCGTCTCAACCCCGGATGCAACAACAGTGGCATCCATCTCCGCCCAGTATGTCTTAACACGGGCGAGAGCCATCCGTGCACCCTCTATGCATGCCGACCACTTTATCACCTTGATATGCGGCACCGCCCCAAGGAATTGCTGCAATAAGCCAAAATAACTCTTCGGCTTGGGCCTATCGGGCCATAGATGAGCCACTACATCCGTCATGGCAAATCCGGACAATCTATTCAGCTCAGCCCACTCAGCCAACCGATCAGTCAACGGAAGTGAATGCTCCGGACTGTGGAATTGAGACCAAAATAGCTCTTCCATCTCGTGATCCTTTTGGCTTCGGAAGTGCAAAACCGCATCGGCCGCACTCGCCGCCAAATCTAGATAAGGATCCTCCGCACCCCACAGCTGGCCCAGCTGAGCATACTTCGATTCAGGAATTTCTGCACAGCGTAAAGGGCTTTCCACCGCAATGTCTCCGCCCGACGCAGCTCCTTTATAGCCCTCATTGCGTAACGGCATCCTTGGCTTTGGCGGTGGCCTTCTTCAGTCCTCTTGTTCGCCGGCGTTCTTTTTTCAAGAACCTCATAGCGGTCGGTAACATCCTTCACTTTTACGGCTATTCCGCCATCTCCTCCTCGCTTGGCAAAGGAGCAGCCTTTTCGCTTTTAGCTCTTCGTTGCCTTCGAGGCAGCCGCATCACTCCTTCCGCCTGCTCCTTGGCTCGAGCAAGCTCGCCGAATGTCCTCCACAAAGCGGCACCATCTCGCATCAAGCATACATATTGTAAGGAGGGCGCCGGCTCCGCTATTAGGTGACCACGGAGAAACAACCTACCTTGTGACTCGTCAAGTCGCTTATCGACCAGCGATGTCCGTGATCCGCAACGCCGAAGTTGCCGCTTAGCTCGAAACTCTATCAGTCCGGCTGGCCACCGGACGATCCGCCACCGCATAGGAAAAGCAAGAATTAATAATCGAGATTATGATCCTCAGACGCTTGTCGCTTTCGACAACACACCGAGTCTCGGGGATACTATCTATACAGACGACTCTATGTGCAAACTGTCCAAAGGTATGTCATTTTACGCACTTCAAAACTCCGCCAAGAACTTCGACGGCATCATGCAACCCGCCTCAGCAGACAAAATTTTTTCAATCACCGCACCCATCAATGTACGGTGATCCTTGAGATAGACGCCTCTCGAGCAGATCCTTCACTCCCCGCCAGACACCAAGAGGTGTCAGACACTCCGCCCCGCCGGACTCAGGAGACCTCCGTGATTTACACACTCGTGGTCGCCCACCCCGCCTGACGGTGCGGCAGATGGAGGCGTTTGTTTCCATCATCTCCGGACGAAGGTCCCTCAAGATGAGCTCACCGAGAAGGGCGGAGATCCGAACTACAAGGTAAAAACTTCGGTTATCCTCAGAAGCAAAAATAGGGATGTCCCTTATTACAAAACTCCCCTTTTTCTACTTACGGCTCGCTAGAGGGCTGATTCCTTAAGGGAGATAGTGCGGCCTGGGCTTCCCCTGGCGCAGGACCCTCTGGTGAAGATTTCTTCCCCCGCTTTGAGGCCTTAGCCTCCGGATCTTTGGAAGCGGTCCTCTTCTCCCCCTGGAAGGAGGGATTCTCGATCCCCCCTTTCTCGAAAGCCTCCTTAGTAGAGGCGGTAGTTTCTTTGTTTTCCCCTTCGCCCTCCTCTAGAGGCGCAACCTCCAGCATCTTGATCAAAACAGGATCCGGCACGGTCTCCGGGAGGGGGGCCGGACACCGTATCAGTTTTGCTTGCGCTATCCACTCCTGTTCAAAGGACGATTGGTTAAAAGTCAAATCCAAGATATGCAAACAAACGGTATGTCCGGACACAGGGCTACTTACTTGAGTATCCGGGCGATTGCAGCTTAAGCCGGTGTCCTCGGTCAATTCTGGACACACCTCTTGTGATCCAAGAACAATTTGTACATCTCCACGGGTGTCGCATCCATAAAGTGTTGAGAGCTCGTGGTCCCTCCGGATTGAATTCCCACAGCGGAGGGGGGCGACGCTTGCAAGGCGTAAGACGCCAATCAGCATAACTCAGATTACCACGACCAGATTGATCTCCTCTCATGGAGGTCTCAAATCCAGCCTCGCAATAGGGGTACGCCCTGACAGTCCCCGCCAAGCCCTTTGTCGACCCATGACGCCACCGCTGTGGAGGGCCGAGCGAAGACGGGCGGCGGCTCTCGCCGCTGCTCGAGCGGTGATATAGAACCGCCTCCTGCTACAAACCGAAGCTCCTCGAAAAGAGCCTCGGGCCATGGAGCATCGGCCTCCTGCTATAATCGCCCGCCAAGACTTCTGCTCAAGCCCCTCAATCATCTTCGGATCCACGTTGAAGGTTTCGAGCCACAAACCGAAGTGAGGGGTGGTGCGGAGGAAGGCTTCGCAGACGACAATGAATGACGAGATATGGAGGATGGACTCCGGAGCCAAGTCATGGAAATCCAGCCCATAGTAAAACATGAGCCCTCTCACAAAAGGATCCATCGGGAAGCCTAAACCCCGACGGAGGTGAGACACGAACACGACGCTCTCGCCTGGCTCGGGAGTGGGAATGACTTGCCCTTGGGCAGGCAACCTATGCGAAATCTCGTAGGTTAAGTACGTGGCTTCTCTCAGCTTTAGCACATCCTCTTCCATGATGGAGGAGGGCATCCACCGGCCCTGTAGGTCAGAGCCGGACATTGTCGAAGGTCCGAAATGCTCGAATCTGGAGCCCTGAGTGTTGGAACTTGGGGCGAGGGGTAGATTCGATGGAGGATTGAAGAAAAGAAACGAGCCTTGGTCTCACTATAAAGAGGGAGAATACCAAGAGCCGTCCCCATGACCGTTTGGAACTCGCCTTCGATGGAGGGGGCATGGCAACGGGCGCGGTTGGGTTACCCACGTCCGTATTGATGGGAATCCCAGAATAAGGGGGACACGATCTCTACTTCGACAAGACATGCCAAGCAAACCGCTTCGCTAAATGCACTGAGGTGGTATAATAAAAACGATTCAAGTAACGGCTTGGTAGTGGTGTGACTCATGCCACAAAATACGTCAGCAGATTGAACTTGTGTGAATATTATTCTCTCTACGGTGGTACGTGGAATTTATTTTACAGAGCCGGACACTATCCTGGTGTTCGCAATATTCTATGAATTATTCGGAGGAGGAACCCGCCTTGCAATGCCGAAGACAATATGCGCGCCGGACTCGTCGTCATTGAAGCCTGGTTCAGGGGCTACCGAGGGAGTCCTGGACTAGGGGGTGTCCGGATAGCCGGACTATCATTATCGGCCGGACTCCAAGACTATGAAGATACAAGATTGAAGACTTTGTCCCGTGTCCGGATGGGACTTTCCTTGGCATGGAAGGCAAGCTTGGCAATATGGATATGTAGATCTCCTACCATTGTAACCAACTCTATGTAACCCTAGCCCTCTCCGGTGTCTATATAAACCGGAGGGTTTTAGTCCATAGGACGAACAACTATCACAACAACAATCATACCCTAGGCTAGCTTCTAGGGTTTAGCCTCCTTGATCTCGTGGTAGATCCACTCTTGTACTACCCATATCATCAATATCAATCAAGCAAGAGTAGGGTTTTACCTCCATCGAGAGGGCCCGAACCTGGGTAAAAACATCGTGTCCCTTGTCTCTTGTTACCATCCGCCTAGACGCACAGTTTGGGACCCCCTACCTGAGATCCACCGGTTTTGACACCGACACCCGCCGTGGCTCTCCCCGCGTACAAGTAACCCGCCGTGGCTCTCCCCGCTTATAGGGGCGGACTGTGTTGCAACACCTGGGGAGGGCGCGCCAGTTCAACCGCCGGTGATGAGACCTCCCTACGTAAACACGACTCCACCTCAGTATGTACCAACACCTCCGAGTCACTATTCTAACCCGTTGGAGAACATGATAGCGGCAGCGGCATGGTTGGCGGCTCTCCCAATCGATGGTGACTCTCTGGCAACGGTTGAAACCTACCGGGTTAGAGAACTTCTTCAGACAGCCTTAGCACAGCAGGAGGCGTACTCATACAGCCGGGACAGGATCCATTCGACCCCTCGTCCAAGCCGAAGCCCAAGTTATAGCAGGCACATGGATTCAGCAGCCATTTCAAGCAACGTCCGGCGTTGTAACCAGCCAGGTGGGCATTACCCGGCGCGCCATGAGGCCTTTAACTTGGTAGATCAAGACAGAATATGTCAAGAGGCTAAGCGAGTGGCTGAGCAGGCGGCTCAGTGGGCGGCTCAGCAGGCGGCTCAGTTGACGGCTTACCAGCCGGATCCGGCTTATCCGACGACTTCTATCGAGGCAGGTGTGGCCACTAGGACCGGAGGAGTCCCCTGTCTAGTGTCGGCTCTACATAACGAGTGTTTGCCCAAAGATTTTAAGGGACCTAGGAAGGTGCCGAATTACATGGCCGGCTTACAGCCCGGGGCATGGATCGAAAGTTACGAGATGGCTATGGAGTTATTGGAGGTCAGTGATGCTGCAATGGCCAAGTACTTTACCATGATGTTGGATGGGACCGCCCACACTTGGTTGAAAGGCCTACCACCTAATTCAATAAGTTCATGGGCGGAGCTAAAATCCAGGTTCATCCAGAATTTGAAAGATACATGCAAGCAGCCCATGTCAATTGTGGATTTGACGAATTGCAAGCAAGAGGAGGGAGAGTCCACAACCCATTGGGTGCGCCGGGTTAAAGCCATAATACATTCATCTGATAAGATGGATGCCGTCTCTGCAGTCTTAATGTTGGAGAAAAATTGTCATTTTTTGCCTCTGAAACAAAAGCCGGGGCGGCTCAAGCGCGATAGTAATGATATGGGCACGCTGATGGCAGCTCTGGTCAAGTACGCCGACTCTGATAGTACCAAGGATCCTGAGTCTGATGATGACAAGGCAGGGAAGGGAAAGAACAATGGCAATGGCAAGGGCCCTCAGCACAACCCGACAAATAAAGGAGGTAATAAACGTAAGGCTGGCGGTAGTTTGGATTTTGTGGCTAACACTAGTGCGCAAGGTAACAACCAACGGCGCAAAGGGAGGCCACCTCCCCGGTCTGGAGGGTCAGGCCCCACACTTGAGCAATTGTTGAACAAGCCCTGTCTGAGACACGACACTCAGCAGAAGCCGGCTACCCATTAATGGAAAGAATGTACGATCATGAAGGCCTTCAAAAATTCCAACATGTTTGATGGTAACAATGGGTAGGGCGGCGACTTTCATTGCCCGGGCGGCGGGTCAAATCCCAATTTTCAAAATTCTCTATGCAACCAAGGTGGGTATAACCAACAACTGCCAGTATGGTCAAAGAACAAAGAAGAAGGTGGATACCAGAGCAATCCAAAGCAGCTGAATAGTGGGCAATATCATGTGTTTACCACCAGTTTATGTAAACGAGACTAGAAGCTTGATAAGAGGGCTATGAATGCTGTTGAGCCGGTAGTTCCTCGTTACTTGAGATGGTCTGAGCAGCCTATTCTATGGAGTAGGTAGGATCACCCTCCTCGGGTTGATAATCCGGGTCACTTATCCCTGGTGGTGGCCCCTCAGGTGGGTGGATATAAATTCACAAAGGTACTCATGGATGGAGGCAGCAGCATCAATATCCTCTATTATGAGACCTTCCGTCGCATGGGGCTAACTGATAAGAGCCTTAAGCAGTCCAACACTGTCTTCCATGGAGTCGTACCCAGTAAATTGGCGTATCCAGTCGGTAAGATCGAATTGGAGGTAGCTTTTAGGGATGAATATGACTCCAGAGCCGAGAAATTGACGTTGGAAGTAGTCAAGATCAAGAGGCCATATCATGCTCTGTTCGGA
Source organism: Aegilops speltoides (assembly GCA_021437245.1). Classification (NCBI taxonomy): domain Eukaryota; kingdom Viridiplantae; phylum Streptophyta; class Magnoliopsida; order Poales; family Poaceae; genus Aegilops; species Aegilops speltoides. The sequence continues at coordinate 140,585,265 of CM038141.1, forward strand.
CGGCCGGCTTATGCCAAATTCATGGCACGACCCTGTTATGTGTACTTGCAGCTCAAGATGCCAGGTCATAAGGGAACCATTACGGTGCATGGGAGCCAGAAGGTGGCCTTGGAATGTGAAGAAGGTGACGCGGCTTATGCTGAGTCGGTCTGTGCGACAGAAGAGTTAAAATTCTACAAGGACAATGTTGACCCGGCGGATATGACATATTTAAAGAAGCCAACCACCGAACCTGAGCCGGTCATGAAGTTTAAGTCGGTCGATGATACTAAGCCTGTTGATTTTGTTCCAGGCGACTAATGCAAGCAGTTCAATATCAGTGCTAATTTGGATCCCAAATAGGAAAGCGCGCTCATGGAGTTCATCCGTGAGAACTGGGACATCTTTGCATGGAAACCTTCTGACATGCCATGTGTACCGAGAGAACTCGCTGAGCACACACTTAATATTGATACAAAATTTAAGCCGGTCAAGCATTTTCTTCAGCGGTTTAATGAGGAGAGGTGGAAGGCCATTGGTGAGGAGGTAGCCCGGCTCTTAGCAGCTGGGTTCATCATCGAAGTGTTCCATCCAGAGTGGTTTGCTAACCCGGTGCTTGTGCTTAAGAAAAACGGCACTTGGCGTATGTGTGTGGATTACACGGACTTAAACAAAGCTTGTCCAGCTGATCCCTTTTCTCTCCCTCATATTGATCAAATCATTGATGCTACGACGGGTTGTGAGCGTTTGAGTTTTTTGGATGCTTACTCTGGTTATCATCAGATCAAGATGGCAATTAAGGACCAGGAGAAGACGGCGTTCATTACTCCGTTTGGAGCCTTCTGTTATGTATCAATGCCTTTTGGGCTCAAGAGTCCCCAGGCGACTTACCAGCGGTGTGTGCAGAATTGTCTTCATAATCAAATTGGGCGCAATGTTCATGCTTATGTGGATGACATAGTGGTGAAATCAAGAGAGAAGGAGACCTTGATTGATGATCTTAAGGAAACCTTTGACAATCTTCGAGTTTACAAGATGATGCTTAACCCGGCCAAGTGTGTTTTGGGTGTGCCTGCAGGCAAGCTTTTGGGTTTTCTGGTTTCTAAAAGGGGCATCTAGGCTAACCCGGAGAAGATCAAGGCCATCACCTCTTTGGCCAAACCAACGTGTATCAATGATGTTCAGCGCTTATGGTCAGATCGCTGCTCTAAGCCGTTCATAAGCCGGTTAGGTGAGAAGGCCATACCATCAGATCAAATGATGAAGAAGACAGATAACTTCACTCGAGTGACGCCGCCAATGCTGCTTTTGAAGATCTCAAGAGACAATGCTAAGCCGCCAGTTCTTGCTGCTCCCATTGATAAGGAGCCCTTATTATTATATGTGGCTGCTAACACGCGTGCTGTCAACATGGCCATCATGGTGGAGCGCAAGGAGGCTGGCAAGGAACACCCGGTCCAGCGACCGGTTTACTACATCAGTGAGGTGCTTATTGAGTCCAACAACGATATCCGCATTGGCAGAAGCTCGTTTATGGGGTGTTCATGGCAAGCCAGAAGCTTAAGCAATACTTCTTGGGCCACCCCATCACTGTGGTTAGTTCTGCTCCTTTAGGGGATATCATTCAAAACAGAGAAGCCACAGGACGAGTCGCCAAATGGGCCATTGAGCTTGGGCCTCATGGCCTAAAGTATGTGCCACACACATCTATTAAATCTCAAGCACTAGTGGATTTCATCAACGATTGGACAGAGCTGTAGATGCCTGAAGAAAAGCCAGACAACACATATTGGACATTTCATTTTGACGGGTCCAGGCAATTGGAGGGCTCGGGGGCTGGAGTTATTTTGGCTTCACCTCGAGGTGACAAATTTTGTTATGTGCTCCGGTTGATGTTTCCCCGTACTAACAATGCAGCTGAGTATGAAGCCTTACTCCATGGTATCCGGATGGCTAAGGAGATGAGCTTAAGCCGGGTAAGGTGCTTCGGCGACTCAGATCTGGTGGCTCAGCAGGTATCAGGCAAGTGGGATTCTAAGGATCCTCTCATGGCGGCTTTGTCGGTGTTCTGGGAATGGGGGTACCCAGACTTGCCTACCTGCGGCCTGCGGCGTGGCTCAAGGAGTGGCCCAGTACGACCCATCTTCATCAACACATGCTCAAGACCTCGAGGGGCCAGATTGCTGGGCGGATTTACGAGGCTTCTCGTGCACGGCCTCGTCAGGCTGGCTCGCGAGGAGGCGGAGAGATCAAGGCGGGGTACCTCACGAGGTGCCGGTGACGCAAGCCATGACGACTGAGGCCAGGCGGGCGTCGGCCTGCACAGAGTCCTTGTTTCCTCTTTGGTGCAAAGGGGGCAAGCACAGGCAAGGATATCAAGCAAAGGCAACCATTTCGGTGCAACAAGACCAAGACCAGCAGGACGGCAGAACGAAGGTCATCGTGGAGCCCAAGCAGGCGTCATCGTTAGGGTCTTTGGCAGGCGAGGACCAACTTTAGTCAGGATAAGTGTACTAGATGTTCCCCTTCAAAATGGCCAATTGTTGGCGCCCTTCCCGCTCAATATTTGGGAAGAGGCCCGGGGCCTTCACCTATAAATAGGACTAGCCACCCTCAGGGTAGAGGCATCGGATCCGCATCTGAGACATAGAGAGAGAGAGAGAGAGAGAGAGAGAGAGTCGACTAAACTCTCCTAGCAGTTCATCGCCCCAGCCAAGAATACACCCTCGCGAGGCTGTTCTTCCATTGTACTGTTCCCCATCAGCCCCTCAGGCAATCCACACACCACAAACTGGAGTAGGGTATTACACCACAATGGTGGCCTGAACCCGTATAAATCTCGTGTCCCTTGTGTTGTTCTTCGTGTAGTTTAGATCCTTGCGAGGCGGCGAGACATGGGTAGGCAGGAGGTGTGATCTCCGCGCGCACCACAAAGTTCGAACCTTGAGGGTCTGCCAGAACCCGAAATCTGACATTTGGCGCGCCAGGTAGGGGTGTGCCTGAATCTGCCTTCCGTCGCCTCATGTTTCGCCGCCCGTCCCATCCATGTCGACACTGACGCGCCGCCGAAGCGCCGGGCCGCTCGCCACTCGCGTTGCTCAGACGGGTTTCATCGCCGGCGCTTCGCCATTCTCGCCGCCGCCGCTAACGCCGCCATCGCCCGGCGGAACGAAAGCAGCGCCGTGCGTTCGCACCCTTCGATGCGCGCGAAGGCCGCGACCGCCACCCTGCCGCCGACCGGCCGCTCGCTCGCCCCACGCCTGCGCGCCTCGCGGACGCAAGACGCCGCGATCGCTTTGGCGCAGGAGCTCCTGCACTACCGCCCTGCCGACGAACTCTATGACGAGTGGCTCGCCTGCATCACCGAAGCTCATCAGCCGCCGGGGCTCTCGCACCATCCTCTCATCGCACCGCGCCTCGCCTCGCAGCAGCGACGAAGCTCCGGGTGCCTCAGCCGCCCCTCAAGAAGCGCTTTGGCCCTAAGGCGCTGTGGGCCTCGGGCGAAACCCACTCCGTCCGGGCGCCAAAGATAACAAGAGAAGAGCTGCCAAGAGATCCTCGTCTCAGGAGGTCGCCTGTGCTCTCCAGACCGCTCGGCATGAACGAAGCCTCTGCCTAGCGATCAAGACCCCGCTGCACATGGCTGCTGCAGCTTTAAAGACCCGCATGATCAAGCTCTCCGTCACCAAAGGGCTCCCGCGGCCACTGCAGGCTGCCGTGCCTTCTTCGTAGAGCTGCGTAGCGTGGCCTGGCCGGGCAAGTTCAAGCCAGACCCGCCCCCGCGCTACAATGGCATGGCTGACCCTGCTGAGTTCCTCCAGCTCTATGATATGGAAATCGAAGCCGCCAATGGGGACGAGAAGGTCATGGTGAACTGGTTCCCCATGGTGCTCAAGGAAGGCGCCCGCACCTGGCTCCTAAACCTGGCTCCTGGCACGGTATCCTCCTGGGACGAGATGCGCACCCGATTCATTGCCAACTTCCAAGGCACCTGCGAACTGCCCCGGCCATGAGCGACTTGGCGCCAAGATCAAGCAAAGAGCCGGAGAGACCCCGCAGGTTCATCCAAAGGCTTCAACAGCCGCCTTTAAGATCCCTAAGGTGTATGAGGAGGCTATCATCTCAGCCTTCTTCAAGGCGCGTGACGCCAAGATGAAGGAGGAGCTCATGATCCATGAGGACCTGTGCACCTCCCCGAGCTGCTCAATCTGGGCGACCAAGTGCGCTTAGGGCTGAGGAAGGGCGCTTTTCCTCCTCGAGCTGCCACCGCCGACCTGAAGAGAAGAAGCCCAAGGCCAAGGACTTGAAGTGCAGGGGCTGCGGTGCTTGCGGCAGAGCCGACACCAAGCGAGGCAGGATCAGCCTGAGTCATCCAAGGGCAGATGGTATCACAGGTACCACGACCTCCACACCCACAACACCTACGAATGACAAGAGCTTAGGGCCGTCAGGAGAGATGCAGGCGGCTGCCGACGCCCGAGCAAGCAGCTGGCTGGGGCTATGGCCGAGGAAGTGGAAGAGGTGGAGGACGATGGGAAGACCGTGGCCCTCGCCAAGGGTGGCATGACCGACCTCGCGAGGACCACTGGCAGGACCAACCTCGTGAGGGAGGTTGGAGGGACCCACCTCGCGAGGGGGGTTGGAAGGATCAGCCTTGCGAGGATCTCCCACAAGGCAACGCGGGCCTCCCTCCTCTGCCACCACAGCCGAGGAGGAATGAAGACCATCACCAGGACGAGGGGGCTGGAGGCTTCCAGGATCCGAGCGCAATCACTTGCATCTTGGGCGGCGCACAAGCCCCGGCTTCTCAGTGCATCTTCAAGCAGTTTGCTCATGAAGTGAATGCATTCCTCCCCAAGCTTGAGGCCACACGCCCTCTCAGGTGGTCAGCGTGCGCTATCACGTTCAACTCAGCGGATCAGCTCAAGTGCGCGGCCACAAAAGGGGTCCTCCTGATGCTTTGTTCCCCATCATCAGCAATGTGCAAGTCACCAGGACCCTCATCGATGGCGGAGCAGGGCTCAATGTCCTATCCGTCGAGACGTTCAACAATCTCCAAGTGCCATACAATCAGCTATAGCCAACAAAGCCTTTCTCAGGAGTCACTGATGGTTCCACGGTTCCGATAGGGCAGGCCGCCTTCCTGTTACCTTCGGGAAGCGCAACAACTACCGCATCGAGCTCATTGACTTCGATGTCGCCACGCCCGCCGCCAGATAATGCCATCCTCGGCACCCAGCCCCGGCCAGTTCATGGCCGTGACCCATCACGGCTATAATGTCCTCAAGATGCCAGGAAGTGGTGGAGTCATCACGGTGCCCTGTGAGGAGAGAGACGCCAGTGTGTTCTTCCGAACGTGCTTTCCAAGCCGATCAATTGAAGACCCAGATCACAGAACGGGAGGCTTCCCGAGGCTGCTCCTAAGAAGAAGAAGACATCGCCTCGCCCGACCCCTTGGGAGGCAGGCCCTCCGGGTCCGCTACTGCTCAAGGGGCACCTCCTTCGTCAGATAGGAAGGCGCGCCTGCGCCTCCTCGAGCAAGGGTCGGGGCTCTTCAAGGGCCATCGACTTTGCTAAGATCACAAGGGAGGCGCCGGCACCGCTTGGAAGCGTGCTTCAATGCATGTTTCTCAGAAGGAGCAGGCAAGGAGGGCCGAACCTCGTGAGTTCGCAACGAGATCATTCAGAGCTGCAGGAGTCAAGAGTCATGAGTGGCAGCCGCCGCTCTGCCGTAGCTCCCCACCAGCGAGGATGGTGGGCTGCGCGTCTCAGATCGACATACCAGACTCAACCGAGCCGCCTGTTAGGAGCGCCTGCCCTCACGCTGGATGCTGCAAGGTCCACCCCACAGCTATGTTCGTGATGCCTTACGGCTCGTCCGAATGCGGGCTGCCAGGGCCGGGCCGCCATGAGGGGCATCTTGGAGGCTCAGGCGGTCAGGCATTCCGCAGTCCTAGCAGAGATGGAGATGGTCCGCGAGGAGCTGCCAGCGCCTCCAGAGCCTCCCGAGCCCCCTGGGCATGGGGGCTCGTGAAGATCGTTTCCCGCAGCGCACGCCGTCTGCTATTTCAGCATCCCTCCATCTTCAGCATCATCAGGTGACATCCTTCTAGTTTCATTTTTAGCTGGGAGCACCCTCCCAGGACTGCATCATTCCTGTGTCAGGTGGGTCCTTCTCGCTGCACGATCCCTTTAGTTCATGTTTTCAGCTTACTTTATCTGGGCGCCTCGGCTGCATTATCCCTGCTATCCGGCCGCACCCGTGGCATGTATCCTCTCGCTTATTCGGCCATGTGTTTGACCCATCATGATCGTTGTTTGATGCCTGCCTAGGGCACCCTTCTTTCTTCATGTCGGCCGCTTGCAAGTTAAAGGGGGTACCGAGCATCGCGACCATGGGCTCTTCATCGCTCTCTAACCTCACCTTCCGCCTTGTCCACGGCATTGCGACCTGGCATACCAGCGATGGCTGAGCCTGCTCGAGGGCCGGGACCCGAGGACGTAGAGCGCTAACATCTAACCAGATTTGCAGGAACATGTTACAAGCAAAGGCCCAGAGCCAGGTGCAACCCGCCTTGAGGTAGGGCCCTGTGAGTCCCGCGCTGGCTCACGGGTGCCCAGATACACCTCGTCAGGCCCTACCGTGCCAGCCACGTGTTAGGGCGGGGCTGTACATGCCCCAGGGGTTCCTCCCCGAGGGGAACCCCCTCCCACGCACCAGTGGAAGCACCATGCTCCGTGCTGGCTGACGACACTGCCGAGGAGCGGCTATGCCCGTACACATACGGAAGTGCTATGCTCTGCGCTGGTGATAAACAACTGAGGGTGGCCCCCGGCCGCATCAACCTCAGGGAGCCCAGAGCTCAATATGCGGCCTCATCGTAACGCCTCCCCTCAGGAGTGCCGCGCGAGGGGGCTGGGCGCGGGGGCTACACCTTGGTCACGCCCAGGCGCACGCCACCCAGCCAGGCCCCTCGGGCCTAGTTCGTCACATGCCTCTCCCCGAGCAGAGCCAAGGTACGAAGGCCGTTTGAACGTCAAGGGGGACTCCTGAGCATCGCGACTCAGGAGCCTAACTGGTCACATAGCCCCTCACCCCTTAGTTCCGAAAGGCTAACGGCGGTTGAGGTATGCGCGGGGCCGGGCTCTGCCAACGTAGAACGGTAAATTCACCCATACATCTCACCTCCCTACTTGCTGTTCGTGCGTCAAGGGGGACTCCCGAGCATCGCGACTCAGGAGCCTAACTTGTCACGTAGCCCCTCAATCCTTGGTCCCGTCCTGGTTTCCGGTCGGGGCTAACGATGGCTGAGGTATGCGCGGGGCCAGGCTCTGCCGACGTAGAACACAAGCAAGTAGGAAGGAAAAATGCAAATCTCAAGGAATTCAAAAGCAAATATTACAGTCCATAGAGTACTTCGACAACGCCAAACACAAGTTTAAACGCCTCCACGAGGCAGGATGCATGTTACATGAATTAAAAGCAGGACATGAGCCGTGAAGGGGTCACTTTCTGGCAGTGCCATCGGTGGTGATGGAGCTGCGCTGGGCAACTTCTCCTCGTGGAGCCTCAGGACCGGCAGCGCCTCACTTTGGCATGGTGCTAAAAGCTCGGAACTTCGCCAGCAGAGCCTTCGCTCGACCCCTCACGGCCTCGGCAGCGATAGCGGCAAGCTCGCCGCTCACGGGCTCCAGCAAGCTGTCAAGGTCAACGTCGGGGTCGCGAAGGTAGACGTGGGTGAAGACGCCACGCCAGCAAGAAAGGATCGCTACCAGCCTCAGCCATGGGGCCAAGGCAAAGGGAGACATCTTTCCGCAGCCGGTCCAGCTCAGCAGTAGCACGATCCAGGACAGTAGAAGGAGTCGGAGAGATGGCATTTGGAGGAGTAGGAGGAGAAGACAGCAGCGTAATCACAGCACCATGAGTCAGGACCTTCTGCGCCCCAACGGCTGCGGCAGTGGCGTCAGGCAAGGACACCTCGGGAGTCGCTTGGGACGTGGGGGCTGAGCTCGCTCCAGCTAGCCCTGCCAGGCCTCGCGAGGATGACCGAACAGGAGAGGCCCGTGTCTTGCCGCCCCCTTCTCCCACGGGTGGGGGTGCTGCCCCGGACGAAGCCTCAGGAGCCCCATTCAGCTTATTCGTCGTAGGCACTGGCCTAGCCAGGGAATATGGACGTCAAGCCTCAACGATGAAGCAAGAAGCAAAACGAGAATCGAGCACTTACTCGTCATCGCTCACGGGCTCAAGCAACCTTCGGCCAAACTTGAAGCCCGAGAGCCGGATGCTGGGATCAACCTCAAGAGGCTTGGGAGCAGGAGGCGTGTCTGCAGATCGCCTCGGAGCCGGAGCAGACCCGCGGGGAACCAGCCCCGCCCCAGCTTTTTCGGGATCAGGGCGAGCTCGCCACCTCGCCGCCGCCCTCGCTGCCATCCCGCGATGAGACAAAGGGCGCGGGACCTGCGCCGAGGAAGGGGTGCTCTGGACTCCCTGTCGGTCGCCTCAGAATTGGGCTCCTCTTCCTGCTCCTCTTCTTCCTCATCTCCGCTGGAGTTGCCGGAATACACGTCCACCGTCGCCAGGGCCGTCGGGTCATCAGGAACCTCCGCGGGCACAGGCCCATCCCCGCTGAAAGCGGACATGGAGTTCACCACCGCTCCCAATCATCCCGGCGAACAGGGCACGGAGCATCCTTCAACTCGCCACGCTCCCCCAACCAAGGATTGAGGACCGGGCCAGATCCTCGCCGCCAGACTTCGGTTCGAGCGAGGGCTGCATCGGCCCCCGAAGCTTCCACAGCGAAGCGTAGTGTTCCTGAGCGAGCCACCCGGCAACAGAACTTCCTCGTTTACACCCCGGCCGCTTTCATCGCCGCCATGTTGTCCGCCACAGTCCACATCCATCCTCTCCAAAGACCGCTTCACGCGGATCAACGAGTTCGACGGACCAAGCGCCAACAGACTTGGGCTGCCCTGGGCGTATAAGCCGGGAGTGGATGCGCCCAGCATCCACCATGACCCACTTGCTCCTGAAGCCCTCAATTCTCTTCCCGGGCTTTGAGATGGCATTAGAACTTCCATGCGCGACAAAGCTCGCGCACGCGGTGATGGAGCAGCGGGAGACCCGGAGGTAGAAGTAATGGCGCAGCAAAGCCACCGAAGGCCTCACCCCGACATGAGCTCAGCAGAGTAGGCTAAAATCGCCAGAGAAGAACAGAGTTGGGATGGAGGTACAGAGCTTGCAGTGTTGTAATGGTGGAGAACAGTAAAGGAAGAACTCGGAAAAGGGGCACTGACCGGGCGGCGATGGCGCCATGAAGAGTGGGTAGAAGGTGCGCCCTTGCCCTCGTGAAGGGCGGAGCTAACCTTGAGCGCCTCCTGCTGCTGCTTTGCGCCGCTATCATCCGGGCGGTCTGAAAGCAAGGTTCTTCTCCGAGACATTCGGAGGATCCAGAGCGGGTGAGTACCATGCTCCGGATGGGGTCGGGCGAGGCGCCATGCCTTGCTAGGATGCAGGGTTGGAGTAGATCTGGGGATTTCGGAAGCGAGAAGGACAGAAGCAAGAAAGGGGATCTGGGAAGTGAAGGAGAAGGCAAAGAAGGTAAGCCTAGACAGGTACCACTCCCTTATCAATTTGTTCAGTTGCCGAGGTGCCGTTGGGAGCCAGGATGCTCACGTACGATCAACCGACATGCGGCGCCCAAGGCCGTAGGCTATTGGGGCCCGCGGCGCTTCGCACTTGCCTCTTCGCTCCTCTGCTAAGCCAAGTCCAAGCACGCCTTGGGCCTAGGGGCTACTGTCATGCTTCGGGAATGGGGTACCAGACTTGCTCGCTCATGCCCTGCGGGCGTGGCTCAAGGAGTGGCCCAGTACGGCCCATCTTCATCAACACATGCTCAAGACCCTCACGAGGGGCCAAGCCTTGCGGGGCGGATGACAGGAGGCTTCCGCAGGCACGGCCTCGTTAGGCTGGCTCGCGAGGAGGCGGAGAGATCAAGGTGGGGTACCTCACGAGGTGCCTGTGATGCAAGCCTTGACGACCAAAGCCAGGCGGGCGCCAGCCTACGCAGAGTCCTTGTTTCCTCTTTGGTGCAGAGGGGGCAAGCGCAGGCAAGGGTATCAAGCAAAGGCAACCATTTCGGTGCAACAAGACCAAGACCAGCAGGAAGGCAGAACGAAGGTCATCGTGGAGCCCAAGCCAAGGCCATCGCTGTGGTCTTTGGCAAAGCGAGGACCAACTTTAGTCACGATAAGTGTACTAGATGTTCCCTTCAAATGGCTAATTGTTGGCGCCTTCCCGCCAATATTTGGGAAGAGCCCTGGCCTTCACCTATAAATAGGACTAGCCACCTCAGGTAGAGGCATCGATCCAGATCCGAGACATAGAGAGAGAGAGAGAGAGAGAGGCGACTGAACTCTCCTAGCAGTTCATCGCCCCAGCCAAGAATACACCCTCGCGAGGCTGTTCTTCCATTGTACTGTTCCCCATCAGCCCCTGAGGCAATCCACACACCACAAACTGGAGTAGGGTATTACTCCACAATGGTGGCCTGAACCAGTATAAATCTCGTGTCCCTCATGTTGTTCTTCGTGTAGTTTAGATCCTTGCGAGGCGGCAAGACATGGGTAGGCAGGAGGTGTGATCTTCGCGCGCACCCCAGAGTTCAAACCTTGAGGGTCTGCCGGAACCCGAAATCCGACAGGCTTATCGCCGTGAAGTCGATGCAATTGTGGGACACTTCAAGGGTTATCAGGTGGAGCACATTGACCACAGAAAGAATGAGGTGGCTGATGCTTTAAGCCGGCTGGGATCTCAACGTAAGCCGGTGCCGCCTAATACTTTCTTGGATATTCTGCATAACCCTTCTGTCAAGCTACCCACAGAGGAAAACTTTGTTGTTCCTGACCCAGAAGCGCAATTGGTGGCGGCTCTTCATGTCATTCGAGATTGGACGGTGCCATACCTGGCTTATATGACTCGGGGAGAGTTGCCTGAGGATGAGACCTTGGCCAGGCAGATAACCCGACGCTCTAAGTCTATGACGATTGTCAATGGCGAGTTGCATCATCGCAGTGTTACATGGGCGTTTCAGCGTTGCGTCTCTCCTGAAGAAGGCCAAGAAATTCTTTGTGAGATTCATGAAGCGGATTGTGGTCAGCGCATCGGGTCAAAATCCCTCGTGGCTAAGGCTTTCCGTCATGGATTCTATTGGCTGACGGCCCATGCTGATGCAGACGAGTTAGTCAGTAAATGTGATGGCTGTCAGAAGTTCTCAAGATGAGCTCATGTGCCGGCTCAAGAATTGAGGATGATTCCAATTACATGGCCATTCACAGTCTGGGGCCTTGACATGATTGGGCCTTTTAAAAGGTCCAAAGATAAAAAGACCCACCTCTTGGTGGCGGTTGATAAATTTACAAAGTGGTTTGAGGCAGAGCCAGTCAGTAAGTGTGATGCAGCTACGGCAGTTCAATTCATGAAGAAGGTGATATTTCACTTCGGCTTTCCACACAACATTATAACTGACAATGGCACTAATCTGTCTAAAGGCGCCATGGAAGAATTTTGTCAACAGGAGCATATTTGGCTTGATGTTTCATCAATGGCTCACCCCCAATCCAACGGTCAAGCCGAGAGAGCCAATCAGGAGATACTGAAAGGCATCAAGCCCCGACTTTTGGTCCCTTTGCAGCGGACGCCGGGTTGCTGGGTTGAGGAGTTACCCTCTGTGTTATGGAGCATTAACACTACTCCTAACAGATCTACGGGTTATACACCTTTCTTCATGGTCTATGGAGCTAAGGCAGTTCTCCCTAGCGACATCCGTCATGACTCGCCTCGTGTGGCGGCTTATGTTGAAGCGGACGATGAACAGGCGCGTCAGGATGGTCTTGACCTGTTAGATGAACATCGGGACTTGGCAGCAGCTCGCTCGGCGATTTACCACCAAGACTTGCGCCGATATCACAGCCGCCGGGTTAAGTCCAGAGCCTTTCAGGAAGGTGATTTGGTGCTCCGGCTCATCCAGGATCAAACTGATGCGCACAAGCTATCCCCACATTGGGAAGGGCCCTTTGTGGTCAGCAAGAACTTGAACAACGGGTCATTTTACCTTATTGATGTTCGAGAGCGCAAAGACTCACGTAAGTCAGAGGAAGAGACCCTACTACACTTGAGCCATTTAAAATTATGATCACTAGGGGGATTCCTATTCAAACATAGGTCATATTTGAACCAAAGAGAACTCAGCTGTTGGTACCCTTTTGATTGGCACACTGCCGAGCTCATTAGGGGGCTTCTTGATCGTATTCGAATCATAGCTTAACCCCTTTTGGGAACCGACTTTGATCGTATTCGAATCAGAGTCGTTAAAAAACTCTCAAGGTCATTAGGGGGCTTCCTGTTCAAACATAGGTCGTATTCGAACCAAAGAGAACATAGCTGCCGGTACCCTCTTGATCGGCGCAACGCCAAAGCCATTGGGGACTACATGATCGTATTCGAATCCTAGCTTAAACCCCTTTGGAACGGTTTACTGATCGTATTCGAATCAGCAGCCTTGAAATTTTTTATTCTTTTTTGGTTTAAAGTTTTCTTCGGAAACGCCATTTATTTGACTTGAGACTTTTTCTGAGGCTTACACGTTTAAGTATGGTTGCTTTTGACCCGACTCAATATCGACTGATGAGTCGCTGATACATAAGCATCATTATACCTTTGAAATTTTGGGTATCCAAAGACTGGGTTATCACCCTTACTGACTGGGTCATATAAACCGGCGGTGCAAATCTAAGAAGTCATAAGCATAGGATCATAGTTGTGTTTTTTACAACAAGCTAATCTATGACTCTTTTTTAAATCCTTTTGACCCGCCTGGTGTTAAGCTGTCAAGGGATTTTGCAGTCTGTTTTCACATGCAGGACAGTTTACAAAGTCTGATCAAGCATACGGTAAGTAGATGAAAAGTAACACGGATGGGTACAACATGGCAGTTTAATGGTGTTAAGCATTAAAACGTGCACGATGGCACGACCAAAATAAAGTTATTTCTATCCTATTATAGGACTCCTGAGTGCAAATAATTCACATTGCTTTTAAGTACATCCCAGGTATGAGCCACCACGACAGGTTCACCTTCATGATTGGCCTGAAGTGTCCGGGTTAGCCCTCTCCGTGTTTTCGCCCTGCTCCCTTTCCTGGAAGGTTGATGATGACTAGTCAATGTTGTTCAAGGCTTCAAATTCAGCTTCAACATCAATAAGGCCGACCGGGTCAACTTCAGGAGCAAAGGTGTGCTTATGGAGTGGGGGAATCAGACTGGTCACTTCATAGTGAGGCGTTGGAATTCTCCGGTTCTCTTCATCATAACCCGCCTGGTACTTGGTCAGATCCACTTCATTTGCTATCAGAGTAGCCACGGGGCGTATCTCTTTGACACAGGCGAGAAAGTCTGCGTCTTCAAAAGGGGTGCCATCTTCCTTCAGGCTTGGGTAGCCGGTGGCAATGTCAGCCGTGTCTAATTCTGGTAACCAAGCCTTGGCCCGGCTTAAAGCGTTTACCGCTCTGGCTCTTGCAGCTGACCGCCTCAGTTCATTGAACCGTTGAGGGAGAATGGAAAGCTTCTTCAAGACCTCTACCAGGAGGGTTGGCACTTCATTCGACAGAGCCATCGTGGCTAATGCACGTTGAGACCTGGTGTACAATTGTTCCACCAAAGTGTACACTACCTTCAGTTTGATCAGCATGTCTTAGTTCAAATTTGAGCTTGGGGGGCCTGCATAAATGTGATCAGGTGAGTTAATTCCAGTCTTATGGTCAATTGAAAGGCTTAGATATTTAAACAATTGCAGGGCGGCTTACCAAAGATGGCTGAGACCATTTGAGAGACATGGCGCTTTAAACCGGCTAATTCACCGGTGACTTCTTCCAGAGCCATCTCTGCTTTTTCAGCTCGGCTTATCAGTGCAGTCTTTTCATCACCCCAGGCCTTCTTTTCAGCTTCAAATTCTTTCTTCAGTTTTTCTTGTTTAGAAACGCTGAATTTGAACTTGGTGTCGGCCTTTTCAATTTCCCTCTCTTGGGTCTCAAGGTGGCTCTTCAGATTAGTCACCTCGGATTCGAGTTGGCTCGTGGTGGCCTATACAAGTGCAAAGTCCAAATCAAGCCAATTGTTTATGCAATATTAAAGTTCCAAGCATTTTGCCAGCAACAACACTTGGCACTTGGGGGCTAATGTTACCAACAAGTTTTATTTTCAATGGCGGTTCATAAGATGAAGATTTATAAGAGTAAGTCCCAAGCATTTTGCAAGCAATAATACTTGGCACTTGGGGGCTAATGCATATTGCTGTTCAAGGACCCATAAGAACTTTTTTATAAGGACCGGCTCAACCATATTGGTTAAGCCGCCCCTCGGGGACTACATGGTAAGCCGGAACTTTTATATATTTCTTTCATTTATGTTGTTAAGTTTGTTTCAAATCTACAGCATAAGCATCATAAGCAGTAGACTTGGGGGCTAGCATAGTAAAGATTAATGAACAAAAGAGAATGGGTTATACCTCAAATTTGTGGTGCATCTGCTTCACCATATCAATCTCAAGGTTCTGGCTGCTGTGCACTTGGCTCATATAGCCAGAAAAGATGTCTCCAATACTCATATGAGCATAGTTGGCAACATCCATCTTGACCCGGCGCTGGTCCAGAAGTTCTTCCTTGGCGGGGCACTTGGCCAGCACAGTCGGCCTTCCCGGCTCAACATAGCCGGTTCTGGTGATCTCTACATCAGCATTTGAAGGGTCATCAGTCCAGACCGGGCTAGGAACCTTTGGATTCTTTGACTCATCGGCAGCTTGATCAGTGGGAAGGTCAGTAGCAGGAGTTGGTAAGTCTTGAGTTGGCTCAGATGGCGGCTCATGAGTGGTTGAGTCCGGCACGGCTGTTTCAAGACCGGCTCAGTCGCAACTCTATCTTCAGCTGGTTTATTTTTCCTAACCCGTTTGCTGGGTTTGGCTTGGCAACTGCGTCAAAATAAAGGTTAATACAGATGCAAGGGATTAAAATAAACGCAAGATGAGCGGGTTATCATACCCTGGTGCAGTCTTGAAAGCTGGCAGGTTGGACTGTAGTGACTCGCCGAAGGAAGGGGAAGTATCCTCATAATCCAAGTAAGAAGAATTGAGCGGTTGACGAAAGAGACCCGCCAAGGGGTAAAATCTATTTAAAATAGAAGTGACCTCATTCCGGCGCTTTCTTGGAGTGTTTGGTAAGCCGGAGGAGAGCTCCACATCGTTGCTGGTCCGGGTCTGCCTCCGGCTCTCATGAATTTGCCGCTTTAAAAGAAATTGAGGATCGTGATGAGCTAAAGGATGAGAAAACCTTACTTTCCAGGTCACTCTGCGGATTCTCCATCTGGGCAAAGGCTCGGAGTAGGAGGAAAGGATAGTTACCTCATCAGCCTTATTACGGCTTGCTCCTGTGTCCTCCTGCTGATAAACAGTGTCAATAAGATGGTTAAAAAATGAGCCAAGGGAGTCAAGGGCTACCTCTGACTCAGAAGAGTCCGCTAGCTGAAGCAGGTCAGAAGCGGTGGCTTTCTTGCCCTTCCTTTTGACAGCTTCTTTCCTGGCGGCTTTCTTTTCTTTTCTAGCTTTCTTGGCAGCTTCATGATCATATTTAACTTTCCAAAATTTATCACCCGCCTGCAAAGATTAGCACGTGCATAAGTATGGGTGAGACATTAAGAAATTAAAGTAGTCATTTCACATGGGCGGTTTCCTTTGGAGCCGGGTTAGCTTTGCAGAAGGGGGCTAGGCCCACCTTGCCGATATCCGCCCGACTCTCATTCAGAAGAGACTTGGTCATGTCGTCAATGACATGGTCAGGTAAGTCGTCAGGGCTGTGACGTATAGGATCATTCTTGGCGCCACTGTATTCGCACATCAAGCCGGTGCGGCGGCTCAACGGAATAACCCGACAGGCAAGCCAAACCCGGACCAGGTAAATGCCTGTCAGCCTGTTCCCCAGTAGAGCCTTGATCTTGGCCAAAGTAGGAGCAAGTGATTTACGTTCTGTGGCTGTGATCTTGTCAGGAAGGCGATGGTTGGTCTCAAGACGAAGGGCACGAAAGCCGGGCAGAGGGTTCTCATCAGCCGGAGAGGTATCTTTGCAGTAAAACCATGTCATGTTCCAATCTTTGGGGTGGCTTGGCGGGTTAGCGTAAGGAAAAATCACATCCCTGCGGCGCTGGATCGAGACTCCACCAAGTTCTAAGCTCTGGCCGCTAGCACATTTAGTCTGGCGGTTCAAATAGAACAATTCTCTGGAAAGCAGCAAATTGGGTTCTTCGCCAAGGTATACTTCACTGAACACTTGGAAGTTGCAGGTGTTCGACACGGAATTGGGTCCAATGTCTTGTAGGTGAAGATCAAAGAAATTCAGCACATCCCTAAACAATTTTGAGCCGGGAGGAGTAAATCCCCGGTTCATATGATCTATGAAAATGTCAGGACCCCGACTCAATGCCACATCGATCTAGCCTGTAACACCTCATATCACTTTGCGGCCTCACGCACTGTATTCCCACGGGTGTCGCCTTACCTTTGCCCGGGACCGTTTGCGCCTTTTGGCACACGTATATGATAGTGTCGCTAGCATTAGCATCCATATGATAAGGAGCTCGGGCTGACATGGCTAGTTGTAAACCCAAAGTGGCACAGACTTACAGGGACAGGCATCCATGACCCAAAGATCGAACGTGTCGGTCATCACGAAAGTGAGTTCCGGCTGTAGCACTGGGCTAGCAGACTCCAAGAAACCGGCTGTAGCGGCTAACAGACTCCAGTACTCAACGCGTGACATTTCCAAGGGACAGTACACAAGAACGAAGAAGGACACATGCCGCCAGCCTAAGTGTTCGGAGCAAGAGCAAGCTACCATGGCTCAAAGGAAACACTAGGAGACATTTCCGTAAGAGAGGCTACTAAAGATAAACAACTAGATAGTCAGATCCCAAACATACCAAGCATTTCAATCATACACACAATATGCTCGATATGTGCAAATACAACAAGGCATCACAACATGACTCTACAACACAAGTACTTTATTTAAAGGCTCAGAGAGCCATAGATAGCATACACACAAGTACAGGTCACACGACCCACATTCAAGTCATACAAGCATACAAGCCAACAGCGGAAGTAACTTGTCTGAGTACAAACAACTACTAAAATAAAAGAGGCTTGGGTAAGCCTAGCTATACTACATGGTCGTTCACAAGCTCAGGATCACCACCTGGGCCTTAGTCTACTCGTCGATGTCAACGTCTACGAAGAACCCGTCGGAAGGGGTTGTAGTATCTTCTATAAAAATATAAATTAAAGTAACATGAGTACAAAGGTACTCAGCAAGACTTACATCGATCCTACATACATGCACATTATCAAGAAGGGTTGGTGGGGTTATTGCAGCAAGCCAGCTTTGACTCTTGGCTAAGCTATCCTACGAGACTCCAACTTGAAATGGTTTTGCGCACTCGAGTCCTCTACTCACCAGCTCAATACACTACCGAGGATCCAACTCCGCCTTCCTACTAAGAGCCATCCTCGCACTCACGCTTATCTTGAGGCTTTTAGTAGTTTCCATTTACTTGTCTATGAACCGTATAGGCAACCAAGTAGTCCTTATCATGATGCGCTATTCAATAGATGATGTTAACCCTGCAGGGGTGTACTTCTTCATACACGTTCACACCACTTACCGCTGTTTACACGAGATTTACTCGGCAACCTTCAAGCGGAAGCCCAACATGGGTGTCGGCCACGACCTACCTAAACACCTAAGTCTCTAGTCCAGGTTTATCGCCTATTCAGGTTCCATCCGCAGGGAGTCCGGCCGAGGTTTCCACATACGGCCCCGAACGATGTGAACAGGGTTCCCGAGATACCTAACGGGCATCCGGTACACCGTGCCACGTACCTACCACATCACAGCCCAATCCACGGTCAGTGCTGTCCACGGCCTCCAGTAGGCTACAAACACCAGAAACTACTTGCAACTCCTGGACAGAGGACTAGGGTGAATAAGAAGCCGAGAGGGTCCATTGGTTTCGGGCCCAATGCATGGTAGTAGCTGATTCTTAAATCACACATACAGATCTCAGTGCTTAAGGACGGCTTCAATGAAACAACCCACCATGTACTCCTACATGGCCTCTCATCGATACCTTTACCAAATCATGTTCAACACATTACTCTCATACTGACACGATCATTTCACTCTAGCCCATCACCCAGATGAACCAGACCTGACACGACTCTAAGCACAGCAGGCATAGCAAGGTAGGAACAACACATTCATATGGCTCAATCAACTCCTACACATGCTAGTGGGTTTCATCTAGTTACTGTGGCAATGACAGGTCATGCAGAGGAAATGGGTTCAACTACCGCAACACACATCAGTTTGAACCGCGTTGTCTTGATGCAGTAAAAGAGAGCAGAAGCGAGAACATGGGATTGTATCGATATGATCAAATGGTTGGTTGCTTGCCTGATGGGTCGGTGCACTGGTATTGTTCTTCGTTGGGGTAATCACGGTACTCCTCAGGGGCAAGACCTGCCGCAGAGGGCACCGATACACAATCATCACCAAACAGTATGCAACAATATGATGCATGCATGAGACATGGCAAAATGAGTGTATTGGGCTAATGCAAATAAGACCAGATGGGTTTGAACTATTTTGAACCAAAGATTCAAGTTTCAAACTCATAAGTGGCCCTTTTAAGTGCTTTATCTTGTTCTCTATTAAACAGCAGGTTAGCTTGATTAAACATGCATGAAACCAGTACAGATGGATAGATTGGATTTTTCTGATCATTTTTCATATATAACACTTTGCATTTGGAGCTACAGATTATTTTCTATGATTTTTTGAAGTTTGTGGTTTTTTCTGGAATTTCCTGTGTAGAAATAATTCCAGTAAATAACTTACAAATACAAGAATACGTCAGATGACGCCGATGAGTCAACGGAGCTGGTCCAGGTCAAACTGACCAGTGGGTCCCGCATGTCAGTAGTTATTTAACTAACTAAATTTAGTTAAATCTAAACTGGGTTAATTAGCAGAGGGGGCCCCACTTGTCATAGACTCAGGGGAGTCAACCTGGACCCACCCTAGTCAAAGTCAATGGTCAAACACGCCGGCGTTTAGCCGCCGGCGAGGCCAGACGCGGCGGTGGAAGTGCATTTGTGCGTTCCGGCGGCCAAATGGGCGGCGGAGAGCATCTACGTGTAGCTGGGAACGAGCCGCAACTCTTGGTGGTGGTGGTTGAGCTCGGGGTGGCCGGAAGCGTCGCCGGCGACGACTTTGGCGGTCGCCGGAGTCGGGTGAAGACGAAACCGAGGCTACAGAACACGGCGAGGCTCGTGGTGAGGTGCGTTGGGCCCCTGGGGATGCGGTGAGTGCGTTAGACATGGTGGTGCGGCCAGTGGTTGGCCGGAGACACGTCGGCGACGAGCTCGGCGGCGGCACGTGCGGTGAAGCTTCGTGCGCTCGCTGTGGTGCACGAGAGTGAGAAAGGAAAGGGGGAGGAGGTAGCCAAGCTCACGGCGGTCTTGAGGAAGCTGACGGCGTGGTCGGGGACGAGCTGGTGCGGCGGCGACGTGGAAAGGGATCTCCGGTGGTGGCGGGGTCAGACGAGGTCGGTGTAGTGGCTTCGGGGCAGGTGAGCGCTTGGGGCTCGGCTTGCTCGACGGAACGGAGAGCGGCGAAGCTCCTGGACATGGTGGCGCGGCGCAGGGACGACGGAGAGCGCGACTACGGCGGCGGTGTGGCGGTGGTGGCGTCGGCCATGGTGCGAGAGAGCGAGAGAGAGGAGCTGGGGAGGAGGGGACGTGTCTATGAGCTCGAGGGAGGAGTGGGTGATCGACCCAGGGCGGCAGAACGGCGAGGGGAGGAAACAGAGAGGCTGGCAGCTGCGTGGCATGCTCTGGTGCCGACGTCGAGCACTGGCTGCCTGCCTGGCGAAGCCAAGCAGCTCGCTGGAGCGGTGGCTGGGCTGGGCCGGCTAGGTGGGCTGGCTGGTGGGCTGCCGTGTTAGTTCCTCTCTCTTTTTATTTCTGTTTTCTATTTACTTCTGTAGCTTTGTGGACTTTCTAAAAATACCTAAGCAACTCCAAAAATCCCCAAACTGCTCATGCCCACTGTTTAAAATATAAACAACATGGAACATTTTGGTCTAGGATTATTTGAACATTTAAAATATTTTATAAATTTTAAATGCCCAAATTCAAATACTTATGATTTAATTCAAAGACCTTAGTATGACCTAGAAAATTGTGCACCACTTTTGGCAGAGGTTCTGAACCAAGACAAAAATGATGGACATTTTAGAAGGGCATTTTAGGTTCATTGAAAATATTTTTTAGTAAACCCTAGTTGGATTCAAAGGGGGCTGGGGGTTCTATCATCCCCATTTCAGGTTTCTGTTGAATGGAATAGACATGATGCAACACTCTAATGCATGAACTAGCTAGGGTGTGACAACTCACCCCCACTCAAAAGAATCTCGTCCTGAGATTTAGGTTCCTCCGGGAAGAAGGCGGGATACTCAAGTCGAATACGATCCTCCCTTTCCCAAGTTGCTTCTTTCTCAGAATGGTGCGACCATTGAACCTTGAGAAACTTGATATTATGTCGTCGAGTGGTACGCTCGGCTTGATCGAGTATACGAATGGGGTACTCTCGATACGTGAGATTATCTTGAAGATCAATCGTTTCGTGGTCCACTCCACGGATAGGATCCGAGAAGCAACGCCTGAGTTGAGAAACGTGGAAGACATCGTGGACTCTGGAGAGATGCGGAGGTAGTTCCAATTGGTAGGCAACTTCCCCTCGTTTGGCAAGAATACGAAAAGGTCCAATGTAGCGAGGAGCCAATTTGCCTTTGATACCAAACGATGGGTTCCTTCGAGGAGTAACTCAAGGTAAGCCTTCTCGTCAACCTCAAAAGTCATAGCCTTATGTTTTCAGTCATATTGACTCTTTTGACGAGATTGGGCTGTTTTCAACTTTTCATGAACAATGCGAACTTGCTCTCTTCGCTTCTGGATCATATCCGGCCAAAGAATTGTCTTTCCTGGTTTCACCCGCTTAAGAGGCGTCGACACCTTCGCCCATAGAGAACTTCAAAAGGGCTTTACCCAAGCTAGATTGATAGCTGTTGTTATAAGCAAATTCGCAAATGGAAGGCATTTCTCCCAATCCATTCAATGAGATAATGTAAGCTCAAGCATGTCTTCTAGAATCTGGTTGACGCGCTCTACTTGACCACTTGATTGAGGGTGAAAGGCAGTGCTAAAGGAAAGGCGGGTTCCCATAGCATTTTGGGAACTTTCCCAAAATCGAGAGGTGAAGAGACTTCCTCGATCCAAGTTAATTTCCAGTGGAACACCATGGAGTGACACTATTCGGGAGATGTACAAGTCTGCTAACTGACTAGCGGTTATACTCTCGTGAACAGGTAAGAAATGGGCCACTTTGGAAAGACGGTC
Source organism: Aegilops speltoides (assembly GCA_021437245.1). Lineage (NCBI taxonomy): Eukaryota > Viridiplantae > Streptophyta > Magnoliopsida > Poales > Poaceae > Aegilops > Aegilops speltoides. The sequence goes on from CM038141.1 coordinate 140,606,799, forward strand.
GATAACGACAAAGATAGCATTATTCCCTCTCTTGGTCCTGGGAAAACCGGTAATGAAGTCCATACCAATTTTGTCCCATTTCCATTCAGGAATAGCTAAGGGTTGAAGGGTGCCAGTAGGCCGTTGATGCTCAGCTTTTACACGACGACAGACGTCGCAGTTAGCAATATACTGAGCAATTTCTCTCTTCATCCTAGTCCACCAGAACCTCTGGCGTAGGTCCTGATACATCTTAGTGCTACCGGGATGAATGGTGAGAGGAGATTCATGAACTTCCTTAAGGATTAATCGCCTCAGGTTTCGCACTTTGGGAACCACTAGACGGTTCCCGAAGTATACGACTCCTTGATCATCAATGGAGAAACAATTCGCAACTCCTTTCTTGATGTTTCTTTTGATACGGGAAATCCCTGGATCTACCTTCTGGGCTTTGATGATCTGATCCGTAAGGGTAGGTTTCGCCACCAAGGTGGAAAGGAATCCTTGAGGAACAATGTGAAGGTTAAGCTTCCGGAATTCCTCGTGGAGAAGTGGTTGACTTTGTTGCAACATCAGATTGTTGCAATAAGATTTACGACTTAGCGCATCAGCCATGACGTTGGCTTTTCCCAGGGTGTAAGTTATTCCTAAGTCGAAATCTGTGATCAACTCGACCCAACGTCTTTGCCTGAGATTCAAATCCGGTTGGGTGAATATGTACTTCAGACTTTGGTGATCAGTGAAGATTTCGCAATGATTACCGAGGAGGTAATGTCACCAGGTTTTGAGTGCATGGACTACAGCTGCAAGCTCTAGCTCATGAGTAGGGTAGTTTTCCTCATGTGGGTATAATTGCCGTGAAGCATAAGCAATTACGTGTCGATCTTGCATGAGAATACAACCTAGTCCTTGTCGCAAGGCAGCGCAATAGATAACAAAGTCCTTGGAGAAATCTGGTGGTACCAGTACGAGAGCAGAAGTCAAGCGTCTTTTCAGTTCCTGGAAACTGTGCTCACATTTTGGAGTGCACTCGAACTTTTTATCTTTCTTGAGGAGTTCAGTTAGAGGTTTAGCAACTTTGGAGAAATTCTCGACAAAGCGGCGACAATAGCTCGCTAAGCCAAGGAAACTCCGAACTTGCTTGACCGATTCAGGTGGAGTCCAATTAAGGACGGCTTGAACTCGCTCGGGATTGACAGCAATACCTTTACCAAAAATTACATGTCCTAGATAGGTCACTTCTGGCAACCAAAATTCGCATTTAGAGAACTTGGCATAAAGGCAATGCTCTCGAAGTTTCATCAACACTAGCCTTAGATGTTCGGCATATTCTTCCTCGTTCTTGGAGTAGATGAGTATATCATCGAGGTAAACCACGACGAATTTATCCAAATACTCCATGAAGATTGAGTTCATTAACCGAGAGAAGGTGGCTGGAGCGTTGGTTAAACCGAAGGACATGACGGTGTACTCGTATTGGCCGTAACGAGTAACAAAGGCCATTTTGGGAATGTCCCCATTCTGGATTTTGATTTGATGGTAGCCCAACCTCAAATCCATCTTAGAGAACACTGAGGATCCAGCGAGCTGATCATACAGATCGTTGATCCTGGGGAGCGGATACTTGTTCTTAATTGTGACCAAGTTGACGGGTCGATAATCTACAACCATCCGGTCCGTACCATCCTTCTTCTTGACAAAGAGGAAGGGGCAAGCCCATGGAGATGAACTAGGATGGATGAAACCCTTTTTCAAGGACCCATCGAGTTGTTTCTTAAGTTCGGCTAGTTCTAGTGGTGCCATCTTATAGGGTCTTCTAGAAATTGGGACAGTTCCTGGAATGAGATCTATCACGAACTTGACATCTCTGTCAGGTGGGACACCTGGCAATTCTTCTGGAAAGAGATCCGGAAAGTCACAGACTACCGGAACGTCTTCGAGGTCTGGCAGGGGGCTGGCATTAAGAGAATATAGTTGTCGCTTGGATATTCGGGTCAAGACATTGACTATCTTTCCCGAAGGGTGCGTGAGTTGAGCAGTCCTAGAGAAGCAATAAATTTTGGCATGATGGGCTGACATCCAGTCCATACCCAAAATGATATTAATGTCCGAAGATTTGAGAGCTATCAAAGATGCAAGGAAGACAAGCCTGTCGACCTAAATTTCATTTCCATGGATTACTCTAGAAGTTTGCCATTTGGTCCCGGGGTTTGAATTACCATGGAGGTGGGCATATCACAGAATGCGGTGTTATGCAAGCGAGCATAGATTTCGGATATGAATGAATGAGATGCTCCAGTATCGAAAAGAACAGATGCCGGGTGGCAATTAACAAGGAGCGTACCGAGAACGACGTTGGGATCCTCTTGGGCCTCTGCAGCTGATACACAATTCACATGGCCATGTGCAGTGGTGGCCGGCTTGGCATAAAACACCTTCCCTGCTGGCTTGCCATGGCCAACAGCCTTTCCAAACTGGTTGGGGTTGGTCTGGGGACACTCGCGCATGTAGTGGCCCGATTCCCCACACTTGAAGCACGTCACGGGGCTGGTGCATGGAGGAGCATTGTTGGTTGGCCCACCATAGGGCTTAGCTGGTGCATACTGCTGAGCTGGACGAGGCGCCTGATAGGATGGCCTCGGTGCGAACCTGGGTGGTAGGGCAGTGTTGGGCACCCACACCTGGCGCTTCTGTGGTCCAGCACCGGATGAGGAACCCATGTCACGGCCATGCTTGCGTGTTGCTTTGAAATCAGTCGACCTGCCTCAAAGACCGATGGCTTTGTTCACAAGCTTCAAAAGAGGTGCACTCATGCAGACGGAGATCTCGGCGAAGCTCGGGGCTAAGTCCCTTGCGGAACCTTGCCTGCTTCTTGGCATCAGTGGAGACTTCTTCGGTGGCATAGCGTGCTAGGTTACCAAACTCCCTGCTGTAAGCGTCAACAGAGAGTCGACCTTGGGTGAAACTGCAGAACTCCTCACGTTTACGGTCCATAAGACCCTCCGGAATGTGATGTTCACGGAAAGCCTCGCTAAATTCTGCCCAAGTAGTGACATGGCCCACTGGGCGCATAGCTTCATAGTTCTCCCACCAAAGACTGGCGGGGCCCTCGAGATGATATGTAACAAAGGTGACCTTATCAGCCTCAGCTACGAGTGCAGAACGTAGCTTGTGAGTAATGCTGTGAAGCCAGTCATCGGCGTCGAGAGGCTCGACGGAGTGGTGGAAGGTAGGTGGGTGTAACTTGATGAAGTCACTGAGCGACTCCAAGTTATTCCTCTGATGCTGTGCTGTGTTCTGTTCGATGCGCTCCAACAAACGGTTGGTCTCCCGCTTGTTTCTCTTGGCTTCCAGCATAACCTCGGCCAGAGAAGGAGGGTGAGGCAGGTTTGCTTCCCCAACTCTGCTGCCTTTGGCCTGCTCTGGAGTAGCAGGGTTGTTGCGGGTGTTGACCATCCTAGGAAAACAAGACAATGGTTTAGTCCAGGATGATAAGATTCTGACATAGAAATGTAGAATGTAATGGCTAACTCGGAATGCAAGATGATCATCCGTATGACATGGTAGATACAGAAACTGCTTCTTTTATTCCATCGTCATACACACCATACAAGGTTTAGTACAAGACCAAACAAAGTACTACTACGGTGAAAGGGAGATTACATCTCATCGGAGGCATTCCAAGCTCCTATACATTATTTTTCCTACACCTCCGGAATTGATACACACTAAGTCATATTCCACAAGTCACGCAGGACGGTGGAAATACAACTATTACAATACTAGTGGAACTACTACTAACTCAGACATCTCCGTAGTAGTTCTCATAGAAGTCTCCTCCATAGCCTGGAAGTTCAACGTGAGCATCCGGGAACAGACGGTCCTGAGGAGCCTGTGGACCATAGGGGCTAGGGTGAGGTCTTGGACCAACAAACGGTGGCCTGCGGGGACCACGAGGTGGGGTGATACCCCCCACATCATGCCAATCCATCATGTCTGGCAGAGCAGATCTAATAGGATACAGGTCTCTCATATCCATATATCCAGCTTGCACAGCCGGTGCAAACCGAGTCAAGGTGGCCCAATGATCAGAACGGGTGTTGAAAAGCTCCAGTCTCAAGGCCCGATTCTCTCGGTCCTTATCCTCGAGCATCTCGGCAGTGGTGCGAGTTAGTGAGTCCTCCTGAGTGGAGTCAGCATAGATAGCCCGGAGAAAACCCTGTGCTCCGGGGAGTGAAGCTGGCATATACCGGAAGTCGGTGTTCCGAAGCAGGCCAGTCCTGACTCGCATGATGGTCATCATGGAGTAGGCAGCATCTTGCACAGCCATCTCAATAGTAACCCCGAGTCCATAAGAACAGTGGAGGGGATCGGTAGATCCAGGATAAGAGGGAAATATCTTGACAGTGCAGAGATATTGGCTATGATTAAAATCTCGGAACTGCTCTTCGACTGTGTATTCGGGATACCAACGGTAACCCGCCTCGATCATTACCCGGACTAACATAGCCGTATGACTGGGCACATCGATGCACTGGGTCAGGCGAACCACTTGGTTTTGATCACGAGTGGCCATCTGAAAGCACAACCACAATGCAAAGCATTAGAATTTCTAGCAGAATTTGGACAGCATAACGGCTGTAAATGCTCAAAAAGGATTTTGAGACATTTTACAAAGAATTGCATAGACACTCAACAATATCATATCAAGGTTCTGGGTCCAACTTAACAACATAACAGGGTAGTAGAAGTGAACTAGGCTTGTAATCATCAAACCTATAAGGTACTACTGATTAGTAACACGTGAACCTGATAGAGAGAAGAGATCCTAATCCTTAACCCCCAGTGGAAGAATGGACTGACTCAGATCAGAATGCCATGAGGTAAAGGAGGAAAAAGAGCCTTACGTACCATCCCACAATCAATTCCCCTACATATAACTAAAGCATTTCTAGACTCAACATCGACCAGTTTGGCTTGGAGAACCTACAGCAGTCCGCTCGATGCCAACGCTGTCAGAACCCCGACTCAATGCCACATCGATCTAGCTCAGTAACACCTCATATCACTTTGCGGCCTCACACATGGTATTCCCACGGTGTCGACTTACCTTTGTCCAGACCGCTTAGCCTTTTGGCACACGTATATGATAGTGTCGCTAGCATCCATATGATAAGGAGCCCGGCCGACATGGCTAGTTGTAAACCCAAAGTGGCACAGACTTACAGGACATGCATCCATGACCCAAAGATCGAACGTGTCGGTCATCACGAGTGAGTTCGGACTGTAGCACTGGGCTAGCAGGACTCCGTAAACCGGCTGTAGCGGGCTAACAGACTCGGTACTCAACGCGTGACATTTCCCGAGGGATGTACACGAACGTAGAAGGACACATGCCGGCCATCCTAAGTGTTCGGGAGCAGTAGCAAGCTACCATGGCTCAGTGGAAACACTATGAGACATTTCCCGGTAAGAGAGGCTACTAAAGATAAACAACTAGATAGTTAGATCCCACACATACCAAGCATTTCAATCATACACACAATATGCTCGATATGTGCAAATACAACAAGGCATCACAACATGACTCTACAACACAAGTACTTTATTTAAAGGCTCAGAGAGCCATACATAGCATACACACAAGTACGGGTCACATGACCCACATTCAAGTCATACAAGCATTCAAGCCAACAGCGGAAGTAACTTGTCTGAGTACAGACAACTAGTAAAATAAACGAGGCTTGGGTAAGCCTAGCTATACTACATGGTCCTTCACAAGCTCAGGATCACCACCTGGGCCTTAGTCTACTCATCGATATCAACGTCTACGAAGAACCCGTCGGAAGGGGTTGTAGCATCTTCTGTAAAAATATAAATTAAAGTAACATGAGTACAAAGGTACTCAGCAAGACTTACATCAGATCCTACATACATGCACATTATCAAGAAGGGTTGGTGGGGTTATTGCAGCAAGCTAGCTTTGACTCTTGGCTACGCTATCCTACGAGACTCCAACTTGAAATGGTTTTGCACACTCGAGTCCACTACTCACCACTTCAATACACTACCTAGGATCCAACTCCGTCTTCCTACGGAAGAGCCATCCTCGGCACTCACGCTTATCTTGAGGCTTTTAGTAGTTTCCATTTACTTGTCTATGAACTGTATAGGCAACCAAGTAGTCCTTTACCGCAGATGCGGCTATTCGAATAGATGATGTTAACCCTGCAGGGGTGTACTTCTTCATACACGTTCTCACCACTTACCGTCGTTTACACGACATGTACTCGGCAAGCTTCAAGCGGAAGCCCAACGTGGGTGTCGGCCATGACCTACCTAAACACCTAAGTCTCTAGTCCAGGTTTATCGCCTATTCAGGTTCCATCCGCACGGAGTCCGGCTGAGGTTTCCACATACGGCCCCGAACAATGTGAACAGGGTTCCCGAGATACCTAACGGGCATCCGGTACACCGTGCCACGTACCTACCGCATCACAGCCCACCCCTCGGTCAGCGCTGTCCACGGCCTCCAGTAGGCTACAAACACCAGAAACTACTTGCAACTCCTGGACAGAGGACTAGGGTAAATAAGAAGCCGAGAGGGTCCATTGGTTTCGGGCCCAATGCATGGTAGTAGCTGATTCTTAAATCACACATACAGATCTCAGTGCTTAAGGACGGCTTCAATGAAACAACCCACCATGTACTCCTACATGGCCTCTCATCGATACCTTTACCAAATCATGTTCAACACATTACTCTCATACTGACACGATCATTTCACTCTAGCCCATCACCCAGATGAACCAGACCTGACACGACTCTAAGCATAGCAGGCATAGCAAGGTAGGAACAACACATTCATATGGCTCAATCAACTCCTACACATGCTAGTGGGTTTCATCTAGTTACTGTGGCAATGACAGGTCATGCAGAGGAAATGGGTTCAACTACCGCAACACACAGCAGTTTGAATCACGTTGTCTTAATGCAGTAAAAGGGAGCAGAAGCGAGAACATGGGATTGTATCGATATGGTCAAATGGTTGGTTGCTTGCCTGATGGGTCGGTGCACTGGTATTGTTCTTCATTGGGGTAATCACGGTACTCCTCAGGGGCAGGACCTGCCGCAGAGAGCACCGATACACAATCATCACCAAACAGTATGCAACAATATGATGCATGCATGAGACATGGCAAAATGAGTGTATTGGGCTAATGCAACTAAGACCAGATGGGTTTGAACTATTTTGATCCAAAGATTCAAGTTTCAAACTCGTAAGTGGCCCTTTTAAGTGCTTTGTCTTGTTCTGTATTAAACAACATGTTAGCTTGATTAAACATGCATGAAACCAGTACAGATGGATAGATTGGATTTTTCTGATCATTTTTCATATATAACACTTTGCATTTGGAGCTACAGATTATTTTCTATTATTTTTTGAAGTTTGTGGTATTTTCTGGAATTTCCTGTGTAGAAATAATTCCAGTAAATAACTTACTGCGCCAGCAATACGTCAGGATGACGTCAGTGGTCAACGGAGCTGGTCCAGGTCAAACTGATCAGTGGGTCCCGGATGTCAGTAGTTATTTAACTAACTAAATTTAGTTAAATCTAAACTGGGTTAATTAGCAGAGGGGGCCCCACTTGTCATAGACTCAGGGGAGTCAACCTGGACCCACCCTAGTCAAAGTCAATGGTCAAACACACCGGCGTTTAGCCACCGGCGAGGCCAGACGCGGCGGTGGAAGTGCATTTGTGCGTTCCGGCGGCCAAATGGGCGGCGGAGAGCATCTACGTATAGCTGGGAACGAGCCGCAGCTCTTGGTGGTGGTGGTTGAGCTCGGGGTGGCTGGAAGCGTCGCCAGCGACGACTTTGGCGGTCGCCGGAGTCGGGTGAGGACGAAACCGAGGCTACGGGACACGGCGAGGCTCGTGGTGAGGTGCGTTGGGCCCCTGGGGATGCGGTGAGTGCGTTAGACATGGTGGTGTGGCCAATGGTTGGTCGGAGACACGTCGGCGACGAGCTTGGCGGCGGTGCGTGCGGTGAAGCTTCGTGCGCTCGCTGTGGTGCACGAGAGCGAGAAAGGAAAGGGGGAGGAGGTAGCCAGGCTCACAGCGGTTTTGAGGAAGCTGACGGCGTGGTCGAGGACGAGCTGGTGCGGGGGCGACGGCGAAAGGGATCTCCGGTGGTGGCGGGGTCAGACAAGGTCGGTGCAGTGGCTTCGGGGCAAGCGAGCACTTGGGGCTCGGCTTGCTCGACGGAACGGAGGGCAGCGAAGCTCCTGGACACGGTGGCGCGGCGCAGGGACGACGGAGAGCGCGACTACGGCGACGTTGCGGCGGCGGTGGCGTCGGCCATGGTGCGGGAGAGCGAGGGAGAGGAGCTGGGGAGGAGGGGCGTGTCTGTGAGCTCGAGGGAGGAGTGGGTGATCGACCCAGGGCGGCAGAACGGCGAGGGGAGGAAGCAGAGCGGCGGGCAGCTGTGTGGCACGCTCTGGTGCCGACGTCGAGCACCTGGCTGCCTGCCTGGCGAAGCCAAGCAGCTCGCTGGAGCGGTGGCTGGGCTGGGCCGGCTAGGTGGGCTGGCTGGTGGGCTGCCAGGTTAGTTCCCTCTCTCTCTTTTTATTTCTGTTTTCTATTTACTTCTGTAGCTTTGTGGACTTTCTAAAAATACCTAAGCAACTCCAAAAATCCCCAAACTGCTCATGCCCACTGTTTAAAATATAGACAACATGGAACATTTTGGTTTAGGATTATTTGAACATTTAAAATATTTTATAAATTTTAAATGCCCAAATTCAAATACTTATGATTTAATTCAAAGACCTTAGGATGACCTAGAAAATTTTGCACCACTTTTGGCAGAGGTTCTGAACCAAGACAAAAATGATGGACATTTTAGAAGGGCATTTCAGGTTCATTGAAAATATTTTTTAGTAAACCCTAGTTGGATTCAGAGGGGGCTGGGGGTTCTGTCATCCCCATTTCAGGTTTCTGTTGAATGGAATAGACATGATGTAACACTCTAATGCATGAACTAGCTAGGGTGTGACAGAAAACAACAACCTCTCCGTCTTTGGGTTGAGGAAATTCTTCATCCAGGTTAGGAGCACGATAAGGCATGACTTCTTTTTTCGGCAGATAGCCGGTCTTCACAAAGTCATCCACGGTGCTGTCAGTGACAATGGATTTAAAGCCTAAGTTGCAGGAGGTAGGTGCCTTGGGTGCCATTCTGATTGAAAGCCTAAGACAAAGTAAAAGTGTCGGTTCAAATTTAAGCCGGGCAGAACAAAAATATTATTGTGCATATTCAAAATGGCGGCTTACGAAGGGGCCTTATGGTATAAGGGTAATTATGTCCTGGTTAGTTAAGCCGCCATAAGCTCTATAAGCCGTCTGACTATTTAAACCGCCAAGTGTGGTTCAAGTTATTTATTGAGCATTGCCTCCTTAAAGCCGGCGATCAGAGTCGCCATGACTAGATAAATCTAACAAAGTGCAGATTTTGCCTAAGTGTTGTACAAACAAGTTTCATAATTTACAACTGTTATTCTGGATCAAACAGATGTTCAGAAAAGAAAATTTACTAGACCTAAAATAGGGCGTAGAGGAGTTCATGCGCTGTAATGGGGTTTTTCTACATGGAAAGGAGAGCTATTGGTACCCAAAATGTATGCGGAACACGTACCACATGAGATCTATGGGGTTTTTGATCGAAAGAAGCCATAGCAAGAGGAACACAAGAACTCAGATGAACCGCACGCGGTACTGAAGAACATGCTAGCCCTAGCGCAGATCTATGGCGCAGAAAGGGGAAACACTTATTGCGGAAGATCTGTGGAGGAGGGATGCTGCCTTTCTCTGGTCAAGCTCAGGTCGATGCAGTGGCCAAGCTCGACGAAGACGAAGTGCACTGTGGCGACGGCGGCGGAGCTCCAGTAACAGATGGGGGCAAGATGAAGAAGATGCGGAACGGGGAGAATGAGAAGAGACCTAGTCGGGTTTATTTATAAGGAAACGATTGTTAAGTGGGCGCGAAAAATGAGGAGGCCGAAAAACATAGTTATCCAACTACAAGGACGCCTCGATTTTCGGATGGACATGAAGACAAAGATCCGTTGAGATACATTGGACAAAACATGCATTTATGGCAGGTAACGTCATGGCGGGTTACCACAAATTCAAACAATGACGTTGATACGTCTCCAATGTATCTATAATTTTTTATTGTTCCATGCTATTATATTACCCCTTTTTGGACGTTTATGGGCTTTATTTTACACATTTATATCATTTTTGGGACTAACCTACTAACCGGAGGCCCAGCCCATATTGCTATTTTTTTGCCTATTTCAATATTTCGAAGAAAAGGAATATCAAATGGAGTCCAAACAGAATGAAACCTTCGGGAGCGTGATTTTTGGAACGAACGTGATCCAGAGGACTTGGAGTGCAAGCCAAGAAGCAGCCGAGGCTCCCACGAGATAGGAGGGCGCCCCCCCTGTAGGGCATGCCCCCTGTCTCATGGGCTCCTCGGGCGGCCACCGACGTACTTCTTCCTCCTATATATACCTACGTACCCCGAAAACATCCAGGAGGAGGACGAAACACAATTTCCACCACCGTAACCTTCTGTATTCGCTAGATCTCATCTTGGAGCCTTCGTCGGCACTCTACCGGAGGAGGAATCGACCATGGAGGGCTTCTACATCAACACCCTTGCCCCTCCGATGAGTTGTGAGTAGTATACCACAGACCTACGGGTCCATAGTTATTAGCTAGATGGCTTCTTCTCTCTTTTTGGATCTCAATACAATGTTCTCCCCTCTCTTGTCGAGATCTATTCGATGTAAACTCTTTTTGCAGTGTGTTTGTCGAGATCCGATGAATTGTGGGTTTATGATCAAGTTTATCTATGAATAATATTTGAATCTTCTCTGAATTCTTTTATGTATGATTGAGTTATCTTTGCAAGTCTGTTCGAATTATCAGTTTGGTTTGGCCTACTAGATTGATCTTTCTTGCCATGGGAGAAGTGCTTAGCTTTGGGTTCAATCTTGCGTGTCCTTACCCAAGTGATGAAAGGGTTGCAAGGCACGTGTTGTATTGTTGCCATCAAGGATAACAAGATGGGGTTTATATCATATTGCTTGAGTTTATCCCTCTACATCATGTCATCTTGCTTAATGTGTTACTCTGTTCTTATGAACTTAATACTCTAGATGCAGGCAGGAGTCGGTCGATGTGTGGATTAATAGTAGTAGATGCAGGCATGAGTCGGTCTACTTGTTATGGACGTGATGCCTATATACATGATCTTGCCTAGATAATCTCATAACTATGCGCTTTTCTATCAATTGCTCGACAGTAATTTGTTCACCCACCGTAATACTTATGCTATCTTGAGAGAAGCCTCTAGCGAAACCTATGGCCCCCGGGTCTATCTCTTATCATATTTGCTTTCGATCTACTTTTATTTGCATCTTTACGTTTTGCATCTATATTATAAAATACCAAAAATATATTTATCTTATCATACTATCTTTATTAGATCTCACTTTAGCAAGTGGCCGTGAAGGGATTGACAACCCCTTTATCGCGTTGGTTGCGAGTTCTCAGTTTGTTTGTGTAGGTGCGTGGGACTTTTGAGGAGCCTCCTACTGGATTGATACCTTGGTTCTCAAAAACTGAGGGAAATACTTATGCTACTATTGTTGCATCACCCTCTCCTCTTCGAGGAAAACCAACACAAGCTCAAGACGTAGCAAGAAGGATTTCTGGCGCCGTTGCCGGGGAGGCCTTCGCTCAAGTCAAGACATACCAAGTACCCATCACAAACCCATCTCCCTTGCATTTACATTATTTTCCATTTCCCTCTCGTTTTCCTCTCCCCCACTTCACCCTTGCCGTTTTATTCACCCTCTCTTTCCCAATCTCCTCATCCCTTTTGCTTGCCTTTTTTCTGCTTGCTTGTGTGCCTGTTTGTCCTTATGGCTTCGCCTAAGGGTCCTGACCACCTTCTCAGAAGGATGGAAGAGATTGAATCAAATATTAGAAGCTTTATGAATTTGCAATTTGAGCATAATAATTTCTTTAGAAAAGAGCTCAAGGAACAAAAATGTTTTTTGGGGTTTATGAACAAAGAGCTTGATGATATGAATAAAGAATTTTATGGTGTTAATGCTCAAATTACTCGTCTTGAAAATGCTATAGCCAAAATTTCTGATAAGCAAGCCACCTTAGTCAATAAGATGGCCGCTAAACCAGAAAAATTAGATGAAAATAATGATGAGGATGTTAAAGTTATTGATGTGTCTCCTATTAGATCTATGTTTTGCAGTATGAATTTTGATGATTATGGGACTGATGATGAACCAACTTTGCCTAGAAGGCGTCCCAAGAATTCAGAATCTTTAGATCTTGATGCTAAATTTGGTAAAAGTGAGATTGGAGAGTCCTCAGCTTCTAATAACATTGAACCTACTATCTTGGATTTCAAGGAATTTGATTATGATAATTGCTCTTTAAAAGGTTGTATTTCCTTGTTGCAATCCGTTGTTAATTCCTATAGTCAAAATAAAGCTTTTACCAAACATATCGTTGATGCCTTGATGCAATCTTATGATGAAAAACTTAATTTGGAAGTTTCTATACCTAGAAAACTTAATGATGAGTGGGAACCTACTATAAAGATTAGAATTAAAGATTATGAGTGTTTTGCTTTGTGTGATTTGGGTGCTAGTGTTTCCACAATTCCGAAAACTTTATGTGATATTCTAGGTTTCCATGATCTTGATGATTGCTCTTTAAATTTGCATCTTGCGGATTCCACCATTAAAAAGCCAATGGGAAGAGTCAATGATGTTCTCATTGTTGCAAATAGAAATTTGGTGCCCGTGAATTTTATCGTTCTTGATATAGATTGCAATCTTTCTTGCCCTATTATTCTTGGTAGACATTTCCTTAGAACGATTGGTGCAATTATTGATATGAAGGAAGGGAATATTAAATTCCAATTTCCATTAAATAAAGGCATGGAGCACTTTCCCAGAAAGAAAGTCAAATTACCTTATGAATCTATCATGCGGGCTACTTATGAATTTAGTGCCAAAGATGGCACTCGTTAGATCTATCTTTGCTTTTATGCCTAGCTAGGGGCGTTATACGATAGCACTAGTTGGGAGGTAACCCAATTTTCTTTATGTTTTTTTGTTTTTGCTCATGTTTAGTTATAAATCTTGCATCTACCTTCTGTTTAGATGTGTTTTTATCTTTTAATTAGTGTTTGTGCCAAGTGGAACCTATAGGTTAACCTACGATGATAGTTGATTTGATTCTGCTGAAAAACAGAAACTTTGCGCGCAATAAACAAATTTTCCAGGACTTCCTATTTTGGTAGGAGTTTTAGAGTTCTAGAAGTTTGCGTTAGTTACAGATTGCTACAGACTGTTCTGTTTTTGACAGATTCTGTTTTTCGTGTGTTGTTTGCTTATTATGATGCATCTATGGCTAGTAAAATAGTTTATAAACCATAGATAAGTTGGAATACAGTAGGTTTAACACAAAAATAAATAAATAATGAGTTCATTACAGTACCTTATGTGGTGGTTTTGTTTTCTTTCATTAACGGAGCTTATAAGATTTCCTGTTGAGTTTTGTGTTGTGAAGTTTTCAAGTTTTGGGTAAAGCTTTTATGGACTATGGAATAAAGGGTGGCAAGAGCCTAAGCTTGGGGATTCCCATGGAACCCCAAGATATTCAAGAATAGCCAAAAGCCTAAGCTTGGGGATGCCGCGGGGAGGCATCCCCTCTTTCGTCTTCGTTCTTTGGTAACTTTACTTGGAGCTATATTTTTATTCGCCACATGATATGTGTTTTGCTTGGAGCGCCGTGTATTATATTAGTCTTTGCTTTTTAGTTTACCACAATCATCCTTGCTGTACACACCTTTTGGGAGAAGCCTACTTGATTAGAACTTACTAGAATACTCTATATGCTTCACTTATATCTTTTGAGCTTGATAGTTTTTGCTCTAGTGCTTCACTTATATCTTTTAGAGCACGGTGGTGTCTTAATTTTGAAGAAATTTTTAGTCTCTCATGCCTCACTTATACTTTTTTGAGAGTCTTTTAGAAAAGCATGGTATTTGCTATGGTTACAAAGTTGGTCCTAGAATAATGAGCATCCAAGTTGGGTATAATAAAAACTATCATAGAAAAAGAATTGGATGCTATGATCAACTTGATGCTTGATAATTCTTTTGAGATATAAAGGTAGTAATGTTAGGGTCATGCTAGTGGGTAATTATGAAATTGAGAAATACTTTTGTTGAAGTTGGCAAGTCCCGTAGCATGCACGTATGGTAAAAGTTGTGTGACAAATTTGTTGCATGAGGTGCTCTGTTGATTGTCTTCCTTATGAGTGGCAGTCGGGGACGAGCGATGGTCTTTTCCTACCAATCTATCCCTCTTGGGGCATGCGTAGTAGTACTTTGCTTCGAGGGCTAAGTAGACTTTTGCAATAAGTATATGAGTTCTTTTTGACTAATGTGAGTCCATGGATATATGCACACTCATCCTTCCAGTTTTGCCAGCCTTTATTATTACCGCGCAACTTTTGCCGGTATCATAAACCCCTTATTTACCTTCCTCAAAACAGCCACCATACCTACCTATTATGGCATTTCCATAGCCATTCCGAGATATATTGCCATGCATCTTTCCACCGTTCCGTTTATTATGACACGTTCCATCATTGTCATATTGCTCTTTGCATGATCATGTAGTTGACATCGTATTTGTTGCAAGGCAACCTTCATAATTTTCATACATGTCGCTCTTGATTCATTGCATATCCCGGTACACCGCCGGAGGCATTCATATAGAGTCATATCTTGTTCTAGCTTTGAGTTGTAATTCTTGAGTTGTAAATCCATAAAAGTGTGATGATCTTCATTATTAGAGCATTGTCCTAGTGAGGAAAGGATGATGAAGGCTATGATTCCCCCACAAGTCGGGATGAGACTTCAGACTTTACAAAAAGGAAAAAAAAGAGAAAAGAAAAAAAAGAAAGGCCAAAAAACCAAAGAAAAAAAGAAGAAAGAAAAAAAGGAAAAGAAGAAAAAAAGAGAAAAATAAATGAGATAAAAAGAGAGAAGGGAAAATGCTACTATCTCTTTTTCCACACTTGTGCTTCAAAGTAGCACCATGATCTTCATGATAGAGAGTCTCCTATGTTGTCACTTTCCTATACTAAGTGGGAATTTTTCATTATAGAACTTGGCTTGTATATTCCAATGATGGGCTTCCTCAAAACGCCATAGGTCTTCGGGAGCAAGCAAGTTGGATGCACACCCATTTAGTTTCTTTTGTTGAGCTTTCATATATTTATAGCTCTAGTGCATCCATTGCATGGCAATCCCTACTCACTCACATTAATATCTATTAACGGGCATCTCCATATAGCCCGTTAATACGCCTAGTTGATGTGAGACTATCTTCTCCCTTTTTGTCCTCACAACCACCACCATATACCACCATAGTGCTATGTCCATGGCTTGTGCTCATGTATTGTGTAAGAGTTGAAAAAGCTGAAGCACGTTAAAAAGTATGAAACAATTGCTCGACTCGTCATCGGGGTTGTGCATGATGGGAGTATTTTGTGTAATGAAAATGAAGCATGGCCTAACTATATGATTTTGTAGGGATAAGCTTTCTTTGGCTATGCTATTTTGATAGGACATGATTATTTGTTAGTATGCTTTGAAGCATTTTTATTTTTATGTTTTATAAGCTTTTATTTTGAATCATTTGGATCTGAACATTCATACCACAATAAAGAAAATTACATTGAGAATTATGCTAGGTAGCATTCCACATCAAAAATTTCCTTTTTAACATTTACATACTCGAGGACGAGCAGGAATTAAGCTTGTGGATGCTTGATACGTCTCCAACGTATCTATAATTTTTTATTGTTCCATTCTATTATATTACCCTTTTGGATGTTTATGGGCTTTATTTTACACATTTATATCATTTTTGGGACTAACCAACTAACCGGAGGCCTAGCCCATATTGCTGTTTTTTTGCCTATTTCTGTAAGGAATATCAAACGGAGTCCAAATGGAATGAAACCTTCGGGAGCGTGATTTTTGGAACGAACATGATCCAAAGGACTTGGAGTGCAAGCCAAGAAACTGTCGAGGCTCCCACGAGATAGGAGGGCGCCCCCTCCCTGTAGGGCGCACCCCCTGTCTCGTGGGCCCCTCGGGCGGCCACCGACGTACTTCTTCCTCCTATATATACCTACGTACCCCGAAAACATCCAGGAGGAGGACGAAACACAATTTCCACCACCGTATCCTTCTGTATCCACGAGATCTCATCTTGGAGCCTTCACCGGCACTCTGCCGGAGGGGGAATCGACCATGGAGGGCTTCTACATCAACACCCTTGCCCCTCCGATGAGTTGTGAGTAGTTTACCACAGACCTACGGGTCCATAGTTATTAGCTAGATGGCTTCTTCTCTCCTTTTGGATCTCAATACAATGTTCTCCCCCTCTCTTGTGGAGATCTATTCGATGTAAACTCTTTTTGCGGTGTGTTTGTCGAGATCCGATGAATTGTGGGTTTATGATCAAGTTTATCTATGAATAATATTTGAATCTTCTTTGAATTCTTTTATGTATGATTGAGTTATCTTTGCAAGTCTCTTCGATTTATCAGTTTGCTTTGGCCTACTAGATTGATCTTTCTTGCCATGGGAGAAGTGCTTAGCTTTGGGTTTAATCTTGCGGTGTCCTTACCCGGTGACAAAAAGGGTTGCAAGGCACGTATTGTATTGTTGCCATCGAGGATAACAAGATGGGGTTTATATCATAGTGCTTGAGTTTATCCCTCTACATCATGTCATCTTGCTTAATGGGTTACTCTGTTCTTATGAACTTAATACTCTAGATGCAGGCAGGAGTTGGTTGATGTGTGGAGTAATAGTAGTAGATGCAGGCAGGAGTCGGTCTACTTGTTATGGACGTGATGCCTATATACATGATCATGCCTAGATAATCTCATAACTATGCGCTTTTCTATCAATTGCTCGACAGTAATTTGTTCACCCACCGTAATACTTATGCTATCTTGAGAGAAGCCTCTAGTAAAACCTATGGCCCTCGGGTCTATCTCTTATCATATTTTCTTTCAATCTACTTTTATTTGCATCTATATTATAAAATACCAAAAATATATTCATCTTATCATGCTATCTTTATTAGATCTCACTTTCGCAAGTGGCCGTGAAGGGATTGACAACCCCTTTATCGCGTTGGTTGCGAGTTCTCAGTTTGTTTGTGTAGGTGCATGGGACTTTTGAGGAGCCTCCTACTGGATTGATACCTTGGTTCTCAAAAACTGAGGGAAATACTTATGCTACTATTGCGGCATCAACCTCTCCTCTTCAAGGAAAACCAACGCAAGCTCAAGACGTAGCAGACGTCATGGCGGGTTACAAAAACTTTATAAGAAAAGAGCAGAAGATTTTTTCTTAAGTATCGAAGATTTACATGAACCATTTCAAATCAATCTAGGGCCTAATGTTGGGGATATAACTATTAGGTATGACACGCCAGGAGAGGCCGGGTTATACCTATGAGTATTCTTGAAGCCCAAGACCAAGGTTGAAGATGGCGGTTCAGTAAGGGCCCAAAGCCCGGAGGCGACTTAAGGCCCGTAGTGATAAACCACCATGTATGTGTGACTTGTATTATAAGACAAGAAATATTAAGAGACCGAGCCAGACACTGTTTATGAGCCGGCCGGGACTCTGTAGAGCCGCTGGGCGTCGGCCTCTATATATAAAGGGACGATCCGGTGGCGGTTCAGGGCAAGTAACATCAACTCGAGAGCTAGGTCAGCGATTCGCTCCCTAGTTATCGAGACATAAGCAATCCCACTCAAAATTGGATCATAGGCTTTTACCTTCACCGTAAGGGGCCGAACCAGTAAAAACCTCATGTCCTTTGTCCCGATTAACCCCTTCAAGCTTCCTAGTTGCGATGGCTCCACGACTAAGTCCTTTCACTAGGACATCTATCATGACAATTCCACGACAAGTTTGTTGGTGCCTTCACGGGTGGCCACGTAGCTCATGGGTAGGCAAGCGATTTGCATGTGATCCCCCAGAGGGACGGCGAATCCTTGCGCAAGTACATACAGAGATTTAGCCATGTGCAGTACAACATCCCCGATGTTCATCCCACCATTGTCATCAGCGCGTTCCATCAGAACATGCACAATCGCAAGATGCGCGAAGAGCTGGCCATGAACAAGGTTGCGAATGTTGCCAAACTGTACGTTCTAGCCGACAAATGTGCCCGAGCTTAGGAAGGAAGGAAGTACCCTGGCGAAGATGCCGACGCAGGAAGTGATTCTGAAGACAAAGACGTCGTCACCCCGGCGAAGAAGGGCTAGTGTCGGTGTACAAAAGTATGGGCACTTCTGTACCCCTTATTGGTGCACAGGCAGTCGCAGCCACACTTGCGGCAGGACCTGGCGAGGCAGAGGGAAGCAAAGTGCAAAGATTGCCAAGACGGATACCGGAAGTGCAAGGAGTAGAGGGCGAGCTGGACCACCCCCGACAAGGGCCTTGCCGGGGCGTCCTACACAGCACCAGCAAGCCCATCACCCTTGGGGCTGAGGGCTCTGACACCATCGACAACATTAAGACCAAGATCTGGAGAGCGCATGCTCGATAGCATGCAGCTCCTCATGAAGATTGATGGCCCACAAATCCACGTGGGACCAAAAGATGAACACCCGCGGCAAGACCCTTGTCGGGGACGACTCCAAGGCCCCTGACAAGCCTTGTCGGGGACAATCGCTGGGCCGTGGCCAGACCCGTGCCCAGCAAGGTTTTGCCACCTCACCACCACTCCAGTACGACGATCGGCATGCCAACTAAGCAGACGCCTGCATGGCGGCATGTAGATCTACGTGGAAGCTTACCATTGTGCCAACATAGCAGTTGGTTGACCAGCGTGGCACTGCATGCCTCGTCGACCTGAATGCGTGTCAAAGAGAGGGGGAGCGATGAAGGACGGGATGGCTTCCGTTGCCATCCCCAATAAAGCAAGAGGACACGTAGGTGACGCATTAAATGTGTCTGTCCTACGTTGCCGAGCGATAAGCTCGTGCACTGTAGTTTGCCACCTCCTATCACTAGAAAAAAAATACACTTCCGTGATGATACGTGTTTGTCACTGTAGGTCACGTTTTCTGTCATGCATGTACATCCATGACGATTTTATGACAGAATCAAGATAGTCATACCTGTGATGTCGTAGAAGTGTTCCATGACATATACCAAAATTATCATCACGGAAGTGTCCACTTCCATGAGGATAAATCGCGCGTCATAGAAGTGCTTTCATCAAGGGTGACCAACACGTGGCATCCACCGTAACAGAACACCGTTAAGCTATCTAGTCCGGTTTTGGATCCGATAACCCGTTAATAGCCTCGACCAATGGGGATTTTCCACGTGTAAAATCATCATTGTCTGGAGGAAACACGTGTCGGCTCACCGTCGGGACAGATGTCATCCACTCATTGGACCGAAGGCGCCTATGATATGTTGACACATGGCACGGCCCAATAGGGTCCCATTTCTGTGAAAAGGCCAGCCCGTTTGACTTTGTCACAAGGTAGCGGGCCGGCCCACTGAAAGCCTGTTAACGACCTATTCGCATATAGCCCATTTACAACCCGCTAACCTAGGCCCCGTTACGACCTATCTGAATTAGGCCCAATAGCATCATATGGGCCGTCCAATATGATTCCAGCCCGTTTTAACTTTCGGCCATGTATGGCCCATGACATCTTTCGGCCCATATGAGGCCCTTTGTAACTCTTGGCCCATTAACGACCCATGGTGAAACTGGCCCATAATGAATAGTGTATCACTTTATACCCATTAACGGCCCATTATTCTATTGGGCCATTTCCAACCCATGTTATCTTTGGGCCTTCTCAGGGCCCATTTATTCTTGGGCTCATTTCCAGCATTCGGTTACTTACGGCTTGTTACTGTCATTTTCTGCTGGTGGGCCAAATTCAGCCCGTTGTTACAGTCGGCTCGTTTGTGGCCCGTTAATACATTGGGTCGTTTTCATAGCCTCATCAAATATGACCTATTAACGACGACCCATTATGGCCGGCCATGAACAGATGATTCCAACTCTAGCCTGTTTACGGCCATAATGCGGTCTGTTATTGGCCCATCTTTGGCCAATCGATCATACGGCCCATATAAGGCCCATTGATGATACAGCTCCTAGAAGGCCCATTGTGTCTACGACCCGTAGAAGGCCCATTGTTTCTATGGCCCGTAGAAGGCCCATTGTTTCTACAGCCAGTAGGAGGCCCGGTGTCACTACAGTAAATATGTAGCCCATGGTTATTGTGGCCTAGTTTTAAAAAATAGGTTATTGCGGCCACTAGCAAACCGTGGAAAAAGAACTACACTCACTACAAGCAAACAAATAAACAAGACAACAAGGAAATAAATAATCAAGCAACTTACGCTAGGCTATCACGGCTATTACACATATTACATCACTGGGCATCAAAGTTCGCCACCAGTGCAAATATAGGGAACAAAGCAGCATATCACATACACTGGTTGTCAAAGTTGGCAACCAGTGCAAATATACACCGCAGCAAAACAAGTCCAGAACTGAAACCACTTCAGAAGAGCTCAAGAAACAATATCCTGGGTACCCATAAT
Organism: Aegilops speltoides; assembly: GCA_021437245.1. NCBI lineage: Eukaryota > Viridiplantae > Streptophyta > Magnoliopsida > Poales > Poaceae > Aegilops > Aegilops speltoides. The sequence goes on from CM038141.1 coordinate 140,627,566, forward strand.
GCTGGCAAGATGCTTAGCAAGCTTATTATCTTTCTCTTGTTTGGCGCTTAAATCCTCCAGTGCTTGCTGTCGCACCAGAAAGTATGCATCTGAATTATGTACGGACTTCCTCAGTCCTTCAGCTTCCCGTCGCAGCACATCTGATCGATGTCTTTCAACTTGAAGTTGAGACTCAAGAAGATGAACTGATTTAGGCAGCAAGTTCGAAGAGCATGTGCCAGTAGTAGTGTCCAGTAACTCGAACACTACATCAAGACATGACTTTTGTGTTCTCTCGCTGTCATCAAGATAGTTTTTATCAACTTTCTTGGAGACCAACAGGGATGTCTCACTATCTTGAACCTTATCTGCATTACTTCCTTTACCATTGCATAACGGGGTACTGTTCTCCAATATTTTGTCCGCATTCTAAAAGAGAAACAAGCAGACACATCACAGGTTTACCATGTTGTATATGAAACTCATTTTGGTGAACGAGATCAGTAGTAAAGTGGACAGGATAACAGCATGAAACAAACATATATCTATGTACCATGGTCACTTTATGGTCTATATCATTCTAGTTTTTGTTGCCAAATCAAGATAGAGACACAGTTCAAATAATATTTGTTCAAGACAAAGCAGAATAGACAGAACATAAGTGTGGGAAACTATAGAGCAATAACAACACTTGTAATGTGCATGACATGAGAACATAACTGTTTATTCAATTGAAATTGAAATCAACATAGATCAGGTTACAACAGCAAACTAGTTAAAGAAACAGGTTTAAAACATACCTGTTGCGCCATTGGAGTTTCAATTCCATCCTTCAAATTTGAAAATAGTTGGTATGAGTAAATACAGTAATGCAAGAGCAAAGGAGTATGAACCATAGCTACATAACCTGACCTGAGAACAAACCTTCACTACTAGGGAAAAGCCTAGCAGCAGCGCGGGTTTACACCCTCGATGGCGCTGGTACCGGGCGCTACTAATAAGCGCTATAGTTAACGTGTAGCGATGGCGCGTGTTGACACACGCCATCTTGCTACACACGAATTGCTGCAGCAGCGGTTTAAAAAGGGCGCCATCTTGGTATTAGCTGCAGCGCTGTTTTGGTGTAAGCGCTCTTGGTAAGCCGGCGCTCTTGCTAAATCCCCCTCCATCGCTACTACTAGTTTTATTAGTTTTTTCCTGCAGATTTGTTTTTATTTGTTTTGCATTTGAATAGGCTTTATACAATAATCTTTAGCATATCATCCACATACAAATGTAATCATAGCATATACATACAATTAGTCTCATCAAATCATGTCATCATCATAATCATCATCCAACACAAAGTGGTCTCGATCTCGCCATCAATCTCAAAATAGCGATACAAGTCTCGATTACTTGCAAATACATCGTCATCCATCTAAACAATGATATACATGAGAATAGCTATCACTTTGAGTACATGAGTTCAGTATCCCTCTCTCGCATTAGCGTGAACCTAAACTAAGCATCATGCGTGTCGCTCGAAATCGAAAACCGGTACACCTTGGCCTTTCACTCCGGCCACTTGTCGTATATATACTCTGGCGTAGCACTTCTTCGCCATTTATGATCTATGCACCTGCATCGTCACATGAGTCGATGATATGCAACATATATAGTTGAGCAACACAAAGAGACAGACTTGGCAAAAATAGAAACAACATATCATAAGCATAAATAACAAAGTTCATCGCACCCAAATGACCTAACTAGAGTGATTTTCGCTAGTCGAGGAGGACGGTTTAATTACATCACAAATAAAGTTTCACCGTGCATAACTCAAAGTTTTGTCACAAAAGAAACTATGGACTAAACGGACACATTGTCATATATCGACAATCACTCCAAAGATGTCGTGCCATCCATCCAAGTCGGGAGATAGTCATCGAGCTTTGTGAAAGGCTTCATGTCGAGACGCCGAGAGGCTATCCATGTTCGGACGTCTTCCCGCCGACATTTGTCCTTCGCATGGAACATCCCTGTTTTTCCGATGACCTCATTCATGATGATTTGGGCAAGTTCGCTACCGGATGTTATAGAACTCAGCTCAAGTCGATGATCCTCGATATCTCCTATGTCCTTTGCCCATTGCGAATATGGGCATCGCTAGATCTAGGTGCCATGTGAAGGTTCCGGTGATCCCGTCGGTACTCCAAAGCATGTGGTGTAGGACATAGAATCCATCATTAAGAGAATCGTTCGGTTCTTTGGATACAGCAGAAGTCGGTCTTATGGCTGAAGGCGTGCTGCCGCCCTTTTCTTCTTGTCCCTAACATCTCCACCTTGCTTGGTAGTAAAACATAGCACCGTCGAGAACATCTTTGATGTGGGTGTAATCCTTTTGTGAATGTTCTTGACGAGTCCAAGTAAAGAGCGTGGGAGAATCGGGGTAGAGGATGATGAGGACGGCGCGCGCCGCCAAGCATAAAATAAGTACACCTCAAATTAATTAGCCTCCACCGTGCAAATGAATTATTGAAATCGAAGGAAGGATAGCAGCGGATGACTTACACGGGATGATAAGGCACGAGAATCGCCTCCTTGTCCTTATTGGCGAGCATGAAACCGACGATGTAATCCTCGCGTATTCACGATCTTGTGCACAGACTCCCAAGAAGGCCTCGTGCATGTAGTACGGGTCAGCGACACGATATAAGCTATCTGCTCAACCCCAATGATGTAGCTCATGTGCAAGGCATAAAGGTGGACAAAAGTAAAATCCAGCTTCTTCACGTGAAACATGTCGAATATGTAATCGAATCGGAGGAAGAACTTATCCGCGGGAAGCCCTTGACGCATCGACATTTGCTGCGGAACATTAACCACGTAGAGTGGGTATCCCGGATCTTCGGCGATGAGGCCTTTCTCTACCCGCAGCACATCGTCATGAAGTCTCCTCGGATCGCCGAATCTAGCCCGTAGCGCTGTTTCGTAGGATTGGTTTACCGATATGCCATTTATCCGCATCGGGATATCTACGATCCGGCCGAGGCTCTTTGGCGGCTGGATCATAGAATCAGCTTTTTGCCTTTCTCGCTCTCTTCCTAGGCTTCTTTACCACGGATGGTCGTCAATAACACGTTGAGGCGGTAATTGAGCACCGACTCATGATGCTCAAACCACGAGGAGGCGCCAAGATAGACATCTTGTTCAGCGCCATCGTCATCCTCATCCTCATCCATGGCGACATCATCAGCCTCTAATGGAGCCACCGCTTACCCCGTCTCGCTATCACCCAACCCGACACCCGGCGCTAATTGGGTAGGTGGGGTGTTGATGTTCATACCTTGCTTTGAGGCTGCGTGCTCGTGGGTGTGCTCCGGCCGCCTCTAGACGGCAGACTCTTTGGCCACAACAGACCCACCCATTGCAACAATCACCAAGCCGCCATGGGTCTCGTCGTCATCCCCACTAGTATTAGAGGAGGAAATTCTCGTGGCCCGGTTTGACATCGCCACGGAAACCTTGAAGACGTTCGGGGATCGGCGGCTGTGGAACAATGGTTCCTTCGGCTCCATTATCGTCCCCTTCCCCACGTCCACCTTACATTCGCCGATGGTGTACAATATGGTGCACGGGTTTCGCCGACCTGCAAATAAAAGTCTGCGTGTCGGTCTCGGTCCCGATGCGGGCCAAAGAACAACATCTGCTGATCGTCGGTAAAGCTAAAAAATTAAATCGCCGCCCGGTGAGCGTCGTCGCAATCACCAGAACCCTGTCCTTCATCGTTGCTAGCCATGTTTCCTATGATTAAATCTAGTCAATTAATTCTAGACCTAATAAAATGAATAATGACATAAAAAAGGACTATTGTTTTGCAAGAATGTTGACTCCTTCTTGGTGCGGCAAATCCCGGGCACTCGATATGTCCTAGTTTGTAGCACAAGTCATGCCGAAATTCACGGGAAATTTCGGCATGACCTTTGCTAAAAAGTGGACAAATCGAGAACCTGAAATTTGCTTGAAATGAAATGAATCAACATTCCGCAAAACATAGGCCACTCAACATCATTCACAGAAACAACAATTTAAAGCCACCACTTGGGCACAATCGAACAACTTCAATGAAAAGATATGACATGACCACTTCAATGAAAAATAAAATTTGCCTAAATTCTTTTCCTTGAAAAATAGTGGTCTTTGAAAATCAAAACCTTTGCCAATCTACTTAACCTAGCTTCTTAATCCAAAGAACCTAATTAACCTACCTATTTAACCTAGTTGGTTAATCTAGTTTACCTAGATAATTAACCCTAATTAAACTAGTTAACGCAGCTAGTTCTCTGTCAAAGCCTAAAATAAATTTTTGCACTAATTAACATGGATAATTAACCTAATTAAACTAGTTAACCTGACTAGTTCTCTGTCAAAGCCCTAACTAAGTTTTTGCACTAACCTAGATAATTAACCTAATTAAACTAGTTAACCTAACTACTTCTCTGTCAATGCCCTAACTAAATTTTAGCCCTAAAACCTAGATAATTAACCTAAATAAAAACTGGCTAACCTATGCATGAGAGAGAGGAGGGTGGGGCTTCTGAGATGATGGCTCGGTGGTGGCGGCGGAGGCAGTGTGGTGGCGAGGCGGGCGTCTCGGTGGCGAGGGAGGCAGGGGCGTCTCCGGTGACGGCGAGGAAGGTGGCGTCGACGGCGGCTCGGTGGCGTTAGCGAGGCAGCGCTCTCTGGGCGTTAGAGGCGGCTCGGCGTCGTCGGCAAGCCGCAGCTTTGGTGGTCGCACATCGGCGGCGGCGTGTGTGGGGCGACGAATCGGGAGAGAATGGCGGCAGGGGTGGGGTTTGAGGATTTGGGGAAGTGGTGGCGGGGGGAAGCGGTTTTTGGCTAAGTCAAACTTAGCGGTAGCGCGTTTAAGCAAAAAAACGCTTATAGCTAAGTTAGCTATAGCGCTTTCGTCAAAACGCGCTGCTGCTATAGCTAATTTCCTATTCTGTTTCTATAGCGGGGGTCTAGGGCACGCGCTGCAGCTACGTTAGCTATAGCGCCTCTTACAAACAAACGCTGCTGCTATGCCTTCCTCCGATTTTTCACTTTTTCATTTATTTTGCTTTACATTTTATTTTTCCCTTTCTCCTTTTTCTATTTCTTTCATTTTCATTTAAATTTCTATTTGTTTATCATCTTATTTTATTTTTGTTAGTAGTAGCGCTCTTTCACGAAACGCTGCTAATCGTGATGTAGCAATGAGCGTTTACTGCGAAGATCGCTATCGCTATCGTAGCCTAGCATTCTACCAATGGGAATATTAGTAGTAGCGCTTTTTATTCAACAGCGCCATCGCTAAGTTTGTGTCTCAGTAGCGGTTTCTAGTGGCTCGCTACTGCTAAATAGCACTAGCGCTGTTTTTTGAACCGCGCTGCTGCTAAGATTCTGTGTATAGTCTTTTCCCTAGTAGTGCTTCTTCTCCTTTAAGTGTTGAGTTGGGATTCGGAGTGGTGGTCCTCGTGCTTTGGGCAGTGCAGTTGTCGGTGTTCTGGGAATGGGGGTCCCTTGACTTGCCTGCCTGTGGCCTGCGGCGTGGCTCGAGTGGTGGCCCAGCATGGCCCATCTTTATCAGCGCAAGACTCAAGACCCTCACGAGGGGCCAAGCCTCGCGGGGCGGATGACACACGAGGCTTCCTCAGGAGCGGCCTCGCCAGGCAGGCTCGCGAGGAGGCGGAGAGATCAAGGCAGGGTACCTCGCGAGGTGCTACTGATGCAAGCCATGACGACCAAGACCAGGAGGGCGCCAGGCGGGCGCCGGCCTGCGCAGTGTCCTTGTTTCCTCTTTGGTGCAAAGGGGTCAAGCACAGGCGTGGAGTACCGAGGCATCAGGCAAAGGTTGCCATTTCAGTGCAACGAGATCAAGACCAGCAGAGCGGTAGGATGGAGGTCACCGTGGAGCCCAAGACGGCGTCATTGCCAATGCCTTTGGCAGCCGAAGACCAACTTTAGTCAGGATAGCTTGTACTAGATGTTCCCCTTCAAAATGGCCGTTGTTGGCGCCCTTCCCGCTCAATATTTGGGAAGAGGACCAGGGCCTTTATATATATAGGGATAGCCACCACAGTAGAGGGCATCTCATCTCATCTCATCAGCGCTCATTAGATCGAGAGGCGATCGAACTCATCCAAGCAGTATATCCTTGTACTGTTCATCATCAGCCCCTGAGGCAATCCACCACACCACACACTAGAGTAGGGTATTACACCACAACGATGGCCAAAACCAGTATAAATCTTGCGTCCCTCGTGTTGTTCATCGTTTTAGCTTAGATTCTCACGAGGCAATCGGATGTGGAGTGGTAGGGGGAAGATCTTCGCACGCACCCCAGAGTTCGAACCTTAAGGGTCTGCCCGGACCCAACATCAGACATTTGGCGCGCCAGGTAGGGGTGCGCCAGAATCTTTCTTCTGCTGTTCCGCGTTCGATCCCCCGTCATGTCCATGGCTGATGCTCACCAGGCTCGCGCCGAGCGTCGGGCTGCTCTTGCCGCTCGAGTTGCCCAGACGGCTCCCGTCGGCGGGTGTCCCCGTCGTTCCCCGTCCCTGTAACCATAGCAAATACCATGTTGTTCTAAAAGACTCTCAAAATAATATAAGTGAAGCGTGAGATACTAATAATTTCTTCAAAATTAAGACACCACCGTGCTCTAAAAGATAAAACTGAAGCACTAGAGCAAAAACTATCAAGCTCAAAAGATATAAGTGAAGCACATAGAGTATTCTAGGAAATTCTAATCAAATAGGCTTCTCCCAAAAAGGTGTGTACAGCAAGGATGATTGTGTTAAACTAAAAAGCAAAGACTAATATAATACATGATGCTCCAAGCAAAACACATATCATGTGGCGAATAAAAATATAGCTCCAAGTAAAGTTACCAATGAACGAAGATTTAAAGAGGATGCCTTCCCGGGGCATCCCCAAGCTTAGGCTTTTGGCTATCCTTGAATATCTTGGGGTGCCTTGGGCATCCCCAAGCTTTGGCTCTTGCCACCCTTTATTCCATAGTCCATAAAAGCTTTACCGAAAACTTGAAAACTTCATAACACAAAACTCAACAGGAAATCTTGTAAGCTCCGTTAGTGAAAGAAAACAAAACCACCACATAAGCTACTGTAATGAACTCATTACTTATTTATATTGGTGTAAACCTACTGTATTCCAACTTCTCTATGGTTTATAAACTATTTTACTAGCCATACATGCATTGAAATAAGCAAACAACACACTAAAAACAGAATCTGTCAAAAACAGAACAGTCTGTAGAAATCTGTAACTAACGCAAACTTCTGGAACTCTAAAAATCCTACCAAAATAGGAAGTCCTGGACAATTATTTTATTGATCAGCAGCGAAAAGAATGAATGCAAAAACCCGTTCCTGTGATTTAACAAAATTATATTCGTGCGTGTAAAGTTTCAGTTTTTCAGCAGAATCAAATCAACTATCATTTTAGGTTATCCTATAGGTTCTACTTGGCACAAACACTAATTAAAAGATAAAAACACATCAAAACAGAAGGTAGATGCAAGTTTTGTCCCTAAACAGGAGCAAAAACAAAAAACACAAAGAAAATTGGGTTGCCTCCCAACTAGCGCTATCGTTTAACGAACCTAGCTAGGCATAAAAGCAAAGATAGACCTAACGAGTGCCATCTTTGGCACTAAGTTCATCAATAGGGCGCTTGTGATCTCTAGCGATTTCTCCCCTTTTAGCAACGGATAAACCTTTAGGCAAAAATTCAAGAAATTCATTGGTAGATTACGATAGAGAGACAATGGGGAAGAACACTTATGGATTTGAGATCTGTGTCTCCTTTACTAGAAGATTCACCCTTATTTTTAGGAACATAAATAAACTTGGCAGTTTTAGTAGGGGGTTTTGGAGTGTTTTTCATGGGGAAAACGCGGAACCTAAGTTTGCAATGATATCCTCAAGTTTACCGATTCTAGCAGAGTCTAGATCTATTTTTTCATTGACTATAGGTTCTTTTTCTTTAAGATTCTTCAAAGTAACTCCAACCCTAGATCCAAATTGGGTAATGTGATTATGAATCTTTTTATCCAAATTTTCAATCAACTCAACAGTGGCAATTTTAATTTCAATAATCTCAAGCCGTTGCATACGTGTTCTAAAGTTAAGGCAATTCCATTGATCAAAAGAGGTGGTGGGACAAACAAATCTAACATAGCATTATAAGCATCAAATGTATGGCTACACATGAAATCACCACTGGTAGCAATATCAAGAACACATCTATTCCAAGGAGTAATGCCTACATAAAAATTGCGGAGAAGAAGGGAAGTAGCAAGCTTCCTAGTAGCTTTACATTGGGCATTGCAAATTCTATGCCAAGCATCTTTTAAACTTTCTCTCTCCCTTTGCTTAAAATTGAGAATTTCTTGTTCGGGAGTGATAATAAGGATAGGAGGACTAGCCATGACGACAAGGTAAACGAACTAACACACGGGCAAACGAAAAAAGCCAAGCGAAAGAGAGAGGAGGAGATTGGGAAAGAGTGGGCGAATAAAACGGCAAGCGTGAAGTGGGGGAGAGGAAAACGAGAGGCAAATGGCAAATAATGTAAATGCGAGGGAGATGGGTTTGTGATGGGTACTTGGTATGTCTTGACTTGAGCGAAGACCTCCCCGGCAACGGCGCCAGAAATCCTTCTTGCTACGTCTTGAGCTTGCGTTGGTTTTCCTTGAAGAGGAGAGGGTGATGCAGCAATAGTAGCGTAAGTATTTCCCTCAGTTTTTGAGAACCAAGGTATCAATCCAGTAGGAGGCTCCTCAAAAGTCCCACGCACCTACACAAACAAAGTGAGAACTCGCAACCAACACGATAAAGGGGTTGTCAATCCCTTCACGGCCACTTGCGAAAGTGAGATCTAATAAAGATAGTAAGATAAGATAAATATATTTTTGGTATTTTATAATATAGATGCAAAAAGTAAAGATGCAAATAAAAGTAATTGGAAGCAAATATGATATGAGATAGACCCGGGGGCCATAGGTTTCACTAGTGGCTTCTCGCAAGATAGCATAAGTAATACGGTGGGTGAACAAATTACTGTCGAGCAATTGATAGAAAAGCGAATAATTATGAGATTGTCTAGGCATGATCATGTACATAGGCATCACGTCCATAACAAGTAGACCGACTCCTGCATGCATCTACTACTATTACTCCACACATCGACCGACTCCTGCCTGTATCTACAGTATTAAGTTCATGAGAAAAGAGTAACGCATTAAGCAAGATGACATGATGTAGAGGGATAAACTCAAGCAATATGATATAAACCCCATCTTGTTATCCTCGATGGCAACAATACAATACGTGCCTTGCAACCCTTTACATCACTTTGGTAAGGACACCGCAAGATTGAACCCAAAGCTAAGCACTTCTCTGATGGCAAGAAAGATCAATCTAGTAGGCCAAACCGAACTGATAATTCGAAGAGACTTGCAAAGATAACTCAATCATACATAAAAGAATATAGAGAAGATTCAAATATTATTCATAGATAAACTTGATCATAAACCCACAATTCATCGGATCTCAACAAACACACCGTAAAAAGAGTTTACATCGAATAGATCTCCACTAGAGAGGGGGAGAACATTGTATTGAGATCCAAAAAGAGAGAAGAAGCCATCTAGCTAATAACTATGGACCCGTAGGTCTGTGGTAAACTACTCACAACTCATCGGAGGGGCAAGGATGTTGATGTAGAAGCCCTCCGTGGTCGATTCCCCCTCCGGCAGAACGCCGACGAAGGCTCCAAGATGGTATCTCGCGGATACAGAAGGTTATGGTGGCGGAAATTGTGTTTCGTCTACCCCCTGGATGTTTTCAGGGTACGTAGGCATATATAGGAGGAAGAAGTATGTCGGTGGCCGCCCGAGGGGCCCATGAGACAGGGGGCACGCCTTATAGGGGGGCGCGCCCTCCTATCTCGTGGGAGCCTCGGCTGCTTCTTGACTTGCACTCCAATTCCCCTGGTTCACGTTCGTTCCAAAAATCATGCTCACGAAGGTTTCATTCCGTTTGGACTCCGTTTGATATTCCTTTTCTTCGAAATATTGAAATAGGCAAAAAAAATAGCAATATGGGCTGGGCCTCCGGTTAGTAGGTTAGTCCCAAAAAAGATATAAATGTGTAAAATAAAGACCATAAATATCCAAAAGGGGTAATATAATAGCATGGAACAATCAAAAGTTATAGATACGTTGGAGACGTATTGTCGGTGTACTAAGGTAGGGGTACCTCAGTACCCCAACTTGTGCACGGGCGGTTGCAGCTTCCCGCGGCAAGGTTTACCACGTGCTCGCCGAAGACCTTCTGCTCCATGTCAAACCATTCAAAGACGAAGTATACAAGACAGAAGATCGAGACCCGGCAAGCGGAGTTTGCCGGAAGGCCGCTCGAGCTCAAGGTTACATCACTCACGCAAGGCCACAGCAAGAGGAGCTCGCCAGAAGACTAGAAGATTACATCATAGAAGACACGCCTCGGCTGTATGCGTCGGCGAGGGCCCGGGAGCGACAAGTTCTGAGCCGGCAAGCTCCGGGTCCGCAAGGTCAAGACCCGGCAAGGTGCTTGCCGGGAGAATTGCGCCAGTGTGCCAGCTCCCAGCTCATCAGCCCACGCGTGCGCCTGGGGCCTTTCGAGGGGCGCGTGGCGGATGGTCAGTGCAGCCTGGGGCACGGTGGCACTCCACGGTGGTGGATCCATCACCGTGGCGACGGAGACACAAGGGCGGAGCTTTTGGGGTCGACGGCGACGGGCATTAAATGCCCTTGTCCCCATCATCAAAGTAGGTAGCGAGCACCTTCGCTCACGCTTTGTAGCTCCACTTTGTTCCCGCACTATTCCAACTACCACCTCTTTTACATTTTTACCCCTTTCTCCTACGTTGACACCTGTCGGTGACCCCTTGCACTATAAAAGGAGGCCCATGCACAACGTGGAGGGGGTTCGGTTCGGTTCGGTTCGGTTCGGGTTCGAAACCCATGACAACTCTCGCGCTCGGTGTAGCTGCTACTGTAGCTCTTCAAGCTCCCGAGCTCAATACAAATCAAGGCAGGAGTAGGGTTTTACGCGCTCACCGCGGCCCGAACCTGGGTAAAAACTGCCCGCGTGCTCGCTACGATCTGCTCTCCGTGCTCCCTCCGCCCTCGTACCGCACAGACAAGGGGCTCCGGCCCCATAGGTGTCCGTGGCGGGCAGTTCCCCCCGGCATCTTTGGCGCGCCAGGTAGGGGGCGTCCAGGTTGTGCGGACCTGATCCGGCGTTCACGCGGGCGCGTTCTTCATCAACCTCTCCAGTTTCATCAGCAACTTCATCAACAATTGCGCCATGGCCCGAAGAGGAAGGCTTCGAGGTTGCGATCCGTCTGCGTCTCATCCGCCGCCACCGGAGCCAACGGTGGGCGGAGGAGACGCCGTCGGAAGGGTGGTCGCCGGCGAGGACACTCGCGGCGCCACCAGATCCAAGGACAAGACGGATGACCGCGCCTCGGTCTCCGTGGACACGCCGCATCCATCTCAGCACACGATAACCTAGCAGCGCCGTACCACGGGAGGTGGTATTCGCATGCTGGGGCAAGGACACACCGGAGGCTCGCGGGATGCTCCGGACCACCGTCCGGGCACAAACAAAGCGAAGGCGCCGGGGGAGGACCCTGCTCCTTCTAACACTGTTAGGAGTCCGAGCATATCCCGCTCCTCGCACCGCTCGCCCCCGCTCCCCTCCACTCGGGGGAAGAAGAAGGCCAAGTCCGGCAAGGACAGCTCTGGTGCTCGCTCCGGCAAGCGCATCTCCCCGGCGCTGCGCTGCCGTCGAGGACGCGCCATCGAGCTCCACCGCAAGTGCGAGAAACAAAGACAGACCAGCCAAAGATCAAGCACGCAAGGACGGCAGCTCTGGTGCTCACTCCGGCAGCGCGTCTCCCCGAGCGCCAAGCGCTGCCGTCGAGGACGTGCCATCGAGCCCCGCCGACCGTCCACCGCCAAGAGGGCAAAGAAAATTGCCAAGCTCGAACTTTTGAGTTGTACCCCGAGAATCCATACCTGTATGAGGGACACGGGCGCGAAGGGTCGAATCGTGGTTGGGTTGCGCCGTCGGTTCATCTTGAGTCCAATCGACGACAAAAGGACGCCGCAACCAGCCCGACAAGTTCTTCCGCGGGGCTGCACCGCCAGCGGGCGGCGATGCCTGCGCCAGCAAGCATGTTTGCGTTGGTGGGCTCCCAAAGCGTAAGGACGAGAACATACAAGGGGAAGGATCGGGAGGAGTACGGCCTCGACGGATTGTTGGAAATAGAAAAGCTAAGTCGTCCGAGCTTTTGTGCGAGCACTCCTTAGTTCCATGCTTTTTATGTTATGTTCCTCGTCGTTCGTCCTTTATACGCAATACCGTGCGGGAGGAACCTACCGTGGATAGCCGCACCCTTATCTTGTTTTCGAGCACGCTCAACGATTTAAGTGAGCTGTGACAAGTGTCGCGCCTTTGTTTTGTTTTCGAGTCCGCTCAGCAAGCTAAGTGCGTTGCGACTAGCAGCAACAAGGTTGCTTGCCGGTAAGACCTTGGCCAGCGGGCTGCTTGAGTTCAAGACTCAGCGCTCATGGCAAGGGCCCTTTGCCGCAAGTTCCCTAGAAGCGTGGGGTAAAAGCGCACAAAGGGTGTAAAGTAGAGGTGTAACATAGCAAGCCCTGCCGAAGATACCCTTCAGATGAGAAACTTGTGCGCGGAGGAGCCAACTCGCGGCTGAGTTGCGTCCTCGATTTGTTTCGAGTCCGCTCAACAACTCGAAAGCCTTTCAGTAGCTGGCCGAGAAGGTTTCTTGCGGAGAAAACACCGCCAAGAAGCTGCTGATGTTCCGTACTCAGCAAGTGTGTTAGCACCGGCAAGTTCCCTAGCAGCGTAGAGTATAAACATACGAAGGGCAAGGCACGGCATCGTATTGCAAAGTCGCACAGAAAGGATTTATATACATATACATGTAAATAATGAAACTGTTGCAGACCTATCTCAGCTGTTTTCATGGCTGAAATTACAGCAACAAGGAGAAACCAGAAGAGCACACCAGCACCTGGATTTTGGCGGAGCCAGAGTTGCCGGGGGCTGCGAGTGCCAAGATTGTTTCCCAGCCAGGATAATAGCACCGAAAAGCTGCGGAATCAGATAAGTTTTTCATCCCTCGTCATGCATCCTCTCATGGACCGGGGAAAGCGGGGCTGCGTCCTTGAACGAGCGTGTCTTGTAAAACCCGTGCGCGCGAGGAGCAGGTCGTGGCCCGATTCGCCCTTGGTTTGTTTCGAGTCCGCTCAACAAACACTAGTCTTGCTGAATGGCCCGGCAAGGTTGCTTGCGGAAGCAACACCGCCAGCTGGCTGCTGATGTCCCGCGACTCAAGCAAGCGTGTTCGCGCCGGCAAGCTCCCGAGAGTGGGATGGGAACATACAAGGCACGAAGTCAAGTAAAAGACTCGGTCCGACAAGCGTTCCCCTCTTTTCATTAAAAACATCCTAGTTTAGTACAAGTCCATAGAGGATGAAAAACATGATAGAGAGGATTACATATTTTAAATACAACTAAGGCCCAAGGGCTTACAAATTAGAAGATAAGATGCCCGTAATTCCTCTCCTGTTTCTCTGTTCAAGAGTTAGGTCAAGGAGGACCCGGCAAGAGAAGCTTGCCGGGAAGGGAAAAAGGGGGGCAAAGACTGCAGTGGAAGAAGGCTGCGAAGAAATAGTACCCGCCGGGGTAGTTGTCCTTGGCGGCGGATGAGCTCGAAAAGGGGAGGCGCCTTGGTTCCCTTGGACCGAACAAGTAATACTTGTTCCAGAGCTCCCGCGCGCTGAGCTTCGGCGGGAAGACGAGGTTCCGCTTCCGGTACTCGGTGAGCCTCGCCGCTTGCTCCGACTTCTCCTTCTTGGCCTTCTTCGCCTTCGCCTTCTCGGTCTTCGGGGCCATGGCGGAGGCGGCGGAGGGAGGGGGACGAAGAGCCCGGCGGCGCTGGAGATGCAGGCGGCGGCGGCGGAGGTTTGGAGGCGGAGCACAAAGGGGATCTCTGGAAGAGGAAGAAGATGCAATGAGAGCGAAAGGAGGGGAACCGCTCCTGCTTCCTCTGCTTTTATGGGGAAGTGGGGGGCATTTCGCTCTTTCCATTAAAAGAACGTGGGCACGTCCCATCCCACGACGCCGCAATTGACGCGTGCCGTAACGGGGGGATGCGGCAGATGCGGAAGTGGATTCGGCGCGCCGTGGGCCGCATGTGCCCGTGCACTGTTTTGGGCCTGGCCCAACAGCGCTCGGCACCATGTGTGGCCCAGGCCCGGGGGCTCTTGTCGGTGTACTAAGGTAGGGGTACCTCAGTACCCCAACTTGTGCACGGGCGGTTGCAGCTTCCCGCGGCAGGGTTTACCACGTGCTCGCCGAAGACCTTCCTGCTCCATGTCAAACCATTCAAAGACGAAGTATACAAGACAGAAGATCGAGACCCCGGCAAGCGGAGTTTGCCGGAAGGCCGCTCGTGCTCAAGGTTACATCACTCACGCAAGGCCACGGCAAGAGGAGCTCGCCAGAAGACTAGAAGATTACATCATAGAAGACACGCCTCGGCCAGTATGCGTCGGCGAGGGCCCGGGAGCGACAAGTTCTGAGCCCGCAAGCTCCCGGTCCGCAGGTCAAGACCCGGCAAGGTGCTTGCCGGAGAATTGCTGCCAGGTGTGCCCGCGCCCAGCTCATCACCCACGCGTCGCCTGGGCCTTTCGAGGACACGTGGCGGATGGCTGTGCAGCCTGGGGGGCACGGTGGCACTCCACGGTGGTGGATCCATCACCGTGGCAGACGGAGACACAAGGGCGGGAGCTTTTGGGGTCGACGGCGACGGGCATTAAATGCCCTTGTCCCCCACTGTCAAAGTAGGTAGCGACCACTGTTCACGCCCGTAGCTCCACTGCTTCCAAGACTATTCCAACTACCACCTCTTTTACATTTTTACCCCTTTCTCCTATGTTGACACCTGTCGGTGACCCCTTGCACTATAAAAGGAGGCCCATGCACAACGTGGAGGGGGTTCGGTTCGGTTCGGTTCGGGTTCGAAACCCATGACAACTCTCGCGCTCGGTGTAGCTGCTACTGTAGCTCTTCAAGCTCCCGAGCTCAATACAAATCAAGGCAGGAGTAGGGTTTTACGCGCTCACCGCGGCCCGAACCTGGGTAAAAACTGCCCGCGTGCTCGCTACGATCTGCTCTCCGTGCTCCCTCCGCCCTCGTACCGCACAGACAAGGGGCTCCGGCCCCATAGGTGTCCGTGGCGGGCAGTTCCCCCCGGCACGTATCAAGCATCCCCAAGCTTAATTCCTGCTCGTCCTTGAGTAGGTAAATGATAAAAAGGAAATTTTGATGTGGAATGCTACCTAGCTTAATTTATAATGTAATTTTCTTTATTGTGGAAGGAATGTTCATACCCAAATGATACAAAATAAAATTTCATATTGACATAAGAAATAGTAATACTTCAAGCATACCAATCAAAGTAATCATGTCTTCACAAAATAACATGGCCAAAGAAAGTTATCCCTACAAAATCTTATAGTCTGGCTGTTGCTCTATCTTCATCACACAAAGTATTTAATCATGCACAACCCCGATGACAAGCCAAGGAATTGTTTCATACTTCAATAATCTCAAACTCTTTAAACTTTCACCCAATACATGAGCGTGAGCCATGGACATAGCACTATATGTGGAATAGAATGGTGGTTGTGGAGAAGACAAAAAAAGGAGAAGATAGTCTCACATCAACTAGGCGTATCAGCGGGCTATGGAGATGCCCATTAATAGATATCAATGTGAGTGAGTAGAGATTGCCATGCAACGGATGCACTAGAGCTATAAATATATGAAAGCTCAACAAAAGAAACTAAGTGGGTGTGCATCCAACTCGCTTGCTCACGAAGACCTAGGGCATTTTGAGGAAGCCCATCATTGGAATATACAAGCCAAGTTCTATAATGAAAAATTCCCACTAGTATATGAAAGTGACAACATATGAGACTCTCTATCATGAAGATCATGGTGCTATTTTGAAGCACAAGTGTGGAAAAAGAGATAGTAGCATTGTCCCTTCTCTCCTTTTCTCTCATTTTATTTTTTTCTTTTATTTTTTCTCTTTTCTTTTCTTTCGCCTTCTTTTTTTTCTTTTTGGCCTTTCTCCTTTTTTTTTTGCTTTTTTTCCTCTTTTTTTCTTTTTGTAAAATCCGAAGTCTCATCCTGACTTGTGGGGGAATCATAGTCTTCATCATCCTTTCCTCACTAGGACAATGCTCTAATAATTAAAATCATCACACTTTTATGGATTTATAACTCAAGAATTACAACTCAAAGCTAGAACAAGATATGACTCTATATGAATGCCTCCGGTGGTGTACCGGGATATGCAATGAATCAAGAGCGACATGTATGAAAATTATGAAGGTGGCCTTGCCACAAATACAATGTCAACTACATGATCATGCAAAGATCAATATGACAAAAGTAATGTGTGTCATATGAATGGAACGGTGGAAAGTTGCATGGCAATATATCTCGGAATGGCTATGGAAATGCCATAATAGGTAGCTATGGTGGCTTTTTGGGGAAGGTATATGATGGGTGTATGGTACCGGCGAAAGTTGCGCGGCACAAGAGAGGCTAGCAATGATGGAAAGGTGAAAGTTGCGTATAATCCATGGACTCAACATTAGTCAAAAGAACTCATATACTTGTTGCAAAAATTTAGAAGTCATCAAAAACCAAAGCACTACGTGCATGCTCCTAGGGGGATAGATTGGTAGGAAAAGACCATCGCTCGTCCCCAACCGCCACTCATAAGGAAGACACTCAATAAATAAAATTGTGCTCCAACTTCATCACAAAGCGGTTCACCATACGTGCATGCTACGGGAATCACAACCCTTAACACAAGTATTTTTCATAATCACCTCAACTAGAATGACTCTAATATCACTACCTCCATATCTCAAGACAATTATCAAGCATCAAATTGATCATAGCATCCAATTCACATTCTATGATTGTTTTTATTATACCCAACTTGGATGCTCATCATTCTAGGACTAAATTTGTAACCATAGCAAATACCATGCTGTTCTAAAAGACTCTCAAAATAATATAAGTGAAGCATGAGAGACTAATAATTTCTTCAAAATTAAGATACCATCGTGCTCTAAAAGATAAAAGTGAAGCACTAGAGCAAAAACTATCAAGCTCAAAAGATATAAGTGAAGCACATAGAGTATTCTAGGAAATTCTAATCAAATAGGCTTCTCCCAAAAAGGTGTGTATAGCAAGGATGATTGTAGCTCCAAGTAAATACTAATATAATACACGACGCTCCAAGCAAAACACATATCATGTGGCGAATAAAAATATAGCTCCAAGTAAAGTTACCAATGAACAAAGACGAATGAGGGGATGCCTTCCCGGGGCATCCCCAAGCTTAGGCTTTTGGCTATCCTTGAATATCTTGGGGTGCCTTGGGCATCCCCAAGCTTAGGCTCTTGCCACCCTTTATTCCATATCCCATAAAAGCTTTACCCAAAACTTGAAAACTTCACAACACAAAACTCAACAGGAAATCTTATAAGCTCCGTTAGTGAAATAAAACAAAACCACCACCTAAGGTACTGTAATGAACTCATTCTTTATTTATTTTGGTGTTAAACCTACTGTATTCCAACTTCTCTATGGTTTATAAACTATTTTACTAGCCATAGATGCATTGAAATAAGCAAACAACACACTAAAAACAGAACAGTCTGTAGAAATCTGTAACTAACGCAAACTTCTGGAACTCTAAAAATACTACCAAAATAGTAAGTCCTGGAAAATTCGTTTATTGATCAGCAGCAAAACGAATCAACACAAAATCACGTTCCTGTGATTTAACTAAATTATATTCGTGCGCGCAAAGTTTCTATTTTTCAGCAGAATCAAATCAACTATCATTTTAGGTTATCCTATAGGTTCTACTTGGCACAAACACTAATTAAAAGATAAAAACACATCTAGACAGAAGGTAGATGCAAGATTTATTACTAAACAGGAGCAAAAACAGAAAACACAAAGAAAATTGGGTTGCCTCCCAACTAGCGCTATCGTTTAACGCCCCTAGCTAGGCATAAAAGCAAAGATAGATCTAACAAGTGCCATCTTTGGCACTAAATTCATCAATAGGGCGCTTGTGATCTTGTCAGGACCCCGACTCAATGTCACATCGATCTAGCCTGTAACACATCATATCACTTTGCGGCCTCACGCACGGTATCCCAACGGTGTCGCCTTACCTTAGCCCGGGACCGTTTGCGCCTTTTGGCACACGTATATGATAGTGTCGCTAGCATCCATATGAAAAGGAGCCCGGGCTGACATGGCTAGTCGTAAACCCAAAGTGGCACAGACTTACAGGGATAGGCATCAATGACCCAGCATCGAACGTGTCGGTCATCAGCGAGTAAGTGCCGGGCTGTAGCACTGGGCTAGCAGACTCGATAAACCGGGCAGAAGCGGCTAACAGACTCCGTACTCAGCGTGACATTTCCCGAAGGACGTACACAGAACGAAGAAGGACACATGCCGCCAGCCTAAGTGATTCGGAGCAAAGAGCAAGCTACCATGGCTCGGTGGAAACACTAGGAGACATTTCCCGGTAAGAGAGGCTACTAAAGATAAACAACTAGATAGTCAGATCCCACACATACCAAGCATTTCAATCACATACACACAATATGCTCGATATGTGCAAATACAACATGGCATCACAACATGACTCTACGACCCAAGTATTTATTCATTAGGCTCCGAGGAGCGAGATATTACAAACAGGGGTCTCATGACCCAACATTCAGAGCATACAAATCAAGCACAAGCGGAAGCTAATATGTCTGAGTACAGACATCTACAAATGAAGAAGGCTTAGAAGCCTGACTATCTACCAGATCCTGCCGAGGGCACAAGATCGTAGCTGAGGTATCAAGCTAAACGTCGAAGTCCACGCGGAACTACTAGCGAGACCGAGGTCTCTCTGCAAAAACATAAAATAGGCAAACGTGAGTACAAATGTACCCAGCAAGACTTACATCAGAACTAACTACATATGCATCTTTATCAACAAAAGGGGATGGTGGAGTTTAACAGCAGCAATCCAGCTTTGACACGGTGGCTATCCTATACTACGACTGCAAGTAACTCTTTTGAGGTGGCGCTACGAGTCCACATATTCACCATATCAATACACCACTAAGGATCCGCACCGCCTCCCTACGAGAACGCCATCCATAGCACTCACGCTTATCTTGCGTATTTTAGGGTATCCACTTCCACTTGTCTATGAACTGTTATAGGCAACCCGAAGTCCTTTACCATGACACGGCTATTCAATAGATCATATTAACCTGCGGGGTGTACTTCTTCACACACACGCTCACCACTTACCGCCGTTTACGACATGTACTCGGCAACCTTCAAGCGGAAGCCCAACGTGGGTGTCGGCCACGACCTACCTAAACACTCAAGTCCCTAGTCCGGGTTTATCGCCTATTTGGGTTCCATCTATGAGGAGTTCCGCCGCAGCCATTCACAGCCCCAAACGATGTGAACAGGTTCCCGAGACACCAAACGGGCGCCAGTACACCGTGCCACGTGCCTACCGCATCACAGCCCACCCCTACGGTCAGCGCTGCGCACGGCCTCCAAAGATACTACAAACACCGAAACTACTTGCAACTCCTGGACAGAGGACAAGGGTGATTAAGAAGCCGAGAGGGTCCATTGGTTTCGGGCCCAATGCGTGGTAGTAGCTGAATCATGGATCACAAACACAGAACTCAGTTCCTGAGGACGGCCGCAATGAGACAACCCACCATGTACTCCTACATGGCCTCTCACCGCTACCTTTACCAAATCGTGTTCACACACTTAGCTCACACACAGTAGGACATGATCACACACCTCTGGTTCATCCTCGATGAATCAGACCCGACTCAACTCTAAGCAGTAGCAGGCATGACAAACAAGCATGTATGAGTAGGCACAACAGGGCTCAAACAACTCCTACTCATGCTAGTGGGTTTCATCTATTTACTGTGGAATGACAGGTCATGCAAAGGATAAAGGGGTTCAGCTACCGCAGCAAGTAACAAATGATTCGTTGTTGTCCTAATGCAGTAAAAGAGAGCAGGAGCAAGAGAGTGGGATTATATCGGAATGGACAAGGGGGTTTTGCTTGCCTGGCACTTCCGAAGATAATATAGCTCTTCATCAGTGTCATCGATCTCATCGTCAAAACCACGTCTATCGAGAGGGGACAGTTACCGGCAAATAAAGAGGAACACAATCAATGCAATGCAACAAATATGATGCATGATAATGTCATGGCAATATGCTGTTGATTGAGCTAATGCAACTAGCAACAGGTTAAATGAAGTTGGTTTGAATACAAGATTCAAATTCAAACTCCATATATGATTATTTAAATGCCCTTTATTTGTTTTGTCCAAAACAGAGGACAAACATTGTTCAAACATGCATGAAAATGGTACAGATGGATTCCTTGAATTTTTCTGATAATTTTTCATATATAAATTATTTCAATCTGAGCTACGGTTGAATTTCTATGAATTTTTGAAGTTTAAATCATTTTCTGGAATTTCCTGTATAAAAATAAATCCAGTAAATGATTTATGGCGTCAGCACTACGTCACTGTGACGTCAGCAGTCAACGAGGCCGGTCCAGGTCAAACCTGGCAGTGGGTCCCGTCTGTCAGTGACTAACCTAACTAATCTAATTAGTTAGCGTTAAACTAACACTAACCTAGTTTAGTTAGTGGCCTGGGGCCCAGACGTCAGTGACCCAGAGGGGTCAAACTGTGGTCAACCACGGGTCAAACTCACCGGAGTTGACCCCCGGCTCGTCGCCGGCGATGCCAGAGACGGCGGAGGTGCTCGGGATTGCTCCTCCGGCGACCAAATGCAAGGCGGAGGGTATCTACGAGCTGCTGGTGATCCCGCGCATCCAACGGTGCGAACGGGGTGAGCTGGGGTGGCCGGAAAAGTGGCCGGCGACGAGGTTTAGCGGCGGCAGCAGCTCGGGCATTCTTGGGGTGGCGCTACAGAGCTCGAAAGGAGGCGCTGCGGGTGGCTACGGCCTCATGAGAACGTGCTGAGCACGGTGGTGTGCTCGGATGCAGCGTGCGGTGGCTGTGGCCACGGCGGCGACTTGGCCGGCGGAACCGAGCTCACGGCTCCGGTGGAATCGGTGGCTACATGGTGCAGATAACACGGGGAAGAGAGGGGTTAGTGGCAGGAGCTCACAGAGGTTTGAACGGGGCCGTCGATGAGCTCGGGGAGGCGTCAGGGAGGGCACACGGTCGCCGGCGATCTTGGTGGCCGAAGCTTGAAGAAGAGGTCAGGGAAGCCGTGTCGGGGCGTCCGGCGTCACGTGAGTCTTCGAGGAGGCGTAGTCGACGGAGACGGAGCTCGTGGGCACGTCAGAGGGGCGAGGGGGTGGCTCAGGGCGCGACAACGGCGAGCGGCGGCGACGGTGGCGTTCGGTGGCGCTCGGGGAAGGAGCTAGGGAGCGAGGGAAAGAACAGAGAGTGAGGGGAGAGGCAGAGGGCTGCGGGCGTCTCGCACGCGGATCGATGGCGAGCGGCCGCCAGTAGCAAGGTGAGGTGGCGGCGTCGACGCACGTCGTCCCAAAGACGCACTGCTTCGGGCGAGGGGGAGGAAGATGACTGGCAGCTGGGCTGCACAATGACGGGCACAAGAGAGCCGGGCCACAGATGGGCTGCCAGGTAGGTCTAGGTAGGTGGCCCGTGGCCTCTCTGCTTTTATTTTCTTTTTCCTATTTCGCTATTTGTTTTGGTTTAGTGAAAAGCTAAACCATTTAATAAAATCCTGAAAATAATTATGTGGCTAGAACTAAAATATACCAACCCACATAAAATGTTCCGTAATTATTGGACATATATTAATTATATATAATTTATATATCCAATACAAATAGTTATTGTATTTATTTCAAAGGCCCAAAATAATTAACTCGAGATACCAAAAATATTGTTTTGAGTTTTACCTCCTTGCAATATTTTCAGGACCGAGAGGAACATTTTCTTGGACTTCTTTGAGAAGATTTTAATGTTGATCATTTTAGAAGGTTTCGAGGCTTGAAAATCCTCAATTCAAATTCATTTGAAAAGTTAATATGATGCAACACTCTAATGCATGCACTAGGCATTGTCAGAACCTGGGATGTGACAGCTCACCCCCACTAAACAAGAATCTCGTCCCGAGATTCAAGACGTGAGGTAAGAAGACAAAGGGGACACTAAGTATCACAAACTTCATGATCCAACTGTCTTTCTCGAGGATGCTGATTCAGTGCTCCAATTGATCTTGACGTCTTGCTTTGAGAACTACATCCAACATGACGATGAGAAGAAGGGAAGGATCTTGGAGGAATCGATCTTCTTGAGGTTCGAGCAACTTAGGATCACCTCAAGGACCACAAGATCAACTCACAGAATGAGACGTAGAAACATCTCTGGAGCTGAGAGGCAAGACATGCTTCAGGAAGGACAGAAGACATAATTTGACGAGGTTTCAGAGTAGCGAGGGAACAATTACTATGATCCCATAACGGGGCACCTTGGGAGAGGTGTCACGTAGAGATATCCCTTTAAGTGGCAAAAAGAATTACATTTGATTCAGAGATCATTGAAACTCTTTATACCAGCCTAAGGCAATTCACAGTCGATCATTTGAAGGAGTCCGAGGGAATGACATTCTCGGGCCAGAGTGAATGATGTGGATTACCTTGTTGGATGCAACACAAGGGATGATTTTAGTAGCTAGGGAGAAGCTCAAGAAGAGAGAGCGATTCCACTATTGGAGTGGTTATAGCATAACCGAGGAAACTAAGAGGAATCCCAGTTAGTGCCGGCGATAATACATAGCGCTTGTGCGTGCTCTCAAGAACTTGAGCATTTCCATATTCATCAAGGTTTTACCAACATCCGTGTCAAGGGTGCTGACAACACAACATACTACCATGATGAACAACGATGGACGATGCAGATGCAAAGAAAGATAACACTTTCTCAGATTTCACCTTAGCGAAGCTAAGGAAACAAAATCTGGACGATCGACCGAGAGACATTTAGCACTCCGCTTCTAATGTTCTCCTTGATGTACTAGCGTATCCCATTCATAGATATGGTTTGATATCTAGAACATCAAGTAAAAGGTCGGACTTCGGGAACACACAAAATCATAAGGCACAACTAGGGAGTAAATCCTACGAAGTACTTATGGGGAGGTGGCCAACTTTCTCAATCAAGATACTACAATAGCAGGTCTTCCGGCGGGGTGTGTTGGCCACGACATCCACTTTACCGGTTATCGCGAGACCAATATTATAGTTCTTGGGAAATGTTCCAACCATCATATCTGCCTAAGATTCAGATCTGGTTGGTGTTAGAATAATCCAGACTCATCGAGTCTAGAAAGAAAAATGAAAGTTTGCAACACAAATCGACGAGATGGCGTTGCGAGATTCTCGGGAAATGAACTACGATAGCAAGCTCCAAAACATGAGCTGGGTCTGCTACAAACCTGTGAACACGCTGTCCAAGACAAGCATGACCACATAGTAGTCTTATAATAAAACACTAGCGAGTTCAGGAGGGAAACCATCATCGAGGATATCGAAGTCCTTGCATAGGGTATACTCTTAAGAAGGAGCTTCTTCTCCTTGAACAAATCAATCAGTGGCTTGGTGTGCTACGGAATACATATGGAGTGGAGGTAATTAATCTACCAAACCATAGTATACTTTGCACATGTGTGACTAACTTGGGATGATTCCAAGGAAGCAACATTGGCTTTAACGAATTCACGGTGGCAACTTACATCAAATGCACATGAACTAGAGGAACTTCTTACATCCGAACATATGCTTCATGAGCTAGCATGAACAAATGCTTTAAAAGTTTCAACACTAGCTTAATGTTCAACAGAACTATGGAGAAGACAAGGATGTTGTCGATGGGCTCAACAGCAATTTATCCAGACTCCCATGGAGATGGAATTCCATAATTATGTGAACAAGGTGATAGTATTGGTCAGACCCAAAAGATATAATGGTGTATGCTCGAGGAAAATCCACGAGTAAGACAACATTACGAATATCGTTGGTTCTGATTTGATTTGAGAATAGCCCACACTCAAATCAAAGTTTTGGCAAGACAATAGCTCCAACAACTGGCCTCGAGGATCAATTGATGAAGATATCATCTTTCTTCAGCACACACACCAGATATCCCTTAACATGAACCAAGTCAGATAAGCTTTTATCTTCCAACTCTCCAAGTTGTTGTTTAGCTTAACCAACTAGCTCAGGGGTATCCAACATGGATTCTTGGAGAAAGGGTGGTTTACAGGAAACCAACTTGATCACGAGCTCAACATAGCGGTCAGGTGACATCCTGGTGATACCTCCGAGAAGACAATCGGAGAATCACGAACCACCGATATGTTACTAAGCTCGAGAACAATCTTGCCTTTCAGGGCAAGACGATATGACGAGAAGAGCGAGGGATTGGACAACTCTAACTCATTGATCGAGGAGTGCACCGGAAATAAGGACTAGGTAGCACAATCTATCTTAGAATGATGATTCAAGAACCAACACGCTAAGATTGAGGTTATCGTCCATTTAACCACCAAGCAACGGAGTTGCTAGCAGTATAGATTTCACACACCACGATTCACTTGTCGGCATTCCGGTTACAATAACACAGGAACCAAGGAATGAACAATGATGGCAAGAAGTATCACTGTACCAAGAGTTCATAGGATGGTGTGTAATTCCCATAATAATCCCGATATAAAAGATGGTAATACTCCAAGGTAGAACAGAACAAAAGCTGGACTGGCATTTTGATCTGTGGAATACAACTGCTTTGACCCAATCCTAGAAATGGATGAGGTACTGGAGTTTGTTTCTCCTAGTCATTCCAGAATAGAATGGCTTGACGGACCACAAGAGTAATAGACATCGATGAACGAATGCACGCATACTCTTGACTATCAATTGATAGACGAGGGTCGGAATACAATTAAGAGGGACAACCCAAGAGAACATATGATTTTCTGAGTTGTGGACGCATAGATTAGTATGTCGAACTAAGTTCAACATGTTTCTTCCGGATAACCCATGCAGAGAGGTAGGACTGGCAGAGTCACGATATAAAATGGAGAACTCATCAAGAGCACTCCTGTTGTGATCTTTTGATCCAACAAACTTCTGCCATAAGCGGTTCATAGTATTTGGAAGAAAGAAATACCACGGACCACGAGGAATAATGCAAAGGTTACTAATAACCTAAAGGAACAAGCAAACACTATCAACATGAATTGAGTAGAGTGAATCTTGGGTCAGGAACCCAGGAGTAGAATACCTACTAATAAATGGCATCACGGGATGCTTTCGAGAATGAAGGCCAGAGTCATCACACTGGGATACAAATCATGGCTAGATTACTAGATGATCCCCTAAGACACCTAGGGTCATAATAATAATTCCAACATATATGTCGAGGCAATAGAATACCTCAACTCAGCAATTAGTGTGATTAACCTGGCCCGAAGGAACATCGGAATGGAAAGAAGGGATTTTGCAAATGCTTCAGACTATTTAGAAACCTGGGATGACTCGGACAGCATAACGGTTGTAAATGCTCCAAAGATTGGAGACATGCTACAACAATGGTGGCATAGCCACTCCGAAGCACAATATCAAGGTTTCGAGATCAACAGTTATGAACATACGGAAGTAGTAAAACTGGACTGAGATATTGAAACTAACAATTCCATAAGTCTATGGTTTAGTAACACGTCATCCTGATAGATAGATGAGAAGGCCTAGATCTTAATCCCCGTAGAAGAAAAGAGGTTGACTCAGATCAGAAGGCCATGAGGTATAAGGAGTAAAAAGAGCCTTACGTTCCATCCCACAATCACTTCCCCTACATATAACTAAAGCATTTCTAGACTCAACTTCGACCAGTTTGGCTTGGTAATCCTCTGAGGCAACAAAGCTCGATACCAAAACTGTCAGACCCGACTCAATGTCACATCGATCTAGCACAGTAACACATCATATCACTTTGCGGCCTCACGCACGGTATCCCAACGGTGTCGCCTTACCTTAGCCGGGACCGTTTAGCCTTTTGGCACACGATATGATAGTGTCGCTAGCATCCATATGAAAAGGAGCCCGGCTGACATGGCTAGTCGTAAACCCAAAGTGGCACAGACTTACAGGACAGCATCCATGACCCAAAGATCGAACGTGTCGGTCATCAGCGAGTAAGTGCCGGGCTGTAGCACTGGGCTAGCAGACTCGATAAACCGGGCAGAAGCGGCTAACAGACTCCGGTACTCAACGCGTGACATTTCCCGAAGATGTATACACGAACGAAGAAGGACACATGCCGGCCAGCCTAAGTGATTCCGGAGCAGTAGCAAGCTACCATGGCTCGGTGGAAACACTAGGAGACATTTCCCGGTAAGAGAGGCTACTAAAGATAAACAACTAGATAGTCAGATCCCACACATACCAAGCATTTCAATCACATACACACAATATGCTCGATATGTGCAAATACAACATGGCATCACAACATGACTCTACGACCCAAGTATTTATTCATTAGGCTCCGAGGAGCGAGATATTACAAACAGGGGTCTCATGACCCAACATTCGGAGCATACAAATCAAGCACAAGCGGAAGCTAATATGTCTGAGTACAGACATCTACAAATGAAGAAGGCTTAGAAGCCTGACTATCTACCAGATCCTGCCGAGGGCACAAGATCGTAGCTGAGGTATCAAGCTAAACGTCGAAGTCCACGCGGAACTACTAGCGAGACCGAGGTCTCTCTGCAAAAACATAAAATAGGCAAACGTGAGTACAAATGTACCCAGCAAGACTTACATCAGAACTAACTACATATGCATCTTTATCAACAAAAGGGGATGGTGGAGTTTAACAGCAGCAATCCAGCTTTGACACGGTGGCTATCCTATACTACGACTGCAAGTAACTCTTTTGAGGTGGCGCACACGAGTCCACATATTCACCATATCAATACACCACTAAGGATCCGCACCCGTCTCCCTACGAGAACGCCATCCATAGCACTCACGCTTATCTTGCGTATTTTAGGGTATCCACTTCCACTTGTCTATGAACTGTTATAGGCAACCCGAAGTCCTTTACATGACACGGCTATTCGAATAGATCATATTAACCCTGCAGGGGTGTACTTCTTCACACACGCTCTCACCACTTACCGCCGTTTACACGACATGTACTCGGCAACCTTCAAGCGGAAGCCCAACGTGGGTGTCGGCCACGACCTACCTAAACACTCAAGTCCCTAGTCCAGGTTTATCGCCTATTTGGGTTCCATCTATGAGGAGTTCCGGCCGCAGTTTCGCTCACAGCCCCAAACGATGTGAACAGGGTTCCCGAGACACCAAACGGGCGCCCGGTACACCGTGCCACGTGCCTACCGCATCACAGCCCACCCCTACGGTCAGCGCAAGCGCGGCCTCCAAAGATACTACAAACACGAAACTACTTGCAACTCCCGGACAGAGGACAAGGGTGATTAAGAAGCCGAGAGGGTCCATTGGTTTCGGGCCCAATGCGTGGTAGTAGCTGAATCATGGATCACAAACACGTAACTCAGTTCCCGAGGACGGCCGCAATGAGACAACCCACCATGTACTCCTACATGGCCTCTCACCGCTACCTTTACCAAATCGTGTTCACACACTTAGCTCACACACAAGGGACATGATCACACACCTCTGGTTCATCCTCGATGAATCGACCCGACTCAACTCTAAGCAATGGCAGGCATGACAAACCAGCATGTATGAGTAGGCACAACAGGGCTCAAACAACTCCTACTCATGCTAGTGGGTTTCATCTATTTACTGTGGAATGACAGGTCATGCAAAGGATAAAGGGGTTCAGCTACCGCAGCAAGTAACAAATGATTCGTTGTTGTCCTAATGCAGTAAAATAGAGCAGGAGCGAGAGAGTGGGATTATATCGGAATGGACAAGGGGGGTTTTGCTTGCCTGGCACTTCCGAAGATAATATAGCTCTTCATCAGTGTCATCGATCTCATCGTCAAAACCACGTCTATCGAGAGGGGACAGTTACCGGCAAATAAAGAGGAACACAATCAATGCAATGCAACAAATATGATGCATGATAATGTCATGGCAATATGCTGTTGATTGAGCTAATGCAACTAGCAACAGGTTAAATGAAGTTGGTTTGAATACAAGATTCAAATTCAAACTCCATATATGATTATTTAAATGCCCTTTCTTTGTTTTGTCCAAAACAGAGGACAAACATTGTTCAAACATGCATGAAAATTGTACAGATGGATTCCTTGAATTTTTCTGATAATTTTTCATATATAAATTATTTCAATCTGAGCTACGGTTGAATTTCTATGAATTTTTGAAGTTTAAATCATTTTCTGGAATTTCCTGTATAAAAATAAATCCATAAATGATTTATGGCGTCAACACTACGCCATCCGTGACGTCGTCAGTCAACAAGGCCGGTCCAGTCAAACTGGCAAGGGTCCCGTCTGTCAGCTGACTAACCTAACTAATCTAATTAGTTAGCGTTAAACTAACACTAACCTAGTTTAGTTAGTGGCCAGGGCCCAGACGCCGCGACCCGAGGGGTCAAACTGTGGTCAACCACGGGTCAAACTCACGGAGTTGACCCCGGCTCGTCGCCGGCGATGCGAGACGGCGGAGGTGCTCGGGATTGCTCCTCCGCGACCAAATGCAAGGCGGAGGGTATCTACGAAGTCTTTGGTGATCCCGCGCATCCAACGGTG
The DNA here is from genome assembly GCA_021437245.1 of Aegilops speltoides. Lineage (NCBI taxonomy): Eukaryota > Viridiplantae > Streptophyta > Magnoliopsida > Poales > Poaceae > Aegilops > Aegilops speltoides. Next base: position 140,656,599 of record CM038141.1, read on the forward strand.
CGAACGGGTGAGCTGGGTGGCGGAAAAGTGGCGGCGACGAGGTTTAGCGGCGGCAGCAGCTCGGGCATTCTTGGGGTGGCGCTCTGAGCTCGAAGGAGGCGCCATGCGGTGGCTACGGCCTCATGAGAACGTCTTGAGCACGGTGGTGTGCTCGGATGCAGCGGCGGTGGCTGTAGCCACGGCGGCGACTTGGCCGGCGGAACCGAGCTCACGGCTCCGGTGGAATCGGTGGCTACATGGTGCGAGATAACACGGGAAGAGAGGGGTTAGTGGCAGGAGCTCACGAGAGGTTTGAACGGGCCGTCGATGAGCTCGGGAGGCGTCGAGGAGGGCACACGGTCGCCGGGCGATCTCGGTGGCAAGCTTGAAGAAGAGGTCGGGAAGCCGTGTCGGGCGTCCGGCGCCACGTGAGTCTTCGAGGCGGCGAGTCGACGGAGACGGAGCTCGTGGGCACGCGAGGGGCGAGGGGTGGCTCGTAGCGCGACAACGGCGGCGGCGGCGAGTGGCGTTCGGTGGCGCTGGGGAAGGAGCTAGGGAGCGAGGGAAAGAACAGAGAGTGAGGGGAGAGGCAGAGGGGGCTGCGGGGCGTCTCCAGACGCGGATCAGGGCGAAGGAGCGCCGCCAGTAGCAAGCGAGGTGGTGGTGGCGGCCGACGCTGCAGTCGTCCCAAAGACGCACTGCTTGGGCGAGGGGGAGGAAGATGATCGGCACTGGCTGCACAATGACGGGCAGCAGAGAGCCGGGCCACGGATGGGCTGCCAGGTAGGTCTAGGTAGGTGGCCTGGTGGCCTCTCTCTGTTTTATTTTCTTTTTCCTATTTCTGCTATTTGTTTTGGTTTAGTGAAAAAGCTAAACCATTTAATAAAATCCTGAAAATAATTATGTGGCTAGAACTAAAATATACCAACCCACATAAAATGTTCCAGAATTATTGGACATATATTAATTATATATAATTTATATATCCAATACAAATAGTTATTGTATTTATTTCAAAGGCCCAAAATAATTAACTCTGAGATACCAAAAATATTGTTTTGAGTTTTACCTCCTTGCAATATTTTCAGGGACTGAGAGGAACATTTTCTTGGACTCCTTTGAGAAGATTTTAATGTTGATCATTTTTAGAAGGTTTCTGAGGCTTGAAAATCCCTCAATTCAAATTCATTTGAAAAGTTAAATATGATGCAACACTCTAATGCATGCACTAGGCATTGTCAGAACCTGGGATGTGACAGATCTCTAGTGATTTCTCCCCTTTTAGCAATGGCTAAACCTTTAGGCAAAAATTCAAGAAATTCATTGGTAGCAAAAGGTTCCTTAACGATAGAGAGACAATGGGGAAGAACACTTATGGATTTGAGATCCGTGTCTCATTTACTAGAAGATTCACCCTTATTTTTAGGAACATAAATAAACTTGGAAGTTTTAGTAGGGGGTTTTGGAGTGTTTTTCATGGGGGAAAACGCGGAACCTAAGTTTGTAATGATATCCACAAGTTTATCGATTCTAGTACTGTCTAGATATATTTTTTCATTGACTATCGGTTCTTTTTCTTTAAGATTCTTCAAAGTAACTCCAACCCTAGATCCAAATTGTGTAATGTGATTATGAATCTTTTTATCCAAATTTTCAATCAACTCAACAGTGAAAATTTTATTTTCAATAATCTCAAGCCGTTGCATAATGTGTTCTAAAGTTAAGACAATTCCATTTATCAAAAGAGGTGGTGGGCCAAACAAATCTAACATAGCATTATAAGCATCAAACGTATGGCTACTCATGAAATCACCACCGGTAGCAATATCAAGAACACATCTATTCCAAGGAGTAATGCCTACATAAAAATGGCGGAGAAGAACGGAAGTAGCAAGCTTCCTACTAACTTTACATTGGGCATTGCAAATTCTATGCCAAGCATCTTTTAAACTTTCTCTCTCCCTTTGCTTAAAATTGAGAATTTCTTGTTCGGGAGTGAGAATAAGGATAGGAGGACTAGCCATGACGACAAGGTAAACGAACTAACACACGGGGAAACAGAAAAAGGCAAGCGAAAGAGAGAGGAGGAGATTGGGAAATAGAGGGCAAATAAAACGGCAAGGGTGAAGTGGGGGAGAGGAAAACGAGAGGCAAATGGCAAATAATGTAAATGCGAGGGAGATGGGTTTGTGATGGGTACTTGGTATGTCTTGACTTGAGCGAAGACCTCCCCGGCAACGGCGCCAGAAATCCTTCTTGCCACCTCTTGAGCTTGCGTTGGTTTTCCTCGAAGAGGAGAGGGTGATGCAACAATAGTAGCGTAAGTATTTCCCTCAGTTTTTGAGAACCAAGGTATCAATCCAATAGGAGGCTCCTCAAAAGTCCCACGCACCTACACAAACAAACTGAGAACTCGCAACCAACGCGATAAAGGGGTTGTCAATCCCTTCATGGCCACTTGCGAAAGTGAGATCTAATAAAGATAGTAAGATAAGATAAATATATTTTTGGTATTTTATAATATAGATGCAGAAAGTAAAGATGCAAATAAAGTAGATTGGAAGCAAATATGATAAGAGATAGACCCGGGGGCCATAGGTTTCACTAGTGGCTTCTCTCAAGATAGCATAAGTATTACGGTGGGTGAACAAATTACTGTCGAGCAATTGATAGAAAAGCGAATAATTATGAGATTATCTAGGCATGATCATGTATATAGGCATCACGTCCGCAACAAGTAGACCAACTCCTGCCTATATCTACTACTATTACTCCACACATTGACCGACTCCTGCCTGCATCTAGAGTATTAAGTTCATAAGAACAGAGTAACACATTAAGCAAGATGACATGATGTAGAGGGGTAAACTCAAGCAATATGATATAAACCCCATATTGTTATCCTCGATGGCAACAATACAATACGTACCTTGCAACCCTTTCTGTCCCTGGGTAAGGACACCGCAAGACTCAACCCAAAGCTAAGCACTTCTCCGATGGCAATAAAGATCAATCTAGTAGGCCAAACCAAACTGATAATTTGAAGAGACTTGCAAAGATAACTCAATCATACATAAAAGAATTCAGAGAAGGTTCAAATATTATTAATAGCTAAACTTGATCATTAACCCACAATTCATCAAATCTCGACAAACACACCGCAAAAAGAGTTTACATCAAATAGATCTCCACAAGAGAGGGGGAGAATATTGTATTGAGATCCAAAAAGAGGGAAGAAGCCATCTAGCTATGAACTATGGACCCGTAGGTCTGTGGTAAACTACTCACAACTCATCGGAGGGGCAAGGATGTTGATGTAGAAGCCCTCCGTGGTCAATTCCCCCTCCGACAGAACGCCGGCGAAGGCTCCAAGATGGGATCTTGTGGATACAGAAAGTTACGGCAGTGGAAATTGTGTTTCGGTTGCTCCCTGGATGTTTTCGGGGTACGTAGGCTTATATAGGAGGAAGAAGTACGTCGGTGGACGCCTGAGGGGCCCACGAGACAGGGGGAGCGCCCTATAGGGGGGTGCCCTCCTATCTAGTGGGAGCCTCGGCTACTTCTTGACTTGCACTCCAAGTCCTCTGGATCACGTTCGTTCCAAGAATCACGCTCCCGAAGGTTTCATTCCGTTTGGACTCCGTTTGATATTCCTTTTCTTCGAAACTAAAATAGGCAAAAAAACAGCAATACGGGTTGGGCCTTCGGTTAGTAGGTTAGTTCCAAAAATGATATAAATGTGTAAAATAAAGCCCATAAACATCCAAAAGGGGTAATATAATAGCATGGAACAATCAAAAATTGCAGATACATTGGAGACGTATCAAGCATCCCCAAGCTTAATTCCTGCTCGTCCTCGAGTAGGTAAATGATAAAAAAAGAAATTTTTGATGTGGAATGCTACCTAGCATAATTCTCAATGTAATTTTCTTTATTGTGGCATGAATGTTCAGATCCAAATGATACAAAATAAAAGTTCATATTAACATGAAAATGGTGATACTTCAAGCATACTAATCAAAGTAATCATGTCTTCTCAAAATAACATGGCCAAAGAAAGTTATCCCTACAAATTCATATAGTCTGGCTGTTGCCCTATCTTCATCACAGAAAGTATTTAATCATGCACAACCCCGATGACAAGCCAAGCAGTTGTTTCATACTTTAATAATCTGAAACTCTTTCAACTTTCATGCAATACATGAGCGTGAGCCATGGACATAGCACTATATGTGGAATGGAATGGTGGTTGGGGAGAAGACAAAAAAGGAGAAGATAGTCTCACATCAACTAGGCATATCAACAGGCTATGAAGATGCCCATTAATAGATATCAATGTGAGTGAGTAGGGATTGCCATGCAACGGATGCACTAGAGCTATAAATATATGAAAGCTCAACAAAAGAAACTAAGTGGGTGTGCATCCAACTTGCTTGCTCACGAAGACCTAGGGCACTTTGAGAAAGCCCGTCATTGGAATATACAAGCCAAGTTCTATAATGAAAAATTCCCACTAGTATATGAAGGTGACAACATAGGAGACTCTCTATCATGAAGATCATGGTGCTACTTTGAAGCACAAGTGTGGAAAAAGAGATAGTAGCATTCTCCCTTCTCTCTTTTTCTCTCATTTCATTTTTGTCCTTTTTCTTTCTTGTTTTTCTTTTTTTTCTTTTTCTTTGGCCTTTTTCTTTCTTTTTTTGGCCCTTTCTCTTCTTTTCTTTTTGTAAAGTCCGAAGTCTCATTCCAACTTGTGGGGGAATCATAGTCTTCATGATCCTTTCCTCACTAGGACAATGCTCGAATAATGAAGATCATCACACTTTTATGGATTTACAACTCAAGAATTACAACTCAAAGCTAGAACAAGATATGACTCTATATGAATGCCTCCGTGATGTAATCGGGATATGCAATGAATCAAGAGCGACATGTATGAAAATTATGAAGGTGGCCTTGCCACAAATACAATGTCAACTACATGATCATGCAAAGAGCAATATGACAAAAGTAATGCATGTCATAAGAACGGAACGGTGGAAAGTTGCATGGCAATATATCTTGGAATGACTATGGAAATGCCATAATAGGTATGTATGGTGGCTGTTTTGAGGAGGGTATATGGTGGGTGTATGGTACCGGTGAAAGTTGCGCGGCACAAGAGAGGCTAGCAATAGTGGAAGGGTGAGGTGCGTATAATCCATGGACTCAACATTAGTCAAAAGAACTCATATACTTATTGCAAAAATTAAGAAGTCATCAAAAACCAAAGCACTATGCGCATGCTCCTAGGGGGATAGATTGGTACGAAAAGACCATCGCTCGTCCCCGACCGCCACTCTTAAGGAAGACACTCAATAAATAAAATTGTGCTCCAACTTCATCACCAAGCGGTTCACCATACGTGCATGCTACGGGAATCACAACCCTTAACACAAGTATTTTTCATAATCACTTCAACTAGCATGACTCTAATATCACTACCTCCATATCTCAAAACAATTATCAAGCATCATATTGATCATAGCATCCAATTCTTTTTCTATGATAGTTTTTATTATACCCAACTGGGATGTTCATCATTCTAGGACCAACTTGGTAATCATAGCAAATACCATGCTGTTCTAAAATACTCTCAAAAAGATATAAGTGAATCATGAGAGACTAGCAATTTCTTCAAAATTAAGACACCACCGTGCTCTAAAAGATATAAGTGAAGCACTAGAGTAAAAACTATCAAGCTCAAAAGATATAAGTGAAGCACATAGAGTATTCTAGCAAATTCTAATCAAGTAGGCTTCTCCCAAAAGGTGTTTACAACAAGGATGATTGTGGTAAACTAAAAAGCAAAGACTAATATAATACACGACGCTCCAAGCAAAACACATATCATGTGGCGAATAAAAATATAGCTCCAAGTAAAGTTACCAATGAACGAAGACGAAAGAGGGGATGCCTTCCCGGGGCATCCCCAAGCTTAGGATTTTGGCTATTATTGAATATCTTGGGGTGCCTTGGGCATCCCCAAGCTTAGGCTCTTGCCACTCCTTATTCCATAGTCCATAAAAGCTTTACCCAAAACTTGAAAACTTCACAACACAAAACTCACAGGAGATCTTATAAGCTCCGTTAGTGAAAGAAAACAAAACCACCACATAAGGTACTGTAATGAACTCATTATTTATTTATTTTGGTGTTAAACCTACTGTATTCCAACTTCTCTATGGTTTATAAACTATTTTACTAGCTATAGATGCATCAAAATAAGCAAACAACACACGAAAAACAGAATCTGTCAAAAACAGAACAGTCTGTAGCATTCTGTAACTAACACAAACTTATGCAACTCAAAAACTCCTACCAAAATAGGAAGTCCTGGAAATTTTGTTTATTGATCAGCATCAAAATGAATCAACGCAAAATCATGTTTCTGTGATTTAACAAAACTAAATTCGTGCGCGCGAAGTTTCTGTTTTTCAGCAGAATCAAATCAATTATCATCATAGGTTATCCTATAGGTTCTACTTGGCACAAACACTAATTAAAAGATAAAAACACATCTAAACAGAAGGTAGATGCAAGATTTATTACTAAACAGGAACAAAAACAAAAAACATAAAGAAAATTGGGTTGTCTCCCAACTAGCACTATCGTTTAACGCCCCTAGCTAGGCATAAAAGCGAAGATAGATCTAACGAGTGCCATCTTTGGCACTAAATTCATAAGTAGCACGCATGATAGATTCATAAGGTAATTTGACTTTTTTCCTTGGAAAGTTCTCCATGCCTTTCTTTAATGGAAATTGGAATCTAATATTCCCTTCCTTCATATCAATAATCGCGCCAATTGTTCCAAGGAAAGGTCTACCAAGAATAATAGGGCAAGAAAGATTGCAATCTATATCAAGAACGATAAAATCTACGGGCACCAAATTTCTATTTGCAACAATAAGAACATCATTGATCCTTCCCATAGGCTTTTTAATGGTGGAATCCGCATGGTGCATATTTAAAGGGCAATCATCAAGATCATGGAAACCTAGAATATCACATAAAGTTTTCGGAATCGTGGAAACACTGGCACCCAAATCACACAAGGCAAAACACTCATGATCTTTAATTCTAATCTTTATAGTAGGTTCCCACTCATCATTAAGTTTTCTAGGTATAGAAACTTCCAAATTAAGTTTTTCATCATAAGATTGCATCAAAGCATCAACAATATGTTTGGTAAAAGCTTTATTTTGACTATAAGCATGAGGAGAATTAACAACAGATTGCAACAAGGAAATACAACCTTCTAAAGAACAATTATCATAATCAAATTCCTTGAAATCCGAGATAGTGGGTTCAATGCTATTTAAAGTTGTGATCTCTCCAATCCCACTTTTACCAAATTTAGCATCAAGATGTAAAGACTCCGAATTTTTGGGACGCCTTCTAGGCAAAGTTGATTCATCATCAGTCCCATAATTATCAAAATTCATATTGCAAAACATAGATCTAATAGAAGATGCATCAATAATTTTAATATCCTCATCATTATTTTCATCTAACTTTTCTGGTTTGGCGGCCATCTTATTGACTAAGGTGGCTTGCTTCTCAGAAATTTTGGCTATAGCATTTTCAAGCCGGGTAATTTGAGCATTAACACCATAAAATTATTTATTCATATCATCAAGCTCTTTGTTCATAAACCCCCAAAACCCTTTTTGTTCCTTAAGCTCTTTTCTAAAGAAATTATGGTACTCAAATAGCAAATTAATAAAGCTTCTAATATTTGATTCAATCTCCTCCATCCTTCTAAGAAGGTGGTCAGAACCCTTAGGCGAAGCCATAAGGTCAAACAAGCACACAAGCAAACAGAAAAAAGGCAAGCGAAAAGAGAGGAGGAGATTGGGAAAGAGAAGGCGAATAAAACCGCAAGGGTGAAGTGGGGGAGAGGAAAATGAGAGGCAAATGGCAAATAATGTAAATGTGAGGGAGATGAGTTTGTGATGGGTGCTTGGTATGTCTTGACTTGAGCGAAGACCTCCCCGGCAACGGCGCCAGAAATCCTTCTTGCTATGTCTTGAGCTTGCATTGGTTTTCCTTGAAGAGGTAAGGGTGATGCAGCAATAGTAGCGTAAGTATTTCCCTCAGTTCTTGAGAACCAAGGTATCAATCCAGTAGGAGGCTCCTCAAAAGTCCCACGCACCTACACAAGCAAACAAAGAACTCGCAACCAACGCAATAAAGGGGTTGTCAATCCCTTCACGGCCACTTGCGAAACTGAGATCTAATAAAGATAGTAAGATAAGATAAATATATTTTTGGTATTTTATAATATAGATGCATAAAGTAAAGATGCAAATAAAGTAGATTGGAAGAAAATACAATAAGAGATAGACCCAGGGGCCATAGGTTTCACTAGTGGCTTGTCTCAAGATAGCATAAGTATTACGGTGGGTGAACAAATTACTATCGAGCAATTGATAGAAAAGCTAATAATTGTGAGATTATCTAGGCATGATCATGTATATAGGCATCACGTCCGCAACAAGTATACCGACTCCTGCCTGCATCTACTACTATTACTCCACACATCGACCGACTCCTGCCTGCATCTAGAGTATTAAGTTCATAAGACCGAGTAACGATTAAGCAAGATGACATGATTTAGAGGGATAAACTCAAGCAATATGATATAAACCCCATCTTGTTATCCTCGATGGCAACAATACAATACGTGCCTTGCAACCCTTTCTGTCACTGGGTAAGGACACCGCAAGACTGAACCCAAAGCTAAGCACTTCTTCGATGGCAAGAAAGATCAATCTAGTAGGCCAAACCAAACTGATAATTCGAAGAGACTTGCAAAGATAACTCAATCATACATAAAAGAATTCAGAGAAGGTTCAAATACTATCCATAGATAAACTTGATCATAAACCCACAATTCATCAGATCTCGACAAACACACCGCAGAAAGAGTTTACATCGAATAGATCTCCACAAGAGAGGGGGAGAACATTGTATTGAGATCCAAAGAGAGAGAAGAAGCCATCTAGCTAATAACTATGGACCCGTAGGTCTGTGGTAAACTACTCACAACTCATCGGTGGGGCAAGGATGTTGATGTAGAAGCCCTCCATGGCCGATTCCCCCTCTGGCAGAACGTCGGTGAAGGCTCCAAGATGGGATCTCGCGGATACAGAAGGTTACAGCGGTGGAAATTATGTTTCGGTTGCTCCCAGGATGTTTTCGGGGTACGTAGGCTTATATAGGAGGAAGAAGTACGTTAGTGGATGCACGCGGGGCCCACGAGACAGGGGGCGCGCCCTATAGGGGGGGGGGGCGCCCTCCTATCTCGTGGGAGCCTCGGCTACTTCTTGACTTTCACTCCAAGTCCTGTGGATCACGTTCGTTCCAAAAATCACGCTCCCGAAGGTTTCATTTCGTTTGGACTCCGTTTGATATTCCTTTTCTTCGAAATACTAAAATAGGCAAAAAAACAACAATACGGGCTGGGCCTTCGGTTAGTAGGTTTGTCCCAAAAATGATATAAATGTGTAAAATAAAGCCCATAAACATCCAAAAGGGGTAATATAATAGCATGGAACAATCAAAAATTATAGATACGTTGGAGACGTATCATACCCCGCTCTGGCCAAGTTCATGGCAGTGACTCACCATGGCTACAACGTCCTCAAGATGCCAGGAAGTGGCGGGGTCATCACGGTCCCCTGTGAAGAGAAGGATGCGGTGTGCTCTCTCGAGCGCGCCTTCCAAGCCACGTCAATCCACGACCCAGACAGCAAGAGTGGAAACCTTCCTGAAGCAATCCCCAAGAAGAAGAAGACGTCACCAGGCTCAAGGCCTCCAGAGGCAGGCACCCCCGGAGGCGCCGCATCCGGACATGCGCCCATCCAAGGGGCGCCACCCTCCATCTCATAGGGAGGCGCGCCCGGCGCCCTCCTTGGGCAAGGCTCGGGGGCTCTCTCCTGGGGAGCCACTGACTTTGCCAAGATCACGAGGGAAGCGCTTGGGCACCACTTGGAGGCGTGCTTCGCGGCATGTTTCCCTTAGGAAGGTGTAAGGCAAGGAGGGCCCAACCCTCAGGAGTTCATCACCAAGGTCACTCAGGAGTTACAGGAATCGAGAGTCATGTGCGGCAACCGCTGCCTGCCCAGCGTAGCTACCCATCCAGGCGAGGATGGCGGGCTGCGCGTCTGCATCGACTACCCGGGGCTCAATCAAGTCGCGTCTCAGGAGTGCTTCTGGCCTTCGCACGCGGAATGTTGCGAGGGTCCACCGCACACCTACGTTCGCATGCCCTTCGGCCTGCCGAACGCGGCTACTGCTCACCAGCGCCTGATGAGGAGCATTCTGGAAGCTCAGGTGGCCAAGCATCACGCACTCCTAGAGGAGATGGAGATGGACCTTGCCGAGCCACCCGGACCTCCCGAGCCTCCCGAGGCTCGGAGCTCCGAGGGCTCATAAGGGTCGGCTTCTTCACCACGCACCGCCAGCTACTCCGACACTCGCTCTGCAATGGTATCAGGTGACTTCTCTCAAGTTTCATTTCAGCTGGGAGCGCCCTCAGGGCAGCATCATTCCCAGGTCGCGTGGGTCTGTCCCCACGGCATGTATCCGTTTTGCTTATGTCTTCACCTTACCTTGTTGGGGGCGCCCCTCGGGCTGCATCATCCCCAAGCCGCTTGGGCCTGACTCAATGGCGTGTGCCTTTCTCTGCATGTATCTAAGTTGATTTGCTTCTTCATGCTTAACCTGCTTATGACTATCGTCCGCTGCCTACCATGGGCCTCTCCTCTCCCATGCAAAGCGCTTGCACGTTAAAAGGTGGGCGCCTGAGCATCGCGATTCAGGAGCTCTTACTGGCTCTCCAGGCCTCACCCCCTGGCCTTGTCCATGGCATCGCGACCTGGCATACCAGCGGCGGCTGAGCTTGCTCGAGGGCCGGGACCTGAGGACATAGAGAATTTGCATTTTAACCATCTTGCAGGAACGTACCACCGACAAAGGCGCAACCCGCCTCGAGGTAGGTCCCCGTGAGTCTCGCGCTGGCTCACGGGTGCCCAGATACACCTCTCATAGCCCTACCATGCCGGCCACGTGTCAGGGCGGGGCTGTACACACCCCGGGGGCTCCTCTCGGAGGGGAGCACCCCTCCCACATACCAGTGGAATCACCATGCTCTGCGCTGGCGGATGACACTGCTGAGGAGCGGCTATGCCCGTACACATACGGAAGCGCTATGCTCCGCGCTGGTGATAAACAACTGAGGGAAGCCCATGGCTGAATCAACCTCAGGGAGCCCAGAGCTCAGTGTCTGGCCTCATCGCAATGCCTCCCCTCGGGAGCGCCGAGCGAGGGGGCTGGGCACGGGGGCTGCACCCGGGCCACGCCCGAGCACACGCCACCCAGCCAGGTCCGTCGGACCTGGTCGTCGCACGCCCCTCCCTGAGCGGAGCCAAGGTATGAAGACCCGTTTGAGCGTCAAGGGGGACTCCTGAGCATCGCGACTCAGGAGCCTAACAGGTCATGTAGCCCCTCACTCTTTAGTTCCTAAAGGCTAACGGCGGTCGAGGTATGCGCGGGGTCGGACCCTGCCGACGTAGAACGACAGATCCTCTCTTTTGCTCCCTCCCTATTTGTTGTTTGCGCGTCAAGGGGGACTCCTGAGCATCGTGACTCAGGAGCCTTACTTGCCACGTAGCTCCTCACTCCTTAGTCCTGTCCTGGTGATCCGGTCGGGGCTAATGGCGGCTGAGGTCTGCGCGGGGCCGGGCCCTGCCGACATAGAACACAGGCAAATAGGAAACAAGTCGCAAAGTCTAGCAAATCTAGAAGCAATGATTACAGGCCATAGATTGTTCTCACAATACCAAACACAAATTTAAACGCCTCCACAAGGCACGGTGAATGTTGCAGGAATCAAAGCAGGAAAAAGGCCGCGAGAAGGTCACCCCTGGGCTGCACCACCGCTCGCGGTGGAGTCGCGCTTGTTAGCTCCACCCCCGGAGCCGCGGAACTGGCAGCGCCTTGCTTGGGCGCGGTGTTAAAGGAATGGAACTTCGCCAGCAAGGCCTCCGCTCGACCCTTGACGGCTTCGGCAGCAGCGGCGGAGTGCTTGGCGTCTATGGGCTCCAGCAGGTCATCAAGGTTGGCGTCGGGGTTGCGGAGGTAGACGTGGCTGAGGATCCGTGTCAGCGCTGCGGAGGAAAGGATGCAAGCTTCAACTTCGGCCATGGGGCCGATGCCAATCACGACCTCCTCAAGCGCCTTGACGAGGAAGGGAACCAGCTTAGTGGGGCCTTCCTTGGCTCCGTCCAGCGGTTTCTCTAGGCCCCCGTCATAAAGCGTTTTCAGCGCCGTGCGAGCCCTCTCCTCATAGCGCGTGAAGGCCGCGCGGTCCTCGGCCAAGACCTCCGCCTTGGCATCCAGCTCAACCCTCTCCATCTTCAGCGCCTTCTCTAGCGTCTTTAGCCGGTCGCGGTCGACCGAGAGGTCGGTGTCGTGATCCTTGACAGCAGCTTCCTGAGTGTTCATATCCTCCTCCTTCACCTGGCGGTCGCGAATCTCCTTGGCGAGCTCATCACGCAGCCCTTGCAATTCGCCCTCTAGTGTCTTGCAGCGGCCCTTGGCAGTTGAAGCATCCTTCAACGCCGCGTCGCAAGAGGCCATGGCCTGGGAGGTGGCTTGCTTCCCCTCCTCAGAAGCCGTCACAGCTTGGCTCAGCGCCGCTCGGACAGAGGCGTCAGAGCGGACCCAGCCGGAGACCAACTCCAGGCGCCCGGCCACCAGGCGGCGGTCCGTGCTCCGGAGATAATCCCGCAGTCAGCTCAGCTCGTCAGCGGCTTGGTCCAAGGCGACGGAGGAGGCAGACGAGACGGGAGCCGATGGAGTAGGAGGAGAAGATGGCAGCGTGATCACAGCTTGGGAGGCAGGGACCTCCTGAGCCTCAACTTCAGCGACAGCATCAAGTACAGGCGCCTCCAGAGTCAGCGGGGTCACGGGGGCTGATTCCTCACTGGAGCGCCCCTGCTAGCCTCACGAGGATGATCGGGAAGGGGACGTGCGGGCCCTACTGCCTTCCTTTCCCGCGAGTGAAGACACAGCCACGGCTGAGGAGCCCGTCCCAGGCGGGGTCGCCGCGTCTTCCTTTAGCCTCTTTGCCACAGGTAGCAACCTACCCAATGAAAGATGTCAGGCCTCGACAGCAAAAGACAGGAGCGAGGAGAAATTCGAACACTTACTGGTTAACTGCCGCGGGATCCCACGGGCTCCGGCCAAGCTTGAAGCCCGAAAGCCTCTTGCGGGCTCAGCCTCGGGAGGCCCGACCGCGGGGGAAGGCGCACCTGAAGGGCTAGAGCTGACTTCGGTCGACGCAAGGCCTGGGGTAGACCCTCGGGAGATCAACCCAGACCTGTCCTTCCTCGGTACCAAGGGCGGGTCCTCCCTCCCTTGCCTGGCGTCGGCCTCGTCATCATCAGGCATGGAGCGGAGGGCGCTGGACCTGCGCCTGGGGGAAGTCTCCCCTGTCTCCTCGAAGGTCGCCTCCGAGTCACGCTCCTCATCCTCTTTGTTGTCTTCTGCCTCTCCCCCGCCGGAGTCCTCAGAGGACAAGTTCACCGTCGCCATCGCCGCCTGGCCGTCAGGGTCCTCCGCTGGCACCAGACCAACCCCATCGAAGGTGGGCATGGCGTTCACCACCCGTTCCCAGTCGTCAAGAAGGAACAAGGGGACCGGAGCATCCTCCGGGGATGCCACATCCTCTCTGACCAAGAAGCGGAGGGCTCCGGACATATCCTCGTCATTGAGGGCATCCAAGCTCAGGCGGAGGACAACATCCGCATCCTCAAGCCTCCACAGCAGGCACGAGCGCGCCTGAAGAGGGGCCACCCGGTGCGACAAGAACTCCCTCAGGAGCGAGGCCCCAGTCAGCTTCGTCGCCCTAAGATTGCCCGGCCTCAGGTCGGCGTTCATCTTCTCCAGCACCAGCTTCGCCAGCCGGTCGTCAAGCTTCGCACGGGACCACGCCTCAATAGCCTCAGGCTGCTCTGTGGGCAACTCCAGCAGGGGGTTGTGACACCTGGCGTCCACCATGACCCACTTACTCCTGAAGCCGTCGGCCCTCTTCCCGGCCTTCGAGATGGCATTGGACTTGGAGTACGTGACAAAGCTCGCGCATGCCGAGATATTGCCGCCGGTGACCCGGAGGGAGAAGAAGTGGCGCAGCAAGGCCATGGAGGGCATCACCCCGACGTGCACCTCACAGTAGTATTCGACGATCGACAGGAGAAGAATGGAGTTGGGATGGATATGCAGAGCATGCAACTAATATTGGCGAAGGACGGCGAGGAAAAACTCAGAGAAAGGAGGAACTAGACCAGCAATAACGGCGCTCATGAAGAGGGGATAGAAGGTGCTCCCCTTGTCCTCCGGCCAGGCGGAGCCAAGCCAGAGTGCAGTCTCCCCCATCTCCTTGCTCTGCGCTGCCGCCATCTAGCGCGTGAGGGCGAGATTCTTCTCCGTTACGTTGGGGGAGACTAGAGCCGGCGAGTACCAGGCCAATGCGGCCCCAGCCGGGGTCTTGCGAGGTGCCATTGCTCGCCGGAGGGGAAAGGCTGCGGCAAACTGGAGATTTCGGAAGCAGGAGGGCGAAGAGCAAGAAGGGGATCTGAAGCAAGGCGGATGATAGTAATGAAAGTAAGGCTAACCCCATGCTAGTCTTTTGTCAATCGAGCAGTTGCCGAGGTAGCATGGGGAAGTGAAGGCGCCCACGTCCAATCAACTGCCACGCGGCGCCCAAGGCCGTAGGCCGATGGGACCCGCCGCGCTCCGCACTTTCCCCTTCGCTTCTCCGCTAAGCCAAGTCCGAGCGTGCCTCAGGCCCGGGGGCTACTGTTGGCATTCTGGGAACGGTCATTAGATCGAGAGGCGATCGAACTCATTGTAACAACCCAAATTTTCAATTTGGAATGTTATACACTAGATCATCAATGCATATCATATTTTATTTTGCTTTTGGTTTGATCCTAGAAATTCTACACAACTCAAGGACCCTCGGAGAGAGTTGGGGATTTCGTTATTTTCATATTTGGGCTTTCTCAAATTTTGAAAATAGGATCATTTGATTTTATTTATTTTATCTTCAATTATTTCTATTAAAAATATATGAGAGAGGGAATAAAATGACTTTCCCAAAATAAAGAAATATTGAGGATTTAATAAAAAATCAAATAAGACTTATTTTGGAGTTTTTGCTATTTTATTTGAATTTAGGAAAAATTGCACGTTTTTCAAAATTGCATTTTAGGGCTAAGAAAATGTTCACCTCGTTCTAAATATTTTATTTAGTCGGTGAAAATTTGTTTTGGCATTTTTAGATTTTTATTTATTTTTCTAGAATTTATTTTCTGTTCGGCGAAATTATTTAAAAAAAACGCGAGAGCCCGATTGGGCCAAGGCCCAGCCGAGCCGGGCCGTCCTCGCCAGCGCCACCGCCAGCCCGCCCAGATGTCGCCACGGGACTCGGGAGTCCAACCCGAACCGCCTCCGCCGCCCCCTCGCCAAGCCGCCGAGCCCTCCCATAAATACGCCACCCCGCCACCTCACCCGTCCCAGCCGCCCGAGCCGAGCCGCCTCGCCGCCGCCCAGCAGCCCGCCACCCAGCGCCGTCCCATCGCCCGCACGAGCCCACGAGCCGAGCCAGAGGTATAGCCGCCGCCGCCGCCGCCGTGGTCCGTTTTTTTTTAAACCCGATCCGGTTTTTTAGAAACCCTAGTTTCATTTTTTTATAAATAAGTTTTTCCGGTTTATTTATTTAGCGAGCGTTCGCCCGTCCGTTTGTTTTAACGGACAATTTCACTGTTTAGTCATAGTTAACGAATGTTCGTTCGTTAATCTGTTCGTCAGTTTTTCTTTCTCGGATTTTCCGCAATTATTTTTGATCGCAATTTCTGATCCGATTTTCGTTCTAGTATAACTTTTCGCTCGTTTATCGGAATCAGGTGATTCAAGCGCCTAGAGTTTCGTCTCGAAACCCTCTTTCCATTTAACCAACTCAAACAAGTTTTTGCTTCTGTAAAATTTGACTTAGGTCGAGATTAGTAAACGAAGCATGTTTCCTTCGTCGTTTGACTTTCGTTGCTTCGTTTGATTTGATTCTTTTTGCAAACCGGAGTTCTTAAGTTGAAATTTCTGGTTAGTTCTCTTACTCGAGTTTTACCTGTGCATTAGTTGAGTACTTATTGTATGCTTGTTTGTTTGCGATAGAGTACCCGGAGTGCGCCGCTTGCTATTTCGAATCTCTAGGTTTCACGGATCATCAGCAAGGCAAGTAACACTTTGATCATACCTCTTTACTACCCAGTTTTATTGCATTAGATCAATCCTCAAACAATTGCATGATTAGGATCTGATTAATATGTGGGTTTCGGGAAGTAGATGAGGTAGTACCTATTACCTGTTTTATTATCAAACCCTTGGGAGTTACTCTACGTTTTCTTATGATTAATATGCTAGTAGACGTGGATTGGGTGAGTGTATCCATGACAGATGTTAGATTGTTAATTAATGGTTTATTTAAGGTGGAAACTTTAATACACATTTGGGTGGACTGAGGCACCTGGGTATTCTAGCGATTGCCTGTTTTTTTTATGGTCCGCCACCCAGGCTCAAAGGGATCATAAGATTATTCATGCTAGAAACTTCCGTGTGCAGCCACAAGCTACTATGGGCTCTAGCATAGTTGATTAAGTCATGCAAACTCCTACAGTGGTAGACTAGCAGATGTGGGGGAAAGTAGGTGTAACTATCTACCCGATCGTAAGGTGCTAGCGCTTCTGAAAGACTATGTCTCGGTCATCCATTTCTCAAACACCATGTAGTGCGAGAATCCCAACGGAGGAGATCGAGTCTTGTGGGGAAAAGTGCGCAAACCTCTGCAGAGTGTATAAACTAATCATGGTTAGCCGTGTCCCCAGTTATGGACGTTTTGAGTATCTAGTACTTGGATTATCATGTGAATCTCATCATGTTACTTTAATTAATATTGTTGGGTTTTAATGATGATGCTTAATTGGGATTGAGAGGATGTCTATCTTATCAATGTTTAACAACCACCATGATAGTTAAATAAAATTTACTCCTTTGCAGTAGGGAAAAATTGGCTTTATGCAAAAATTGTAACCATAGAGCTTTCCACCAGCCATATATGCATGTAGTATAGCTTTATTCTTTCATTACTCTCTATGTGTTACATTGCGGCATATTCCATGTGTTGACCCGTTTCGGGCTGCAACGCTCATGTTGCGAGACTTTTCGAACGACAGTAAGGTGCCTTTAGGTCGTGGTTCTATAATCAGTGATGTCGTTGGAGTTGATGGACTCACTTATCTTCCAAGCCTTCCGCTGTTATCGTTATTAGATGGCCTTAAGCCATATTTATTGTAATAAGTTCTCTTTGGAGACATTCGATGTAATAAGTGTGTGATTGCTACTCTGTTATAAATCATTCAAGTACTGTGCGTGTCAGCATTACTGATCCAGGGATGACACTAAAGCACAGATATCAGATTGTTTGAGGTCTGGTTGCTACAAGATGGTATCAGAGCACACGCTGACTGTAGGACACGACCACTAAGCTAAAAGCCCTGGATCACTACTCACTCTTCTCATTTCTGACTCCTCATCTTTTCTACTCTTTTAGGATGGCGGATGCAAGGAACAAGTTCATGCAACCGGATGAAGATACACCCTTTGGACGTCACTTGAAGGAAGTCACTAGATACCTAAACATCGGAGTACCAAGCTTCACCGGGACCTACAATGCCACTTTACCTGAAGAGGAGCGCTGGACGGTTCAAGTTCAAGTTCGAGGAAGGACGTTCATGCCCGTCACTGAGCCCATAAAGTTTTCCTTTGATGCACCAACCTGGAGTCTAGGAAAGAGAATGGCAGCCACATCACTATGGGGCGCATTGGAGAAGTTTACCACAAGGATCTCAAGGATACTATCTACCAGATTTGTGGGCGCCGAGATGAGCAATGGGAGATGATCAGCACCAGGAAGGATAGATCAATTGCAGCTTTCATCCAGGAGTTAAACCAACACATTCGACGCCAGGAGAACCAGATGTGCGTAGGCATGATAGACCTGAAGAAGGCCATGACCAAGATCACGGAGCTAGAGGAAGAACTCAAGTCTACACGCAATGCATATGAGGAGGAAATAGCAACACTAGTGGAGAAGAATGATGATCTGAGGAAGAAGCTAAAAATGTTCATGGGACTTCCCGCAACTGGAGGAGAAGATGATTGCACTTGTCCAGAGAACTACATCATCATCGATGACACCGACACGGACCCAGACGATAGGGATGATGACTATGTTGATGAAGCTGGAGCAGATATCATGGAGTCTTCATCGGAGCAGTTTTTCTAGTCAACCACCATAATAGTAGTAGTATTCCCCGATGAATCTAGTATAGTCCAAGCACTTTTGTAACGATAGTTAGACCGTTGTATGACCTTGTTTGATTGAATGAAGTGATTTTGTTTGCATTTGTCTCATGTGCATATGGGTAGTGTTTTTCCCTCAAGAACTCATTCTGTTCTATATTCTCATCTTTTCTAAACCCTCAGATGCCTCCGAGACGTGACAATGGATTTGCTTTCCCACCATAGCTCACTCAGTTGATCCAGCAGCAGAATGCGTTGATGCAGTTGCTAGTCCAAAATCAGAATCAGGGGAACAACAACAACAACCCACCACCGCCACCACCTGTTGATCACTTAACCCGTTTTCTTAGGCTGAATCCGTCGGTGTTCACCAGTAGCACCGAGCCGATTGTTGCAGATGATTGGCTCCGCAAGACAGCAAGGGAGTTCACCACTGCAGGATGCACAGATGCGGAGAGGGTGCATTTTGCCGCACATCAGCTTGAAGGACCCGCAGCATCATGGTGGGAGAATTTCACAACCACTTATCCTATCAACACTGTCACATGGGACCAGTTTCAGCAGGCTTTCCATACTGCCCATGTTTCAGCAAGAGCTATGGCCATGAAGAAGCGTGAGTTTAGCAACTTGCGCCAAGGAGGACGGACAGTTGGCCAGTATGTGGATGACTTTAGTAAATTAGCACGATATGCTCCAGATGATGTTGCTACAGATGCAGCTAAGCAGGAGAAGTTTCTGTAAGGACTAAATGATGAGCTGAGCATGCAGTTGATGGTATTAAACTTTCAACAACTACCAGGAGTTGGTAGATAGAGCTCTCATGATTGAAGGGAAGCATCAGCAGATTGAGAACCGCAAGAGGAAGTATGGACAAGGAAAGTACAATTCTGGAGCTCAGCAGAAGCCACGTTTTACCCCAAAATCCGGAGGACATTTCCAGCATACCCATGGAGGAGGTAGCTCGTACAATCATAATGTCCCCAAGAATGGTAACAGGAATGGAGGAAGCAACGGCAGAACCGTACCAACCCGTCAACCCTAGCCAAGAGAGACCTGAGCCAAGTCACTTGCTATAAGTGCCAAAAGACTGGACATTATGCCAATGAATGTCCTGAAGCCTAGAATGGAAATGGCAATGGAAGCTCAGGGAAGAAACCGAACCCTTTCAATAGGGGACAGGTGAACCACGTTAACGTGGAGGAGGTTGAAGCCCAACCAGGTGCAATAATAGGTAAGTTTTTGGTCAAGTCATTTACTGCAATCGTTCTTTTTGATGCTGCTGCATCGCATTCATACATATCAAGGGGATTTGTGGATAAGTATAAACTGCCCACCAAAGTTCTTAGAACACCTATGTTAGTAAGCTCACCAGGAGCGGAGTATATGGCCAGTCGAGGATGTTTTCAAGTGCCATTGAGTATAGGTAGGCATGTTTTCCCCTCGGATTTAATCATTTTGGAATCACAAGGTTTGGATGTAATTCTGGGTATGGATTGGCTATCGATGTATGGAGCAAACATCGATTGCGCTAGTAAGTCGATTTTGCTTACCACTCCAGAAGGAGGAAGGATCAAGTATGTATCACGACATGAGCCAAAGAGGACACAAGTAAATTCCTTATCAGGAGTTGTGCATGAGGAAGTACGAGTGGTGAAGGATTTCCCTGATGTATTTCCCGAAGAGTTGTCAGGCATGCCACCAGATAGAGACATTGAGTTTTTGATTGAGCTTTTGCCAGGCACATGGCCGATATCAAAGAGACCGTACCGGATGCCCGCACAAGATTTGGAGGAAATTAAGAAGCAAATAAAGGAGTTACTGGATAAATGCTTTATTCGCCCAAGTTCTTCACCTTGGGGATCGCCAGTACTTCTAGTGGAAAAGAAGGATGGATCGTTGAGGATGGTTGTTGATTATTGAGGAATGAATGAAGTAACAATCAAGAACAGATACCTGTTGCCGATGATCAATGATTTGTTTGACCAATTACAAGGAGCTAAGGTATTTTCCAAGATCGATCTGCGATCAGGATACCACCAGTTGAAGATTCGAGAGCAGGATATACCTAAGACAACTTTTACCACCAGGTACAGGCTGTATGAGTGTACCATTATGTCATTTGGTCTGACTAACGCACCTGCATATTTCATGAACATGATGAATAAGGTATTTATGGAATTTCTGGATAAGTTCATCGTGGTGTTCATTGATGATATTTTGGTCTACTCGAAGAATGAAGAAGAGCATAAGGAGCATTTGTGTTTGGTGTTGGAGAAGCTCAGAGAACATCAGTTATATGCTAAGTTCAGAAAACCTGAGTTTTGGTTGAAAGAAGTTGGATTCCTCGGACATGTTATATTCGGAGAAGGAATAGCAGTAGATCCCACCAAGGTTGTCACTGAGACAAATTGGGTAGCACCAATGACAGTTGGAGAGATCCGGAGTTTTCTTGGGCTGGCAGGATACTACTGGAGGTTCATTGAGAACTTCTCGAAGATTGCGAAGCCCATGACGGAGTTGTTAAAGAAGGATACCAAGTTCAAATGGACTGAGAAATGTGAGGCCAGTTTCCAGGAAGTTGAAGAAACGTTTGGTTATATCACCAGTGTTGATTTTGCCAGATCAGTGCAAGGATTATGAGGTGTATTGCGACGCTTCACGTCGAGGACTTGGAGAGTGCTTATGCAGGAGGGAAGAGTTGTTTCGTATGCTTCACGACAGCTTAAGCCCCATGAGTTGAATTATGCTACACATGATTTGGAGTTAGCAGCCGTAGTGCATGCATCGAAGACATGGAGACATTTTCTCATTGGAAACCATTGTGAGGTGTACACGGATCACAAGAGTTTGAAGTACATTTTCACGCAGAATAAGCTGAATCTCAGGAAAAGGAGATGGTTGGAGCTCATCAGGGATTATGATATGAGATTGCATTATCACCCCGGAAAGGCTAACGTAGTAGCCGATGCGTTGAGCCGTAAGAGCCATGTCAACACACTCATGACCTGATGATTACCAAAGGAGTTAGCCGAGGATCTTTGTGAACTATGTTTGGAGATAGTTCCGAGGGGCTACGTTGCAGCATTGGAGATTCAGTCTACTTTGATGGATAAGATCAGAGAAGCTCAAAAAAACGACAAGGAGATTGCCTCTATAAAGGAGAAGATGAGCAAAGGAAAAGCTAAAGTATTTCGTGAGGATGAGCACGATACCTTATGGTTTGAGGACCGCGTTTATGTTCCTAATGATCCGGAGATTCGGAAGTTGATTCTGCAAGAGGCCCATGATTCACCATATTCGATTCACCCAGGAAATACCAAGATGTATTTGGATTTGAAGGATACATTCTGGTGGACCGGAATGAAGAAGGATATTGCGGAGTATGTAGCAGTATGTGATGTCTGTCAGAGAGTGAAGGCAGAGCATCAAAAGCCAGTAGGATTGTTACAGCCATTGCCAATACCCGAATGGAAGTGGGATAAGTTAGGCATGGATTTTATCACGGGATTGCCCAGGACTCGTTCAGGCTACGACTCGATTTGGGTTGTAGTCGATCGTTTGATGAAGGTAGCTCATTTCATCCCAGTGAAGACGACTTACACCAGTGCTAAGTTGGCAAAGATATACATGACCAGGATCGTATGTCTGCATGGAGTTCTGAGGAGCATTGTATCAGATAGAGGAACCCAGTTTACCTCAAAGTTCTGGAATTAGTTGCACGAAACTTTGGGTACTAGGCTAGAGTTTAGTACAGCTTTTCACCCGCAGATAGATGGAAAGACCGAGAGAGTCAATCAGATTTTGGAGGATATGCTGGGAGCTTGCGCGCTAGATTATGGATCTAGTTGGGACGACAATTTGCCATATGCAGAGTTCTCTTACAACAACAGTTATCAATCCAGTTTGAAGATGGCCCCTTTCGAAGCCTTGTACGGAAGGAGGTGCAGGACCGCATTGTCGTGGGATGAAGTTGGAGACTGTCAGTTATTTGGACCAGATTTGATTAAGGAGTCTGAACAGAAGGTGAAGTTGATTCGCGATAGGCTCAAGGTAGCCCAGTCCAGGCAGAAGAGCTATGTAGATTCTAAACGCAAGGAGACAGTTTACGAAGTCGGAGACAGAGTTTATCTTCGTGTATCTCCACTTCGGGGAGTTAAGAGCTTTGGAATTAAGGGAAAGTTAGCACCATGTTTTGTGGGACCATACAAAGTTTTGGAACGTATGGGAGAAGTTGCCTACAAGTTGGAGTTGCCGAAAGGATTGTCAGGAGTTCACGATATGTTCCACGTTTCCCAGTTGAAGAAGTGCCACACTGAGATGGCTGATATACCGCTAAGAGATACAGTGCCGCTAGAAGCAATTCAGTTGGATAGTGATTTGACCTATGAGGAGAAACCAGTCAAGATTCTCGAGTACGCCAGCCGAGTCACCCGCAGCAAGGTTATCAAGTTTTGCAAAGTTCAGTGGAGCCACCACACCGAGGATGAAGCCACCTGGGAGCGAGAGGAAGATCTGTTGAAGGACCACCCTCACCTATTTTCTAGCCAACCCGAATCTGGAGGGTGAGATTCATCTTAAGGGGGGTAGGTTTGTAACATCCCAAAATTTCAATCTGGAATGTTATACACTAGATCATCAATGCATATTATATTTTATTTTGCTTTCGGTTTGATCCTAGAAATTCTACGCAACTCAAGGACCCTCGGAGAGAGTTGGGGATTTCGTTATTTTCATATTTGGGTTTTCTCAAATTTTGAAAATAGGATCATTCATTTTATTTATTTTATCTTCAATTATTTCTATTAAAAATATATAAGAGAGGGAATAAAATGACTTTCCTAAAATAAAGAAATATTGAGGATTTAATAAAAAATCAAATAAGATTTATTTTGGAGTTTTTGCTATTTTATTTGAATTTAGGAAAAATTGCACATTTTTCAAATTGCATTTTAGGGCCAAGAAAATGTTCATCTCGTTCTAAATATTTTATTTAGACGGTGAAAATTTGTTCTGGCATTTTTAGATTTTTATTTTTTTTCTAGAATTTATTTTCTATTCGGCCGAATTATTTTAAAAAAAGCGAGAGCTCGACTGGGCCAAGGCCCAGCCGAGCCGGGCCGGCCTCGCCAGCGCCACCGCCAGCCCCGCCGTGTCGCCGCCGGACTCCGGGAGTCCGACCCTGAGCAGCCTCTGCCGCCGCCCCCTTCCCCAAGCCGGCCGAGCCACCCTCCTATAAATCACGCCGCCACCCCACCGACCTCACCCGTCCCCCACTACCATTGTCGAGCCTCCTTGCCACGGAGCCGAGAGAGCCGAGTCGCCGCTGCCCGCCTAGCGATGCCGCCAGAGCCGCCGCCGTCGCCTCCGCCGCCGCCGCCGTAGCCCGCCACCTGCGCCATCCTGTCGCCGCACGAGCCCACCGAGCCCACGAGCTGAGCCGGAGGTATAGCTGCCGCCGCCACCGTGGTCCTTTTTTTTAAAACCCGATCCTTTTTTAAACCCTAGTTTCATTTTTTTTATAAATCGATTTTTCCGATTTACTTATTTAGGGAGCGTTCGCCCGTTCGTTCGTTTCAACGGACGAGTTCACAGTTTAGTCACAGTTAACGAATGTTCGTTCATTAATCTGTTCGTCAGTATTTCTTTTTCTCGGATTTTCCGCGGTTATTTCTGATCATGATTTCTGATCCGATTTTCGTTCTAGTATAACTTGTCGCTCGTTTATCGGAATCAGGTGATTCAAGCGCCTAGAGTTTCGTCTCGAAACCCTCTTTCCGTTTAACCAACTCAAACAAGTTTGTGCTTCTGTAAAATTTGACTTAGGTCCAGATTAGTAAATGAAGCGTGTTTCTTTCGTCGTTTGACTTTCGTTGCTTCGTTTGATTTGATTCTTTTTACCAAATGGAGTTCTTAAGGTGAACTTTCTGGTTAGTTCACTTATTCGAGTTTTACCTATGCATTAGTTGAGTACTTATTGTATGCTTGTTTGTTTGCGATAGAGTACCCGGAGTGCGCCGCTTGCTACTTCGAATCTCTAGGTTTCACGGATCATCAGCAAGGCAAGTAACACTTTGATCATACCTCTTTACTACCCAGTTTTATTGCATTAGATCAATCCTCAAAAAATTGCATGATTAGGATCTGATTAATATGTGGGTTTTGGGAAGTAGATGAGGTAGTACCTATTACCTGTTTTATTATCAAACCCTTGGGAGTTACTCTACGTTTGCTTATTATGCCATGCTATGCTAGTAAACATGGATTGGGTGAGTGTATCCATGACAGATGTGAGATTGTTAATTAATGGTTTATTTAAGGTGGCAACTTTAATACACATCTGGGTGGATTGAGGCACTTGGGTATTCCAGCAATTGCCTGTTTTCTTTATGGACCGCCACCCAGGCTCAAAGGGATCATAAGATTATTCATGCTAGAAACTTCAGTGTGCAGCCACAAGCTACTATGGGCTCTAGCACAGTTGATTAAGTCGTGCGAACTCTTACAATGGTAGACTAGCAGATGTAGGGGAAAGTAGGTGTAACTATCTACCCGATCGTAAGGTGCTAGCGCTTCTGAAAGACTATGTCTCGGTCATCCGTTTCTCAAACACCATGTAGTGCGAGAATCCCAACAGAGGAGATCGAGTCTCTTGGGGAAAAGTGCGCAAACCTCTGCAGAGTGTATAAACTAATCATGGTTAGCCGTGTCCCCAGTTATGGACGTTTTGAGTATCTAGTACTTGGATTATCATGTTATTCTCATCATGTTATTTTAATTAATATTGTTGGGTTTTAATGATGATGCTTAATTGGGATTGAGAGGATGTCTATCTTCTCAATGTTTAACAACCACCATGATAGTTAAATAAAATTTATTCCTTTGCAGTAGGGAAAAATTGTCTTTATGCAAAAACTGTAACCATAGAGCTTTCCACCAGCCGTATATGCATGTAGTATAACTTTATTCTTTCATTACTCTCTATGTGTTACATTGCCAGCATATTCCATGTGCTGACCCGTTTTTGGGCGGCAATGTTCATGTTGCAGACTTTTCAGACGACGAGTAAGTTGCCTTTAGGTCGTGGTTCTATAATCAATGATGCCGTTGGAGTTGATGGACTCACTTATCTTCCAAGCCTTCCGTTGTTATCGTTATTAGATGGCCTTAAGCCATATTTATTGTAATAAGTTCTCTTTGGAGACATATTATGTAATAAGTGTGTGATTGCTACTCTGTTATAAATCATTCAAGTATTGTGCGTGTCAGCATTACTGATCCAGGGATGACACTAAAGCACAGAGATCAGACTGTTTGAGGTCTGGTCGTGACACTCATCCAAGCAGTTCATCGCACCAGCTCAAGAACACCTCTCGCGAGGTAGTTCATCCTTGTACTGTTCATCATCAGCCCCTGAGGCAATCCACCACACCAGACACTAGAGTAGGGTATTACACCACAACGGTGGCCCGAACCAGTATAAATCTTGTGTCCCTCGTGTTGTTCATCGTTTTAGCTTAGATTCTCACGAGGCGATCGGACGTGGAGTGGTAGGGGGAAGATCTTCGCGCACACCCCAGAGTTTGAACCTTAAGGGTCTGCCGAAACCCAACATCCGACAGCAGATCCCTTACTAACTGCTCCTGTTTGGGTGCTCTATGGTGGAGACGGTGATGTGTCAATTGGAACTGGGTTACTTCTGCCGGGGTTGGGGTTAGAAGGGGTGTAGCTGGTTCTCTGTCCAACTGGGGAGGGGTACAATCTGCGAGAGTCTGTTTTATGTGTGGTGGAGCTGGTTCTTGGGCAAGTACAACCGTGGTTCTATCTGCATCAACTAGTAGCACTATGTTTTCTGAAGAATGGGTTGTTACTCCCTTAGATATTGCCATCACCCTCTCCAATTCAAATGGCTAATAAACAAGAAAAGTAATTGAAAGTACAGACATTGTATGATAGACAGGTGCAATGGATAGAGTGGAATAAAAGAGGGCATGAAATAATTCACATTTATGTTGTCTAACCAAATAGGATAGGCTGACATAATTTCACATATATGATGGCTAACTAAACAGGATAGCATGACACAATTTCACATTATGATGGCTAACTAAAAAAGATGGAAAGACATAGTTCAAAATATGATGACTATGTAAACAGGATGACATGATATAACTATATAATGTGTTTATTAAATAGGTTGGCATGCCATAATTCACATATATTCACAGATAGAATGCCATAATTCAAAATATGATGACAGTAAATAGTAAAAAGGATGAGATGATATAACTACATGATGTCTTTATTAAATGAGTTGACATGCCATAATTCAGACAGATGTTGTGTATGTACTATGTAAACATTATGGCATGATATAATTCAAATATATGATTTATATAGTAAGCAAGTAAGCAGATGGCAATCCATATATGATGTAAAAACTAAGCAATGCAAGACAATATGCATGACATGTGTAATATAACCCTGCAAAGTTCGAGACCTTAGGGGGGGAATAGGACTAGTCATCAGTCTCTGAATCCTCCTCTGAGGAGCTCTCTGTAACCAGCAAGATGCCTGCTTCAGCAGGTAGCATTGTCTGCTCTGAATACCTTGTTTTCACTCCAGATACTTCCATCACCGCTTCAAATGGCTGATGCACAGGAAGAGTAGTTGAATATACAAACATTGTCGACAAATGGAACACGTAATACAAAAAATGATAGCATGATATAATTCACATATATGATGATTGGCTAAGCAACATGGCATTGCATAATTCACATATATAATGCCTTTCCAACAAGATAGCATTGCATAATTCACATATATAATGTCTTGCAACAAGGTGGCAATGCATAATTCACATATAAGGTAATTAGACACTGAACAGGTGGCATTCACACAAAGCATGCCTAAACTAATCAAATGACATAGCAATGCAAGACACCATACACATGATATGAGCAACATAACCCTGCCAAGTTAGAGCATACACCTGGGGGGATAGGACTGGTCATCTGTCTCTAAATCCTCCTCTGAGGAGCTATCCGTAACCAGCGAAATATGCACCTCGTCAGATAGCATAGTATGCTCTATAGGGATGGCAATGGGTAGGGTATAGGCGGGTACAACCTCCTTCTGCCCAAAACCATACCCATATAAATCGATACCCATGCCCATACCCATCGGGTATCCTATACCCAATGGGTATCCAATGGGTACAATCTATGATATTTAAATTTATAAAAAAATACATAAATGAGTCTAAAATTCAAGTGATGATAAGAGAGTCGTATAGCACCGACGCAGCCTCCTCCGATGGGTGGCCTCTTGGAGAAATCAAGCGAGTGTGAGCAACGGTTGGTGGAATCTCAACGTAGTGGGAGATGGCTGTGGGAATTGGGGATCGCTGAATCGAGAGATGGACAGGAGTTTTTGACGACGAGATTCAAGATTTCATCTTTTCGAGGAGACATATATGATGTAGGGGGAGTGGCGAGAAAGCGCGTGTGAGCATATGAGCTATGGCCGGTTTAGGGAATACAAGATTTATGGATGGGCCATGGGAGTTGGATGTCGACACCACATGTCATAGGACTTATTTTCATTTATTAATTTTTTGTGGGTATCCATTGGGTTACCCATGGGCGCAATTTCATACCCATGCCCTACCCATATATTTTGCGGGTATGGATACCCATTACCCATGGGTACAAAACCTCTTCATGTCTTGCCTATGCCCATTGTATTCGGGTAGGGTACCCGCGGGTACCCATACCCATGGGCAAAACTGCCATCCCTAATGCTCTGAAGACCTTGTTTTCACTCCAGAATTTTCCATCACCGTGTCAAATGGCTGATGCACACGAAGAGCAGTTGAATGTACTAACATTGTTGACAAATGTAATACATAATGAAAAAAAGGATGGCCTGATATAATTTACATATAAGATGACTGGCTAAGCAGGATGGCATTGCAAAATTCACATATACGATGCCTAGCTAAACAAGATGGCGTTGCATAGTTCACATAAATGATGAATAAACTAAACAGATGGCATTCGCACAAAGGATGTCTAAACTAAGAAGATGACATATTTGATGTATAAAGTAAGTAATGCAATGCACCATATGCATGATATAACCAACATCAGCATGCCAAGTTAGAGCGAAGACCTCAGGGGGTAAATAGGAGTGGTCTTCTCCTTCTGAATCCCCCTCAGAACAGATATCTTCCTCTCGATTACAATCCGAAATGGGTGGAGGGGGGCTGCCTTTGCGCCTACCATGGAGCGACATCTGCATGAAATTTTATTGCCACGCAAGGCTCGTCTCTTTTGCTCTACATGTTCAGTTCCATTGTTTACAATAACTGTCATGCATAGGAATAAAACATAGTGAGATTATGTAAGGAGTGCATGCAGAAATCCAGAGTGATGGTAGCAACTAGTGGATAGACCCAAAACCAATAATAGCAGGGAGATAATGGCTTCAGTTAAAAAATACAGATAATGGCTTCTTTACTGTTTGTTTCCCACCCAACATGAAACTCATAGTAGACACCGGAGATTAACCAGATAGTAGATAGATACTATTGATTGCGGCCCAGATATGTACCCTGCAACCATTTAAAAACTCAAGTTTGACCATTATTTGGCGCTGACTCAGAGTCTAATCGGTGAACAGGATGATAAAGTAGCATGTAATATTAAGCGATGCATAACGTAAGCAGACAAGAAACAGTGTGACCTCTCTTGCGGACCCGTGTAGTCCTCGAGGTCATCTGCTCGGTTGATGATGGTAATGCAGTTTTCATGGCTGTCGGCGGCGGGGAAGAAAATCTAAGGTGGCGAAGGACAGTCTGGGGGCCGGATCCCTGCTGTGATGGACCCTTCAGTTGTTGGAGCAGCTGAGTTGGGGTGGACGACGGTGGAGCAGGAGCGGGACAAACCACGCATGGTTTTCTTTGACAACTATCTGTAAGAGAAGTAATTCTGTAAGGGCTCGTTTGAATTGGAGGATTCCAACAATACAAGGATAGGAAATAGACAGGAATAGGATATGAATGCACGTGCAAAACAGAGAATTTAAAAGCATAGGATTTCTGCCAATCTGGGTGTTTGATTCACAAGAATTGGAAGATCACATGATGCAAAGAAGCATGGTGAGATTAAGTCAAACCACAAGAAAATGTACGGTTATAATGCTATTATGATACTATCTCTTAGTCTTGTGCTTCATGAATAGGAATTTGAAAAGGAGGACAAGTGAAAATTAAAATTCCTACGGTTCTTCTTTCAAGGAGACACTAAAGGAACAAATCCTATAGTTTTCCTTTGCTCCATTCCCTTGAACCAAATTCATGAATAGTAATACCATAGGCAACTTTCCAATTCCTATATTTTTCATTCACTTCTTTTTTCAAGCATTGGCGATTCTAGTAGGCACGCTTGAGCAAGGAAAAGCCTACACTAAAAAAATGTTTTTATGCTACTTCTATTACTTTGGACCCAGGCCACTGCCCTACTAGCTCAACTCCCAGCGCCATCGACAAATGCATAGCTCAAACGTGCAGAGACAAATAATGATGGCATTCAAGAGAGTCCATCACGGATAGCTAAGTTGCCTGGTACCTCACTGCTTGTCATATAGTAGGATAAAATAATCATATTTCCCATTACTCCATGTGCTCAGTGGACAATATATATAACATGTAGAGTAAAAAAGAGATGGAACAAGTGTACAACCTCTTTGGCGAAGCCATGTCGATCTCAGCATGATTCGGTTGGCCGGTGAGGATGCTCCGGCTGACTTGGCTGTCGGAGTAGGGGAAGAAGATCTTAGGCGTCTGGAGATGCAGCACCGTGAGATCGAATTAAGAAGAAAATGCGGCGATTAGTGTACAACCTCTTAGGTCGCACCGATTAGGCCGCAGCTTCATCTGAGGAAACGGTGATGATGATGCTCTTCTGGTGGTGCAGGTGAAGACGGCGGTGTGGGAATGGAGGTGGCGCGAAAGACGAGGGGACCGTTGGGGCAACTCCTTGGAGGTGGAGGACGGGGTGACTGAACTGGCGGGACGACCAGATCGACGACGGATCCTCATCCGATACGGTGGATGAGGTGCGTCGAGGTGTTGCTATGGACGATGTCGTCGGGGAAGAGGCTCCGGCTGGGTCGCGGACGGAGGAGGGTGTGGGGCTTTGCGGGTTTTCGTGGCCTCGGTGTACGAATGGGTGGGCGGATGGGATGGGAGTGGGGAACCATGGCTTAGGGATGCGCTTGTCCGAAATGTGCGGTAAGTTACGGAAGTACCCCCACCGATTTGAGGCGGTTCTTTTGGTTCAGGTGTATCACGGGCATTTCGCGTGTTGGGATTTCACAGGAGGTGGGAGTTTTCCGCGTGTTGTAATTTTGGAATAGCAAGGCGCGAGTTGAGATGGAGGGTGTGGTCAGAGCACAATGAAACAAAGATATATCTTAAATATTTCGGGCTAACAAGGCACGGTTTGAAATTTCCGGACAAGCCTAACGTGTACTGCACCAAATCAATTCGCACTACAAATGTCATTCAAAACTCTGAATTCATGTTATGTTCAATTAAAATATTTCGCTACGTGTATAATGCATGCAACCTACTACTCAAATGAACGTTTTAGTGCATTCCAAACGTATATAGCTTCAATATGAACTAAATTTGAATTTGTTTCTCTATTTGAATAAGATCTACAATAATGATTGTTATGAAGTCAAAGCATTTGAATTCGTTTCTCTATTTTAATAAGATCTACAATCATCATTATTGTCAAGTTAAACCATCGTTTGTGTATTATCTTCGCAGCACACCACATGATTAGTCTCGAGTTACATATGAACTATGTGTACTATATGAACTCGAACTCGATTTTTTGAATCCACTTTATGTTGATTTCAAATCACAATACATTTCAAGCTCTAGCTAGATCTTCATAATCTAAACCATGTCTCATACGTATAATGTGTTTATCACATTATGTATGGTGCCCCGCCCCCTACGCCTACAAGTATTTAGATGTGAGTTGCAAACACCACACATTACCACAAATTCAAATAAAATGTGAGAATGTTCGATATATAGTATTATTTAGATTGTTCGATATTTAGTTGTAAGTTGCAAACGCCACACATTATCACAAATTCAAATAAAATGTGAGATTGTTCGATGTATAGTATGGTTTAGATTGTTCGACATTTAGCTGTGAGTTGCAAACGCCATGCATTATCACATTATGGTATAACATGTGCAAAACCACAACACGCGTATCACTGCTATATTCATGCATGCATATGTTTAAAACACTATGATCTCCTATTCAAATATATGAATCCACTTTCATATCAAATTATGATATTTGTTAGTCTCTTACACCCACACAATCCTCTAACCTTTGTAGCTACCACTAACTTTCTCTCGTGCATGCACACGCCCTCCTCGCCCTCCCCCTCCCTCAGCATTCTATCCATCACGCACATTCATTTTATTTTCTTTAGTTTATTCTCCCACAGTCTCCACAACTCCTTTCCGACACACACCGATCGATAAACCTCTCGAGCGATGTATGCCTACAACATACACACGCACCTTCAATCTCCTCCTTTATGTGTCCTTGCCTCGTGTCTCTCATATGGTCCCACACATGTGTAAACTCTCGCCCCTCTTTTCATCAATCTCACAACCGCACACTCCTCCCCCTATCTAGCTAGTAGCTGGGCCTCTCGCACCACCTCCTAGCTCCATTCTCTCTATCTATCCGTCTCGCTGGGCCTTATTTGCCTCTAACAAATGGACGTACACCGATCGATCTCCCGCTATACATATAGCTAGCTAGGTCCTTATAACTCGTTTCCCCCCATGCGTCGATCGATCTACCTCATTAGTTATGTCTCTCCCTTCCTACAAGAAACAACAATTGATCTACCGATCTAGTTAGGTTTGCTTACCAAACACATGGTTCCCCTTCATCATCCATGGATGCGTCCCGACAGATCTATCATGCACGGGCACACACAGAAACACATCCCCACTCTTATTGATAATATTGCAGTTCCACCCTCAGTTTGTCTAGTAGGCCTCTCCCACCATCTTCAAGAAGCAACTCCATCACCCATCCAACACTCTACCCCTCTCCTTCTCTCTCTCTCTCTCTCTCTCTCTCTCTCTCTCTCTCTCTCTGTCCCATCCTATTTCCCGTCCTTCAGTTATGTATGGATGTCGACCAATCTCCCTCAAGACATAGCTGGGTCTCTCCTTCTCAACACATATACGAGTCGTTCTACCTCTATAGTTAGGCCTCTGCCTACCCATCCCCCACCCCCCTCCCACACACACACACACCGATACATCGAGCGCTCTAGTCATGTCACCCTGCCACACACAAACTTGACATGTGCCCTCTGACGTTCCGGTAGGTCAATCTCCCTATGTCTTTGACTTGCACACACACACAATTTCGATGGCTCTCTTCATCGATCTCGCACCCACCCACTTGATCCTCTCTTTGACTCTATCGATATCTATGACCCCTCCCTCTCTTCTCGTGGATCGCTTGACCCTCTATATATGATATGGATAGGCCTCCATTTCACACACATTGCATGCAAAATTTTGTTTGAGATGCCATCGCTACATACTCCCACAAATACATTCACGAAATCAACCCCCCCAAACAAAAAACACTCACGAACGCACACACCATCAATCTAGGTTTGTATCTCTCTCACATACACCCACGTAGGTGGGGGATGTGCACAAAGAGAAGAGGTGCACACACGGCGCACATACTCCCGTCTCTTTCCCAACCACACCCGCGCGGGTACACAGTGGAGCTCATTTCTGTACGAAAAGGAAGTCCACGTGGTAATTTGACACGTGTACTGGTTGTCCACTTGGTGGAGGGAGGATCATCTACCACGGGTGAACAAACAAATTGTGACTTGACGCGTTATGTTAAAAAAGAGGCAAACCATGTGGGGTCTACCTTAGAGGCAAGGCTCTATACACTAGAGTACTTTTGATGTGTCCCATCAACTCGCAGAACGAGGAGAAGCTTGCTTAGTTCACCATCTCCCCCGCCTACGGGCGCGGTGGCTCGCAAGATGAGGTGAAGCTTGCTTAGTAGTAGTAGTAGTAGTACTGTACACCTTATGCCCGCTCCCTCACCCACGCGCGTGGTGGCTCGCAGGACGAGGAGAAAATTTTACTACTCCCTCTGTTTACTCCTCGTCCCTACTACCTTGGTTAGAGAGATTATCATATTGTTTGGAATATATATGTCCTTTAGTAGATTTCAATATGAACTACTAGTACATACTCCAAACACTGATGTATATAGACGTATTTTAGAGTGTAGATTCACTCATTTTGCTCCGTATGTAGTCCATATTGAGGCCCTGTTTGGTTCATAAGTCCTAGGACTTTTTCTAGTCACAACTAAAAAGTCCCTACTCCTTAAAAAGTTCCTCCCTATTTGTTTTCAGGGACTAAAAAGTCCCTAGTCCCTCCCTAGAGGTTATTGAATGATCATGTTACCCCTAGTATACAGAAAAATAACAACCAAACAACACCATGGGGCAGGGGGGGCAATGGGTGTAGGGAGGGGCATTGTTGGAAAAGTCCCAAAAAAGACTCTCCTTGAGAGTCTTCTTCATTAAGTCCCAAAAAGCAAGTTTTAGTCCCTAGTAGTCCCTCCTGTTTGGTTAAAAAGTATCTAAGAGGGACTTTTTCTAGTCCCTACACTAAAAAGTCCCTGGAAACAAACACCCCCTGAAATGGACGTAAAAGTACGCACTCTCCCTTGCCCCTCGACCCTCGCCCACGTGTTGGACGTGCAGCAATTCATTCGGTCTCATATAGCCAGAACGATATATACTGTAGTACCATTATTGCTCGACTTCCCAAAGAGGCGAAGAGCCAATCACAAGGTTAATATTTTGGAGATGCCAAGCGCAAGGTTTATAGGAGAATGAGTAGTAGGTGCCACGTCATTTATAAATAAAGTTTTTTTTCTTCAGTGGCACGTATGCAATATAATAGGTTCATATGGAGAGAAAAGGAAACTGCTCCACTATATACATAGTCAGGACGGGCCAGCTGATACGTCTCCGTCGTATCTATAATTTTTGATTGTTCCATGCCAATATTATTCAACTTTTATATACTTTTGGCAACTTTTTATACTATTTTTTAGGACTAACATATTGATCCAGTGGCCAGTGCAAGTTCCTGTCTGTTGCATGTTTTATGTTTCGTAGAAACGGGAACCAAATGGGATAAAAATGGACGGAGAATTATTTTGGAATATTTGGGATTTTCCGGAGGAAGAACCAACGTGAAACTGTGTCCGGGGTGGCCATGAGACAGGGGGCGCGCCCTGGACTCTCGTGGGCCACCCGTAAGGCGGTTGACGCCCTTCTTTTGCCGCAAGAAAGCTAATTTTACGAGAAAAATCCGGGCGAAAGATTCACCCCAATCGGAGTTACGGATCTCCAGATATAAAAGAAACGGTGAATGGGAAGAATCTGGGAACGCAGAAACAGAGAGATAGATCCAATCTTGGAGAGGCTCTCGCCCCTCCCAAGCCATGGGAGCCAAGGACCAGAGGGGAAACCCTTCTCCCATCTAGGGAGAACGTCAAGAAGAAGAAGAAGAAGAAGAAGAAGAAGGGGGGCTCTCTCCCCCTTGCTTCCGGTGGCGCCGGAACGCCGCTGGGGGCCATCGTCATCACCGCAATCTTCACCAACACCGTCGTCATCTTCACCAACATCTCCATCACCTTCCCCCATCTATATCCAGTGGTCCACTCTCCCGCAACCCGCTGTACCCTCTACTTGAACATGGTGCTTTATGCTTCATATTATTATCCAATGATGTGTTGCCATCCTATGATGTCTGAGTAGATTTCTGTTGTCCTATCGGTGATTGATGAATTGCTATGATTGGCTTGAGTTGCATGTTTTATTATTGGTGCTGTCCTATGGTGCCCTCCATGTCGCGCAAGCATGAGGGATTCCCGCTGTAGGGTATTGCAATGCATTTATGATTTGCTTATAGTGGGTTGCGTGAGTGACTGAAACACAAACCCAAGTAAGGGGATTGTTTTTTTTTACTGGGAAACTGTGGGGCAAAACCCCCACAGAAGATCAAAACTTTATTGAAAAAAGAATAAGTAATACAACAGGGTGATTACAAGGAGTAACCAGGGTACAGGGTAAAACAAGAAAGGGGGACTTACAAAAACTAGCTTAGGGTGGGAGAAAAGAGATCCATCTAAGCAGTTCATCCTTGTAAACAGATTTGATTCTGTGCTGCATTAGGCTAATATCATGCTTAAAAGCAAACCTCCATTTATTGAAACTAGCTCTCTCATTTCTGAATACTTTGGCATTTCTGATGATCCAAATATTCCAGCAAGCAATGAAAACCACTTCAGAGAAAAAGGGCTTATCAAAACTTCTTCTGGCCTGAGTAACCAGCTGCATCATGGAGGTGCCAGTAGACCAGTCAATCTGCAGATAATTCCAGACCCTGACACTAAAATTGCAGTTGAAGAATAGGTGATCTCTGGTTTCTCTAACCTGCAAGGGACAAAGCCTACAATGGACCCCATCATCCATGTGCCAGTGCCTTCTCTCAACCATGTCCTTGGTGTTCAACCTGTCCATAATAAGCATCCATGCAAAAACCTTGATCTTGAGGGTACAAGAGGATTTCCAAACCCCACAGAGCAAAGGATTGAAGGATTCAGACACAAAAGTGTGTGAGTAGACATCTTGGGTTTGAAAAACTTGGTAGATCCTTGCCAGAACCAAACATCTCTCAAACTTGATTCTCTGCTGTGGGAATTCATCAATTCCTGTATCTGGTTCAACTCATCATAGGCCTGAGCAGATAAGGGGAGGTGAAAGAGTTGATGCATATCCTGGGTATTGAAAGATTCCTTAACTGAGATCCAGGGATCCTTAGCAAAAGAGTAAAGCCTTGGGAATCTTGTCTGCAGACTAGACACTGTGTTATCAAGGTTCCAATTATCAGTCCAAAAAAGAGCAGTGTCCCCTTCATTAATTTGAACCCAGGAGCAGTCTCTGAAGTGTTGCATGATTTTACAGATATCTCTCCACCAGAAGGATCCACATTCAGTTGTTCCCTGGGGCATTCTTTCAAAATAATATGAATTCCAGACTAAGGACACCCAAGGGATATCTCGTTTATTCAGATAGTTATTAACATGCTTGAGAAGAAGAGCCACATTCTAAACTCCCAGATTAAGAATGCCTAGTCCCCCTTTGTTTTTTGGCCTGCAAATGAGGTTCCAAGCAGCAAGAGAAGGTGCTGGCTGATCTCTATGCTTTCTCCACAGACACTGCCTTTGAATTCTTTCGAGCTGCTTGAGAATACCTGCTGGCAGAGCAAGGCTACACAGGAAGAATATTGGCATTGAAGAAAGAGCAGAGTTAAGGAACTGCAATCTTTCACCTTGGTTAAGGAAAGAAGAACTGGCAGTCATTCTTCTTTCCATATAGTCCACCAAAGGCATGAAGTCAACCATTTTGGGCCTTATGGTCCCCACAGGCAATCCAAGGTATGTAAATGGCATTTTTTCAATTTTGCAACCAAAAGCAGCAGCCAAATCTTCCATAATAGCAGACTCAACATTGATTGGGATAATAAAAGACTTATGGTAATTGACATCCAGACCAGTCGACTGAGAAAATACCTTTAACATATCCTTCAAAGCCAGAAGTTGGGCTTTGTCAGTAGGTAGGATGATCAATGTATCATCAGCATATTGAATCACAGGGTAATCTGCATCATGGCAAGGTATAGGTAGGTGAAGAATTTCTCTTCTGAACATGTCATTAATCACTGTTTGGAGCAGATCTGCAACAATAACAAAGAGCAGAGGGGATACAGGGTCACCCTGCCTAACCCCTTTTTTGCAAACAAATTTCCTCCCAGGGACCCCAGTAAGCAAAACAGATGATGTGCCAGTAGCCAGGAACTGCTTCATCCAAAGAATCCACTTATCATTAAAACCCTTAAATCTTAGGATTTGGAAGATAGCCTCATGCTCAACAGAGTCAAAAGCCTTCTCAAAGTCCAATTTGAGAATGACAATGGGCCTCTTAGACTGATGACATCGGTGCAAATATTCAAAAGTCCACCCCAGGCAATCCTGGATTTTTCTGGACTTAATGACACCATCTTCAAAAGTCCATCCCCGTACCAGTAAGAGAGATAGGCCTGTAGTCTCCTACTTCTTCAGGTGCTAACTTCTTGGGCAGAAGAGTGATATAAGAGCTGTTAATGTTCTCTAAAATAGCAGTGCCATCATAAAAAGCCTGAGCCAGCTCATAAAAATCCTAAGAAATAAGATGCCAACATTTTTTAAAAAACAATCCATTGAAACCATCAGGTCCAGGTGTCTTATCAACAGGCATATGTTTGACTACATTGTCCATTTCCTCTTTTGTAAAAGGCTTTGTGAGCACGTCAAGGCCATCCACTGGTGAAATAAGTGAGGACAAATCAAACCCCATTTTAATCCCTCTAAAAGTGCCCATTCTATTCTTAAAACAGCTCCAAACAATTCCAGCCATTTGTGAGTGATCAGAGACAACAGATCCATCAGGTAGCTTCAGACTAGCTATGGACTTCCTCCTATGCCTCTCAGTGGCCATAGCATGGAAGAACTTGGTGTTCTCACCTCCCACCTTGAAATATCTGATGGTGCACCTTTTTTCCAGTATAGAAATTGCAGGTGCAGGAGCTTTTCCAAATGGTTTTTGATAATTCTTCTGAAGTTATTCTCCTGAATATAAAGAGGCCTCCATTCTTCCAATTCATCTAAAAGGAAAATAACATGATTGCATTTACTGATCAGCAACCTCAGTTTGGAAACATTCATTTGCCACCTTTTAAGACACATTCTTAGGCTTTTATGTTTGTCTGCAATTCTAGCAGTAACATGTGTTTTCCGAGAGGGTTGCTTCCAAGAGATTCAACACAGTCCATGAAGCCATCAAGCTCAATCCAATAATTTTCAAACCTAAAGATGTTTGATTTTGGAATGGAAGTCTTGATGGTAACTAAGCAAGGCACATGATCCGAAGCAGTCCTGGCCATGGGCAAAACTTCAGTCATAGGATAATCAGAAATCCAATCCACAGATGTAAAGAACCAATCTAGCTGCTCAAGGAGCGGGGTATCTTGCATATTGGACCATGTGTAAGATCTGCCCTTGATTGGAAGCTCAAGAAGGCCCAGGTGGCCAATAATCTCATTACAAATGAACATGTCATTTATGTCCCCACCAGGCAAGTTTCTGTTATCCACTGACCGAAGGAAATTAAAGTCGCCAAGTAACAACCACTGTTCATTGAGAGGAATAGTCAGGTTGTATAACCAATTAACAAATTGGTCCCTGGCTTCACCCCTACAAGGGCCATAGACGGCAACTAGAGTCCAAGATTCATTGTTCTGTCTAGAAGTAAACTTAACAATTACAACAAACTGTTGTACTTCAATTACAGTGCCACTAAAAACAGAAGAATTCCAGACCACTATAATTCCTCCAGAAGCACTAATAGAGGGAGAACACACAAATGAGTCAAATCTTTTAGGGCAGAAAGATTTAATTGATCTATAATCAAAAGATGCACATTTGGTTTCTTGTAGGCAGGCGATTGAGCATTGGCTTTCATCAATTTTCTGCCTAACATCCCTCTGCCTAGTTTCAGAATTTAGACCTCTGACATTCCAGCAGAGAACATTCCAGTTCCTACAAATGTTACTCATTATAATATAAGATTAAGTCCATAACCCACATGGTACGCAATACCACATGTCCAAAGAAACATAAACCAGTCTGACCCAACATCAACACACACCAGAGAACAAGTAGCAGCATACTGACTACAGACATAGATAAAGCATATTTAAGGGCTTGCGAAACCCAAAAGAGCATGATTAAACTAATCATCATGCTTAGGCGAGGCAGCAGCAGGTGGATCCACCATAAGTGCATCCACAGATAATAGAGCAGCGTCAATTTCTAGCTCACGACCAACTTCTTGGAGTCGACTGACAGGAGTTGCAGGTGGAATTCCTTTAGAAGCAGGGTCGTCGTGCATCTGGGCCGTGAAGGGCTTAGCCTTGGGCTTCTTTCTCTTGGGCTGCAGGGAGAGCTCCTGGAAGGTGGGCTTGAAACCATCACGCTGAATTGAGCTTCTAGTGCAACGCTGTACTGCGGTGTTAACAATTGGAGTTGGCACCAAGGTTTTCCGTGGCCTGCGAGCTTTAACCACCACATCAGGAGGTGGTGGAACCTGCACTGGTTGAACATCAAAATGATCAGAAAATAGCACCCTGGCAACCGGCCTTGCTTGCTCTTGATCCCTCCATGTAAGACGTGGTAGGTCATTCTCACTGAAAGCCATATCCCAACTCCGCTTAGACAGAATAACCGGTGAAAGAGGTTGCAACAGAACCGGCCTTGGAACTGAGAAAGCCACAGGAGCTTGCAAAAGGTACTCAAATGATCTCCTCCAAATCATATCCGGAGGCAAAGGAGGCCCAAAAGGAACCGCAGGCAGAACTATCTCCTCCCTGATAGCAGGAGGTTGATAGACAACAATGGCCCAGTTGTTAGCAGCATCCTCATTAACCAAAGGTAGAACAGGGTCCTCAGGAAGATCATCCTCCACCACAATAACAGGCTGAACCAGATCCGCAGCAGAACTGGGCTGAGCAGAGAGATCAACCACCATTGATTCTTGATCTTGCGCGGGCTCAGGATCCACCTCATTGTTCCAATTCCCCCAATTGTCATCAGCCACCTCATTGATCACAGGCTCAGGTGGAGGTGGGACTGCATTCCACCCCAATGCAGGGTAGGATGGAAGATTGAATGGAGGCAGCTCAGGGAAAGGAACCCAGGGACTGGGTGCGGATTGCCATTGATGGGCATCCAATCTTCATCCTGGGGCATCTGTTCAGCAAAATTCGCACCCAAAATGTAAAGGGGCGCAGTCCAGGAAACACGGGCGCCACCATATGCCGCATAATCCATGAAAACCACATCGTGCGACACAAGGATATCTTCAGGGAAAGAAGCAAAAACCAAAGATCGAACCATATATGGGTCCTCACCGACCCAGTGATGGAACTTGCCAAAAGTGTTGACAGCTGCCCTGATGCACTCAGTGTTGCGAAGATCCAACGGAATACCCAGAAACATGAGCAGCCCCTGAGGAAAACCCTAAACTCCACGAAAAGATTCACCCTCGTCATGCTTCATGAACCTCACAAAACGGTCATTCCCCAGCGGCTGAGGCGGAAGTTGCAGCAAAGAGAACCTGACCGCAGCATCTCGAAGCTCAAAGAGCCCAACCGAACAAATCCCAAGGCTGCGCAGACCGAACAAGAACACCATGCCCTTGCAACCACTGAACTACCTCCTCTCTAGCAGCACCAATCTCATCTGGCTGTGGAAAAGGCATTACCTCCGCAAGCATGAGCTCCTCGTGACGGCGCACAATTGGGGTATGTGGCGTCACAAAAGTCCGAGGAAG
The DNA here is from genome assembly GCA_021437245.1 of Aegilops speltoides. Classification (NCBI taxonomy): domain Eukaryota; kingdom Viridiplantae; phylum Streptophyta; class Magnoliopsida; order Poales; family Poaceae; genus Aegilops; species Aegilops speltoides. Next base: position 140,697,650 of record CM038141.1, read on the forward strand.
ACGATCTTCCCCACCATCGACGATGTGGTGACCCGCCGGCACGTACAGTAGGGGATCGAGGTGAAAGTTCGCCATCGGTGCCGGGAGCTCCGCCTCCAAGGACGGCGAGTGGAGAGGCGGAGGAGGAGTTTCAGGCGGCGAGGCTAATGGTGTCTTGGGGCTGGGCCTGATGGAACTGGGCGACGACGTAAATGCGGAAGTGCAAGGGAGGTCCAAGTTTGGTAAAAGAGATGTCAGAGAGATATTCCCACAGCTCGCCTCGGAAGATGGAGCGTTAACGGGTTTGGCTTGCCATACGAGCCCCAAGATTTCTGCGAACTTGTTGCAATCTCTTTTGGTATGACCAGACCGGAGACAAGAGACACACCAAAGCTTAGACGTACATGCAGATGCAAAATGACCCTTTTCAAGGCAGTTCTGACATGTTGAAATTTCGTCTACCATATCATCAATAAAATTATCAAAATCCTATCTGGCCTGTTGAGACGAGGGGATATCCTACTGCTCCCCAGGGGAAACCGGCCCAACCTGGCCCAACCCAGCAGTCGCGGGCCGCTCCATGCCCACAGCAGTCACAGAGGGTGGCCCATTATGGCATGGCACGTTCCCATTCAAAAGATCAGAATTCCCGCCCGAGATTGGTGGCCTCAAATCACGTACCTGATTTGCCAACGTGCTGCATGATGGAACACCAGAGATGACAACCGTATTTTTGGCAGGGACGTTAACCGTTCCGAAAGAGATGGGTGGCGTAGCCACCGTCCACTGGAGATTGGCCGCCGGCGGCGAAGGCAAGATCACCCGCTCAGAAGGGTTAATTTCATAGCCAGCCTCAGCAATGGTGTCAACAAGAATCTGAGAAGCTGGATATCTGTAGCCCTTACAAACAGGGTACTGATGAAACGTAGCAAAAGATATTTTCTTACGTGAAGTAGGTCCCAATCTTAGAGAAGACTTAGAAGGAGGTTTATGCATGGCAATCAAACCCAAAGTTGCACGCCTTTTTGAGGGACTAACCAAAATCCACTCAGCGTCGCATTCTTTTCTCCAGATCACTAACTCACGACTCCAATTAGGACCACCATTTTCCCAAAGATGAAAATAACACTTGAAACTAGGGCAGGCATATGATCTTAACTTGAGCATGTAAAGGCCAACTTGCTTGCAGGAGACAAAGAACGAGAATACCTTGCCCTTAATTAGCTGGACCGACAAATCAATGGCCGAACCGCCAATCGCTGATTCCACTGCAGCCGCCACAGAATCCTCATCCAGACGAAAAGCATGTCTGCTGAAAGACACCACCATGATGAAATGGCCCGTGTCATCCGAAGGATGAATAGATTTCCCAGAGGAGTTGAAAACCTTATCCGCAAAGATGGCGCCCGGAGAGAAATCTAGATCTAACGTTGATCCACCAGAGGAACCCATAGAAGATGGGTATAGACGTGTAGATCACAGCACGCCGGAGAAGATGAGTAGAGAAGATCGAAGAAACACTGGCTAGAGGTGGAGCTCGCCGGAGAACCTAGGTCGCAGGTGGGGTGGTGGGTGGAGCTCCATCTAGTAGAAATACTAAGTAAGGGGATTGTTGCGTATGGGATAAAGGGGACTTGATGCTTTAATGCTATGGTTGGGTTTTACCTTAATGAATATTTAGTAGTTGCGGATGCTTGCTAGAGTTCCAATCATAAGTGCATATGATCCAAGTAGAGAAAGTATGTTAGCTTATGCCTCTCCCTCAAATAGAATTGCAATAGTGACTACCGGTCTAGTAACATAGTCAATTGCTTAGGGACAATTTCACAACTCCTACCACCACTTTTCCACACTCGCTATATTTACTTTATTTGCATATTTATCTAAACAGCCCCAAGTTTATATTTACGCGTTCTTTATTATCTTGCAAACCTATCCTTTGACACCTACAAAGTACTTCTAGTTTCGTACTTGTTCTAGGTAAAGCGAACGTCAAGCGTGCGTAGAGTCGTATCAGTGGCCGATAGGACTTGAGAGAGTATTTGTTCTACCTTTAGCTCCTCGTTGGATTTGACACTCTTACTTATCGAAAGAGGCTACAACTATCCCGTATACTCGCGGGTCATCAAGACCTTTTTCTGGCACCGTTGCCGGGGAGTCATAGCGTGGGGTGAATATTCTCGTGTGTGCTTGTTTGCTTTATCACTAAGTAATTTTTATTTGCTATTCTTATTTGTTCTCTATCTTTAGCTATGGGTAGGAAACGCAAAATACCAAAAAATTAGTTGTACCTACTGAACTAGTGGTTGAAGAACCACTCAAAATCTATCACACTCCTGAAGCTTTTTACTTGGATCATCTTCAATCCCTTTGTGCTCGCGCTGAAACCCCCACTAGTTTAGTCGAGGGAAAATCTTTAGATGAGCATGCTTGTTTTGTGTGACACCGTATATCTGAAAAAGGGAAACTATTATGGGATCAAATTCAATGTTTGAAATTCTATGCTTGGAATTTATGTGAAATATATGAGTTTACTTGTTGTTCTGAAGACCCTAAGAAACACCTACCCTATCAATGCTTGTTTAGTGATAATGTAATCGTATCTTCGTATGCTAAGGGTGTTTACAATTACTATGATGTTCAACAAATTGAAGAATTTGTTGCTTTTAAAGGTGCTTATGAGATTGCCTCTTTGATTGAAAAGTATGATGCTACTCTTTACAAATCTGAAAATTTTGCCATATTTCAATATTGTTATGATAATTGTGCTTCTAATGCCTATGTTAAGGACTTCTCCGCTGTCCAAGAAGAGACTAATATTTTGCAGGAAGCTATGGAAGAAGAAATTGATGAAACAGTGAGCTCATTGGATGAAAAAGATGATGAGGAGAGCGAAGAACAAAAGGAGGAAGAGCGGATTAGCTACCCGTGCCCACCTTCTAATGAGAGTAACCCTCCAACTCATACATTATTTAATTCCCCTATGTGCTTACCGAAGGATGATTGCTATGATGATTGCTATGATCCCTTCAATTTGTTTGAAATATCCCTTTTTGATGATGCTTGCTATGCTTGTGGCCAAGATGCCAATATGAATTATGCTTATGGAGATGAACTTTCTATAGTTCCTTATGTTAAACATGAAATTGTTGCTATTGCACCCACGCATGATAGTCCTATTATTTATATGAATTCTCCCGACTACACTATATCGGAGAAGTTTGCGCTTAATAAGGATTATATTGATGGGTTGCCTTTTACCATTGCACATGATGATTTTGACGAATGTAATATGCATGTGCTTGCTGCTCCTACTTGCAATTATTATGAAAGAGGAACTATATCTCCACCTTTCTATGTTTCCAACATGATAGAATTGCAAGACACTGCTTATACTATGCATTGGCCTTTACTATGTGTGCATGAATTGTTCTTTTATGACATGCCGATGCATAGGAAGAGAGTTAGACTTCGTTGTTACATGTTATATGTTACTTTGTGCTCACTACTAAATTACAAATCATGTTAAATAAAATTGGCTTTGATATACCTTGGGATCCGGGTGGATTCATTACTTGAGCACTATATGCCTAGCTTAATGGCTTTAAAGAAAGCGCTGCCTGGGAGACAACCCGAAAGTTTTAGAGAGTCATTTATTTCTGTTGAGTGCTTTCATATAGTTTAAAAATACAAAAATAAAGAGGGGAACCTAAAAACTTTTCGAAAAGGAAAGTGAAAGTGAGAAAGACAAGCATTGTTGAAGTGGGAGAGCTCCTTGACCTTTGTTCATGCTCACGAAAACTTTTTGAATCTTGATTACAGAAACTTTTCATCAAAAATAGTTATCCCCTTGTACAATTCCATTGTATTATAAAAATAATGTGCCAAGGTTTGCCTTTAGGATGTTTACAATGCTTGTTGGTTTGTACGGTGCAGGACAGAAACTTTGGCTGTAGTGCGCGATTTTACATTTTTAACTGGAACGTAAATTGGTTCTGATTCCTTTTGCACTGTCTTGCTATACAACTTATTTATTTTTCCTAATTTTGGTAGAATGTTTGGGTTACCAGAAGTATGGTGGATGTTCAGATTGCTACAGACTATTCTGTTTTTGACAGATTCTGTTTTTGATGCATAGTTTGCTTGTTTTGATGAAACTATCAATTTATATCAGTGGATTAAGCCATGGAAAAGCTATATTACAGTAGATACAATGAAAAAACAAAATATGAATTGGTTTGCAATAGTACTTAGAGTGGTGATTTGCTTTATTATACTAATGGATCTTACCGAGTTTTCTGTTGATGTTTTGTGTGGATGTAGTGTCTAATCGAGGATGTCTCGATATGAGGAAAAGGAAGAGAGGCAAGAGCTCAAGATTGGGGATGCCCGAGGCACCCCAAGTAAATATTCAAGGAGACTCAAGCGTCTAAGCTTGGGGATGCCCCGGAAGGCATCCCCTCTTTCTTCAACAAGTATCGGTATGTTTTCGAATTCGTTTCGTTCATGCATTATGTGCAAGTCTTGGAGCGTCTTTTGCATTTAGTTTTCACTTTTCTTTTATGCACCATGCTGGTATGAGATAGTCCTTGGTTGATTTATAGAATGCTCATTGCACTTCACTTAAATCTTTTGAGTATGGTTTTATAGAATGCTTTATGCGCTTCACTTATATCGTTTGAAGTCTGGATTGCCAGTTTCTCTTCACATAGAAAACCGCCATTTCTAGAATGCTCTTTTTCTTCACTTATATTTGTTAGAGCGTGGGCATATCTTTTGTAGAAGAATTAAACTCTCTTGCTTCACTTATATCTATTTAGAGAGATGACAGGAATTGGTCAATCACATGGTTAGTCATAAAATCCTACATAAACTTGTAGACGCTGAATATGATATGTTTGATTCCTTGCAATAGTCTTGCGATATAAAGGTGGTGATACTAGAGTCATGCTAGTGGGTGGTTGCGGATTGTAGAGACACTTGTGTTGAGGTTTGCAAGTCCCATAGCATGCATGTATGGTAACCGTTGTGTGACAAATTTGAGGCATGGGGTGTTTCTTTGATTGTCTTCCTTATGAGTGGCGGTCGGGGACGAGCGATGGTATTTTCCTACCAATCTATCCCCCTAGGGGAATGCGTAGTAGTACTTTGCTTCGAGGGCTAATAAACTTTTGCAATAACTATATGAGTTCTTTATGACTAATGTGAGTCCATGGATTATACACACTTTTATCTTTCCATCATTTCTAGCCTCTTCGGTACCATGCATTGCCCTTTCTCACCTCGAGAGTTGGTGCAAACTTCGCCGGTGCATCCAAACCTCGTGATATGATACGTTCTATCACACATAAGCCTCCTTATATCTTCCTCAAAACAGCCACCATACCTACCTATCATGGCATTTCCATAGCCATTCCGAGATATATTCCATGCAACATTCATCATCATCATATACATGACTTGAGCATTCATTGTCATATTGCTTTGCATGATCGTAAGATAGCTAGCATGATGTTTTCATGGCTTGTCCGTTTTTTGATGTCATTGCTACACTAGATCATTGCACATCTCGGTACACCGCCAGAAGCATTCATATAGAGTAATATCTTTGTTCCAGTATCGAGTTGTAATATCGAGTTGTAAGTAAATAAAAGTGTGATGATCATCATTATAGAACATTGCCCCATAAAAAAAGAAAAAGAAAAAAAAGAAAAAAAAGGAAAGGCCAAAGAATCCTAAATAAAAAAGGGGGCCAAAGAAGCCCACCCAAAAACAAAAAAAAGAAAAAAAAAAGAAAAAGAAAAAGGGGCAATGTTACTATCCTTTTTCCACACTTGTGCTTCAGAGTAGCGCCATGTTCTAAATATAGATTGTCTCCTATATGTTGTCACTTTCATATACTAGTGGGAATTTTCATTATAGAACTTGGCTTGTATATTCCAACGATGGGCTTCCTCAAATGCCCTAGGTCTTCATGAGCAAGCAAGTTGGATGCACACCCACTTAGTTTCTTTTGTTGAGCTTTCATACACTTATAGCTCTTAGTGCATCCGTTGCATGGCAATCCTTACTCCTCACATTGACATCAATTGATGGGCATCTCCATAGCCCGTTGATTAGCCGCGTTGATGTGAGACTTTCTCCCTTTTTGTCTTCTCCTCATAACCTCCATCATTATATTCTATTCCACCTATAGTGTTATATCCATGGCTACCGCTCATGTATTGCGTGAGGGTTGAAAAGATGAAGCGCGTTAAAAAGTATGAACCAATTGCTCGGCTTGTCATCGGGGTTGTGCATGATGGGGGCATTTTGTGTGACGAAAATGAAGCATGGCCAAACTATACGATTTTGTGGGGATAAGCTTGCTTTGACCTTGTTGTTTTGAAAAGACATGATTGCTTTATTGGTACGCTCGAAGTATTATTGTTTTTATGTCAAATGATAGACTATTGCTTTGAATCACTCGTGTCTTAATATTCATCCCATGATTAGACATATGATCAAGATTATGTAAGGTAGTGTTCCACATCAAAAATTATCTTTTTTATCATTTACCTACTCGAGGACGAGCAGGAATTAAGCTTGGGGATGCTGATACGTCTCCGTCGTATCTATAATTTTTGATTGTTCCATGCCAATATTATTCAACTTTTATATACTTTTGGGAACTTTTTATACTATTTTTTGGGACTAACATATTGATCCGATGCCGGTGCAGTTCACATCATTGCATGTTTTATGTTTTGCAGAAACCCAATATCAAACAGAATCCAAACGGGATAAAAACGGGCGGAGAATTATTTTGGAATATTTGGGTTTTTTGGAGGAAGAATCAACGCAAAACGGTATCCGGGGTGGCCACGAGACAGGGGGGCGCGCCCTCCCCCTGGGTGCGCCCTGGACTCTCATGGGCCACCCGTAAGGTAGTTGACGCCCTTCTTTTTCCACAAGAAAGCTAATTTTATGAGAAAAATCTGGGCGAAAGATTCACCCCAATCGGAGTTATGGATCTCCAGATATAAAAGAAACGGTGAAGGGGAAGAATCTGGGAACGCAGAAACAGAGAGATAGATCCAATCTCGGAGGGGCTCTCGCCCCTCCCAAGCCATGGGAGCCAAGGACCAGAGGGGAAACCCTTCTCCCATCTAGGAAGAAGGTCAAGGAAGAAGAAGAAGAAGGGGGGCTCTCTCCCCCTTGCTTCCGGTGGTGCCGGAACGCTGCCGGGGGCCATCATCATCACCGCAATCTTCACCAACACCGCTGTCATCTTCACCAACATCTCCATCACCTTCCCCCATCTATATCCCGCGGTCCACTCTCCCGCAACCCGCTGTACCCTCTACTTGAACATGGTGCTTTATGCTTCATATTATTATCCAATGGTGTGTTGCCATCCTATGATGTTTGAGTAGATTTCTATTGTCCTATCGGTGATTGATGAATTGCTATGATTGGTTTGAGTTGCATGTTTTATTGTTGGTGCTGTCCTATGGTGTCCTCTGTGTCGCGCAAGCGTGAGGGATTCCCGCTGCAGGGTGTTGCAATGCGTTTATGATTCGCTTATAGTGGGTTGCGTGAGTGACTGAAACACAAACCCGAGTAAGGGGATTGTTGCGTATGGGATAAAGGGGACTTGATGCTTTAATTCTATGGTTGGGTTTTACCTTAATGAATCTTTAGTAGTTGTGGATGCTTGCTAGAGTTCCAATCATAAGTGCATATGATCCAAGTAGAGAAAGTATGTTAGCTTATGCCTCTCCCTCAAATAGAATTGCAATAGTGATTACCGGTCTAGTAACGTAGTCAATTGCTTAGGGACAATTTCACAACTCCTACCACCACTATTCCACACTCGCTATATTTACTTTATTTGCATCTTTATCTAAACAGCCCCTAGTTTATATGTACGCGTTCTTTATTATCTTGCAAACCTATCCTTTCACACTTACAAAGTACTTCTAGTTTCATACTTGTTCTAGGTAAAGCGAACGTCAAGCGTGCGTAGAGTCGTATCAGTGGCCGATAGGACTTGGGAGAGTATTTGTTCTACCTTTAGCTCCTTGTTGGGTTCGACACTCTTACTTATCGAAAGAGGCTACAATTATCCCATATACTTGCGGGTCATCACCAGCCTACACGGTTGCTTGCTGGGGTTGCTGTCTTCACACTCTCTCGCACAAAACGACTGTGGCCACATCTCGATCAGGGGTGGATGCTTAGTGTAGATGCGGTCGCCGTCGCCGATGGCGAAAACCCACTGTTGGCACATCCCGATCAGGGGTCCCCGCCGTTCTCTCTCACAAAGCCATTGAGGTTGCCTTCGTCCCTTGCTCACTGCCGCGACGTGGGCAGTTGCCGCCTCCCGCCGCCCTCCTCAAGGTTGAGCTATGTCCCGACATCCCTCAGGTACAATTCCCTTTACAGCCGGATTGCACCACTGCTCCAGCTGCCCACATCACTCCATGTGGATATTTCTCTACTTCTTTGCCCCGCACATACCTCTACTGGCTTCTACGTACTGTATTTCTGATGAGTTTATCTCTCATTAACTAGTCCCAGTAATCTTATTCTAATCACGCTTCTTCAATTTCTTTGCCACAGGGATGCTTGGTCATCTTGATTTTGGTGAAACTACACAAAATGATCTGATGGTCAAAAGGTTGCAAACTTCATTTCTTGGGAAGCTCGAACGTTGCTAGCAAATTAAATCCTGGTTAGGGTTTACGGTTCAAGGGCTAGGGACTGAATGGATCATTTTTTCTTTAGCTGCCTCTGTTCCAAAATAAGTGTCAACTTTAGTAGTAGTACAACTTTGTACAAAAGTTTGCATAAAGTTGAGACACTTATTTTGGAACGGAGGGAGTAAATACTTGCTATGATCTGTCAATCATTGAGATGCAATAGCATGCATGTTAGTCTCCTTTGTATTTGATGAAATGTTGCAACGGGCAACCTTGGACGCAAGATACATGTAACAGAAGCTGGAAGGTTCATAGCATTGTACTATCTCACTAATAAATTACAATACGTACTATACTAGTACTTCCTCCGTTCCTAAATATAAGTCTTTGTAGATATTTCACCATGAACCACATACGGATGTATATAGATGCATTTTAAATGTAGATTCATTCATTTTTTTCCGTATGTAGTCCACCTAGTGGAATCTCTACAAAGACTTATATTTAGGAATGGAGGGAGTACTATGTAAAGAGTTAGGTGTCGCATGGTGTCCAGAAAATATGGTGATAGTGTGAGGTGGGCCATGTAATCACTGAGCCTGCGTGTTTTCACTACTCTTGCACTCCTCCGCTGTAAGAATGGAGAAAACTGTAATCTAGTAGTACCTCCTTTCGCCGAAAGAGTGGGACATCCAGCAGTCCTACCACCTCAGTAATAATGACCAATGAGCCGTCAAATCACATAGACCCAGCAGTAAGTTGGACGGACGAAGCAACCATCACTCTTGAATCCGCTTCTCCCTTCAATGCAGGCGCCAGTGAGAGGTCACGTCCACTCTGCCCGGGCATGAATGCGGCACCAATTCTTTGGAGAGGCGCTGACCGTTTTGGGCGGGAAGCGCATGCGGGCGATGGAGGGGCTTTGGGTGGGCTAGGCTGGTTAGGAGCGGGCGTGGCAGCCATCTGCCTATCCCTACTGGATGCCCGGAAACAAGAGGATGCACCGACTCTCGCGGCTAAAATCGTACACTACACACCATCTCTCTATAGGACTAGGTCGATCTGTTGCTCTCTCTAACACACACTTGTTAAACACACACACACACACGCGTGCACACACACACACACACACACATGTTCATAGAATAGGAAAATCGTGCGAGTGCAAAGCCACAAGAAGTGAGATACAAATGGAGTACATACAAGAAGAGAAGAGGTGACGAATATTCCATCAAACCTGGACTGAGGAGTAGTACTCCCTCCGTCTAGGTGTTAAGTCATCTTACGGAAATCAGATATTCCTAAAATGTTTAGGCGTCATGCATTAACTTTGCATCTCAATCCCCTCCTGGCCTCGTTGCTAGCGAGCGTTGTTACTTAGGGAGCGTTTGGATCCTTAGCAAGAATAGCTTATAGCATAGCTGGGCAAGATTAGGCGTTTGGAACTGTTAAAATATGTTAACTTTTGTGGGCCAGCTAGCTTGGGTGGGCTAGAAAAACCTTGCTAGCTCAGGAGAGCCAGATCGGCTCGCTTCCGACGGCAAACTTCGTGTAGTAGTAACATATGCATGTTACTAGTCCAAGTTACTCACCACTATGACCAGTCTAAGCAATGTAACCAAACGCTCCTTACTCTGCCTTGTTATCTCCACCGGAACCTAATGCATGGAGCGCAACTATGCGTTGATCGGTCAAGAAATCAAAGTCGGCTGGCATGCGAGTTAATACGTGGCCCTGCATGGTAGCTAAAACGGCATCTCTTAGTTGTTTGGATTAACTGTTACGTTTAGACACAGAAATCAGGGCTTTTATTGGAGGAATGACCGGTCAAGTTTCTCATTCTACTCCAATCTTCTTGCACCTTGGTCCCGCTGCACCTTCTAATGTGACTTATTACACCTAGACGGAGGGAGTAGTACGAGATACGGTGGCACAGTGACTTAGGTCGAATACAAGTGCCCAAAATTGTGTGCTGATACGTCTCCGTCGTATCTAATTTTCCAAACGCTTTTGCCCTTGTTTTGGACTCTAACTTCTATGATTTAAATGGTACTAACCCGGACTGACGCTGTTTTCAGCAGAATTGCCATGGTGTTGTTTTATGTGCAGAAAATAAAAGTTCTCGGAATGACCTGAAACTCCACGGAACACCTTAGAAAAAACAATAAAAAATCCTCGCCAAAGATGAAGACCAGGGGGGCCCACACCTTGCTCATGAGAGTGGGGGCGCGCCTCCCTACCTCGTGGGCCCCTTGGTGGCCCTCCGACAACAACTCCAACTCCATATATTGGCTTTCGGGGAGAAAAAAATGAGAGAGAAGAAATCGTCGCGTTTTACGTTACGGAGCCACCGCCAAGCCCTAATCTCTCTCAGGAGGGCTGATCTGGAGTCTGTTCGGGGCTCCGGAGAGGGGGATTCGTCGCCGTCGTCATCATCAACCATCCTCCATCTCCAATTTCATGATGCTCACCGCCGTGCGTGAGTAATTGCATCGTAGGCTTGCTGGACGTTGATGGGTTGGATGAGATTTATCATGTAATCGAGTTAGTTTTGTTAGGGTTTTATCCCTAGTATCCATTATGTTCTGAGGTTGATGTTGCTATGACTTTGCTATGCTTAATGCTTGTCACTAGGGCCCGAGTGCCATGATTTCAGATCTGAACCTATTATGTTTTCATGAATATAAGTGAGTTCTTGATCCTATCTTGCAAGTCTATAGTCACCTACTATGTGTTATGATCCGGCAACCCCGAAGTGACAATAATCGGGACCACTCCCGGTGATGACCATAGTTTGAGGAGTTCATGTATTCACTATGTGCTAATGCTTTGTTCCGGTTCTCTATTAAAATGAGGCCTTAATATCCCTTAGTTTCCAATAGGACCCCGCTGCCACGGGAGGGTAGGACAAAAGATGTCATGCAAGTTCTTTTCCATAAGCACGTATGACTATATACGGAATACATGCCTACATTACGTTGATGAACTGGAGCTAGTTACTGTGTCACCCTATGTTATGATCATTACATGACGAACCGCATCCGCATAATTATCCATCACTAATCCCGTGCCTCTGAGTTTTCCATATCTTGGTTCTCGCTTATTTAATTTTCTGTTGCTCTTGTTACAATCACTACAAAATACCAAAAACATTACTTTTGCTGTCTTTACTTTTGTTACCGTTACCACCACTATCATATTACTTTGCAACTAAACACTTTGCTGTAGATATTAAGTTTCCAGGTGTGGTTGAATTGACAACTCAGCTTCTAATACTTGAGAATATTCTTTGGCTCCCCTTGTGTCGAATCAATAAATTTGGGTTGAATACTCTACCCTCGAAAACTGTTGCGATCCCCTATACTTGTGGGTTATCAAGACCTTTTTCTGGCGCCGTTGCTGGGGAGCATAGCTCTATTCTTAGAGTAACTTGGGATTTATATCTGCTGGACACTATGAAGAACTTGAAAGACGATCAAACAACTATTTTTCCCTCAACTACGAGGGGAGGTAAGGAACTGCCATCTAGCCTTGCGCTAGATTCTCCTTCTGTTATGAGTAAGCTAGCGACACCTAAACCTGCTACTGCTATGAATTATGATATGTCGCATGTTATTGATGATGCCACTTCTGCTATGCATGATACTTATGATGAAACTACTTCTATGCTTGATAATACTGTGCCCCTTGGTAAATTTCTTGATGAGAAAATTGCTAGGTCTAGAGAAAGAGAAATTATTGAATCTGAATATGATGATGATAGTGATGATGAAAATATGCCTGCTATTCCTGAGGGTTATCTTTTTGATACTGAATCTTCTGCAGCTATTTTTGCTTGCCAGGATAGATACGAACTTAAGAGGCTGCTAATTAATGGAGTAAAGAATCTCTTAGAGATAGGATGAGACCCGATCCTGCTTTTGCTACTTCACCTATCTGTGTTCCTGATAAGGATTATTATGATTTTTCTGTTGATCCAGATATAATTACTTTGGTTGAATCTCATCCTTTTTATGGCTATGAATCTAAAACTGTTGTGGCACATCTTACTAAGTTAAATGATATAGCTGCCCTGTTTACTAATAATGAGAGATCGCGCTACCTTTATTTACTCAAAATATTTCTGTTCTCATTAAAGGGTGATGCTAAGATATGGTTTAATTCTCTTGATCTTGGTTGTGTGCAAAGTCCCCAAGATATGATTTATTACTTTTCTGCTAAATATTTCCCTGCTCATAAGAAACAAGCTGCCTTGAGGGAAATATACAACTTTGTGCAAATTGAAGAAGAGAGTCTCCCACAAGCTTGGGAGAGGCTTCTCAAGTTACTTAATGCTTTGCCTGATCATCCTCTTAAGAAACCTGAAATATTTGATATCTTTTATAATGGACTAAATGATGCTTCCAGAGATTACCTGGATAGTTGTGCCGGTTCTCTTTTCAGGGAAAGAACACCGGATGAAGCTGAAATTCTATTGAATAATATGTTGGCAAATGGAAATAATTGGGCACCTCCTGAGCCATCTCCTGAGCCAGCTCCAGAGCCAATTACCGAGCCTATTCCTAAACCAACTCCGAGGAAGAGAGGTGTTCTACTTCTCAGTCCCGAAGATATGCAAGAGGCAAAGAAATCTATGAAATAAAAAGGTATTAAAACTGAAGATGTTAAGAATTTACCTCCTATTGAAGAAATACATGGTCTTAATTTGCCGCCTATTGAAGAAGTATATGATCTCAATTACTTATTTACTGAAGAACCTCCCGATATCCAGACACAGGTAGTAAAGGTAAATTCTCTCTATAGATATGATAAAGCTGAAGTCCCTCCTACTAAAATTGCTAGTTGGTGCTTGGATGAGTTTGATGACTTTATGTTTAAGCAAGATGACTTTAATGCTTATTTTGGTAGACAATTAAACAGAATACCTTTATGATTAAATGCTTGGGTGATTATATGGCTGATATTAGAGGTGAACTGAAACTTGTTAGCAAACATGCTTCTATGGTTACCACTCAAGTAGAACAAGTACTTAAAGCTCAGAAAGAAGTACTTGCTGAAATGAATAGTAAGAAAAATGATTATGTTGTTAGAGTGGCTCCTAGAACTGGTAGAATGACTCAGGAACCTTTGTATCCCGAAGGCCATCCTAAGAGAATCGAGCAAGATTCTCAGAGAAATAATACTGATGTACCTAGTTTTTCTAAGAGGAAGAAAAATAAAAATGATAGGACTTGGCAAACTTCTAGTGAACCTATTGCTGAACCACCTGAGAATCCGAATGATATCTCTATTTCTGATGCTGAAACACAATCAGGTGATGAACATGAACCTAGTGATAATGTTAGTGATAATGTTCATGTTGATGCTCAACCTAGTAATGATAATGATGTAGAAGTTGAACCTGTTGTTGATCTTGATAACCCACAATCAAGGAATCAACGTTATGATAAAAGAGACTTCATTGCTAGGAAACATGGCAAAGAAAGGGAACCATGGGTTCAGAAACCCATGCCTTTTCCTCCAAAACCATCCAAGAAAAAGGATGATGAGGATTTTGAGCGCTTTGCTGAAATGATTAGACCCATCTTTTTGCATATGCGATTAACTGATGTGCTCAAAACAAATCCTTATGCTAAGTATATGAAGGATATCATTACTTATAAAAGAAAGATACCTGAAGCTGAAATTTGCACCATGCTTGCTAATTATACTTTTAAGGGTGGAATACCAAAGAAACTTGGAGATCCAGGAGTACCTACTATACCATGCTCCATTAAGAGAAATTATGTCAAAACTGCTTTATGTGATCTTGGAGCCGGTGTTAGTGTTATGCCTCTCTCTTTATATCGTAGACTTGACTTGAATAAGTTGAAACCTACTAAAATATCTTTGCAAATGGCTGATAAATCAACTGCTATACCTGTCGGTATTTGTGAGGATGTGCCTGTTGTAGTTGCGAACGTTACTATTTTAACGGACTTTGTTATTCTTGATATTCCCGAGGATGATAGTATGTCTATTATTCTTGCAAGACCTTTCCTTAATACTGCAGGGGCTTTTATTGATTGCAACAAAGGCAATGTCACTTTTCATGTTAATGGCAATGAGCACACGGTACATTTTCCGAGAAAACAACCTCAAGTTTACAGTATCAACTCTATTGGAAAAATTCCATCGATTATATTTGGAGGTTCTGAATTTCCTCTCCCTACTGTCAAGAAAAAGTATGATATTCTTATTGTTGGGGATTTTCATATCCCCGTTGAGGTAACTTAGTGTCATTCAAAATTTCTCCGGTTCCGTGATTATTCGGAATGAGTTTGTTAACAAGACTTGATCAACCTTGTTAGTAGGTTCATTTTGATGATCACGAGATGGATGAAACTAGAAGCACAACCTTCTGTACCTCTTTATATTTTTTGTTATTTAGTAGAAATAAAGTAAAATAGTATTTTTCTGTCTGTTTCCTGACTTATCCGTGCAACATAAAAATACCCCGAAAATAAAAGTCCTCAGAATGCCATGCCAGTTTAATATGATTTTTTTGGGAATATTTGAGGATTTACTGTGAAAAAATTATCGCGGGGGGAGTTGCCACCTGGCCACGAGGGTGGAGGGCGCGCCCTACCCCCCTGGGCACGCCCCCCTGCCTCGTGGGCCCATGATGGCCCTCCTCCACTTATCCCTGCACCCATCTTCTTCCTCTGCCTCACACAAACACGAAAAACCAACTCAAGCACGAGTTCTAGCCCCCGTTGCTGTGATTTTCGATCTCCTTGCTCAAAGCACCTCTCGCAAAACTGCTTGGGGAGATTATTCCTTGGTATGTGACTCCTCCATTGGTCCAATTAGTTTTTGTTCTAGTGCTTTATTCGTTGCAAATTTGTGCTGCATAGGTGACCATGTTCTTGATCTCGCATGTCAAATATATATGGTTCCAAGTAGTTCTAATGCTTGATATAGACCCTAGGCACTTGCGGGATTGGTTGCTATCAATTTTATTGAAGTTGGTTCACTTTTATTTGAAGTTACTAAAAATTTCAGATTGTTTCAGAAATAATGAAGAGACTTTTGAGGGGCTTGTCGAGCCGAAGCTCTAAGGAAAAAACAAAAGGAAGAAGAGCAGAAGCCCAAATTTAATTTGCCTCGCACCGCGGAGGTCCGGCCGTGTGAATGGCCTTCCGATGACTTCCTGAGGAGAGCCAGGATTTATGAGTATTTCTATTTATTGATTGGGAATGCCGGCCTCACCAACTTCCTCCATAACCAACGTCATCAGTATCTCTTACTCACAAATACTTTTGTGCAAAACTTCTACTTTTTCCCTAAGAAATCACCTCCAACAGTAGAGTTTCATTTATATGACGTTGTTAAAGAGATGACATTAGCTGAATTCTGCGACGTTTGCAGAATACCCTTTGAGGGCACCTTAGATGAACCCCGCCGTAACGAAGTAGAAGCTTTTATTAACACTATCACTGTGGGAGAAACCAGGAAGGTTTCTGATGCAAGGATCACTAGCATACATTTTCCTGTTTTACGCTACTTTGCCTTATTTGCTAGTCGTTGCTTGATTGGACGCGGGAACTGTGGGAACCTTAGTATTCCTGATATTATTATTTTGTTCCATGGTTTATACCGCATTAACTCTGTTAGTATGGGTGGAATTGTTGCTAGACGGTTAAGTCTGAACCGTACTAAGGGCCCCATCTTTGGAGGCATTTATGCTTCACGCCTAGCTGAACATTTTGAAATACCTATTAGGCATGAGGAGAAAGAAGAGACAGCGCTTCCCCATGTTTATTTAGATTATAAGAGTATGATAGCGCATGACTTTCTTGTTAAGAGTCACGAAGGGGAGCTCAAATACAAATTATACTTTGATAAATATCACCCTGAGACTATTACTTTGCCTGCCCCTTCTTTGTTTAACTCATCTGCAGGTCCTCACATCGTTCTGTGGTCGGCTGTTCAAGCCTATCGGAATCCTGAACCAGCCCCGGAACCGGAGCCACAAGATGAGCCTCCACGACTATCTGTTTATTCTTGGGACCCAGAGGAGGTTGCCAGCCAGTGGCAGCCGGAGCCTTCTTCAATCAAGATGACCCAGCTTCACCTACGGGTATCCGCTAGGCTATCCCTGGCAATAGACCAACTTAGGCCAAAAGCCTAAGCTTGGGGGAGTACGTATTTCCCACCGACATTACATTCATGTTCACACGCACGCATTGCTGGATGTCGGTGCTCATACTATTTCACTGTAATATCCATGCTAGTTTATTTTCTTTTTCCTGCTTTCTTCTTGTGTGTTTAATAAACCTTAAGAGAAAAACCAAAAAAATTAGTAGTAGTTTATTTCTTTGCTGTAGTAATTAAAAAGAAAACCCAAAAATATTTCCCGTTCTTCTTTTGCTTGTTGGGAGCTTTCCCATGTAAATAGTTTTTATTCCTTTTCTTTTCTTTTGGGGGTCGAGAAGACTATATTGAAAATGCTTAGTGGCTCTTATATGCATGATTGTTTATTTAACTTAGAGCCCATATTACTTGTCTTCTCTCTTGAGTTGAATGCTTGCAGATTCCAGCTTAGTCCAATGCACGTGCACTCTTATTATTATACACACCATTCGGTCGTGCAAGTGAAAGGCAATAATGATGATATATGATGGACTTATTGGGATGAGAAAAGCTGGTATGAACTCGACCTCTCTTGTTTTTGTAAATATGATGATTCATCGTTCCTGAGTCAGCTATTATGAAGTAAACATATTTGCAATGACCTTTAGAGATTATAGTTGCTTGTGCCATGCTTGATTAGCTATGAGTTATAATGGTTTACCTTGCGTGCCAACATGCTATTAGAATGATTATGATGTGGTATGATGGGATGGTATCCTCCTTTAAATGAATTGAGTGACTCGACTTGGCACATGTTCATGCATGTAGTTGAATCAAATCAACATAGCCTTCATGATATTTATGTTCATGGTGGATTATATCCTACTCATGCTTGTATTCGGTGTAAATTAATTTTAATGCATGTTTACGACTGTTGTCGCTCTCTCGCTTAATCGCTTCCAGTCTTTTGATAGCCTTCACATGCACTAAGCGGGAATACTGCTTGTGCATCCAAACTCCTTAAACCCCAAAGTTATTCCATATGAGTCCACTATACCTACCTATATGCGGTATTTACCTGCTGTTCCAAGTAAATTTGTATGTGCCAAACTCTAAACCTTCAAATAAACATTCTGTTTTGCATGCTCAAATAGCTCATATGTCAACTAGAGCTGCCGTTATCTTCCGTGTTAGGCGGGTTATTCTCAAGAGGAGTGGACACCGCTCCTCATTCACGAGAAAATGGCTGGTAACCGGGATGCCCAGTCCCATGCTTTATGCAAACTAAATCAAAATAACTGCAAACAAAACTCCCCCTGGGACCTGTTGAATGTTGGAGGCACTCGTTGTTTCGAGAATGCCATGGATTGATGCTTGCGGAGGACGGGGAGTATAAACTTTACTATTCTGTTTGGGCACCACCTAGCATGGAAGATATCGTCGTCTCTTAGTTGTTATGTTGACAATGAAAGTATGCCGCTCAAAATATAATTTTTCTCTATTTCAAAACCGAGCTCTGGCACCTCTACAAATCCCTGCTTCCCTCTGCGAAGGGCCTATCTATTTACTTTTATGTTGAGTCATCACCCTTCTTATTTAAAGCACCCACTGGAGAGCACACTGTCGTTTGCATTCATTATAATTGGTTTATATTGGGTATGACTTGACTGGATCTCTTTTACCATGAATTACAATGTTTAGTCAGTCCTTGGTCTTTAAGGGTGCTCTGCATTTATGTTTTGCGGTCTCAGAAAGGGCTAGTGAGATACCATTTTGTTATATCATGTTATGATTATTTTGAGAAAGTGTTGTCATCCGAGTTTTATTATTATGGCTTGCTAACTGATTATGCTATTGATATGAGTAATTGTGAGACCTACGTGTTATTGCGAGTATGGTTAGTTCATAATATTTGCTGAAACTTGAATGCTAGCTTTTCATGTTTACAACAACAAGAGCAAATAGAGTTTGTAAAAGCTTTCCTTTTTCTCTTTCAGTTTGTCAACTGAATTGCTTGAGGACAAGCAAGGGTTTAAGCTTTGGGGAGTTGATATGTCTCCGCCGTATCTACTTTTCCAAACACTTTTGCCCTTGTTTTGGACTCTAACTTGTATTATTTGAATGGAACTAACCCGGACTGACGCTATTTTCAGCAGAATTGCCATGGTGTTGTTTTATGTGCAGAAAATAAAAGTTCTCGGAATGACCTGAAACTCCACGGAACACCTTAGAAAAACAATAAAAAATCCTCACCAAAGATGAAGACTAGGGGGCCCACACCTTGCTCATGAGGGTGGGGGCGCCCCCCTAGGTGCGCCCCCTACCTCGTGGGCCCCCTGGTGGCCCTCCGACGCCAACTCCAACTCCATATATTGGCTTTCGGGGAGAAAAAATGAGAGAGAAGAAATCATCGCGTTTTACGATACAGAGCCGCCGCCAAGCCCTAATCTCTCTCGGGAGGGCTGATCTGGAGTCCGTTCGGGGCTCCAGAGAGGGCGATTCGTCGCCTTTGTCATCATCAACCATCCTCCATCACCAATTTCATGATGCTCACCGCCGTGCGTGAGTAATTGCATCGTAGGCTTGCTGGACGGTGATGGGTTGGATGAGATTTATCATGTAATCGAGTAAGTTTTGTTAGTTTGATCCCTAGTATCCATTATGTTCTGAGACCGATGTTCCTATGACTTTGCTATGCTTAATGCTTGTCACTAGGGCCCGAGTGCCATGATTTCAGATCTAAACCTATTATGTTTTCATGAATGTATGTGAGTTCTTGATCCTATCTTGCAAGTCTATAGTCACATACTATCTGTTATGATCTGGCAGCGCCGAAGTGATAATAATCGGGACCACTCCCGGTGATGACCATAGTTTGAGGAGTTCATGTATTCACTATGTCCTAATGCTTTGTTCTAGTTCTCTATTAAAAGGAGGCCTTAATATCCCTTAGTTTCCAATAGGACCCCGCTGCCACGGGAGGGTAGGACGAAAGATGTCATTCAAGTTCTTTTCCATAAGCACGTATGACTATATACGGAATACATGCCTACATTACATTGATGAACTGGAGCTAGTTCTGTGTCACCCTATGTTATGACTATTACATGACGAACCGCATCCGGCATAATTATCCATCACTAATCCGGTGCCTACGAGTTTTCCATATACTGGTTCTCGCTTATTTACTTTTCCGTTGCTACTGTTACAATCACTACAAAATACCAAAAACATTACTTTTGCTGTCTTTACTTTTGTTACCGTTACCACCACTATCATATTACTTTGCTACTAAACACTTCTCTGCAGATATTAAGTTTCCAGGTGTGGTTGAATTGACAACTCAGCTGCTAATACTTGAGAATATTCTTTGGCTCCCCTTGTGTCGAATCAATAAATTTGGGTTGAATAATCTACCCTCGAAAACTGTTGTGATCCCCTATACTGTGGGTTATCATGTGCATGTTATAATAAGGATTCACTTAAAATAGTACGTGAGCGAATAGAGGGATCAATTGGATAGTGTTCCCGAGCAGTAGCAAGATGTGTGAGGTAAGATACACCGCTGGCGCTTTTAACTTTTCTTGTTAATTTGTTTGTTTCGCCCTCTGACTGGTGGGACCCAACATACTAAGTTGAGAGAGGTAAGGTGACTAAGGCTGCATTATTTTTGCACCACTGTGGATAGTCTTACCACCAAAGCCACATGACACGATTATGATTTAAATCCCAATGACTCCCACACAAAAAAACACGGCATGCTTGTCACACGAATGCAGGAATGTACAAAAGGTTATTTTCCTCTCATTGAACATAACGGGAGGGTTGTGTAGCTAGTTAGCCTGCTCGCTCATCAAACTTGAGGTCTGGGGTTCGATAACTACACTTGAGCATAATTCGTGCCAGGAGGATTCTTTGACTGGTCAAAATGGATGGATACGGAGCTATACGATCTCATAGTGACCGTATAATCACCCCATCACATATAAGCTGCAGCCTCGGCGCTTGTTTTCTAGGGTTTGCACTCTTCACACTCTCTCTCCAGTATATATATACAAGCTGGAGCCTCAGTGCTTGTAGTTGCTCTCTTCACACTCTCTCACCCTCTCCAGATCTAAACAAGACTTCATCGGCCTCTCTCTCTCTCCCCTCACTACTAGTCAAAGAGCCGGCAGGATCCGTCCGTCGGGAAGGGAAGGAGGCTTAACGCTGTCGCTGTCGGCGAGGGAGGGAATCCACTACCGGCGTAGCTGTTCACTTTCACCCAGCGGTGGCGTGGGAGGGCCTCCGACCCCTTCTTCTTTGCCGCCATACATAGTGTGGGTCGAACGGCCTCCAGTCGCCCACCAAACCACACCCCAAGAACCTTAAGGTATAATTTACTTATTCCACATGCATTGCTCTAGCTGCATGTGGGCTTTTTCCGCTTCTACACTCGAATCTAGGTGTTGGATCAAACAGGAAAATAGTGGGGAAAGTTGTATACCATGAATCTAGGACGTGGTTCAAAGAGGAAAGGAATGGGGGAAAGTAGTGGGAAAAGTTGTATAGCATGAATATAGGACGTGGTTCAAAAAGGAAATGAAGGGGGAAAGTAGTGGGGAAAGTTGTACCGCATGAATCTAAGACGTGGTTCAAAGAGGAAAGGAATGGGGGAAAGTAGTGGGGAAAGTAGTATAGCATAAATCTAGGACGTGGTTCAAAGAGGAAAGGAAGGGGGAAAGTACTAGTACAGACTGGCTATCCAGCACCTACGTTGGTCGAAAAGGGAAAACAATGACAAACACAGTACGCACATCCGTAACGAACTGCTCTTTTGTTTTGGGGGACAAGGCTGTAGAGTTTGAGCACGACTAGATTTGTTGCGCTCACATAGGGAAAGGTGTCTAAAGATAACAAAACTGGGACCAACACAAATATGCTCCTTGGTTGTTTGTTCTCTGTTGCAACAGACTATGCATCACCGCAGCACATCGGTAGATGCACATGGTGCTGGTGCGTCCACTGTCCTGTGCAACTCTTTAGCTATTGTTAATCTAAGGCCCTGTTTGGTTAAAAACTCCCTAGTCCCTACATGCTTGGTTCCAGGGACTAAACATGGACTAGAGATTATTAAATGACATGCTAAAAGACCATGTTACCCCTAGTAATGAACTAATAGAGACAAGGTGCGATGCGTGGCAGGGGAAACTATTGGAAAAAGTCCCAAAAAGACTCTCCCTCTGGGTCTTCTTTCTTTAGTCCCAAATGCCCACATTTAGTCCCTAAAAGTCCCTCCTATTTGGTTTAGATGGGACTGACAGGGAGTTTTTTCAGTCCCTACACCAAAATGTCCCTGTAAACAAACACCCTCTAATAATGCCGCTAGAAAATTGATGCAATGCCATAGTTAAAAGCAAATTACATGTTTAACGAATTTTATTGTTAATATAATCTCTCTGTTAATATTAATCAATGTCACCGTTTGAGGAATGCTACTGTCTTGCTTTCTTTCCCATTTAGATAAGGTAGATGCTTCTTTTTGTTGGCTTCTATGTCATCCACCATTATTGACCACTAGTTGTTTCCTTTGCACCTCTGTGTAAACAGGGTTATCTACTTCACCTCGTTGCCATTGTGACATTTTGTTGCACTGCAAAAAACACTTTTGTTTTACGAGTGTTTTGTGTAGTTCAACCAAAATGTCACACCAACAACGTTGCTTGATTGCTTGATCTTAGTGGAACTGCACAAGAGGATATCTTACTTCCTATCCGTGTTGGCAAATTTGGTTCAGATCTTCTTCTAATGAGTTGTTTGAATTTTGCGTCATGAGAGGTCAGTACTAGCCTTCTTTCACATGATTCTACAGTGTGCTTTCATATGTTGTGCTACTTGTACGGTAATGTTGCTTGATTTTAGTGAACTGCACAAATGGAGACAAGACTTCCAATCTGTATGTGCACCGTAATATCCAATTGAGGTAAGATAAGGATATTTCACAACTGTTGGCCTGTATTTTGCCACTTTCATCAGAAAATTAATGTCATTGTTTAGTGCTATACTTGTGCTCCCTAATTGATATGCCAAATCTTACATTGAAGGCGAAGCTTGTCTATTATTGAACCAAGTGATGAAGGGGAAGAACAAGCGGAAGAAAAATAAAAATCAACTCTCGGTGATGTAATGAAGCACTGGAACTGTGATGACACAAGTAATGATATAGTTTTGCATCTTAATTTATTGCTATGGCTGGAACGAGCAATTGTTTTGCCACTGATTTGATACCACTCTTAATGTAATACGTAATTATCTCTACTTGTGCAAACAGGTATCTTCTTTGAAGATACCATATATTTTAGTGGAACTGCACAAGAAGATGTTGGAAACATTAAACTAATCAAGGAGTATATAGTAAGCATGGCCAGCACAGTAGATAGCAATAGATGGTTCCGGAGAAGTGCTTCATTTGTATGCTCTACACAATAAGCCTCCTGACAAAGGTTGGTACTCGCCCACTGATTTCATCCATATGATTGAGCTTTGTCATCTCTATTGGTGTTGTGCTACTGTTTAGATACTGTCATGAAAAAGTGGTATTGTCACTGAGAATTGCTTCATCTGTGTTGTTTTAAATATTTCCTTTCCTTTTTTTTCGAGCAAACAGGGATGCTAGCATTTAGTTGTCCTCTTGTCTTTGCACAACAGGATCATCCTCCTCTGAAGAAGAATATGGAGTACGTGAAGTGACTAGTTCCGATTATGCCAGGATGAAGAAGCCTTGTCAATCTTCTCATGAGAAGGAGCAGTTGAAGGATGGTTACATTAATCCTGTAACATCCCAAATTTTCAATTTGGAATGTTATACATTAGATCATCATTGCATATCATATTTATTGCATTTTGGATCGATCCTAGAAATTCTACGCAACTCAAGGACCCACGGAGAGAGTTGGGGATTTCGTTATTTTCATATTTGAGTTTTCTCAAATTTTGAAAACAGGATCATTTGATTTTATTTATTCTATATTCAATTATTTCTATTATAAAAATATGAGAGAGGGAATAAAATGACTTTCCCAAAATAAAGAAATATTGAGGATTTGATAATAAAATCAAATAATATTTTATTTTGGAGTTTATTGCTATTTTATTTGAATTTAGAAAAATTCGCGTTTCAGAAATTGCATTTAGGCCCCAAATAAATGTTCATCTTGTCCGACTTGATTTTACAATCCGGGGAAATTTATTTCGGGATTTTTGGAGTCCGTTTAGTATTTCTTTTATTTGTTTTTCTGCGTGTAATGTTAAAAAAAGAAGAGGAAACCGACTTTAGACCGTGCCCGAGAGGGACTCCGCCTGGAGGGCTTTATAAGCCGCCACCCCGGCGCCTGCCAGCCCAAACCGCCGCCGCCAAAACCCTAGCCGCGGTCCAACGCCGCGGATCTTACGCCGCCCTTGCCGCCCGCCGCCGTCCCGCGCCGGGACCTGCTGCCCTCCGCCGGACCCGCCGTCGTCGACCGCCGCCGCCCCGCCGCCCCTCGCCGGAGTAGCCGCCGCTGCCGGAGCCAACCCGCACCCCGAGGTAGCCGCCGGTTTTTCTTATATAACCGATCGGTTTTTTTCGAAACCCTAGATCCTTTTTTTTATTAGATCCGGTTCGGTTTTTTTTTCCGGTTTAGTCTATTTAGCGGATGTTCATCCGTATGTTCGCTTTAACGAACGGTTTTCGTTGTTTAGCCGAAGACAGCGAACGTTCGTGCATTAGCTTGTTCGTCTATTTTTTCTTTTTCTCGGATTTTCCGCGATTATTTCTGATCGCGATTTCTGGTCCGATTTTTAGTATAACTTTTCGCTCGTTTATCGGAATCAGGTGATTCAAGCGCCTAGAGTTTCATCTCGAAACCCTCTTTCCGTTTAACCAACTCAAACAAGTTTTTGCTACTGTAAAATTTTGACTTAGGTCCACATTAGTAAACGAAGCTTGTTTCTTTTGCCGTTTGAGTTTTGTTGCTTCGTTTGATTTGACTCTTTTTGCAAACCGGAGTTCTTAAGTTGAACTTGCTGGTTAGACCTCTTATTTGAGTTTTACCTGTGCATTAGATGAGTGCTTATTTTATGCTTGTTTGTTTGCGATAAAGTACCCGGAGTGCGCCGCTTGCTACTTCGAATCTCTAGGTTTCACGGATCATCAGCAAGGCAAGTAAAACTTTGATCATACCCCTTTATTACCCAGTTTTATTGCATTAGATTAATCCTCAAACAATTGCATGATTAGGATCTGATTAGCATGTGGGTTTTGGGAAGTAGATGAGGTAGAACCTATTACCTGTTTATTATCAAACCTTTGGGAGTTACTTCTACGTTTGCTTATATTGCCATGCTATGCTGGTAGACGTGGATTGGGTGAGTGTTTCAATAACAGATGTGAGATTGTTTAATTAATGATTTACTTAAGGTGGCAACTTAAATTCACATCTCGGTGGATTGAGGCACCTGGGGAACCCAGTGTTGCCTGTATTTTTGGAAATCCTAGGGTACTGTGTGATTCTCCTATGGACCGCCACCCAGGCTCAAAGGGATCATGAGATTATTTCATGCTAGAAACTTCCGTGTGCAGCCGCAAGCTACTATGGGCTATAGCATAGTTGATTAAGTTGCATGAGCTCTTGAAGAGGTAGACTAGCAGATGTAGGGGATGTAGGTTGGTACTGTCTACTCGAAGTAGAGAGTTAATGCTTCTGAAAGACTATGTCTCGGTCATCCGTTTCTCAAAACCATGTAGTGCGAGAAATCAAGCGGAGGGGATCGAGTCTTGCGGGGAAAGTGCGCAAACCTCTGCAGAGTGTATAAACTAATCATGGTTAGCCGTGTCCCTGGTTATGGACGTTTTGAGTATCTAGTACTTGGATTATCATGTGAATCTCATCATGTTATCTAATTAAATTTTGTTGGGTTTAATAATGATGCTTAATTGGGATTGAGTTGGAGTACCCTTCTCAATGTTTAACAACCACCATGATAGTTAAATAAAATTTATTCCTTTTGCAGTAGGGAAAAATTGGCTTTATGCAAAACTGTAGCCATAGAGCTTTACACTGGCCATAATTGCATGTAGTATAGCATTATTCTTTCATTACTCTCTATGTGTTACATTGCCAGCATATTCCATGTGCTGACCCGTTTTTGGGCTGCAACGTTCATGTTGCAGACTTTTCAGATGACAAGTAAGGTGCCTTAGGTCGTGATCTTATACTCAGTGATGCCGTTGGAGTTGATGGACTCGCTTATCTTCCAAGCCTTCCGCTGTTATCGTTATTAGATGGCCTTAAGCCATATTTGTTGTAATAAGTTCTCTTTTGAGACATCCGATGTAATAAGTGTGTGATTGCTACTCTATTATAAATCCTTCGAGTACTATTCGTGTCAGCATTACCGATCCAGGGATGACACTGATGCACAAAGATCAGACTATTTGAGGTCTGATCGCTACAACTCCCCACAAGATCAAACTAACTTCAGCTCCCAAGGACTGACAAATCTCCATTTTCTTACTATGATGCGTGAGTACAATGTTGTTCTAGGATTCTTTCCGGTGAGTTGCATTTTTCTAAAAGTGTGCTCTACATGGACCATGTAGGTGCCTGTTTAAACTATCAATTCATAATACAATTTGCTTTATACTAATCACTTTTTTTTATTTGTGCAAACAGGGGTGCTCAGCTTGATTTCCATGGGAACTACACAAAATGTTCATGAATACATTGAATCATTCATTTCCACCACAAGAAAGGAGGTGCCGATAAGTTCAAGGCGTTGCAACAGATAAGGGCGAAATCATACAAGCTACGCGGGAATTTGGTTGATTTTGGTGGAACTGCACAAAAAGAACAACCAGTTTATTTAGCACGAGGTGCCATGATCTCCGAACTGATGGCAAACCCTGCCCATTCCACAATCGTAGGCATTTGATATTTTGGAATGGGACAACCTTGTCAAATTTTGCTCATTGATTTTAGCAAGAAGACATGCGTTTGATATTTTCGAATAGGGCGCCCTTTGCTGTCAACAGCGTCGATCAATTTTTTCTTTATTCTTTAGTTGTGAAGTAAATATTGGCTCTGACATGTGAATCGCTGAGATGCATAATCATCGATTATTTTGAATGTTCTCTATGAATTGCCAGGCCTGTGTGTTTGATTGCAATGTACAGGAACGCTAAAAAGCTGCTCAAACTCTTTGTACTCCTTCAGTTCTTTTTTACTTTGCACATTGTGAAAGTGCATACTTTTTTCTATAAGATTGGTCAAAGTAGAGATACTTTGACTGCAGACAAAACTTGTATGCAGACTAGAAAGGACTGGAGGGAGTACATGTGAAACTGCTGCAAATGAGGTGATCACCCTGGGAATAATGCTAGTACGTATTGTTTTGCACGTTCATCCAATGCCGATTATACAAGAATTTGAACTAATTGAACTAAATTCATTCATACAGGGCCGGATTTCATATAAACATGCATGATTTAATTACATTTCATACATTCTTCAACTAAAAAGGGGTGCACTGGAGGTATAATTAATTAACCGGCTACCCACATGTCCGGTGAGCGAAACATGAAGCTTCAGATTTAATCGCAGAGTTCGATTGCATAAGCGACATGTGGCCCAGATGCTTGTTGGGCCCACGTGTCAGTCAGCCAACTGCACCAAAAGTTAAGTAGAAGAAGCGTCCTTCTCCAACATAGCTCTCTGACTCCACGTCGCTGCCAAGAAGCTAACTGGCCATCAATGGTCAACCTGCCTAGCTTGGCTCCAACAGGAGGGTAGCAGCGGTGGCCTTACTTGGACCCGAGCGGCGGCGACATACCGTGTTCTACTCTTCCTCGTTTTCTATGTGGCGCGGCCTCATTGGCAATGGGGCAGGGCCTCGACGGAGTAGGGCCTCCGCCTCGGTGCTGGCGGGGTGGGGCCCCGGTGGAGCCGGCGATGTCCTGTCTCATTGCCGGCGGGCGGCGCCTCGGCGGAGCGGGGGAAATCCTCCCCCTCGTTGCCGGCGGGGTGGGCCCCGGCTGAGCCGGTGATGTCCTCTACCTCGTTGTTGGCGGGGCAGGGCCTTGGCGGAGCCGACGGTGCCCTCTGCCTCGTTGTTGCTGCCGCGGGGCCTCAGTGGAGAAGTGCCTCGTCGACGCCAGCGGAGCAGGGAATTGTCGGAGCCGGCATTGTCCTCTGCCTCGTCCTCGGTCTTGCCAAACAGCGCCTCGCCCGCTTCATCGCCCTATTTGTAGGGGGCCGCAGCCTCCGCCACCCGCATGCGGTACCACCAGCGCTCGAGGCGGCCCTTGCGGGCGAAGTTGTACGAGTCGAGCAGCGCCTCCTGCTCCGCCCGCTCCACGGTGATCTGCTACTCCGCCTTGAAACGCCCGGATAATTAGGCTACAGTAAAACTCTTCTAATGATGCCATGTCATCTGTGTTACTGTTGCTAATTAAGTGGTAGTTCAAAAACATTGCAAATTCAAAGAAATGAATTACCGACAAACACCCAAAGTTTTCAAAAGTCAAAACAAAATGTTCGGTGGGTGCCAAATATTGCAATGGTAATTATGGTGAAGTAAACACATTTTTAGAAAATGCCTAATTACTTTGAAATGAAATAAAACAGAAAAGGAAATAAACAAAAGGAAAAAGTGAAAATAAAACAAAAGGAAAACCCCCCAAACCCCCTGGGCCAACTGGCCTAGCTAGCTAGCCTGGCCAGCCCACAGCCCATCCCTTGAACCGCCCGCCTACCTGCCGCCTCCTTCCTGTTCCCCGACCGGGTCGAGCAGGCAGCGTCCGCCGCACCTCTCTCGGGCGGCAGCGAGAGGATAAGGCCACCACGCCTCCGCACCACCTCGGTCCCTCCTCCCATTCGCCCCCACTCCCCCTCGGTCCTTGCGCTCCCCCTCCAGATCCACCGCACCTCGCCCCCTCGTTCCCCACCGCAACCGAGCGCCACCATGGCCTCGCAGCCGTAGTACTCGCGGCCACCGCGACCTCCACGCCCTTCCGACGCGTCCGCACGCTCCGCCTTCTTCGACTACGCCTCCACGTCAAGACGCAGGACACCGAGCACCATCGAACGCTGCCCCAACCTCGTCTTCTTCCTCGGATCCCCGACGCATCTCCGACGAGCGCCGTCGACTCTCCGGCTACTAAACTCCCAAGGGCCATCTTGCGTGCCGCACGGTGATCTTCTCCTCCCCCTGCTGCTCTTCGTTGCCCCCCTAGCGCTCTGTAGCCAGCCGCCGCCATTGCCGAGGCTCACGGTCGCCGCGGCGTACCTGCGCCGCCCGTAGCCACGACCGCCGTCCACGCGACGCCCGAACTTCGCCGTTGCACTCTGGGGTTCCTAGGAGCCCAACGCGCCACAAGACTAGCCTCCCGTGCCTCTAGCGTGTTTCCGCGGGGACCCGCTGCGCCGCGCTGCTGCTGCGCCGCCGCGCCCTTCTTCCGACCAAATGGTCACGGGCCGAGCTCGTTGTGCTCTGCGTCGCGCGAGTCCACCTAACCTTCCCATTACGCCCGGCGCGGCTGTGTCGCCATCTTCATTACGCGCCGAACCACCTCGCCCGAGGAGCCCGTGGCGCTTCGACCCACCACCACCGCCTCTACAACCACCCCACTCACTCCGCCGTCGTCTTGCCGTTCGAGCGCGACCGGTCCCTTCGATTGGTGCCCTATGGTGAAACCCGCCAATCTCGAGCCGCGCCGCCATGAAGCGGACTTCGCCGGCGTCTAAACGCCGGCCGGCTGATGTGGCATGCGTGGGGTCCATCCCCTGGGTCGCTGCCTGTGGGCCTGGGGCCCCAACTGGCCAAGTTGACCGGGTCAACTACGCTGATGTGGCAGCTACTGCCACTGACATGCGGGCCCGCGTCAGTTAAAACATTTTGTAAATAGATAAAACGCTAATTATTTCATTAATTAATTTAATTAACTAAACAGTCACTGACTACTGGGTCCCACACACTAATTAACCCAATTATTAGTCTAAACCCCCCATGTTATTACCCTGTCAATGACATGTGGGTCCCAGACCCACATGCGGTTTTGATTGGTCAACCGACCGATTGACCTGCTGACATCACTCGATGTCATGCCTCGTCATCACACAATCGTTTTTGGATAATGTTGGAATTAAATAAATAATTAAAATCAGAAAATGATTTAAATCTTTAGAAAATCATATCTTTTAATCCGTAACTCGGACGGAAATACTTTCTACATGAAAGTTGCTCGGAACGACGAGACGATTCCGGATATGCAACCCGTTCGTCCGCCACACCCCCCTAACCTATCGAACTCGCAACTTTCCCCCTCCGGCTCCTCTGCCCGAAAACACGGAACCCCGGGGATACCTCCCCGGATGTTGCCCCCCTTCACCGGTATCACCTCATACCGAGTTTGGGCACCTCTAGCACCGATACTTGTCATGTCATGCATCGCTATGCACCTGCTTGCTTAAATATTTATTGTTTCTTCCCCCTCTTCTCTCGCTAGACACCGAGACCGACGCTGCTGCTGCCCAGTTCGACTACGGAGTTGACGACCCCTCTCTCTTGCCAGAGCAACCAGGCAAGCCCCCCCTTTGATCACCAGATATCGCCTATTCTTCTCTATACTGCTTGCATTAGAGTAGTGTAGCATGTTACTGTTTGATTACTCCTATTCTGTTGCATAGCCTGTCATTGTTGCTCTCATCATTGATACCTTACCATAATCCTAAATGCTTAGTATAGGATGCTAGTTTATCATCATTGGCCCTACATTCTTGTCGATCGCCTTGCTATACTATTGGGCCGTGATCACTCGGGAGGTGATCACGGTATATACTATACATACATACTATACGAGATGGTGACTAAAGTCGGGTCCGCTCGAAGAGTACCATGCGAGTGATTCACGCATTGGGGCTGAAAGGACCTTTGTCCCGACGGCCCTCTGTGTGGATCTTTATGGCGGAGCGACAGGCAGGTTGAGACCGCCTAGGTGAGAGGTGGGCCTGGCCTGGTCGGTGTCATGCGGTGCTTCACAATAACACGCTTAACGAGATCTTGGTATTTGATCCGAGTCGGCCATTTGGTCTATCGCACTAACCATCTCGTGGGAGTAGTTATGGGTATCCCGGCGTCGTGGTATCACCGAAGCCTTCTTGGCGTCGGCGATCGAGTGGCGCGCCGGATTGGATTGAACGCCACTAGGCTAGGTCTGCTTCCGGCACGTCACATAGCGTCTTGAGTGTGCTTTCAGGCGATGGGCCCGGACCCTGCGGCGCTTAGGTTTAGACCGGCGTCTTGACCTCTCTGTTGTGCCTAGGTGGGGCTGCGGCGTGTTGATCTTCCGCGGCGGGCATGACCGAAAAGTGTGTCCGCCAAATGGGATCAAGCGTGTTGGGTTATGTGGTGCACCCTGCAGGAAGTTAATCTATTGAATAGCCGTGTCCCTCGGTAAAAGGATGACCCGGAGTTGTACCTTGACCTTATGACAACTAGAACCGGATACTTAATAAAACACACCCTTCCAAGTGCCAGATACAACCCGGTGATCGCTCTCTAACAGGGCGAAGAGGAGAGGATCGCCGGGTAGGATTATGCTATGCGATGCTACTAGAGATGCTACTTGGAGATGCTACTTGGAGGACTTCAATCTACTCTCTTCTACCTGCTGTAAGACGGAGGCTGCCAGAAGTGTAGTCTTCGACAAGATTAGTTATCCCCCTCTTATTCTGGCATTCTGCAGTTCAGTCCACTGATATGGCCTCCTTACTCATATACCCATGCATATGTAGTGTAGTTCCTTGCTTGCGAGTACTTTGGATGAGTACTCACGGTTGCTTTCTCCCCCTTTTTCCCCTTTCCCTTCTTTACGGTTGTCGCAACCAGATCTTCGGAACCCAGGGCAGACGCCACCGTCGGCGGCGACTACTACCTTTGGAGGTGCCTACTACTACGTGCGAGTGCTGCGCCGCGATGACCAGGGAGTAGTTTAGGAGGATCCTGGCGGGAGGCCTCGCCTCTTTCAATCTGTATCCCGTTTGTGCTAGCCTTCTTAAGGCAAACTTGTTTAACTTATGTCCGTACTCAGATATTGTTGCTTCCGCGACTCGTCTATGATCGAGCACTTGTATTCGAGCCCTCGAGGCCCCGGCTTGTATGATGATGCTTGTATGACTTATTTTACTTTTAGAGTTGTGTTGTGATATCTTCCGTGAGTCCACGATCTTGATCGCACACGTTTGCGTGCATGATTAGTGTCTGATTGAATCGGGCGTCACAAGATTGGTATCGAGCCATTGCCCGTGAGAATCCCCTTCCACACTCCTTGGCGAAGTTGAGTCTAGTCACTACAAAACTTTTACTAACATGGCTGTGAGCCTTATGGGCCCACGTCGCCATTGGGTGGTACTAGGATCTTTTACTCCTCGACCTTTACTCTGGGACTCTGAACTCTCTTCTACTCGGGTTAAACGAATTTACTAACTCTAACATTAGGATCCCGTTACCACGTTCACCCCAAAGTTGGATAAGCCATAGTTATTCTGTAGGATAGTATTTTGAATAGTACCCACATTGTCATTTGACTCCATTGAAACATCTTTGTTTTCAGATGGAACCCACGAGGCTGGTCATGCGCCACACGGCGGCCATTGGTGCCTCAGGATCACCTGCTGTGCTAGCTGAGATGATGACCTATCTGGGTTATCGCTGGCACCCTGAGTACACCGTCTATGAGGAGTACCGGGACTTTAACGAGGAGCGATGCCGTGCCATCGTCCACCTCTACTCTCGGGAGTATAACTCCACTACCGTGCTGCACACCGCTCATGGTGTTGGGTGACCATCGAGATGGCGTTCACGATGCTGCCTATGCTGCTCGACACGTCTTCGTGGAAGTATCGGCGTTGGACACTTCCCTTTCGGGCACATTGCTATCGCATCGATGTTGGTGCGGAGGATACTACACTGCTGCCTACTCCACCGTCACTCGAGAGCCCTTCCACCATCAGAGACTAGTTCTGCATGCTGATGGGTTGGACCGAGCTAATCGAGCTCTTCGCCACGAGTTGTACACCACTCGTCGGCACCTTTATAGGGCTCTGACGCTGTTGCACCCCTTTGTTCTATCTAGACAGCTACCGCGTTCTGCGATCTACCCAGCCAGGACCGTGATGCCTGACGGTGTCGGTTGGCCACAGGTGGGGGGCTACTCTCCCGCACTTGGTCCTCTTCTGCCACCTGAGCGTCGGGTTCTACACCAGAGTATCCACGGCCCCCAGACTGCTGACGTGGACTATCCGTTGCCTCACTACGGTTGTTTGACTCGACTACCTCCTGATACCTCTTGGGGTGATGTAGTCTTGCTTATTAGTATTAGATGCATTCGCGAACTGCGTGCCGCCTTTGATGACTTAGTCTATGTATTGAACTCGTGTCTTGAACTCTATGTCCGACCCTTTTGTAAGTTGTGCCGACTACTATGTGGTATCTGTCGTGCCCCTTTCATTATCGTGTTTCATCATAAATGATTCTTGTCTATGCAAATTTCTCAATCTTGAACTACCTGTTATATATTAGCGGGATGGTTAGACCAGCTGGTCGTGGTCGTGATGACAACGCCCACCACCGCCAGAGTACATGGCTGGTATGGTCCAACAGCTCGAGATGAATCGCCAGTTCATGGAGAATGTGATGGCTCAGCCTCCTCGCCCCAATATGAGCGAGCAGCCAGCCCAAGTGACTCTGCAGGATTTCATGCGCCTCAACCCAGCTGTGTACCGCAGCTCAACTCAGCCGCTAGATCTTGATGGTAGCTCCGTGACATCACCTATGAGATGGAGTCTGCTGAAGTAGCCCCTGCCCGCTATGTCACCTTTGCTTCCTTCTTTACGAAGGGACCCGCAGCTCAATGGTGGGACAGCCACAGCGTACTACGCCCGTTGGGACAATCATCACCTGGCCAAACTTTCAAGCTGCCTTCCGTGCCCGCTTCATTCCTCGGGGATCATGGACGGAAGAAGCATGAATTCCGCAACCTCACCGAGGCAACAAAAGCGTGGAAGCTTATCGGCGGGAGTTTACGGACTTATCCGCTATCTTTGAAGAAGACATTACAAGCGATGCACGTAGACAAGAGAAGTTCCGTGGCGGCCTTCAAGGCGACATCAAGCTCGCGCCACGGTGCATGACTTTGCCGATTTCGCCACCTTGGTGAACAAGGCCATCAATGTCGAGACTGGTCTGCAGGAATACCAGAGCTCTCACAGGCACAGCCGTGACACGGGCTCATCTTCGGGCCCGTCCTCGCAGAAGTGCAAGATATGGATTCCCAACAATGTATCGGCCGATGCACCTGCCCCAAAGGCGGTCCTATCTTTGCACCTCGTCGCCTCTCGCTCCAACTAGGCAGCCGAGGCTTCGGCTCCACCACCCCAAGCTCTGTTCCTACTCCGAGAATGGTGCTGTAGCTTCGTGTGGTCAACCAGGCACCGTGCTAGGGAATGCAACGAAGCGAATCAATCGGCCCTTCCGACAATCGGCGTGGGAACAACCAGCCCCGGAACAACAATGCCAAGTCCTATGGTCGTGTTCATGCCAACCACGTTGATCTAAACGAAGCTCAAGACCAGCCTGCTACTGTGATGGGTACACTCCTCGTAAATTCAGTACCTGCATCTGTTTTATTCGATTCAGGAGCATCGCATTCATTCATGTCAGAAGATTTTACATATAAGCACAACATTAAGTGTGAGGAGATGAACACTTTGGTAGTGGTAAAAACCCCCGTGGGACAATGTCAAACCTTCATGGTTGGCATCGACGTCCCTGTGGAAATCGAAGGGTTGGAATTTCGCGCCTCGCCCATTATCCTGAAGTCGTCTAACATTGACCTCATTCTGGGAATGGATTGGTTAAAGGCGCATACTGCTTCTATCATTTGCGCCACCAAGACCGTCCATCTGCTACACCCTTCTGATGAAATAATAAGCTACAATGCTCGTTTGGTTCAGAATGCCGAGGCAAGGCTCTATGAATTGAATGCATTGAACGCCGCACCACTCGAGGGCATTGAAAAAATTCCCGTCGTGCGTGAATTCCTAGACGTCTTTCCTGAAGAACTCCCAGGGATTCCCCCTGCTAGAGCTGTCGAATTCGTCATCGACTTGAAACCAGGCACCACTCCTATAGCCAAACGACCTTACAAGATGCGCGCGCCAACTCCTTGAGCTTAAGGAGGAAATTGATAAATCTCTTCGAAGTGGTTTCATTCGCCCAAGTTGCTCTCCTTGGGGAGCACCTTCTCTCTTTGTCAAGAAGAAAGATGGGACAAACCGATTGGTCCAACACTACCGTCCTATTAACCAAGCTACCATTCAGAATAAGTATCCTCTTCCTCGGATCAATGATCTGTATGATCAACTGGCTGGTTCGTCAGTGTTCTCTAAACTCGACTTGAGGTTGGGTTACCACCAGATCC
The DNA here is from genome assembly GCA_021437245.1 of Aegilops speltoides. Taxonomy (NCBI): domain Eukaryota; kingdom Viridiplantae; phylum Streptophyta; class Magnoliopsida; order Poales; family Poaceae; genus Aegilops; species Aegilops speltoides. The sequence goes on from CM038141.1 coordinate 140,732,924, forward strand.
GTGTTCGTGAAGAAGATATCCCGAAGACCGCATTTGTGACTCGCTATGGATCATACGAGTACACCGTTATGTCTTTTGGATTAACCAATGCCCCAGGCACCTTCGCTCGTCTGATGAACTATATATTCATGGATTACCTCGACAAGTTCATCGTGGTTTATCTGGATGATATCCTTGTATATTCCAAAAATGAAGAAGAACATCTTTGAACATCTTCGCCTTGTCTTTGGAAAAGCTACGAGAGCATCAGCTATACGCCAAGTTCTCCAAATGTGAATTCTGGCTTCCCGAAGTAACCTATCTTGGACATGTCATCTCTAAGGATGGTATTGCCGTTAACCCTTAACGAGTTCAGGCTATTCTCGATTGGACTCCTCCGAAGAATGTCAAGCAAGTCAGAAGTTTTCTCGGTCTCGCTTGACTATTGCCGTCGATTAAATCGAGAACTTCTCCAAGATTGCCGTGCCCCGACTAACTTTGTTGCATAAGGGCGTCAAGTTCCAATGGACAGATAAATGTGAGGAAAGCTTCCAGGCACTCAAGGACAAGTTGACTTCTGCCCCAGTACTAGCTCCTCCTGATACTAAGAAGGACTTCGTCATTTACTGCGACGCTTCCCGTCAAGGATTAGGCTGTGTCCTAATGCAAGACCGCAAAGTTATTGCTTATGCCTCTCGGCAATTGCGCCCTCACGAAGAGAACTACCCAGTTCACGACCTCGAGCTTGCTGCTGTCATTCATGCACTAAAGCAGTGGCGACATTACCTTCTCGGTAATCGTTGCGAGATCTTCACCGACCACCAAAGTCTGAAGTATCTGCTACTCAGCCGGACCTGAACCTCCGTCGGCCAGAGATGGATGGAGATTGTCATGAACTTTGACTTGGGTATTTCCTATACACCGAGCAAGGCTAATGTAATGGCTGATGCCTTGAGCCGCAAGTCTTACTGCAACCACCTCCAGATTCACAAGGTTCATCCCTCACTTGTTGAAGAATTTAGAAAGCTGAACCTCCATATTGTTCCTCCGGGTGCGCTCGCTCCCCCTCCTAAGGAGTTTAGCAAGATGAACCTCCACGTTGTTCCTGGGGTTCTCTCAATACCACAGTTATGAAACCAGATCTTGTGGACACCATCAAATGGATACGAAATGTGACGATGAAGTCCACAAGATTAAGCGCGACCTCAAAGAAGGAAAGCCCTCATTCTTCATCAAGCGATGATGGCACCTTATTCTTCAAAGGTCGCCTAGTAGTTCCGAGTAAGAGGGAAAACCTGGATATGACTCAGAAGGTTATGAAAGAAGCTCATGATACGCCTCTATGTATCCATCCTGGTAGTACAAAGATGTACCAAGACATCCGTCAGAGATTCTGGTGGTCTAATATGAAGCAAGACATTGCTCGCTATGTTGCTGAGTGTGACGTTTGTCGTCGTATCAAAGCAGAGCATCAAAGGCCTGCTGGAACTCTGCAACCTATCTCTGTTCCTGAATGGAAATGGGACCATGTTGAAATGGACTTCGTCACTGGATTCCCCAAATCGCAGAAAGGCAATGATGTTATTCTTGTCGTCATTGACCGACTTTCTAAAGTTGCGCATTTTCTGGCTGTCAAGGAAACGATCACTGCTAGTCTGCTGGCAAACCTCTACATGTCCAGAATTGTCTCGCTTCACGGTATTCCATTGGTAATCAGTTCAGACCGTGGCAGCTTATTCACTTCAAGATTCTGGGCAAGTTTCCAAGAAGCTATGGGCACTCATCTGTCTTTCAGCACTGCGTTTCATCCTCAGTCGCAAGGGCAGGTTGAACGTGTCAACCAAGTTCTCGAAGACATGCTTGAGCTTGTGTTATTTCCTTGCAAGAAATGGGAGGAATCTCTCCGTATGCTGAGTTCTCTTATAATAATAGCTATCAAGCTAGTCGAAGATGGCCCCTTGAAGTGTTATATGGACGAAAGTGCGAACCCCTCTGAACTGGTCGAAATCGGGAACATCCACTCTTCGGTCCGGATATTATCCAACATGCCGAAGAACAAGTCCGCATTATTCGCAAGAATCTCAAGACTGCTCAGTCACGCCAAAAGAGTAATTATGACCGTAAACATAAAGACATGGTCTATCAACCTGGCGAAAAGGCTTATCTTTGAGTCACACCAATGAAGGGTGCTCACCGCTTCGGGATCAAGGGCAAGCTAGCTCCTCGCTATATTGGCCCATTCACTATTCTCGAAAGGCGTGGAAAAGTGGCATATCAACTGGAGCTTCCGCCGAACCTTTCTCAGGTTCACGATGTGTTCCATGTATCACAGCTCCGCCGTTGCTTCAAGGACCCGATCCGAGGAGTGGATCATGAAGTGCTCGAATTGCAACAGGATCTCTCCTATAAAGAGCATCCGGTCCGCATTCTCGACCAAGCTGAGCGCCGCTGCACGCCGAGGCGATCAAGTTCCTCAAAGTCCGATGGTCGCACCATTACGAAGATGAAGCCACACGGGAGCGTGAGGATCGCTGCGTGATGAATACCCCGCACTGTTTCCTTCTACCTCCTAAATCTCGGGACGAGATTTCTTGTAGTGGAGGAGATTTGTAACGCCCGAAAAATTAGGCTACAGTAAAACTCTTCTAATGATGCCATGTCATCTGTGTTACTATTGCTAATTAAGTGGTAGTTCAAAAACATTGCAAATTCAAAGAAATGAATTACCGACAAACACCCAAAGTTTTCAAAAGTCAAAACAAAATGTTTGGTGGGTGCCAAATATTGCAATGGTAATTATGGTGAAGTAAACACATTTTTAGAAAATGCCTAATTACTTTGAAATGAAATAAAACAGAAAAGGAAATAAACAAAAGGAAAAAGTGAAAATAAAACAAAAGGAAAACCCCCCAAACCCCCTGGGCCAACTGGCCTAGCTAGCTAGCCTGGCCGGCCCACCTGGCCCATCCGGCCGAACAGCCCGCCTCCCCTGCCGCCTCCTTCCTGTTCCCCGACCGGGTGGAACAGGCGCATCCGCCGCACCCTCTCGCTTGCGACGACGAGAGGATAAGGCCACCACGCCTCCGCGCCTCCTCGGTCCCTCCTCCCATTCGCCCCCACTCCCCCTCGGTCCCTGCGCTCCCCCTCCAGATCCACCGCACCTCGCCCCTCGTTCCCCACCGCAACCGAGCGCCACCATGGCCTCGCCGCCGTAGTACTCGCGGCCACCGCGACCTCCACGCCCTTCCGACGCGTCCGCACGCTCCGCCTTCTTCGACTACGCCTCCACGTCAAGACGCAGGACGCCGAGCACCATCGAACGCTGCCCCAACCTCGTCTTCTTCCTCGGATCCCCGACGCATCTCCGACGAGCGCCGTCGACTCTCCGGCTACTAAACTCCCAAGGGCCATCTTGCGTGCCGCACGGTGAGCTTCTCCTCCCCCTGCTGCTCTTCGTTGCCCCTAGCGCTCAGAGCCAGCCGCCGCCATTGCGGCTCGTCGCCATGGCGTACCTGCCGCCGTGGCCACGACCGCCGTCACACGCGCCCGAACTTCGCCGTTGCACTCACAGGGGTTCCTAGGAGCCCAACGCGCCACAAGACTAGCCTCCCCATGCCTCCTAGCGTGTTTCCGCGGGGACCCGATCAAGCCGCCGCTGCTGCGCGTCGCGCGCCTTCCGTGACCAAATGGTCACGGGGCGAGCTCGTTGTGCTCTGCTGCGTCGCGCAGTCCACCTAACCTTCCCATTCGCCCGGCCTTGTGTGTCGCCATCTTCATTACACGCCCGAACCACCTCGCCGCCGAGGAGCCCGTGGCGCTCGACCCCGGCCACCACCGCCTCTACAACCACCCCCACTCACTCCGCCGTCGTCTTGCCGTTCGAACGCGACCGGTCCCGCTCGATTTGGTGCCCTATGGGCGAAACACGCCAATCTCCCGAGCCGCGCCGCCGCGGAAACGGACTCGCCGGCGTCTAAACGCCGGCCGGCTGATGTGGCATGCGTGGGGTCCATCCTCGGTCGCACGTCAGGGCTCAGGGCCCCAATCGCCAAGTTGACCGGGTCAACTACGCTGATGTGGCAGCTACTGCCACTGACATGCGGGCCCGCGTTAGTTAAAACATTTTGTAAATAGATAAAACGCTAATTATTTCATTAATTAATTTAATTAACTAAACAGTCACTGACTACTGGGTCCCACACACTAATTAACCCATTATTAGTCTAAACCCCCATGTTATTACCTCGTCAATGACATGTGGGTCCCATCGACCCACATGCGGTTTGACTGGTCAACCGACCAGATTGACCTCGACATCACTCGATGTCATGCCTACGTCATCACACAATTGCTTTGGATAATGTTGGAATTAAATAAATAATTAAAATCAGAAAATGATTTAAATCTTTAGAAAATCATATCTTTTAATCCGTAACTCGGACGGAAATACTTTCTACATGAAAGTTGCTCGGAACGACGAGACGATTCCGGATATGCAACCCGTTCGTCCGCCACACCCCCCTAACCTATCGAACTCGCAACTTTCCCCCTCCGGCTCCTCTGCTCGAAAACACGGAACCCCGGGGATACCTCCCCGGATGTTGCCCCCCTTCACCGGTATCACCTCATACCGAGTTTGGGCACCTCTAGCACCGATACTTGTCATGTCATGCATCGCTATGCACCTGCTTGCTTAAATATTTATTGTTTCTTCCCCTCTTCTCTCGCTAGACACCGAGACCGACAGCTGCTTCTTGCCCGGTTCGACTACGGAGTTGACGACCCTCTCTCTTGCCAGAGCAACCAGGCAAGCCCCCCCTGTGATCACCAGATATCGCCTATTCTTCTCTATACTGCTTGCATTAGAGTAGTGTAGCATGTTACTGTTTGATTACTCCTATTCTGTTGCATAGCCTGTCATTGTTGCTACTGTCATTGATACCTTACCCGCAATCCTAAATGCTTAGTATAGGATGCTAGTTTATCATCATTGGCCCTACATTCTTGTCAGTCTGCCTTGCTATACTATTGGGTCGTGATCACTCGGGAGGTGATCACGGGTATATACTATACATACATACTATACAGATGGTGACTAAAGTCGGGTCCGCTCGAAGAGTACCCGCGAGTGATTCACGGATTGGGGGCTGAAAGGACCTTTGTCCCGACGGCCCTCTGTGTGGATCTTTATGGCGGAGCGACAGGGCAGGTTGAGACCGCCTAGGTGAGAGGTGGGCCTGGCCCTGGTCGGTGTCCGCGGTTGCTTCACAATAACACGCTTAACGAGATCTTGGTATTTGATCTGAGTCTGGCCATTTGGTCTATACACACTAACCATCTACGTGGGAGTAGTTATGGGTATCCCGACGTCGTGGTATCGGCCAAGCCTTCTTGGCGTCGAGAATCGAGTGGCGCGCGCGATTGGATCGAACGCCACTAGGCTAGGTCTGCTTCGGCCGTCAGACGCAACATGCGGTGTGCTTTCGAGGCGATGGGCCCGGACCCTGCGCGCTTAGGTTTAGACCGGCGTCTTGACCTCTCTCACAGCCTAGGTGGGGCTGCGGCGTGTTGATCTTCAGCGGCGGGCATGACCCGAAAAAGTGTGTCCGCCAAATGGGATCAAGCGTGTTGGGTTATGTGGTGCACCCTACAGGAAGTTAATCTATTGAATAGCCGTGTCCCTCGGTAAAGGGCGACCGGAGTTGTACCTTGACCTTATGACAACTAGAACCGGATACTTAATAAAACACACCCTTCCAAGTGCGGATACAACCCGGTGATCGCTCTCTAACAGGGCGAAGAGGAGAGGATCGCCGAGTAGGATTATGCTATGCGATGCTACTGGAGATGCTACTTGGAGATGCTACTTGGAGGACTTCAACCTACTCTCTTCTACTGTTGTAAGACGGAGGCTGCCGAGCGTAGTCTTGACGAGATTAGTTATCCCCTCTTATTACGGCATTCGCGATTCGGTCCACCGATATGGCCTCCTTACACATATACCCATGCATATGAAGTGTAGTTCCTTGCTTGCGAGTACTTTGGATGAGTACTCACGGTTGCTTTCTCCCCCCTTTTTTCCCCCTTTCCCTTCTTTTTGGTTGTCGCAACCAGATACTGGAGCCCAGGAGCCAGACACCACCGTCGACGATGACTACTACACTGGAGGTGCCTACTACTACGTGCAGGCTGCTGACGACGACCAGGAGTAGTTTAGGAGGATCCCAGGCAGGAGGCCTGCGCCTCTTTCGATCTGTATCCCAATTTGTGCTAGCCTTCTTAAGGCAAACTTTTAGAGTTGTGTTGTGATATCTTCCCGTGAGTCCCTGATCTTGATCGTACACGTTTGCGTGCATGATTAGTGTACGATTGAATCGGGGGCGTCACACGCCTGCAGGTGCTCCTGGAGGAGATGGTGGTTGTAGGTGGCCTCAGCCTGCGCCTCCCGGAACTGCTCCTCACGCTTCTGCATCATCGTGTCCATATATTGGGCACGGGCCTCGCCGATGGTCATGGTGCAATGCACCAGCGAGGATGGCGCGGAGGAGGGGTTGGTAAGGGAGTCCTAGATTAGGGGGTAACCCGACAGCCGGACTGTGTACAATGTCCGGACTATTGAAGCGTGAAGATACAAGACTCAAGACTTCGGCCCGTGTCCGGATGGGACTCTCCTTTGCGTGGAAGGCAAGCTTGGCGATCCGTATATTATATTTCCTTCCTTATAACCGACTCCATGTAAACAATAGCCCTCTTCGGTGTCTATATAAACCGGAGAGGTTGGTCCTTAGAAGGCCGATCACAATTACAATCATACCATCATAGGCTAGCTCTTAGGGTTTAGCCTCTACGATCTCGTGGTAGATCTACTCTTGTGTTACCCATATCATCAATATTAATAAAGCAGGAAGTAGGGTTTTACCTCCATCGAAAGGGCCGAACCTGGGTAAACACCTGTGTCCCTTGCTTCCTGTTACCATTAGCCTTGACGCATAGATCGGAACCCCCTACCCGAGATCTGCCGGTTTTGACACCTACATTGGTGCTTTCATTGAGAGTTCCTCTGTGTCATCGCTGTCAGGCTTGATGGCTCCTTCAATCATCATCAACGACGTTGTCCAGGGTGAGACTTTCCTCCCCGGACAGATCTTCGTGTTCGGTGGCTTCGCACTACGGGCCAATTCGCTTGGCCACCTGGAGCAGATCAATAGCTATGCCCCCGGCCACCAGGTCAGGTTCGGAAACTTGAACTACACAGCGGATATTCGCGGGGACTTGATATTCGACGGATTCGGGCCAGCGCCGGAAGCGCCGAAGAGTCACGATGAGCACGGCTTAGACCTGCTGTCAGACATTGCTCGGGATATCACCCCAGCAGAAGCCTTAGATCTAAATCCGAGGCAGGTTGCGTTGCCTAAGGACGGAGGGCTGGACCCCATCCCGCAGGCCATAACCTCGTTGGCGATGGAGCCGAACACAGGTCTCACCTCTGAGGGAGCCTGTGACTCCGGAGCCTCGGATTCATATCCGGATGTAGGTTCCAGTGTGCGCGTCCCCGAGCCCGCCGATCCTGGTTGGGCTCCGGTGATGGAGTTCACCGCGGCGGACATCTTTCAGCATTCGCCCTTTGGCGACATACTAAACTCATTTAAAATTCTCTCTTTGACAGAGAATTCCGGGCCGAACTATGTCCGGCTCGGGTGGAAAGCAGGCGACGAAGAAATTCGTTACCCACCCACCACCCACTTGATAGCTATGGTTGATGATTTAATCGACGTGCTTGACTTCGACTCCGAAGGCATCGACGGTATGGACGACGATGCAGGAGAAGACTCAGAATCTATGGGGTACTGGATTCCCGCCTCGTCACACGGTATATACATGGTGGATACAACCAAGGAAGGCGACGGTGACAATCCGGAAGATAACACCCCTGGGCAAAAACCAAAGGGATGGCGCAGACACCGTTCCAAATCCAGCAACAGTAACAATATCAGCAAGAGCATCAGAATAATGGATACGCCGGTCAACCCCGAAGGCAACAACGACCAAACGGAACCAGCGATGGAGCAGGACGAACCAGGTCACGCCGAGCATAGTTTGGAGCAGACGCCCGAAGACAATGATCCAGAGGGACGAATTCATAAAACCGGCCCAGGACAAGAAGACAGCCCGGACGATGACGCATTCGTCATTCCAGAAGAACGCGTGGAACGAGAGAACCTCCACAGAAAGCTTATGGCCACAGCGAGAAGTATGAAGAGGCACAAGCAACGGCTTAAAGCCGCACAAGAAATGCTCAATCGCGGATGGAACAAAGTGCTGGACACTAAAGAAAGATATGGCAACGATCGCCACACAAAGAGCTACCCAAAACGTAAGCTACTACCAGAGTTCGACGACGAGGCCATTCCACCAAAGAGTAACACGACCCGGAGACCAGAAGTACCACTTCATAACCGTAATAAATCAACTATCGAAGATGCCCACGATCTACGTGAGCACCTGGATAAGAAAGCTGGCGCGGCTAGGTCCATCTACGGCTCTAAAGGACACACCCCGGCAGGGGACTGTGGTCGTCAAAACAATTATGACAACCAAACACCAGTTCGGAATAAACACCGAACACAACAACAGCCGATGGCATGCCACGGTAGCGTCCGGATCTGAGGGGCTGCTCACCCACGTGCTTTCTTGATGAAGCTTGGACCATGAATTCCCACAGGGCTATAAACCTGTGAACATAGAGGCATACGATGGAACGACAGACCCAGAGGTCTGGATCGAGGACTTTATCCTGCACATACACATGGCTCGTGGGGATGACCTCCACGCCATCAAATACCTTCCCCTCAAACTGAAGGGACCAGCTCGGCACTGGTTGAAAAGCCTCCCCGAAAATTCAATTGGGAGCTGGGAGGAACAAGAGGACGCTTTCAGGGCAAACTTTCAAGGGACTTATGTCCGGCCTCCGGATGCTGACGATTTAAGTCACATAGTCCAGCAACCTAGAGAGTCCGCCCGCAAGCTTTGCAACATATTCCTCACTAAAAAGAATCAAATTGTTGATTGTCCGGATGCCGAAGCCCTAGCGGCATTCAAACATAGCATCCGTGACGAGTGGCTTGCCAGACACCTCGGCCAAGAAAAGCCTAGGACAATGGAAGCCCTAACAAGCCTTATGACCCGCTTTTGCGCGGGTGAAGATAGCTGGCTAGCCCGTAAAGGCACCAGTGACCCCAGCACATCCGAAATAAGGGATGGCAATGGGAAGCCACGGTGTCATAAAAACAAACGTCAAAACAAGGAAGAGAGCCCGGACAACACAACGGTTAATGCCGGATTCAGGGGCTCTCGACCTAACCAGCACAATAAGCAATCTAAAAGCGAGAAGAGGACCGTCCGGTCCGAGCGAGTTCGGACAGACTATGCCAAATTCATGGCACCCCCGACAAACCTGCAAACCACACGCATAAAGAGTGCTGGGTCTTCAAGCAGGCCGGCAAACTAAACGCCAAACACAAGGGAGGGGAAACACCAAGTGAAGACGAGGATGAACCTCGCCAGCCAAACACTGGGGGACAAAAAAATTCCCGCTAGAGGTTAAAACAGTGAACATGATCCACGCGACTCGCACATCCCTAGGAAGGCACGTACGTGCCCATAAAGACGCGCGCGATATAGAGCCCATCGTACCCACACCTAACTACTGGATGTCTTGTTCGATCACTTTCGATCGCCTGGACGGCCGAACTAGTATTCGGCGTGAAGGATCAAATGCCTTGGTGCTTGACCCAATAATCGACGGATACCATCTCACTCATGTCCTCATGGACGGCGACAGCAGTATCAATTTAATATATGAGGACACTGTCCGCAGGATGGGGATAGACTCATCCAGAATCAGCAAGATTGACACCACCTTTGAAGGGGTGATACCAGGAGTTGAAGCCTATAGCAGGGGCTCCGTCATACTAGAGGTAACATTCGGCTCTACAGGCAACTCCAGAAGCGAAGAACTAGTCTTCATCATCGCACCCTTCCAAAGCAGCTATCAAGCATTGCTTGGAAGAACGGCCTTCGCCCGCTTCAACGCATTGCCGCACTATGGCTACCTTACACTTAAGATGCCCGGTCCACGCGGCATCATCACCGTTAGCGAAATAACAGAGCGCTCTTTGCGCGCAGAGGAATACGCGACGGCCCTAGCGGCCGGATTATAAGCGGCCTCTAACAAAAATATGACGGGTCGTTAAGACCACGGACACGGTTAGACGAGTCCGGCAGCCCATATCAAAACCAGGGCACCGTATATGTAACCCTATAGTGGATACCAGGGGCTAATAATAAAGCCCCACACTTGGCTCAACCTTATTGGCAGGCCAGCATCTTACACCTTTTAGTATCCATCGCATACTTACGTTGCACTCTTCTATGAGTTTCCCTTTTTCACAGACAACATTCGCGCGATACCCTTCCAGGATGCGGCACAATGGAGACAAAGGCGCAGACGTGCAGCAGGGCCCCGTTCAACAGGTTTCTTTTTAGATTAAGCCCCTGTGTAAACCTTTTCTATTGCCTCTTGTTGTTTAACCATCCCATGGGTTCCATACCCACAGATTAACGCACGTACTTGGAAATACATGGTTTATAATGAATGGGCACTCTTGAGCCCATCATCTGTTATAAAGTCCGAATACCTTCGGGAGTGTTTGGCGTCACGAGTTTGGCCTTATATGCATCAGCTACGAATCATGTCTTTGGTCAAATGTTGGGTTTGCCCGGCTCCTGGGTTTGCCTCCTTACGTTCCGTTATTATCGGCTAAGGTGGTCAAAGCAGAACTACTGTGATTGTGCCCTGGTTATTCCGGATGAGCACCTCAGTAGAGAAAGCCGAAAACTGACTGTCATGATACAACGAGAGACTGGTCAACCACCTGACGACTCACCGGAATCTCTAGGATTCCTCCGCATTAACGAAGGGCCATTTCCCGGCTAGGTTCTTACGCGCCTGTATTCGGATGCACGCGAAGGTACCAGGGGCTACATAGTAGCCCCAACGTTAGAATCCCGCGGCTAAGCGAAAGTGTTACAACTATATAGTCTGGTTGCCTAGTTCGATGTGTGATAACCTCCTTACCGGACCAAGACGTTGGATAAAGAGTGATTAAGCACATTTTTTCATGAACACCCCCGCATTGTATGCGTGGGGGCTGAAGCCAACGAATGCTAACTTTCGGATTACCCGCATATCTATATATATACACATATATATACACATATATATATATATACACACACACACACACACACACACACACACACACACACACATATATATATATATATATATATATATATATATATATAAATGGCCGACAGGGACACAATCATATTTTCAGATAAACATTATAAATATAACCTTCTAATCAAAATAAACATTGTTTTTACAATGATTTGAATCATCACTCGAATAGGAGATTCTTTGGGCACTGCGCCTCTATCAGGCGGGCACCTTTTGTGACCTGCGCCAAGTAGTTCCCCACCAGATATTGGCCCCCCACCGGATCCTGAGACGCTATCATAGTGGCATCCCAATATGCTTTAACGCGAGCAAGGGCCATCCGCGTACCCTCTATGCATGCTGACCTCCTCATGGCATCGATTCGAGGCACGACCCCAAGGAACTATTGCACCAAACCAAAGTAACTGTCTGGCTTAGGCCCCTTCGGCCAAAGATGGTCTATTACAGACCGCATTGCAAGACCGGACAGCCTGTGAAGCTCCGCTACAACAGCCATCTTATCACTTAACGGCAGTGGGCAAGTGGTAGCATTAAACTGCGACCAGAAAAGCTTCTCCACCTCCTTCTCACCCCGATCTTTGAAGAACTCCACAGCGTCAGCCATACTCTTCGCCAGGTCCGCGTAGGCGTCCGCCGAACTCCAGCGTCCATCCAGGGGAGCGTACTTCGGATCGAAGAACTTCGTCCGCAGCAAATAGGAGCCCCCAGCCGCAATTTTACCGGCCTGTTGAAGCTCCTCCCGCGCACCTCTGAGCTCGGTCCGTATTTCCTTGGTGGCATTAAGTGCCTTGCTCAGGTCAGCCGATTTATCCTCATGCTCCTTTTTCAGGAGCTCATACCGGTCAGCGGCATTTTTTAACTCGATAGCCATTTCGGCTATCTTTTCCTCGCTTCGGCGATGAGCAGCCTATTCGACTCTCAATTCCTCGGCCGCCTTTAGGGCAGCCACATTGCTTCCCTGAGCCTGTTCCTTGGCTAGAGCAAGTTCCGCCCTCAGGGCCTCCACGGCAGCAGCACAATCTGCAGTCCGAACATATTACATTACTATGTGCCACCTTAATATTTTCCTATGCAATGGAAAGACAGGACACATACCTTGTGATTTATCTAGCAGCTCATTCATCAGAGTGATATCGGCATCAACCGACCCAATTTGCCTCGTCAGTTTTGCAACTTCAATGGACGGGCCGGCGGCCGGACCCACAGGTAACTGCACATATTTACAACATAAATCATTGGTTTATGACCCTCCGTTTGCTGCCTAGGGCAGTCAACCAGAGTCTTAGGGGCTAATATCTATATGGAGCACACCTACTGCGTGCCTCACAGCCAAAGAAATAGTGCATTCTTCATTACGTACCTCAAAGACTCTGAGCAGGCTCATGAATGCTTCATTCAAACCGCTCGTAGCGGATGAAATCTTCTTGAGCACCGCGCTCATTAATGAGCGGTGCTCCTCCGAGAGCACAGATCGCTCCAGCAAGCCCATCAGTACGTCCGGACGGACATCGAACTGCGCCGGACTCTTTCAATCGCCCCTCGTTGTAGCCAAATGCTCCGGGTGCAGGGCGACTGACGGATTGACTCCCGGCTTCGACAGATCCAGACTCCTCCGTGATGACACCTCGGTGTCGCCTGCTTCATGAGTCAGAGAAGGGGGTGGGATCTTGCTCTCCATCATCTCCGTAGGAAGGTCCCCCGAAGACAAACCCTGTTGAGAGGAGCTGCTGGCCGGACTGCAAAAATTTGAATCCTGGTTACCGACCAAGGAGAAACACGGAACCTTCGGATCGTAGATTGACTTACAGCTCGGTGGACGGCTGTCCCATTGGAAGGCATGGTGCGGTGAGGGTGCTCGTCGGGGCAAGGCCCCCTGGGGATGTCTTTTTCCCTAATTTGGGCATCACCGCCTCCAAATCTGCGGAGGCGGCCCTCTTCTTCCCGCGCGGGGAGGAGGCCTTAGCCTTTCCTCCCCGACTATCCTCCCTGGGGGAGGTAACAATTCCCCCAGTTCGGATGCGTAGCATGTGGGGTTCGGATTCTTCATCCCTCCCCTTGTCTTTCCTCAAGGGCATTCTGCTGAGTACCCGGTCGAGCATCTTGGCCATAGTGGGGACATACGAGCCTTCGGGAAGCGGTGCGGGACACCTAATTCTCTCCACCTTGCTGAGCCATTCCTGGACACGAATGATTGTCAGAACGAACAGTCATGATAAATACAAAATAGGGTGTTCGGTATCAAGTCTACTTACTTGGGTATCTGGGCGATTACAGCTTAGGCCCGCAACCTCGGTGGTGTCCGGACATACTACTTTCTGTCCGAAGAATAATTTGCACATCTCTTCGGGCTTCAAGCCGAAGAAGTGCTTGACAGTCCGCGGACCCTCCGGATTGAAATTCCACATCCGGAGAGGCCGGTGTTGACACGGCAACATCCGTCGTATTAACATCACTTGCATTATGCTGACAAGGTTGATATGCCTCTCAAGAAGCTCCCGGATGCGGTTCTGTAGTACTGGTACATCACCTGCGGGCCCCCAATTCCGTCCTACGTCTGTCCAGGATGCCAACTGTGACGGAGGGCCCGAGCGGAACTCAGGGGCGGCTACCCACTTTGTGCCCCTTGGGGCCGTAGCATAAAACCACCTCCGTTGCCATACATCAGATACTTTTGGGAAAGAACCCTCCAGCCATGGGGCGTCGGCGTTTCTGCTTATTACGGCACCTCCGCACTCCACATGTCGCCCCCCGATCATCTTCGGCTTCTCGTTAAAGGTCTTGAGCGATAAGCCGAAGTGCGGGGTGATGTGGAGAAAAGCCTCGCACACGATAATGAACGACGAGATATGGAGGATAGCGTCTGGAGCCAGAGCGTGAAAATCCAACCCATAATAGAACATGAGCCCCCTCACGAAGGGATCGAGGGTGAAACCCAAACCGCGGAGGAAGTGTGGGACGAAAACAACACACTCATTGGGCTACGGCGTAGGGATGACCTGCCCTGGAGCAGGAAGCCTGTGCTGGATATCTGCGGTCAGGTATCCGACCTCCCTGAGCTTTGCAATGTCCTTCTCTTAATTCCAGGAGGCCACCCACCGGCCTTGAGGGTCAGATCCGGACATATTGGAGGATTCCGGAGGGGTGGAGCTTGGGTTTTGGGTGTTGGACCTCGCGGTGCGAGAAGGCACGATGAAGGTGAAAAAAGAGGCATAGGTCTCGACCCCTTTATAAAGAAGGTGAATATCAAGAGTCCCTGGTGTTTCCGTTTGAGGCTTATCTAAAAACACACGGGGTTATACCAACAGCCGTCGTGGGGTCACGCACGCTCCTATTGATGGAAAATCCCGTAATAAAAGGGACACGATCTCTGCCTCGATGGGACGTGCCAATAAAACCGCCTCGTAACGCGAGTCGTTGGGGGGTTAGAAACGTCAGTTCGCATTGGACCAAGCCACGAGGCAAGGTCACGGCGCATGAAGATTGCCAGCGAATCAGATCTATACCATATGAAGATCATCTTGCAGATCCGGACACGATCTACGTGTTCGATAACCACTTTGGAGTATTCAGAGGAGGAACCGCCTTGCAATGCCGAAGACAAGACTGCGCGCCGGACTCATCATCATTGAAGCCTGGTTCAGGGGCTACTGAGGGAGTCCTGGATTAGGGGGTATTCGGATAGCCGGACTGTGTACAACGTCCGGACTATTGAAGCATGAAGATACAAGACTCAAGACTTCGGCCCGTGTCCGGATGGGACTCTCCTTTGCATGGAAGGCAAGCTTGACGATCCGGATATTATATTTCCTTCCTTGTAACCGACTCCATGTAAACCCTAGCCCTCTCCGGTGTCTATATAAACCGGAGAGGTTGGTCCTTAGAAGGCCGATCACAATTACAACCATACCATCATAGGTTTGCTCTTAGGGTTTAGCCTCTACGATCTCGTGGTAGATCTACTCTTGTCTTACCCATATCATCAATATTAATCAAGCAGGAAGTAGGATTTTACTTTCATCGAGAAGGCCCGAACCTGGGTAAACACATGTGTCCCTTGCTTCCTGTTACCATCAGCCTTGACGCACAGATCGGGACCCCCTACCCGAGATCCGCCGGTTTTGACACCGACAGTTGGTGTCGGATCATCGACTACCATGTTCTCCATTGGGACATCGTCGTCCTCCGGCTGCCTGCCGGCCAACCAGTCGGCAGCAATGGCTGCCATCTCCTTGTGGTCCGTCGTCTGCCCGTCCCGAAGAGCGCTGGAGCGCGAGGAAGCCATGGTAGGCAGTAGTGGTGTGGACAGGAGAAAGGAAACGGATGCGGATGACTGCGGCTATGGCCGGCGCAACAGTTTATATAGAAATGGTGGGCGGTGGAGGGACAAACATGTGGCGCCAGAGTAGCCGCCTCGGCAACCGCGTATCATTAATGTGGGCGGCAGACGGACGGACGGACGACACTTGTGTCGTTTGAAGGCGGAGCAATCACCTGCACCTGGAAGCGGGGCGGGCGGCGCTGACCGTTTCGGGTGCAAAGCGCGCGCGGGCAAGGGAGGCGGTCTTTGTGGGCCAGGGCAGTCAGACTCGTGCTTAGCAGCGGGTCGGTCCAGCATCTGGACATGCTGGCTCGCCAGCGAGCTCGCCGAGCTGAGCGACGACAATCAGACGATGGACATATCTTCCGACCAGGAGCCGGTGCCACTGTCCAAGCCGGTTCATGTTGTGTTCACCATAGAGCAGGTGCGGCCGCACTTCGACGCCCTAATGGCGGAAGAGCTACCAGCATAGGAGGACCTATGCTGCAACCTCCGCTTGCTCAATGAGCACCGGTGAACAAGCGAATGACAATGCCGTCGTGGACATGCGGCCCTATGATCATGCCTTCCCGAATGAGCAGCGGGCGCTGTATCAGACCATCCGTAGGGCCCGCGAGGCCCTCTCCATCGTCCTTCAAGTTGTTGCGCTCGCCGTGGCACCGCCGTCTCGCGTTGTCAACATGGTCAACGGACATGAGGATGAGGAGATGACTTTACTTGCAGAGGATGACAGTGGGGACCCACAAGGGCCATAGCCGCACGTACGCAAGTGCCTCCTTATTATATAAAACTATAATTGTTTTTGCTTCCTCCTAGTTTCCTGACATCACGGTCCCACACCATTGTCAACCTATGTATCAATAACAAGAGAATTGCACAAGGAGCGGCCGATAGCTGGGACCAAGCAGCTCGAGCAGTATTTGTGTTTTTAAGGTGTGAGCACTGCAGAGTTTTTCTTGAGCGATGTTTAGCACATATATTAATTTTTCTCCTCTAAACAACAACAATAACATCGATGCAGGTATTAACTGGGCGGGTTGTGGAATACCCATGCAAGGTCAAGTTGTTATTCTCCGCCCCGCAAGGTCAAGTTGTTATTCTTCGCCCCGCTAGGCTGCAAATCTTTCCTAGGTGGGATGCATTAGGCTTTACAAGAAAATGGGCTTTAAGAAATAATAAATGGGATGTAATTATAAAAACTGGGCAGTAACTATAAAAAAAGCACCAAACACGCAATTACTTTATAAAATATTATTTTTGCATATTGAAAATTTTAATTTCATTAATTGTTGCGCGCAGAATGTTTCGTTGGATTTTTACGTAATATAAATTTATATTGAAATTGTATTTAATCTGACTAGAAATTTCGGGATAAAAATATTTCGGATCCCATCAAAATGTGGGAAATTTTATTGAATTCTGTTTTGAACGGTTGGTTGAAATGGGATGTACTTTTAACAAACTCTAAATGGGCTTTAGTAAATTCCATTAGAATTCAAAAATGGGTTGCACATTCTTACAAATTTCAAATGGGCTATAAGTTCTCTGCCACACACTTGTGGCCTTACTAAGTTGACGCGTCCCCTAAAAAAAGAGAGTTGACGCGTATGCAAGGCTTTGTCAACTTATAGTCAACACATGGTTCTAGCATCATTGGCCGTTGGATGTCCATCCAACGGATGACGTGCTTCTTCTTCAATCTCGGATATTCTAGCTTCACCCGCCCAAAAAATGATTCCTCCCCCTGACATCTGGGGTGCACCGTTTCGGAAGCTGACCTGTGGGCCTACTAAGTTGATGCGTACCAAGGGCTTTGTCATCTTAGTTAATATAAACGATTCTAGCTGCAGTGACCATACGATGCCATCCAACGGCCGTCGTGCTTCTTCAACCTCTGGTCTTCTTGCTCCAGCCACCCAAAGCAGCGCTGGTCGTGTCGCCTGCTCCTGCCTCCCGTGGCCAGCTGTGCTACCGCGGAGGCCTCACCGCCCCCTACTACTCCCACCGCTGGCCAGGCCATCCCTCCACTCGCCCACACCCCCTGTTATTCTGCGACGACGGCAACCTCACTCCGCAGCCAAACCAGTGAACCCTCATACTCCACTTCGCGTGGGCATCCACTGCTGCATCTTCCCCGGATCCGTGCCGTACCCTTCCTAGGCCTCGCCGTCGTCCACCGCCCTGGTGCTCTTGGTGCGGCGTGGTCAACGTGGTCAATGAACAACTTCAATCGGAAGAGTACTGTATGTTGATAGGCTGAGAGCTGGGTCCAGGGCAGCAGCAAGGATTTGGCTCCTTATTACGCGCAAAATAATTATTCCTCCACATGACAGCAGGGACCCACCGGATGGGCCACTGTATTTCGTGAAAAAAAGTTTCCCCCCTGATAGTTGGGACCCACCAGCTACATCTTCGCACGCAAGGAAGTGCGTCCAGGCAAAAAAAGATTCGCCCCCCTGACTGCTGGGACCCACCAGCTACATCTTCGCACACAAGGAAGTGCATGACAGTCGGGACCTGTAGGATCGAAAGTATGTCTAGAGGGGGGGTGATTAGACTACTTGACAATATAAAAATTATGCCTTTTGACAAAGACAAGTTTTTGACAGATTCACGATTATGATCAAGTCAAGCATCACCCTACACATGCAATTCTAGAGTATAGGCAGCGGAAAGTAAATTGCACATGTAGTAAAGAGAGGTGGAGAAGAGCAAACGCAATTTCGGAGACGCGATGATTTTTCTCGTAGTTCCGATAGGTGGTGCTATCGTACTTCCACGTTGATGGAGACTTCAACCCACGGAGGGTAACGGCTGCGAGAGTCCACGGAGGGCTCCACCCACGAAGGGTCCACGAAGAAGCAACCTTGTCTATGCCATCATGGCCTCGCCCATGGAGGGCTAGCCTTACTCGGGGTAGATCTTCACAGTAGGCGATCTCCTTGCCCTTACAAACTTCTTGGTTCAACTCCACATCTCGACGGAGGCTCCCAAGCGACACCTAACCAATCTAGGAGGCACCACCCTCCAAAAGGTAATAGATGGTGTTGATGATGATGAACTCCTTGCTCTTGTGCTTCAAATGATAATCTCCCCAACACTCAACTCTCCTCACCGATTTGGCTGTGGTGGAAGAAAGGATTGAGTGGAAAGCAACTTGGGAAGGCTAGAGATCAAGCTTCATATGGTGGGAGTGGAGCAACTTGATCTCAACACAAGGGTAGGTAGTTCTCTTCTTAGAAATGTAAGGTAGGAGTGGTAGTTCTTTCTGATGGCTCTCTCCACGAATGAAGAGGGGTGGAGGGTATTTATAGCCTCCACACAAAATCCAACTGTTACACACATTTGACCAATCTCGGTGGGACCGAAGTTGACAACTCGGTGAGACCGAAAGTTCAAATCATGTGAGCGTTGGGATTTTCGATGGGACCGAAAATACAATCTCGGTTAGTCCGATTCGTGCAAAGACAGGAGCTTGCCAATCTCGGTGGGACCGACTTCATCATCTCGGTGACACCGATTTGATGATGAAGGTTTCTGAAGCTTGGCAACTCAAGTTTGGGTGAGACCGAGTTCGAATCGGAAAATCCGAGATTTCTAGGGTTTGGCTCTGTGGTGAGGTGGTTCATCTCGGTGAGGCCGAGTTTGGAATATCGGTGGGACCGAGATTACTTATGAGTGTATATGGCGGTGAAAGTTGCGATAGTTTAGGAGATGTATCACTAAGCACTTGAGCAACCAGATCATCATCATAACCTCATCCCCTTTAATAGTATTGGCTTTCCTATGGACTCAATGTGATCTTGGATCACTAAACCAAAAATGGAGTCTTGAGCTTTTGCCAATGCTTGCCTTAGCATTTTGGGGGTCCACTTCTTGATCCTTGCCATACCCATATCACTTGAACTTTCGAAATGATTCTCAAGTAACTATTAGTTCAATGATATATATGTTGTTATTAATTACCAAAACCACCCGGGATTAGTTGCACTTTCAATCTCCCCTTTTGGTACTACCTCCGTCTCGTGTATAAGTCATTCATGTAGTTCTAGGTCATCGATTTGAGGAATTAAATATGTGCTATATGTCATGAAAAGTATATCACTAGATTTCTACACGGATGTAGTTTCTAAATATATATTTTTTGTCACATATAATACATATTTAGATAGTTAAATTGTCGACCTAGAACTACGCGAATGACTTATACACCGGGACGGAGGGAGTAATTGATGACAACATATAGATCAAAGCTTCGACAAAGGATATAATCAATGAATAATATCGTCGCTTTGAGAAGTATGTGATAAGCAAGAGCTCCCCCTAAATTTGTGCATTATTTAAGATTTGCGTTTGAATGCAAATGCACAATCGATTAGGATCATGGGTCACTCTTCCATGTCACATACATCTTGGTGGAGCGCACAAAATGATAAGAATGAACAGCATGCACCCAATCACCAAGACATGAGTAAATGGTCATACAAGATAGGAATAGCATATGATAAGCATTAAGCACACATTAAGGCATAGTACGACCAAGCACTCATTAAGGTAGGATCAAACGTAGTATCAAACACACTTGAATGTCTCAAAACCAAAAGTATCTCAAAGAAACCGCAAATGAATGAAAGAGCAAAAGCGCAAAGACAACAAACTCTCTCTCTCTCGAAGTCCTATGATCTATACAATTTCTCCCCTTTGGCAACAAGTTACCAAAAGTTCGAAAAGGCATAGAGCTAAGCGTCCACTGGGACTCTGTTGGCGGCTCCTGCAGGTTGATGTTGGAGTTGATATGGCAGCATCGGCGAAGACTTCACTGATGTCTCAGGCTTTGGAGGAGTGGTCACTTGGAGCTGGAGTTGGAGCAACTGATGGAACTGTGGAGGTGTCTTTGAAGCTGTAGTCCCGTGTCATCCTTCGGAATAGCAGTGATCGGGTCTGTGGGAACCGGAGCAGATCTGTTGATAAGCATCTGGACTAAGTCATCCTCGCATCTCACGCATAAGCTCTTCCTTCTCCTCTTTGCTTCCTCAATGTCGCCTCCTCAAGCTTGTTGACAATCACTTGCACTTGATCGACTTCACATCCAGGGCGTGGATCTTGTCTTCAACAATCCTCTCTAGGCTCTCCCGAGACTGCATAATGCTGGCAGTGTGTTGTTCAATCCTTTGGGTAGCTTCAAGGAGCTGCTCTCCGACACTCTTTGGTTTAGCTGCTGCTGCTGCTTCCTTGTCAGCTTTGGCTTTCTTGGCAGCTTCAATCTTTGCTTGACCTTCAACCAATGTTGGATCCTCCTCATCCATCACAACAACATTATCCTCATGCTCAGGCTGCAGTGGTAAGTGTGCTCTATCCAACAAGTATGTGCCCATGCCAAACTTGGCATTGATAAGCATCTGAATCTGCGGGGCAAATCCACACGACCTTTTCTGGTCAGCTGCAGTCCTCTTAATGGTCTCAACCATCAAGTCCATCACCTTGAAAGGTGCTTTCTCATCAAGTATATGCAGCATGTTGATAGAGTATCCTCTGATCATGCGATGATCTCCAGACTTGGGCATCAAGGTATGCCTCAGAATAGTGTTAGTGGTAGGTAGACCTGGCTGGAGATAGTACACTGAGCCGAGCTTCCAGATTCCCAAATCCTTAGCTGGAATCTCTTTGTACATGTTCTTCATGGATTCATGATTCTTCTTTGGAATACCATATACATCAATGTCATCCTCTCTTTGCACTGGAGCATTCAAAAGTTCTGCCCATTCTTCAACAGTTGAAGAGAATCTTTGGCCTTCAGTCATCCATACAATCCTTCCATCTAGGTAGAAGTGAGCTGTGGCATAGAATTGCATAATCATCTCATCATTCCAATTTGTCAACTTCTGACCTACAAAGTCTGCAACACCACATGCAGTGAAGCTTTCATGCACATGTGGAAAGAAGTCTCTGTGCTCTTCACTGTCAATGTACTTCCAGTCAACATATCTTGTGTCTGCGACTATGGGCTTCTTGTCCATCAGCACTGTCTCATAGAAGTCCTGCTGCTCTCTGGTGTGAAATCTGGGATCAACAGCAGTCCTTCTCCTCACGGCATATGGGTCAGATTGTCTCCATAGCCTGAGACCTCTATCCTTCCTTGCCTTCATATCCTCAGCTTGAGGATGAGCATCATTATGTAGTGGCAGTTTCTGACGAAGTTTCAGCAAAACTGGTCCTTCACCATCTGACTCAGCTGGTGGCACATCATCTTTGTTCTTCTCAGATGCTGGAATGTTTCTCACTGTCTTCTTTGTCTTAGCAGCAGGCTTTGCTGGAGCTGCCTTGGCTGGAGCAGATTGCTTGGGCTTTGAAGTGGCTCCAGCCCTGATGGCATCACCCATGAACTTAGACTTCTGAGGAGGAGGCTGGGGTGCTTCCTCATCCTCATCTTCCTCTGTTGCATCATCATGCACTAACCTCTTTCTCTTGGAGGTTTTCTTCACTTTGCTTGTAGTTTCCTCTTCCAAACTCAGCTTCTTGGCAACAGTTGACTGCTTGACTTTTCTGGTGCCCTTCTTAGTTTGCTGACCTTGTGGCTCTTTGGCAACAACTTTCCTCTTGGGCTTTGAGGTTACCTCTTCCTCAACGACAAAATCTGAATCCTCATCATTTGAGTTCCTCTTCTTTCTGGCTCTGGTGGCTGCAGGAGGCAAACCACTTGGTGTACTCCTCTCACCATCATCTGATGAGCTGCTGGGATCAGGACTAGTGCCCGCCTCGAATATCTCGCAATGGGTGTCTCGACCTGTTCGATTGTCACGGCATCGACATGGCTGACAACCTGTGAATAGATAAGGTGTAGGCAGAGAAGAAGAGTCATCACAAACTGCAGAAGATTTTGCAAAAAAAAATGAGTTCAAGTTCTAGTATTAGGTTTTCACAGAAGACATTTCAGTCAGACCGAGTTTAAAATTTGGTGAATCCGAAGTGTTCAAACAGAAGCATTCACACCACTTTCGGTTGGACCGAAGTGGGTTTCGGTCCTGCCGAAAACACTAGGGTTTCACAGAATCCTCATTTCGGTCACACCGATTTGCACAACTCGGTTGGACCGAAGGGTGCAGTGCAATGGCCACAGGCCAAATCGGTCATACCGAAAATGTAAAATCGGTCTCACCGAGATGTGTTCGGCGGAAACCTAACCCTAAAACTTTTACTCGAATCTAGTCCAAACGAACTAATCTGGTGTGCGGAAGATTTCAATCGTGGCAAGATTCTAGGCAAACCAAACGTGCATTGAATCGGAGATGGGAGCACGAGTGGGATCAAACTCACCCTAACTTGGTGGAGTTTCTCTCGGCGCAACGGCGCGGAGAAGATGTCCGTTGACGGCGACGGAGACCTGCGGCGAGGTACAGCGACGGCGGAGACGATCCGGAGACCAAGGCGACGGCAAGCAAGTGGTGGGGGCGAAGCGTTTGAAGGAGAAATCAGCGCGCCCTTGGAGTATATATACCCTTTGTCGTCGGTGGGACCGAGTTGTAAACTTCGGTGGCACCGAGATGGATAACTCTGCAGGCGATTATGCACTTCATCACGCCGAAAATCACAACTCGGTTTCACCGAGGTGAAAACCTAGATCAGTCTAAATGCTTTCGGTTCGACCGAGTTTGAGTGAGTTGGTCTGACCGAAATCACTTAGAAGGTTTTGGAAGTTAGCCTTTGATGGATCGGTGGCTCCGAGTGCTCCTCACTCGGAGGGTCCGAAAATGACTTGTTCAAAGTTTGTGATGTAAGCATGAATAGAATTTGAGACAAGAAAGCAAAGATAGCTAGGGGAGGTACTTAGGCATTCTTGTTCATCCATTTGGTCAGAAAAATCAAAACGACCAAAACAACAAATGGATGTCCTTGAATGGATAAAATCATGCATCCAACATGCTCACACAATAAGATAGCAAATGAAATATGTGTCAAACATGCACAATCAAAACTCTAGCTACTATCACACAATTTGTCGATGACTAGGTCATCTTTATATGAGTATATTGACTTAGGAGTCAAATGAGAACATTTGATCATAGGTCATACTCATCGTTTAAGCACAAGTGGGGTTACCACTTTTACATAAAGCATTGATGTGTTCACATCATTTGAAGATGCTTTAGCTCAATTCTTTAGAGCAAAGCTCCCCCTAGATGTGAGAACCCCTTTTAAAGGCTCAAACTAACCTTGGGTTGTCGTAGAAGACTTCATGTAGATGTTGAAGATGTGGATGCTCAATGTTGACGAAGACCATCAAGAGTTGGGAGCAATCCTTTGGATTCGGGCACTTTCAATACCTACATGGGTTAGTCCCACAAGGAACAAACAAGGATATCCATGGACATAGATTGAAGTTCACAATAGATGATGTCCATGAAAGCAATGATTACCTTGTCCCTTGTCTTACCAACAAGAGGGTTTGTGACTCCATGAACTAGTGCACGATGTGGAAGTTGGTTGCACAAGTTTTTGCCAAAATGAATGTGAGTGAAGTATGTTGGCGGAGTCACCCTCAAGAACTCTCTAGTTCTTCTTCTTCGGGAACCACATCATCTTGATGGGAATCCTTAGGGTTGTAGTTGAGCTTGACAAAGTAGAACTTGACGTTTCCTTGGGAACCCACTTGACCATGGCTTGAGGTGCTTCAACAAATGCATCAATCTCCTCTTGAAGCTTGTCCTTGCCTTTTAGCTTGTGGTCTTGTGGTGAAAGGTCATCTTGAGCTTGTTCCACATTGGAAGAAGTAGGATCATACTTCTCCTTTTGAAGAACAAACTGTGGAGTAGGATATTGACCTTCTTCCCATTCAACACCCTCGGCGTTGAACTTTCGCTCAAAACCAATTCCTTGATTCTTCCGGTGCCTTCCTTGCTTGCGAACAATTTCCTCAAAGTTCTTGCTTCCGCAAGGCTCTTGTAGACACCTTTCTCTATAATCCCTTTCAATAAACTATTTTCTTGCTCAAGTGTAACTTGGCTTGAAACATTGTTAGTGGAATCAAGAGAACTACTAGAAGCAACAATATTGGATTTAGCATGGTTATTGTTACTACTAGAGAAAGAATTTTTCTTATGCTTGTCATGCTTAGTTTTAATGGGTGGCAAGAAATTAGACAAGATAAGTCGTTTGGCAAGATATGAAGAACTCTTCTTTCGAAGATCGTCATTGATTGCTTTTAGAAACTCATGTTCTTGCTCTAGAGTGAGCTTCTCGAGCGTAGCTTCTCATGAGATCTTAGGAGCTCTCTATGATCTTCTTGAGTTGTTTCATGAGCTAACTTAAGAGTGTTTAGTTCTTTAGTTAGACGCTCAATCTCCTTCATAGCATTGTCATTCGACTCTTCTCGACTATAAAGACTACTAGCATGTTCATCATTACTAGGCTCACTAGATTTATCATGTAAGAGCTCATCTTCACCAAGCAAGTCATCCTCATCACTATCAAAGTCAATGAATTCAGGGTGTGATACCTTGGGGCCTTTAGCCATGAAGCATCTTCCAATTCCCTCATTTGGTGAATCAAATAAGTCGTAGGAGTTGGAGTTGGAGGATACGAGAGCAAGACCGGCAACACCTTCATCTTGACTGTAGTCGGAGTTGGAGTGATAGCTTCTTTCGGAATGATTGTCGGAGTCGGAGCCGGAGACCCATTCACCTACATGAGCTTGATGTTTTCTTCTTGTGTAGCTCCTTGATGACTTGTCTTTCCTCTCCGAATCCTTGCTTCTCCGAGAGGGTCTTCGTTCATAACGATCATCTCTACTCCTTCTCTCTTTTCGAGGTGACTCATCTCTTGAGCTTCTTCTTCTTGGAGATTCTTCTCTTCTCTTGTGGGGAGCCGAGCACTCATTTGAGTAGTGTCCGGGTCTTCCACAATTGTAGCAGTTTCGATCACGACTAGAAGATCTCTTTTCATCATATGATCTAGACTTTGAGCTTCTCTCTTTGCTTCTACTCTTGTAGAATTTGTTGAAGTTCTTGACCATTAGGCTTATCTCTTCATTGGAAACTAGCTTGTCACTTGAGGTTGTGGGAGCATCACTTGTAGCTTTGTAAGCACCACTTGACTTGTTGTGAAGCTCTTCCTTATCCTTAAGTGTCATCTCATGAGCAACAATTCTTCCAATGACTTCGGTTGGCTTGAGATTCTTGTAGTTTGGCATCATTTGGATCAAAGTGCACACGGTGTCATACTTTCCATCCAAAGCTCTGAGAATCTTCTTGATGATGAATCGGTCGGTCATTTCTTCACTTCCTAAGCCGGCAATCTCATTTGTGATGAGAGCAAGCCTAGAGTACATTTCAGCGACTCCTTCACCTTCCTTCATCTTGAACTTGTCAAGTTGACCTTGAAGAACATCTAGCTTTGATTCCTTCACCAACTCGGTACCTTCGTGCATTTCAACCAAAGTATCCCAAATCTCTTTTGCATTCTCAAGACGGCTGATTTTGTTGGACTCCTCGGGACACAAGGCATTGAAGAGAATGTCACAAGCTTGAGCATTGTTTTGAAACATCCGCAATTCTTCGGTTGTGGCTTCGCGATCCGGAACTTTTCCTTCCTCGAAGAATTCACCTTGCATACCAACACAAATAATGCCCCATGCGGCTGGGTTATGGCCAAGAATATGCATTTTCATTTTATGCTTCCAACTAGCAAAGTTTGTACCATCAAAGTAAGGACCTCTACGAAAATTACCCTCACTAGACGCCATACTCTCCTAGGTTGTGAAACCAAGCTTATGGAGTCAATGCAATGGAAACCAATACAATGGAGACCAAAGCTCGATACCACTTGTAGGATCGAAAGTATGTCTAGAGGGGGTGATTAGACTACTTGACAATATAAAAATTATGCCTTTTGACAAAGACATGTTTTGGCAGATTCACGATTATGATCAAGTCAAGCATCACCCTACACATGCAATTCTAGAGTATAGGCAGCGGAAAGTAAATTGCACATGTAGTAAAGAGAGGTGGAGAAGAGCAAACGCAATTTTGGAGACGCGGTGATTTTTCTCGTGGTTCCGATAGGTGGTGCTATCGTACTTCCACGTTGATGGAGACTTCAACCCACGGAGGGTAACGGCTGCGAGAGTCCACGGAGGGCTCCACCCACGAAGGGTCCACGAAGAAGCAACCTTGTCTATGCCATCATGGCCACGCCCACGGAGGGCTAGCCTTACTCGGGTAGATCTTCACGAAGTAGGCGATCTCCTTGCCCTTACAAACTTCTTGGTTCAACTCCACATCTCGACGAGGCTCCCAAGCGACACCTAACCAATCTAGGAGGCACCACCTCCAAAAGGTAATAGATGGTGTTGATGA
This sequence comes from Aegilops speltoides, assembly GCA_021437245.1. NCBI lineage: Eukaryota > Viridiplantae > Streptophyta > Magnoliopsida > Poales > Poaceae > Aegilops > Aegilops speltoides. Next base: position 140,759,874 of record CM038141.1, read on the forward strand.
TGATGAACTCCTTGCTCTTGTGCTTCAAATGATAATCTCCCCAACACTCAACTCTCCTCACTGATTTGGCTGTGGTGGAAGAAAGGATTGAGTGGAAAGCAACTTGGGAAGGCTAGAGATCAAGCTTCATATGGTGGGAGTGGAGCAACTTGATCTCAACACAAGGGTAGGTAGTTCTCTTCTCGAAATGTAAGGTAGGAGTGGTAGTTCTTTCGATGGCTCTCTCCACGAATGAAGAGGGGTGGAGGGTATTTATAGCCTCCACACAAAATCCAACTGTTACACACATTTGACCAATCTCGGTGGGACCAAAGTTGACAACTCGGTGAGACCGAAAGTTCAAATCATGTGAACGTTGGGATTTTCGGTGGGACCGAAAATACAATCTCGGTTAGTCCGATTCGTGCAAAGACAGGAGCTTGCCAATCTCGGTGGGACCGACTTCATCATCTCGGTGACACCGATTTGATGATGAAGATTCTGAAGCTTGGCAACTCAAGTTTGGGTGAGACCGAGTTCAGAATCGGAAAATCCGAGATTTCTAGGGTTTGGCTCTGTGGCTGAGGTGGTTCATCTCGGTGAGACTGAGTTTGGAATATCGGTGGGACCGAGATTACTTATGAGTGTATATGGCAGTGAAAGTTGCTGATAGTTTAGGAGATGTATCACTAAGCACTTGAGCAACCAGATCATCATCATAACCTCATCCCCTTTTAATAGTATTGGCTTTCCTATGGACTCAATGTGATCTTGGATCACTAAACCAAAAATGGAGTCTTGAGCTTTTGCCAATGCTTGCCTTAGCATTTTGGGGGTCCACTTCTTGATCCTTGCCATACCCATATCACTGAACTTTCTGAAATGATTCTCAACTAACTATTAGTTCAATGATATATATGTTGTTATTAATTACCAAAACCACCCGGGGATTAGTTGCACTTTCAGGACCCACCTGGTCGAAGCGTACGTAGCATTGTCATTCTGGTCGTGAACGTGTACGTACATACTGGTCGATGTAGAGGCGTGCATGTGTCGTTGTATAGGCGCACATGTAGCATGTACACGTACGTACATCGGCCAGTGTGCAAGAAAGAAAATACGGCCACGTACGTACATACAGGCCGGGTCTCGAATGCCTACTCGTGCATACGTATGGCCAGGGCTCGTGTACATGGCTGGGTTGGAATGGAGAAACTGCGTCGTCGTCGTGTTCATGGGGAAGCAACGAAATGCGTCGTGTTCATGGGGAGCCAACGGAACGCGTGGGAGCCAATGATAACCCACAAGTATAGGGGATTGCAATAGTTTTCGAGGGTAGAGTATTCAACCCAAATTTATTGGTTCGACACAAGGGGAGCCAAAGAATATTCTCAAGTATTAGCAGCTGAGTTGTCAATTCAACCACACCTGGAAACTTAGTACCTGCAGCAAAGTGTCTAGTAGCAAAGTTATATGATAGTGGTGGTAACGGTAACAAAAGTAAAGACAACAAAAGTAATGTTTTTGGTATTTTGTAGTGATTGTAACAGTAGCAGCGGAAAAGTAAATAAGCGAGAACCAGTATATGGAAAACTCGTAGGCACAGGATTAGTGATGGATAATTATGCCGGATGCGGTTCGTCATGTAATAGTCATAACATAGGGTGACATAGAACTAGCTCCAGTTTATCAAAGTAATGTAGCCATGTATTCCATATATAGTCATACGTGCTTATGGAAAAGAACTTGCATGACATCTTTTGTCCTACCCTCCCGTGGCAGCGGGGTCCTATTGGAAACTAAGGGATTTTAAGGCCTCCTTTTAATAGAGAACCGGAACAAAGCATTAGCACATAGTGAATACATGAACTCCTCAAACTATGGTCATCACCGGGAGTGGTCCCGATTATTATCACTTCGGGGTTGCCGGATCATAACACATAGTAGGTGACTATAGACTTTCAAGATAGGATCAAGAACACACATATATTCATGAAAACATAATAGGTTCAGATCTGAAATCATGGCACTCGGGCCCTAGTGACAAGCATTAAGCATTGCAAAGTCATAGCAACATCAATCTCAGAACATAATGGATACTAGGGATCAAACCCTAACAAAACTAACTCGATTACATGATAAATCTCATCCAACCCATCACCGTCCAGCAAGCCTACGATACAATTACTCACGCACGGCGGTGAGCATCATGAAATTGGTGATGGAGGATGGTTGATGATGACGACGGCGACGAATCCCCCTCTCTGGAGCCCCGAACGGACTCCAGATCAGCCCTCCCGAGAGACATTAGGGCTTGGCGGCGGCTCCGTATTGTAAAACACAATGATTTATTCTCTTTGGTTTTTTTCTCCCCGAAAGCCAATATATGGAGTTGGAGTTGGCGTCGGAGGGCCACCAGGGGGCCCACGAGGTAGGGGGGCGCGCCCAGGGGGCACGCCCCCCACCCTCATGGACAGGGTGTGGGCCCCCTGGTTTTTATCTTTGGCGAGGATTTTTTATTGTTTTTTCTAAGGTGTTCCGTGGAGTTTCAGGTCATTCCGAGAACTTTTATTTTCTGCACATAAAACAACACCATGGCAATTCTGCTGAAAACAGCGTCAGTCTGTGTTAGTTCCATTCAAATCATACAAGTTAGAGTCCAAAACAAGGGCAAAAGTGTCTGAAAAAGTAGATACGACGGAGACGTATCAACTCCCCCAAGCTTAAGCGCTTGCTTGTCCTTAAGCAATTCAGTTGACAAACTGAAAGAGAAAAAGAAAAACTTTTACAAACTCTGTTTGCTCTTGTTGTTGTAAACATGAAAAGCCAGCATTCAAGTATCAGCAAATATTATGAACAAACCATACTCACAATAACACGTAGGTCTCACAATTACCCATATCAATAGCATAAGCAGCTAGCGAGCTATAATAACAAAACTCGGATGACAACACTTTCTCAAAATAATCATAACATGATATAACAAAATGGTATCTCGCTAGCCCTTCCTGAGACCGCAAAACATAAATGCAGAGCACCTTTAAAGATCAAGGACTGACTAAACATTGTAATTCATGGTAAAAGAGATCTAGTCAAGTCATACCCAATATAAACTAATTATAATGAATGCAAACGACAGCGTGCTCTCCAGCGGGTGCTTTTAATAAGAAGGGTGATGACTCAACATAAAAGTAAATAGATAGGCCCTTCGCAGAGGGAAGCAGGGATTTGTAGAGGTGCCAGAGCTCGGTTTGAAATAGAGATACATTATATTTTGAGCAGCATACTTTCATTGTCAACATAACAACTAAAAGACGACGATATCTTCCATGCTAAACAGATTATAGGCGGTTCCCAAACAGAATGGTAAAGTTTATACTCCCCCTCCTCCACAAGCATCAATCCATGGCTTGCTCGAAACAACGAGTGCCTCCAACATTCAACGGGTTCCAGGGGAGTTTTGTTTGCAGTTATTTTGATTTAGTTTGCATGAAGCATGGGACTGGGCATCTCGGTTACCAGCCATTTTCTCGTGAATGAGGAGCGGAGTCCACTCCTCTTGAGAATAACCCGCCTAACATGGAAGATAAGGGAAGCTAGTTGACATATGAGCTATTCGAGCATGCAAAAAAGAACGGTTATTTGAAGGTTTAGAGTTTGGCACATACAAATTTACTTGGAACGGCAGGTAAATACCGCATATAGGATGGTATAGTGGACTCATATGGAATAACTTTGGGGTTTAAGGAGTTTGGATGCACAAGCAGTATTACCGCTTAGTGCAGGTGAAGGCTAGCAAAAGACTGGGAAGCGACCAACTGAGAGAGCGACAACAGTCGTAAACATGCACTAAAATTAATTTACACCGAATACAAGCATGAGTAGGATATACCATGAACATAAATATCATGAAGGCTATGTTGATTTGATTCAACTACGTGCGTGAATATGTGTCAAGTCAAGTCACTCAATTCATTTAAAGGAGGATACCATCCCATCATACCACATAATAATTATTCTAATAGCATGTTGGCACGCAAGGTAAACCATTATAACTCATAGCTAATCAACTATGGCACAAGCAACTATAATCTCTAAATGTCATTGCAAATATGTTTACTTCATAATAGCTGACTCAGGAACGATGAATCATCATATTTACAAAAACAAGAGAGGTCGGGTTCATACCAGCTTTTCTCATCCCAATAAGTCCATCATATATCATCATTATTGCCTTTCACTTGCACGATCGAATGGTGTGTATAATAATAAGAGTGCACGTGCATTGGACTAAGCTGGAATCTGCAAGCATTCAACTCAAGAGAGAAGACAAGTAATTCGGGCTCTAAGTCAAATAAACAATCATGCATATAAGAGCCACTAAGCATTTTCAATATGGTCTTCTCAACCCCCAAAGAAAGGAAAAGAAATAAAAACTATTTACACGGGAAAGCTTCCAATAAGCAAAAGAAGAACGGAAAATATTTTTGGGTTTTCTTTTTAATTACTACAGCAAAGAAATAAACTAGTACCAATTATTTTGGTTTTTTCTTATGGTTTATTAAACACACAAGAAGAAAGCAGGAAAAAGAAAATAAACTAGCATGGATATTACAGTGAAAGAGTATGAGCACCGACATCTAGCAATGAGTGTGTGTGAACATGAATGTAATGTCGGTGGGAAATACGTACTCCCTGAAGCTTAGGCTTTTGGCCTAAGTTGGTCTATTGCCAGGGATAGCCTGGTGGATACCCGTAGGTGAAGCTGGGCTCATACTGCGATGCAGCGGCTATTGCCGCCTGAGCTGTAGCATGGCGTCGAGCTGCCTCCGCTCTCCTCTCGTACTCATCTGCCTCCTCCCTGGTAATAATATATCTTCCTTTTGTCTGTGAATCAAAGAAGGCAGGAGCAGGAAGAGCAATATGGACTACATGACGTTTGTTAAAAATTAGTCGATACTGGAGAGGTGGTTTAGTCCTCACAACAAACTGGTGGGAAACCATAGAATCAAAATCTAAATAAGAAGGTGGTAACTCCATATCACCCTCACGAATGTCTATCTCAAGAAATTAAGCTAAGCGGGTTGCATAAGTTCCTCCAAAGAAATCTCCGTTATGTCTATTCTGATGCAACCTGCGAGCTACAATGGCTCCCATATGATAAGATTGGTCTCCTAACACAGCACTCCTGAGAATGCTGAGATCAGGGACACACATGTGACATGCTTCATCCTTATCATTTATGCATCTACCTATTAAGAGAGCAAAATAATGTATAGCAGGAAAGTGAACGCTCCCTATAGTGGCTTGTGTTATATCTCTAGATTCCCCCACTGTTATTTTAGCAAGAAAGTCTCTATATTCAGATTTAGGGGGATCCCTGACATTACCCCAAGATGGAAGTTTGCAAGCAGAAGTGAAATCCTCTAAGTCCATGGTATAAGATTTGTCATAAAGGTCAAACATGACTGAAGGAGAATTACGCGAAGATGAAAACTCAAACCTCCTCACAAATGAACTTGTGAGATCATTATACTGGGGGCATTTGTCAGCTTCAAAGTCCTCAAGACCGGCATTACGCAAATATGCGCTAAATTCTTCTTTGATTCCCACTTGATTCATAAAATTTTTCGATGGCCATTCACAGGGCCACATAGGAGCGTCTCTTGGTGGTTCCTTGTCAGCATCACATATTGCAAGTCTAGGACCTTGCTTTCTTGAGGAACCACCTTGGAACATCCTCCTGAGCATATTGTTTCCTCTGAAAAATTTCTGAAATTTTTAGTAACTTCAAATAAAAGTGAACTAACTTCAATAAAATTGATAGCAACAACTCCCATAAGTGCCTAGGGCCTATATCAAGCATTAGAACTACTTGGAACCATATAAATTTCACATGCAAGCTCAAGAACATGGTCACCTATGCAGCACAAATTTGCAATGAATAAAGCACTAGAACAAAAACTAATTGGACCAATGGAGGAGTCACATACCAAGGAACAATCTCCCCAAGCAGTTTTGCGAGAGGTGCTTTGAGCAAGGAGATCGAAAATCACAACAATGGGGGCTGGAACTCGTGCTTGAGTTGGTTTTTCGTGTTTGTGTGAGGCAGAGGAAGAAGATGGGTGCAGGGATAAGTGGAGGAGGGCCACCATGGGCCCACGAGGCAGGGGGCGTGCCCAGGGGGTAGGGCGTGCCTTCCACCCTCGTGGCCAGGTGGCAGCTCCCCCCGCGGTAATTTTTGCACAGTAAATTCTCAAATAATCCCGAAAAAATCATATTAAATTGGCATGGCATTCTGAGGACTTATATTTTCGGGGTATTTTTATATTGCGCAGATAAGTCCGGAAACAGACAGAAAAATACTATTTTACTTGATTTCTACTAAATAACAGAAAATATAAAGAGGGTACAGAAGGTTGTGCTTCTAGTTTCATCCATCTCTGGATCATCAAAATGAACCCACTAACAAGGTTGATCAAGTCTTGTTAACAAACTCATTCGAATAATCACGGAACGGAGAAATTTGAATGACACTAAGTTACCTCAACGGGATATGAAAATCCCCAACAATAAGAATATCATACTTTTTCTTGACAAGAGGGAGAGGAAATTCAAAACCTCAAATATAATCGATGGAATTTTTCCAATAGAGTTGATACTGATAAACTTGAGGTTGTTTCCTCGGAAAATGTACCGTGTGCTCATTGCCATTAACATGAAAAGTGACATTGCCTTTGTTGCAATCAATAACAGCCCCTGCAGTAATAAGGAAAGGTCTTCCAAGAATAATAGACATACTATCATCCTCGGAAATATCAAGAATAACAAAGTCAGTTAAAATAGTAACGTTTGCAACTACAATAGGCACATCCTCACAAATACCGATAGGTATAGCAGTTGATTTATCAGCCATTTGCAAAGATATTTCAGTAGGTGTCAACTTATTCAAGTCAAGTCTACGATATAAAGAGAAGGCATAACACTAACACCGGCTCCAAGATCACATAAAGCAGTTTTGACATAATTTCTCTTAATGGAGCATGGTATAGTAGGTACTCCTGGATCTCCAAGTTTCTTAGGTATTCCACCCTTAAAAGTATAATTAGCGAGCATGGTGGAAATTTCAGCTTCAGGTATCTTTCTTTTATTAGTAATGATATCCTTCATATACTTAGCATAAGGATTTGTTTTGAGCACATCAGTTAATCGCATACGTAAGAAGATAGGTCTAATCATTTTAGCAAAGCGCTCAAAATCAACATCATCCTTTTTCTTGGATGGTTTCTGAGGAAAAGGCATGGGTTTCTGAACCCATGGTTCCCTTTCTTTACCATGTTTCCTAGCAACGAAGTCTCTTTTATCATAACATTGATTCTTTGATTGTGGGTTATCAAGATCAACAACAGGTTCAACTTCTACATCATTATCATTACTAGGTTGAGCATCAACATGAACATTATCATTAACATTATCACTAGATTCATGTTCATCACCGATTGTGTTTCAAAGATCGTAAATAGAGATATCATTTGGATTCTCGTGGTTCAAAGAATAGGTTCACTAGAAGTTTGCAAAGTCCTATCATTTTCTTTTCTTCTTTTTAGAAGAACTAGGTACATCAATATTATTTCTCTGAGAATCTTGCTCGATTCTCTTAGGGTGGCCTTCAGGATACAAAGGTTCCTGAGTCATTCTACCAGTTCTAGTAGCCACTCTAATGGCATAATCATTTTTCTTACTATTCATTTCATCAAGCACTTCTTTCTGAGATTGAAGTACTTGTTCTACTTGAGTGGTAACCATAGAAGCATGTTTGCTAACAAGTTTAAGTTCACCTCTAATATTAGCCATATAATCACCCAAGCGTTTAATCATAAAGGTATTCTGTTTTAAATGTCTACCAAAATAATCATTAAAGTCATCTTGCTTAAACATAAAGTCATCAAACTCATCCAAGCACTGACTAGCAATTTTAGTAGGAGGGACTTCAGCTTTATCATATCTATAGAGAGAATTTACCTTTACTACCTGTGTCGGGATATCGGGAGGTTCTTCAATAAATAAGTAATTGAGATCATATACTTCTTCAACAAAGTGTAAATTAAGACCATGTATTTCTTCAATAGGAGGTAAATTCTTAACATCTTCAGCTTTAATACCTTTTTCTTTCATAGATTTCTTTGCCTCTTGCATATCTTCGGGACTGAGAAATAGAACACCTCTCTTCTTCGGAGTTGGTTTAGGAATAGGCTCAGTAATTGGCTCTGGAGCTGGCTTAGGAGGTGGCTCAGGTGGTGCCCAATTATTTTCATTTGCCAACATATTATTCAATAGAATTTCAGCTTCATCCGGTGTTCTTTCCCTAAAAAGGGAACCGGCACAACTATCCAGGTAATCTCTAGAAGCATCAGTTAGTCCATTATAAAAGATATCAAATATTTCAGGTTTCTTAAGAGGATGATCAGGCAAAGCATTAAGTAACTTGAGAATCCTCCCCCAAGCTTGTGGGAGACCCTCTTCTTCAATTTGCACAAAATTGTATATTTCCCTCAAAGCAGCTTGTTTCTTATGAGCCGGGAAACATTTAGCAGAGAAGTAATAAATCATATCCTGGGGACTTTGCACACAACTAGGATCAAGAGAATTAAACCATGTCTTAGCATCACCCTTTAATGAGAACAGAAATATTTTGAGTAAATAAAGGTAGCGCGATCTATCATTATTAGTAAACAGGGAAGCTATATCATTTAACTTAGTAAGATGTGCAAAAACAGTTTTAGATTCATAGCCATAAAAAGGATCAGATTCAACCAAAGTAATTATATCTGGATCAACAGAAAAATCATAATAATCCTTATCAGGAACACAGATAGGTGAAGTAGCAAAAGCAGGATCGGTTTCATTCTATCTCTAAAAGATTCTTTACTCCATTTAACTAGCAACCTCTTAAGTTCATATCTATCCTAGCAAGCAAAAATAGTTGTAGAAGATTCAGCATCAAAAAGATAACCCTCAGGGATAGCAGGCATATTTTCATCATCACTATCATCATTGTATTCAGGTTCAATAATTTCTCTTTCTCTAGACCTAGCAATTTTCTCATCAAGAAATTCACCAAGGGGCACAGTAGTATCAAGCATAGAAGTAGTTTCATCATAAGTATCAATCATAGCAGAAGTGGCATCATCAATAACATGCGACATATAAGAATTCATAGCAGTAGCAGGTTTAGGTGTCGCAAGCTTACTCATAACAGAAGGAGAATCTAGTGTAAGGCTAGATGGCAGTTCCTTACCTCCCCTCGTAGTTGAGGGCAAAATAGTGGTTCGATCGTGTTTCAAGTTCTTCATAGTGTCCAGCAGATATAAATCCCATGTGACTCAAAGAATAGAGCTATGCTCGCCGGCAACGGCGCCAGAAAAAGGTCTTGATAACCCACAAGTATAGGGGATCACAACAGTTTTCGAGGGTAGAGTATTCAACCCAAATTTATTGATTCGACACAAGGGGAGCCAAAGAATATTCTCAAGTATTAGCAGCTGAGTTGTCAATTCAACCACACCTGGACACTTAGTATCTGCAGCAAAGTGTTTAGTAGCAAAGTAATATGATAGTGGTGGTTACGGTAACAAAAGTAAAGACAGCAAAAGTAATGTTTTTGGTATTTTATAGTGATTGTAACAGTAGCAACGGAAAAGTTAATAAGCGAGAACCAGTATATGGAAAACTCGTAGGCACCGGATTAGTGATGGATAATTATGTCGGATGCGGTTCGTCATGTAACAGTCATAACATAGGGTGACACAGAACTAGCTCCAGTTCATCAATGTAATGTAGGCATGTATTCCTTATATAGTCATATGTCCTTATGGAAAAGAACTTGCATGACATCTTTTGTCCTACCCTCCCGTGGCAGCGGGGTCCTATTGGAAACTAAGGGATATTAAGGCCTCCTTTTAATAGAGAACTGGAACAAAGCATTAGCACATAGTGAATACATGAACTCCTCAAACTATGGTCATCACCGGGAGGGGTCTCAATTATTGTCACTTCGGGTTTGCCGATCATAACACATAGTAGGTCACTATAGACTTGCAAGATAGGATCAAGAACACACATATATTCATGAAAACATAATAGGTTCAGATCTGAAATCATGGCACTCGGGCCCTAGTGACAAGCATTAAGCATAGCAAAGTCATAGCAACATCAATCTCAGAACATAATGGATACTAGGGATCAAACCCTAACAAAACTAACTCGATTACATGATAAATCTCATCCAACCCATCACCGTCCAGCAAGCCTACGATGCAATTACTCACGCACGGCGGTGAGCATCATGAAATTGGTGATGGAGGATGGTTGATCATGATGACGGCGACGAATCCCCCTCTCCGGAGCCCCAAACAGACTCCAGATCAGCCCTCCCGAGAGAGATTAGGGCATGGCGGCGGCTCCGTATCGTAAAACACGATGATTTCTTCTCTCTGATTGTTTTCTCCCCGAAAGCAAATATATGGAGTCGGAGTTGGTGTCGGAGGGCCACCAGGGGGCCCATGAGGTAGGGGGCGCGCCCAGGGGGGCACGCCCCCCATCCTCGTGGACAGGGTGTGGGCCCCCTGGTCCTCATCTTTGGCGAGGATTTTTTATTGTTTTTTCTAAGGTGTTCCGTGGAGTTTCAGGTCATTCCGAGAACTTTTATTTTGTACACATAAAACAACACCCTGGCAATTCTGCTGAAAACTGCATCAGGCCGGGTTAGTTCCATTCAAATCATACAAGTTAGAGTCCAAAACAAGGGCAAAAGTGTTTGGAAAAGTAGATACGATGGAGACGTATCAGCCAACCGGCTTGGACGGAACAGCCGATGGAAACGAGGCCTGGTGTACCGCAGAACGGAGGAAACGGCCTTGTGTTCGACCAGCCACGTTCGAAACAGGATCCTGTTCATTGGGAGGGGTTTGGCGTACCGCAAAACGGAGGAAACAGACTTGTGTTGGACCTCCTATGGTCGAAACGGCGTCCTTTTGATCGGGAGGGGTGTGGCGTACTGATACGTCTCCAACATATCTATAATTTTTGATTGTTCCATGCTATTATATTACCCCTTTTGTATGTTTATGGGCTTTATTTTACACATTTATATCATTTTTGGGACTAACCTAGTAACTGGAGGCCCAGCCCATATTGCTGTTTTTTTTTTGCCTATTTTAGTATTTCGGGAGCGTGATTTTTGGAACGAACATGATCCGGAGAGCTTTGAGTGCAAGTCAAGAAGCTCCCGAGGGCCCCACGAGATAGGGGGCCACGCCCCCCTTGTAGGGCGCGCCCCCTGTCTCGTGGGCCCCTCGGGCAGCCACCGACGTACTTCTTCCTCCTATATATACCTACGTACCCCAAAAACATCCAGGGGCACCACGAAACATAGTTTCCACCGCCATAACCTTCTGTATCCGTGAGATCCCATCTTGGAGCCTTCGTCGGCACTCTGCCGGAGGGGGAATCGACCATGGAGGGCCTCTACATCAACATCCTTGCCCCTCCGATGAGTTGTGAGTAGTTTACCACAGACCTACGGGTCCATAGTTATTAGCTAGATGGCTTCTTCTCTCTTTTTGGATCTCGATATAATGTTCTCCCCCTCTCTTGTGGAGATCTATTCAATGTAAACTCTTTTTGCAGTGTGTTTGTCGAGATCCGATGAATTGTGGGTTTATGGTCAAGTTTATCTATGAATAATATTTGAATCTTCTCTGAATTCTTTTATGTATGATTGAGTTATCTTTGCAAGTCTCTTAGAATTATCAGTTTGGTTTGGCCTACTAGATTGATCTTTCTTGCCATGGGAGAAGTGCTTAGCTTTGGGTTCAATCTTGCGGTGTCCTTACCCTGTGACAAAAAGGGTTGCAAGGCACATATTGTATTGTTGCTATCGAGGATAACAAGATGGGGTTTATATCATATTGCATGAGTTTATCCCTCTACATCATGTCATCTTGCTTAATGCATTACTCTGTTCTTATGAACTTAATACTCTAGATGCAGGCACGAGTCGGTCGATGTGTGGAGTAATAGTAGTAGATGCAGGTAGGAGTCGGTCTACTTGTTATGGACGTGATGCCTATATACATGATCATGCCTAGATAATCTCATAATTATTCGCTTTTCTATCAGTTGCTAGACAGTAATTTGTTCACCCACCGTAATACTTATGCTATCTTGAGAGAAGCCACTAGTGAAACCTATGCCCCCCGGGTCTATCTCTTATCATATTTGCTTTCAATCTACCTTTATTTGCATCTTTACTTTTTGCATCTAAATTATAAAATATCAACAATATATTTATCTTATCATACTATCTTTATTAGATCTCACTTTCGCAAGAGGCCGTGAAGGGATTGACAACCCCTTTATTGCGTTGGTTGCGAGTTCTCAGTTTGTTTGTGTAGGTGCGTGGGACTTTTGAGGAGCCTCCTACTGGATTCGTACCTTGGTTCTCAAAACTGAGGGAAATACTTACGCTACACTTGCTGCATCACCCTCTCCTCTTTGAGGAAAATCAACGCAAGCTCAAGGCGTAGCAAGAAGGATTTCTGGCGCCGTTGCCGGGGAGGTCTTCGCTCAAGTCAAGACATACCAAGTACCCATCACAAACCCATCTCCCTCGCATTAACATTATTTGCCATTTGCCTCTTGTTTTCCTCTCCCCCACTTCACCCTTGCCGTTTTATTCGCCCTCTCTTTCCCAAACTCCTCCCCTCTTTTTTGCTTGTCGTTTTTATTTGCTTGTGTGTTGGATTACTTGTTGCCATGGCGCAAGATAATACCAAATTGTGTGATTTCTCGAATACCAATAATAATGATTTCCTTAGTACTCCGATTGCTCCTCTTAATGATGTTGAGTCTTGTGAAATCAATACTGCTTTGCTGAATCTTGTTATGAAAGATCAATTCGCCGGCCTTCCTAGTGAAGATGTTGCTACCCATCTAAACAACTTTGTTGATTTGTGTGACATGCAAAAGAAGAAAGATACAGATAACAATATTGTCAAATTGAAGTTATTTCCGTTTTCACTTAGAGATCGTGCTAAAGTTTAGTTTTCGTCTTTACCTAAAAATAGTATTGATTCTTGGAACAAATGCAAAGATGCTTTTATCTCTAAGTATTTTCCTCCCGCTAAGATCATCACTCTTAGGAACGATATTATGAATTTTAAACAACTTGATCATGAGCATGTTGCCCAATCTTGGGAAAGAATGAAATTGATGCTTCGCAATTGCCCCACTCATGGTTTGAATTTATGGATGATCATACAAAAATTTTATGCCGGTTTGAACTTTGCTTCTAGAAATCTCTTAGATTCGGCTGCGGAAGGCACGTTTATGGAAATTAAGTTAGGATATGCTACAAAATTGCTTGATAATATTATGGCTAATTATTCTCAATGTCACACCGAAAGATCTTCTAGTAAAAAAGTGCATGCTATAGAAGAAATCAATGTTTTGAGTGGAAAGATGGATGAACTTATGAAGATGTTTGCTACTAAAAATACTCCTCTTGATCCCAATGATATGCCTTTGTCTTCTTTGATTAAGAATAATAATGAATCTATGGATGTGAATTTTGTTGGTAGGAATAGTTTTGGAAACAATGCCTATAGAGGAAATTTTAATGCTAGACCGTTCCCTAGTAATCCCTCTAATAATTATGGGAATTCCTACAATAACTCTTATGGTAATTTTAATAAGATGCCCTCTGATTTTGAGAATAGTGTGAAAGAATTTATGATTTCTCAAAAGAATTTTAATGCTTTGCTTGAAGAAAAATTGCTCAAAGTTGATGATTAGGCTAGGAACGTTGATAGACTTTCGCTTGATGTTGATTCTCTCAAAATTAGATCTTCTCCTCCTAAGCATGATATCAATGAGTCTCTCAAAGTAATGAGAATTTCCATTGACGAGTGCAAGGAAAGAACCGCTAGATTGCGTGCTAAGAAAGAAAGCTTTATAAAAGCGTGTTCTTCTAGTTTCCGTGAAAATAATGATGGGGATATTAAAGTTATTGATGCGTCTCCGATTAGATCTATGTTTTACAATATGAATTTTGATGATTATGGGACTGATGATGAATCAACTTTGCCTAGAAGGCGTCCCAAAAATTCGGAGTCTTTAGATCTTGATGCTAAATTTGGTAAAAGTGAGATTGGAGAATCCTCAACTTCCAATAATATTGAACCTTCTATCTCGGATTTCAAGGAATTTGATTATGATAATTGTTCTTTAAAAGGTTGTATTTCCTTGTTGCAATCCGTTGTTAATTCTCCTCATGCTTATAGTCAAAACAAAGCTTTTACCAAACATGTTGTTGATGCCTTGATGCAATCTTATGATGAAAAACTTAATTTGGAAGTTTCTATACCTAGAAAACTTAACGATGAGTGGGAACCTACTATAAAGATTAGAATTAAAGATTATGAGTGTATTGCTTTGTGTGATTTGGGTGCTAGTGTTTCCACGATTCCGAAAACTTTATGTGATATTCTAGGTTTCCATGATCTTGATGATTGCTCTTTAAATTTGCACCTCGCGGATTCCACCATTAAAAATCCTATGGGAAGGATCAATGATGTTCTTATTGTTGCAAATAGAAATTTGGTGCCCGTAGATTTTATCGTTATTAATATAGATTGCAATCTTTCTTGCCCTATTATTCTTGGTAGACCTTTCCTTAGAATGATTGGTGCGATTATTGATATGAAGGAAGGGAACATTAGATTCCAATTTCCATTAAAGAAAGGCATGGAGCACTTTCCAAGAAATAAATTCAAATTACCTTATGAATCTATCATGCGTGCTACTTATGAATTTAGTGCCAAAGATGGCACTCATTAGATCTATCTTTGTTTTTATGCCTAGCTAGGGGCACTAAACGATAGCGCTAGTTGGGAGGAAACCCAATTTTTCTTTATGTTTTTTGTTTTTGCTCCTGTTTAGTAATAAATCTTGCATCTATCTTCTGTTTAGATGTGTTTTTTATCTTTTAATTAGTGTTTGTGCCAAGTAGAACCTATAGGATAACCTACGATGATAGTTGATTTGATTCTGCTGAAAAACAGAAACTTTGCGCGCACGAATATAATTTTGTTAAATCACAGAAACGTGCTTTTGCGTTGATTCTTTTTGCTGCTGTTCAATAAATAAATTTTCCAGGACTTCCTATTTATGTAGGATTTTTAGAGTTCCAGAAGTTTGCGTTAGTTACAGATTGCTACAGACTGTTCTGTTTTTGACAGATTCTGTTTTTCGTGTGTTGTTTGCTTATTTCAATGCATCTATGGCTAATAAATTAGTTTATAAACCATAAAGAAGTTGGAATACTGTAGGTTTAACACTAAAATAAATAAAGTATGAGTTCATTGCAGTACCTTGTGTGGTGGTTTTGTTTTCTTTCACTACCGGAGCTTATAAGATTTCCTGTTGAGTTTTGTGTTGTGAACTTTTCAAGTTTTGGGTAAAGCTTTTATGGACTATGCAATAAACGGTGGCAAGAGCCTAAGCTTGGGGATGCCCATGGCACCCCAAGATATTCAATAATAGCCAAAAGTCTAAGCTTGGGGATGCCCCGGGAAGGCATCCCTGTAACACCCCAAAAATTTAACCATGTTTTGTTTACTAAAATTTTGCCAGGAAATTAAATTTTCATTTTTCTGGATTTATTTTTGATCTCGGAACCTCTCTTTTCTTCAAAGTTGTGGAGTTTTCACCCCAAGTAAAAACTTTCCAATTATTATTGGAATTGTTTACCCTCTCAAATAAAACAGTTCTTTTATCAGTGGGATTATTTATATAATTATTTTTTTCCTGAGCTTTATTTCTCTAAAATGGTTTTTCATAAGTTTTAGGGTCCCATTTGCACTGCAACCCTTTGATAAATTAATTTAAAAATCCCACCAAAATTTGGGGATGACATATGATGTCCCTAAATCACTTTTATGCAAAAATATCCTTTAGTCATTTGGAGATTTTGAGCTTTACCCCTAGTTTTCAAATCTGGTCCAATTGCACTTTTGCACTACAACCTATTTAAATATTTCTTTAAAACTTCCACCAAAATCAGGGGATGTTAGTAGGAGTATAATATTAATCTTTATGCAAAAACCCACTAATGTTCTTTGAAAATTTTGAGCAAATCATCCTCTTTTGCTCTCTTCTTTTTGCTTCTTATAGTCCTCCCTACGAAACCCTTAAGTCCAGGAGAATGGACCTATTGGAGTGTTTTTGGTCCATGGAATGATATCTTTTAGTTTTTGTCCAGAACTGGTTTTCTCAAAAACTTGCACTAACAAGTTTTTGTTTTTGCCAAACTAACCTTGCCACCATCACCTACATCTAAAGAGACTAGGATCTGGAGGTTTTGGCCACCCCAAGAGTTGCCTAGATGCCCTTGGCATTCTGTCAAACACCTTGAGTGCATGAACACATCTGGCATGATTATTAGTTTGCATTGTGAACTTGATCCTCTGGCCAAACCAGCTTGTCCGCTAAGCTCCTAGCTAACCCTAAACTAGGCCTGTTAACTGCCAGCCTCATCCTAGCCCTCTAGCACGCTCTGGCATTGCGTCGAGCACGTAGTATCGTCTGTTGGGCGTGCCAGGCGCGCTTTTGCACGCGCGCGACGGGTCGCCGCGTCTGGCCCCTGGCCTTTGCTCACCTGCAGAGCCACGCCAGTCCTCATCCACTCCTCAGAACGCTCCAGCCGCCCCTGGAGCCCCACAGCGCCGCCGTCAGGTCGGCCACGGCTGCTAGCGGCCGGCCACAGTGGGCTCCTGCCATGGACGGCACCGCCCAAGCCACACACGTGCACCAGCTGCCCTCTGGAGCAGTCCGAGCTCATCCACAAGCTCGTCCGCAAGCGCTCGTTGCCGCCACGTCCCCCTGCTGCAACAGAACAGCGGTTCGCCGGCGTTCTTATCCACGGCCGCAGAACCGACCTAGCTACACTATAAATGGAGGCCCCCCGAGCTCGTCCAACCCTCAAGCAACCTCGTGCCATCCCCGTAGGGTCCCCCATAGCCAGCAATCGACGGCGGGAGGCCGCCTTCCCCATCTCCGGCCAGTACAGCCGCCGCCGCCCTCCGGTCCATTCAGTCGCAACTCGAGCCTCCCCCGTCCATCTAGCACCACCATCCTCCTCCCCTCGACCGTGCGGAGCCGCCCAAACACTCAGCTGTGTCGGGGAACCACCATAGCCCAGACCCCCAAATCCTCCCGAAGCTGCCGTCCGCCGCGGAGCTCGCTGCCGGCGACTCCCTCCACCCCCACCAACCTAACAACCACCAGGAGGACCGCCCTAGACTGGTGGATCCATCCCTGCCCTCCGGAGCCCACGGGGAGCCATCGTTCTCCGGCGTTGATCGCCGGAGCCCCGCCTATATTTGACCAGAGGAGGAAGGAGGCGGGGGCGACCGGTCAAACCTGACCAGTGGGCCCCCTAGACCCACTGTCAGCGACCCCGAGCCGGTCCACGCTGGCTAAGTGGAGGCGTAAACACGAAGTACGTCTTCGACGTGTATTCATTTCGAAGCGTTTTTCTTTTTCTATTTTAATTTAAAAAAATAGAAATTTGACTAAACTTTGACTGGCTATAACTTTTTAAATATAACTCCAAATGAGTTGATTCCTTTTCCTACCTCTCTCAAATTTTGTCTAGTTTATTTTCAGATTTAGTTGAAAAAAATTTAGACAACTTTTTTGAACTGTTTTGAAACTATGTGTTAATTTGGATATTTTCTAAAATAGGATTTGTGGAGAGAGAAGAAAACTTTCAAAAGTTTTGGAATGCACCCTGCCTCTTCACAACTTGAAGGCAAGCATTCTGAACTCTGGCATAATATTTGTGTGTGTCGTTTGAATATGGTTACAACAATCCTTGTCTGGGAGTTTTCGTTATTTTATGTGACGACATGAGCATACTCATAAGTGCATATTGATGTTTCCGTGCTACTGAAATTTGATACATTGTGATCGTAATCACCCTCGTATGCTTTTCATACATACCGGAAGGAAGCCGGGAAAGTCTATGTCTTGGGTAGACATGAGCTTGTCCCTAGTTCCTCGTCGAGGCGGTTGTGTACGGCATGGCATGACGGGGTATGATGAGTGGTGATTCTTTCTGTTGGTTGAAAATACATTTGTTATGCTAATCATGCAGGGAATACTTAAACCTCCTGAGTCGACCATAGATCGACTCTTGTTCCAGTAACCCCCATACTTGTTTCGTACTACCACTTGTCCCTGCAGCAGGTAGGGTACGGTTCAGTAAGTTGTCAACCCCTTTCTTGGCACACACCGTACAGAGAGGCCACGGTGGAAGATATCAGATGCATCCGGTAGGCAGGCCACCTGGTCCGGGGGCATGGGTGTTTCCAGTTGGGACCGAGAGGGGGGCACCCCTTAGTAGCGTGCAGTATAAATTTGATCCCCTGCTAATCGAGGTTGTAGCCTCCCCACTTAGAGTTTTGCTTGATAGGTGTCGTGGTGACACCGCTAAGCTAAGCTGGTGTGTGCGAGTCAGGTGTGTTTTCAATTAAAAGACCGTAGACGGAATTAGTCCCGATGGACTAAAGGAATCCGTGACTCGTGGGTAAAGAGTATACCCTCTGCAGAGATTATATCTATTCGAGTAGCCGTGTCCATGGTTAAGGACTACAGTCTGGGTTGGGTCAAGTGTCGGTCTTAGTGTCGGTCTTCGGATGAGAAACTGCTAAACCAGAACATGGATCATGACGTGTGACTTATGATGATTATGATTATTATTACTATGGTCTAACCGTTTACATTATTTGAAGTATTGAGTATCCCTGGGACGGTTCTACCTCCTGGATGTTCACTATGCTTATTTTCTTATAAGCCCTTTATGTGGTGTCGCTGAGACGCCCGACTGTGGCATGCTTGTTATTTAGTTACTTTATAAGCCCTTTATGTGGTGTCGCACAGACGCCCGACTGTGGCCTAATCGTTACTTGTTTCTCTTATAAGCCCTTTATGTGGTGTCGCTCAGACGCCCGACTGAGGCATGCTTGTTATTACTATCCTTTCGAGGCGTTGCTTCAGACACCTGATCGGTGCATTTTTATTTCTACTCTGTTACTACATAATCATATTGTATATAAATAACCTGCTTGCATGCATCAGGGATTTTATTTTATGACTGACGTTGTGATCATAGAATATTTCAGAGCATGAATATCTTTTGTTATATTATACCCGTGCTCATAATGTTTGCGAGTACATTCAAAGTACTCACTGGCTTGTCCCTGGCTATTGTCTTGGCCAAATTTCTTGCTTGGAGAGGAGCGTTGTGATGACAGCCCTGGAACCTAAGCAATGGTGACAATAGCCTCGCGAAGATAGGAGTTAACCCGGTCAGCTGTTCCTATGGGAAATGGAGTCCCATGGCCAGTGATGGACCACAAACCGCTTCTGCCATCAACCACTAGAAACCATTTGTTGTACTCATGGGCCAAAATGGTCTTGTACCACATATGATGTATTTAGCTTGGAGCTTCTCTATCAAGTTAGTGCCTCATCAGATAACATTAATCCTGGGGCTAGTGAGCACAAGGACCACTTTCTGGAAATTAATATCCTAAAAATCCGGTCCTGACAAACTTGGTATCAGAGCCAGGCTGACCATTGGCTAATCCTATCTTAGCCAGGACAATAAACCTAGGTTAACCAACCCACCAGACCTTAACCTAACCCCAGCCGAGCTTCTCGTGCAAGATAGCCAGACAGTGACCCCGACACTTTTTGGCAGTCAGTGCCCAACCTATCAGCCTAGCCTGTCAATCACGCGCCAGTAACCAACACCTAAATTGTCTCATTCGCAAGCGTGCGAAGGAAGACTCCGTCCCCTTTTTCTATAAAAAGGGCACGCTAGCCTCAACACAGCACAGCACAGCCTCTTCCCCAAACCGAGCTATAATGCCTGGCCCCGTCGTGCACAATGAGATGACAGCCACCAACCTTGGAGGTTTTGTGACCGTACTAGCAAACCTCACCCGCCGTGCCTTTGCATTAGAAGAGCCCCCGGAGTATGTTGTGTATCAAGGACCCATGAGCGGTGAGAGCCGTCAATTTTGGGCCACTGTGCACATCTATGGTAGGGGTCTATCACCAAAACGACCCTACAGGTTCACCGGAAGGACAACTTCCTTTGAGCCACAAGCCATCCAACTAGCTGCTCGAGAGGCTGTAGTTCAACTCCGGCACTTGTCGCCCAGAGTTAACTGCCGCTCGTTCTACTACCCCAGCCGTGACGGGTATGGTAGGCCACCCCAAGTTGCCAACGGAGATCATGAGATGGATCTTGCATTGTTCATCTGGTGCCCTATGTAAGTGCACTAGAGGATATGTTCGATCAAATCACTCTTAATATGATCACACCTCGTGGAGAACTGATACGCCGAGCCCTGGCAAGAGGAGAAGATGAGACCAACGCTGACAACCCAGTCGTGCTGTTCGGACAACCGATCGAGTCCTTGAGGTCTGCCCCAGTCATCGACCAAAATACCTTGATGACCCCAGAAGTGCTTCGTCACCTTTTGGGAACACGCTCCAACGGGATTGAGGCCAACAATCCTCGGGATGGTCATCACCGCTGCCCCAACCCTGCAGCCCCTCAACCCCCTCCAGCAAATCCTGATGGTGAAAACCGTGGAGAAGCCTCGACGTCCGCAAGGCACGCCCGCTTAGATATTAACGAGGTACACTAAAGTCACTCGATTAGTACTGAGTCTTAGTACGACCATGCCCGGTATTTGTGTGACCCTGTATCGCCACAATTAAATGCTATTTGCTTGTGCGCCCCTATTTTTAATAGTAGCCAGGCATAAGTATGTTGGTGTACGATTGCATTTTTGTTAACCGGGCATAGCTACCAAAAACCAACCTCGACGACACAAAGTTTGTGCTATGAGTAAACTTTTAGTTTCAACTAACAGGAATGATATTTTCGAAAACAACTCTTAGCAAATCTCGAGGACGAGATTTTTCTTAAGGGGGGTAGTGTTGTAACACCCCAAAAAATTTACCATGTTTTGTTTACTAAAATTTTGCCAGGAAATTAAATTTTCATTTTTCTGGATTTATTTTTGATCTCAGAACCTCTCTTTTCTTCTAAGTTGTGGAGTTTTCACCCCAAGTAAAAACTTTCCAATTATTATTGGACTTGTTTACCCTCTCAAATAAAACAATTCTTTTATCAGTGGGATTATTTATATAATTATTATTTTCTTGAGCTTTATTTCCTAAAATGGTTTTTCATAAGTTTTAGGGTCCCACCAAAATTTGGGGATGACATATGATGTCCCTAAATCACTTTTATGCAAAAATATCCTTTGTCATTTGGAGATTTTGAGCTTTATCCCTAGTTTTCAAATCTGGTCCAATTGCACTTTTGCACTACAACCTATTTAAATATTTCTTTAAAACGTCCACCAAAATTAGGGGATGTTAGTAGGAGTATATTATTCATCTTTATGCAAAAACCCACTAATGTTCTTTGAAAAATTTGAGCAAATCATCCTCTTTTGCTCTCTGGTCCAGTTTGGCATTTTCTACTGCAACCATATTTTAACTTGCCTTTTTTCCCTTGATTCTTTTTCCTTCTTATAGTCCTCCCTACGAAACCCTTAAGTCCAGGAGAATGGACCTATTGGAGTGTTTTTGGTCCATGGAATGATAGCTTTTAGTTTTCTGTCCAGAACTGGTTTTCTCAAAAACTTGCACTAACAAGTTTCTGTTTTTGCCAAACTAACCTTGCCACCATCACCTACATCTAAAGAGACTAGGATCTGGAGTTTTTGGCCACCCCAAGAGTTGCCTAGATGCCCTTAGCATTCTGTCAAACACCTTGAGTGCATGAACAGATCTGGCATGATTATTAGTTTGCATTGTGAACTTGATCCCCTGGCCTAACCAGCTTGTCCACTAAGCTCCTAGCTAACACTAAACTAGGCATGTTAACTGCCAGCCTCATCCTAGCCCTCTAGGACGCTTTGGCATTGCGTCAAGCATGTAGCTTGCGTGCGCTGGGCGCGCCCAGAGCGCGCGTTTTGCACGTGCGTGAGCACGGGTCGCCGCGTCTGGCCCCTGGCCTTTGCTCACTTGCAGAGCCACGCCAGTCCTAATCCACTCCTCAGAACGCTCCAGGCCGCCCCTGGAGCCCCACAGCGCCGCCGTTAGGTCGGCCACGACGGCTAGCGGCCGGCCACAGTGGGCTCCTGCCATGGACGGTGCCGCCCAAGCCACACGCGTGCGCCAGCTGCCCTCTGGAGCAGTCCGAGCTCATCCACAAGCTCATCCGCAAGCGCTCGTTGCCGCCACGTCCCCCTGCTGCAACAGAACGGCGGTTCGCCGGCGTTCTTATCCACATCCGCGGAACCGACCTAGCTACACTATAAATGGAGCCCCCCTGAGCTCGTCCGACCGTCAAGCAACCTTGTGCCATCCCCCTAGGGGCCCCCACAGCCAGCAATCGACGGCGGGAGGCTGCCTTCCCCATCTCCGGCCAATACAGCCGCCGCCGCCCTCCGGTCCATTCTGTCGCAACTAGAGCCTCCCCCATACATCTAGCACCACCATCCTCCTCCCGTCGACCGTGCGGAGCCGCCCAAACCCTCAGCTGCGTCGGGGAACCACCGTAGCCCAGACCCCCAAATCCTCCCGAAGCTGCCGTCCGCCGCGGAGCTCGCTGCCGGCGACTCCCTCGACCCCCACCAACCTAACGACCACTGGGAGGACCGCCCTAGACTGGAAGATCCATCCATGCCCTCTGGAGCCCGTGGGGAGCCGCCGTTCGCTGGCGTTGATCGCCGGAGCCCCGCCTCTGTTAGGCCAGAGGAGGAAGGAGGTGGGGGCCACCGGTCAAACCTGACCAGTGGGTCCCCTAGACCCACTATCAGCGACCCCGAGCCGGTCCACGCTGGCTAAGTGGAGGCGTAAACGCAAAGTACGTCTTCGACGTGTATTCATTTCGAAGCGTTTTTCTTTTTCTGTTTTAATTTAAAAAAACAGAAATTTGACTAAACTTTGACTGGCTATAACTTTTTAAATATAACTCCAAATGAGTTGATTCCTTTTCCTACCACTCTCAAATTTTGTCTAGTTTATTTTCAGATTTATTTGAAAAAAATTCAGACAACTTTTTTGCACTGTTTTGAAACTATGTGTTAATTTGGATATTTTCTAAAATAGGATTTGTGGAGAGAGAAGAAAACTTTCATAAGTTTTGGAATGCACCCTGCCTCTTCACAACTTGAAGGCAAGCATTCTGAACTCTGGCATAATATTTTTGCTTGTCGTTTGAATACGGTTACAACACTCCTTGTCTCGCAGTTTACGTTATTTTATGTGACGACATGAGCATACTCATAAGTGCATATTGATGTTTACGTGCTACTGAAATTTGATACGTTGTGATAGTAATCACCCTCGTATGCTTTTCATACATACCAGAAGGAAGCCGGGAAAGTCTCTATCTTGGGTAGACACGAGCTTGTCCCTAGTTCCTCGTGGAGGCGGTTGTGTCCGGTATGGCATGACGGGGTATGATGAGTGGTGATTCTGTCTGTTGGTTGAAAATACATTTGTTATGCTAATCATGCAGGGAATACTTAAACCTCCTGAGTCGACCATAGATCGAGTCTTGTTCCAGAAACCCCCATACTTGTTTCGCACTACCACTTGTCCCTGCAGCAGGTAGGGTACAGTTCAGTAAGTTGTCAACCCCTTTCTTGGCACACACCATACAGAGAGGCCATGGTGGAAGATATCGGATGCATCCGGTAGGCAGGCCACCTGGTCCGAGGGCATGGGTGTTTTCGGTTGGGACCAAGAGGGGGCACCCCTTAGTAGCGCACGGTATAAATCTGATCCCATGCTAATCGAGGTTGTAGCCTCCCCACTTAGAGTTTTGCTTGACAGGTGTTGTGGGTGATTCCAGACACCGGTAAGCTAAGCTGGTGTGTGCGAGTCAGGTGTGTTTTCAACTAAAAGACCATAGACGGAATTAGTCCCGATGGACTAAAGGAATCCGTTACTCGTGGGTAAAGAGTACACCCTCTGCAGAGATTATATCTATTCGAGTAGCCGTGTCCATGGTTAAGGACTACAGCCTGGGTTGGGTCAAGTGTCGGTCTTCGGAGGAGAAACTGCTAAACCAAAAATGGATCATGACGTGTGACTTATGATGATTATGATTATTATTATTATGGACTAACCGTTTATATTATTTGAAGTATAGAGTATCCCTGGGATGGTTCTACCTCCTGGATGTTCACTATGCTTATTTTCTTATAAGCCCTTTATGTGGTGTCGCTGAGATGCCCGACTGTGGCATGCTTGTTATTTAGTTACTTTATAAGCCCTTCATGTGGTGTCGCACAGACGCCTGACTGTGGCCTGGTCGTTACTTGTTTCTCTTATAAGCCCTTTATGTGGTGTCGCTTAGACGCCCGACTAAGGCATGCTTGTTATTTACTATCCTTTCGAGGCGTCGATTCAGACACCCGATCGGTGCATTTTTTTTTCTACTCTGTTACTGCATAATCATGTTGTATATAAATAACCTGCTTGCATGCATCAGGGATTTTATTTTATGACTGATGTTGTGATCATAGAATATTTCAGAGCATGAATATCTTTTGTTATATTATACCCGTGCTCATAATGTTTGCGAGTACATTCAAAGTACTCACTGGCTTGTCCCTGCTATTGTCTTGGCCAGATTTTTTGCTTGGAGAGGAGCGTTGCGATGACAGCCCCGGAACCTAAGCAATGGTGACAACAGCCTCGCGAAGATAGGAGTTAACCTGGTCAGCTGTTCCCGTGGGAAATGGAGTCCCATGGCCACTGATGGACCACAAACCGCTTCCGCCATCAACCACTAGAAACCATTTGTTGTACTCATGGGCCAGAATTGTCTTGTACCACATATGATGTATTTAGCTTGGAGCTTCTGTATCAAGTTAGTGCCTCATCAGCTAACAGTAATCCTGGGGCTGGTGAGCACAAGGACCACTTTCTGGAAATTAATATCCCGAAAATACGGTCCTGACAATCCCCTCTTTCGTCTTTGTTCATTGGTAACTTTACTTGGAGCTATATTTTTATTCGCTACATGATATGTGTTTTGCTTAGAGCGTCGTGTATTATATTAGTCTTTGCTTTTTAGTTTACCACAATCATCCTTGCTATACACACCCTTTGGGAGAAGCCTATTTGATTAGAATTTCCTAGACTACTCTATGTGCTTCACTTATATCTTTTGAGCTTGATAGTTTTTTGCTCTAGTGCTTCACTTATATCTTTTAGGGCACGGTGGTGTCTTAATTTTGTAGAAATTTCTAGTCTCTCATGCTTCACTTATATCTTTTTGAGAGTCTTTTAGAACAGCATGGTATTTGCTATTGTCATGAAGTTGGTCCTAGAATGATGAGCATCCAAGTTGGGTATAATAAAAACTATCATAGAAACTGAATTGGATGCTATGATCAATTTGATGCTTGATAATTGTTTTGAGATATGGAGGTAGTGATATTAAAGTAATGCTAGTTGGGTGATTATGAATTTAAAGAATGGTTGTGTTGAAGTTAGCAAATCCCATAGCATGCACGTATGGTTAAAGTTGTGTAACAAATTTGAAACATGAAGTGTACCTGGCTTGTGCATCCTTATGAGTGGCGGTCGGGGACAAGCGATGGTGTTTTCCTACCAATCTATCCCCCTAGGAGCATGCGTGTAGTACTTGGTTTTTGATGACTTCTAAATTTTTGCAATAAGTATATGAGTTCTTTTGACTAATGTTGAGTCCATGGATTATACGCACTTTTACCTTTCCACCTTTGCTAGCCTCTTCGGTACCGTGCATTGCCCTTTCTCACCTTGAGAGTTGGTGCAAACTTCACCGGTGCATCCAAAACCCCGTGATACGATACACTCTATTACACATAAACCTCCTTATATCTTCCTCAAAACAGCCACCATACGTACCTATTATGGCATTTCCATAGCCATTCTGAGATATATTGCCATGCAAATTTCCACCGTTCCGTTCATCGTCATCATGACATACTTTACTTTTGTCATATTGCCATTGCATGATCATGTAGTTGACATCGTATTTGTGGCAAAGCCACCATGCATTATTTTCCATACATGTCACTCTTGATTCATTGCACCATCCCGGTACACCGCCGGAGGCATTCATATAGAGTCATATCTTGTTCTAGTTTCGAGTTGTAATTCTTATGTTGTAATCAATAGAAATGTGATGATCATCATTATTAGAACATTGCCCAAAGAAAAAAAGGAAAGGCCAAAAAGAAAAAAAGGCCCAAAAAAAGAAAAAAAAGAAGAAAAAAAAAGAAAATAAAAGAAGAAAAAGAAAATAAATAAAAAGGGCAATGTTACTATCTCTTTTTCCACACTTGTGCTTCAAAGTAGCACCTTGTTCTTCATGTAGTGAGTCTCATATATTGTGCTTCAAAGTAGCACCACGTTTTTCATATAGTGAGTCTCATAAGTTGTCTTTTTCATACTAGTGGGAATTTTTCATTATAGAACTTGGCTTGTATATTCCTACGATGGGCTTCCTCAAATGCCCTAGGTCTTCGTGAGCAAGCAAGTTGGATGCACACCCACTAGTTTTCTTTTGTTGAGCATTCATTTAAAGCTCTAGTGCATCCGTTGCATGGCAATCCCTACTCCTCATGTTGACACCAATTGATGGGCATCTCCATAGCCCGTTGATTATCCTCGTCAATGTGAGACTTTCTCCTTTTTGTCTTCTCCACACAATCCCCATCATCATATTCTATTCCACCCATAGTGCTATATCCATGGCTCACGCTCATGTATTGCGTGAAGGTTGAAAATGTTTGAGATTATTTAAGTATGAAACAATTTCTTGGCTTGTCATCGGGGGTATAGAAGTTGGGAACATCTTTGTCTGACGAAAATGAAGCATAGCCTAACCATATGATTTTGTAGGGATGAACTTTCTTTTGCCATGTTATTTTGAGAAGACATGATTACTTTGATTAGTATGCTTGAAGTGTTACTATTTCTTTTATCAATATGAACTTTTATTTTGTATTCATTTGGTCTGAACATTCATGCCACAATAAAGAAAATTACATTATGAATTATGCTAGGTAGCATTCCACATCAAAAGTTCTCTTTTTATCATTTACCTACTCGAGGACGAGTAGGAATTAAGCTTGGGGATGCTTGATACGTCTCCAACGTATCTATAATTTTTGATTGTTCCATGCTATTATATTACCCCTTTAGGATGTTTATGGGCTTTATTTTACACATTTATATCATTTTTGGGACTAACCTACTAACCGGAGGCCCAGCCCATATTGCTGTTTTTTTGCCTATTTCAGTATTTCGAAGAAAAGGAATATCAAACGGAGTCCAAACGGAATGTAACCTTCGGGAGCGTGATTTTTGGAACGAACGTGATCCGGAGAGCTTGGAGTGCAAGCCAAGAACCTCCCGAGGGCCCCACGAGATAGGGGGCCACCCCCCTGTAGGGCGCCCCCCTGTCTCATGGGCCCCTCGGGTGGCCACCGACGTACTTCTTCCTCCTATATATACCTACGTACCCCGAAAACATCCAGGGGCACCACGAAACACAATTTCCACCGCCGTAACCTTCTATATCCGCGAGATCTCATCTTGGAGCCTTCGCCGGCACTCTGTCGGAGGGGGAATCGACCACGTTGGGCCTCTACATCAACATCCTTGCCCCTCCGATGAGTTGTGAGTAGTTTACCACAGACCTACGGGTCCATAGTTATTAGCTAGATGGCTTCTTCTCTCTTTTTGGATCTCAATACAGTGTTCTCCCCCTCTCTTATGGAGATCTATTCGATGTAAACTCTTTTTGCGGTGTGTTTGTCGAGATCCGATGAATTGTGGGTTTATGATCAAGTTTATCTATGAATAATATTTGAATCTTCTCTGAATTCTTTTACGTATGATTGAGTTATCTTTGCAAGTCTCTTCGAATTATCAGTTTGGTTTGGCCTACATAGAAGTAGGAGCCCACCACATCTATGATGATACCGGGTTTTGTCACAATTATCGTCATAGAAGTTTCATAAGTATGACAGAAAAAAATTTGTTCGGCCCAAAATGTCACGGGTGTGTGTTTTTTTTGTAGTGTGTGTGCCCTTGTGGCAACCCCTTTTCATATAAAAGGAGGCCCAAGGCGCACGGAGAGAGGATTCGGAATTTAGGATATTTGCGGCCCGAACCTGGATAAAAATCCCTTGTGAGCTAACGGCTCGACCTGCTCTTCATGCAACTAATCCCCCGCCAAATGTAGAAGGGATCCTTGTGACCCCATACGTGATCAGTTTCCTCGACATCTTTGGTGCGCCAGGTAGAGGGAATTAGTTGTGAGAATCTGGTATGTTAGTTAGCGCGGTAGTTTCTTCGTCGCCATGGCTCTAAAGAAGACAACCGAAGCGGTCGGTCCGATCGCGGCCATCCGCGCCACCCTGGTGTGAAGGGTCGGGCGAGAAGCGTCGTCCACGGCCGCGACGATGATCCGCACAGCAACAAGAAGCTAAGTCAACTAAACCTTGAGTAATCCTTCCTTTTATAAGGTTATCTCCCTCGATGGTTTTGGTCCTTGTATGGAGAACCTTCACGCAAAAGGAACCCTACCACGATTGGCAACGCCCCTGTTCTGTTTCGAGTCTGCTCAACAGTTCGGGTGCTGCGCTCTACTAACGATTGTGGGGTACCTTGTCGTAATCAACAGTGCCCCTGTTTTGCTTCAAGTCCGCTCGACAGCTCAGGTAACTATGCCAAGAGCGGCAAGGTAACCTGCTGGCATTGACGCCCTCTGCAGGCTGCTAAGGATCCGTCCTTCTAGCGCCTACAGCAAAGGGGGCGTGTGCCGGCAGGCCCATCCAACTAAGCATAGGGTGCAGAAAATACAGATGACTATCAGGGAGTCCTATCTCGGGAAGCGACCCCTAGGCCCAGGGAGAGGGTGGTACAAAGGGGTGAAAGGCATCCGGGTGTCATTCGGGCTTGGCCCATTGGGCTAAGGGCCCATTCAGCCCGCCGGAAAGAAACGATGCTATACCCTTGCCACAGGCCTATCAATGGCCCGCAGTGTTCCGCCGCTAGGCCTGTTGGCGGCAGCTGGGGCCTGATGGGTTTTGGGTGGCGAGTCCTGCACTTCCTGCGGCCCGGTCCCTGTTGGCTCGGGCGGCGAGTTGCGGGGCCCGGGCCATTCTTCCGAAGGGCCTCCTCGGGCCCGGGTGCCGGGAGGGGGTAAGATGGGGATGGTGGAAAGAAGTCCGTAAGGGGTCGGGCCCTGCGCACCGCGAGGAATATCACTTGGCCGCGCCCTCCGATACCCCGCGCCGAGGCCCGCTGGCAGGCGCGGAGGTGGGCCGGCGGAACGGCAGGCTGGCTGGCACAGGCCCTGGTTAGGCCGGGGCGAGGCCATACTCCGGGCCGTTAGGCTGCGAACCCCCCCCTGTTTTGGCGGTTTCCCTGCGGCGTCAGGCCAGGCCCGGGGCGCCCCGGCCCGCTTCTCGGTCCCTCTGGCCCGTCCTCCAGCCCGTTCCCTACCCGCAAGGCCCAAGCACAAAGCTGTTTCCCCCCCCGCACCTTCCCACCGCCATGGAGGAGGGCCGTTATGGGCAGGGGGTCATCATAAGGCCCTCCCTATCTCGACGGGCGCCCCCACGGGAAGGGGGCAGGCGCTAGGGGCGGGCCGAAGGGATGAAGGCGGCGGGCGCAGCGCCCCGCCTGCCTTTTCCGAGGGTTTTCCCCCGTAACATCCTTTCTTCTCCCCTGCGGGCACCCCCCCGGGCCCCTGTAGGCCCGGAAGGGACCGGCCCCCATTGGAAGTGGTGCGCAGAGCTTTCCGCGTGTGCGCCGAGGGGACGCGACAGCCCGGCGAGCCCAGTGGAACGTCCAATCGCAAGCTTGTCCCGCTGCCCTCCGTTCGAGGGTCCCCGGACACGGAGGTTCTTCGCTCAGGGCCGGCCTGCCTCCCATAGCCACCGCCCGGATCAGGAGAGGGGCGCGGATCCGCCGAGGGTCTCCCCCCTAGACCGGGAAAATTGGGGGGCTATTCGGAGGGCGCCTCGGCGACCGCGGCCGGCTGCGGCGAAGTGCGGCGGCCTCCGGGGGGTCCCCGGACCCCGGGGCGTTCACCCCCAGGCTCCGGCCGCTGCCTACCCCCCCGGAAACCCGGTAGCCTTCCCTGTCCCCTGGCCTGTGCAAAACCCGGGGATCTGTTTCGACCTATGATTTAAGGGGGATCTATCCAGCGAAGCCCTTGCCCTTAGTTTTCGCTTCCCCGTTCTCCCTTGGCTTGTGCAAACGAAAGCAAGCTAGGGTGCTTCCAAACCTTTGGGGGATTACCTTTGGGACTCCAACCAAGCCTTAATTGCGATGCTCCTTTACAAATCAGTTTTAACCATCCCAAGAGGCTTCCGCTCCCGGCCAGGTAATGAGGGAATGCTTACACCAATCCGACTGGTTGTACCCCCGCCACCAGCAACTTTAAGGCGCCCCCCGGGCTTCCCCAGAACTTGCCCCGGGAACTTCACTCCGCCATTGTGCCGGAGGACCGCCCGCACTCAGCCTCGCGGGTTTTAGCAAAAGAAACGCTTCGCCCGGCCATCTTGGGTCCTTTCCGCGAGGATCTAGAGAAACTTGCAACCCCTTAGTTGGCCAACCGTTCGGTCCGCTCGGCAGTTTCCTTGTCCGGCTTTACCAAAGGAATAACCGCGATGGGTCACAAAAGTTATTCTAAAGTTGCTCCAGCCGATGCCCCCTTGCCAGAGCATACGCTGCCTTTGTATCCCCACCTTTATTTAACCACTCAGGCTGGGGTTTCCCGGAAACCCGTGGAGTAAACTTACGGCGGTGTTCCGAAAAACCGGCGGCAAAACTTAGCGAGGGCTGAAAGAAACGCAAGGATAGCCCCGAAGGTTTCACCTTCCCTGCCCACCAGGTTCGCCATTCTCGGAAGCCACTCAGGCTTAGGAATTCCAAATTGATGGCAAGCTTGGGTAGTTTCGAAACGACCGAAAAGGTTTGTTCCCTCGACCCCCAGTTTTGGTTTCTCGCGAAGTTTGCGCAATTAGGAGGACAAATTGCCGGTTAGGGTTTTTGCTGGCTGGTTTTGTCGCCACCCGCACTGTTGCCCTCCTCAGATGGGCCTTCACGGCGGACTGGACACCGTCGTCCAGTTCGCTTTCCGGCGGAAGAACCTGGCTGTCTTGCCCCGGCGGGCCCGGGGCCAACAACTCGAACCTCGCGCCGGATCTTCTCGGGTGATTGAAATTCGTTAGTTTGTGAGCTTTCCTTTGGGGCCTCGGGCCTGGGCAGGCACGAGGCGGTCGCTGGCGGAGTCTTCGGGCCTTGGCTTGTTCTCGGGCCCATTGGTTGGCTGGGCGCTCGCGTATCGTGGGCAGGACCTTCGGGCACACAACCGGTGAGCCCTTGGCTCCCCGGGACTTTCTGGCCAGACGGCTCCGGAAGCTACCTTCCCGTTCAACCCCGGAATTGTCCCGATGGCATCCTTTTCGCTTTGGAGGAACACTCTTGACCCCAGTTGAGCCGATGAAGCAAAGCGGAACCCGGCGGAAACCAGCACTTGGACCTTGAGGTTGGGTTGGGAACAGCAACGGCGGACCGAACCCCTAGGGCCACCGTGTTTCCTAGGGCTGACTCACTCCGGGGCCCTTGAGCACCCGGGTTCCGTTCGGCTCCGCGGCACCTGTTTTGCTGGGTGAGTGTTGGGCCCCGGCACAACACCCCCAATCTTGGACATCAAATTTTCCCCACTCACTTCAGCCCGGGCCACTCGTGCTCCTGGCCCGCCAGGCTTGCCGGAGCTCCGCCCTTGTGCGGCGTCACCGCCGGACCATCCAACTTGCCCTCCCCTCTTCTCTCCTATCTCCTCATCTCCTAAGCACACATTAAAGCATAGTACGACCAAGCACTCATTAAGGTAGAATCAAACGTAGTATCAAACACACTGAATGTCTCGAAAACCAAAAGTATCTCAAAGAAACCGCAAAAGAACGAAAGAGCAAAAGCGCAAAGACAACATCACTCTCTCTCTCGAAGTCCTATGATCTATACAATTTCTCCCCCTTTGGCAACAAGTTACCAAAAAGTTCGAAAAAGCATAGAGCTAAGCGTCACTGTGGACTCTGCTGGCGGCTCCCGTCTGGGTTGATGTCGGAGTGGATATGACAGCATCGGCGAAGACTTCACTGATGTCTGTCTGGAGGAGTGGTCACTTGGAGCTGGAGCTGAGTAGGAGTAATTCTGAACTGTGGGAGGTCTTTGAAGCTGTAGTCCCGGTGTCGATCCTTTGGAATAGCAGTGATCGGGTCTGTGGGAACGGGCAGCACTGTTGATAAGCATCTGGACTAAGTCATCCTGCATCTCACGCATAAGCTCTTCCTTCTCCTTTTGCTTCCTCAATGTCCGCCTCGAGCTTGTTGATCACTTGCACTTCGATCGACTTCACATCCAGGCGTGGATCTTGTCTTCAACAATCCTCTCTAGGCTCTCCTGAGACTGTTCAATGCTGGCCAGGCGTTGTTCAATCCTTTGGGTAGCTTCAAGAATTTGCTCTCCAAAACTCTTTGGTTTAGCTGCTGCTGCTGCTGCTGCTTCCTTGTCAGCTTTGGCTTTCTTGGCAGCTTCGATCTTGGCTTGACCTTCAACAGATGTCGGATCCTCCTCATCCATCACAACAACATTGTCTTCATGCTCTGGCTGCAATGGTAAATGTTCTCTATCCAACAAGAATGTGCCCGTGCCAAACTTGGCATTGATAAGCATCTGAATCTGCGGGGCAAATCCACATGACCTTTTCGGTCACCGCAGATCCTCTTAATGGTCTCTACCATCAAGTCCATCACCTTGAAAGGTGCTTTCTCATCAAGTATGTGCAGCATGTTGATAGAGTATCCTCTGATCATGCGATGATCTCCAGACTTGGGCATCAAGGTATGCCTCAAAATAGTATTAGTGGTAGGTAAGCCTGCCTGGAGATAGTAGACTGAGCCGAGCTTCCAGATTCCCAAATCCTTTGCTGGAATCTCTTTGTACATGTTCTTCAGGGATTCATGATTCTTCTTTGGAATCCCATATACATCAATATCATCATCTCGTTGCCTTTGGAGCATTGAAGTTCTGCCCATTCTTCAACAGAAGAAGAAAATCTTTGACCTTCAGTCATCCACACAATCTTTCCATCAGGGTAGAAGTGAGCTGTGGCATAGAATTGCATTATCATCTCGTCGTTCCAGTTGGTCAATTTCTGACCTACAAAGTCTGCAACACCACATGCAGTGAAACTTTCATGCACATGTGGAAAGAAATCTCTGTGCACTTCGCTGTCAATGTACTTCCAGTCAACATATCGGGTGTCTGCGACTATGGGCTTCTTGTCCATCAGCATGGTCCCATAGAAGTCCTGCTGCTCTCTGGTGTGAAATCTGGGATCTACAGCAGTTCTTCTCCTCACGGCATATGGGTCAGTTTGTCTCCATAGCCTGAGACCTCTATCTTTCCTTGCCTTTATATCCTCAGCTTGAGGATGAGCATCATTATGTAGTGGCAGTTTTGGACGAAGTTTCAAAAACTGGTGCTTCATCGTCTGACAGCTGGTGGCACATCATCCTTGTTCTTTTCAGACGCTGGAATGTTCTGACGGTCTTCTTGGGCTTGGCAGCGAGGCTTTCTGGAGCTGCCTTAGCTGGAGCAGATTTCTTGGGCTTTGATGTGGCTCCACCTTAATGGCATCACCCATGAGCTTACGCTTACGAGGAGTAGGCTGGGGTGCTTCCTCATCCTCATCCTCTCTGCTGCATCATCATGCACTAATCTCTTTCTCTTGGAGGTTTTCTTCACTTTGCTTGCAGCTGCCTCTCCCAAATTTAGCTTCTTAGCAACAGTTGATGCTTGACTTTGTTTGGTGCCCTTCTTAGTTTGTTGACCTTGTTGCTCTTTGGCAACAACCTTCCTTTGGGCTTTGAGGTTACCTCTTCCTCAACGACAAAATCTAAATCCTCATCATCCGAGTTCCTCTTCTTTCTAGCTCTGGTGGCTGCAGGAGGCAAACCACTTGGTGTACTCCTCTCACCATCATCGATGAGCTGCTAGGATCGGGACTAGTGCCCGCCTCGAATATCTCGCAATGGGTGTCTCGACCTGTTACATCATCACCGGCATCCGACATGGCCGACAACCCGTGAATAGATAAGGTGTAGGCAGAGAAGAAGAGTCATCACAAACTGCAAGTTTTTGCAAAAAATGAGTTCAAATTCTAGTATTAGGTTTTCACGTAAGACATTTGGTCGATCGAGTTTAAGATTCGGTGAATCCGAAGTGTTAAACAGAGCTTTCACACCACTTTCGGTTTGACCGGTGGGTTTCGATCTTGCCGAAAACACTAGGGTTTCACAGAATTTTCATTTCGTCACACCGATTTGCACAACTTCGGTTGGACCGAAGGTGCGGTGTAATGGCCATAGGCCAAATCGCTCATACCGAAAATGTAAAATCGGTCTCACCGAGATGTGTTCGGCGAAACCTAACCCTAAAACTTTTACTCGAATCTAGTCCAAGCGAACTAATCTAGTGTACGGGAAGATTTCAATCGTGGCAAGATACTAGGCAATCCAAACGTGCATTGAATCGGAGATGGGAGCACGAGTGGGATCAAAACTCACCCTAACTTGGTGGAGTTTTTCTCGGCGCAACGGCTCGGAGGAGATGTCCGCTGACGGCGACGGAGACTCTGGCGAGCGCCTGACAGCGACGACGGCGACGATCCGGAGACCAAGGCGACGGCAAGAAGGGTGTGGGGGCGAAGCGCTTGAAGTAGAAATCAGCGGCGCGCCTCGGAGTATATATACCCTTTGTTGTCGGTGGGACCGAGTTGTAAAACTTCGGTGGCACCGAGATGGATAACTGCTAGGCGATTATGCACTTGATCACGCCGAAAATCACAACTCGGTTTCACCGAGGTGAAAACCTAGATCGATCTAAATGCTTTCGGTTCGACCGAGTTTGAGTGAGTTGGTCTGACCGAAATCAATTAGAAGGTTTTGGAAGTTAGCCCTTGACGGATCGGTGGCTCAAAGTGCTCCTCACCGAGGGTCCAAAATGACTTGTTCAAAGTTTGTGATGTAAGCATGAATAGAATTTGAGACAAGAAAGCATAGATAGCTAGGGGAGGTACTTAGGCATTCTTGTCCATCCATTTGGTCGAGAAAATCAAAACGACCAAAACAACAAATGGATGTCCTTGAATGGATAAAATCATGCATCCAACATGCTCACACAATAAGATAGCAAATGAAATATGTGTCAAACATGCACAATCAAAACTCTAGCTACTAACACACAATTTGTCGATGACTAGGTCATCTTTATATGAGTATATTGACTTAGGAGCCAAATGAGAACATTTGATCATAGGTCATACTCATCGTTTAAGCACAAGTGGGGTTACCACTTTTACATAAAGCATTGATGTGTTCACATCATTTGAAGATGCTTTAGCTCAATTTTTAGAGCAAAGCTCCCCCTAGATGTGAGAACCCCTTTTAAAGGGCCAAACTAACCTTGGGTTGTCGTAGAAGACTTCATGTAGATGTTGAAGATGTGGATGCTCAATGTTGATGAAGATCATCAAGAGTTGGGAGCTATCCTTTGGATTCTGGCACTTTCAATACCTACATGGGTTAGTCCCACAAGGAACAAACAAGGATATCCATGGACATAGATTGAAGTTCACAATAGATGATGTCCATGAAAGCAATGATTACCTTGTCCCTTGACTTACCAACAAGAGGGTTTGTGACTCCATGAACTAGTGCACGATGTGGAAGTTGATTGCACAAGTTTTTGCCAAAATGAATGTGAGTGAAGTATGTTGGCGGTGTCACCCTCAAGAACTTTCTAGTTCTTCTTCTTCGGGATCCACATCATCTTGATGGGAATCCTTGGGGTTGTAGTTGAGCTTGATGAAGTAGAACTTGACTTTTCCTTGGGAACCCACTTGACCATGGCTTGAGGTGCTTCAACAAATGCATCAATCTCCTCTTGAAGCTTGTCCTTGCCTTTTAGCTTGTGGTCTTGTGGTGGAAGGTCATCTTGAACTTGTTCCACATTGGAAGAAGTAGGATCATACTTCTCCTTTTGAGAAACAAACTGTGGAGTAGGATATTGACCTTCTTCCCATTCAACACCTTCGGCGTTGAACTTTCGCTCAAAACCAATTCCTTGATTCTTCCGGTGCCTTCCTTGCTTGCGAACAATTTCCTCAAAGTTCTTGCTTCCGGCAAGGCTCTTGTAGACACCTTTCTCTATAATCCCTTTCAATAAACTATTTTCTTGCTCAAGTGTAACTTGGCTTGAAACATTGTTAGTGGAATCAAGAGAACTACTAGAAGTAACAACATTGGATTTAGCATGGTTATTGTTACTACTAGAGAAAGAATTTTTCTTATGCTTGTCATGCTTAGTCTTAATGGGTGGCAAGAAATTAGACAAGAGAAGTCATTTGGCAAGATATGAAGAACTCTTCTTTCGAAGATCGTCATTGATTGCTTTTAGAAACTCATGTTCTTGCTCTAGAGTGAGCTTCTCGAAGCATAGCTTCTCATGAGATCTTAGGAGCTCTCTATGATCTTCTTGAGTTGTTTCATGAGCTAACTTAAGAGTGTTTAGTTCTTTAGTTAGACGCTCAATCTCCTTCATAGCATTGTCATTCGACTCTTCTCGACTATAAAGACTACTAGCATGTTCATCATTACTAGGCTCACTGGATTTATCAAGCAAGAGCTCATCTTCACCAAGCAAGTCATCCTCATCACTATTGAAGTCAATGAATTCAGGGTGTGATACCTTGGGGCCTTTAGCCATGAAGCATCTTCCAATTCCCTCATTTGGTGAATCAAATAAGTCGTAGGAGTTGGAGTTGGAGGATACGAGAGCAAGACCGGCAACACCTTCATCTTGACTGTAGTCGGAGTTGGAGTGATAGCTTCCTTCGGATTGATTGTCGGAGTCGGAGCCGAAGACCCATTCACCTACATGAGCTTGATGTTTTCTTCTTGTGTAGCTCCTTGATGACTTGTCTTTCCTCTCCGAATCCTTGCTTCTCCGAGAGGGTCTTCGTTCATAACGATCATCTCTGCTCCTTCTCTCTTTCCGAGGTGACTCATCTCTTGAGCTTCTTCTTCTTGGAGATTCTTCTCTTCTCTTGTGGGGAACCGTACACTCATTTGAGTAGTGTCCGGGTCTTCCACAATTGTAGCAGTTTCGATCACGACTAGAAGATCTCTTTTCATCATATGATCTAGACTTTGAGCTTCTCTCTTTGCCTCTATTCTTGTAGAATTTGTTGAAGTTCTTTACCATTAGGCTTATCTCTTCATTGGAAACTAACTTGTCACTTGAGGTTGTGGGAGCATCACTTGTAGCTTTGTAAGCACCACTTGACTTGTTGTGAAGCTCTTCCTTATCCTTAAGTGTCATCTCATGAGCAACAATTCTTCCAATGACTTGGTTGGCTTGAGATTCTTGTAGTTTGGCATCATTTGGATCAAAGTGCACACGGTGTCATACTTTCCATCCAAAGCTCTGAGAATCTTCTTGATGATGAATTGGTCGGTCATTTCTTCGCTTCCTAAGCCAGCAATCTCATTTGTGATGAGAGCAAGCCTAGAGTACATTTCAGCGACTCCTTCACCTTCCTTCATCTTGAACTTGTCAAGTTGACCTTGAAGAACATCTAGCTTTGATTCCTTCACGGACTCGGTACCTTCGTGCATTTCAACCAAAGTATCCCAAATCTCTTTTGCATTCTCAAGATGGCTGATTTTGTTGAACTCCTCGGGACACAAGGCATTGAAGAGAATGTCACAAGCTTGAGCATTGTTTTGCAACATCCGCAATTCTTCCGTTGTAGCCCGCGATCCGAACTTTTCCTTCCTCGAAGAATTCACCTTGCATACCAACACAAATAATGCCCCATGCGGCTGGGTTATGGCCAAGAATATGCATTTTCATTTTATGCTTCCAACTAGCAAAGTTTGTACCATCAAAGTAAGGACCTCTCTGAAAATTACCCTCACTAGGCGCCATACTCTCCTAGGTTGTGAAACCAAGCTTATGGAGTCAATGCAATGGAAACCAATACAATGGAGACCAAAGCTCGATACCACTTGTAGGATCGAAAGTATGTCTAGAGGGGGTGATTAGACTACTTGACAATATAAAAATTCTGCCTTTTGACAAAGAACAATTTTTGGCAGATTCACAATTATGATCAAGTCAAGTATCACCCTACACATGCAATTCTAGAGTATAGGCAGCGAAAGTAAATTGCACATGTAGTAAAGAGAGGTGGAGAAGAGCAAACGCAATTTTGGAGACGCGGTGATTTTTCTCGTGGTTCCGATAGGTGGTGCTATCGTACTTCCATGTTGATGGAGACTTCAACCCACGGAGGGTAACAGGCTGCGAGAGTCCACGGAGGGCTCCACCCACGAAGGGTCCACGAAGAAGCAACCTTGTCTATTCCATCATGGCTCACGCCCACGGAGGGCTAGCCTTACTCGGGGTAGATCTTCACAAAGTAGGCGATCTCCTTGCCCTTACAAACTTCTTGGTTCAACTCCACATCTCGTGGAGGCTCCCAAGCGACACCTAACCAATCTAGGAGGCACCACCCTCCAAAAGGTAATAGATGGTGTTGATGATGATGAACTCCTTGCTCTTGTGCTTCAAATGATAATCTCCCCAACACTCAACTCTCCTCACTGATTTTGCTGTGGTGGAAGAAAGGATTGAGTGGAAAGCAACTTGGGAAGGCTAGAGATCAAGCTTCATATGGTGGGAGTGGAGCAACTTGATCTCAACACAAGGGTAGGTAGTTCTCTTCTCGAAATGTAAGGTAGGAGTGGTAGTTCTTTCGATGGCTCTCTCCACGAATGAAGAGGGGTGGAGGGGTATTTATAGCCTCCACACAAAATCCAACCGTTACACATTTGAGCAATCTCGGTGGGACCGAAGTTGACAACTCGGTGAGACCGAAAGTTCAAATAATGTGAGCGTTGGGATTTTCGTGGGACCGAAAATACAATCTCGGTTAGTCCGATTCGTGCAATGACAAGAGCATGCAAATTTCGGTGGGACCGACTTCATCATCTCAGTGACACCGATTTGATGACAGAAGGTTCTGAAGCTTGGCAACTCAAGTTTCGTGAGACCGAGTTCGAATCGGAAAATCCGAGATTTCTAGGGTTTGGCTTATGGCTGAGGTGGTTCATCTCGGTGTGGTGAGTTTGGAATATCGGTGGGACCGAGACTACTTATGAGTGTATATGGCGGTGAAAGTTGCCGATAGTTTAGGAGATGTATCACTAAGCACTTGAGCAACCAGATCATCATCATAACATCATCCCCTTTTAATAGTATTGGCTTTTCCTATGGACTCAATGTGATCTTGGATCACTAAACCAAAAATGGAGTCTTGAGCTTTTGCCAATGCTTGCCTTAGCATTTTGAGGGGTCCACTTCTTCAGTCCTTGCCATACCCATATCACTGAACTCTCTGAAATAATTCTCAAGTAACTATTAGTTCAATGATATATATGTTGTTATTAATTACCAAAACCACCTGGGGATTAGTTGCACTTTCAGCAGGGCCTGGCAAGGCAGAGGGAAGTAAAGTACGAAGACTGCCAAGACGGATACCCGAAGCGCAAGGAGTAGAGGGCGAGCTGGACCACCCCCGACAGGGGCCTTGTCGGGGCATCCTACACAGCACCAGCAAGCCCATCACCCTTGGGGCTGAGGGATCTGACACCATCAACAACGTTAAGACCAAGATCTAGAGAGCGCATGCTCGATAGCATGTAGTTCCTCATGAAGATTGACGACCCACAGATCCACGTGGGACCAGAAGACGAAGACCCCCGACAAGACCCTTGCCTAGGACGACTCCACGGCCCCCGGCAAGCCTTGCTAGGGATGATCGCTGGGCCGCGGCCAGACCCATGCCCGGCAAGGTTTCGCCACCACACCACCACTCCAGTACGACGATCGGCGTGCCAACTAAGCAGACGCCTGCGTGGCAGCATGCAGATCTTCGTGGAAGCTTACCATTGTGCCAACATAGCAGCTGGTTGACCAGCATGGCACTGCATGCCTCCTCGACTCGAACGTGTGCCAAAGCGAGGGGGAGCGGCGAAGGACAGGATATCTTTCGTTACCATCCCCAATAAAGCAAGAGGACACGTAGGGACGCATTAAATGCGTTTGTCCAACGTTGCCGTGTGATAAGCTCGTGCACTGTAGTTTGCCACCTCATGTGTGCCCCTATGGCAACCCCTTTTCATATAAAAGGAGACCCGAGGCGCATGGAGAGAGGATTCAGACTTTTGGACAAAGCACGCATCGTAGCTAGTTCAAGAGCTCAACAACACACATATAACCAGACAAGCAGGACTAGGGTATTATGCATGTTCGCGGCCCAAACCTGGATAAAAATCCCCTGTGTGCTAACGGCTCGACCTGCTCTTCGTGCAACTAATCCCCCACCGAATATAGAAGGGATCCTTGTGACCCCATAGGTGATCGGTTTCCCCAACAGCCGGCGACATAACAGGAAGTGCAAGGGCAAGACCGTGGTTGCCGTCGAGGAATCCGGCGACCCCGACACCACCAAGAAGGCCAAGGTTGATGACCCCGACAAGGAGATTGACGGGTGCAACGCCTGCCTGGCCTTGGCGGCTGCCGGCAAGTCAGAGGGCTCCGACAAGCAGTACTGCAAGATCCACCGTACCAAGGGCCACGATCTCAAGAATTGCCGCCAAGAGGAGATGTTGATCGAGAAGCAAAGGGCTGAGTATGAGAGACGAGACAAGGAGAAGGGCCAAGGTGGCACTGAAGGATCCGGCAAGAAGCGCGGCGGCCGAGGAGGACGCGGCGACAAGGAGAAGCAACAAGAGAGGCCTGCCCGAGGCCGCGACAAGAAAGAGGAGGATGACGATCATGATCATGATGATGACGAATCCACCGAGCATGAGTTTCAGAAGGCGATAGAAGTCATGTGTGTTGATGGAGGTGCTTTGCTGCATTCTTCCCACCACCAACTGAAACAGTGGGCGCGTGAGATTAATGCAACGGAACCAATGGTCGACTCCCAGAAGCTGTTGAGGTGGTCCCACACGCCTATCGTTCTTGACGCCGAGGATCACCTTGATCGCACAAATGCGGTCGGGTGTTTGTCGTTGCTGGTATCCCTAACAATACGCAACCTCAAGGTGACGAAGATGTTAGTTGATGGTGGGGCCGGCCTTAACTTGATCTCGCCCAACGTGATCAAGAGGCTGCAGATCCCTGATGAAGATCTCGAGGAGACGAGTACGTTCCATGGGATCATTCCGGGGAGGAGCCAGCCCAAGGGAAAGGTCATGCTATCAGTTACGTTTGGTGGCGACCTCAACTACATGACGGAGAGAATTGTTTTTGATGTTACTGAGATCCCGTTGCCATACAACGGGATCCTTGGCCGCCCAGCGCTGGCCAAGTTCATGGCGGCGGCGCACTACGCATATAACAAGATGAAGATGCCTGGTCCGATGAGCATCATCAGCGTCAGCTGTGATAAGAAGGATGCACTCATCTACGGCGATCAGCTCTATCGAGAGGCGGTTGCAGCGTCTGCCGCCAAGGCAGCTGCTCCCGCTGCCGAGAAGAAGACCAGCAAGTCCTTGGCCACCGGCAAGACTCCTGGCTCCGGCAAGGGTTCCTGCAATCACTCCGGCAAACACGCATCTTTGGAGTGTTGTGTTCCCGCTGAGGACGTGCCAGAGAGCTCTATTGGCAAGAGCAAGAAGTCTAAGGCAGCACCACCGGAAACCAAGAAGGTGTCCATCAAGGAGGATGGCACGGGCGGAGCTTTTACCATAGCTCCACCCTTGACAGCAAATAGGAAAGTGCGCTCATCGCCTTCCTGCGGGCGAATGTCGACGTGTTTGCATGGCAAGCATCTAACATCCCCGGTGTTGCCAGGGAGGTGATTGAGCACCATATTGTTGTCTGCCCCCATGCACGGCCCGTCAAGCAGAAGGTCAGAAAGTAAGATTTGGAGCGACAAGAGTTTATCATCGAGGAGATCAGGAAGTTGGAGGCGGCTGGTTTGGTCAAGGGAGTACTCCACCCGATGTGGTTGGCCAATCCAGTAGTAGTACGTAAGGTGAATGGGAAGTGGAGGCTACATATCAACTATACTGATATCAATATAGCCCATCCAAAGGA
The DNA here is from genome assembly GCA_021437245.1 of Aegilops speltoides. NCBI lineage: Eukaryota > Viridiplantae > Streptophyta > Magnoliopsida > Poales > Poaceae > Aegilops > Aegilops speltoides. The sequence goes on from CM038141.1 coordinate 140,802,270, forward strand.
TCCTTACCCATTGCCATGTATCGGCCAGATAGTGGAATCCACTATTGGGTGCGGCCTGCTGTCATTCCTCGACGCTTACTCAGGATATCGTCAGATCTTCATGATGAAGGAAGATGAAGAAAAGACCGCGTTCATCACCCCATGTGGCACGTCTGTTTCGTACGAATGCCTTTCGGGTTCAAGAGCGCTGGTTCAATGTTCGTCCGAGCGGTCCAAATCGGTTTTGAGCCCCATCTCCATAGAAATATGGAAGCCTACATGGATGATATAGTGGTCAAAACCAAAGACAAGGCCACGCTCATGCATGACCTGGAAGAAACATTTACGAATTTGTGCAAGATCAAGCTCAAGCTCAACCCAGAGAAGTCTGTGTTTGGTGTCCCGTCCGGCAAACTTCTTGGGTTCTTTGTGTCTCAATGTGGAATCGAAGCGAATCCCGACAAGATCAAAGCCATTGAGCAGATTGAAGCACCCCGGCGAGTCAAGGATGTCCGTAGGCTTGCCGGTTGCATTGCCGCCCTGAGAAGGTTTATCTCTAAGTCTGCTGAGCGTGCCCTCCCCTTTTTAAAATTTTTGAAAAAGGGAGGTCCAATGAAATGGACTCCGAAGGCTGAGGCAGCGCTGCAAGATTTAAAGAGTTACCTATCCTCTACGCGAATACTAGTCGCACCCAAACCACAAGAGCCGTTACTGTTGTACTTGGCAGCAACAAATCAAGTGGTCAGTGCTGCGCTAGTGGCAGAGAGAGAAGCTCAGGAAGAGATAATGGCGGCGGAAGGGCCATCGGATGAGGAACCAGGGCTGGCAAGACCCGATACCAGCAAGACAGAATCCCCGGCAGGGCCCGGTCCCGACAAGGCAGAATCTGTGCAAATAAGTGAAGTAAAGCAGAAGAAGAGGGTGGTACAGCACCCAGGCTACTTTGTCAGCTCCCTCTTGCAGGGGGGCTAGGTCAAGGTACTCTAGCATGCAGAAGTTGCTTTTCGGTCTCCTTCTGGCCTCGAGAAAGCTGCGCCACTATTTTCAAGCACACGAGATCACCGTCGTCACGCGCCTCCCGTTGCAACGAATCTTGCACAACCCGGATGCAACTGTGTCGGGGCATGTCTCTGTGGCCTCGAGCACCTATGGGGCACTGGGGGCCCCTTCTGGTTCGGCAAGGGAGCTGGGATCATGCGCAGAGCAGATGGAGGTCGGGCGCGCACGGGGAGACGGGCAATCTTTACCCAGCTTCGGGGCTCTCCGGAGAGATAACACCCCTACTGCTGCTTTGTGTTGTTATTTGATCTAGATCGAGCGTGCGAGCGTATGGTGGTGCTGTGGGTATCGAATGGATCCGAACCCCTTCTACGTGCGCATGGGCCTCCCTTTTATAATCTGAAGGGGGTACCCACAGGTGGCAGCGTAGGAAGAGGGGGTAGAAAGGTAAAATCGCAGGTTGGTGCAACAGTGCACAACAGTGCCCCTACCTAATTCTGACGGCAGGGGACAAGGGCATTAAATGCCCGTCTGGTCGCCCCAACAGTGTAAAGAAACGACCGTTAAGTGAGCCACCGGTTGCCACGATGGCGCCTCTATCAGCTCCGTTTGCCACCTCGCTCCGCATGGCTGTGTAGCGCCTCGCCACGTGCCCTTGGGATGGCCTTGCGATGACACGTCGCTGGGGTGCGCTGGAGTCCGGGTGGCAGCCTTGTCGCGGCAAGTGCCTTGCTGCGACCTGTTTTTTCTTGCGCCGCAAGCTTGCCGCCGCTGGTTTGCCGGGCGCGCCTTGGCGCCGCGGCAAGTCTTCTGATGGGGCCCTGGTTGGCCTTCCCGGCAAGCTCCTCTTGCTGGGGCCTTCGCGTTCTTGGCTAGTACTTTGTTCTTGAATGGTAGGAATAGGAAGTGGTGGAGAGCCTTGCCGGGCGTCCGGCAAGCCTCGCCGCGGGGTGCTACGACTGCCCGTGCACAAGTCCGGGGTACTAAGGTACCCCCTACTTTTGTACACCGACAGGAGCCCCCGGGCCTGGGCCATACACGGTGCCGAGCGTTGTTGGGCCAGGCCCAAAACAGCAATCTGCACGCGCGTGGCTGGGTCCGCACAAAGAACGGGCTCCGCCCACCGCGCTCCCCAGAACGCACGCAGCGTCGATTGCGGCGTCGTGGGAGTCGTGGGTAGCGTTTGCGATCTTTAAGGCATCCACCCCCGTGATCATGGCGCAGGGCGAGGTCACTTCACCCATCGCCCCGGCTCCTGCTTTTGCTCCACGCGGCTCACATGCGCGGGGGGTCGTGGGCGGCGAAGGTGGGAGACCGAGCCGTCACGGGCGGAGATGGCGAGTCGGCCCCGCTCCTCTGCCCTCCTCGCTCCCTGATTGGCTGATCGGGGCGGCTGAGCCCCCACCTCGCCCTTTAAAAAGGGCGGAAGGGGAGCACAATAGTCTCGCACTTCCTCTTCTCCCCTCGTTTTCAATTTCTGCTACTCTTCCCCCCATCTGCCATGGAGGGAGGGAATCCTGGTCCTTCAATGGTGGCAGCGAGGGTCACCTCCAGGCAGCGCGCCTCTCCCTATCCCGCACCTGTGGCGGCCGAGCCGGCCACGAGGGGGAGAGGGAGGGGGCGAGGCCGCGGACGTGGTCGAGGACACGGTCAAGGCGCCGGGAGAGGCGGCGGGCGTCGCCTCCCCGTCTCCGCCAATGCCTCCTTTCCTCGGGCGGTCCACACCGAGACGATCCACAGGAGTTCTTCATCAAGCTGCGGCGAGCACCTCGTCGCCGCCTCGCTGCCGGCCCCGTTCGCGGCGCAATGGGCGGATCCGCCCGAGATGTTGGAGTTGCGCATGAGGGCTGCGGGATCAGCGGTGCTCGAGTGAGTGTCGTATCCCCAGCCCGGCGTGATGTACTTCGACCGAGGGTGGAAGGCGTTCGCCGCATCCACAGCTTGATTTGCTGGGTTTACCCTCCATTTTAAGTTAATGGAGGCGACCTTCTCGCCGTCAAGGTCTTGAGGACTCCGGCACCGGGCGAGATGCTGTGTGGACAGCTCCTCCGATAGCGAAGGTCCCTCCTCGGCGAGAGGACGAGGAGGGAGCGACACCGGCGATGACGAGGATGGCGGGTCCGACTAGGCGTCGGACGCTGCCATAGCGCCACCGCTAACCCCATCATCCGGTCGCCCGCCTTCGAACTCCCCCGGGCCGTCTCCTTGGGCGGTGGCGTGGGAGGCTGCGGAAGAGGAAGAGGGGTGGCGGCAAGGCCGTCAAGTCGAATCTGAGGCGAGGAGCCCTCGTCAGCGTCCGACGCCCGCCGCCCGTCTTGAGCTCTGCCTCGGCGCCTCCGCCTCCGCCAAGCTCTGGCGGCCCCGGAAGTTCTCTTGGTGTCTTCGCGCCGTAGCTCTCCTAAGCGCCCTTTCACCCTCCCGGCAAGCTTCTCTTGCCGGGACTCCTGACCTACCTCTGAGCAGAGAAATAGGAGGGGGATTCAGGCACCTTATCTTTTAACTTGTAAGCCTTGGGCCTTAGTTGCATTTAAAATCTGTAATCCTTTCTATCATGTTTTTCATCCTCTTATGGACTTGTACTAAGCTGGGATGTTTTAATGAAAAAGAGGGAATGCTTGCGGACTAAGTCCTTTACTTGATTTTGCGCTTTGTACATTCCCACCCCACGCTTCTAGGGGACTTGCCGGGCGAACACACTTGCTTTGAGTGCGGACGTCGGTAGCCCATTGGCGGTGTTGCTTCCGCAAGAAACCTTGTCGGGCGATTCTGGCGCGCTTGTGTCGTTGAGCGGACTCGAAACAAACCAAAGGCGCAACTTGCGCGACTTCTGCTCCTCCGCGCACAGGTTTTTTTTACAAAGCACACTCGTTCAAGGACGCCCCCCGCCTTCCCAGTCCACAAGAGGATGCATGACGAGGATGAAAAACTTATCGACTCCGTAGCCCCGGCGACTTTAGCTTGCCGGGAGGAACCTGGTTTTCGCAGCCCGGCAACTCTGGCTCCAGCAAGACCAGTGCGCCGGCGCCTTCTTGCCCCGTCGCTGATCTGCGGCGGCTCCGGGGCTCCGGCCCTTGTGAAGGAACTTTGGCACTTGCAGCCCCATTGGGGCTGGCTCGTCGGGGCCCGTACGCCGGCGCGCCCCTCTAGCTTCTTCTTGTCGCTGTGATTGTAGCCACAAAAAATAACTGAGATAGTGTTGTAGTAAGCTATTCTTTTATGGTGTGACTCTATCACGCGATGCCATGCTTTGCCCTTCAGATGTTCATACTCTCGCTTCTAGGGAACTTGCGGTGCTAACACACTTGCTGAGTCTTGCGAACATCAGCAGCCACCGGGCGGTGTTGTTCCCGCAAGAAACCTTCTCGGTCGATCATGGCGACTTGAATTGTCGAGTGGACTCGAAACAAATCAAGGATGCAACTCAACCGCGAGTTAGCTCCTCCGCACAAGTTTCACATCTGAAGGTCGTCCCACGGCAAGGCTTGCTATACTCGCCCTACCTTCGTTGTATCCTCAGACGTTTTTAACCCTCGCTTCTAGGGAACTTGCCGGGCTAACACACTTGCTGAGTGCGGGGCGTCGGCAGTACTTCTTGGCGGTGTTGTATCCGCAAGAAACCTTCTCGGGCGATTGCGGCGCACTTGTATTGTTGAGCGGACTCGGAAACAAAGCAAGGGCGCAACTTACGAGTTGGTTCCTCTGCGCACAGGTTTTTCGTACAAAGGATAAACGCTCGAGGGGCACAACACAAGGTTATAGGACTAAAAATTGCTCTATACAAAAGCTCGGGTGAGTTAGCTTTTCTGTCTTCAGCGATCTGACAGGTTCGTGCTTCTTCCCTGATTCCCGCCACCTCCTTGTATGTTTTCTTCCTCACGCTTTCGGGGAACCCTTCGGCGCGAACACACTTGCTGAGTGCAGGGCATCAGCAGCCCGCTGGCGGTGTTGCCTCCGGCGGGAAGAACTCGTCGGGCTGGTTGCGGTGTGTTTTTACCGTCGAGCGGACTCGAAGCGGATGGACGGCACAACCTAACCTCGATTCGACCCCTCTGCGCTCGGATTCTTCATACAAGGTGTGGACTTCCAGGGAGCACAATCTCAAAAGTTCGAAGTTTTGGCAGCTTTCTTGGCCTTATCGGCCGGCAGAGCTCGATGGCGCGTCCTCGACGGCAGTGTGGCACTCCGGAGAGGCGGTCTTGTCAGAGTGAGCGCAGAGCTGTTCTCGCCGGGCTTAGCCTTTGGTTGGTCTGCCTTCGCCTTCTCGCACTTGCTGGTGGAGCTCGATGGTGCGTCCTCGGCAGCGCAACGCCCTCGAGGCGCGCTTGCGGAGTCGGCACGAGCTATTCTTGCGGACTTGGCTTTCTTCTTCCCGGGAGCTTGGTGACAAGTGGCTCGCGCTCTCTGCGGCGCCGCTTCTGGTAGATCTTGTCGGCACAGATGGCGCATCCTCTTGTCGCCTTGGACAGAGATAACACTCATTGGACCGGGCATCTTGAGCACATTGTATGCATAGTGAGAGGCCGCCATGAACTTGGCGAGTCTTGGTCGGCCGAGTATCCGTTGTAGGGCAAGGGATATCAGCCACATCGAACGTGACCCTCTCGATCCTGAAGTTCAGTTCGCTGCGAGCGTCCACGGCAATGTGATCTTCCCTTAGGCTTGCTCCTTCCGGATTTATTCCTTGAAAGGCACCAGTTTCTTCGAGCTCGCTGTCGGGGATCTGGAGCTTCTTGAGCACTGCGGAGGAAATCAAGTTCAGGCCGGCCCCGCCGTCAACCAGCATCTTTGTGACCTTGAGGTTGCGGATTGTTGGTGAAACCAGCATCGGCAAGCACCCGACCGCAGTGACACAATCAGGGTGGTCCTCAACATCGAAGATGATGGGCGTGCCGGACCACTTCAGAGGCCTGCGTGCCTCGACGGACGGCTCCGCTGCATTCACTTCTCGCACCCGTTGTTTTAGCTGGCGGTGCGAGGTGTGCAGGGAGGCGCCGCCGTCGATGCACAACACTTCTGTCGCCTTCTGAAACTCTTGATCATCAGTCTCATCTTCCTCCATCTCTTCATCCTCATCTTCATCTTCGTCTTTGTCGCGGCCGCGGGGAGGCCTGTCTCCTTGCCACGGCTTAGCCTTGCCGCGGTGTCCCCCCCGGGCGAGAAGCTTCTTGCCGGATCCTCCGCCACCTCCCTGGGCTCTCTCCTTATCGCGGCACTCATACTCGGCTTTTTGCAGCTCCGCCATCTACTCTACTTTTTTGCAGGTTTGGAGATCATGGCCTTTGGTGCGGTGAATCTTGCAATAACGCTTGTCGGAGCCATCCTGCTTGTCGGCGGCTGCCACAGCCTCGCTGGAGTCGTCGGTCTTGGCCTTGTCGGAGCCGCCTCCGTTGCCGGAATGCTCAACAGCTAGCACATCCTCAGCTTTCCTCTTCCTGTTGTTCCGCCTCCGGTTCTTCCTTGCGGGCGGCACCCTCACCGTCGAGATCATACGCTCCGCAATCTCTCCGGGATTTTCCTCCCTCCTCAGCTCGTGCACACTTGTCGGCCGGGCGTAAAGCTCGTTGACGTCTTCGATCTTGCACATCGCCATCTCCTCCCTCATCCTGCGGTTGCGCGCGTTACGATGAAACGCGCTAATAACCGCGGCAGGGTGGACGTCTGGGATGTTGCGTTGTACCTGGCTGAATCTTTGTATATACTTGCGCTAGGGCTCCCCTCATACGGGCGAGCAAGTGGAGGTCACTCTCCTGCCATGAGGCTTGTGGCCACCAGCGAAGGCACCGACAAACTAATGGCACAGGTCCGCCCATGAGGAGATGGAGCCGTCCGGCAAGTGCATGAGCCAAGATCTGACGTTAGGCTTGAGTACCAGCGGGAAGTAGTTGGCAAGGATCTTCTCGTCGCGCCCTCCGGCAGCCTGCACCGCGATGGTGTAGATCTTGAGGAACTCAACGGTGTATCCTGCCGTCGTACTTCTCGGTACATCCGCTTGAAGTTCTTGGTTTTGGGCCCTCGGCTTGCCGCAGCTCATGGTGAACATAGGGCAACCTGCCGCGTATGGCAAGTCGCCTGGCTCTCCGGGTGCGTGCGCATCGACAGCGGGCCCAGCGCGCTGGTTAGATTGACGTCGCGCTTCTCTCCGGCGCTCGATGCGGGTGCGAGCATCTCCGTGTTGCCGCTCTTGGAGGACATGACATTGATCGCGGCGAGTTCGCGGGTCCGACGACGCAGTGGAGTCGCCGTCGGGGTTGGTCCGGCGAGCTGGCGATCTTGGCCTTCGGGGCTGGGAGTGCACAGAGGTGGCACCCCCAGCGGTCTTGTCGGTGTCGGCTTGCGCCTGGATGCCTTGCCGGGGCCTCGACGCGCTCGGTCACCGGGGTTTGTCGCCGTTGGCGAAGCCGATGAGGCTGTAAATGGTCATCCTCCAGTCGTCGATCTTGTGCGGCGCTGGAGGGTAGTCTAGAAGCAACTGGGCTCGGGCCAGCACTTCCTCTGCTGTCTTGGGTGGCGGTGGTGATGAACGGCGCGAGGAGCGGGATGTGCTTGGGCTCCCAACTGGGTTGGGAGGTGCAGCACCCGTCCGGCGATCAGATCTCGCTTCGCGCCAAAGATGCGGGCGTGCATGCTGACCTCGAGCGTCCCGCGACCCACCAGCTTGGCCTTGTTCCAACGCGAGCACGGTGCTAGGAGCATCGGGGCGTTGTTGACCTTGCACTTCCTGGGAAGGGTGCGGCGTCTGCTCGGTCGCCGACGCTTGCGGGGCCTTGTTTTTGGATCTAGTGACGACACGAGACCCACCGGCGGCGCCCGCTCCTCCGCCGGCGTCCACTCCACCGCCCGTTTGCTCCAGCGGTGGTGGCGGAACCGATGTAGACGGAGCGGCCACCTCCGAAGGCTTCTTCTTCAGTGGCATGTTGGTGAAGATCTTGAAGTAGCGCGCGTGGAGACCGGATCAGATGTTCACGACCTCGACGCCCCCCTACCTGGCGCGCCAAAGATGTCGGGGCGTGTCTCTGTGGCCTCGAGCACCTATGGGGCACTGGGGGCCCCTTCTGGTTCGGCAAGGGAGCGGGGATCGTGCGCAGAGCAGATCGAGGTCGGGCGCGCGCGGGGAGACGGGCAATCTTTACCCAGCTTCGGGGCTCTCCGGAGATAACACCCTCTTGCTGCTTTGTGTTGTTATTTGATCTAGCTCGGCGTCGGCGTATGGTGGTGCTGTGGGTATCGAATGGATCCGAACCCCTTCTACGTGCGCATGGGCCTCCCTTTTATAATCTGAAGGGGGTACCCACAGGTGGCAGCGTAGGAAGAGGGGGTAGAAAGGTAAAATCGCAGGTTGGTGCAACAGTGCACAACAATGCCCCTACCTAATTCTGACGGCAGGGGACAAGGGCATTAAATGCCCGTCTGGTCGCCCCAACAGTGTAAAGAAACGACCGTTAAGTGAGCCACCGGTTGCCACGATGGCGCCTTTGTCAGCTCCGTTTGCCACCTCGCTCCGCATGGCTGTGTAGCGCCTCGCCACGTGCCCTTGGGATGGCCTTGCGATGACACGTCACTGGGGTGCGCTGGAGTCCGGGTGGCAGCCTTGCGCGGCAAGTGCCTTGCCGCGACCCTGTTCTTCTTTGTCTTGGCAAGCTTGCCGCCGCCGGTTTTGCCGGGCGCGGGCGCCAGCGGCAAGTCTTCTGATGGGGCCCTGGTTGGCCTTCCCGGCAAGCTCCTCTTGCCGGGGCCTTCGCGTTCTTGGCTAGTACTTTGTTCTTGAATGGTAGCAATAAGAAGTGGTGGAGAGCCTTGTCGGGCGTCTGGCAAGCCTCGCCGCGGGGTGCTGCGACTGCCCGTGCACAAGTTCGGGGTACTAAGGTACCCCCTACTTTAGTACACCGACAAACTGGGATGATTGTGGAGTGGGCGTTGGAGCTGTCAAGTTTTGGGCTCAACTTTGAAAGTACTTCAACGATCAAGAGCAAGGCTTTGGCAGAGTTCATAGCAGAATGGACGTCCACGCCCGATGAAGAAGTTCAAGAGACCACCCTTCCCGGCAAAGAGGCAAGTAGTCATTGGATTATGTACTTTCATGGGGCCTTCTCGTTACAAGGTGCTGGTGCCGGCGTGCTGCTTGTCGTGCCCACCGGAGAGCGCCTCAAGTACGTGATCCAGATGCACTTTCCTCGGGAGAGGTCGACAAACAACACCGCAGAGTATGAGGGGCTACTTGCCAGTCTCAGGATCACGGCGGACCTCATAATTAGGAAGCTTATTGTCAGAGGAGATTCAAAACTTGTCGTCAAGAAAGTCAAAAAGGATTATCATAGCCCGCTGATGGAGGCTTACATGGATGAAGTGAGGAAATTGGAAGAACGCTTTGATGGTATACAAGCAGAGCATGTTCCTCGAGCAGAGAACGGCATTGCCGATGACTTGTCAAAGCACGCTACCCTCAAGCTACCTGTGGAACCAGGTACCTTTGTGCTTCAATTGACTCAGCCATCCATTACACCATCAGCAGAGAAGAGCAAGCAAAGGAAGGTGGGCCCTGGCAAATACTTTCCTGCAGAGCTCCCAGGAGCCGCCAGCAAGGAGGTTGCTGGGTTCCCCAAGCTTGCCAGGGAGCAGCAGTCTCCGGCAAAATCCCAAGCGCTTGTCATCGAGACGGTCATCCCCACGGTAGAAGACATGCCTTTAGTCCTTGCCGTCAAGCCTCAGGCTCCGGCATGGGCACAACATACCATTCGTTTCCTCCAAACAGGGGAGCTCCCTGAGGAGTTGGAAGAAGCAGAGAGAGTAGCCTGTCGGTCTAGTATGTACCAGTTCGTGGATGATGTCCTTTACAGAAGGAGGCCGAATGGCGTGAAATTGAAGTGTATTCCTCGGGAGGACGGACTGGAGCTGTTGGCAGAGATACACGGAGGCATATGTGGCTCCCACATAGGGTTAAGAGCCCTTGCCGGCAAAGCGTTCCGGCAAGGTTTCTTCTCACCCACTGCCCTCCAGGATGCGACGGCAGTAGTGACCAAATGTGAAGTGTGCCAGTTTCATTCAAAGAAGCTTCATCAACCGGCTCAAGCCCTTCAAACAATCCCTCTCTCATGGCCATTTTCGGTCTGGGGGCTCAACATACTGGGCCCCTTTCCCCGTGCTGTCGGGGGCTTTGAGTACTTGTACGTCATGATTGACAAGTTCACAAAGTGGCCGGAAGTGGAGCCAGTGAGAAAGGTGACAGCACGGTCGGCTGTAAAGTTCTTCAAAGGACTCGTTTTCCATTTTGGTGTGCCAAATAGAGTCATCACCAACAACGGCACACTGTTCACGAGCCGCACCTTCATGCAGTATATCCAAGACCTTGGCAGTAAAGTTTGCTTTGCTTCTGTTGCTCATCCAAGAAGCAATAGCCAGGCGGAAAGGCAAATGCTGAAGTGTTGTGAGGCCTCAAAACGAGAACTTTCGACAGGTTGCGCAACTGTGGAAGGCGCTAGATTGATGAATTGTCAACAATTCTTTGGTCGGTCAGAACGACACCAAATCGAGCCACTGGCCAGACACCCTTTGCCCTGGTATACGGGGTAGAAGTCGTTCTCCCCACGGAACTCATATACGGTCACCTCGAGTGTACGATGAGCTTGAGCAAGAGAAGTTGTGCCAAGATGATGCAACGCTCCTTGAGGAAGATCGTCGTCGAGCTACTGTGTGAGCCGCTCGCTACCAACAAGCCTTGCGCCGCTATCATAGACGCAACGTTCACGCCCGAAGCCTTGAGGAAGGCGACCTTGTTCTTCGGTGTGTTCAGTCTGCCAAGAATTCAAACAAGTTGACGCCAAAGTGGGAAGGCCCCTATTGGGTAATACGAGTCATCAGGCCCGGCGCAGTCCGCCTGGAGACCGAAGATGGCATTCAGGTGAGCAACTCCTGGAATATCGAACATCATTGAAGTTTTACCCATAGGGCGCAGTTGCTGGGAGCTTCGGCAACCCCCTTTTTTTGTACTAGCCTTGCCAACAAGGCATGTAACCCTATGTAAAGAGCCAGGTGCAGATCCTGTGCGCAACCATATAGCTTTTAGTATGTACAGTCTCCTGCTAGTTTCCATGTCTATATATGTGTATATATGTATGCATGCCTTGCTTGCGCGGGATATTGTGCTACTGTAGATTCTAACAGGTATTGGGGGACTATCAAGGCTCTGTGCCCCTGTCCTCTCCTCCTTTCAGCCACCGTGATAATGCTCCGGCCAGAAATAGAGAACACTGTCCGGCACGTTGTCCCCGACGACCCAACCAGATAAAGTTCATCTCCTGCCTATTCATGTTTGTAGCTTGTGACTTGTGCATTAGAAAACCTCGCCACTCTGATTGGACTTAGGTGCTCCCATCCCCGACTGGAACGCTGCTTCGGCCGGGGTGGTTACCGTAACCTTTGGCAAAAAGAGATTAGCAGGGGGCTGGACCATGCGTCTGTAACCCAGCAGATGTGATTCTCCGGTAGACACAGAGGGCGCCGGCAAGGTAGCTTGCCTGTGAGACTCATTTTTTTTATTCAAGGGGCATTTCGCCTCTGCATGAACGTTTATGTGCATGAGTTCCTAGCAAAAGCTTATATTTTTCATTGATATGCTGATACAAGTATAGATGTTACAAAACATAATCATGGGCTCGGAAGATTACATTTTTCTAGAAAGTTAAGATTTGGCAAGTGCCTACAAATTGAGAAAAAGATAAGTGCCCCGTAATCCCCGCTCTTACCCCTTTCCTCTCCAGGCACGACAGGTGAAGAAAGGTGACAAACATGGGGAACGCGGCGATGGAGAGCTTGACGAGGAAGACCGTCCACCACCGGCGCCACAGCCAACAGGACGCAACCCCCGGCAAGGTGTGCTGCCGTGGGAAGGAGGAGGCGAAGCAGATGATGGTGCTGCCACTGATGGTCAGCTGGAGTCGAGGTCGTCGTCCTCCCGCCCGCTACCGTCGTTGTCACTGGCACTGTCCTCCTTGTCACCGTCGTTCGAGGAGGAGCTTTCGTCGTCAGTGGAACTCTCCATGCAGCACCCTAAGCGGATTCGTAAGCTCCCGAAAACCTTGACGAAGAGTAGGCCGTTCTCCATTAACTTAAAATGGAGAACGTGCCCCTCCGACAAGCTGTGGGCGTGCGAAAAGGTTTTCCACCCACAGCGAAGGTACATAACATGAGGGCGCGGGAAGCCAACGTTAACCCACGTGCTGCCATTCCCGCAGCCCCTCCTATGTAGACTGAAAGCCTGCGGCGGATCCTGCTCCATCACCCGTGCGAACGGGGTAGGGAGACGAAGATGGCCGCTCACACGCTTGTACAGGCGGATGAAGAACTCGAGGGGCTGGTCCCCGACATGGCCATCCATTGGGGGAGGGGCCGCCAGCGGAAGCGCAGCCAACGCGCCGCCCCATCCTCCTCTTCCCTGAGCACCGCGATGGCCATGACCTCGTCCTCTTCCTCTCCCCCTCGCAGTGGGATCTGCCGCCAGAAGCTCCGGGGGAGGAGGAGCGTGCTGTCGAGAAGAAGCCCTCGTCACCGCCGTCGAAGCGCTAGCGTTCCCTCTCACCATGGCGAATGGAAGAAAGATGTTGAGCAAAAGGAGGAGAGGAGGACGAGTGTGGAGCGAAAGGCACCATCCCTCTCCCCTTTTATAGAAGGGCAGGGCCGAGACCTAGCCTCCCAGTCCAGAGGGCGGCCGCCCCGCGCGGCCAATGCAGCCTCCTGAACCACGGGGAATCGGAACCGACCCGCTCCCTCAATCAATCAACAAACGCCTGATTTTCCGCCTCGGCATTAATGCCCACATCCACCGCATGCCCTTCCCAAGGCATGCGGGACACATGGTGAGCGAGTCAGAAGCATGGAGACAGGTGAAGTGACCATTTTCGACCCCGTGATTGTGGGGTGTAGTGTCATGCAAGCTGCGACCCGAGTCCACTTAGTAAATGAGTAGCGCCCCAGCGAATCCCTCTTTAATAATAAGGGAAGCACGGGCCGCCTCTTTACTATCAACTGCGAGATGACATCAGCATGCGGAGGCCATCCCACGCATGACCACCACGTCACACGCTCAACGCGGGTCGTGGGGAAGCGCAACTGACAGAAATATCATGGCGATCCATCTCTGCCATGCCCGCCCGTGCACTGCTTTGGGCCTAGGCCAACTACGCCTTGCGCTTATGTGTGGCCCAGGCCCGGGGGCTCCTGTCGGTGTACAAAAGTATGGGTACTTCTGTACCCCTTACTAGTGCACGGGCAGTTGTAGCCACACCTGCGGCAGGGCTTGGCGAGGCAGAGGAAGGCAAAGTACGAAGACTACCAAGACATATACCCGAAGCACAAGGAGTAGATGGCGAGCTTGCACCGGCGACTTGCACAACACCAACAAGCCCATAACCCTTGGGGTTGAGAGCTCTGACACCATCAACAACGTTAAGACCAAGATCTGGAGAACGCGTGTCTGTTAGCATGCAGAACCCCATAAAGATTGACAGCCCACAGATCCACGTGGGACCAGAAGACGAAGACCCCCGGCAAGACCCTTGCCGGGGACGACTCCAAGGCCCCCGGCAAGCCTTGCCGGGGACGATCGCTGGGTCGCGGCCAGACCCGCGCCTGGCAAGGTTTCGCCACCTCACCACCACTCTAGTGCGATGATCGGCGTGCCAACTAAGCAGATGCCTGCATGGCAGCATGCAGATCTTCGTGGAAGCTTTACCATTGTGCCAACACAGCAGCTAGTTAGCCAGAGTGGCACTTCATGCCTGGTCAACCTGGACGCGTGTCGATGCAAGGAGGAGCAGCAAAAGACAGGATGGCTTCTGTTGCCATCCCTGATAAAGCAAGAGGACACGTAGGCAATGCCTTAAATGCATTTGTCCTCCGTTACCGAGCAATAAGCTCATGCACTATAGCTTGCCACGTCCTGTGTGCCACTGTGGCAACCCCTTTGCGTATAAAAGGAGGCCCAAGGCATACAGAGATAGGATTCGGACTTTTGGACCAAACACACATCATAGCTAGTTCAAAAGATCAAGAACACATCTATCCAGACAAGCAGGACTAGGGTATTACGCATCTTTACAGCCCGAACATGGGTAAAATCCCCTATGTGCTAACAGCTCGACCTGCTCTTCATGTAGCTAATCCCCCACCAAACATAGAAGGGATCCTTGTGACCCCATAGGTATTCGTTTTCCCCGACACTATATTCACAAGAAAGTGAGTGGGAGCTCTGTAGCATTTCTAATATTATATGTGGATGACATATTGTTGATTGGAAATGATATTGAATTTCTGGATAGCAAAAAAGGATACTTGAATAAGAGTTTTTCAATGAAAGACCTCGGTGAAGCTGCTTACATATTGGGCATTAAGATCTATAGAGATAGATCAAGATGTTTAATTGGACTTTCACAAAGCACATACCTTGATAAAGTTTTGAAGAAGTTCAAAATGGACCAGTCAAATAAAGGGTTCTTGCCTGTGTTACAAGGTGTGAAGTTGAGTCAGACTCAATGCCCGACCACTGCAGAAGATAGAGAGAAAATGAAAGTCATTCCCTATACTTCAGCCATAGGTTCTATCATGTATGCAATGCTATGTACCAGACCTGATGTGTGCCTTGCTATAAGTATCGCAGGGAGGTACCAAAGTAATCCAGGAGTGGAGCACTGGACAACGGTCAAGAACATCCTGAAATACCTGAAAAGGACCAAGGACATGTTTCTCGTTTATGGAGGTGACAAAGAGCTCATCGTAAATGGTTACATCGATGCAAGCTTTGACACTGATCAGGATGACTCTAAGTCGCAATCCGGATACGTATTTATATTGAATGGTGGAGCTGTCAGTTGGTGCAGTTCCAAGCAGAGCATTGTGGCGGGATCTACGTGTGAAGCGGAGTACATAGCTGCTTCAAAAGCAGTGAATGAAGGAGTCTGGATGAAGGAGTTCATATCCGATCTAGGTGTAATACCTAGTGCATCGGGTCTAATGAAAATATTTTATGACAATACTGGTGCAATTGCCTTGGCAAAGGAATCCAGATTTCACAAGAGAACCAAACACATCAAGAGACGCTTCAATTCCATCCAGCATCAAGTCACGAAGGGAGACATAGAGATTTGCAAAATACATACAGATCTGAATGTAGCAGACCCATTTACTAAGCCTCTTCCACGAGCAAAATATGATCAGCACCAAGACTCCATGGGTGTTAGAATCATTACTTTGTGATCTAGATTATTGACTCTAGTGCAAGTGGGAGACTAAAGGAAATATGCCCTAGAGGAAACAATAAAGTTGTTATTTATATTTCCTTATATCATGATAAATGTTTATTATTCATGCTAGAATTGTATTAACCGAAAATTTAGTACATGTGTGAATACATAGACAAAACATAGTGTCCCTAGTATGCCTCTACTTGACTAGCTCATTAATCAAAGATGGTTATGTTTCCTAATCATACACATGTGTTGTCATTTGACGAACGGGATCACATCATGATGGATAAGAGCCATCCGTTAGCTTAGCATTATGATCGTTACAGTTTCATTGCTACTGCTTTCTTCATGACTTATACATGTTCCTCGGACTATGAGATTATGCAACTCCCAAATATTGGAGGAACACCTTGTGTGCTATCAAATGTCACAATGTAACTGGGTGATTATAAAGATGCTCTACAGGTGTCTCCGCAGGTGTTTGTTGGGTTGGCATAAATCGAGATTAGGATTTGTCACTCCATGTATCGAAGAGGTATCTCTGGGCCCTCTCGGTATGCTCATCACTATAAGCCTTGCAAGCAATGTGACTAATGAGTTAGTTGCGGGATGAAGCATTACGAAATGAGTAAAGAGACTTGCCAGTAACAATATTGAACTAGGTATGATGATACCGACGATTGAATCTCGGGCAAGTAACATACCCATGACAAAGGGAACAACGTATGTTATTGTGCGGTTTGACCGATAAAGATCTTCGTAGAATATGTAGGAGCCAATATGAGCATCCAGGGTCCACTATTGGTTATTGATCGGAGATGTGTCCGATCATGTCTACATAGTTCTCAAACCCATAGGGTCCGCACGCTTAACGTTCGATGAAAATTTGTATTATGAGTTATGTGTTTTTTATGACCGAAGTTTCTTCAGAGTCCCGGATGAGATCACAGACATGATGATGAGTCTCAAAATGGTCGAGACATAAATATTGATATATTGAAAGGTTATCTTCAGACACCGGAAAGGTTTCGGAAAGGTTCGGGCATTTTTCAGAGTACCGGGAGGTTACCGGAACCCCCCGAGGGAAGTAGTGGGCCTTAATGGGATTTAGTGGAAAGGAGAGAAGGGCCGCAGGGTGCCCGCCCCTGCCCCATCTTGGCAGGTCCAAATTGGACTAGGAGGGGGGTGCCCCCCCTCTTTCCTTCTCCCTCTCCTACTCCTTCCCTCTCTCCCCCTCTTGGAAAGGAAGGGGACTCCAACTAGGATTGGGAATCCTAGTTGGACTCCCCATGGCGTGTGCCCCTCCTGGCCGCCGGCCTCCTCCCTCTTCTCCTTTATATACAGGGGCAAGGGGGCACCCCAAAGGATAACAGTTATTCTCTTAGCCGTGTGTGCTGCCCCCCTCCACAGTTTCACACCTCGGTCATATTGTCGTAGTGCTTAGGTGAAGCCCTGCGCCAGTAACATCATCATCGCCATCGCCATGCCGTCGTGTTGACGGAACTCTCCCTCGACCCTCTACTAGATCAAAATCTCGAGGGACGTCATCGTGCTGAACGTGTGCTGAACACGGAGGTGACGTACGTTCGGTACTTGGATTGGTTGGATCGTGAAGACGTTCGACTACATCAACCGCGTTACTAAACACTTCCGCTTTCGGTCTACGAGGGTACATGGACACACTCTCATGTCTTGTTGCTATGCATCTCCTAGATAGATCTTGCGTGATCATAGGAAATATTTTGAATTACTATGTTGCCCAACAATCAACACTACTAGTCACCCACAAGCACCAATCTATAGTTCCAGTACAAAGATTGAACATAAGAGATGAACTAGGGTTTGAGAGGATATGGTGATGCTGAAGATGTTGATGGATATTTCCCTCCCCAATATGGGAGAGTTGTTGGTGATGATGATGACGATGATTTCCCCTTTCGGGAGGGAAGTTCGCCCGGCGTAATCCCTACGCCGGAGGTTAAAGTGCTCCTACCCAAGTTCCGCCTCGAGACGGTGACGCTTCGTCCCGAAAGTCCTCTATTTATATTTTCCAGGTAAAAATGACTTATATACCAGAAGATGGGCACTTGAGGTGGGTCGAGGAGGGCACAACCCGCCAGGGCGCGCTTGGGCTCCCTAGCGCACCCAGGTGGGTTGTGCCCACTTGGTGGGCCCCTTTGGTGGTTATTTTCTCCAGTAATTCTTATTTATTCCATAAAAAATCCCTATGAAGTTTTTGCTCATTTGGAGTTGTGCATAATAGGTGGCCTGACGTAGCTTTTTCAGGTCCAGAATTCCAGCTGCCGGTATTCTCCCTCTTTGTGTGAACCTTGCATATTATGAGAGAACAGGCATTAGAATTACTCCAAAAAGCATTATTATGCATAAAAACATTATAAATAATAGTAGGAAAGCATGATGCAAAATGGACATATCAACTCTCCCAAGCTTAGACCTTGCTTGTCCTCAAGCGAGAACCGAAATCGAAAAACATGTCCACATGCTTAGAGGGAGAGGTGTCGATAAAACCAAAATACGGATATAGAAGCATCATGTATATTATTATAACAGCAGCAAACTTTAACATAAAACTTTAGCATAGAACTTTTATCATATAAGTTCTCATGAATAAGTAACAATTCATCACAACATCGAAGTATAAAGCATAAACTCTATTAAAAACTAACAAACTATGTTCTCAGTCAACTTTGCAACTACAATTCATCATCTTTTCAGGGAAGGGTCGCGTATGGGAGCCTTTTGGCAAGTCCACATACTCAACCATCATATAGTCTTCTATGATTGCTAACACTCACTGCATACACATGAGCAAAAATTTTCAACCGAACACATAGAAAGATAGGGGCTAATAGTCTCCTCCTAACATATTCACCTCAAGGGTGATGTCAACAGTAATAACTCATGCCACCCATATCCAACAGGATATATGTGCCTAGATCTTTCCTCACCACATGATACTTTCCAAAAGAGAAAATAGAAAAGAATAGAGGGAAATACTTTGACTCTTGCATAAAAGTAAATACATAAAAGTAAAAGATAGGCCCTTCATAGAGGGAATCAAAGGTTTCCATGTGCTTTTTGTTTGTATGCTCAATCTCTTCGTGCAAAAGAACGTCACCTTATATTGCCCCTTATGATAGCAACCTTTATTATGCAGTCTGTCGCTTTTTTTCTTTGCCATCACAAGTTTGTACAATGCTCAATTTTCTCTTACACTAAATGATCCAACACTTTTAGAAGCATTTTTTATCGCCTTATTGCACCGACGACAACTTACTTGAAGGATATTACTCAATCAATAGGTAGGTATGATGGACTCTCAAAACAAGATGTGGGTTTAAGGGATTTTAGATGCACAAGTAGTATCTCTACTTACTGCGGAATTTTTGGCTAGCAAAGATGGGGGGCAAGCACCACATGTTAAAGGATCTATGACAATATAAATTCTATGTGAATATGAACAAACATAAATCATTACGTTGTCTTCCTTGTCCAGCGTCAACTATTTTGACACAAAATATTTACTCGGGGCTCACAATCGTAAAACATGTCCAAGATAGTGTATTTTCATGTGAATCTTCTCTTCCCTTATTAATTCTTTCATGAGTTGCATCATTGACCAATGCTATGTTTGTCAATCTACAACAAATTTTTACCACTTATACTATCCTTATGTGATGTCATTACTTACCATTAGATTAGCATATGATCTTTTTCATTTATTTCCTTTCTTTTTATTGAACATGAAAGTAAAGAAAAAAACTCAAACTAAACTTTATTATATATCTTGCACACAATTACAAGGATAGATCACTAAGCAAACACTTGAAAAGAAAGGATCAAACTAAACTTTTATTCAACCAGATCTAAAGATAACTTAGGATTGAACTAAGATAAGTAAAGGCAAAAGATAATGGAGGTGATACGATACCGGGGCACCTCCCCCAAGCTTGGCACAAGCCAAGAGGAGTGCCCATACCCAATACTCAAGTCTCCTTTGGTGATGAATAAGGTGGTGGTGGTGCGGATGAGGTAGTAGCCATCTCAAACAGCTTCTCCAATCTACGGATGATGCTCTGGAGGGCAATGACGTGCTCTTGCAACCGAATATTTTCACGAGTAAGATATTTATTTTGTACACGCACTGTTTCGATGATCCTAAAAGCTTCAATTTCAGTAGGGGTGAGATGTTCATAGTAAGGCTGAAGGATATCCTCTTCCTCTGCAGCCAAGGTTTGCTCTACCACTGGAGCTTGATCTCCAATAGCTTTCCTGCTCTTGTCCCCCTTTAGAGACTCTTTTGGTCGTTCTCCAAGAAGTTCCATCTTCATCAACCAAGCATCTTCTTCTACATTATTGGAGGAGGGAGAAGACATGGTGCATGGCCTGACAGATCTGACAGAAAACAGCAAGAAAGGGGAATAGGAGATTTCTCTGCGATACGGAGGTCAGTACATTCGGGGGGTATATAAAGAATTTTTTTTATCTTGGGAAACAAGCAAACAGAAAAAATGGAGTACGGAAGGTACCCGAGGTGGGCACAACCCACCTAGGTGCGCCAGGGGGCCCTGGCATGCCCTGGTGTCTTGTGCCCACCAGGGTTGCCTTCTTGGTTGTTTCTTATTTTGCTAATTTTTATTATATTCCAAAACTGACGGGAAATATTTTTGCAGATTTTCGGAGTCCGTTTACTTACCGTATCACGTACCTCCTCTTTTTCAGTTATTCTGGAGTGTTCCGGAAGGTTTCTTTTATGTGTTCTTCCGGTGTCACAGTTTGGATAATATTGCTTTCAACATTAATGGGCGTACCTAAGATATAATGTTTTATTATTTGCCCATTAACAACCTTGGGGTTAGTACCTTTGGCATTATTTATTTTGGTAGCTCCAGAGCGATAGACCTCCTCGATAACATAGGGTCCTTCCCATTTGGAGAGAAGGTTTCCTGCAAAGAATCTGAAATGAGAGTTGTACAAAAGAACATATTCTCCAACTTTGAACTCACGCTTTTGGATTCTTTTATCATGCCATCTTTTAACTTTTTTTAAATAACCTGGCATTTTCATAGGCTTTGGTTCTCCATTCATCTAGTGAGCTAATATCAAATAACCTCTTTTCACCGAAAAGTTTGAAATCATAGTTGAGTTCTTTAATTGTCCAAATATGCTTTATGTTCTAACTCAAGAGGCAAATGACAAGCTTTTCCGTAAACCATTTTATAAGGAGACATACCCATAGGATTTTTATATGTTGTTCTATAAGCCCAAAGTGCATCATCCAATTTCTTTGACCAATTCTTTCGGGACCTATTAATAGATTTTTGTAGTATTAATTTTATTTCTCTATTGCTAAGTTCAACTTGACCACTAGATTGAGGATGATAAGGTGATGAAATTCTATGGTTAACATCATACTTAGCAAGCATTTTATGGAAAGCACCATGACTAAAATGTGAACCACCATCATTCATTAAATATCTAGGGACTCCAAACCTTGGGAAAATAACTTCCTTAAGCGTTTTAATAGAGGTCTTGTGATCAGCACTAATAATTGGAATAGCTTCTACCCACTTAGTGACATAATCAACAGTAACCAAAATATGAGTATACCCATTAGAGGAAGGAAAAGGTCCCATACAATCAAAACCCCAAACATCAAATGGTTCAACAACAAGAGAATAATTCATAGGCATTTCCTGACGCCTACTGATATTACCAATTTGTTGCCATTCCTCACAGGAGAAAACAAGCTTATGGGCATCCTTTATGGGAGTAGGCTAATAGAAACCAGATTGCAATACCTTGTGAGCAGTTCTATCTCCCGCATGATGCCCTCCATAAGCTTTTGAGTGACATTTCCATAGGATTTGTCCCTGTTCATGCTCAGGAACACAACGTCTAATAATACCATCTACCATTCTTTATAAAGATGTGGGTCATCCCAAAAGTAATGTCTTAAATCATAAAATAATTTTTTCTTTTGTTGGTATGTGAAGCTAGGTGATATATATTTTCCAACAATCTAATTAGCATAGTCAGCATACCAAGGGGTGTTATGAGAGACATTTATTGCAGCTAATTTCTCATCAGGAAAACTATAATTAATAGGTTGTGGGTCATCAAGAATATTTTCTAACCTAGATAAGTTATCAGCTACAGGGTTCCCAGCTCCTTTTCTATCAGTGATATGCAAGTAAAATTCTTGTAGCAAGAGAACCCATCTAATGAGTCGAGGCTTAGCATCTTTCTTTTCCATAAGATATTTAATAGCAGCATGATCAGTGTGAACAATCACTTTAGAATCAACAATGTAAGAACTGAATTTACCACAAGCAAACACAACTGCTAAAAATTCTTTTTCAGTAGTAGCATAATTTCTTTGGGCACTCTCTAGAGTTTTACTAGCATAATGAATAACATTTAATTTCTTATCCACTCTTTGTCCTAAAACAGCACCAACGGCATAATCACTAGCATCACACATAATTTCAAAAGGCAAGTTCCAATCAGGTGGTTGAACAATAGTTGCAGAAATTAAGGCTTTCTTAAGTGTTTCAAAGTCTTCTACACAATCATCATCAAAAACCAAAGGGAACATCCTTTTGTAAAAGATTTGTAAGAGGCCTAGAAATTTTAGAGAAGTCTTTAATAAATCTCCTATAGAAACCAGCATGACCGAGGAAACTACGAATACCTTTATTATCTTTGGGACATGGCATTTTCTCAATTGCATCAACTTTAGCTTTATCCTCCTCAATACCTTGTTAAGAAATTTTATGCCCCAAGACAATACCTTCATCAACCATGAAGTGGCACTTCTCCCAATTCAAGACAAGATTAGTTTTCTCACATCGCTGTAAAACTCGATCAAGGATGCTTAAGCAATCATCAAAAGAAGTTCCATAAACAGAAAAATCATCCATGAAAACCTCAACAATCTTTTCACAAAAATTAGAGAATATGGCAGTCATACATCTTTCAAAAGTAGCAGGTGCATTACATAAACCAAAAGGCATACGTCTATAAGCATAAGTTCCAAAAGGACAAGTAAAGGTGGTTTTCTCTTAATCTGGTTGTGATATGGGTATTTGAGAAAAACTAGAATATCCATCTAGGAAGCAAGAGTGTGTGTGCTTAGATAGTCCTTCTAGCATTTGATCAATAAAAGGCAAAGGGTAATGATCTTTCCTAGTTGCTTTGTTTAATTTTCTAAAATCAGTTACCATTCTATAACTAGTAACAATTCTTTGTGGAATAAGTTCATTTTTATCATTTAGAACAATAGCAATACCTCCTTTCTTAGGTACACAATGAACATGATCTATTATCAGCTATGGGATAGATTATACCTACTTCCAGAAGCTTTAATATTTCAGTTCTTACGACTTCTTTCATCTTAGGATTCAAACGTTGTTGTTGATCAACAACGGGTTTAGCATCAGGTTCCATATTAATCTTGTGCTGGCAGAAAGTGGGACTAATGCCCTTAAGATCATCAAGAGTATACCGAATAGCAGCACGGTGCTTCTTCAGAATTTTCAATAATCTTTCTTCTTCATGTTTTGAAAGGTTAGCACTAATAATAACATGGTATATATTTTTGTCATCAAGATAAGCATATTTCAAAGTGTCTGGCAATTGTTTTAATTCAAACACAGAATCAACTTTAGGTGGAGAAGGACCTCCTAGAGTTTCAATAGGCAAATTGTGTTTAAGCAGAGGTCGTTGTTCAAAGAAGATTTTATCTATTTCATTTCTTTCGTGCATATGCATACCATTTTCATGCTCTAGCAAATATTGTTCTATTGGATCAGTAGGAGGTACGGCAATGGAAGCAAGACCAAGTATTTCATCCTTACTAGGCAATTCTTTCTTATGATGTTTTCTACTAAACTTAGAAAAAATAAACTCATGAGATTCATCACCAAAACTAACACCGACGGTCTGTTTCTCGCAATCTATTTTAGCATTAACGGTGTTCAAGAAGGGTCTACTGAAGATAATGGGAAAAAATTCATCTTGTGGGCAACCAAGAACTAGAAAATCAGTAGGGTATTTTATTTTCCCACACAAGACTTCAAGATCTCTAACAATTCCAAGAGGCGTAATGGGTGTCTCTATTAGCAAGCTTAATAGTAACATCCATGTCTTCTATTTCAGCGGGTGCTATGACATTCATAATTTCTTGATATAAGGTAAAGGGAATAGCACTCACGCTAGCACCTAAGTTAAGTACATAAACCATGGTAATAGGGATCTCCTATTTTAACTAAGACAACAGGATGCCAACAACAGGTCTATGTTTATCTTTTTCATCTGGTTTGGCAATTCTAGTAGCTTCATCACAGAAGTAAATAACATGCCCATCTATATTTTCTACCAAGAGATCTATAACCATAGCAACACTAGGTTCTACTTGATTTGTTCGGCAAGTTTAGGTTCTCTAATATAGCTTTCATTGATCATAGTTGAAACCTTAGCATGTTCCTTTATCCTAACAGGGAAATGTGGTTTTTCAATGTAAGCAGTAGGAACAACTAGGTCAACATTATGAATAATAGTTTCATCTTTTGCTATTACCAGTTCTTTAATTTCTTCTTTAATAGGTGGATGATATTTAAACCATTTATCCTCAGGGAGATCAACATGAGTAGCAAATGATTCACAAAAATAAGCTACTATCTCAAAGTCAAGTCCATATTTAGTGCTAAACTTTTGAAAAACGTCAGTATTCATAAAAGATTTAACACAATCAAACTCAAGCTTAAGGCCCGCTACGCACTATCCAAATTAGGCCCAAGAGCGCCATCCGGCCACCCAATATGATTCCAACCACTTCCGCCCATGTATAGCCCATGACGCCTTTTCGCCCATATGAGGCCCTATGTATTCTTGGCCTATTAACGTCCATGGTGAAACCGCCCAATGAACAAAGGTATTACTTTACACCCATTAACGTTCAGGTGAAATCGCCCGTAATGAATAAAGGTATCACTTTATACCCATTAAGGGCCCATTATTCCGCTAATGCTTCCACTTCCATGTTATCTTTTCGCCTTCTCGTGAGCCCATTTATTCTTGGCTCATTTCAAAGATTCATTTACTTACTATCCACATCGCTATTTTCGCTTATGGGCCAAATTCATTGCGTGGTTACAATGCCCGCTTTTGGTCCGTTAACACGTGGGCCATTTTCATAGCGCCATGAAATACGGCCTATTAACGATGACTGTTATGGTCGGCCCATGAACGGACGATTCCAACTCTAGCCTGCTTACACGCCATAATGCGGCTCGTTATTGACCATGTTTGGCCAATCGATCATACCGCCTTATAAGGCCCATTGATGATAATGCCCAGAAGGCCCATTGTTTCGCGGCCATAGAAGACCCATTGTTTCACGACCCGTAGAAGGCCCATCGCTTCTACGTCTGCCCGGAAGGCCCACTATTTCTACGGCCCGTAGGTGCAAAGTGTCACTACAAAGAATATTAGCCCATGGTTATTGTGGCCTAGTTTTAAAAAATAGTTGCAGCCACTAGCAAAACGCAGAAAAGAACCTGCACCGACTACAAGCAAACAAATAAACAAGACAACAAGGAAATAAAAACAAGCAACTTACACTAGGCTATCACGGCTATTACACATATTACATCCATCGGGCATCAAAGTTCGCCACCAAGGTAAATATAGAGAAACCAAAGAAGATATAAATGCCGCAAAGAAAAACAAGTCCAGAATCGAAACCACTTCGTAAGAGCTCAAGAAACAATATCCTAGGTACCCATAATGTCGGCAAGATGCTTAGCAAGTTTATTAACTTTCTCTTGTTTGGCGCTTAAGTCCTCCAAAGGCTCGTCATTGCACCGCCGTAAAGTATGCATCCGAATTCTGCATGGATTCTCCTCACCTTCTGGCTTCGTCGCGATAACATCTCGATCGATGTCTTTCAACTTGAAGTTGAGACTCAAGAAGCCGAACTGATTCGTGCAACGAGTTTGAAGAGTCGGTGCAAAGAAGGTAGCCAAGAATCTCTAACACTACATCAAGACAGACTTTGGGGTTGTCTCTTGTCCTCAATATAGTTTTTATCACTTTCTTGGAGACCAACAGGATGTCTCACTATCTTGAACCTTATCTCAGATTACTTCCTTTACCATTGCATAACAGGTACTCTTCTCCAATATTTTATCCGCTGCTCTAAAAGGGAAACAAACAAACACATCTCGTGTTTACAATGTAGTATATGAAACTCATTTTGGTAAACCAGCCAAAGAGTAAGGTGGACAGGATAAAAGATGAAACAAACATATATCTATGTAGTATGGTCACAGTATGGTCTATATCATTCTAGTTTATGTTACCAAATCAAGATAGATACAGCTCAATCATATCTATTTAAGACAAAGCAAAGATAGATGTAATATAAGTGGGAAACTACACAAGAATAACAACACTTGTAATGTGCATGGCATGAGAACATAACTTTTATTCAATTGAAATGAAATCAACATAGAGCAAGTTACAACAAGAAACAGCCAAACACATTGAAGAAACAGAAATATAACACAATTGCTGCACCAT
This sequence comes from Aegilops speltoides, assembly GCA_021437245.1. NCBI lineage: Eukaryota > Viridiplantae > Streptophyta > Magnoliopsida > Poales > Poaceae > Aegilops > Aegilops speltoides. The sequence goes on from CM038141.1 coordinate 140,828,087, forward strand.
TGGAGTTTCAATTGCATCCTTCAAATTTGAAATTGGTTGGTATCAAGAATACAAGTGATGCAAGAGCAAAGTAGTATGAACCATAGCTACGGAACCTCGACCTGAGAACAATTCTTCTTCTCGCTAAGCGCTGACTTCGGGTTCTGAGTGGTGGTCCTCGTGATTTGGGCACCGCAGTTGCCTTTACTAACCGCCTCGTGTTTGGGTGCCTGTGGTGAGATGGTGTTGTGTCAACGGAACCGGTGTCTATCCGGGATTGGGGTTAGAAGGTGTAGCGGTTCTTCATGTCCAACCGGGTAGGGGTACAACTGCATGAGTGTGGGTTATGTGTGGGGGGCTGATTCTGGGCAAGTACAACCGTGGTTCTATCTCAAGACATCGACGTGTAGCACGATCTTTTTCAAGACCGTGTTTTTACTCCTACAGATACTCGCCATCACTCCCTCCAATTGAAATGGCTGATAAACAAGAAAAGTAATTGAATGTACGTACATTGTAAGATAGACAGTGCAATGGATAGTAGGGAAGAAAACAGGCATGAAATAATTCACATTTATGTTGTCTAAGCAAATGTAATAAAGGTGACATAATTTCACATATATGATGGCTAATTAAACAGATAGCATGACACAATTTCACATGTATGATGGCTAACTAAACAAGATAGAATGACATACTTCAAAATATGATGACTATGTAAACAGGATGACATGATATAACTATATACGATGTGTCTATTAAAGTGGTTGGCATGCCATAAATCACAAACATGTCATCGATGGAAACATGATGGCATGATATAATTCACTGGATAGAATGACATAATTTAAAATATGATGACTATGTAAACAGGATGAGATGATATAACTATATTATGTCTTTAGAAAATGGGTTGGCATGCCATAATTCAGATACATGATGTCTATGTAAACATCATGGCATGACATAATTCAAATATATGATTTATATACTAAGGAAGTGAGCAGAGGGCAATTGCATATATGATGTGTCAACTAAGGAGATGGCATTCAATATTGTGTATATGATGTAAAAATAAGCATTGCAATACAACATATGCATTATATGAGTAATATAACCTCGCCAAGTTTGAGCATACACCCTGGGGATAATAGGATCAATCATCCTCAATCCTCCTCTCAAGAGCTATCTATAACCAAAGAAGATATCTTCAAGAGTAGCATTTCTCGCTCAAGACCTTGTTTTCAATCCATTTCAAGAGCTATCTATAACCAGCCAGATATCAACTTCAAAGGTAGCATTGTTCGCTCAAGACCTTGTTTCACTCCAGATTTCCATCACCAATTCAAATGGCTGATGCAGTGAAGAGCAGTTGAATATACAAACATTGTCGATAAAAGCAATGAGAAATACAAAAAAGGACAGCATGATATAATTCACATATATGACGCTTGCTTCAAACAAGATGGCATTGCATAATTCACATACATAATGCCTTGCAACAAGATAACATTGCATAATTCACATATATAATGTCTTGCAACAAGATGGCATTGCAATATTCACATATATGGTAATTAGACACTAAAATGTGGCATTCACACAAAGCATGTCTAAACTAAGCAAATGACATAGCAATGCAAGATACCATACGCACGATATGAGTAACATAACCCCGCCAAGTTAGGGCATGCACCTCGTGGGGAAATATGATCGGTCATCTGCCTCTCAATCCTCCTCCGAGGAGCTATCAAGAATCAAAGAAGACATGCGCTTTGTCGATAGCATTGTCTCTGCCTCAAGACCTTGTTTCCACTCCATTTTTCCATGACCGTGTCGTAATGGCTGATGCACAGAAGAGTAATTGAATGTACTAAAATTGTTGACAAATTTAACACATAATAAAAAATGATGGCATGATATAATTCACATATAAGATGATCACAACTGTGGTGGCATTGCAAAATTCACATATATGATGCCTGCTAGACAAGATGGCATTGCATGATTCATATATGATAAAGAAACAAAATAGATGGCATTGACACAAAGCATGTCTAAACTAAGCAGATGACATCTTTAATGTATATGAAGCAATGCAAGGCACCATATGCATGATATTACCAACATCAAGATGCCAAGTTAGAGCGAAGACCTCATGGGGTAAATAGGAGTGGTCTTCCTTCCTAATCCCCTCGTAATGCTTATCTTCCTCTTGATTACGATCCAAAATGGGTGGAGGGGGGTGCCTTCATACCACCATGGAACGACGCCCTGCATGAAATTTTATTGCCATGCAAGGCTCGCTCTTCTTTTCTACATGATCAGTTCCATTGTGTACAATAACCTGCATGCATAGGAATAAAACATAGTGAGATTATGTAAGGAGTGCATGCACAAATCCAGAGATGATGGTAAACCGTGGATAGACCCAAAACCAATGATAGCAGGTGATAATAGCTTTAGTTAAAAAATACAGATAATGGCTCCTTTAATGTTTGTTTGCACCCAACATGAAAACCACAGGAAAATGTAGGGTTATAATGCTATTATGCTACTATCTCTTAGACTTGTGCTTGATGAATAGGAATATGAAAAGGAGGAGAAGTGGAAATTAGAATTCCTACGGTTTTTCTTTCAAGGAGACACTAAAGGAACAAATCCTACAGTTTTCCTTTGCTCCATTCCTTTGCACCAAATTCATGAAAAGTAGTACCATAGGAAACTTTCCAAGTCCTATGTTTTCCATTCACTTTTCCTTTCAAGCATTGGTGATTCTAGTAGGCGGGCTTGAGCAAGGAAAATCCTACACTAAAAAATATGTTTGTGCTACTTCTATTACTTTGGACCCAGGCTACTGCCATACTAGCTCAACTCCCAGGCCCATCGACAAATGCACAGCTCAAACGCGCAGAGATAAATAATGATGGCATTCAAGAGAGTCCATCACGGATAGCTAAGTTGCCTGGTACCTCACTGCTTGTCATATAGTAGGATAAAATAATCGTATTTCTCGTTACTACAAGTGCTCAGTGGACAATATATATAACATGTAGAGTAAAAAATAGATGCGACAAGTGTACAACCTCTTTAGCGAAGCCATGTCGATCTCAGCGTGATTGGGTTGGCCGGTGAGGATGCTCCGGCTGACTTTGCTGTCGGAGCAGGGGAAGAAGATCTTAGGCGTCTGGAGATGGAGCCCGAGGTACTGCTCCGCTGTGATGGAGGGTTTCGCCATTGGAGCAGCTCCGGTGGGTTGTACGACGCCGAGGCTGAAGCAGGACAAGAGAGACAACGAACAACATTAAGCTGAGTGGAATTCTAATAGCATCTCCAATACATGACGTAAAATACATAACCACAAAGTGCAAGATGTAAAATACATCAGCCGCTCATCTCTGAACTTAACTGTTGAAACTGAACTTAACTGTCGAAACTGAACCTAACTGTCGAAACTGAATTTTGCTGTCGAAACTGAACGCACTAGCAAGGTGAGGCTACACGTCAGTCGATTTTGCAGCCGTTGGATACGATATCAAGGGTCTGCGGTTCATCTTCAACCTCCACCCCCCTGAGCCACCAGCCACCACCGGCCAAACAGCAGCCCCCCGCCGCCCGCGGCCGGCGGTGCGCCGCCCCGCCTGCCCCGAAAACACTCCCCACCACTGGTCCGCCACCGCCCCGGCCATCCCTCTAGGCCCCCCCCCGTGCCGAGATTTTTCTCCGGCAATCCCCACGCCACCACCCCGCCAACGCCCCGCCACCGCCGGCGACCACCGCCCCCATCCTGAACCCTAAGATAGATAGTGGGGTACCTCTCCGTGAGCCCCCCCCCCATCAAGGCTGGTTCTTCCTTCACCCGGAGAGCCCACCCCTTGGAAATCCACTGACCCAAAAGTCGATTCAGTCGACTAAAGTGTAGCCAAATCGAAGCAGCATCGCAAGCAAGAGCAAGAGCGAGAGCAGTAGCGCGAGCAAGAGCAATAGCAAGAGCAGACCAGGCAGGGGACCGAGAGCAAGAGCAGAGCAGCAGCACGAGCTAGCGAGAGCTAAAGCATCAGCAGCTCCTACTGATGTGGACGTCGCCGCCGAGGGAGCGACGCCGTGGAGGAAGTGGCTGGCGACGCCGCCGTGGATGGAGCCGCGCCGTGTCGGCTCGGGACCAAGCGCTGGCAGCACCGTGTGATCGAATCAATTAGAAAATGCAGCGATTAGTGTACAACCTCTTTGGTGGCGCCGATTAGGCCGCAGCTTCATCCGAGGAAATGGTGATGATGATGCTCTTCCGGTGGTGCAGGTGAAGACAGCAGTGTGGGAATGAAGGTGGCGCGAAAGACGAGGGGAACATCAGGGCAGCTCCTTGGAGGTGGAGGACGGGGTGGCTGAGCCGGCGGGACGATGAGATCGACGACGGATCCTCATCCGGTACAGTGGATGAGGGACGTCGAGGTGTTGCTGTGGACGACGTCATCGGGGAAGAAGCTCCGGCTGGGTGGCGGACGGAGCAGGGTGTGGGGTTTCGTCGCGGGTTTTCGCGGCCTCGGTGTACGAATGGGTGGGCGGATGGGATGGCAGTGGGGAACCATGGCTTAGAGACGCGCTTGTCCGAAATATGGGGTAAGTTACAAAAGTACCCCCCACACACACACCGATTTGAGGCAGTTCTTTCGGTTCAGGGGTACCACGAGCATTTCGCGTGTCAGGATTTCACAGGAGGTGGGAGTTTTTGCGTGCGTTGTAATTCCGGAATAGCAAGGCGCGGGTTGAGATGGAGGGAGTTGTCGGAGCACAACAAGACAAAGATATATCTTAAATATTTCGGGCTAACAAGGCGCGGGTTGAAGAGGCGGGAGTTTCACAGCACGATAGACAGAGACGCTAGCTTCAATTTTCGGCATAACAAGGCGCGGCTTGAAATTTCGGAAGAACAAGCTTAACGTGTACCCCAAAAAAAGACAATTTGCACCTCAACACGCACAACACACACACAAACACCATTTAGACTAGAGTAAGGTACACGTGCATTGCACGCATGAGATTTGGCAATCAAATTATGAATAAATACCACAATATAGCATGCAAGCTTTGAGTCATATATGCAGGATGTAGATGTTCGTTTAATTCTTATAGTTCATTTCATTCAAAATCATCTAGTTTTTATAAGAAAGCTAATCTATTTTAAGATTCATGGAATTGTGCGTTGTAAGACATAAAGTAAAAACAAATAATGGCAAATCATGTAGAAAAACATTTGGGAAATTATGATACGGAAGATTCTAGAACAAATAAGAAGTGCTTGTGTTTTGATGTTTGTGCATTATGCTTAAGTTCAACCATGGAGTCTTCTAGATTATACATGTGGCAAAATCTGGTGGAATCTAGATGATATCCAACGGCCAATAGTGCTCAAATTTGCCATCTTTGGACATTCGGATTCGCCTTATCCAACGACCATCTTTCAAAGTTAAAGTTACTCGCTCACAATATAAAAAATATATAATATAATATATATAGGGGTATAGATATAGATATGTGATGCGAAAGCCGCCCATCATCTCCAATTACATGCACGGATGCGACATGGGCAAATGATGTCTACCATCGGTATCGCAATTTCAATTCAGTCTGACCTTGTTCAATGTGTATACATTACAACATGCTCGTTTCCAAAGCACACCGTGCAGATCTTCGTTATATTCATGCATGCATGGGTTTCAAACATCATGATCTCTTATTCAAATATTTGAATTCAACTTTACATTGATTATGACCTTACCTATTCTTTTACACCCACACAGTAGTCTTTTCTTTATAATTGTACCACTAACTTTCTCTCGTGCATGCATGCACACACACTACCAGTCGGCATTATCTATCGCACGCATGCAATCTTTTTCTTCAGGTCGGTCTCCCATGAAGGCACACACCCACACACATCCCCCTCTCCCTCATACCAGGAATTCTTTATCTCTCACGCGTGCATGCGCAACGATCGATGTTCCTCTATGTATGTGTGTATATAGCTAGGTCTTTCATAGTTTTCGACACAATCTGATTAATCGATATATCCAGTGAGGTCTCACCCTCTTTCCCACATCCACATCGATCAATCTATACCTCTCCCACGTCCACATCGATCAATCTATACCTCTCTACATAGGATTAACATAAATAGCATACACCCACATTAATTATATATCCAACGTCCCCCTCTCATCATCCATGCCTTCCGCTTCATCTCTCAGATGCGTGCACAATGGCGAAGACAAGGGGCAGTAAGGGCCCTGCCCCCTAACATCACTATATATCGAGGCTAATATGAATGTGATCATTAGACAATTGCTGCTAAAAAAAGTTTAATTTCATGAATTGACCCTCCTCGTAAAGGATTAGCAATGCTTGGCCCCCTAGCTCATTTATTTTTCATGGCTCTGCCACTGCGTGCAATAGCTCACGTGTTCGCCCCCTCTCTCTAAATATTGATCTCGCACTTGTGCATTCCTTCATAGTCTCCCTCCACTCGGCCCCTCGCACCATCTTCTAGCCCCCCACCGGATTTTGCCACATGTACAATCTAGCAGACTCCATGGTTGAACTTAAGCATAATGCACAAACCTCAAAACAACAAAGGTTCTCTTTTGTTCTAGAATCTTCAGATCATAACTGCCCAAACTTTTTTCTAGTTGAATTGCCATTATTTGTTTTTACTTTATGCTTTACAACACACAATTCCATGAATCATAAAATAGATTAAGGGCTTCTTTGATTCAAAGGATTGTCAAAGGAATTTTGGAGGATTCTAATCATTAGGAATTTTTCCTATCTTGGTTGTAAACCATAGGAATTTTTCCATATGATTCATTTGCACTAGATTTCATAGGAAACATCCCATCCATTCAAACCTCTTTGAAAGAATTCTGCATTTTTTCTATGCACAATCAAACACTCGTACAATCATGTAGGATTCAATACGACATTCCACTATAATCCCATGTTTTTCCTATTCACGCGTTCTTAGCTTTTTTATAAAAACTAATTTGATTTTGAATGAGATGAACTATAAGAATTAAACGAAGGGCTACATCACGCATATATGACTAAGAGCTTACATGCTATAGTGTGGTATTTATTCATAATTTGGTTGCAAAATCTAATGCGTGCAATGCACGTGTAAATTACTAGTACTTCGAGTATGTGCAAAACACGTAAATTAGAATACCAATGGCATGCTACACAGTGTCTCTCTTACAGTTCATGAATCCACGTGGCACATGTGGAGGCGTTGTTGTGACCTCCTTGCATGGATTGATCACAGTGACGTGCTGCTGGTTCCAGAAGAATGTAGTCGTCCTCCCTGAGCCATACTGGCGGTACATGCACAAAGCGAAGATGTGCATGCACGCCATGCACGCACTCATTCCCTCGCAAGCACACGCGGGTACACGGGCGGACACAGTTTTGTACCAAGATCCACCCCATGTGATAATTTGACGCGTGTAAAGTCGTTCACTTCATTGATGGTCAATTAATACAGCGCATGCAAATTGAGTGGACGTGAGGGCGGAAGAAAGACATTGTTACTCCAATGCGCGCATGCGAGTAGTTAAATCGTGGGTTGCTAGTAGTACTTTCATTGGTCTCCTTCGTATTTTGTGCCAATTTTTGACAGTAACATAATATTTACGCATTTGAGCAGTGTAGTCTACTTGAAATTTATGTTCCACTAAACTCATCGGGAGCCGTTTCGGGCCTCAAAACCAAAACCATCAATTAATCTTTACCTTCTTCCGATCACATTCGAAAGCCTGCTCACACCTACTAGTACTACGTACCAAACCTGAATGTGTTCCCACTATGCAGGTATTAGTACTACTAGAGCTAGTACTTAGGTTATAAAAAGGGGAACTACCTAACCGAAAATTACTCTACCTTTCCTCCTCATAAGTGCTTCTTCTTTGTCCGTCGTTGCCATGGACGGTGAGCAGAGCTCTAGGTCGAGAACTACTCGTAACAAGGGAGCGGCAACCAAGGCTGCGGAAAAAAAAGAGAGGGCTCGCCGCCATGCAGAGACCTCGAAAGATCTCTCACGGGTAGGCGATGGCTCCCAGGAGCACCCTAGACGCGGAGGCGAACATGCCGAGCCGGCGGAGCTGGAGTCGTTATCCCTCGACGGCATGCCCGATCAGCTCAATAAGCACCTCAATAAGCAGAAGGAGTTCATCCAAGGCTTGACGGAGTTGCTGAAGGAGAGCCTCGACGACATGCCCACTGAGATCAATCAGCAGGGGGAGTTGACCGCCGGCTTGGTGATGCTGCTGAAGAAGAGCGTTGCCTCGGAGAAGAAGGCGACCGGTGAAATCCTGCGACTTCAGGAGGACAAGGCGAAGCTCTGCCACGAGATCGACCTGTTGAAGGAGAAGAACGCCGGTTGGAAGAAGCTGCATGAGAATAGTAGTTCCTCGATGAAGATGCTGCAGGCCCTCGTCATGGAACAGAAGGAGGAGTTGGCGAAGCTCCGCATCAAGCACCCAGCTGCTGTCAAGGTACGTAATGCGACCATGGAAAAGATGATGAAGGCTCGCATCGAGAAATCCCACGTCATGGACAGAATGAAGAAGATGGCGGAGGAGACGCGCAAGGAGATGGAGGTCGTGGAGACGATGAAGAAGCAGTTACAACTCCGCGGCGAATTAGATCATTTTGGGTGATAATCTTCCTTCTTCTTTTGCTGCTGTGTTTCATCTTTTGCTTCGGGTGTTTCGCCGCACGTGTCACATTCTCTGCGAGGCATGAATAGAACAATGGTTTTTGTTTTTTGAGGGAATGAATAGAACAATGCTAACAATGAGATGACTAGCAAATTAGATCATTTTTATCGCCATATGGCACTGGGCTGCCGTGTTTCGTGCTCCTCCGTCGCAATACTACTCCAGTGGAAAACTTGAGTATACCGCACGGTTCTTTGCTCCTCCTCGATCAGGTCGTCGGCGCATTTATACGAGCAGTCAAATCACAAGGCCCCGCCTTCCAGCAATAATGAGCCATCAAATCACAAAGGCCCTCGCCTCTCGTGAAACCGACTAAGCTAGACTACCCGGCCCTCTAGCCTTTTAAAAAATGTATACTTTTGTACAGCAGTAGTATCGATGGATTGCGCCATGGAGCAAAACTTGAAATTAAAAAAAAGGTGGTACATATAGAGAGCGCTCGTCGTCAAATTATGCATATAGTACTATTAAAAAGGCTAGTCACAATAATGGTGTCCAGCACAACCAACTCCTCAAATAAAACTAAGTACCCTGGAATTCTTTGACAAAACTAAGCACCCTTAAATTCTTTGACAACTAAACTGCTAGCTATATGATGTTGGCCATATATATTGTACGTATATAATGTGAATAAACGGGTGGTAGTACTATACCAACTAAAAGATGAAATGTAAGAAATACTAGTATGTACTTCATCAAGAGTTAAAGTAACAAGAAGAAACATAACATAGTTCTCTGGGGCTCAAGACAACACACCCCTCAAATTAAATTAACCACACCTGAAATTAAACTTTGCAACTATTCCGGTAGACACTGCATTAGAACCACCATGAGCAACGACACTACCACCTTACTCGGAGTCCTCGTCCATGTCCTCGACTTCGTCCTTGTCCCTCTTCCTCTTGGCTGATACTTCTTTGCTTGAACCCCAACTTGGTTGTTGCTCTTCATCCAACCCTTGTAGATATTGAAACAAAGGTAGCCATCCATTGCAGTGTACTGAATGTGGTCTATATCTAGTACATTCCGCTGCCATGCATGACGATGAAACGTGTATGGAACGTGTATGGAGGTTTCTCCAGTTTACCGTACGAAGGATGAACCATGGCTCCTGCCAGGTCGGCGTGAAGGTCGACGAGAGGACACCACCGATTCTTTTGGAGGTCGAAGGTGTTGCCTACAACGAGGCCTATCCGACGCAGGACTTCTTTGTCGTTACCAAAGTCTACAGTAACGAATTTGACTAGGTTGCTCTTGAGGAAGTCCTTAAAATCCTGGCACTCAACGTCGGCATGGCATATGTGGTAGACCAAGCATAAGTCATGCACGCAAACCTGGATCACGGCGGGCTTCTTCCTCTCTTCGTCCTTTAGATCCTTCTCACGTCCCACGACTGTGGTGTACTCAACATCTAGCCCGGCGCCCACTCATCATGTGAGTCTTCGAACATGCGTCTGAAGCGAGAAAGGCATCCTTTCACCGTCGCGGAAGAACGGGTGTAGATGACATCGAACTCATCGCCGGTGATGGTTCTAACCTTGTACTCACCACCGATCGGGGAGATTTGGGACGCCATGGATTTGGGAGGAGGGTTAGAATTAGTGGAACTGCCATGATGTGAATGGACGGGATGACTAGGAGCGAACCGCCGTAGTATTAAAGGACGTGTGGGAAAGAGTAGGAGCGAACTGCCAACGTGCGAACGGCAGGGTAGTGGCTTTCCATTCTCCCATGATACGGGCTTCCGAGAGCCCTTGGATCAGAGATTGAACGGTTGCATGGCGTGATTCTAGACCAATGGGTGAATATCCTATCCTGGAGGGTTATTCTGCAAATTTTCAGCAACTTAGCATGCGACCGTTTGATCTTAGATCCAAGGGCTGCCAGTAGCCCGTATCATGGTCGCGCCTACCACGACCGTCGCGTCGCTCGCACAGTAGCTCCCTTGGAGATTTAACACGGTGCGTTAGGCTATCTGATGTTGGCATGTCATACATAGTCATCACTTAGTCACTCAATCCACAACAAGGTTGGCTGTAAGGTTGGCTATAAGTGTATTTTTTTACTCCTCTCTATCTCTTTCTTCGTACTCCCTCCGTCCCATAATATAAGAACTTTTTGACACTAGTGTAGTGCCAAAAACATTCTTATATTATGGGACACAGGGAGTACTAGTATTTATTGCATTTGCCAAGGAGTGACCTCTTCCAATGAAATGGTGTTGCTAAGTTTGCTTCATTTAATTAGCTATAGACTCAAAATTGTCTTTTCACCTAGGTACACGCGCTTAGCACTGTTTCTTCCTTGGGTCACCAAACTAGTCTCTCTCTTCTTGATTAACTTGCCACATCAGACTTTATGCCTATGTGGCAAGCTTAAGCACCTGTAGGAGCAAGTAAGGTAGCTGTACGTTGCACGAAAGAGTGAAATGCATTGATCGGGGTGTTGTTTATTTTGACAAAGGATGTGGGGTTCATCTCATGTGCAACCGGGTCGACGTGTCAAGCACGAAATAACATCTTGAATCGCAGGGGGACGACCCCACTCATACGCCCAGTGTTAGTAATGAGCAATGAGACGTCAAATCACAATGCCGCACCTTCCCAGACGGACGAAGCAACCATTATTTCACACTTCGGTTCGACATCATCTCAAACCACGTACTAGTATTGCTTCTGCCTCAAGAGGGACATGCGCATCGCCTTGGTACATCATGACACGTGGGACTGCATGACAGGCCATGCTTCCCCGCCGATCGCTGGGTAAAATCACCTCATTTTTACTATACTTCCTCTGGATCGGTTTACTGCATGGCATGCACGTTGTTCTAGGTTGAGAATTTAACTCGCTATATATATATGTGATGAACAGTATGCTAGCCTTTTAAAAAATGTATACTTTTGTACAGTAGTACTCCACTATCGATGGATTGCGCCATGGAGCAAAAATTGAAATTTAAAAAAAAGGTGGTACATATAGAGAGCTAAATGGCCAAATTATGCATATAGTACTATTAAAAAAGCTAGTATGTGCTTAATTGGGGTGCTAAATTCTATTAAAAAAATACTAGTACTAGTATGTACATACTGAAGAGTTAAAGTAACTAGAAGAAACATAACATAGTTCTGTTGGGGGCTCAACACAACACACCCCTCAAATTAAACTAAGCACACCTGAAATTAAACTATGCAACTAATCCGGTAGACACTGCATTAGAAGTTTAGAACCACCATGAGCAACAACACTGCCACCTTACTCGGAGTCCTCGTCCACGTCCTCGACTTCGTCCTTGTCCCTCTTCCTCTTGGCCGATACTTCTTTGCTTGAACCGCCAACTTGGCTGTTGCTCTTCATCCAACCCTTGTAGATATTGAAACAAAGGTAGCCATCCATTGCAGCATACTAGATGTGGTCTATATCTAGCACATTCCGTTGCCATGTATGACGATGAAACGTGTAATGAGGTTTCTCCAGTTTGCGGTATGAAGGATGAACCATGGCTCCTGCCAGGGTCAGCATTGAGAGCTGACGAGAGGGCACCAGCCAATTCTTCTGGAGGTCGAAGGGGTTGCCTACAACGAGGCCTATCCGACGCATGACTTCTTTGTCATTCTTGAAGTCTACAGTAATGAATTTGACTGTTTTGTCCTCGAGGAAGTTCTTAAAATCCTGGCACTCAACGCCGGCATGGCATATGTGGTAGACCAAGCAAACGTTGTGTACGCAAACCTGGATCACGGCGGGCTTCTTCCTCTCTTCGTCCTTTAGATCCTTCTCTCGTCCCAGGACTGTGGTGTACTCAACATTTAGCCCAGCAACCCACTCATCATGTGAGTTTTCGAACATGCGTCTGAAGCGAGAAAGGCATCCTTTCACCGTCGCGGAAGTACGGTGTAGATGACGTCGAACTCATCGCCGGTGATGGTTCTAACCTTGTACTAACCACCGACTGGGGAGATTTGGGACGCCATGGATTTGGGAGGAGGGTTAGGATTAGTGGAACTGCCGTAATGTGAATGGACGGGACGACTAGGAGCTAACCGCCGTAGTACTAAAGGACGTGCGGGAAAGAGTAGGAGCGAACTGCCAGCATGCGAACGGCAGGGTAGTGGCTTTGCATTCTCCCATGATACGGGCTTCCGAGATCCCTTGGATCTGAGATCGAATGGTTGCATGGCGTGATTCTAGACCTATGGGTGAATATCCTATCCTGGAGGGTTATTCTTAAAATTTTCAACAACTTAGCATGTGACCGTTTGATCTCAGATCCAAGGGCTGCCAGCACGTCGTATCATGGTCGCTCTTACCACGACCGTCGTGTCGCTCGCGTGGTCGCGCCCTTGGAGATTTAACACGGTGCGTTAGGCTATCTGATGTTGGCATGTCATACATAGTCATCACTTAGTCACTCATACTACAACAAGGTTAGCTATAAGGTTGTCTATAAGTGTAGTTTTTTACTCCTCTCTATCTCTTTCTTCATACTCCCTCCGTCCCATAATATAAGAACGTTTTTTACACTAGCTAGTGTAGTGTCAAAAATGTTCTTATATAATGGGACACAGGGAGTACTAGTATTTATTGCATTTGCCAAGGAGTGACCTCTTCCAATGAAATGGTGTTGCTAAGTTTGCTTCATTTAATTAGCTATAGACTCAAAATTGTCTTTTCACCTAGGTACACGAGCTTAGCACCGTTTCTTCCTTGGGTCACCAAACTAGTCTCTCTCTTCTTGATTAACTTGCCACATCAAACTTTATGCCTATGTGGCAAGCTTAAGCACCTGTAGGAGCAAGTAAGTACAATAGTGCGCTTTACATGGCCTTTTTGCATATGTGGAGGAAAGAGAGGCAAGGAAAAAGTGGAGAAGTGGGCTCTCATGCAAGAGCCAGCCTCTACTACTACATGGTGGAGCATTGGGGAGGCACCTATATGGAGGTGGTCAGGAATCGGGACACTCACACCGGTCGTAGCGCCACAGTTAAAATGATAATGGCAAGTCAAATCACGGGGCCCCACCTGTCCAGCAGTAACTCGCTGCCAAATCACACAGACCTATGTTTGCAGCAGCCTACTCCCTCGTCTTCTCGCGTCTCTGTCGAACCGACTAGGCGGAACTGTCCCGCTGCCTACCGGGCAGGAAAAGCCTCGCCCTTGACTTTTAAATAGTATACAGTATACTAATTTTGTATCCATGGATTGCGCCCCCGCCATGGAGCAAAGCGTCTAGAAAACGACGGTACATATGTACGGAGTATATAGCACGCACGTCGCGTTCGCGTCGCACCCCAGATGGTCGGTCGGTCTGGCACGCTGCTCTCCGAATGGAACGCGCATCATATTGCGTTCACACACACATGTGGGACGGCAATTGAGAACCGACCATAGGCCCACTCCCCAGCCCCGCAAGTCGGGTGACTTAATAGAAGAGGGAGACGAGCGATAGTACTAGAGAAGTGTTGTACTACGTTGTTGCTTGGACGATCCCTACAAGACATGGAAGATCAGTTCGTCCGTGCATGTGACCAGACTCCAGCAGACACGCCTGGATTGGCTATCGTCTACATATCGTGCAGGCTGTGTTGTACATGGCTGTAGTTGTGGTGAGAAATCTAAAAAAAGGTTTCTTGTCATCTAGCAAAATTATGTGTCATGTGCTTCAGATTACTGCGAGGGTTAAACAGCGACAACTGAGTTGGGCTAGTCATTGGGGGCACATGCACAAACAGTGACTACTCGGCTGCCATCTAGGTCGAGCCAGCTATGTTAATTAGGATACCTATCGACGGACCCCTTTTCTACGAGTTTATCTTTAATTTGAGCTTTGTTCCTTGTCTAGTTTGTCCGTCGGAATTCATGTTGTCTCCTTTGGGCAGTGAGGATATGATTTCTTGTCATGTGGCATTTTTTTGTGTTATATGTTACTCATGTTGGAAATATGCCCTAGAGGCAATAATAAATGGTTATCATTATATTTCTGTGTTCATGATAATTGTCTATTATTCATGCTATAATTGTGTTATCAGGAAATCGTAATACACGTGTGAATACATAGACCACAACAAGTCCCTAGTGAGCCTCTAGTAGACTAGCTCGTTGATCAAGAGATAGTCATGGTTTCCTGACTATGGGCATTGGATGTCATTGATAACGGGATCACATCATTAGGAGAATGATGTGATGGACAAGACCCAATTCTAAGCATAGCTCAAAGATCGTGTAGTTCGTTTAGCTAGAGCTTTTCCAAATGTCAAGTATCATTTCCTTAGACCATGAGATTGTGCAACTCCCGGATACCGTATGAGTGCTTTGGGTGTAACAAACGTCACAACGTAACTGGGTGGCTATAAAGGTGCACTACGGGTATCTCTGAAAGTGTCTGTTGGGTTGGCATGAATCGAGACTGGGATTTGTCACTCCATATGACGGAGAGGTATCTCTGGGCCCACTCGGTAATGCATCATCATAATGAGCTCAATGACCAAGTGTCTAGTCACGGGATCATGCATTATGGTACGAGTAAAGTGAGTTGCCGGTAACGAGAATAAACGAGGTATTGGGATACCGATGGTCGAGTCTCGGGCAAGTAACATACCGATTGACAAAGGGAATTGTATACGGGGTTAATTGAATCCTCGACATCGTGGTTCATCCGATGAGATCATCGAGGAGTATGTGGGAACCAACATGGGTATCCAGATCCCGCTGTTGGTTATTGACCGGAGAGGCGTCTCGGTCATGTCTGCATATCTCCCGAACCCGTAGGGTCTACACACTTAAGGTTCGGTGAAGCTAGGGTTGTAGAGATATTAGTATGTAGCAAACCGAAAGTTGTTCGGAGTCCCGGATGAGATCCCAGATGTCACGAGGAGTTCCGGAATGGTCCGGAGGTGAAGAATTATATATAGGAAGTGATGTTTCGGCCATCAGAAAGTTTCGGGGGTCACCGGTATTGTATCGGGACCACCGGAAGGGTCTCGGGGCTCCACCGGGTGGGGCCACCTATCCCGGAGGGCCCCGTAGGCTGAAGTGGGGAGAGAACCAGCCCCTGGTGGGCTGGTGCCCCCCCCCCTTGGGCCCCCCTACGCCTAGGGTTGGGAACCCTAGGGGAGGGGGCGCCTCCACTTGCCTTGGGGGGTAAGTTCCCCCCTTGGCCGCCGCCCCCCTAGGAGATCCCATCTCCTAGGGCCGCACCCAGGGGACCCTATATAAAGAGCGGGAGGAGGGCGGCCGCACTTTGCCCCTCGGCGCCTCCTTTCCCCTTGCTACACCTCTCCCTCCCAGACGCTTGGTGAAGCCTGCTGATCCACCACCACGCCGTCGTCTTCTTTGGATCTTCATCAACCTCTCCTTCCCCCTTGCTGGATCAATAAGGAGGAGACGTCACGCTGACCGTACATGTGTTGAACGTGGAGGTGCCGTCCGTTTAGCGCTAGGATCTCCGGTGATTTGGATCACGACGTGTACGACTCCCTCAACCCCGTTCTCTTGAACGCTTCCGCTCACGATCTACAAGGGTATGTAGATGCACTCCTCTCTCTCGTTGCTGGATGAAGTCATAGATTGATCTTGGTGAACGTAGGAAATTTTTTATTTTATGCAACGTTCCCCAACAGTGGTATCAGAGCTAGGTCTATGTGTAGTTCTCTTCGCACGAGTAGAACACAATTTGTTGTGGGCGTAGATGTTGTCAACTTTCTTGCCACTAATAGTCTTATTTTGCTTCAGCGGTTTTGTGGGATGAAGCGGCCCGGATCGACCTTACACGTACATTTACGTGAGACAGGTTCCACCGACTGACATGCACTAGTTGCATAAGGTGGCTAGCGGGTGTCTGTCTCTCCCACTTTAGTTGGAGCGGATTCGATGAAAAGGGTCCTTACGAAGGGTAAATAGAAGTCGGCAAATCACGTTGTGGCTTTAACGTAGGTAAGAAAACGTTCTTGCTAGATCACCTATAGAAGCCACGTAAAAACTTGCAACAACAATTAAGGGACGTCTAACTTGTTTTTGCAGCAAGTGTTTTGTGATGTGATATTGCCAAAGTTGTGATGAATGATATATATGTGATGTATGAGATCATGTTCTTGTAATAGGAATCACGACTTGCATGTCGATGAGTATGACAACCGGCAGGAGCCATAGGAGTTGTCTTTATTTTTTGTATGACCTGCGTGTCATTGGGAAACGCCATGTAAATTACTTTACTTTATTGCTAAACGCGTTATCCATTGTAGTAGAAGTAATAGTTGGCGAGCAACTTCATGGAGACACGATGATGGAGATCATGATGATGGAGATCATGGTGTCATGCCGGTGACGAAGATGATCATGGAGCCCCAAAGATGGAGATCAAAGGAGCTATATGATATTGGCCATATCATGTCACTATTATGATTGCATGTGATGTTTATCATGTTTTTCATCTTGTTTACTTAGAACGATGGTAGTAAGTAAGATGATCCCTCATAATAATTTGAAGAAAAGTGTTCCCCCTAACTATGCACCGTTGCGAAGGTTCGTTGTTTCGAAGCACCACGCGATGATCAGGTGTGATAGATCCTAACGTTCGAATACAACGGGTGTAAGCCAGATTTACACACGCAATACACTTAGGTTGACTTGACGAGCCTAGCATGTACGCATGGCCTCGAACACGGAAGACCGAAAGGTCGAGCATGAGTCGATAGAAGATACGATCAACATGAAGATGTTCACCGATGTTAACTAGTCCGTCTCACGTGATGATCGGACACGGCCTAGTTGACTCGGATCATGTTTCACTTAGATGACTAGAGGGATGTCTGCCTAAGTGGGAGTTCATTAAATAATTTGATTAAGATGAACTTAATTATCATGAACTTAGTCTAAAATCTTTACAATATGTCTTGTAGATCAAATGGCCAACGCCATGTCCACCTGAACTTCAACGCTTCCTAGAGAAACCAAGTGAAAGACGATGGCAGCAACTACACGGACTGGGTCCGGAACCTGAGGACCATCCTCGTAGCAGCCAAGAAAGATTATGTCCTAGAAGCGCCGCTAGGTGAAGCACCAATCCCAGAGAACCAAGACATTATGAATGCTTGGCAGTCTCGTGTTGATGATTACTCCCTCGTTCAGTGTGGCATGCTTTACAGCTTAGAACCGAGGCTCCAAAAGCGTTTTGAGAAACACGGAGCATATGAGATGTTCGAGGAGCTGAAAATGGTTTTCCAAGCTCATGCCCGGGTCAAGAGATATGAAGTCTCCGACAAATTCTTCAATTGTAAGATGGAGGAAAATAGTTCTGTCAGTGAGCACATACTCAAGATGTCTGGGTTGCACAACCGCCTGACTCAGCTGGGAGTTAATCTCCCGGATGACGCGGTCATTGACAGAATTCTCCAGTCGCTCCCACCAAGCTACAAGAGCTTTGTGATGAACTTCAATATGCAGGGGATGGAAAAGACCATTCCTGAGGTATATTCAATGTTGAAATCAGCTGAGGTAGAGATCAAAAAGGAACATCAAGTGTTGATGGTGAATAAAACCACTAAGTTCAAGAAAGGCAAGGGTAAGAAGAACTTCAAGAAGGACGGCAAGGAAGTTGCCGCTACCGTAAGCCGCTTGCCGAAGAAGTCAAGCAATGGACCCAAGCCCGAGACCGAGTGCTTTTATTGCAAGGAAGTGGTCATTTGAAGCGGAACTGCCCCAAGTACTTAGCGGACAAGAAGGCCGGCAAAACTAAAGGTATATGTGATATACATGTAATTGATGTGTACCTTACCGATTGCTCGTAGTAGCTCCCGGTATTTGATACCGTGCGGTTGCTCACATTTGTAACTCAAAGCAGGAGCTGCGGAATAAGCGGAGACCGGTGAAGGACGAGGTGACGATCTTGCGTCGGGAATGGTTCCAAGCTCGATGTGATCGCCGTCGCACGCTACCTCTACATTTACCTACGGGATTAGTTTTGAACCTCAATAATTGTTATTTAGTACCAGCTCTGAGCATGAACATTGTATCGGGATCTCGTTTAATTCGAGATGGCTACTCATTTAAATCCGAGAATAATGGTTGTTCTATTTATATGAGTGATATGTTTTATGCTCATGCCCATTGTGAATGGTTTATTCTTAATGAATCTCGGCGTAATGTTACACATATTCATAGTGTGAATACCAAAAGATGTAAAGTTGATAACGATAGTCCCACATACTTGTGGCACTGCCGCCTTGGTCACATTGGTGTCAAGCGCATGAAGAAGCTCCATGCTGATGGACTTTTAGAGTGTCTAGATTATGAATCGTTTGACACATGCGAGCCATGCCTCATGGGCAAGATGACCAAGACTCCGTTCTCCGGAACAATGGAGCGAGCAACCAACTTATTGGAAATCATACATAATGATGTGTGCGGTCCAATGAGTGTTGAGGCTCGCGGAGGATATCGTTATGTTCTCACTCTCACTGATGACTTGAGTAGATATGGGTATGTCTACTTGATGAAACACAAGTCTGAGACCTTTGAAAAGTTCAAGGAATTTCAGAATGAGGTAGAGATTCAACGTGACCGAAAGATAAAGTTCCTGCGATCAGATCGTGGGGGAGAATATTTAAGTCATGAATTTGGTACGCACTTAAGAAAATGTGGAATCGTTTCACACTCACGCCGCTTGGAACACCTCAGCGAAATGGTGTGTCTGAACGTTGTAATCGCACTCTATTGGATATGGTGCGATCTATGATGTAACTTACTGATTTACCACTATCATTTTGGGGATACGTGTAAGTGCATCTAGTGCCCCTTAGTGATTTTGGTGTATTGAAGACTTATAGGTTAAGGGACTAATGCGCTTGTGAGTGTACACGGGTCTATAAGTCTATGAGGAGTTTGATATTTACAGAGAAAGTCGACCCCTAAAAATGAAGTTCTTCGATCAAGACTTTGATATTCGAAGACTTTACGAAGACTTTGAAAGTGAAGAAATTGGTGTGACCTTGAAGACTTGGTATTCATTTGAGGAACATGAAGCGTGAAGACTTTTGTTTTCGTAGTTTCATTTTCTCTTTCTTGAGTCATAGGAAACACCGTCATCGTTAAAGGGGTCGAGGAAATACTAAGGAAAAATTTCCATGTGATGCTCAACTCAAAATCCTACACCTACCAATCCCTTCAAGTGAAGCCATTGGAAATCTCATACATTCGATCAATTTCTTGATGGATGAGACGCAGTTCTTACAGTCACTGAGGACTTTGCTCGATCGGGAGTTAGGAATTCGCCAGATTCGAATTGCCTACACAAAGAGGAACATGATAGCCCCGAGGAATTTGAGAGTCAAATTTCGACCGTTCTTGTCTTCTTGGCGCTGTCCCAAAATATCTTATCCACCTAACGGTCATATCATTGAAGGGCATTTATGTCTTATCATGTCGGGCTGCTCCCTAGGCTATAAATAGCTGCCCCCTACAACCACTAGTTGGTTGGCAGCACCGAGAGAACTTGACACTTGTCGTTTGAGAGCAACACATCCTCCGAGGACTTTGAGCGAAAATCATCAAGTGAGGAAAATCCAAAACCAAACCCCTACAAACCCAAAGTGATTGAGCATCACTAAAGAAATTGATCCTTCGTGGATCCGAAGCTTGTTACCTTTGAAGACTGTGCTTCTTCCAGACGGTTAGGCGTCATGGTCTAGAGCATCCAAGAGGAATTGTGGATCACCGAGTGACCAAGTCTGTGAAGGTTTGGAAGTCGCCTGAAGACTTACCACGAGTGATTGGACGAGGTCTGCATGGCCTTAGTTCAAGGAGAATACGGTGAGGATGGGTGTCTGAGCTGCGTGCTCGAGGATCGGGTGTCCGGACTGCGTGTCCTCGAGTTTAAATACTTAGCCGCTCAACCAGACGCATAACCGAGACAAGAGTTGGAACTGGTCTACCAAATCATTGTCTTCACCAACTAACTGGTTCTATTTCCTCAACCCTTTCCTCATTCTTGTGTTGAATGTTTGTTCATATCTGTGTTTGAAGACTTTGATCAAGACTTTCTCAATTTCCTCGCCCAATTTCTTCAGTCTGTTTGTCTTCGTCTTGTGTTATCCTGTGATTACGCTTTCTGTACTCTGTGCTAGTCTTCATTTCATCATAATGACCATGCTTGTATTCTGTTATGCTTACTTCTGAGTACTTATTCCACTACTAGTAGTTCTTCGCTAAGGAATTTCCTCACCGGCAAATTCCTCAGTGAAGAATTCATAAAAATCGCCTATTCACCCCCCTCTAGTCGATATAACGCACTTTCAAATGGTATCAGAGCAAGGTACTCCCTTGTTCTGTGTGATTTTGGTTTAACCGCCTGGAGTTTTAGTTATGTCGACCGCAGGTATGATCAAGGTCTCGGCTGGGTGTCCTACCTTTGATGGGACGGACTACCCCTACTGGAAAAACAAGATGCGAATGCATCTTGAGGCAATTGACAATGATCTCTGGTATGTTGTGGAAAATGGTGTTCCCTCTGTCTCACCCTCACTGAACGCTACCGATGTGAAGAGATTCAAGCAACTCGATTCTCAAGCAAAGAATATCATATGTGGCCATCTGAGTAAAGGACAGTATGGAAGAATGAGTGCTTTGGAAACTGCTAATCTTATCTGGGATAGGCTGTCCAAAGTGAATGAAGGAGTCTCAACCCAGCGTGACTCTCGAGTTGATGTTCTTCGGAATCTCTTCAACCGCTTCAAAAGACTCGACAATGAAAATGTCCAACAAACCTTCGATCGCCTCACTGACATCTCAAATGAGCTTCAAGCCCTCGGTGCCACTGACATCACTGATCATGAGGTGGTGAAGAAACTGTTGAGATCGCTTGATTCCTCATTTGATACTCGGGGGTGATGATACAAGAACGTCTTGACTACAAGTCTCTTGATCCCGCCGATATCCTCAAAAGGCTAAATACTCACGAGTTCCACTTTGTCAAAAGAGAGATCTCTATGGTTCGAGCTATGGCAAACCACGTGCCACAAGGCCAAGGCGTGGTCTCGATTACAATGTGAGGATTACGGTAGTAGCCTTGGTGATCTGAAGAATTGAGCCAGAGCTAGCACCGCCGTGAAGAAATTCGAAGTTCTTAAGGCGTGGTCGCTGGAAAATCCTCAAGAAGCGGTGATCCCTCATCCAAAGGACTATAAGAGAAGGTTGTGCCACAAATGCAAGAAACCTGGTCACTATATTCAAGATTGTCCTCGATGGGAAAAGGAAATGAAGAAAAGAAATACAAGGATTACGCCTACGATGATGCGAAGAAAAAGAAGAAATCGTCAAAATCTTCGCCATCAAAATCCTCAAGTCTTCATCTCACAAGAAGAGCAGCTCCAAGAAGGCTCGGGCATTCATTGGCAAGGAAATGGACTCTAAAGCTGAATCTGAGGAAAATGAGGAAGAGGTGGCGTTTGAAGAATCTGAATCTGGTGTGGCGAGTCTGGCCTTCGCTACTGCTTTCGTTAGCAAGTCCATCTTCAACACTGAAGAAACTGACTCCACCAACAAGCCTGATGAAGATAATGATGACTATGCTCCCACCTATTGCTTCATGGCAAAAGGTGCAAAGGTACTCAAATACACCTCCTCTGAATCTAGTGAAAATGAATCTGATGAGGATCTCAAGCCCAGCTACTCTAAACTTGCTAAGATTTCTGTCAAACAACAAAGGGCTTTTGAAAAGGTTCAAAACATGCTAGACAAAAGTGATGATATGTTGGGTGAAGAAATGGATCGCACCAAAGCCCTGACTGAAAATCTTCAGAGACTTCAGTCTAGGTTTGATATCATTCAAGGTCATCATAACACTCTCTTATCTGATCATGAGAAACTTTCTTATGAATTTCTTCAAAGAAAGCAATATCTTGAGAAGCTAAGAGTGAGTTATGAAGATCTTCAGAAGGAGCGCGATTCATTACTAGCTCAACAAATCAGCGCTTCTCAGGAAGAATTTGTTCCTCCATGCTTAAAGTGCATTGAGCGTGAATCGCTAATTCTTCACCAATGTTCAAATGCTTCAACTGTTACAAATTCTTCACCTGCCTCTGCTATCACTAATTCCTCATATGAGGACATTGCTAGTATCACTGACAATGCAGGGCTGAAGGAATTGTACATGACAAGCATGTACAAAAGCCACAAAGGGCATCAGACTCTTTGTTATGTGCTTAAAAAGCAGATCCTCAATAGAAACCCTAGGAAAGAGGGTATTGCCTTTGAGAGGAAACTCAATGCTGATGGAACATATTGAAGCCCGAGCGGACTTCCCAAAACCTCATGGGTTGTTTGCAAAGGACCTCCAGTTGATCCATCTAACTTATCCGCTTTACATGTGAATCTCCTCATTCTTTTGATGAGTCATTTGACTCAACTATAAACTGTTCAAAATCAGAATGGTGAATTATTTGCTAGATATGTTGGCACTAATCGCAGAATGGTTCTCCTATGAAGAAAATCTGGGTTCCCAAGAAGTGCCTCGAAAGTCTTGGTGAATGTCCTCATGACACCACACGTGAAGAACAGAACCCCAGATCAAATTCTTCATATGGACCAAATTCTTCATATGGATCCAAGTCCTCATACGGACCAAATTCCTCACGTGGATCAAATTCCTCAAAAGGATCAAAGTCCTCATATGATTATCATCGTGCTAACAACTCTGTGTCGCAGGTTAGAGCTACGGGCTATGAATATGTGCCTTATTCTTCAAACCATTATGTTCATAAGTCCTCGAAGAATTTCTCTGCTTATTCATATGCTTACCCTAACCCCTCTTATGTGAAACGAAATGGTTTGGCCTCTATGCCACCATTCTCGTATGGTGCTCGCAGAGTGATGAACTCTTTGCCACCCCTTCAAATGTGGGTGGCGAAGAAAAAGAACTAATCTCTTCTGCAGGGTCAGGTCTCCAGACGTGCTTTAACGTCTGAAGAATTTGCTGGGGACCTGACAAAATTGCCTGAAAGGACGCAGGCGAATCATGATGAAATGAACTTTCATTTCACACGTCCTAATACTGCTATATATGTTTACTGATTGATGAAATTCATCTGATGAACTTGATATCATATTCTTCACTAATGAAGCATATGAGATTGTAAGCTACACTAATTCATCTGCAGGATGATCAACCCAAAGCTACAGAATGGGTCCTCGATAGTGGATGTACAAATCACATGACTGGTGACAAGAATCTATTGATGGATGCTCCCTTATCACCGTCACATCTGAAGCATATCATCTTTGCTGACAAAGGCAAAAGGCAGGTATTAGGTCTTGGTAAGGTTACAATCTCTAAGGATAAACACATGGACAAAGTCATGCTTGTTGAGTCCTTAGGATACAACCTCATGTCAGTCTCAATGCTTTGTGATCTTGATATGGTTGTTGTCTTTGGCAAGTATCGCTGTGTTGTGATTATGGAAGCTGACAATTCCAAAGTATTCGAAGGCTTTAGGAGAGGAGACCTGTATATTGTTGATTTCTCTATAGGACCACAACCAGCCGTGTGTCTACTTGCAAAAGCTTCAGAAGGCTGGCTATGGCATCGACGACTTGGTCATGCATGCATGAGGAATTTGCACACGCTTGCGAAGAAGAAGCATGTCATTGGCATTGAAAATGTCAAATTCCTCAAGGATCACTTATGCGGAGCCTGTGGAGCTGGAAAAATGACCAAGGCCAAGCATCCAGCAAAGACTATCATGACCACTACTCATCCATTCGAATTGCTTCACATGGACCTCTTCAGACCTAACCATTACTCAGCAGTCACTAATGATGCATCGCTATATGGTTTTGTCATTGTTGATGATTACTCTCGATATACTTGGGTACACATTGTTACTTACAAACATGAAGTGCAGGAAGTCTTCAAACGATTTTCCTCGAGGGCTTCAACCAACTTTGGTGTGAAGATCAAGCACATCAGAAGTGACAATGGAACTGAGTTCAAGAATTCCGGTCTTGATGCCTATCTTGATGAACTTGGTATTACTCATGAGTTATCTGCTCCCTATACTCCGCAAAAAATGGTGTCGTGGAGCGCAAGAACGAACTCTTGTTGAGATGGCTCGCACTATGCTTGATGAATACAAAACGCCTCGGCATTTTTGGATTGATGCAATTGATCTGCGTGCCACATCATCAACAGAGTATATCTTCACAAATTCTTCAAGAAGACGGCCTATGAACTCCTCAACGACAAGAAACCCAATGTGAGTTATTTCAAAGTCTTGATTGCTAAATGTTGGATTAGAGATCCTCACCACAACTCTAAATTTGCACCAAAGCACATGAAGGTTTTATGCTTGGTTACGGAAATGACTCACACACTTACGAGTCTTCAACATTGTTCTTCACAAGATTGTTGACATCAGAGATGTGCGATTCGATGAAACTAATGTCTCGCAAAGAGAGCACCTACCTTCTGTGTTAGATGAACCAGCACCTGAGGATTCTATCAAGTTCAAGGCAACTGAGGATGTCATTCCTACTGAAGAATCTGCTAAAGAATTCATTCCAGTTCATGAAGAACGTCGAGCTGATGCACCTGAAGAAAATGCTGAGGAAAATGGTGATGAAGAAAATGCTGATCCAATTCCTCAGCGACAACCAGCTCATCCTCGCATTGCAAAAGAAGTGCAAGTGGAGAAGATCATCGATGACATTAGAGCCCCAGGTCCTCTCACACGCTCAAAAGCTTCACATTTATCTAACTTTTGTGGGCACTATGCTTTTGTCTCTATCACAGAGCCCACTAAGGTAGATGAAGCATTTCTGGAGCCGGAGTGGGTTCAGGCTATGCAAGAAGAACTACATCAGTTCGAGCTTAACAATGTCTGGGAACTGGTCAAACGTCCAGATCCTCGCAAGCATAATATCATTGGCACAAAGTGGATCTACCGCAACAAGCAAGATGAAAATGGCCTTGTGGTGAGGAATAAGGCACGACTTGTAGCTCAAGGCTACACACAGGTTGAAGGAATTGATTTCGATGAAACTTTTGCACCTGTTGCTAGACTTGAGGCTATTCACATATTACTTGCCTATGCTAACCATCATTATATCATCTTATATCAAATGGATGTGAAAAGTGCATTCCTCAATGGTAAGCTTGAGGAAGAAGTATATGTTGCTCAACCCCCAGGTTTTGAATATCCAAAGAATCCTGACAAAGTCTTCAGACTTAATAAGGCCCTCTATGGCCTCAAGCAAGCCCCTCGGGCGTGGTATGATACATTGAAGGAATTCTTCGTGAAGAATGGCTTCACACCCGGTTCACTCGACCCTACTCTCTTTACTAAATCTTATGATGGTGAACTATTTGTGTGCCAAATATATGTTGATGATATTATCTTTGGCTGTACTGACCAACGTTATAGTGATGAATTTGCCTATATGATGAGTGAAGAATATCAAATGTCTATGATGGGAGAGTTGGAATTCTTCTTAGGTCTTCAAATTAAATCGCAAGAATGGCATATTCATATCTCAGAGAAATACCTCAAAGATGTCTTGAGGAAATTCGCATGCAAGATTGCAAAGGCGTCAAAATTCCTATGCCCACAAATGGCCATCTATGCACTGATGAAAATGATATTGACTTCGATCACAAGGTATACCGCTCCATGATTGGTTCTTTATTGTACTTATGTGCATCTAGGCCAGATATAATGCTTAGTGTTTGCATGTGTGCCCGATTTCAAGCTGCACCAAAGGAATCACACCATAAGGGTGTGAAGCATATTCTTCGATACCTAGCTCACACACCAACACTAGGATTATGGTACCCCAAGGGCTCTGCTTTTGATCTCATTGGATATTCTGACTCTGACTATGTTGGTGATCGTGTGGACCGCAAGTCAACATCTGGCACTTGTCATTTCCTCGTACGATCTTTGGTCTGTTGGTCCTCGAAGAAACAAAACTACGTATCACTGTCTACTGCGGAAGCTGAATACATTGCTGCTGGCTCTTGCTGTGCTCAACTACTTTGGATGAAGCAAACCCTCAAGGACTATGGCGTCAACGTGAAGAATGATCCTCTCCTTTGCGACAATGAGAGTGCCATCAAGATTTCTCACAACCCAGTTCAGCACTCGAAGACAAAGCACATTCAGATTCGTCATCATTTTCTTCATGATCATGTGTTGAAGGGCGACATCTCCATCGAGCACGTGAAGACTGAAGAACAGCTAGCTGATATCTTCACTAAGCCCTTGGATGAGAAGAGATTTAGCAAGTTGCGGTGTGAGATAAATATCTTAGAATCTTCGAATGTTCTTTGAAAAGGACACACATCCTAACACTTATGCAAAATTGATGACTTAGATGTGCAACACATGAAGAAACATTTTTCTTCAATCAATGAAGAATAACACTCTAAGTGTGAAGAAATTAATGAAGAATTTGATTCTCGTAACCCTCGACAATTGTACGCGTGTCCGAAATCATCATTCTTATCTGATGGGTCATGCCACCACAAAAGTTGAAAATCTTCAATTTGAGTTTTTCCTCGCTTTTGAAATTCTTCGATTTTCAAATTCTTCAACTTTGCAAAATCTTCACCGGTTCGTCGTTTTTCTTCTTTGGCTATATATATATGAGTTTATGTCCTCTCTGAGATTCACTTATGGCTAATTCTTCAAGTTGCTTTTCTCTGCTAAGTGAATGTGATCGGACCCTTCCCCCTCTATGCTAAACTCAACCCAATCTATTCACAAATTCTTCATGTGCGTTCTATTTGAAACTCGTTCAAAATCTTCATCAGATCCTTGTCACCAAGAAATTGTGAGCGAAACTTTAAAACAAATCTTATCTAGATTTTCGGTTTTGCCGCTCAAACCATTCCGCATCCCACGATGCATTATTCTATTCACCCACTATCTTACACGATCTCAACTACACAGTACGTGGGTGACACATGTCGCGTGAAGGAGAAAGGGCAGGGGCATGTTCGTCCCAAAATCTTCGGGCGAACAGTTTTTCACCGTGACTATAAATACCCCTCTCCCCTTCCTCACTTCATTTACTCCGCTTGACCGCTGTCTCTCGCTCGAGCTCCTCAAACCCTAGCGCCGCCGCTACTCCATCGTCGTCGGTGAGGAAGAGCTTCGCTGCCTCGACCTCGTCGCCGTCGTACTCGCGCCGATTGCGGAAATCTTCACTCCGCCACCGCCGTAGTTGTCTTCCTCTGCCAAGTTAGGGCGTGGGAGATCTAACCTGACGAACTTCACATCTGTTCTTCTCAGTTCGCCGTGTTCTTCACTTCGGGTAATTAAAAGTTACTTTTATTACTCACTTTGATTCTAAAACTTTCCTGAAAATCTTCAAAGGTGTTTATTCTTCAAATCTTCACACATATGAACACCTCACACACCACATGATCTTGAACTGTTTCTCTAAGCAATCATTTTCTTCAAGATTGCCTAATTGTGTGGATCTTCGATCTATACAACTCTGGAACCTAAGACAAAAACGCTTGGTGAAATTCCTCAAGGTTCATCTGGTCAAATTCCTCAAAACTTGTTCTTTTCGAAAAACTTTCTGAGAACGCATATGACCTCTCCAAATTCCTCGCACCTATACTCTGTTCACAGGTACTCATGTCCGCTGCTGAATCACTAGGTTCTCATCAACTTAACTCATTTGCAGCGTTCCTCGAAGAAAAACTACATACTTCTTCAGAGTGTTCAATTGTTCAAATTCCTCAACTGAAGAATATGGCAGACGGTAAGAGACCGCAGAAAGGAGGAAAGAAGCCTGAGGTCATGACTGCTTTCGAGATCCCTGATGACATTTACAAGGACTACTGCACACCTGATGAAGCCAAGTTCGGCAAAGAGAACAAGAATCAGTGCAAGGTGCGGATACAGAGGATTGAAAGAAGATGGGCAAGAGAATGGAGGGAGTACAGATATGTGACTCCAAAGTACATGAAGAAATTCGCCCTCAATCCTCCGTGCCCAAGAGCTCCATTGGCACCTGGCCAAGTAGCTGATCCCACCAGCATCAAGAGTGGTGAGGACTTTCCTAAAGAATGGGCTAAGCGCCAAGCCAAATTGGCAAGGCAAGCCAAGGAGGCAGTGAAGAAATTCAATGAGGATTTTGCCACTGCTGCTGCAACTGAGGCCTCGGTCAGGCCTAGGAAATCTATGCCAAAGAAGCCTGCTCGTAAGCCAAGTGCTTCACCAACAGCGCCCTCACGGCCAAGTTCCTCAGCAATGCCCTCACGGCAAATTCCTCACTGCCATCGCTCCACCAAAGTCCTCGGCAGCTCCCTCAAAGTCCTCACCCTGTGCATCGGCTACATGTCAAAGCACTACGGGTTTCTCGATTGCCTCGTGTGTTCAAAGAGTTCCTCACCTGCACCTATTTCCTCATCGGGCCCCACACCGTTGAAGACTAAAGCAACAAATGGGCGCGGTCCTCGGCCAAGTCCAAGGAAGAAACAGTCGCATTCCATGTGCCCTCGATGATGAAGCTTCGATGATGAACTTGCGTAAATCATCGAGATGCATAAGTGAAGGCCGCTAGAGCCAAAGGCACATCTGTGCCACTGCTTTTGGATCCGAAGAAAATCCTCGATTACATTGATCTCTGGCACAAGGATCCAAACACCCCAATGCCTCGATCTTCCTCGACTCTGGTCAAAGTCACATGCTGACCCATTTCATCACTCAAGAGAAATGGAAGTTTGAAAAGGCAAGAGAGATCAAGAAAGCTCAATACAGAAAGGAGAAGCTCCTGAAGAAAAATGTTGTCAGAATGACACCTGAGGAACTTCTCAAGGCTCAGTCTGAAATTCAAGCCCTCAGCAAAGACTTTGATGCCTACTATGCTGATTGGCAAGGAGCCAAAGTGAGATTCGTCAATCTGACGAAGAAATTCACCAATGTTGCAGCCCCATCGCAACAAGAAAATCTTCAGTTGCAGACTCTGCTCAGCCTCTTTGAAGAACATGCCACAACCGCTGATGACTTTTAGCCTCTTGAAGAAAATGCTAGTTCAAGGGCTGACAAAGAAATTCTAGCCCCTGAAGAAATTGCCAGGGCATCCACTAGTGGTGCGCTGAAGAAATCGAAGAAATCAGGCAATCGCATCGATTCATACCAAGAAAATCAACCAGATTCCTCAGCTCCTCCCGCGCCTACACCAACTCCAATTCTTCCATCTTCCTATGAGGTGAAGAAGACCAAGGCTGCAGAGCGAGCTGCAGTGAAGAAAAGGAAGGCATTAGCTGCGTCAAATTCTTCGACTGCGAAGAAAATGAAGCCAATGACCAGCTCACTTGAAAATCCAATCGATCTCGTTCCAATTTCCTCCATGCCATCAAAGGACCTTGTTCCTTTTAGAGAACACTATGTGATCCCAAGCGGATCTGATGAAGAAAATCATTCTGCTGCTTCGTCAGAGCAGATTGATGAAGAAATTGAAGTGGATGCAATCCCTTGGCGCCACCATTTCTCACCTATGCCTCAGTTCACAGCTGAAGAGGCTAGTGTTGAGGAAATTGAAGATGAAGATGTGGATATAGGATGCACCACACCAGTGATGAATGATGACTTTTGGGAAAGTCAGCATCCCAATACTCCTCTATTCACACCTATCCAATAGATTCCTTAGTCCCCGGCAACAACAGTTCAAATGGGCTCTGAAAAAACTCATCCCACTCCCTCTAATCATGAAGATATTCCAGCCACTAGTGCTAAAGAACCTGCTGCTACTGATCATCAGGTTGCACAAGAAGAGGAACCAGAAATTCCTCAGCCTGAAGAACCTGAGCTCGCGATTCCCGAGGTGGTACTGCAACTCATCGACACCCCTCTGCCAAAGCCAAGAATCCGTTCTCAAGCAAGCGAAGTTCAAGGCTGAAGACTTCTTTTCCGAGCATGTATTCTTCACTGACTACAACCCCTATGACTCTGCTCGCATAAGGAAGAGGCGTTTCTGGACTGCTAGTCAAGCCAACTTCTATTCCTCAGTGTTGTTTGACAAAGACAAAATCTTCGATCATGAACATATTCCTCACGTGGATATGGAATCTCTGCCATGCTTTGAGCCAGTCCTCAGTGTTCTTCATGATGCAGGATTACTGAATTTCTACACTAACATCTGTGATTGGAATGAAGAACTCATTCTTCAGTTCTATGCTACACTGCATATCACTGGAGACGCTGAAGATGTCAACTCATGGGTGTTGGATTGGATGACTGAAAACACTCACTACAAGGCACCGGCAACTGAATTGCTTCGTGTCCTTCCTCTTGATCCTCCCCATGACAGTGCACGTTGCATCTACAATGACCCTGAACTGACAAATCACTATATGCAAGTGCTCATGAAGCCTTTGAAGCCTGGGCAGGCCCCACGAACCAAATTCCTCGTCAAGGAATTACTCTATGTGCCTCGGACTATCTATCACATTCTGACAAAGACAATGATTCCTATCAAAGGCCACGACTCAAATGATGAAGAAGTCGTTGGCATCATGAAGAATATGCTTTTCAACATCATTCATAGCGTTCCCGTCAACTTCCATGATTTCTTCATGAGGACTCTGGCAAATGTTGCTATGTCACCATTTGAGCTGAAGCCCTATGCTCCTTGGATTATGAGATTCATCATGGCAAGATCTTCACTGAATTACAAAGCTGACACTCTGAACCACGGTAGCTACTTGCCTCCCATTGAAGTCCTCAAACGGCGGTTTCATCGTCGATGATAAAGGCAAGGCAGCTGCTTTGTGATCGATGAAGGCATTCATCCATTGGATGGTCAATTTCGCTGGCTACATCTTACTCTACCAATGACGACTCGCCACACATGACACCGCCAAAAATACCTCAGCCAAGCAAAATCCTCAAGCCACAAAGACCTGTGGTTATGATCGACCGTGAGTTACTCCTCGCCTTCATCGGAAGGTCGCAATCACAAATGGGTAAAGCGTCAGTTTTGTGCACTTCTTCACAACATGACCTCAATACACATGCAGTGAAGAAGAACCAATACTACCTTCATGAAACCTTCAACCGCACCTGGGCTGTCCTCACTCATGTCTATAGCGCCAAGAATCAAGACTATGGGTCTCAAGGAAGAATTTGACTGTTCTGCACCTCCTCTGAAGAAATTCAAGAGGGTCAAAGTTCCTCCACTGGTGGCCAGCTCTTATTCTTCATCATGTGACACTGATGAGTATGAAGATTTGGACGACACTACGGTAGGCCCTGCTACAACAAACAACCCCGACAACGCTGGCGCTCCTCCATCGACTTGAAATTCTTCAGGGGCGTTAGTCCTTAGTTTCAATCCTATTGGTCATTTGATGACAAAGGGGGAGAAATCTGAGTTAGTCTTCAAGCGGGTCTATATAAAGGGCATTTTTTTAAGTTACAACTCTCGTTCTTCTGAAACTTTTATTTGGATTGATTTGTAATCTTAAACCCGATGGTGCGCTGATACTTTTGTTGCATTATGCTCTGAATCTTTTGATGCTTTCGGCATGCTTATTCCTCGTTAATATTATTGCACGCATGCTGAATTTCATCAGGCACCATATTTCATCATGCATTTCAAATTCTTCATATTCAAATGCGTGTATGAATTACAAGATATAGGGGGAGATCTCCATGATTCAACTCTTCAAATGTGCATTGCCTCAAACGCAAATTCCTCACTATGCACATCTTTAGGGGGAGTTCTTCTATATCTTGCAATCAAATTCCTCAATATCAGTATTTACACTTCATATATTTATCCCCGTTGAAAACTTAACCTATATTGTCATCAATCACCAAAAAGGGGGATATTGTAAGTGCATCTAGTGCCCCTTAGTGATTTTGGTGTATTGAAGACTTATAGGTTAAGGGACTAATCGCTTGTGAGTGTACACGTGTCTATAAGTCTATGAGGAGTTTGATATTTACAGAGAAAGTCGACCCTAAAAATGAAGTTCTTCGATCAAGACATTGATATTCTAGAGACTTTACAAGACTTTGAAAGTGAAGAAATTGGTGTGACCTTGAAGACTTGGTATTCATTTGAGGAACATGAAGCGTGAAGACTTTTGTTTTCATAGTTTCATTTTCTCTTTCTTGAGTCATAGGAAACACCGTCTTTGTTAAAGGGGTCGAGGAAATACTAAGGAAAAATTTCCATGTGATGCTCAACTCAAAATCCTACACCTACCAATCCCTTGAGTGAAGCCATTGGAAATCTCATACGATTCAGTCAATTTCTTCAAAGGATGAGACGCAGTTCTTACAGTCACTTGAGGACTTTGTTCGATCGAGGAGTTAGGAATTCGCCAATCTGAATTGCCTACACATGAGGAACATGATAGCCCCGAGGAATTTGAGAGTCAAATTTCCGATCGTTCTTTGTCTTCTTGTGGCTGTCCCAAAATATCTTATCCACCTAACGGTCATATCATTGAAGGGCATTTATGTCTTATCATGTCGGGCTGCTCCTAGGCTATAAATAGCCGCCCCTACAACCACTAGTTGGTTGGCTGCTCCGAGAGAACTTGACACTTGTCATTTGAGAGCAACCCATCCTTCGAGGACTTTGAGCGAAAATCATCAAGTGAGGAAAATCCAAAACCAAACCCCTACAAACCCAAAGTGATTGAGCATCACTGAAGAAATTGATCCTGCGTGGATCCAACGCTTGTTACCTTTGAAGACTGTGATTCTTCCAGACGGTTAGGCGTCATGGTCTAGAGCATCCAAGAGGAATTGTGGATCGCCGAGTGACCAAGTCTGTGAAGGTTTGGAAGTCGCCTGAAGACTTACCATGAGTGATTGGACGAGGTCTACGTGGCCTTAGTTCAAGGAGAATACGGTGAGGATCGGGTGTCTGAGCTGCGTGCTCGATGGATGGGTGTCCGGACTGCGTGTCCTCGAGTTTAAATACTCACCGCTCCAACCAGACGTACAACCGAGACAGCAGTTGGAACTAGTCTACCAAATCATTCAAACCAACTAAGGATCTCCTTCAACGGCTTCTTTGCTGGTGCGCTAGCGATCTGCTGATTAGCTCTTTGCATCCTCTCCATAGATGTTGTTACGAGTGGTCGGTGCTAACTTTGGAAGATGGGGAGAAAGGGCGGTGGTCTTTAATGAGAAAGGAGAGAGGAGAATGGTTTTGGAATGGAGATGATGGAGAGGAGGTCGTTTTGCAATGGAGAGAGAAGATCGAGGAAGAGGGAGAGGCGAGGCGGTGGTTTTGGAATGGAGATGATGGAGAGGAGGGAGGTGGTTTGGAATGGAGATGATGGAGAGGAGAGGAGGTGGTTTTGCAATGGAGAAAAGCGACCCCACATTAACTAGTCTCCCTTTTATTCGGGTCATAATTGACCATGATTTTCGCACATAAAATATATGTTATCACGTTGCAAAAATAATATAATTTGAAAGTACATTGAGATATGAACCAAGCGATACAATTTTGGTGACATGCATTCACATTTGCTTGTCACATCGATGCGATAGTCAAACTTTGACCCAAAATCATAAAACAACAAAAAATACTTCCAAGACTAGCACCGCTCTTCCGCTCTTCTCTTGTTCCAATCTAAATCCACCGCCGCTCCTCTCCTATTCAATCTAAATCCAGCGCGCTCTCTCCTCTTCCATTTCAAAACCACCGCCCCTCCTCTCTGTTCGATCCAAAACCAGTTATAAGCTCCTCTCCCATTCTAATCAAAACCAGCGCCCGCTCCTCTCCTCTTCCATTCAAAAAACCGGTGAGTGAAGGTCTTTGAAATAGATCGATGGAGGTACTGCGATACGTGGGGATGTGAGGGCAGCGACCTGTATGAAGCTAACTAGGATGTTGGAATCTGGTCTTGGTTTGACAACAAGGACCAACTAGCAGCAGCGACATCCATGGCCAAATATCTGTGAGTGAAAAAGTGGCGATACTCCGGAGAATCCGGAATACATAAACTGCTCCTTTGGCCATGGAGCAAGCAGATTCACGAATTGATCGTGAGGAAGCGGTGGTGGGATGTCGATCCCAAATGGAGCATCCACGAGATTGAAGGATCGAGCATCTACAGGGTGCCGTTTGTGAGGTGTCTGCGGGAGGCGAGCGATGGAGTCTTCGTCGACCGAACCAATGCAAGATGACAAAAAGGTTGGCGGCAATACTTCCCGCCATCGTCTCCCTCGCCGTTCACATCGTCTCACGGTAATTTGTCTGCAGCGAGGAATAGGAGGAACTGCCCCCATCCCAATAGTCAGGCGGGTTGTGAATTATCGGGGAGGAGCTTAGTGTTGTCGGTGTTGCAGCTTGTGAATTGTGTTTTGTTGTGTATTTTGAGAGTACTGAGATATGAATGTCTTTTGAATTTCAGATTTGCGATATTGAGCATATGAAGAATTTTATGAATTCTAGAGATCTATTTTAGCACTTAAAATGTAGTTTCATAGGAGTATAAAAGTGCGAGCGAAAAAGCGCAGTTTCGATTTAAGGCTTACTTGAATAAGTGTTTTTCAATGAAGGACCTTGGAGAAGCTGCTTACATATTAGGCATCAAAATCTATAGAGATAGATCGAGACGCCTCATAGGTCTTTCACAAAGCACATACCTTGATAAGATATTGAAGAAGTTCAATATGGATCAAGACAAGAAGGGTTCTTGCCTATGCTTGCAAGGTGTGAAATTGAGCTCACTCAATGCCCGACCATGGCGTAAGATAAAGAAGAGATGAGTGTCATCCCCATGCCTAAGCCATAGGGTCTATCATGTATGCCATGACCTGTACAGACCTGATATAAACCTTGCCATAAGTTTGGTAGGAAGGTACCAAAGTAATCCCGACAAGGAACACTTTGACAGCGATCAAGAACATCCTTAAGTACACGAAAAGGACTAAGGACATGTTTCTCGATATGGAGGTGACGAAGAGCTCGTCGTAAAGGGTTACGTCGATGCTAGCTTTGACACAGATCTAGATGACTCTAAGTCACAAACCGGATATGTGTATATTTTGAATGGTGGGGCAGTAAGCTGGTGGAGTTGCAAGCAGAGCGTCGTGGCGGGATCTACATGTGAAGCGGAGTACATGGCAGCCTCGGAGGCAGCGCATGAAGCAATCTGGGTGAAGGAGTTCATCACCGACCTAGGAGTCATACCCAATGCGTCGGGGCCGGTCACACTCTTCTGTGACAACACTCGAGCTATTGCACTTGCCAAGGAGCCCAGGTTTCACAAGAAGACCAGGCACATCAAGCGTCGCTTAAACTCCATACGTGAAAATGTTCAAGATGGAGACATAGATATTTGTAAAATCCATACGGACCTGAATATAGCAGATCCATTCACTAAACCTCTCCCTAGGGCAAAACATGATCAACACCAGAACGCAATGGTTGTTCGATTCATCACAATGTAACGAGATTATTGACTCTAGTGCAAGTGGGAGACTGTTGGAAATATGCCCTAGAGGCAATAATAAATGGTTATTATTATATTTCTGTGTTCATGATAATTGTCTATTATTCATGCTATAACTGTGTTATCAGGAAATCATAATACACGTGTGAATACATAGACCACAACAAGTCCCTAGTGAGCCTCTAGTAGACTAGCTCGTTGATCAATAGATAGTCATGGTTTCCTGACTATGGGCATTGGATGTCATTGATAACGGGATCACATCATTAGGAGAATGATGTGATGGACAAGACCCAATTCTAAGCATAGCTCAAAGATCGTGTAGTTCGTTTAGCTAGAGCTTTTCCAAATGTCAAGTATCATTTCCTTAGACCATGAGATTGTGCAACTCCTGGATACCGTAGGAGTGCTTTGGGTGTACCAAACGTCACAACGTAACTGGGTGGCTATAAAGGAGCACTACGGGTATCTCCGAAAGTGTCTATTGGGTTGGTACGAATCGAGACTGGAATTTGTCACTCCGTATGACGGAGAGGTATCTCTGGGCCCACTCAGTAATGCATCATCATAATGAGCTCAATGTGACCAAGTGTCTGGTCACGGGATCATGCATTACGGTATGAGTAAAGTGACTTGCCGGTAACGAGACTAAACGAGGTATTGGGATACCGACGATCGAGTCTTGGGCAAGTAATGTACCGATTGACAAAGGGAATTGTATACGGGGTTAATTGAATCCTCGACATCATGGTTCATCCGATGAGATCATTGTCGGTGTCAAAACCGGCGGATCTCGGGTAGGGGGTCCCGAACTGTGCGTCTAGGCGGATGGTAACAGGAGACAAGGGACACGATGTTTTACCCAGGTTCGGGCCCTCTTGATGGAGGTAAAACCCTACGTCCTGCTTGATTGATATTGATGATATGGGTAGTACAAGAGTGGATCTACCACGAGATCAAGGAGGCTAAACCCTAAAAGCTAGCCTATGGTATGAATGTTGTAATGGAGGTTATGTCCTACGGACAAAAGCCCCCCGGTTTATATAGACACCGGAGAGGGCTAGGGTTACACAGAGTCGGTTACAATGGTAGGAGATCTACATATCCGTATCGCCAAGCTTGCCTTCCACGCCAAGGAAAGTCCCATCCGGACACGGGACGGAGTCTTCAATCTTGTATCTTCGTAGTCTTGGAATCCGGCGGACGATGATAGTCCAGCTGTCCGGACACCCCCTAGTCCAGGACTCCCTCAGTAGCCCCTGAACCTGGCTTCAATGACGATGAGTCCGGCGCGCATGATGTTCGGCATTGCAAGGCGGGTTCCTCCTTTGAATAATCCAGAGAAGATTGTGAACACCCGGATAGTGTCCGGCTCTGCAAAATAAATTCCACATTCTACCGTAGAGAGAATAAAATGTACACAAGTTCAATCTGCTGACGTATTTTGCAGCGTCACGTCACACCACTACCAAGCCTTTACTTGAACCATTTTTTATTATACCACCTTAGCGCTTTAGCGGCGCGTTTCCTGGCACGCCTTGTCGGGCGGATCGTGTTCCCTTTATTCCGGATTCTCATCGACGGGCGTGGTAACCCAACCGCGCCATTGATAGTGGCGCTTTGGGAGATAAGCGAGTTTTACTGGCTAGTGGGGATGTATAGTCTTTGTCCGCCTATATATAAGGGATAAGGATTTACCTTCTCACCTCGCCTTCTTCCTCCTTTTCTTATCCATCTTCAAGACTCGAGCTCCAGCGCCCAAGTTCAGCAAGATCTCGCCTCAACCTTCTCCGACCATGTCGGGCGCGGAGGCAAATGGTTGGCCTCCACCGCTAAGGAGGAGCACATCACTGCTTCGCAGCGCGGATACCTTTCGGCGATGTTGCCAGCACCACCGCCTGACGAGGGCAGCTCATCCCCCCCCCCGGGCCCCATGAGAGGGTCGTTTTCCTCCCCCACATCCTCCGCGGAATGGGCTTTCCACTTCACCCTTTTGTCCGGGGGCTCATGTTCTACTACGGCCTGGATTTCCATGATCTGGCGCCGAACTTCATCCTCAACATCTCGGCGTTTATCATCGTGTGTGAGGCCTTCCTCTACATCCAGCCCCACTTTAGCCTATGGCTCAAGACCTTCAACGTCAAGCCGAAGGTTGTGAAGGGCATGCAAGCGGAATGCGGAGGCGCCATGTTGGGCAAGATGCCCAACGTCCTTTGGTTTCAAGGGGCCTTCGTGGACTCCGTCAAGGGGTGGCAATCGGGGTGGTTCTACATCGAGCCGCCTTGAACCCATGTGGTGGCGCCCCGAGTTCAGATCTCGCATCCCTACAGCTCACCTCCCGGAAAGAGAAGGGCTTGCGGTGGGGTAATTTGAAGGAGCCGACGGACTCCAAGCTCGTATCCAGAAGGTGTGAACAAGAAGCTCAGGCTGGTTAACGTGGTCCAAGTCATGCTCGTCCGCCGGATTCTCCCATGCCAAGAACGGGCATTCAATATGTGGGAGTTCAATCCGGAACAGCACCAGGCACTGAGCGAGCTCTTCGACACAATGTACGAAGGCGCCTGGAGGGTGTTGTTTAAGGGTGCCGAAGCCCCCGCATCCGCGACGGAAGATCGCGGATTCCACTCGCAGCGTCCAGCTGACGAGGTAAGTGATTCTACCCCTTTACGGGACACTTGTTTAATAGTTCTATCCTAAGCGGGTTTTAATCTTCCTTTTCCTTTGATAGGAATGGATGAAGAAGGCCGAGCAGCTCATCTGCCCGGCTCCCATGCCAGAAGACCCAGTGGACGCCCGCCTAGCGGTGCTGCTGGTCCCGGCACCGCACGTGGTCCCGGAGAAGAAGGCCAAGAAGGTGGCCACGGGTACTCGAAAGAGTTCCCGTTTTCAGGTGTCCGACGACTCCGAGGTGGATTCCTCCCGATGAGGAAGAGGAAGAGGAAGACTCTCTCCTGAGGAGGAGAGAGAAGAGGAAGGCCT
Source organism: Aegilops speltoides (assembly GCA_021437245.1). NCBI lineage: Eukaryota > Viridiplantae > Streptophyta > Magnoliopsida > Poales > Poaceae > Aegilops > Aegilops speltoides. The sequence goes on from CM038141.1 coordinate 140,867,240, forward strand.
CCCAACAGGGGAGGCGAGGGTCCAAGAGGGAAGAACTATTCCCCAGACAGCTCCGCCAACACCAACGTAAGGCGAAGAGTGGCCTCAAGGGCCAGCCTCGGCGAGATCGTAAGTATCCGGATCCCTGAATCTGCAATTTCCTTCGTGTCACATAGTGTCTTTCTAATGCCGCATACTGCCTGCAGTCCGGCCGATGATGATCTCCCTGCTTCATCGAGCGGGTCGCTGGCTGCGTCAGATGTGGAATCCATCCCGACCGCCTCCACCCCTCGCGCCGACGAGGACGCCGAGGTGGGATCCCGGAAAGGGACCCACCAGGAGGAGGCTCCAGAGGCGCCACAAGGCAGCCTCCCGGACTTTGCACCGAACTCTATTCTGGAACCCGCAGTGGTTCCAGAGTCCGGCAGGCGGCCCCTTCGTAAGAAGGGCAAGACCGTGACACCGGCGGCCCCTGTCCAACCGGAGGCGCCGGACAACTTGTCGGAGGCGCTCAAAGGCGCTTCCATCGAGGAAGATCACCGCACTATCATGAGTGCGGTGATTCAAGGTTCGGCTTCGCCAAGAGCGGGCCGACCAAAGCTCGCAGCAGCCTTTTAATGAGCTTTGAGGTAAGAAGTTTAAAATTATGTAATGTAATACTGCATAGACAAGAGTTTCGATGCTCGGTTCGGCGTTCGTAAAGAAAAGCCGGACCGAGGATCTAAAAAGATATACGAGGGGTTGCTAAATAATATGTCAATATGGGTTTGCAGGCATCTGCTGACCTCTAGCCGCCTTGACCGATCATGGAGGTCGGTGCATTGAAGCAGATCTCGAGCGGTCCGAGCAAGAGCTCGGCCATGCCAAGAAGCAGCTCGAGGAAAAGAAGGTGAGTAACACCACTTTGAAGATTTACCTTACAGAAAAGGATTTAGGTTGCAATAAAAATGACAAGGATAACGTGGGTACTGCAGGGGACACTAACGAGGTGGCGACCACGAAGGAGGCTGTCTCCGCGACGAACGCAATGCGGCATGCGGAATGGGCAGAGCGAGAGAAGGCGCGGTGGCGAAGTGCGGCAAGAGCTCCAGTGCTCTCATGGAGAAGCATGAGAGTTTGGGCGACTCAAAGACTTGAGAGTCCGAGCTTGCCTCGCTCTCGAAAGTGCCAAGTCCGCCAAGGCCGAGGCCCGTAAGGCCCTTCAGAGGTTAAAGATGTGAAGAAGATAGGGCGGTAAGGCATTTTTCATGCAAAGCAAGCATGTTAATGTAAACTACCCGACACTTACCCAATTCGAGCTCTCTAGGGGCATTTGCAGATCTGCCGCGTAGAGGTATCCGATGCCGCCATTTTACCGTGGCTGGGAGGGGAGCTCAACGGAGAAGGTCTTCGTCTCAAGACTGCCGAGGCCGGCCATCCGGTGCCCCTAGCGACTAGTGAAGCGGTACCGGTCGAGCTCCACAAGGCGGCCGAGGAGGCCATGAAGGGCCCGATAGTCCGCCAGTGGCTCGACAGGCCATGCTCGAGCTATTTCGCCCTGCTCGTGCGGCGGCTGGTGGATGCATGCCCTTGGTGGAGGTCATCAAGCGCTCCGATTGTATTGAAGGTGCTCGTCGGGCCCTTGCCAGCACAAAGGTGCACTGGGGCAGGCTGGATGCGGAGAAGCTTCTTGTTAACCCGCCGCCACCGGCAAGGAGTATCGTCGCCAAATGTACTATAAGATCGTCTCAAAGGAGCCCGCGATATTATGGATGAATGCCCCTGAGATGTAATTTTGAGTAAACTCGCTATGTATTATCCTCGCGCGCTGAAAACTTTGTTCATATGCGCTAAGCAACGCTTGTTTAATTTAAAATATTACCTTCATGCGGCCGCTTATAAAATCGAGAGATGGCAAGTCGTTGGCTTCAGCCCCGAGTCATGAAAGTGCCGGGTGTTCGGCTAAACTTGAGCACTCTTGTTCCCATTTTTGGGTCCATCTAGGAGGCGCCAACACAACGTAACAAGGCAACCGGACTTATAATGCTTGAACACTCTCACTTAGCCATAGAATTCTATAATTTTAAATTTCGTGAAGCCCCTAGTATTCGGAAGACCGAATTGGGCGCTATCCATGCCTTCATCGGAAATTATCCGCATTTCGCCGAAGCGGCATGAGTCTTTAGGGACCAAAAGACCTCTCGAACAGCGACCGCCTCTCGCCTTATCATGCCAGCCAGTTTAGCTTTCCCACTAAGGCGCCGCCAGCTCAACCGGGCGCAATCGCAGTGGTTCTCCCAAAGGCTACCTTAGCCGATTTAACGGAACGTAAGGCACCAAAACGTGGAGCCGGCAAACCCAACTATTGACCCAAGACATGATTCGAGCCGATTCATATAATGTTATAAGTTCGAGTGCCGACTTGTGAAAGTGTTCGGACTTATCACACCATAATACGGGGAACATAAGCCCTCGGTGTATTAGGCCGCACCAAAATATATGGGTGCAAGATGTCATTTAATGAACATATATATATAAAGTAATGTAATTGCAAAGTAAAAGTGTTGCATTATTTATTCAAGGAAGTCTGCTATGAGTGCGGACTGATACAAATAGTGCGGTAAGCAAGGGTTTGGACTAATTAAACATGTCCCCCTCTAGGGGTGGGCTGCGGACTTGGTGTATATAATCAAATTTAATGCTCGTAATGGAGACCACCGAGTGTTCGCCGCAGCCTTCTTTCTTCCCCGCTGTTGCATCGTGAGTTCGGCAGTGTTCACCACCGGACAGGGCCTCTGGTTAACGGAGTCCTATGTATACAAAGAAGGAAAATAATAAAAAGGAGTGACACACTTGCGAGCCCCTGGTGTGGTCGAGCCAAACTCTGGGTCTATTGTGGTCGTGCCCCTTCCCCTACGCCCATGGTATCTCCAAAGCGTAATGACGTACACGGAGGGTTGTTCTTGCGATCATCGCGAGTGGCTGGGTCAGGCCGCATTGCTCTGCGTGCTCGGATCGTGCCAAGTGGTCTTGGTTGGTGTTGCTTCAGCGCGTTTGGCTGTATCCGCCGCTTAACGGCGGACTCAAAATTGCCTTAAAAGGCTGCTCAGACTTCCGCCATGAGAGTCATGTATGTTCCTCCGCTCGAGGGAGCGCCCGTATTTCCGCCGACCGTGATGACTCCACGAGGGCCCGCATCTTGAGCTTGAGGTATGCATACGCGGCACCGCGCTGAACTTTACAAGCAAACGCTGTTCGTCCGAGCAGCAGCGTGATAGCCGCTCGCGAAATGGGACTATGTCGAATATTAACTCCTCGCCCGGAAATTATCCGGGATCCGAGACCACTTCTAGTGTGACCGAGCTGCATAATTGGCCTCAACACCTGGTATGACGCTTTAAAGGTCGTCTTTGTAGGTTTAATCCTTGAGGGTCTATGCCCATCTTGCGACCGATCCCGATAAAGCAGTGTTCAAGCACGCCGCCGCCCATCGACTCTCGTGAGGTGAAATCATCGACGATTGGGTCTAAACCGACGCGGCGAATCCGCCATGGCGGATGCTGGTCGGATGGTCTCTTCGATCGAAAGTGATCGGACAAGAGGATCATGGATTGAACTGGGCGATGGCTCCATCGCGATACGCCCCTTAGTGCACGCTCGCTCCCTCTTGGGTATATGGGTTATGTATATCATGTTGATCGTCTGCACTTGTGGAGGGAAACCTTCGCCCTCTTGCTCAGCGGCCGGTCTCTTCCTCGCCGTCGCTATGCAGCTCCTTGTCATTGTTTTCGACAATTAACTTGCCTGCTCGTTGAATACCCAACAGTCTCTGCTGGTGTGATTAGCTGGCTTTTCGGGGTGCCATGTATCCGCATAAGCGGTCGAGTATTCGGTCCAAATTGACGGACCCGGAGTGGTTCTTTTGAATGGCTTCTTCCACGACCGGTTTAGAGCCTCGAATCCGCATTGATCGTCAGATCCTCCTTGTCGTCGCCTTTAATACGGCGTTTATTTTTGCTTCGACGCGACCTGCCATTGTGGTCCTTAGTATCCGAACCGCCGAATTTTTACCGAGGTTGTTGCCGGAGCTAGCCAGCTATCCTCTCCCGCATAAAAGCGGGTCATTAATGATGTGAGGGCTGCCATGGATTTCGCTTTTCCTGTCCCTGTGCCGGGCTAGCCACTCGTCGTGGATGTTATGTTTGAAGGCTGCGAGGGCCTCTGATCCGGACGAATGACGATTTGGTTTTTCTTTGTCAAGAACCGTGTCTAGAACCGTCTCGCCGATTCGTCTGGCTGCTGAATTATGTGGCTTAGGTCATCGGCGCTCTGGTGGTCGCACATATGTGCCCGGAAGTTGTCGAGGAACGCGCTTCCGTGTCTTCCCAACACCCAATTGACTCAAGGGCAAGCTGTTAAGCCAATGCCGAGCTGGTCCTTTAAGCTTGTGGGAGGTATTTGATGGCGTGGAGATCGCCGCCGGGCCATATGGATGTGAAGGAGATAATCTTCAATCCAAACCGCGGGTTCTGCTGTGCCATCATAGGATTCAATGTTTACGGGTTTAAACCCTTCAGGATTTGATGATCCATTACTTCGCTGAAGCATAGCGGTGTGCGGCGCCTATATTGAGCAATGTCACGACGTAGCTCGAGTGAGCGCTGTCTGCTGTGTTCGGCCCGGCGAGTTGTTGTATCCGGCGCGACGGATTCGCTGTGGGTCGCGGGCGCCCACGTGATCCGTAGATGGATCTAGATTGCCTTTCTTTGTCCTCAATATATCTCGCAAGTCCGCGCGTTCCCTCTTGGCTTCAGATTTTGGAGCGATGCCGGGTACGGTCTTGGTGGAGGGCCCGATGCCTCTCTCACAAGACCAAGGGGTGTTGATCGGGCCGATCGTGCGCTTGGTGATGAAGGTATGTATGCTTCTTCCTCTAATCGGGGAGCAACTTGCGCTTTGGGTAACTTTTGAGGGACGTTCGAGTTCATACTCTTCGCCGCGAGGACCTCACCATCCGTCTGCCAGCAGGTCTTGATCAGCTTGAAGCTGCTGCTGCTTTTTCTTTAGGCTATTTGCCGTGGCGATAAGCCCGCGTTTAAAACGCTTTGTTCGACGGGATCTCGAGCACGATTAATTGGTCATCGCCGAGGCTTGCTTCGTCTCCGGAGGAGGCATGTAATTATCATCCTTGACCTCTTCGCTCGCGCCGCTCTCGCGAGGGCTTGCTTCGCATCCTCCCGCGCTGAATCTTGCCGGAGGGATTGTCTTCGCACCGTCCTGAGGTGTTATTATCTCCTGTGCTGGAATCTCCATTCTTCTTTGTGGCGGAATTAGAGCGGCGCCACGACACCGGCGCTTGGCTGTTTCTTTAAAGAATCTACCTCCGCTTGCTTCTTCGCCGTCCCCCATCTTTTGGGGTGTCCACCATGTATATGTCATATGACGAGGTGGTCTTCCAGCTGCCCTCATGGCGCTGGTTCCTGTTTCGGCCTCCGCATCGCCGCCCATACCGTCGATGTCTTTGGAGTCGTAGTTTAGCATGTCGGTTAGATCGTCGACGAGTTGCTACAAAGTGGGTGGTGGGTGGGCTCAATTTCTTCGTCGTCAGATCCCAACCATCTGGCCATAATCCGCCAGGCTCTCCGGATAGCGAGAGATGCTTTAGCGAATTTAGGATGTCGCCAAAGGGCGAGTGTTGGAAGATGTCCGCGGCCGTGAACTCCATGATCGGCGCCCAGTCAGATTCGATTGGCAGGGGCGCAGGAAGTTCGGAGTCTGGCAAGGAGTCCGGCACCTCAGAGTCACGAGCTTTACAAGGGACAAGGTTAGTGTTCGCTCCATCGCCGTGGAAGTTGCAGTCGAGGCGGTGTCCACCACCGTCCTCGATCTAGGCGATCGGCTCGGGCCGAGGGCCGGAGCGGATTCGCAGCGGCCACCAAGGCACTATCCGGTGCGAGCTAAATCATGCCCATCGTGACAGCCACCGCACGCTTTCGGGCGAGCTCGAGTCCGTCAAGATCAAGTCCCCGGATGTCGGCCGTGAAGTTTAGGCTTCCAACCCGACCTAATGGCTGGGGCGAAGCTTCGATCTGCTCCAGATGGCCAAGTGAATTGGCCCGCAGCGCGGCCGCGAATCTAAGATCTGTCCGGGAGAAAAGTCTCACCCTAGACGGCGTTGTTGATTGGAGAAGCCATCGAGCCTATCGGTGACAACGACAGGAACTCTCAATGAAAGCACCAATGTCGGTGTCAAACCGCGGATCTCGAGTAGGGGTCCCGAACTGTGCGTCTAGGCGGATGGTAACAGGAGACAAGGGACACGATGTTTTACCTAGGTTCGGGCCCTCTTGATGGAGGTAAAACCCTACATCCTGCTTGATTGATATTGGTGATATGGGTAGTACAAGAGTGGATCTACCACGAGATCAAGGAGGCTAAACCCTAAAAGCTAGCCTATGGTATGAATGTTGTAATGGAGGTTATGTCCTACGGACTAAAGCCCCCCAGTTTATATAGACATTGGAGAGGGCTAGGGTTACACAGAGTCGGTTACAATGGTAGGAGATCTACATATCCGTATCGCCAAGCTTGCCTTCCACGCCAAGGAAAGTCCCATCCGGACACGGGACGGAGTCTTCAATCTTGTATCTTCGTAGTCTTGGAATCCGACGGACGATGATAGTCCGGCTGTCCGGACACCCCCTATCCAGGACTCCCTCAATCATCGAGGAGTATGTGGGATCCAACATGGGTATCCAGATCCCGCTGTTGGTTATTGACCGGAGAGGCGTCTCGGTCATGTCTGCATATCTCCCGAACTCGTAGGGTCTACACACTTAAGGTTCGGTGACGCTAGGGTTGTAGAGATATTAGTATGCAGCAAACCGAAAGTTGTTCGGAGTCCCGGATGAGATTCCGGACGTCACGAGGAGTTCCGGAATGGTCCGGAAGTGAAGAATTATATATAGGAAGTGCTGTTTCGCCATCGGAAAGTTTCAGGGTCACCAGATTGTAATGGGACCACCGAAGGGTCCTGGGTCCACCAGTGGGGCCACCTATCCCGGAGGGCCCGTGAGGGCTGAAGTGGGAGGAACCCGGACTGGTGGGCTGGGCGCCCGCCTCTTTGGGCCCCCTCGCGCCTAGGGTTGGGAACCCTAGGGGGGCGCCCACTTGCCTTGGGGCAAGTTCCCCCTTGGCCGCCGCCCCTAGGAGATCCCATCTCCTAGGGCCGGCGCCCCCTGGGGACCCTATATAAAGAGGGGGGAGGGAGGGCAGCCTCACCCTTGCCCCTGGCGCCTCCCTTTCCCCTTGCTACACCTCTCCCTCCCGCAGACGCTACAGGCTCCTCGCGGATCTCGCTGCATCCACCACCACGCCGTCGTGCTGCTGGATCTTCATCAACCTCTCCTTCCCCCTTGCTGGCTCAAGGAGGAGGAGACGTCACGTTAACCGTATGTGTGTTGAAAGCGGAGGTGCCGTCCGTTCGGCGCTAGGATCTCCGGTGATTTGGATCACGACGTGTACGACTCCCTCAACCCCGTTTTCTTGAACGCTTCCGCTCGCGATCTACAAGGGTATGTAGATGCACTCCTCTCTCTCTCATTGCTGGATGAACTCATAGATTGATCTTGGTGAACGTAGGAAAATTTTTATTTTATGCAACCTTCCCCAACAACTCCCTCCATCCCAAAATTCTTGTCTTACATTCGTCTAGATATGGATGTATCTAATACTAAAACATGACTTCATACATCTGTATTTAGACAAATCTAAGACAAGAATTTTGGGACAGAGGGAGTATAATCCGGCGCTTCAGATCAAAATGACGACAACTGCGCCTCCGGGCCATGTGCATGAAGACTTCTCGACAGTCATTGACGAGGTCAAGCCGGCTCGGGTAGACAAAAGAAAACTAAGTACTACTCCACTATATAGGCAGGAAACTCCGCGCTTGCTTGCTAGTGTTGCTCTCTTCACACTGTCTCGGCCTCTTCAGATCTAAACACAACAGCGGTGGCCACAGACTCTCTCTCTCTCTCTCTCTCTCTCTCTCTCTCTCTCTCTCTCTCTCTCTCTGCCTACCGCTGGTCACAGATCCAGCCGGATCCTCTCCGCCGGGGAAGGTGAGAAGGTGCAACATTCACACGGTCGTCCTCGGCGACGGCTCCTACCCACTGCTGGGCACGTCCCGATCAGCCTGACTTGCCGTTCTCTCCCAAGCACTCACAAGCGAGGAGGGCCTCCGACCCTTCTTCCTCGCTGCCATAGTGTGGGTAGATACGGCCTCCGCCGCCCACCTAGCGACATCCCAAATACCATCGAGAATAACTTCCTTCAAACCGCCTTGTTCTACTTCCCAGCTCCTCGACGTTGTTGCATTTGTAACTTTTACTATTTCTCGTGCCCCTCATAGATAGGATCGATCGGCTGTTCAAAACCACCTAATTTTTTACGTTTAAGAGGTAAAACTAGTTCATGCACTCGAATCTAGTACTACTTGGTTCAAACAAGGAAGAAAGGGGGTGGGGGTGGGGGAGGATTTGTTACCTGAATCTAGGACTTGGTCAAAAGAGGAAATAATGGGGGCGAAAAGTAGCAGAGACTGGCTATCCAACTGGTCTCTAAGTCTAATAGGGAAATAAAGGGAAACGCAGTACAAACTCGATATAAACCCGATCTATTGGTTGAAAAAGGAAAGAAAGTGGGGACTGGGGGACAAGTCAACAGAGTAAGTCTAGCACTAGATTTGCTAGCCTCACACAGTATAAGGTGGCTATACCGAACAAAAATGGGATCAACCCAGATGTCCTGTTCTGATGTTTGTTGCCCCGAGCCACTCTTATGTAATGCCACTGGTAAAATGTAGCAGTCGCACTATTAAAAGTAAGGACACGTTAAACCAATGTTGTTTTAAATGTAATGCCTCCAGTAATATGAATCAATGGCACTTCTTTACATGTACTGCTAAAATTTCCCATTAAGATAAGTTGGTTCTTTTCGTTAGAAATCCAACTGTCCTGGTCCGCCTACTCTCCCGTGCCCAAATTAATGTCATATTTAACAGTTTTCATAGTTAATCTTGATGCCCACACTAATATCTAGCAATGCCACTGCTTTAGAAATTGCTACTGTCCTTGTAGGATTGCCATTCAGATAAGGAACATGCTTCTTTTCATTTGATGCATGTTTCATCACTTGTTACTTGTTAGTCACCCTCTTTTCCACCTTTTTTGTGCAAACAGAGATATACATTTCACGATCGATCTTAGTTGAACTGCACAAATGATATCCAAATTATAGTTGAGCATTCCAGGAGCTTCACAACCAACCTTGATGTTGCTCAATTTTGTTGCATCTAATGAAGAAGAAGCTCTGTGGGTTTCGTTTTCTGATGGAAATGGAACCGGCGCTGGAGCCCTTTTCTTAAAAAAAATTGAACAAGAAGCCGATAGCTCACGGGACATTGCTTCATTTTAGGTGAACTGCACCAAAAGGTCCCATGAATTAAATCATCCATGTTGGTGACTGAAAGAGCCAGCTTCAAAGATCCCGCCTAAGCACCCCTGCCTCCATCTCATGCGGCCATGCAGACACCTCGCTTGCCACCTGCTTGACCCTAGTGTCACTGATAAAATGAAGTAATAATACAGTTAAAATAGAGCGAGTGTCATCTCTGTCATTTCATTTCCAATGTAGATAAAGAAAGTGCTTCTCTTTGTTAAAGTATGTTTCATCAACTAGTCCCATTGTTAATGTTTAAGCATTTCTACAAACTTAGGTGCTTAATTTTAGTTGATATGTACAAAAATAGAGATTTGAATGTCTCAAGGCGCCTCCTTGTACTACTGTTGTACACTAATGTTCATCACCGCGTAAGGTGTATCTGGGAGACTTGGGACGATGTCCAAGATGAGGCGCATCAGATGAGGCGTCAGTAGGCCCATCTTGCCCTCGCAAAGATGGCATACTATGATACTATCGCAATATTTTCTTCTATTTATTTTGTGTGTTTCATCAACTAGTGCCACTATAATGTAATCATGCTTTTTCATTATCTCGCAAACAGGGTTATTCAGCTGCATTTTGGTGGAACTGCACAAATGTAATGTATGGAACCGCATATATGCAGAAAAGTAGGTGTGCCAAGTAAAATTACCGACACCAACCATGCTACATGCACGCATTGGCATCCACGACAACCAAAGGATGTGGCGCGCTCTCAGGATGGATCTTTCGCAAAGAAATCCTCTAACCAAATACTAGTAGCTTATATTGGCAGTTTTCTAGGAGTACTCTTTTCTCAAAGAAGCACCAATCTATTTTTCTTTATTTGTACATCGTGTCACAACTTTGACCCAAAGGTCCGTAGATATTTTAGGGTGATTGGCATAGTACTCGGAGACTGATTGTAAGCATGATTTTCATTTGTCATCACACTGATTGTAAGCATGAGCAGTGGAAGATTAGGTTAGTGCGGCTTACCTTAAACCCTACCGCCATTGTTGAAACGAGGCGAAGGCCGAGGAACCGTGGAGAATGTCGGGAAGCGACATCGCGCCATCCAGCCTCCTCTTGCGGTGGGAGAACGAATACTCCTGTGGCTCGGCTGGCTCAGACCTCACGAACGGCACACCATACTCGATCGATTCATATCCTCCGGGTGCTCGACCTTCGACCAGACGCCCACCACCTCCGCTCGATCGTCGCCTCGGGCTAATCTGTTCCGCTTCCATTGCCCATAGGAGATACTCGATGAACTCGAGGATCGCGCGGATCGCCGCCGAGGAGTACATGTACATCGCCGCCTCATTGCCGCTGCCTCGCTTTTTTCGCATACATTGCCACTTGGCCCGCACTGCCCTCGAAATCTCCCACTCATTGTCAAACCAACTAAGGATCTCCTTCAACTCGCTAACTTTGCTCGGTCGTTACCGGGCGATCTGCCTGATTCGCTGCTGCATCCTCTCCATAGATGTTGTTCTGAGTGGTCTGGTGCTAGCTTTGGAAGATGGGAGAAGAGACGGTGGTCTTGCAATAGAGAAGAGGGAGAGGAGAGGAGGTGGTTTTGGAATGGAGATGATGGAGAGGAGAGGAGGTCGTTTTGCAATGGAGAGAAGATCAGAAGAGGGAGAGGCGAGACGGTGGTTTTGGAATGGAGATGATGGAGAGGAGAGGAGGTGGTTTTGGAATGGAGATGATGGAGAGGAGAGGAGGTGGTTTTGCAATGGAGAAGAAAGCGACCCCACATTAACTAGTCTCCCTTTTATTCCGGGTCATAATTGACCATGATTTTCGCACATAAAATATATGTTATACGTTGCAAAAATAATATAATTTGAAAGTACATTCAGATATGAACCAAACGATACAATTTTTGGTGACATGCATTCACATTTTGCTTGTCACATACAGTACGTGGTCAAACTTTGACCCAAAATACGCAAAACAACAAAAAAATACTTCCAAGACTAGCACCGCTCTTCCGCTCTTCTCTTGTTCCAATCTAAATCCACCGCCGCTCCTCTCCTATTCCAATCTAAATCCAGCGCCGCTCCTCTCCTCTTCCATTTCAAAACCACCGCCCTCCTCTCCTGCTCCAAATTAAAACCAGTGTCGCTCCTCTCCCATTCTAATCCAAAACCAGCGCCGCTCCTCTCCTCTTCCATTCAAAAACCACCGCCGGTGAGTGAAGGTGCTGTGGAGAAGTAGATCGATGGAGGAGTACAACCGATACGTGGGGATCGCAGACAGCGACCCTGTGAAGCTAGCTAGGATGTTGGAGATACAGTCTTGGTTTGACAACAAGGACCAACTAGCAGCAACGGCGACATCCATGGCCAAATATCTACAACAGAGTGAAAAGGTGGCGATACTCCCGGAGGGAGTCACGCCGGAGTACATAGAGCTGCTCCTTTGGGCCATGGAGCAAACAGATTCACCGAATTCGATCGTGAGGGAGCGGTGGTGGGAGTATCGATCCCAAATGGAGCATCCACCAGAGATTGAAGGATCGAGCATCTACAGGGTGCCGTTTGTGAGGGTGTCCTGCCAGAGCGAGCCAGTGGAGTCTTCGTCGACCGAACCCAACTGCAAGATGACAAAAGCAGTTGGCCCGACGACGCTTCCCCGCCATCGTCTCCCTCGCCGTTCACATCGTCTCACGAGGCGGCTGTCTGCCGCCGAGGAATAGGAGGGCACTGCCCCCCATCCCAATAGTCGGGCAGGTTGTGAATTGTCAGGAGGAGCTTAGTGTTGTCAGTATTTGCAGCTTGTGAATTGTGTTTTCTGTTGTGTATTTTGAGAGTACTTTCAGATATGAATGTCTTTTGAATTTCAGATTTGCAGTATTGAGCATATGAAGAATTTTATGAATTCTAGAGATCTATTTTAGCACTTAAAATGTAGTTTCATAGGAGTATAAAAGTGCATTTAGAAGAAACTGCAAGTTTCAGCTTCAGATAAGAAACTGAAAGTTCAGTTTCAGATAAGAAACTGCAAGTTTCAGAGGCAGAGCATTTATATTAACACGGCCTTTTCAAACAGGGTTAACATCATGTTGGAAGTTTTATTCGTGGTCGAAAATGGAACTACCAGCCAGTTAACATCATGCTGATCAACATTCATGCATAGCACATCTTCATATGATGCAATGTTGAGTGTGCGAAACACAGAGAAAACGAGGGACGGAGTTTTGGCAAGTGTTGGACGTGGTTTTGGGCTGCCCCATCTAGGCTTTCATTTTTAACATGCGCAGCCCATGACCTCGGATGGGAGGGCGTGTTTGTATTTTGTTAGGGCCGTCATGTATCGACCGGCCTATGGACCTCCCATCTGAGGTTTTATTTTTGGCAGCACAATTTATGTATTTTTTTGAAGAAAACGCAGTGGTCTGTTCTATTTTTCTATATAAGAATAGGAACGCCAGGTACAACTTATGTTTCCCTTTTAACTATATTATATATATTTAAATTATTTTATATGTTATTATATATTATTTTTATTGTCATCATATATTTAACAGATACTTACATATGTAAGAAAACAATATCCCACATCTTATTAACTTATAAAAATAATTTTTTAACAAATAAAATCCTGGATTGCTTTGGCACGAAAATCCTAGTGATTGTGTAAAAAAGCTTGGTAAGATTTAAGGACGAATGTAATAATATCACTTATTATTTAAATATATTTATAACAAAATGCTCAGCCCTTTTTATTTTTTTGATAACATTGCTGGCCCAACCCAACATTATAATTAGAATCAGCCCAAAGAAAATCGTGTATCTAGATAAAGTGCACATGGCCTGTAATTTTTTAAGAAATAAAATAAATGGGCCGCATGAAAGCTACATTAATTGTTCACCCAGCCCAGCTAATGGCTGTAAATCAAAAAAAAGATGAAATTGACAAGAAATTCTACCGCAAAAAAAAAAGCGTAGAATTCTGAAAAATGGGTTGAATACGTGCCACATTTTGGAGGCTGAAATGTGGGCCAATAGGTCGGCCAACGCATGTCGTTGTAAATTTAGTCAACAAATGATTTCGACATGTTAGCCGTTGGATTTACATCCAACGACCGCATCCATCTTCAATCTCTCGTCTTCTTCCTCCAGCCGCCGGGACCACCTCCCGCCTCCTGCTTTGCTAGCAGCTCGCTTAGCACGCTTCGCTATGAAGCGCTACTCCACCGCTGGCGTGCCATCCTCCAACCCTCCACACCTCCCCGTCTTCTCCACCGATGCCGAACCACACCGCACTAAAACCAGCTTAACCTCAGACACCTCTCCGTCTGCGACTTCTACTCCCGCGTCCTCCCATCTCCCCTTTCTTCTGTTGTCGGGGGCCTCACAACGTGATGCGCTCGGTGCGGCGTGGTCAACGTGGTCAACAAACGACACCATCGGAAGTAGGCTGTGCGTGGAGAGGCTGACAGCTGGGTCCACGGCCGCACACAAGGAAATGCCTCCTTATTACGCGCAAAATAATGATTCCTCCACCTGACATCTGGGACCCACCGGAAGGGCCTCTGTCTTTTGCGAAAAAAACGTGCCCCCCGCTGACTTGTCGGATCCACCAGCTATCTTCGCACGCAAGGAAGTGCCTCCTTATTATGCACAAAAAAATGAATACTCCCCCTGCCAGCTGGAACCCAGCATACTGGGAGGCTGACTTGTGGGCCTACCAAGTTGATGGAGACGGAGGGCTTTGTCAACTTAGTCAATATGAACGATTCTAGCTCCTGTTACTGTACGATGTTCATCCAACGGTTGTAGTGCTTCTTCAACCTCTGGTCTTCTTGCTCCAAATTACCAAACCAGCGCCCGGTGTGTCGCGTGCTCGCGCCTCCGTGGCGGGTCAGGATGCCGCTGGAGGCCTCACCGCCTCACCGCCCCTACTACTCCCACCGCTGGCCGTGCCATCCTCTACTCACCCACACCCCCTGTTAATCTACGGCGACAGCAGCCTCACACCGCAACCAAACCAGTGAACCCTCGTACTCCTCTTCGCGTGGCATCCATCGATCGCGCTTCCCGGCCCGAAGTCGCCCCTTCCTAGGCCTCGCTGTCGTCCACCGCCGTGGTGCTCTCGGCGCGGCGTGGTCAACGTGGTCAAGGAACGATTTCCATCGGACGTGGACTGTACATGGAGAGGCTGACACCTAGGTCCACGGCCGCAGCAAGGAAGTGCCTCGTTATTACGCGCAAAATAATTATTTCTCCACCTGACAGCGGGGACCCACCGGACGGGCCACAGTATTTTGTGAAAAAAATGTTTCCCCCCTGACTGCTGGGACCCACCAGCTACACCATCGTACGCAAGGAAGTGTGTTCGGGCAAAAAAACGATTCGCCCCCCTGACTCCTGGGACCCACCAGCTACATCTTCGCACGCAAGGAAGTGCGTCCGGGCAAAAAAACGATTTGCCCCCTGACTGCTGGGACCCACCAGCTACATCTTCGAACGCAAAGGAAGTGCGTCCGGGCAAAAAACGATTCGCCCCTCTGACTGCTGGGACCCACCAGCTACATTTTTGCACGCAAGGAACTGCCTGATAGTCGGGACCCACCTGGTCGAAGCGTACTTAGCGTTGTCATTCTGGTCGCGAACTTGTACGTACATATATACTGGTCGATGTAGAGGCGCGCACATGTCGTAGTAGAGGTGCGTACGTGTCGTAGTAGAGGTGCGCACGTAGCATGTACACGTACGTACAACGGCCAAGGTGCAAGAAAGAAAATACGGCCACGTATGTGTACATACGGGCGGGGTCTCGAACGCCTAGTCGCGCATACGTACGGCGAAGGCTCGTGTTCATGGGGAGGCAACGGAATGTGTCGTGTTCATTGGGAGGCAATGGAATGTGTCGTGTTCATGGGGAGGCAATGGAATGCGTCGTGTTCATGGGGAGGCAACGGAATGCGTCGTGTTCATCGGGAGGCAACGGAACGCGTGGGAGCCAACCGGCTTGGACGGAACAGGCGATGGAAACGAGGCCTAGCGTACCGCAGAACGGAGGAAACGGACCTCCTACGGTCGAAATGGGGGTCCTGTTGATCGGGAGGGGTGTGGCGTACCGCAAAACGGAGGAAACGGACCTCCTACGGTTGAAACGGGGGTCCTGATGATCGGGAGGGGTGTGGCGTACCACAAAACGGAGGAAACGGACCTCCTACTGATCGAACGGGGTCCCGCTGATCGACAGGTGTGGCGTGCGCAAAACGGACAAAACGGACTTGTGTTGGAGCGCCACGGTCGAAACGGGGAGGGTGTGGCGATCCGCAAAACGGACTCCACGAGATACTGCTCATCTCCACCGCCGACCTCCTCCGGCCTCCACGGGCTACCGTCGACCTCCTCCAGCTCCACGGGCTCTGCTCATCTAGCCTCCACCGCGACTACTCCACCGGCCATCGCTCAACCACCCTCCACAGCACCCCTCCACCGCTTCATCGCTCATACACCCTCCACACCACGGGTCATGTTCAACCACCCTCCACGGCCACCCTCCACCATCTACTGCTCATCCAGCCCTCCACACCACGGGTTCCTGTTCATCCAGAGGCAACGCCACCGCCATTGTTCATCCAACCTCCCCGCAACGCCATCGCTCATCCAATCGATCGGCTTCGCTTAGTAGCAGAGCGGCGAATCGCCCATCGGGTTCAGCTAATGACCATCAATCGATCGCTCGGGTTCAAGAACACGAGCTGCAGCAGTAATTGCTCGGTTCGATGCCTCGCCGGCTTCGCTAGAGCCAACGCCGACACACGCTGCATCAGACGAGAGAAACGCGCACCGCTCTCCCACCGTAACCGGGAACTCCCCGAAATTTTCCTCCCCCTTGCTTCTACCATGGTTTTTTCTGTCATGGACGGCCCAAAGAATGTCATGCAGCTGCGTCTCCGGCCCGCCTAGGATGAAAAGCCCATTTTCTATCATCATTTTTTGTCATAGAAGTAGGAGCCCACCACATCTATGATGATACCAGGTTTTGTCACAATTATCGTCATAGAAGTGTCATATGTATGACAGAAAAAAATTCGTTCGGCCCAAAATGTCACGGATGTGTCT
This sequence comes from Aegilops speltoides, assembly GCA_021437245.1. Lineage (NCBI taxonomy): Eukaryota > Viridiplantae > Streptophyta > Magnoliopsida > Poales > Poaceae > Aegilops > Aegilops speltoides. The sequence goes on from CM038141.1 coordinate 140,883,772, forward strand.
TTTTTTTGTAGTGCTAGTCACTTTCATCATGTTGGTTTGATTCGTGTTCACTACTTTGATAATTTGATATGTGGGTGGACCGATGCTTAGGTGTTGTTCTTACTTGACAAAGCTCCTACTTATGATTAACCCCCTCGCAAGCATCCGCAACTACGAGAAAAGTATTAAGATAAAATCTAACCATAGCATTAAACTTTGGGATCCAAATCATCCCCTTACGAAGTAGCGCATAAACTAGGGTTTAAGCTTCTGTCACTCTCGCAACCCATCATTTAATAACTACTCCACAATGCATTCCCTTAGGCCCTAATAAGGTGAAGTACCATGTAGTCGACGTTCACATGACACCACTAAGGGAATCACAACATACATACCATCAAAATATCGAACATATATCAAGTTCACATGATTACTTGCAACAAGATTTCCCCCGTGACCTCAAGAACAAAAGTAACTACTCACAAATGCTAATCATGCTCAAGATCAGAGGGGTATTAAATAGCATAATGGATCTGAACATATAATCTTCCACCAAATAAACCATATAGTAATCAACTACAAGATGTAATCAACACTACTAGTCACCCACAAGCACCAATCTAAGGTTCCGGTACAAAGATTGAACACAAGAGATGAACTACGGTTTGTGAGGAGATGGTGTTGTTGAAGATGTTGATGGAGATTTCCCTCCCCAAGATGGGAGAGTTGTTGGTGATGATGATGACAATGATTTCCCCCTCCGGGAGGGAAGTTACCCTGGTGGAATCGCTCCGCCGGAGGGCGAAAGTGCTCCTGCCCAAGTTCCGCCTCGAGACGGCGGGGCATCGCCCCGAAAGTCCTCTCCTTATTTATTTTTTCTAGGTCAAAATGACTTATATACCAGAAGATGGGCATCACAGGTGGGCCGAGGAGGGCACAACCCACCAGGGTGCACCTGGGGGGCCTGGCGCGCCCAGGTGGGTTGTGCCCACCTAGTGGGCCCCCTCTGGTAGTTATTTGCTCCAATAGTTCTTATATATTCCATAAAAAACCTTCGTGAAGTTTCATCTCATTCGGAGTTGTGCAGAATAGGTGGCCTGACTTAGCTTTTTCAGGTCCAGAGTTCCAGCTGCCGGCATTCTCCCTTCTTGTGTGAACCTTGCATATTATGAGAGAAAAGGCATTAGAAATACTCCAAAAAGCATTATCATGCATAAAAACATTATAAATAACAATAGGAAAACATGATGCAAAATGGACGTATCGAGGACCTTGACTTGGAGCTTCTCTCTTTGCTTCTACTCTTGTAGAATTTGTTGAAGTTCTTCACCATTAAGCTCAATTCTTCATTGGTGACTAGCTTGTCACTTGATGTTGTAGGAGCATCACTTGAAGCTTTGTATGCACCACTTGACTTGTTGTGGCGCTCTACCTTATCCTTGAGTGACATCTCATGAGCAAGAATTCTACCAAGGACTTCCATGGGCTTGAGATCTTTGTAATTGGGCATCATTTGGATAAATGTGCACACGGTATCATATTTTCCATCCAAAGCTCTAAGGATCTTCTTATGATGAATTTGTCGGTCATCTCTTCGGTTCCTAAGCCGGCAATCTCATTTGTGATGATAGCAAGCCTAGAGTACATTTCAGCGACTCCTTCACCATCCTTCATCTTGAACCTGTCAAGTTGACTTTGAAGCACATCCAACTTGGATTCCTTTACGGACTCGGTACCTTCATGCATATCAACCAAAGTATCCAAATTTCCTTTGCATTCTCTAGGCGGCTAATTTTGTTGAATTCTTCGGGGCACAATCCATTGAAGAGAAGGTCACAAGCTTGAGCATTGTATTATAACATCTTCAATTCTTCCATAGTCACTTCACGATCCGTTTCTCTACCATCTGTAAAGAATTCATCTTGCAAGCCGATACGAACAATAGCCCAAGCGACGGGGTTATGACCAATAATATGCATTTTCATCTTATGCTTCCAACTAGCAAAATTTGTACCATCAAAATAAGGACCTCTAGGATGATAGTTATCCTCACTAGATGCCATACTCTCCTAGGTTGTGAAACCAAGGCTATGATTACCAAAGTAATAGAAATCAAGGCTAGTGGTAACCAAAGCTCTGATACCACTTGTAGGATCGAAAGTATGTCTAGAGGGGGTGATTAGACTACTTGACCAAATAAAAATCTTACCTTTTCCCAAATTTACTTGTGGGAAGATTTTAGCAATTATGACAAGTCAAGAAATCAACCTACACATGCAATTCTAAGAGTATAGCAGCAGAATGTAAAACATTGCATATGGAGGTAAAGGGAAGGGTTTGGAGAAGGCAGATGCAATGGAGACACGAAGATTTTTAGCGTGGTTCTGATAGATGGTGCTATCGTATGTCCATGTTGCTGGAGACTTCAATCCACAAAGGGTAATGGCTGCACGAGTCCATGGAGGGCTCCACCCATGAAGGCTCCACGAAGAAGCAACCTTGTCTATCCCACCATGGCCATCGCCCATGAAGGACTTGCCTCACCCGGGTATATCTTCACAAAGTAGGCGATCTCCTTGTCCTTAGCATTTTGAGGGGCCCACATCTCTATTTCATGCCATGCCAATCACTGAACATCCTGAAATATTTATCTTGAATGGACATTAGTTCAATGAGATATATGTTTTTATGAATTACCAAAACCACCCGGGGATTAGTTGCACTTTCAACATGCCATGGGTCCGTATTGATGAGGAATGGCGCGAGTGCTTCTGTTCATGGTGTTGGCACGGTGGATCTGAAGTTTACTTCGGGAAGGATCGTGCAGCTGAAGAACGTGCAACACGTCCCCGCCATCTAGAAGAACCTCGTTAGTGGCTTCATTCTGTGTACAGAAGGGATTAAGTTGGCCTTTGAGTCTAATGAATTAGTTGTCATGAAATATGGACTATTTGTCGGAAAAGGTTATGAATGCGGAGGATTGTTCCTCCTTTCCATCATAGATTTTTGTAATAAAGTCATGAACAATATTCATTCGAGTGTTAATGAATCTGAAGTTTGGCATTCACTAGTACAGCGAGGTGCTATACAAACGGTTTTTAACCCCTTTTCGCGGCGACACTTGGAACCGTCGCCAAGTGAGTGTGGGTGATAGGGGGGTCCTTCCCACATGACCCAGAAACCGTCGGGGATAGGGAGCCTTGATGCGTATAGTTGCCCCTATATAACCGTTTCGGATGTCTCGCATATCCAAAACGCTTCATCCTTGCTACTCGTTTGTGCTTGCATTTCCATCATAGTCGGGGTTTTGTGGTTTTACCTAAACCCAGGAAGATTCCAGGCACGGGAGTTTTCTAGGCACGTACCAAACTGGCTCTACGTTTACGGTGCCTGGCACATCACAAATAGTTCATGATTATAAACCGTGTACGATAGGTAGACATTCACACACATTTAGTTTTCCAACACCGTATGTGATAGTGTCTGAAATCACACACGCTTTGCAAACAACAACTGTGTGCATTGTTACACATGTTTCCACTCTGTGAACCGTGTCAGATTATGATGTATATCACACACGCTGTGCTTTATTAACCATGTGCGCCATAATGACCTGCACATCGTAATTTTGCCCTAACTTAATCGCTGCTATTTAGAATTGTACCTAATTTAAACTTGAAAGTGGGCTATAGCTTTATTCATATCCATCTGGTTCAAACAACCAATGCTTTATTCAATTCATAGGTACATATGTTTAAGAATTACATAAGCACCAAATAAAGATTGATGAACCAGGGTTCTATACTTGTACTATTACAGATGGTAAAGAAAGAGGCGACATACATTCTGGTTGTTGAACAAGGTGAAGCGGAATAGCCCTATTGTGCTCTCTTGGATGCAGAAGGCACACACGACTCTAGTCCAACCCCTTGTGATGGTCAGCCGCCAATCATGTAGTTTGAGAGGTAATCTTGAGTAAATTGCTTCAGGATCCACTGCAAAGGAAAAAAGATTCAGACATTGTCATCTAACACAACTCATTACTGGCAGTAAAAAGAAGGCTACAGGGTTCTTACTTACCATCCTGCGGTTCACTGTTGTCTTGCATAACGTGTAAACATATAGTTCGATTGATATCTTTTGACCCATTTTAATAACAATCTTTATCAGTTTCCTCACTTGATGCTGGTTCATGAATATCTCATTGCCCCATACACAGAAAGGGTCGAAGTGTGGATCTTTGGCAATGACATGTGTACCTAAAAGCACCTAGTTAATATTAGAAGCTAAACAACAATTGCAAAGTGATGTAGTACAACACTCCCTCCATCCCATTGTATAAGATTTTATACATGTATATCTGGACATTATCAGAACTTAAGGTAACATGAACATTAAGGTAACACTCTTCCTTGTTACTATGTAGCCTGGAATTGCATATTTAGTCATTCAGTACAATGCATGTTGCTATGTAGCCTCAGATATATTAAATATGGCCCTAGTTAACCTACTGATAAATGGGTTACAGATATATTCAGTGAAATGTCCGATTCGACGATTAATCCCTTATCAGCCCCCAAGCTATATGGTACCAGCTACCAAGATCCTGAATAGTGAGTACATATAAGCAATGGGATGAAACTAACCTCGATGGGAAAAACATCACTGTTCTCAATATTGTCCTGTATGAGTACATATAAAGGCATGTTAAGCAAAACATGCTGAACATCAACCAAATATATCCATGGTAGACAACATAATCTACAAATGATAGCTTCAGTGTGCAGGCTTAAGCACGCTAGTTAAGCAAAACAAGAAGTCGAAAGGTGTGTTAACTGCATAAGGCATAACATTTATAAACAAGCAAATAGTCATTCAAAGTGGTATTATGCAGGTCTAAAGTACACTAGTTATTGTTAAAAAAACGAAAAGGCATGTTAACTACAATATCCTCAATAGCAACCAAATATCGTAATTCATAGTGGTATTGTTGAAACTGTTATTGATGAAATTGAATTGCACGGCAAATAGTTGCACATATAGAGCATCACATTGTGAAGAACTGAAATAAACAAGGCATAAGGCCATCTCTAGCCGATCCTTTAAAAGTTAAAGGACTAAAACAATTAGTGGATATATATATATATATATATATATATATATATATATATATATATATATATATATATACTCCAGCAATTTTTGGCGCTTTCTAGTCAATCCCCTAAACTTAATGTTGTAAACTTCAATTTGATCAAGTTCAAAGTAGGTTCAACCGAAAGTAGCATGCATTCAAACATAAACATAGATAGTTTTGCATAACCGAACATAAAACATAAATTTAAACTAAGCTAAACTACTTTCGATCGAAGTAGAGGTCGAGCCAATCCTTCCTCGTCAGGTACGGAGTGCCACGAGCCAGGTCTGGGCCGGTGCCATCATCGGGTTCATTGGGGAAGGCACTCCTCCACTCGTCGATGTCGATCTCCTCGTCCTCGCCGTCCACCTGGACGCCCTCCGCGACGCCGTCCTTGCCGCCTTCAACCTCATCATCGAAGGATAGCATGATAACCTCGCCCCCTCCGCGCTGGCAAAGATTGCCCACTCCGCCTCCACGAGCTCCAGGTGCTGCCAGTGGAGCTCTTGCATGTAGGCCTCGTCGGCGTCCTCGGCCTTGAGGCGCTCCCATGCCTTATGGTCCTCCCGCGCCATAGCCGACCTCACCATCCCTGGCTCCAGCGGAATAAGGTGGACCGAATGTGTGCCGAAGGGGAAATTGATCCTAGCCGCCATGATGTGGTAGAGGACCTACCAGCGGTCGTACTCCATGGCCGCGAGATCGGCCACGTGGAAGCTACCGAGCCACCGGCGGGTGTGGGTTTCCTGATCTGTAATCTCGGCGACCTACGTCCCCCACCGCTGCTACCAGACCCCGAGGTAGGACCTCGTCGACTGCCGGGTCCGAGAGAGGATGGGGAAGTCCTCGAACCGACGTAGGGGTGCGGCGGCGGGCGGATCAGGGGACCGACGACGGTGGATCGATAAAGAGCCCACGGACGATGATGGGGACACCTGGGCGGCCACCTTGCCAGCGTCGGGCGAAGAGGCCATGACAAAACTCTCTTGGGCCATTGGCTCCTCGAGCTCCCCGACACACAGGCAGAGGTTGAGGATGGAGGCGGCGGTGACCTACCAATGGTTACGGGGTGGTGTGTGTTGGTCAGCGCGGGTTTTATGGAGTGTGTGGTGTATGTGGAGGGGCGGGGGGTTTAAGGTAGTGTTTGAGGAAATACCGCGGCAACTGAAAATTTTACTAGGCGGGAGTAACAAGGCGGGGGCTACTGAAAATTTGGATCAAGGGCGAGCAGATATTTTTGAGATTGCGAGGGATGCAGAGGGCGGGAGTATTTGGGGAGCGAGCTAGTGTGCTTGACACGCCGGCCATGGACTGTAGCAGACGCACCTTCTTGCGTAAGCCATAGGCGTACTATACACCAACGGTGCTCCAGGATATTTTGTACTGCATCTCACACGGTTGGTGATAATAAACTGTGCGGGATCTACTTGATTTTTCATTTTGATTTGAATTACATAATGGGGTCACAGTGGCAATGGACAGTGTTTGAATTGCTAGACCTTTTATCTGTAGTGAACATGCAACTATATGTGTGTCATAAAAAAATTGGAATTATTCAGGGTTCGTTTGGAAATTTTATACATTAAATTGGTTTTCTAGCAATTTCAGGTGCACAATTCAAAATTAAAGCACATGCTCCAGTCCATAAAAATGGGTCGCAAAATCAAATGTTTGTCCTTGGTTGTAAGCTTAGGTCACATGCAAGAAATGAGAATGAATGTCAAACACCTTAACATTGTCGCTCAGCTGTTAACATTGAGATACATGGTTTTAAAATTCTAGTAAATCGAAAACTCGGCTGAAATTCATGAAACTTGACATGATATCATGGAACGACATCGACATGCCGTAGTAAAAATATTTTCCCATTTGGGGCTGGATTGGGTATAAGCTTCTCGCAAACCGAAGCTTCTCTCACAAAAAGCCAGATGGTTTCGGTAGGGAACGTGCCACCTTGGGGGACAAACAATATATGTTGCCTCTTCTTACTTTCTAAATTTTTCTCGTGCCAACATAGAACAACACGAGTGTTGTGTCATTTTTTGGGAGTTTTCGGGGTTCTCTTGGACATTTTTATACATTAATTGAGTTTTCTAAGCATTCATGTGCATAATTCAAATTTGAACTACATGCACATGCTCTAGTGCATATAAAGTAGTTCAGAATTGGAATGTGTGTCCTTGGTTACATGCTTAAGTCCCATGCAAGAAATGAGAATGAATGTCAAACACCTTGCCACCGTTGCTCGGCCGCTAACATTGAGATAGTACATGGTTCTTAAATTCTAGTAAATCGAAAACGCGTCTGAAATTTATGAACCTTGACATGCTAGCATGGAACGACATCAACATGCAGTGGTAAAAATATTGTCCCATTTGGGGCAGGTTGGGGTATATAAGCTTCTCACAAACCAGAGCTTCTCACAACAAGCCTCATGGTTACGAGAACGTTTCACCTTTCTGGACGAAACGATATCCATTTCAATTCTGTTTCTAGTGACAACATAGAACAACATGAGTGTTGTGTTAAATTTTGGAATTTATCAAGGTTCGTTTGGACATTTTTATGCATCAATTGACCTTTCAATGCATTCATGTGCATAATTCAAATTTGAACTACATGCACATGCTCTAATGCATATAAATTGGTTGAAAATTCAAATTTGTGTCCTTGGTTGCATGCTTACGTCCCATGCAAGAAATAGGAATGAATGTCAAACACCCTGCCATCGTCACTCGGCCGCAAACATTGAGATGCCTAGTTTTTAAATTCTAGGAAATCCAAAACTCGTCCGAAATTTATGAAACCTGGCATGCTATCATGGAATTGCACCCGACATGTCATGGTAAATTTTTTGTCCCATTTGGCGTAGGTTTGGGTATAAGCTTGTCGGTGTACTAAGGTAGGGGTACCTCAGTACCCCAACTTGTGCACGGGCAGTTGCAGCTTCCCGCGGCAGGGTTTACCACGTGCTCGCCGGAGACCTTCCGGCTCCATGTCAAGCCATTCAAAGACAAAGTATACAAGACAGAAGATCGAGACCCCGGCAAGCGGAGCTTGCCGGGAAGGCCGTTCCAGGCTCAAGGTTACATTACTCACGCAAGGCCCCGGCGAGAGGAGCTCGTCGGGAAGACTAGAAGATTACATCATAGAAGACACGCCTCGGCGCTACATGCGTCCCGGCGAGGGCCCGGGGAGCGACAAGTTACAGAGTCCGGCAAGCTCCCGGGCCCGGCAAGGTCAAGACCCCGGCAAGGTGCTTGCCGGGAGAGTTGCGCTGTGTGCCTGCGCTCCAGCTCACTTGCCCACGCGTCGCCCTGGGGCCTTTCCAGAGACGCGTGGCGGGTGGCTGTGCAGCCTGGGGGACACGGTGGCACTTCACGGTGGTGGATCCATCGCCGTGGCAGACGGAGACGCAAGGGCGGGAGCTTTTGGGGTCGACGGCGACGGGCATTAAATGCCCTTGTCCCCACTCACAAAGTAGGTAGAGACCACTGTTCACGCACTGTAGCTTCACTGTTCCCGCACTGTTCCAACTACCACCTCTTTTACATTTTTACCCCTTTCTCCCACGTTGACACCTGTCGGTGACCCCTTGCACTATAAAAGGAGGCCCATGCACAACGTGAGGGGGGTTCGGCTGGTTGGACTCATTCGCCACTACAACTTACCCACGCTCTTGAGCAAGAACATAATAGAAACACAAAGCAGCAGAGGAGTTTTATCTCCGGAGAGCTCCGGTTGGGTAAAATCCGCCCGCGTGCTCGCCTCGACCTGCTTCTCTCAGGCTCCCTCCGCCTCGTCAAGCCAGAGACGAAGGGCCCCTGCCCCATAGGTGTCCGCGGCGGCAGGCTCTCCCGGCATCTTCGGGCGCGCTGTAGGGGCGCTCGAGGTTGTGCGGACCTGATCCGGCGCTTCACGCTGGTGCGTTCTTCATCAACCTCTCCTGCTTCATCAAGAACTTCGCCAACAATCGCGCCATGGCCCCAAGAAGAAGGCTTCGAGGTTGAGGCCTGCTCGCCTCATCCGCCGCCACCGAGCCAACGGTGGGCGGAGGAGACGCCGTCGGAAGGGTGGCCGCCGGCGGACACTCGCGGTGCCACCAGATCCAAGGACAGACGGATGACCGCGCCGGGTCTCCGTGGACATACCGCGTCCATCTCAAGACCACGACAACCCAGCGGCGCCATACCACGGAGGTGGTATCCGCCGCTTGGGCAAGTGACCGCCGGAGGCTCGCGGATGCTCCGACCAACGCCCGGACACAAGCAAAGCGGCGGCGCCGGGCAGGACTCGCTTTTCTAACACTGTTAGAGTCCGAGCATACCCGCCTCGCACCGCCGCTCCCCTCCCCTCCACTCCGCAGAAGCGCCGCAAGGGCGAATCGCTTTGACTTCCTCCACGGCGGACAAGGCCGAAGACTGGAGGGCTACCATCAAGAGCCTGGTCACCTTCGCCAACAACGACTCATCACAGCAGCCGGCAACCTCGCGGCCGTGGCAAGCTGAAAAGACGAAGGCCAACGGCGACAAGACCGCCGGGGGTGCAACCACCGAGCACTCCCCGCCGCAGAAGCAAAGACGCCGTCCCGCTGGAACAACGCCGACGACGGCTCCACGGCATCGCCGACCCGCGAACTCGTCGATCAACGCCAGTCCTCGACGATCGGGCGACAAGAAGACGCCGACCACGATCGAGCGCCGCCGAGAAGCTCGGCGACAATCGAACGTAGAGCCGAACGCGGTTGACGTCGCGCGCCCGGTGAACCAGCGACTTGCCGTCGCTGCAGGTTGCCCTGCGTTCACCCGCGAAGCCGCGGCGCGTCCCAAAGGCCCAAAGATGAAGAATTTCAAGCCCGACGCATCGAGAAGTACGACGGCAAGACGCACCTCGAATTCTCGGTTCACACCATCGCGGTGCAAGCTGCCGGGCGCGACGAGAAGATTCTGGCGAACCATTTCCCGCCGTGCTTAAGCCGAACGCTCGTTTGGCTCATGCACTTGCCGGAAGGCTCCATTTCTTCTTGGCGGATCTTTGCCATCAGTTTGTTGGCGCCTTCACCGGCGCCACAAACCCCATGGTCGAGAGCGATTCCACATTTTGGCCCGTATGAAGGAGAAACCTGCGCAAGTATATCCAACGCTTCACCGTGTGCAACACAACATCTCGATGTCCACCCAGCCGCGTTATCGCTGCGTTCCACCAGAACGTCGCGAATCGCCGCATGCGTGAAGAGATGGCGATGACCAAGATTCGGGATGTCGTGAGCTCTATGCTCGGCTGACAAGTGCGCGGCGGAAGAGGGGAGGAGACTCCCGGGAGGATGCAGCGCAGGAGGAAGTGATACGACGATGCCACCCCGCAAGGAAGAGCCGGCGCGGAACAACCAAACAAGAACAAGAAAGAGGTGCTTGCCGCCGAGAAGTCCGCAAGGAGGCCCCGCCAAGCAAACACAGGCTTGCTTCTCCGCAAGGAGCTCGCCTCAGAAGGGCGGCCGACAAGCAGGACTGCTCGACAAGCAATATCAAGAAAATCCACCGCACTAAGGGCCACGATCTCTCAATCGCAAGCGCGTCGAGTATCTCGTCGAGCAGCAAAAAGCTGAGTACGAGAGGCGCGACAAGGAGAAGGCCCAAGGTGGCGGAGGAGAACCGAGCAAGAAGCGGCCGTTCAATGGCCGGGGAGGACGCCGCGACAAGGCCAAGCAGCGGCAAGGTGATCGACCTCCCCGGGGCCGCGACAAGGATGAAGAAGACGACGACGAAGATATGGAGGATGAGGATGACAGCGAGCAGGAGTTCCAGAAGGCCACGGAGGCCCTATCGCTGACGGTGGTGCCTCTTCGACACCTCCCACCGCCAGCCTAAAGCAAGGGTCCGTGAGGTGAATGCAGCAGAGCCGCCCGTGGAGTCGCGCGCAGTTCTCAAATGGTCCAGCCGCCCATCATTTTTGATCTTGAGGATCACCCCGACCGCACCACCGCGGTCGGGTGCTTGCCGATGCTGGTCTCGCCCACCATCCGCAACCTCAAGGTCACCAAATGTTGGTTGACGGCGGGCCGGGCTGAACTTGATCTCCTCTGCTGTGATCAAGAAACTCCAAATTCCGACGGCGAGCTCAAGAGACCGGTTCTTTCCAAGGAATCAACCCGGACGGAGTAAGCCCAAGGGAAAGATCACTCGCCGGTGACCTTCGGCGGGGAGCTCAATTTCAGGATCGAGCGCATCACTTTCGACGCCGCCGATATTCCGCTGCCATACAATGGAATACGGGGCGCCCCGCCTCGCCAAGTTCATGGCAGCTTCCCACTATGCTTACAACGTATTAAGATGCCGGGCCGATAAGCGCCATCACCGCCCACGGCGACAAGAAGGATGCGCTTATCTGCACCGACAAGATCTACCGGGATGCGGCAGCCGCGGCCGACAAGAATACACTTGCCGCTGAAGCTCCCGAGGGGAAGAAGAAGAAGACCAAGTCCGGCAAGGACAGCTCCGGGGCCCACTCCGGCAACCGCACCTCTTCGAGTCTTTGCGCCGCCGCCGAGGACGCCCCGCCGAGCTCCACCGCAAGAGTAAAAGGGATGGCGCCCGCCGCAACCAAGAAGGTGTCCGCTAGGAGGACGGCACCGGTGGTACCTTCACCATCGCCCACACTTGACAAAGAATAGGAAAGCGCTGCGTTGCCTTCCTCGCGGCGAATGTCGATGTGTTTGCATGGCAACCATCCGACATCCCCGGCGCTCCTGTGAAGGTGATTGAGCACAAGCTTGCTGTTTGCCCTCATGCGCGGCCCATCAAGCAAAAAGTGAGGAAGCAAGCCGTGGAGCGCCAAGAATTCATCAGCGAAGAAATCAAGAAGCTAGAAGCGGCAGGCCTAGTTAGAGGTGTGATCCATCCGACGTGGTTAGCAAACCCGATGCCGTATGCGCAAGGCCAATGGGAAATGGAGGCTGTGTATAGACTTCACCGATGTGAATAGAGCATGTCCCAAGGATCCATTCCCTTTGCCGCGCATTGACCAGATTGTTGACTCCACTGCCGGATGTGAGCTACTCGCTTTCTTGATGCATACTCAGATATCACCGATCTTTATGGCCAAAGAGGATGAAGAGAAGATCGCATTTATCACTCCATGTGGCACTTATTGCTTCATACGCATGCCATTTGGACCAAGAATGCAGGATCAACATTTGCAAGGGTAGTGTATATCGCTTTTAAGCCACGATCCACGTAAATGTAGAGGCGCATATGGATGATATCGTGGTGAAGAGCAAGAGCAAGGATACGCTGATTCAAGATTTGAAGAGACATTTCGAACCTGCACAAGATACTGCTTAAGTTGAACCCCGAGAAGTGCGCCTTTGGAGTTCCTCCGCAAACTTCTCGGTTCTTTCTCACCTGAGAGGGGATTGAAGCCAACCCCGACAAGATTAAAGCCATTGAGCAGATCGAAGCCCCGAAGCGAGTCAAGGATGTCAGAAGGCTTGCAGGTTGTGTGGCTGCCCTCAGTAGGTTCATTTCAAAGTCTGCAGAACGCGCCCTACCTTTCTTCAAAATCTTGAAGAAGGCAGGTCCCATGAAGTGGACTCCGGAAGCGGAGGCAGCGCTGCAGATTTGAAACGGTACCTATCCTCCACTCCAATACTTGTCGCACCTAGACCACAGGAGAAGTTGCTGCTGTACCTAGCGGCAACCAACCAGGTGGTTAGTGCTGCGTTAGTAGCAGAGAGGGAGTCCGACGAGGAGGCTACACCACCGCAAGCGAGTCCAATGACAAGCGGGGGGCTGCTCCGACAAGCTCCGGCCCCGACAAGGACAACTCAAGCAGAACAGGATGAGGTGCGGAAGAAGATGGTGCAACACCCAGTGTATTTTGTAAGTTCCTTCTCCAGGGGCTAGATCAAGATACTCTGTGTGCAAAAGTTGCTTTTCGCCTCCTCATGGCCTCGAGAAAGCTGCGCCATTACTTCCGTGCACACGAGATAACAAGTGGTCACTCGCTCACTGAAGAGGATATTGCACAACCCGTAAGCAACAGCAGGATCGTTGAGTGGGCACTTGGAGTTGTCGAGCTTTGGACTTAAGTTTGAAAGTACTTCAACCATACAGAGCCGAGCTTTGGCAGAATTTATAGCGAGTGGACCCCAACGCTCGATGAAGAAGTCCAAGAGACAAGTACACCCGCATAAGAAGCGACAAGTGAATGGGTAATGTACTTTGATGGTGCCTTCTCGCTGCAAGGCGCCGGTGCGGCGTGGTACTCATCGCGCCCACCGGAGAGCACCTCAAGTATGTTATCCAGATGCACTTCCCAAGGGAGCAAGCGACAAACAACACCGCTGAATATGAAGGTTTGCTCGCCGCCTCGTGGATTGCGCCGAACTTGGGATCGAAAAGTTGATTGTCGCGGGGAGATTCTCGCCAGGTGGTCCGCAAGTTAACAAGAGCTATCGAGCCCTTTGATGGAAGCTTATGTCGATGAAGTGAGGAAGCTTGAGGAGCGCTTTGAAGGTTTGCAAATGGAGCACGCCCCGAGAGCTCGTAATGAAATCGCAGATGGCCTTTCAAAGTGTGCTTCGATGAAGTTACTCAGGAACCGGGACCTTCTTGCTCAAGCTGACTCAACCATCCGTCACGCCATCAATTGGGCAGTCCAAGAAAAGAAAGTTGGTCTCCGGCGACTACTTGCCGGGCGGGTCTCCCCGAGGCCGCCGCCAAGGTCCCCAAGATCAACGACTGAACGCCGAGGAACAGTTTGCTCGCAGATCCTCGGATCTGTGACAGTTGAAGCAAGGGTTCCCGGCAAGCCGCCCGGCGAGCTTGCCGGGACTTCAGCTCGGCAGAGCGGATGTTCTTGCCAGAGAAGCCGAGGTTCCCGCAGCGCCCTCATGCCTTTAGTCCTTGCCGCCGAGCCCCAAGCTCCGGCATGGGCGCAGCAGATTGTCCGCTTTTTGCAAACCGGAGAACTTCCGACGACCCGTAAGAAATAGAAAAGATAACCAGCAATCAAGTATGTACCAGTTAGTGGATAACGAGCTGCATGTAAGAAGGCTCAATGGTGTCGATCAAGTGCATCTCCGGGGAAGACGGACGAAGCTGTTGGCGTAAATACACGGAGGCATATGCGCCACCACATTGGCGCAAAGGGCGCTTGTCGAAAGCTTTCCGGCAAGGATTCTTTGGCAAGAAGCCCTCCAAGATGCAACTACACTAGTAACCAAGTGTGAAGCGTGCGGCCCATGCAAAGCAGATTCATCACCACTCAAGCTCTCCAAACAATCCCTTTGTCTCGCCCTTCTCGGTCCGGGGGCTCGATATCTCGGCCCTTTCCCCGTCTTTGTCGGGGCTTTGAGTACTTGTACGTAGCGATCGACAAGTTCACAAAGTAGCCGAAGTGGAGCCAAGGAGAAAGGTGACAAAGACAATCAGCGGTCAAGTTCTTCAGTCCATTGTGTGCCGCTTCGGATCCCTAACAGATTATCACGATAACGGTACACAATTCACTAGTCGCACCTTCATGCAAGACGCCCAAGACCTTGGCTCCAAGGTCTGTTTAACTTCGCTGCTCACCCAAGGAGCAACGGTCAAGCGGAGAGGGCCAATGCTGAAGTGCTGCGCGACTCAAGACAAGAACTTTCGACGAGTGCGCAAGTGCGGAAGAAATTGATAGAGGAGCTACCGGCGGCTCTTTGGTCGATCGAACGACACCAAATCGAGCCACCGGACGGACACCTTTGCTCTAGTCTATGGAGCAGAGGCAGTTCTCCCCACGGAACTCAGATACGGATCTCCTCGAGTGCTCGCTATGATGAGCTCGAGCAAGAGCAATCGCGACAAGATGATGCATTGCTCCTTGAGGAGGGACGTCTCGTGCTGTCAGACGAGCTGCTCGATACCAGCAGGCTTTGCGCCGCTACCATAGCCGCAAGGTCAAAGCCAGAGTCTCGAGGAAGGCGACCTTGTTCTTCGGCGTGTTCAGTCCGCCAAGAATTCCAACAAGTTGACGCTGGGAAGGCCCTTATCGGGTGAGACAAGTCACGAGCCCCGCGCGCCCGCCGAGACCGAAGAAGGCTTACCAAAGAGCAACTCCTCGAACATAGAGCATCTTCGCAAGTTTCACCCATAAGGCGCGGTTGCCGTGATCCGCTCCGCAACCACCTTTTGTACAAGCTTTGCTGCTGTTGCATGTAACCCTTTGTACAAAGCCGGGCGCAACCCGTGCACCAAAGAAAGTTTCGTGTTTTGCGCTAGTTGCCTTTCCGTGCTTTTCTTTGCTATTTGCATGTGTTATTTGGCATCTCTTGTGCGACACGCATATCCGGTAAGCAATAGCACTCCGAAAGGCCATATACTTGTTTCCCTCTTCTCTTTCTTTGCCTCTTAAGCAGAAGGGACATTCCTCGCGCACAAGTTTGCCGGGGGGGAGGAAATGGAGGGTGAACCAAGTGCTGTTCAAGAAGGAGAAGCTTGCCGGAGAACGCACAGATCACGAAAGCTAAGTCATTAGAATTTGAGCAGCGCAAAATTTTAAATTTTGAGTTGCCTTCCTTGAACAACCACACTTTGTATGGAAAACCTGTGCACGGAGGAACCTACCCGTGGATAGCCGCACCCTTATCTTGTTTTCGGGCACGCTCAACGATTTAAGTGAGCTGCGACAAGTGTCGCGCCCTTGTTTCGTTTTCGAGCACGCTCAACGATTTAAGTGAGCTGCGACGAGTGTCGCGCCCTTGTTTCGCTTTTGAGTCCGCCAGCAAGCTAAGTGCGATTGCGACTAGTCATGCAAGGTTGCTTGCCGGTAAGACCTTGCCAAGCAGGCTGCTTCGAAGTTCAACTCAAGATCATGGCAAGGGCCCTTGCCGCAAGTTCCCTAGAAGCGAGGGTTGAAGCATACAAAGTTGAGGGTCGTAACAAGGGAGATAACATCGCATCTATTGATCAAAATAAAGATAATATCTTACAAGGAATAACTTGTCGCGATGACTAATGAGTTCATAACACCCTATGCAGCAACAAAAGAGATAAAGATAAAGGAGGCCTAGTCTCGCGGGTCGCCTCCACCGGGGATCTTGTTCACTTTAGCAATGATGTGGGCGACCTGCTCCTTCAGAGCCTCCATGTTCGCGTCGGCCGGCAAGCTGCGAAGAACGTTGGTGAAGGTTTATGCCGGATTGCGGTATACGATCTTCGTCAAGACACGCCCATGGTGCCGTGCACAGCCGGCGAAGTCTCCTCGGCGAGCTGCGGGATCTTCTTCCGCAGATTTGCAAGGGCCGGCGCGATCCCCCTGAAGAAGAGGCTGAGCTTGGCGCTGTGAGCGAGATTTGGATCCGGGGAGTAGATGAGATGCTCCAGTTTTAGTGCCAGCAGCTCCTGGTCAATATCGGACGCACAAGACACCAAGTCCTCGGTCCATAACTCGACGGTACGGTGGAATTGCTCGGCCGCTTTGTTGGCGCTGTCCGCCAAAGCTCGTTCCTCGCGGAGCTCCTCCTTCAACTTGGTCTCCCGATCCCGGGCGGCGTCGAGCGAGTCCCTCAGCGCAGAGACTTGCAGCTCAAGATCCTCGATGGAGTCCTTGGCGGCCTTCAACTCGTCGCCCTTCTTGGAAAGACGCACCTGGAGTTCCGAGTTGGTGTGGGCATCCTTCTCGCGCTCCGTGTTGAGCGCGGCGACTTTCTCCACGCTCGCCTTCAGCAACTCCTCCAGCTGCGCGACCTTGGCGGCAAGCTCCTCCTTGGCGGTCTCTGCGGCAGCCGCGGCGGTTTTCGCCTCCTTCAGTTCCCCGCCAAGGGCTTGCTCCCGAGCTGCAAGGTCTTCCTCGTGGAGTCGAGGTTGACCTTCCGCCGGATCGAGTTCTCCTTCCCGCCGGACAGCTCCACCCGGCGAGCCGCTGCTGCTCTTGCCTCGGCCTTCTCCAGAACCACTCTTCATACTCCCGGCGAAGTCGCTCACGCTTCTCCGCCACCTCGCGGAGAGCAGCCTGGTTGGCGGCGCTGAGCTCCGCCGCGCGCTTCTCCATCTCCTCGACGGCTTTGGCGGCGAGGGCCTCCCGAAGCGAAGCCCGCTGCTGGCCCGGTAAAGGGCCAGAGCTGGTGAAGCTTCTCCTCCTCGGCCCGTCGCTCCCGCCGGGTCCCTCGACGATCCTCAAGCCCGCGGAGGCGAGGACCTCCCCATCAAAGGCCTCGCCCTTCGCGGGAGCTCGCGACGAAGAACCCCATGGCACCTGGATGAAGACGCCGTTGGGGGCTTTCAAGTAGTAGCCGGGCTGCTCCTCTCCGGCGAAGGGGTCGGCGACCGGTGCAACGCTTGATGCTCCCGCCGCCTCCGGGCTGGCGGTGCGGTCGCCGTCCCCCTCCCCGGCCGCTGCGTCCGCAGCCGGGCGGTCTTCGCACATTGGGCCAGGCGGCTCCCGCCGCGTCTTGGCGACAGGCGTCGCCGCCGCCGCCAGACGTCCTCCTCCTCAACAATGACGACTTCCGCTCCATCTGCTCGGGGAGGAGGATCTAGAAGAAGAAGAAAAGCAAAAGAAGTTCAAGCAAATATCCAAAAGAGACAACGCCAAGAAGGCAAAGTTGTAGAACCTACCTTGGCGGACGCCGTCGTGGCGGGCTCTTCGCCGGGGCTCGCCTTGGCGGAGTGGCCGCCCTCGCCCGGTTGCTCGCTTTGGCGGGTACTCGCCCTTGGCGGAGTACCCGCCCTTGGCGGAGTGCTCTCCTTGCCGGGAGATCGGCCTTGGCGGGACGGCGGGCTCAAGGCTCCTCGGGGCGACCTCCGGCGCTCCTGCCGTGTGGGTCCGCCTCGCACAAGTCAAGACAAAACATTGAGGCATTAGCACAAAACCAAGATCTTCAAACACGCCCGTGAGCGAAAGTGCGAATCCAGACTTACGGCTGGGTTGCTACTGGGGCTGTTCTCGGATAGCGCTTGGGTCCGCAAGCTTGGATCCGGCATATCCCGGTCGCCCGCGCAAGGGCGAAGTCGTCTGCGACTTGACACGAGCACCTTGGCCCTCTTCGCGCGTTGGGCCAAGGTCCTGAAATCAAAGCAAGAAACAAGATTAGCTTCAACAATAATCAGGGCGAAATTTGAGAAGATGAAGATCTCGGATACTTACTCCTGTTCCTCCTCGTCGTCTTCGCTCAAGGCAGAGAAGTCATACTCCACCGGGGGCGCGTCGGCGCGAGGAGCAGGGGGCGAAGATTCCCTCGGCTGCTTGGCGGTCCTCGGCGCAGCTTGGCTTCCCCGGGAAGTTTGCGCTGGTTGTTGCCGGGGGGCCTGCGCCCCCGCTTCCGTCGCCGCCTTGCGGAGGCGCTTCAGTGGAGAACGCCTAGGGCTTGCCCGGGGCGGGGAGGTCTCCGACGACGAGGAGAGGTCGTCGGCGTAGAGATCCGTGGACCCGTCGGCGTCCTCGGCGGCCTCGGCATCCTCCTCCTCCTCCTCCTCGCCCGGCTGGCTCGCGGGCCCAGCGCCTGGCTGCAGCCCCTTTCTCTCTGGCGCCTCCGCTCCCTCCGGCGATTCGCTTCTGGGCGCTTCCGCCTCCCTCAGCGCCACCCCTTGCTGCTGCCTCGGCCGCGCTGCGAGATCCCGGAGTGCCTCGAGGGGGGACCCGGCGAGCGTCGGGAGGAAGTTGCAGCGATCTGCAGATCTCCGCCTCCGCTTGGCAGGGCGCTTCGCCTCTGCCTCCTCGGGCGTAGTCGAACTCTCCTGCCGCCCAGCGGCTGCGGCGGCCTCTTCAGCCCGAGAAGCTATGTACGCTATCTCCGGTCCGTGGTGTCCCGTGTCAGCCTCGGTCTCGTCCTTGTTCTTCGCCACCTCCTCAAGGTTGTCGAAGAAGCTGAGGACGTCTATTGGCTTGGGCGGAATCCATGTGCGCTCCACGCCGTGCGAGTTGCACGCGGGCATCATGGCGAGAAGACGATCCCGAGCTTTGCTGTTGCAGAGGGGCACCACTCCCCGGGGAGGTCTGAACCATTCTGGATGGGCCGGGTCATATTTAAAGAGTTCCCGGACCATCCCCCTCAACTCCAGCGTCGTGAAGTTGAAGTTCAGCCCGGGCGCAGCCTCATTATATCCCTAACGCCGCCATACTCCCAGCCGGCCTTTTCTGTCTTGGAGGGGGGATCGCGGCGGAGGAAATCTGCGCCTACTTCGCAACGGACAGCTTGGCTGCTCGAAGACGAAGAATCCGGACGAGGGCGACGTTGAGCTTGACATCGTCCGGATCCAGATCGCTCGATCCGGCCGCAAGACGATAGGAGTTGTCGCGGCGCGGTGAAGTGCTGCGGCTCGCCTTCAACGACCCAAGCACCAGATCTGCACGCCACTCTTCCCACTTGCCGCGAGCTCCCGGCAAGTAAGACTCCTTCTTGTGCATTTAAAACCCAAGAAATTCCTCCGGAGAGGGGGGCGCCGCCTCTGCTCTAGGAGTGAAGAAGTGCCTAAACAGCGCTACGCTTGGGTGTATCCTTATGAAGTTTTCGCACATGTAGCGAAACCGCCATTGTAAGGATGGCGTTGGGGGTGAATTCAAGAAGGTGGAAGCCGTATGTGTTCATGATGTCGCGAAGAATTCAGAAAAGGAGGGCAAAGACCGCAGTGGAAGAAAGTGCGAAGAAGTAGTACCCGCCGGGGTAGTTGTCCTTGGTGGCGGCCGGATGAGCTCTGGTCCGAGGATGCGCATTGGTCTTCTTGGCCCAGAACAGGTAATATTTGTTCCAGAGTTCCCGCACGCCGAGCCGCGGCGGGAAGACGACGTTCCGCTTCCGCAGCAAGGCGAGCTTCGCCGCCTGCTCGGATTTCTCCCTCTTGGTCTTCTCCGCCTTCCCTTTCCCGGTCTTCGGGGCCATAGCGGAGGCGGCGGGGGAAGGAGGACGAAGAGTCCGGCGGCGCCGCAGACGCGAGAGACGGCGGAGGAGATGTGGAGGCGGAGCGCAAAGGGGATCTCTGGAGGAGGAAGAAGATGCAATGAAAGCGAAGAGAGGGGAACCGCTCCTGCTTCCTCTGCTTTTATGGGGAAGTGGGGGGGGGCGTCCCGCTCTTCCCATTAAAGAACGTGGGCACGTCCCATCCCACGACGCCGCAATCGGCGCGCTGCTGCGGAAGGGGGATGCGGCGGATGCGAAGCGGATTCGGCGCCAGGTGGGCGCGTCTTGCCCGTCTGCTTTTTGGCCTGGCCCAACAGCGCTTCGGCACCGTGTGTGGCCCAGCCCGGGGCTCTGTCCGGTGTACTAAGGTAGGGTACCTCGGTACCCCAACTTGTGCACGGGCGATGCAGCTTCCGCGGCGGGTTTACCACGTGCTCGCGGAGACCTTCCGCCCATGTCAAGCCATTCAAAGACAAAGTATACCGGAAGGCCGCTCTGTGCTCAAGGTTACATTACTCACGCAAGGCCCCGGCGAGAGGAGCTCGCCGGGAAGACTAGAAGATTACATCATAGAAGACACGCCTCGGCGCTACATGCGTCGGCGAGGGCCCGGGAGCGACAAGTTACGAGTCCGCAAGCTCCGGGCCCGCAAGGTCAAGACCCGGCAAGGTGCTTGCCGGGAGAGTTGCGCCAGGTGCTCTCGCCCAGCTCACTTGCCCACGCCGCCTGGGCCTTTCCAGACGCGTGGCGGGTGGTTGTGCAGCCTGGGGGACACGGTGGCACTTCACGGTGGTGGATCCATCGCCGCGGGCGACGGAGACGCAAGGGCGGGAGCTTTTGGGGTCGACGGCGACGGGCATTAAATGCCCTTGTCCCCCATCACAAAGTAGGTAGAGACCACTGCTCACGACTTTGTAGCTTCACTGCTCCCAAGACTGCTCCAACTACCACCTCTTTTACATTTTTACCCCTTTCTCCCACGTTGACACTTGTCGGTGACCCCTTGCACTATAAAAGGAGGCCCATGCACAACGTGAGGGGGGTTCGGCTGGTTGGACTCATTCGCCACTACAACTTACCCACGCTCTTGAGCAAGAACATAATAGAAACACAAAGCAGCAGAGGAGTTTTATCTCTCGAGAGCTCCGGCTGGGTAAAATCCGCCAGCGTGCTCGCCGATCGATCTCTCTCTGGCTCCCTCCGCCTCGTATCCTGACAGACGTAGCGCCCTCGATGCGGCTATATCTCCCACGTGTCGAAGCACGACTTAGAGGCATAACCGCATTGAAAGCAATGTCGCAAGTGAGGTAATCTTCACACACCCAAGTAATACATAAGGGAAAGAGATACATAGTTGGCTTACAATCGCCACTTCACACAATTACATGAATAAAGCATTACATCATCCAGATACAATCAAGGTCCGACTACGGAACCAAAATAAAAGAAGAACCCCAAATGCGACAAAGGACCCTGATCGACCCCAACTGGGCTCCACTACTGATCAACTAGAACAAAACAACACAAAGGACACGATCTTCATCAAGCTCCTCCTTGAGCTTGGTTGCGTCATCTGCTCGGTAGCATAGGCACCTGCAAACTGGTTTTGGAAGTATCTGGTGAGTCACGAGGACTCAGCAATCTCATTACCATGGGTATCAAGACTAGCAAAGCTTAATGGGAAAGGAAGGGGTAAAGTGGTGAGGTTGCAGCAGCGACTAAGCAAGTATGGTGGCTAACCAACGCAAATGAGAGCGAGAAGAGAAACAAAGGAACGGTCGTCAACTAGCAATGATCAAGAGGTGATCACGAACACCTACTTACGCCAAACATAACCCGAAACCGTGTTCACTTCCGGACTCCGCCGAGAAGAGACCATCACGGCTACACACGCGTTGATGCGTTTTAATTCGGATCTGGTGTCAAGTTATCTACAACCGGACATTAACAAATTCCCATCTCGCCACATAACCGCTGCACGGCTCTCGAAAGTTTATACCCTGCAGGGGTGTCCCAACTTAGCCCATGACAAGCTCTCGCGATCATCGAAGGAATAGACCTTCACCCGAGACACTCCGATCAAACTCGGTATCCCGGTACATCAAGACATTTCGACAATGGTAAAACAAGACCAGCAAGACCTCCCGGCGTGCCGACATCCTGATAGTAGCCGCGCGTATCTCGTCTCAGGCCACGACCGGATGAGCAATCCGCATAACTAAAACCAGACCTCAAGTTTCCTTGAGGGGCGCCAAAAGGGTTCTAGTTTGGACCAACACTTAGACAAGCATTGGCCTGGGGGCTGAATAAAGATGACCCTCGAGAGAGCGACTCCCAAGGGAAAAGTAGGTGGTGGTGAGGCAAATGGTAAAAGTCAATGTTGGGCCTTGCTGGACAAGTTTTATTCAAAGCGAACTGTCAGGGGGGTCCCATAAATCACCCGACCGCGTTAGGAACGCAAAATCCGGGAACATAACACCGATATGACGGAAACTAGGGCGGCAAGAGTGGAACAAAACACTAGGCATAAGGCCGAGCCTTCCACCCTTTACCAAATATATAGATGCATTAATAATATAAGAGATATTGTGATATCCCAACATAAACCCTGTCCACCATGGAGAAATCTTCAACTTCACCTGCAACTAGCAACGCTATAAGAGGGGCTGAGCAAAGCGGTAACATAGCCAAACAATGGTTTGCATAGGAAAGGTGTCAAAGGTTAGAGGTTCATGGCAATATGGGATGGCTGGATAAACAGGTAATAGGCAGCGCAGCATAGCGATAGAGCGAGGCAACTAGCATAGCAATGATAGTAGTGAGATCCAGGGTAGCGGTCATCTTGCCTGAAATCCCGCTAGGAAGAAGAACGAGTCCATGAAGAAGACAAATGGACGTAGTCGAACGAATCCTCACACTCCGGAACGAAACCGAAGCTAACGAGAGAAGCAAACCGGAAAGAAGCAAACAACATGGTAAACACACAAGCATAATCATGGCATGATGCACAATCAAGTATGATGCATGTCCGGTTTAATGAGGCATGGCATGGCAAAGTGCAACAAACAATACTACAAGTTAAGTGGAGCTCAATATGCAACGAGTTGCATATTGACAAAGCACCACATCAATTATTTAGTTCTCTCTTTTTTAAGCTACCCAACAATATTAAATGTTGATTAACATGGCAAGGGGTGACACATAACAAAACGACCTACCTAGGCAAGTTTAAATGAGGCCGGAAACACAAACAACACTTCCGGAAAAACCCCACATGAGCAATATTCAAATTTGGTACTGTTCTGCCCTAAACATATTTTATTGTTGTTAAACAGGAAAATAAAGTGGACCACGTTAAACTAGGCATTTTTCCACCCCATTTACATATAAAGTTTATTAAAATACGAGTTACGGTTATTTAGTTATGAAATAAATCATTTGAACATGCTATTTAAGCAAATTTAAACAAACAACAAGTTTAAGCATGTTAAACATGGATGAAAATGGCATAATGTGAAACTAGATGAAATTCTAAGCATTTTACATATATAATTTGTTTAATTTGGATGCATGCATGATTAGTTATTAACAATACAAAACAGGGGCATTTTCTGTAAATAAGAATGCACTGAAAAAAGGTAAAACCACAGAGCAGGAAAAAAATGCTTGGGCCAGAAGCACTAGAGTGCAGCGGCCCAGAGGTGGAAACGGGCCCAGGTGTGCGTGTGCAAAAGAAAAGAAAAACAGGGAAAACTGGAGCGCCTGGGACTCGAACCCGCAACCTCTCTGCTGAAAACCGAGGGCACTAGCCACTGTGCTAGAATGATGTTTGTGATACGGAGGGAGATCGGCGGCAGATGATCCTAGTGTTCTGTGGCGAAGGCCGGGGCTTACTTCTACATGGCGGACGACTGTTTCTCGTCGGCGACAGAACAAACAGCGGCGACTGCTGCGGCTTCCAAGCGCCGGCGGGGGTGTGGAAAGGGCCTGCGGTGGGATGTGTGCATGATTAAATGGCAAAGATTGAACATTAATGGAGAAGGGAGAAATGGCACTTGCATAAAGGAGTAAAAGAAGAGGAAGGAGAAGGTGATGGTGCATGGCTTGAGAGAAGAGACAACAAGGACTGATGCACACACAACAATACACCAATATGAAGAATGCAACCCACATGATGATTATGATGCAATAAATGACAAGAGGCACAGATGCAACATGACAAAGATGGGCATGTCAGTGCAATATAATCAAATGATGAACATGATGCAAGAAGCAAAATATGACAAAGTTAGAGACCAATAGTTGAGAAGGAAAAAGGCATGGGATATTTGCAAGTGTGTTATGGTTAATTCCAAATAAATGGAATATTTACTATAGCTCTCTAAATATCGAGAGGATATGTTTTAAAGAGAATCACCATGTGAATTCCTCGATTTAAATGGATCAAAGATCCATGCCATTTATTTAGTTGAGTTGCAAAAGATTTATGAGATGATGGCATGATGACATGATGCAATGCAAGAGATGACATGAGATGAGATGCAAGACATGAACAAAAAGCAAAACAAAAGACAAAAACCCAACCACGAAGGGAAATACCATATCGCATCTCCGGAAAAGGCAAGAGTTGGAGTTACGAATATGGAAAGTTGTATCCGGGGCGTTACAAGACGAAGGGGCCCCGGCCCCATAGGTGTCCGCGGCGGGCAGGCTCTCCCCCGGCAAAGCTTCTCACAAACCAGAGCTTCTCACAACAAGCACGATAGTTTCGGTAGGGAACGTTTCACCTTTCTGGACAAAACGGTAGCCGTTGCCTCTTCTTGATTTCAATTTTTTTCTCTAGTGTCAACATAGAACAACATGAGTGTTGTGTTAAATTTTGGAATTTTTTGGGGTTCGTTAGCACATTATTTCTTACGCATTAATTGAGATTTCAATGCATTTATGTGCATAATTCAAATTTGACCTACATGCACATGCTCTAATGCATATAAATTGGTTGAAAATTCAAATATGTTTCCTTGGTTGCATGCTTAGGTCTCATGCAAGAAATGGAATGAATGTCAAATACCCTGCCACCGTCACTCGACCGCAAACATTGAGATACCTGGTTTTTAAATTCTAGTAAATCCAAAACTCGTCTGAAATTCATGAAACCTGGCATGTTGTCATGGAATGGCACCTGACATGCCATGGTAAATTTTTTGTCCCATTTGGGGCAGGTTTGGGTATAAGCTTCTCACAAACTAGAGCTTCTCACAACAAGCTTGATGGTTTCAGTAGGGAACGTGCCACCTTTGGGGACAAAACGATACCCGCTGCCTATTATTGCTTTCAAAAATTTCTAGTGTCAATATAGAACAACAGGAGTGTTGTGTTAAATTATGGAATTTTTTAGGGTTTGTTTGGACATTTTTATATATTAACTGGGTTTTCTAGGCATTTTATGTGCATAATTAAAATTTGAACTACATGCACATGCTACAGTGCATATAAATTGGTTGAAAAATCAAATATGTGTCCTCGGTTGCATGCTTAGGTCCCATGCAAGAAATGGGAATGAATGTCAAACACCCTTCCACCGTCACTCGGCCGCAAACATTGAGATACCTGGTTTTTAAATTCTAGTAAATCTAAAACTCGTCTGAAATTCATGAAACTTGGCATGCTATCATGGAGCAGCATCAACATGTCGTGGTAAATTTTCTGTCCCATTTGGGGCAGATTTGGGTATATGCTTCTCACAAACTAGAGCTTCTCACAACAAGCATTATGATTTCGGTAGCGAACGTCCCACCTTTGGGGACGGAACGATATCCATTGCCTCTTATTGCTTTCAAAAATTTTCTCGTGTCAACATAGAACAATAGGAGTGTTGTGTCAATTTTTGGGATTTTTCCGGGTTCATTTGGACATTTTTATGCATTAATTGAGTTTTTAATGCAGTTATGTGCATAACTCAAATTTTAACCATTCATGTGACGCCGCGTGTATTGGTTTTAATGGCTATATGTTTTAATGGCTCTTGATCATAAACGTTTTAAAAAGAACACCCGTATGCAAAATGAGAGCAGGATTTGTCCACCTCTTCAACACAAACGGTTCTTTTGGATGACCCGTGTGCAACCACGTACAAACAATTTGGTGTGATTTGCATATGCCATATTCGGTATGTTGCCATTTGTCAAATTGGAAAGATTGACATTTCCTGATCTAGTAACATTGCCATTTTTTCAACCTTGTAACACTGCGATTTGTCAAAATATGAAGCTAAAATTCACTAGCAGTATCTAATTTTTGCAACTAAAATTCAGTAATTAAGCATAGATGGAGGCGAGGAGGCGTGTTCAGCCGGGCGTGCAGCGGGCGGCGCAGTACTATTCGATTTGACAGCGGGCGGTGGAGTTCCCGATACAGCTTTAATGCAGACGAGGGAGAGGGTAGCGGTTCCCGAAATGTTGAACGGCCAATGATGCATCCTCCTTCAATTAGCATCATGAATGCATGAGGGAAGTAATGGGAGGACGACCGGGAAAAGAGGCAGCACGATGTGAATGCAACACAATTTGCACTCATATAAAGGCGCCCCTCCATTCCAATGCATCTACCACATCATATGCACCTAAGCATTTGCCTAAGCACCTATACTAAGTGCAAAAGTGCTCACTCCAGACCCATGGCGGTGATGCCCGCGAGCAGCCAGCGGCTATGCCAGACGGTCCACGACGCCGGCCTACTGCATGGCACCGAGGATCGTCTCTAGACGATGTTGGCGACCGGCTGGTGGATGGCCGCCGTCGACGCCAGCTACGACTCTCAGTTAGACCAGATGATCGTTGTCACCACCAACAAGTTCACCGTCGTCAAGAAGGTCGCGGACAACATCGCCGTACTCCTCTAGCCCGCATGCTTGGGCTCCTCATTGCCTGCCACCCTAATCGGCCTCCATGGTCGGAACCTCTTTCAAGCACTGGTGGCCCTGTGACTGCCCGCCGATGCCACAAAGAATGTCCACCTGGAGGTCATGCTCGCCATGAGGTGCCTCGCCTTGCAAGAATTCATGGACCTACACATCCACATGTACAAGCAAATCGTGTACATATGTATCTACAAGGCCAGTGAGGACGCTACGACATTGGCCTTCTTCAATCAGCTGGAAGCCTTGGATGCCTTTGTTGAGAAGCACCTTGACCTCGCCACAAAAGCCGCCACTCCTTAGCCGTTGGTCGGTGGCCCGGCGCACTGAGTTGTGGAGAAGGAGGTCGTACATTAATGGATGCATCTTTCTTCTTGCCTCCTGTAACCACCACTGCGATCGCATCATCGCGGCCTTAATTCTTATTGTGCTATTGCATTCTCGTTCCAGTCAATACACACATGTGTGATCCCTTTGCTTAATTATATGCATCACTGTAACTAGTACTCCATCCATCAATTTATAAGTTGTTCTGCCAGTGTTTGGGGTCGGCGCACGACACAATAAGCACACCCATGACGACACATACAGAGAGGACATCCAGCGGTTCCAATGGCGATTTGTCAAAATATGCAGCTAAAAATCACTAGCACTATCTAATTTTTGCAACTAAAATTCAGTAATTAAGCATAGATTTCATTCATAGATTAAGCAGTTGTGCTTAATTTATACAAACAGTTCAACTGCTATATGCATATATATGGTTGCTCGCCGTTAGGCGCCGCGGCGCGCTCTGGTTGTGGACAGCTTTTCCTTGCGTGTTCAACTACTATATGAATATATATGGTTGCTCGCTGTTGAGGAGACCGCGGAGCGCTCTGCTCGCGTCCCTCCAAGCGCGCTCTGCCAGCGGTTGGGCCCGCACATGATCACGTCGGGGGCCCCATATGCATGCAGTTGCGCCGCGCGCATTGCCACGCGATGCAGTTATGTGCGGCACGATGGAATTACACGCTGCGGATTAGAACTGCCATCAGGGCGTGCCGATCGATATTCCAGGTCGTCCGGCCTCCCCTTTAATTCTCGCGGCCATTATAACCTTAGTCTCGTCAACCTTTCGATTGTGCCCCACAACACAACAAGCACACCCATGACGATACATAGAGATGGGATGTCTAGCGGCTTTCAAATGGGGTTCAACGAGCATAAAGTGGAGACCCATGCGAGGGAGACAGATCTCTCGGTGGTGTACACCATTGACCCAGCCATGGTGGACGACTACATCAACACCGTTGAGCAATTGCTTACTGGAGACAAGTACAAGGTGGTCGGCATCGACCTCCAGTACGCCACCGGTCGTCTCGGCATAGATCAGAAGGTTGCCGTCGCCCAGTTGTGCGTGCGCCAACATGTCCTCATCTACCACTACTGGATGGCCATAGAGCCTTGCGACTGTTTCAACAGGTTTGTCAATAGCACTGACTACAAGTTCGCCATGGTGGAAACCACCGACGATCTAAAAGCGCTCAGTGTTACAGGCTTGGCCTGCAAGAACCATGTCGAAATTCGTGACCACTACTGGGTCTGGGGCAGCACGAAGGACTCCCTGGTCGAACTCGCCTCGGCCATCATCGACCCCTACTACGAAAATATGAAGCAGGATGCCCAGAGAACAAGTCATGTATCCTAGGATAGGGCCTGGATGCGGCGACTGGATGAACGTCACCTCAGGTTCGCGGCCAAGAGCGTGTACACATGCTACGAGATGCACAGGCGGATCGTTGACATGAGGAAGTGCCTCCTTACCCAAATCGACGAGCCCGGATCAAGCCACAAGCATAGCAAGCATCACAAGCAGTGGATGATGATCAGATGATCGTTTATGCTAGTTAATCATGCATGTAATATATAGTTTACTTTATTGGTGTGTGGAAGTGTCATGTGTGTAGTAGCCACCTATGAAATTATACATGTAATAGTTTACTTTGGTGTGTGCAAATGCCATGGTTGTAGTAGCCACCTATGTAATGGTATGTTTAATTTAGTTTGCAACCATGTCCTTATAAGTGTGTGTGTGTGTATATATATATATATATATATATATATATATATATATATATATATATATATATATATGTTGTTGTTGTTCAGATGCAATCCCATTGCACAACACACACATCATATTAGCAGCAATTGTTTGTGTTATTGTTGGTCTTCGCACGCATTTCTAATTATACACATGTTTCCCGCGTATCACACACATCTTGTTATATTGAATCGTTTATGTTCTCTTGTCTCAACACAAATAGTTCATCCGCGTGAAGCGCATGCTGTATATCGCATACACCTTGATTTGGCTGACCGTTTCTTTTGTGTTGCCTAATCACAAACAGTTCATCTGAGTGAACCGTATGATGTGTATCGCACAAGCCTTCATCTGGCTGCATGTTTCTTTTGCTACTCATCATCGCAAACAGTTAATTGAACTGAACTGTATGCCCTGCATCACACACGCAACTAAAATCTGAACCATGTTTGATGCATCCGTCATAGCAAACGTTTTGCACATTTTTGACGGTTTTCTTACATCACCATTTGTGATTATTGCATCGCACACCATTTCTCGAAGGGTCTCTGATCGTAGTGTCGTGTTGGCAGCATCCTGCAGTAGTGATTCACATCTTTTGTCACATCAGTTTTGGTGTTATGCGCAGCTAGCTAAGTTGAATTTAATCTCGAGTATCACTTTAGCCAAAGTTTCCAAGTGCCTTCCGTGTGTGCAAGCTAAGAAACCTCGCAAGCTTCACAAGGCTACGGAGGGGAGACACTTGGCTCCATTAGAACTCATACATTCTGATCTTTGCGAGATGAATGGTGTGTTGACTAAAGGTGGAAAGAAACACTTCATGAAATTTATAGATGATTCCACTAGATATTGCTATGTGTATCTGTTAAATACTAAAGATGGGGCTCTACACTACTTTAAAATCTATAAGGCAAAATTTGGAAATCAACTTGAAAAGAAAATTAAACAAGTCCGGTCAGATCATGGTGAAGAGTACTTCTCTAGTGAGTTTGACTGCTTATGTGCGGAACACGGTATTATTCATGAGAGGACGCCTCCCTATTCACCCCAGTCAAACGGGGTTGCCGAGCGAAAAAACCCGTACTCTAACTGATTGTTTAATGCCATGTTAGATACATCGGTTTTATCCAAGGCATGGTGAGGGAAGGCTATATTGACGTCATGTCATGTATTGAATAAAGTTCCGACAAAGGATAATGAGATCACTCCCTATGATAAATGTATGAAGAGAAGGACAACACTCTCGTACTTGCGTACTTGGGGCTGTTTGGCGAAAGTCAATGTGCCGATCCCAAAAAAGCATAAGCTTGGACCAAAGACCATGGACTTCGTTAATTTGGGCTATGCTAAGAATAGCGTTGGTTATAGATTTCTAGTAGTGAAATCTGAGGTACCTAACCAGAAGGTCAATAAAATTATGGAGTCTAAGGATGCTACATTCTTCGATGATATTTTTCCTATGAGAGATATGCAAAGCACTTCTAAATAGGAATCTGAGGAGATTCCTGAGCCTGCCATTCCTATGGAAAATTATGAACAAACACATGATGAAAATCATGAGGAGGATGATGATACGTCTCCAACGCATCTACTTTTCCAAACACTTTTGCCCTTGTTTTGGACTCTAACTTGCATGATTTGAATGAAACTAACCCGGACTGACGCTGTTTTCAGCAGAACTGCCATGATTTTGTTTTATGTGTAGAAAACAGAAGTTCTCGAAATGTCCCGAAAATCTACGGAGGCACTTTTTGGAAAATATAAAAAATACTGGCGAAAGAATCAAGACTAGGGGGCCCACACCCTGTCCACGAGGGTGGGGGGTGCGCCCCCTCCCCCTGGGCGCGCCCCCCTGTCTCGTGGGCCCCCTGGACCTCCGCCGACCTCAACTCTAACTCCATATATTCATGTTTGGGGAGAAAAAAATCACAGAGAAAGTTTCATCGCGTTTTATGATACGGAGCCACCGCCAAGCCCTAATCTCTCTCGGGAGGGCTGATCTGGAGTCCGTTCGGGGCTCCAGAGAGGGGGGTTCATCACCATCGTCATCATCAACCATCTGTAACGCCTCGGATTCGATGCGCCAGGTGTCTTCCAGTTATTCGCCGTCGTTGCCATGTCTTTTGCTTGCGTGTTGCATATTGCCATGTCATCATGTGCATTTCATTTTGCATACGTGGTCGTCTCATGCATCCGAGCATTTTCCCCGTTGTCCGTTTTGCAATCCGGCACTCCTATGTCCTCCGATGTCCCCCTTTTGTCTCCTGTTGTGAGCGGGTGTTAAACTTTCTCGGAATGGTCCGAGGTTTGCCAAGCGGCCTTGGTATACCACCCGTAGACCGCCTGTCAAGTTTCGTGCCATTTGGAGTTCGTTTGATACTCCAACGGTTAACCGGGGAACCGCAAAGGCCTCTTTTGTGTGCAGCCCAACCCCCCTCCAAAGTGGCCCAATAACCCATCCTAACCCCCTCCATGCCCTCGGTCGTTCAATCACGATCGCGTGGCAGAAAACCACACCCCATTTGGAGTCTCCTAGCTCCCTCTACCTATATATTAGCCCTCCTCGTCCAAATTCGCAGCCCAAACCCTAAAATCCTCCCTCCGCGCTACCGGACATGTCTGCCGACGGTCGGACACGCCCAACCACCACCCCTCCACGAATCCCGCGCCGCCACCTGTCCCTCCCGTCCCACACGCGCCGCGCTCACCGAGCCCGTCATGGGCCCACATAGCCCTGCAGCCCCTCGCCCGAGGTGCCACAGGCCTGCGCCTCGCCGCCTCCCATCGCCCGGCACCGCTGCTGCCGCCCGCCCGGCCTTGGCCTCCGGCCGCCGTCCTCCGGCGCCCGCCGCCGCCCTCCTCCGCCGACGCCTGACGCCTCCCTGGGGGCTGCAGGCGCCCGTGCCAGCGCCTGCGCCCGGCCTCCCGCCGCCCGCCTCGCTCCGCCGCCCGGCCGCCGCCGACCGACCGCGCCGTCCCGCGCCTCGTCCTCGCCCTGATCCGGCAAGGCGCCGCCGGATCCGCCCTCTCCGACCCCGCCGGCCACCTCGTCCCGCATCTTCAGCGAGCTCCTCCGGCCTCCTCGATCCGCGCACACGCCAGATCTGGAAACCTTAAGGTTGACCCCGAAAATATCCCATCCCAGAGTTTTTCAACTTTCTGGTGCTCTGTTCATCATGCCATATCTCTTTGCATGCTGCTCCGTTTTGTGCGTGCTATATATCAAATTGTTCGTTGTGAGATGCTCTTCAATTTGTTCCATTGCTCCATGTTTGTTTGAGTTCATCTTGATGCCATAATCATTGTTGCAAGAGTGCTATATGATATTAACTGCTGTCTGTTACACGGAACTTGGTGATTTGTCATTTTTGTTGCATTTGGTGTGTGCATCCTATCAGCATGAGCTCTACATGTGTTCTGTACTTCATCATGCCATATTTACAGTGGTGCCATCCATGTATTTTTGTGTGCCTTGTGGTGAGTGCATCGAGCTCGTGAAGTAGGGTACTTGTTGTTGCTACTTTGCTAGTCTGAATCTGCTATATCCTGATGCTATGTAAACCTGCTGCTACAAGTCATTCTATGCCTAATCTCGAGATGTTCACTAAGGATGTTTTGTTATACATATCATGCTATATCCGTTCATGCTCCTGGTTGCACTTATAGCCTGCTGTAGCGTGTTGTTATCATGCTCCAAAGTTGATAAATAATGTTGCTGTCAGCCTGTTAACATTAAGTTCAGTCTTGCCATGTTTTTTGTTAGTGATCCTAGCATGATATGAACTTGCTCTTGCCATGTTTAGCTTCATAAATATGCCGTCTTACTGTTGGTAACCTTGCCATGCCATGTATTTCTCTGTGGTGAGTGGTTCAAGCTCACAAACATGCCTACATATCGTTGTTCCTGCCATGTCTGAATCTGTCATATCATTTGCCATGTTTGCATGGATGATACCATCTTTTCTGTTGATCCTTAGGATTAGTTCAGTAAGGGAGTTTTGTTCTTTGTCTTTAGTAATAGCATGCCATGCCTTTTGTTGCCATGTTAAGGTCTTGTAACATGTCGTTTGATAGCTCTAAACTTTGCAACCTGATGTTATTTCTGCCAAGTCTGTAAACTGTTATTATTTGCAATCTTGCCATGTCCTTTTGAGCATGTTCTAGTGATTTCTGGAGATAGCTCAGTGTTCATGTTTTATCATGCTTTACCTGTACTTCATGCCCATGCCATTTTTTGTTATGTTGGGGTGCTGTAGCTTGTTGTTTTGATGCTTGCTACATGCCTAGTTGCTGTTTTGGACAGCTTGTCCTTCAAACTTGTCTAGAGTGTATGTGTTGAACCGTTGCTCCGTTTCAAGTGTGCTCTATATGAAACTTGCTTAGAATTGCATGTTGTTTCATATTATCATGTTGCATCCTTGTTTTGAGGTGTTTGATTGATGTTTGTATGCATCTAGCATCAATGCCATGTTTAACTTTTTTGCTCATATCTTCTAGGCCGTAGCTCCGAACTAAGTGAACTTTATATGTAACTTGACTAGAATCTCGTGTAGATCATCTTGGTGCATCTTAACTTGCTGTTTAACAACTTGAACATAAGGTTTATTCAGATCTGGACCAACTTCTAAATTTGCATATGGGGACTTACCGGATTTGTTATATGTTGTTTTCGGCCTCATTTAAACTTGTTTTGATGTGTTGCTCTTGTATGCATCATCTCTTGCCATGAGTAGCTTCATGTAGCCTTGTCATGCATCATACTTGGTTGAGCATCGTGCCTTGTCATGTGTGGTGTGTTTACCATGTTGTGTGCATCTTCTCGATAGTTCCTGTTTTGTTGCGATCGTGAGGATTCGTTCGTCTACGCTTGGTTCGGCTTCATCCGTTCGTCTTCTTCATGGACTCATTCTTCTTCCTAGCAGGATTTCAGGCAAGATGACCGCTACCCTAGATCTCACTACTATCATTGCTATGCTAGTTGCTTCATTCTATCGCTATGTTGCGCTACCTATCTTTTGCTCTTCAAGCCTCCCAATTTGCCATGTCAGCCTCTAACCTTGTCACCCTTCCTAGAAAACCGTTGCTTGGCTATGTTACCGCTTTGCTCAGCCCCTCTTATAGCGTTGTTAGTTGCAGGTGAAGTTGAAGATTGCTTCATAGTGGACAGGATTGTGTTGGGATATCACAATATCTCTTATTTAATGAATGCATCTATATACTTGGTAAAGGGTGGAAGGCTCGGCCTTATGCCTGGTGTTTTGTTCCACTCTTGCCGCCCTAGTTTCCGTCATACCGGTGTTATGTTCCCGAATTTTTTGTTCCTTGCGCGGTTGGGTGATTTATGGGACCCCCTTGACAGTTCGCTTTGAATAAAACTCCTCCAGCAAGGCCCAACCTTGGTTTTACCATTTGCCTCACCTAGCCCTTTTTCCCTTGGGTTTCCGGAGCCCGAGGGTCATCTTTATTTAACCCCCCCCCCCCCCCGGGCCAGTGCTCCTTCGAGTGTTGGTCCGAACTGAGCTGCCTGCGTGGCCACCTCGGGGAAACTTGAGGGTTGGTTTTACTCGTAGCTAGTCTCATCCGGTGTTGCCCTGAGAACGAGATATGTGCAGCTCCTATCGGGATTTGTTAGCACATCGGGCGGCTTTGCTGGTCTTGTTTTACCATTGTCAAAATATCTTGTAAACCGGGATTCCGAGACTGATCGGGTCTTCCTGGGAGAAGGAATATCCATCGTTGATCGCGAGAGCTTATCATGGGCTAAGTTGGGATTGTTGGGGAACGTAGTAATTTCAAAAAATTTCCTACGCACACGCAAGATCATGGTGATGCATAGCAACGAGAGGGGAGAGTGTTGTCTACGTACCCTCGTAGACCCGAAGCGGAAGCGATCACAACGTAGAGGAAGTAGTCGACGTTCTCCTCGCAATCCGACCGATCCGGCGCCGTTACTCGGCGCCCCGAGTTCTTGACACACGTACAGCTCGATGACGTCCCTCGTACTCGATCCAGCCGAGTGTCGAGGAGAGTTTCGTCAAGACGACGGCGTGGTGACGATCTTGATGTTTCACCGGCGCAGGGCTTCGCCTAAGCTTCATGACGGTATGACCGAGGTGGAATATGGTGGAGGGGCACCAGACACGGCTAAGGAACGATCTAAAGATCAAACTTGTGTGTCATGGGGTGCCCCCTGCCCCGTATATAAAGGAGGGAGGGGGAGGCCGGCCGCCCTAGATAGGCGTGGGGAGGAGTCCTACTCCCACCGGAGTAGGACTCCCCCCTTCCTAGTTGGAATAGGATTGGGGGGGGGGAGAGGAGAGGCGCCGCCCCCTCCTTGTCCTATTCGGACTGGGGGAGAGGGCGCCCACCCCTGGCCGCCCCTCCTCTTCTCCTCGAGGCCCACCGAGGCCCATTTACCCCGGGGTTCCGTAACCTCCGGTACTCCAGAAATTCTGTTTTCACCCGAACCATTCGAACTCCAAACATAGGCTTCCAATATATCAATCTTTATGTCTCGACCATTCCGAGACTCCTCGTCATGTCCGTGATCACATCCGGACTCGAACTTCTTCGGTACATCAAAATACATAAACTCATAATAACCGCCATCGAAACCTTAAGCGTGCGGACCCTACGGTTCGAGAACAATGTAGACATGACCTAGAACTATTCACGGTCAATAACCAATAGCGGGACCTGGATGCCCATATTGGTTCCTACATATTCTACTGAAGATCTTTGTCGGTCGGACCGCATAACAACATACGTTGTTCCTTTGTCATCGGTATGTTACTTGCCCGAGATTCGATCGTCGGTATCCAATACCTAGTTCAATCTCGTTACCGCAAGTCTCTTTACTCGTTCCGTAATACATCATCTCACAACTAACTCATTAGTTGTAGTGCTTGCAAGGCTTCGATGATGTGTATTACCGAGAGGGCCCGAGATACCTCTCCGACAATCGAGTGACAAAACCTAATCTCGAAATACGCCAACCCAACATCTGCCTTTGGAGACACTGTAGTACTCCTTTATAATCACCCGATTACGTTGTGACGTTTGGTAGCACCAAAGTGTTCCTCCGTAAACGGAGTTGCATAATCTCATAGTTACAGGAACATGTATAAGTTATAGATGAAAGCAGTAGCAACATACTAAACGATCGTGTGCTAAGCTAATGGAATGGGTCATGTCAATCGATCATTCTACTAATGATGTGACCTTGTTAATCAAATAACAACACCTTGTTCATGGTTAGGAAACATAACCATCTTTGAATAACAAGCTAGTCAAGTAGAGGCATACTAGTGACACTGCTTGTCTATATATTCACACATGTATTATGTTTCCGTTAATACAATTCTAGCATGAATAATAAACATTTATCATGATATGAGGAAATATATAATAACTTTATTATTGCCTCTAGGGCATATTTCCTTCATCTCCCACTTGCACTAGAGTCAATAATTTAGATCACATCACCATGTGATTAACATCGATAGTTCACATCATCATGTGATTAACACCCATAGTTCACATCGCCATGTGACCAACACCCAAAGGGTTTACTAGATTCAGTAATCTAGTTCACATCGCTATGTGATTAATACCCAAAGAGTACTAAGGTGTGATCATGTTTTGCTTGTGAGAGAGTCTTAGTCAACGGGTCTTTCACATTCAGATCCGTTATGTATTTTGCAATTTTTCTATGTCTACAATGCTCTGCACGAAGCTACTCTAGCTAATTGCTCCCACTTTCAATATGTATCTAGATCGAGACTTAGAGTCATCCAGATCAGTGTCAAAACTTGCATCGACGTAACCCTTTACGACGAACCTTTTCACTTCCATAATCGAGAAACATATCCTTATTCCACTAAGGATAATTTTGACCGCTGTCCAATGATCTACTCCTAGATCACTATTGTACTCCTTGCCAAACTCAAAGCAGGGTATACAATAGATCTGGTACACAGATGGCATACTTTATAGAACCTATGGCCAAGGCATAGGGAATGACTTTCATTCTCTTTCTATCTTCTGCCGTGGTCGGGTTTTGAGTCTTACTCAATTTCACACCTTGTAACACGTGCAAGATCTCTTTCTTTGACTGTTCCATTTTGAACTGCTTCAAAATCTTGTCAAGGTATGTACTCATTGAAAAACCTTATCAAGCATCTTGATCTATCTCTATAGATCTTGATGCTCAATATGTAAGCAGCTTCACCGAGGTCTTTCTTTGAAAAACTTCTTTCAAACACTCCTTTATGCTTTGCAGAATAATTCTACATTATTTCTGATCTACAATATGTCATTCTCATATACTTATCAGAAATGCTGTAGTGCTCCCACTCACTTTCATTTAAATACAGGCTTCACTGCAAGTCTGTATAAATTATATGCTTTGATCAACTTATCAAAGCGTATATTCCAACTCCGAGATGCTTGCACCAGTCCATAGATGGATCATTGGAGCTTGCACACTTTGTTAGCTCCTTTGGATCGATAAAACCTTCTCGTTGCATCATATACAACTCTTCCTCCTAAAACCCATTCAGAATGCAGTTTTTACATCCATTTGCCAAATTTCATAAATTGTGGCAATTGCTAACATGATTCGGACAGACTTAAGCATCGCTACAGCTTGAGAAAATCTCATTGTAGTCAACACCTTGAACTTGTCAAAACCTTTTTGCACAAGTCGAGCTTTGTAGATAGTAACACTACTATCAGCGTCCGTCTTTCTCTTGAAGATCCATTTATTTTCTATGGCTTGCCGATCATCGGCAATGCCACCAAAGTCCACACTTTGTTCTCATACATGGATCTCATCTCGATTTCATGGCCTCAAGCCATTTCGCGAATCTGGGCTCATCATCGCTTCCTCATAGTTCGTAGGTTCATCATGGTCTAGTTACATGACTTCCGAACAGGATTACCGTACCACTCAAAAGCGGATCTCACTCTGGTTTACCTACGAGATTCGGTAGTAACTTGATCTGAAGTTACATGATCATCATCATTAGCTTCCTCACTAATTGGTGTAGTAGTCACAGAACAGATTTCGTGATGAACTACTTTCCAATAAGGAGAAGGTACAATTACCTCATCAAGTTCTACTTTCCTCCCACTCACTTCTTTCGAGAGAAACTCCTTCTCTAGAAAGGATCCATTTATTAGCAACGAATGTTTTGCCTTCGGATCTGTGATAGAAGGTGTACCCAACAATTTCCTTTGGGTATTCTATGAAGACGCACTTCTCCGATTTGGGTTTGAGCTTATCAGATGAAACTTTTTCATATAAGCATCGCAGCCCCAAACTTTAAGAAACGACAACTTTGGTTTCTTGCTAAACCACAGTTCATATAGTGTCGCCTCAACGGATTTAGATGGTGCCCTATTTAACGTGAATGCAGCTTGTCTCTAATGCATGATCCCAAAACGATATTGGTAAATCGGTAGGAAACATCATAGATTGTACTATATCCAATAAAGTACGGTTCTGACGTTCGGACACACCATTATAATGTGGTGTTCGGTGGCATGAATTTGTGAAACTATTCCACATTGTTTTAATTGAAGACCAAACTCAGAACTCAAATATTTGTCTCCGCGATCGATCGTAGAAATCTTATTTTCTTGTTACGATGATTTTTCCACTTCACTCTGAAATTCTTTGAACCTTTCAACTATTTCAGACTTATGTTTCATCAAGTAGATATACCCATATCTGCTCAAATCATCTGTGAAGGTCGAAAATAACGATACCCACCATGAGCCTTAACACTCATTGGATCGCATACATCGGTATGTATTATTTCCAATAAGTCGGTTGCTCGCTCCATTGTTCGGAGAACGGAGTCTTAGTCATCTTGCCCATGAGGCATGGTTCGCAAGCATCAAGTGATTCATAATCAAGTGATTCCAAAATCCCATCAAGATGGAGTTTCTTCATGCGCTTTACACCAATATGACCTAAACGGCGAAGTACCACAAATAAGTTGCACTATCATTATTAACTTTGCATCCTTTTGGTTTCAATATTATGAATATGTGTATCACTACGATCGAGATCCAATGAACCATTTTCATTGGGCGTGTAACCATATAAGGTTTTATTCATGTAAATGTAACAACAGTTTATTCTCTTACTTAAATGAATAACCGTTTTGCAATAAACACGATCAAATCATATTCATGCTCAACGCAAACACCAAGTAACATTTATTTAGGTTCAACACTAATCCCGAAAGTATAGGGAGTGTGCGATGATGATCATATCAATCTTGAAACTATTTTCAACGCACATCATCACTTTCACCCTTAACTAGTTTCATTTATTCGCAACTCCCATTTCGAGTTACTACTCTTAGCAACCGAACCAGATACCAAATACCGAGGGGTTGCTATAAACACTAGTAAAGCACACATCAAACACTGTATATCAAATATACCCTTTTTTTACTTTGCCATCCTTCTTATCCACCAAATATTTAGGGCAGTTCCGCTTCGGTGACCATTTCCTTTGCGTGTAAGCACTTCGGTTTGTGCTTTGGTTCAGATTTGGGCTTCTTCGTGGGAGTGACAACTTGCTTGTCAATCTTCTTGAAGTTCCCTTTCTTTCCTTTGCCCTTTTCTTGAAACTAGTGATCTTGTCAACCATCAACACTTGATGCTCTTTCTTGATTTCTACCTTCGTTTATTTCAACATCACGAAGAGCAGGGAATCATTTTCGTCATCCCTTGCATACTATAGTTCATCACGAAGTTCTACTAACTTGGTGATGGTGACTAGAGAATTCATCAATCACTATCTTATCTCGAAGATTAACTCCCACTTGATTCAAGCGATTGAAGTACCTGCACAATCTGAGCACATGCTTACTAGTTGAGCGATTCTCCTCCATCTTTTAGCTATAGAACTTGTTGGAGACTTCATATCTCTCAACTCGGTATTTGCTTCAAATATTAACTTCAATTCCTAGAACATCTCATATGGTCCATGATGTTCAAAACATCTTTGAAGTCCCGATTCTAAGCCATAAAGCATGGTGCACAAAACTATCAAGTAGTCATCATATTGAGCTAGCCAAACGCTCATAACGTCGCATACCGCTCTGCAATAGGTCTGTCACCTAGCGGTGCATTAAGGACATAATTCTTACGTGCAGCAATGAGGATAAACCTCGGATCACGGATCAAATCCGCATCATTGCTACTAACATTTTTCAACACAATTTTCTAGGAACATATCAAAATAAACATATGAAAGCAACAACGCAAGCTATTGATCTTACAACATAATTTGCAAAATACTACGGGACTAAGTTCATGATAAATTTAAGTTCAATTAATCATATTACTTAAGAACTCCCACTTAGACAGACATCCCTCTAGTCATCTAAGTGATCACGTGATCCAAATCAACTAAACCATAACCGATCATCACGTGAAATGGAGTAGTTTTCAATGGTGAACATCTTATGTTGATCATATCTACTATATGATTCACGCCGACCTTTCGGTCTCCGTGTTCCGAGGCCATATCTGCATATGCTAGGCTCGTCAAGTATAACTCGAGTATTCTGCGTGTGCAAAACTGGCTTGCACCCGTTGTAGATGGACGAGAGCTTATCACACCCGATCATCACGTGGTGTCCGGCACGACGAACTTTGGCAACGGTGCATACTCGGGAGAACACTTCTTGATAATTTAGTGAGAGATCATCTTATAATGCTACCGTCAATCAAAGCAAGATAAGATGCATAAAGGATAAACATCACATGCAAATCAATATAAGTGATATGATATGGTCATCATCATCTTGTGCTTCGTGATCTTCATCTCCGCAGCACCACCATGATCACCATCGCCACCGCGCGACACCTTGATCTCCATCGTAGCATCGTTGTCATCTCGCCAATCTTATGCTTCTCGACTATCGCTACCGCTTAGTGATAAAGTAAAGCATTACGATGCGATTGCATTGCATACAATAAAGCGACAACCATATGGCTCCTGCCAGATTGCCGATAACTTCGGTTACAAAACATGATCATCTCATACAATAAAATATAGCATCACGCCTTGACCATATCACATCACAACATGCCCTGCAAAAACAAGTTAGACGTCCTCTACTTTGTTGTTGCAAATTTTACGTGGCTGCTACGGGCTTAAGCAAGAACCAGTCTCACCTACGCATCAAAACCACAACGATACTTCACAAATAGACTCGTTTAACCTTCTCAAGGACCGGCGTAGCCACACTTTCAGTTCAACTAAAGTGAGAGAGCAGCACCCACCAGTCACCTTTAAGCAACGAGT
The DNA here is from genome assembly GCA_021437245.1 of Aegilops speltoides. Classification (NCBI taxonomy): domain Eukaryota; kingdom Viridiplantae; phylum Streptophyta; class Magnoliopsida; order Poales; family Poaceae; genus Aegilops; species Aegilops speltoides. The sequence goes on from CM038141.1 coordinate 140,925,090, forward strand.
GCTCGTGGCGGTGAAACCAGTCTCGCGTAAGCGTCTTGCGTAATGTCGGTCCGCAGGCCGCTTCATCTCACAATACCGCTGAACCAAAGTATGACATGCTGGTAGGAAGTATGACTTGTATCGCCCACAACTCACTTGTGTTCTACTCGTGCAAAACATCAAACCATAAAACCTAGGCTCGGATGCCACCGTTGGGGAACGAGTAATTTCAAAAATTTCCTACGCACACGCAAGATCATGGTGATGCATAGCAACGAGAGGGAGAGTGTTGTCTCGCCCTCGTGAGACCCGGCGGAAGCGGTCACAACGTAGAGGAAGTAGTCGACGTTCTCCTCGCAATCCGACCGATCCGGCGCCGTTACTCCGGCGCCCCGAGTTCTTGACACACGTACAGCTCGATGACGTCCCTCGTACTCCGATCCAGCCGAGTGTCGAGGGAGAGTTTCGTCAGCACGACGGCGTGGTGACGATCTTGATGTTTCACCGGCGCAGGGCTTCGCCTAAGCTTCGCGACGGTATGACCGAGGTGGAATATGGTGGAGGGGGGCACCGCACACGGCTAAGGAACGATCTAAAGATCAAACTTGTGTGTCATGGGGTGCCCCCCTGCCCCTCGTATATAAAGGAGGGAGGGGGGAGGCCGGCCGGCCTAGATAGGGCGCGCCGGGAGGAGTCCTACTCCCACCGGGAGTAGGACTCCCCCCCTTTCCTAGTTGGAATAGGATTGGGGGAGGGAAGAGGAGGGCGCCGCCCCCTCCTGTCCTATTCGGACTGGGGGAGAGGGCGCGCGACCACCCCCGGCCGGCCCCTCCTCTTCTCCTCGAGGCCCACCGAGGCCCATTTACCCCGGGGTTCCGTAACCTCCGGTACTCAGAAAATCCTGTTTTCACCCGAACCATTCGAACTCCAAACATAGGCTTCCAATATATCAATCTTTATGTCTCGACCATTCCGAGACTCCTCGTCATGTCCGTGATCACATCCGGGACTCAACTTCTTCGGTACATCAAAATACGTAAACTCATAATAACATCGCCATCGAAACCTTAAGCGTGAGGACCCTACGGTTCGAGAACAATGTAGACATGACCTAGAACTATTCACGGTCAATAACCAATAGCGGGACCTGGATGCCCATATTGGTTCCTACATATTCTACGAAGATCTTTGTCGGTCGGACCGCATAACAACATACGTTGTTCCTTTGTCATCGGTATGTTACTTGCCCGAGATTCGATCGTCGGTATCCAATACCTAGTTCAATCTCATTACCGCAAGTCTCTTTACTCGTTCCGTAATACATCATCTCACAACTAACTCATTAGTTGTAGTGCTTGCAAGGCTTCATGATGTGTATTACCGAGAGGGCCCAGAGATACCTCTCCGACAATCGGAGTGACAAAACCTAATCTCAAATACGCCAACCCAACATCTGCCTTTGGAGACACCTGTAGTACTCCTTTATAATCACCCAGTTACGTTGTGACGTTTGGTAGCACCCAAAGTGTTCCTCCGGTAAACGGGAGTTGCATAATCTCATAGTTACAGGAACATGTATAAGTTATGGATGAAAGCAGTAGCAACATACTAAACGATCGTGTGCTAAGCTAATGGAATGGGTCATGTCAATCAGATCATTCTACTAATGATGTGACCTTGTTAATCAAATAACAACACCTTGTTCATGGTTAGGAAACATAACCATCTTTGATTAACAAGCTAGTCAAGTAGAGGCATACTAGTGACACTCTGTTTGTCTATATATTCACACATGTATTATGTTTCCGGTTAATACAATTCTAGCATGAATAATAAACATTTATCATGATATGAGGAAATATATAATAACTTTATTATTGCCTCTAGGGCATATTTCCTTCAGGGATACCCCTGCAGGGTATTATCTTTTGAAAGCCGTGCCCGCGGTTATGTGGCAGATGGGAATTTGTTAATGTCCGGTTGTAGATAACTTGACACCAGATACGAATTAAAATGCATCAACCGTGTGTGTAGCCGTGATGGTCTCTTCTCGGCGGAGTCCGGGAAGTGAACACGGTTTTGGGTTATGATTGACGTAAGTAGCAGTTCAAGATCACCTCTTGATCATTGCTAGCTTCACGACCATTCCGTTGCTTCTCTTCTCGCTCTCATTTGCATATGTTAGCCACCATACTTTGCTTAGTCGCTGCTGCAACCTCACCACTTTACCCCTTCCTCTCCCATTAAGCTTTGCTAGTCTTGATACCCATGGTAATGGGATTGCTGAGTCCTCGTGGCTCACAGATTACTACAACAATAGTTGCAGGTATAGGTTACGCGATGATCATGACGCGAGAGTGATGTTTGCTTGTTTTGGAGTTCTTCTTCCATTCGCTTGATCGGGGATAGGTTCCAGTCGGCAGCCCGGGCTAGCAGGGGTGGATGTCGTTTGAGTTTCTGTTTGTGTTTCATCCGTAGTCGGATGATGCTCTTATGTATGATGCTGTTGTATTCGTGTGGCATTGTATGCCTCTTGTATGTATCCCCATCTATTATGTATTGTTGATGTTATGATATCCACCTTGCAAAAGAGTATCAATATGCGGTTCTATCCTTGGTGGGACCTTCGAGTCTCTTTAGGATAGTATCGCATATTGGGCGTGACAAGTTGGTATCAGAGCCTCGACCAACCTTAGGAGCCCCCTTGATTGATCGTGTAGTTTGGCCGTTGTTGAGTCTAGAAGAAAACTATTTTCGGAGTCTAGTTATATCGGAGAGTAGGATTTCTTTTACTCCTCAGCCCCTTCGTCGCTCTAGTGAGGAATCTTGACGTAGGTGTTTTGAATTACTCCTCTTCCCTTTTTCAAATTTTCTTTAGGATCACGCAGTTGGTTTTCCAGTCGTTGGTTCTCATCTCTTTTCATCCGCTGCATTTTCTCGTCAAGACGATTCGACCCTCTTTGTTTTTGCAAGTTCAATCCTCAGTTGTTTTCTTTTCCCACCCGCCCACCCTTTTCCTTCTCAGAGACGGAGTCCGCAATTGAGTATCCTTCCTACTCGTGCGAACTCTTTGCTTTCTTTCCTCAATGATTTCAACCGGTGTTTCCTCTTGAAGTTATTCGTCGGTTTCCCCTTCCAAGTTGCCTTTGTTTTCCTGCCCTCCCACCCTTTCTCTTCCAGGAGTTTGAGTCTCTTTCGACCATCAATTTCATTCGTGTGGAGCATCTTCAGTCTTTCGACAATCTTTCCAACCGGTGAATTCTTGTTTTGTTCGACATTCTTCATCTCTTTTTCTTCTCCGGTGGACTCAATTCAAGTTTTTTGGTTGATCATATTCTTTCCCTTGGATCAAGTGTTCTCCTTACTCGTTTTGCCTCTCGCCATACAATCATTCCGGATTTCAAGACATCTCAGGAGATTCATTTGTGTTCGAATTAATTCGAGGTTATCACCTCATTCAAATATTTTAATTGTTCCGGTGCATCATCTATCTCTTCAACGATCCTTCCAACGGTGTTTTCTCTTCAGTGGGCCCTAACCCACAGGTCTTTTCCCAGGATTTTACCTGACTCTTCTAATTCTCCCGGGGTTATTCTCAAATTCTTTTAAAGTGTGACGTAAGAATGAATTTCATCAGTCACATGCCTTCTCCAAGATCACTTTCAAATTCTTTTCATTGTTGGCTCAACCTCTTTGCCTGTCATTATTCCGGAGTGTCTCAACAACTTTTGGTGGTGTTTCTCGTCGTCATTTGAAGACCGAAGAAGAGTTTTTCCTCTAAATCTTGCACGTTCTCTCAAAGGTTCATGGTTCTAGCTTCATGTTATCCTCTTGAATTATTCCATTTGTTAGATATTCCTTTTCTTACCCATCCAGATTATGTCAGAAGTTATTTTCCCGTTTCTTTTCACCGGAGGCCATCGTTCCAGAAGAATTCTTTGACTTCACATTTCAGCTACCGTTATCCAATTATCCCGGTGCATCATTCGAATGTTATTTAATCAGCTCATGATCTCTTTGTTCTTTCGCATCTAAATCCCCTCGAGCATATTGGTTCTTCTAATTCTTCCCGGTCATTCATTCTCTTTCGTCAGTCATTTCTGAATTCTTACAGTGGTTCGTTCAAGATTCTTTTCCCTTGATTATCATTTTAATCCATTCGTTCTTTCCAGATCCTACCGGTGGTTCAAGAAGACTTTCTCAAAGTTTGCGCTATATCCCCCTTAATTTTTTTTCCAACGCGAATAAGTAGTATGCAAATCCATTGCTTCGCATCAATTTAATTGGTGGAGGATAAGCATAACGTAATTCTTATTTTTCTTTCATCAAGTGATTAATCCCTTTCTTCGGAGTTTGTTCTTAAATTCTAGTTCCAAGTCTTTTCATCTTTTCTTTTCCGGAGTTCAAATTTCCTCGGCCATCTCGTCGGAACCTCCATCTAAATCGACGCAAGGCTTTACTCCTATTCTTTTCTTCCTTCATCCTATCTCATCATCCTTTTGTCACCGGAGTTCTTCACGGTGGATCTTCATAATTTAATTCATTCTTCAAGAGTTGATCAAGACTTTGTTGGTGGAGTTCAAGTATCTTTCCTTCTTGCTTTTTGAAGTGCAATTAAACCTCCGTATTCTTTTGAAGTGGAGTTTTGCATTTCTTCGTTCTTCTAAGCTATCCAATCATTTCCATGTGTGGCTGGCTATCATCTTATAATCTTGAGATGTTACCATAAGACCACAACAAGCTTATTCTTTTGTAGTTGATTTTCTCAACAACTCCGTTTAAACCTTCCTTCTAAAGATGCTTTCAATTTAATTCGTGGCACAAGTCGTCATTTTCTTCTCCGTTCTTTCCATTCAACTCTTTCAATTCTCTCTGGAGGTTTTGTGTCAGGTCTTCATCAAGTATCATTCCATCTTCTCAAGCTCGTGTTCTATTCCTCCATGTTTCAGCCGGAGTGCTGCCTAAATCCTTTCAGTCTTATTAGTTTCTTATCGCGTTCTAACCGGAGTGGTTTCATAGTCTATCTGATTCCGTGAGCTTTCTATTCTCGTCACTCTCGTTGTTCCTCTCTTCTTCTCGAGTGCTCTCGATTCTTTGCTTCTTCTCTTGAATTTTTGTTTCACCTCACCCCTTTTTCCTTCCGTCTCGATCCTAAGATCTCGGGACAAGATCTCTTGTTAGTGGAGGAGTGTTGTAACGCCCCGGATTTGATGCGCCAGGTGTCTTCCAGTTATTTGCTGTCATTGCCATGTCTTTTGCTTGCGTGTTGCATATTGCCATGTCATCATGTGCATTTCATTTTGCATATGTGTTCGTCTCATGCATCCGAGCATTTTCCCGGTTGTCCGTTTTGCAATCCGGCACTCCTATGTCCTCCGGCCTCCCCCTTTTGCCTCCTGTTGTGAGCGGGTGTTAAACTTTTTCGGAATGGTCCGAGGTTTGCCAAGCGGCCTTGGTATACCACCCGTAGACCGCCTGTCAAGTTTCGTGCCATTTGGAGTTCGTTTGATACTCCAACGGTTAACCAGGGAACCGCAAAGGCCTCTTTTGTGTGCAGCCCAACCCCCCTCCAAAGTGGCCCAATAACCCATCCTAACACCCTCCATGCCCGCGCTCGTTCGATCACGATCGCGTGGCCGAAAACCGCACCCCATTTGGAGTCTCCTAGCTCCCTCTACCTATATACTAGCCCTCCTCGTCCAAATTCACAACCCAAACCCTAAAATCCTCCCTCCGCGCCGCCGGACATGTCCGCCGATGGCCGGACATGTCCAACCGCCGCCCCTCCGCAAATCCCGCGCCGCCACCTGTCCCTCCCCATCCCATACAAGGCTGTCATCGCGCCTGAGTTCCAGCAGCCCCGTCCGCCTGAGGCGCCAGGCGCCTCGCCGCCTCCCATCGCTGGTGCTTTGCCGCCGCCAGCGCCAAGCCTCCTCCGCCGTCCTCCGGCGCCCGCTTGCCAACGCCGCCCGCCCTGCGCCCGGCCTCTGGCGCCCGTGCCCAAGCCTGCGCCCGCCTCCCCGTCGTCCGCCTCGCTCGCCGCCCGGCCGCCCGGCCGAGCGCCGCCCGATCGCCGCCGACCCGAGCCGTCCCAGCGCGCCTCGTCCTCGCCCGGATCCGCCCTCTCCGACCCCGCCGGCCACCTCCTCCCGCATCTCCGGCGAGCTCCTCCGGCCACCTCGATCTGCGCGCGCTAGATCTGGAAACCCTAACGTTGACCCCGAAAATATCCCGTCCCTGAGTTTTTCAACTTCCTGGTGCTCTGTTCATCATGCCATATCTCTTTGCATACTGCTCCGTTTTGTGCGTGCTATATATCAAATTGTTCCTTGTGAGATTCTCTTCATTTCATTCCATTGCGCCATGTTTTTTTGAGTTCATCTTGATGCCCTAATCATCGTTGCAAGAGTGCTATATGATATTAACTGCTGTTTGTTAACAGAACTTGGTGATTTGTCATTTTTGTTGCATTTGGTGTGTGCATCCTATGAGCATGAGCTCTACATGTGTTCTGTACATCATCATGCCATATTTACAGTGGTGCGATCCATGTATTTTTGTGTGCCTTGTGGTGAGTGCATCGAGCTCGTGAAGTAGGGTACTTGTTGTTGCTGTTTTGCTAGTCTGAATCTGCTATATCCTGATGCTATGTAAACCTGCTGCTACAAGTCATTCTATGCATAATCTGGAGATGTTCACTAAGGATGTTTTGTTATACATATCATGATCTATCCATTCATGCTCCTGGTTGAACTTATAGCCTGCTGTAGCATGCTGTTATCATGCTCCAAAGTTGCTAAATAATGTTGCTGTCAGCCTGTTAACATTAAGTTCAGTTTTGCCATGTGTTTTGTTAGTGATCCAAGCATGCTATGAACCTGCTCTTGCCATGTTTAGCTTCATAAGTATGCCATCTTACTGTTGGTAACCTTGCCATGCCACGTATTTCCCTGTGGTGAGTGGTTCAAGCTCACAAACATGCCTACTTATCGTTGTTCCTGTCATGTCTGAATCTGTCATATCATTTGCCATGTTTGCATGGATGATACCATCTTTTCTGTTGATCTTTAGAATTAGTTCAGTAAGGGAGTTTTGTTATTTGTCTTTAGTACTAGCATGCCATGCCTTTGTTTGCCATCTTAATTTCCTGTAACATGTTGTTTGATAGCTCTAAACTTTGCAACCTAATGTTATTTCTGCCAAGTCTGTAAACTGTTATTATTTGCAATCTTGCCATGTCCTTTTGAGCATGTTCTAGTGATTTCTGGAGATAGCTCAGTGTTCATGTTTTATCATGCTTTACCTGTACTTCATGCCCATTCCTTTTGTTGTTATGTTGGTGTGCTGTAGCTTGTTGTTCTGATGCTTGCTATATGCCTAGTTGCTGTTTTGGACAGCTTGTCCTTTAAACTTTTATAGTGTATGTGTTGAACCGTTGCTCCGTTTCGAGTGTGCTCTATATGAAACTTGCTTAGAATTGCATGTAGTTTCATATTATCATGTTGCATCCTTGTTTTGAGGTGTTTGATTGATGTTTGTATGCATTTAGCATCAATGCCATGTGTAACTTGTTTTGCTCATATCTTCTAGGCCGTAGCTCCGAACTAAGTGAACTTTATATGTAACTTGACTAGAATCTTGTGTAGATCATCTTGGTGCATCTTAACTTGCTGTTTAACAAGTTGATCATAAGGTTTATTCAGATCTGTGCCAACTTCTAAATTTGCATATGGGGACTTACCGGATTTGTTATATGTTGTTTCCGGCCTCATTTAAACTAGTTTTGATGTGTTGCTCTTGTATGCATCATCTCTTGCCATGAGTAGATTCATGTAGCCTTGTCATGCATCATACTTGGTTGAGCATCATGCCTTGTCATGTGTGGTGTGTTTACCATGTTGTGTGCATCTTCTCAATAGTTCCTGTTACGTTGCGATCGTGAGGATTCGTTCGTCTACGCTTGGTTCGGCTTCATCCGTTCGTCTTCTTTATGGACTCGTTCTTCTTCCTAGCGGGTGAGGGAGTCCTGGACTAGGGGGTGTCCGGACAGCCGGACTATCATCGTCAGCCGGACTCCAAGACTATGAAGATACAAGATTGAAGTCTTCGTCCCGTGTCCGGATGGGACTTTCCTTGGCGTGGAAGGCAAGCTTGGCAATACGGATATGTAGATCTCCTACCATTGTAACCGGCTCTGTGTAACCCTAGCCCTCTCCGGTGTCTATATAAACCGGAGGGTTTTAGTCCGTAGGACACACAACCATTACAACAATCATACCATAGGCTAGCTTCTAGGGTTTAGCCTCCTTGATCTCATGGTAGATCCACTCTTGTACTACCCATATCATCAATATCAATCAAGCAGGAGTAGGGTTTTACCTCCATCGAGAGGGCCCGAACCTAGGTAAAAACATCGTGTCCCTTGTCTCCTCTTACCATCCGCCTAGACGCGATTCGGGACCCCTACCCGAGATCCGCCGATTTTGACACCGACATTGGTGCTTTCATTGAGAGTTCCTCTGTGTCGTCACCGATAGGCTTGATGGCTTCTTCAATCAACAACAATGCAGTCCAGGGTGAGAATTTTCTCCTCGGACAGATCTTCGTGTTCGGTGGCTTTGCACTGCGGGCCAATTCGCTTGGCCACCTGGAGCAGATCGAAGCTATGCCCTGGCCATCAGTCAGGTTTGGAAGCCTAAACTTCATGGCGGCGTCGCGGAGACTTGATCTTCGACGGATAGAAGCCACGACCCGGCGTGCGCTGCTGTCACGATGGGCATGATTTAGCTCTGCTGCCGGGCGGTGCCACGGAGGTCGCTGCACGAGTCCGCTCGACCTATAGTTCGGAGCGACCGCGTAGATCGAGGATGGTGGCTGGACACCGCCTTGGGAGCTGCAACTTATACGGCGATGGGCGAATCATGACCTTGTCCCTTATAAAGCTCGTGACTCGAGGCGTCGGACTCCTTGCGGACTCGAACCTCCTGCGCCCCGCCAATCAAATCCGATTGGGCGCCGATCATGGAGTTCACCGCGCGGACATCTTTCGGCACTCACCCTTTGGCGACATACTAAATTAGCTAAAGCATCTCTTGTTATCGGAGAACCTGGCGGATCATGCGGTCGGGGAGGGTTGAGATGCGGACGAAAAAGAAATTCAAAGCCCACCCACCACCCACTTTGTGGCCACTGTCGACGATCTAACCGACATGCTAGACTACGACTCCGAAGACATCGACGGTATGGACAATGATGCCGGAGACGATCAAGAACTAGTGCCTACAGGGCACTGGAAGACCACCTCGTCATACGACATATACATGGTGGACACCCCAAAGGATGGGGATGGCGAAGAAGCAGCGGAGGCAGATTCTTCTAAGAAACAGCCCAAGCGCCGACATCAGCAGCGCCGCTCTAAATCCCGCCACAGTAAGAATGGAGATTCCGGCACCGGAGATAATAACACCCTAGAGAGTGCCGAAGACAACCCCCTCCATCAAGATTCAGCACAGGAGGACGGGGAAGCCAGCCCTCGAGAGAGAGCGGCAGACGAGGAGGATGAAAACTACATGCCTCCCTCTAGAGACGAGGCAAGCCTCAAAAACAATGAATTCGTCGTGCCAGAGGATCCCATCGAACAAGAGCGTTTAAAAGCAGGCTTATAGCCACGGCAAATAGCCTAAAGAAAAGGCAGCAACAGCTTCAAGCTGATCAAGACCTGCTGGCCGACAGATGGACCGAGGTCCTCGCGGCCGAAGAGTATGAACTCGAATGCCCCTCCAAGAGCTACCCAAAACGCAAGTTGCTCCCCCGACTAGAGGAGGAAGCATACAAACCTTCATCACCAGCGCTGTCGGCGGACCGACCACCCGTGGTCGCGATAGAGAGGCATCTAGGCCCTCCATCAGGACCGTACCCCGGCACCGCTCGAAAAGTACGAAGCCACGAGGGAATGCGCCGGACTTGCGGGATATATTGGAGGATAAGGCAAGACAATCCAGATCTATCTACGGATCACGTGGGCGCCCCACGACCCATGACAACTACCGTCGCGCCGGATACAGCAACTCCGGCCGGGCCGAACACAGCAGACAACGCTCTCTTGAGCTACGTCGTGATATTGCTCAATATAAAGGCGCCGCACACCCACTATGCTTCACTGACGAAGTAATGGATCATCAAATCCCTGAAGGGTTTAAACCCGTGAACATTGAATCCTATGATGGCACAACAGACCCCGCGGTTTGGATCGAAGATTATCTCCTTCATATCCATATGGCCCGGCGGCATCTCCACGCCATCAAGTATCTCCCTCAAGCTTAAAGGACCAGCTCGGCATTGGCTTAACAGCTTGCCCGCAGAGTCAATTGGGTGTTGGGAGGACCTGGAAGCCGCATTCCTCGACAACTTCCAAGGCACATATGTGCGACCACCAGACGCCGATGACCTAAGCCACATAATTCAGCAGCCAGACGAATCGGCGCACAGATTACGGACACGGTTCTTAACAAAGAAAAATCAAATTGTCCTTTGTCCGGATGCAGAGGCCCTCGCAGCCTTCAAACATAACATCCACGACAAGTGGCTGGCCCGGCACCTAGGGCGGAAAAGCGAAATCCATGGCAGCCCTCACATCACTCATGACCCGCTTACATGCGGGGAGAGGACAACTAGCTAGCTCGTAGCAACAACCTCGGCAAAAATCTTGACGGTATGGATACTAAGGACCACAATGGCGGTCGCGTCGAAACAAAACAAGCGCCGCGTTAACGGCAACAACAATGAGGATCTGGCGGTCAGCGCCGGATTCAGAGGCTCTAAACCCGGTCGTGGAAGAAGCCATTCAAAAGAACTACTCGGGTCCGTCAATTTGGACCGAATACTCGACCGCTCTTGCGGATACATGGCACCCTCGAAAAGCCAGCTAATCACACCAACAGAGATTGTTGGGTATTCAAGCGAGCAAGTTAATTGCGAAAACAATGACAAGGGTTGCACAAATGACGGCGAGGAAGAGACTTGGCAGCCGAACAATGAGAGGATGTAAGGTTTCCCCCACAAGTGCGGACGGTAAACATGATATCGCAACCCATATACCCAAGAGGGAGCGGAGCGTGCACTTAGGGACGTATCGCGATGGAGCTAGTCGCCCAAGTTCAATCCATGGTCCTCTTGCCCGATCACTTTCGATCGAAGGACCACCCTACCGATATCCGTCATGGTGGGTTCGCGCATTGGTCTTAGACCCAAGCGTCGATGGATTTCACCTCACTAGAGTCCTCGATGGGCGGCGGCAAAGCTTGAACCTACTTTATCGGATACGGTCGCAAGATGGGCACAGACCCTCAAGGATTAAACCTACAAAGGCGACCTTCAAAGGCATCATACCGGTGTTGAGGCCAATTATGCGAGCTCGATCCGCTGAAGTGGTCTTCGGATCCCGGGTAACTTCCTAGCGAGGAGTTAATCTTCGACATAGTCCCATTCGCGATGGCTATCACTCGCTGCTTTAACCGAACTCGTTTGCAAAATTCAGCGCAGTGCCGCATTATGCATACCTCAAGCTCAAGATGCGGTCCTCGTGGAGTCATCACGGTCAGCGGAAACACGGCACGCTCCTCCGAGCGGAGGAACACATCGGCTCTCGCGGCGGAATCTGAGCAGCCTTTTAAGGCAATTTTCGAGTCCGGCCGTTAAACGACCGGACATGGCCAAACGCGCCTGGAGTAACATCAACCAAGACCACCTGGCACGTTCCGAGCACGCGTAGCAATGCGGCCCCAATCCCAGCCCTCGCATGATTGCAAGACCATCTCTTCGCGTACATCACTACGCTCTGGAGATACCTTGGGCATAGGGGGAGGGGCACGACCACGACAGGCCCAGAGTACGGCTTAACCACACCAGGGGCTCCCAAGTGTGTCACTCCTTTTTCTTTTTTTTTCACAGGACTCCGTTCACCAGAGGCCCTGTCCGGCAGTAGATCTGCCGAACTCACGATGCAACAGCCAGGGAGAGACAAAGGCTACGACGAACACTCAGGTGGTCTCCATTATGAGCATTAAATTTGTTAAAAACACCAGTTCGTAGCCTACCCCTGGAGGGGGATATGTTTAACTAGTCCAATCCCTTGCTTACCGCACTATTTGTATCGTTCTGCACTCATAGCAGAATTCCTTGAATAAACAATCCAGCACTTTTTGCCTATAATTGCATTACCTTTTTTTTACATATATGTTCATTCATGACATCCTGCACCCGTACATTTTGGTACGGCAGAATACACCAGGGGCTTGTGTTCCCCGTATTATGGTGTGATAAGTCCGAACACTTTCACAAGTGCGGCACCCCGAACTTATAGCATTATATGCATCGGCTCCGAATCATGTCTTGGGTCAATAGTTGGGTTTGCCTGGCTCCCATGTTTGGTACCTTACGTTCCGTTCTGTCGGCTAAGGTAGCACTGGGAGAACCACTGCGATTGCGCCCCAGTTGAGCTGGGCGAGCGCCTCAATGGAGAAAGCTAAAAATGACTGTCATGATAAGGCGAGAGACTGGTCGCTGTTCGAGAGGTCTTTTCGAGTCCCTAAAGACTTATGCCGCTTCGAGCGAGGAACCGGCTGTGTCCGGCCCTGGCATGGATAGTGCCCCGAACTCGGTCTTTCGAATACTAGGGGCTTCGCCGAAATTTAAAATTATAGAATTCTATGGCTAAGTGAGAGTGTTCAAGCATTATAAGTCCGGTTGCCTTGTTCGTTGTGTTGAGCGTCTCCCTAGATGGACCCAAAAATGGGAACAAGAGTGCTCAAGTTTATCCCAAACACCCCAGCACTCGTGGCATGGGGGCTGAAGCCGACGACTTGCCATCTCTCAGATTTTATAAACGGCCGCACTGAAGGTAATATTTTAAATCAATAAGCGTTGCTTAGCGCATATGAACAAAGTTTTCAGCGCACAGGGATAACACATCGAGTTTACTCAATAATTACATCTTTGGGGCACTCATCCGCAATCTTGCGGGCACCCTTCAGACACTCTTATAGTACATTTTGGGCGTCGATACTCCTTGCCCGGCGTGCGCGTCCGTGATAAGCCTCTCGAAGATCCGCCTGCCCGTGCACCTTTGCGCGGGCAAGGGCCCGACGGGCACCTTCAATGCAGGCGGAGCACTTGATGACTTCCACCCAGGGGCACACATCCACCAGCCACCGCACGAGGCCGAAGTAGCTCCCAGGCATGGCCTCTCCAGGCCACAGCTGGACTATGAGGCCCTTCATGGCCTGCTTGGCTACCTTGTGGAGCTTGGCCAGCTGCTTCAGCTGGTCGCTAGGGGGCACCGGGTGTCCGGCCTCAGCGTACTGAGACCAGAAGACCTTCTCCGTTGAGCTCCCCTCCTCGGCCCGGTAGAATGCGGCAGCGTCGAACACGCTGTGAGGCAGATCTGCAAACGCCCTTGGAGAGCTCCGAATTCGGGTAAGTAACAGGTAATTCACATGCTTGCTTTGCATGAAAAATGCCTTGCCCGCCGCTATTTTCTTCACCACCTCAATCTCCTGGAGGGCCTTATGGGCCTTGGCCTTAGCGGCTTTGGCACTTTCAAGAGCCGAGGCAAGCTCGGACTCTCGAGTCTTCGAGTCGCGCTCCAAACTCTCATGCTTTTCCATGAGAGCCTGGAGCACTTCCCGCACCTCCGCCACCCGCGCCTCCTGCTTCTCTCGCTCCGCCCGTTCCGCGGCCGCATTGCGTTAGGCCGCAGACACGGCCTCCTTCAGGGTTGCCACCTCGTTCGTGGCCCCTGCAGTACCAAAGTTATCCTTGTTATTCCTATTACAAGCAAAATCCTTTTCTGTAAAGTACAAACTTCAAAGTGGTGTTACTCACCTTATTTGTCCTCGAGCTGCTTCTTGGCAAGGTCGAGCTCTTGCTCGGACCGCTCGAGGTCCTGCTTCAAAGCACCGACCTCCGCAGTCAGTGCGGCAGAGGTCAGCAGCGCAGCCTGCAAACCCATAATGACATAATTTTTAGCACTCCTGCGTATATCTTTTTTTTTAGATCCTCGATCCGGTTTTTCTTCCCGAACACCGAACCGAGCATCAGGGGCTACTGTCTATGCGGTATTACATTACATATTTTAAACTTCTTACCTCAAAGCCATTAGAAGGCTCTGCGAAGCTTTCGGCCCGCTCTTGGCGAGCTGAACCTTCTGAATCACCGCACTCATGATAGTGCGGTGTTCTTCCTTGATGGAAGCGCCGTTAAGCGCCTCCAACAACTTGTCCGGTGCCTCCAGTTGGGCGGAGGCTACCGGCATCACGGTCTTGCCCTTCTTACAAAGGGGCCGCCTGCCGGACTCCGGAACCACTGCGGATTCCGGCATGGAGTCCGGCACAAAGTCCGGGAAGCCGCCTTGCGGCACCTCCGGAGCCTCCTCCTGATGGGTCCCCTCCTGGGATCCCACCTCGGCGTCGTCAGCACGAGGGGTGGAGGCGGTCGTAATGGAATCCATGTCCGACAGAGCCAAGGACTCGCTCGACGAAGCGGGAAGATCATCATCGGCCGGACTACAGGTAGTGTGCGGCATTAGAAGGACACTATGTGACACAAATGAGATATTATAAACCATTCAGGAATCCGGATACTTACGATCTTGCCGGAGGCCTGGCCCTTGAGGGCCACTCTTCGTCGCCAACGTTGGCGTTGGCGGAGCTATCCGGGGGAAGAGTCCTTCCCCTCTTGGACCCTTCGGCCTCCCCCGTTGGGGAAGCCTTCCTCTTCCTCTCTCCCTCCTCCGGGAGAGAGTCCTCTTTTTCCTCCTCGTCTTCGGGGGAGAAGTCCGCCTCGGAGCCATCGGACGAAGAGTCCGATATCACCTGGCGCCGGGAACTTCTTCGAGTTCACGTGGCCTTCTTCTTGGCCTTCTTCTCCGGCACCACATAGAGTGTCGGGACTAGCAGCCCCATTAAACGGGCGTCCGCTGGGTCTTCGGGAAGGGGCAGGACGATCTACTGTCGGGGCGTCCTCCGCCATCATGTCAAAGGCATTGGGAGTTTTAGATCCGCATAGAATTAAACTATGAAAGAAAATAACTGTCCCATAGAGGATAACAAAGCTTACCTCGCCGCCGGGCGCTTGGTGCTGAATCCGCGATCTTGATCGCGGGACGAACTTCTCCGCCCTTGAACAGCACCCTCCGGGCAGCTTCAGACGTCGTGTCAAGAGCGCTCGGGGTCGATCTGTGCGGATCGAACTCCCACAAAGTGAAGGCCCGCTGTTGGCGGGGAGAATCCGTGACGAGCATGACTGGATCACATTGACAAGCCTAAGCTTCTTGTTCACTAGGTGCGAAGACAGGATCGAGTCCTGTCAGCTCCTCCAAACTGCCCCATAGCAAGCCCTTCTCTTTCCAGGAGGTGAGCTGCATGGGGATACCAGATTTGAACTCGGGGGCCGCTGCCCATTTAGGGTCACGCAGCTCGGTGATGTAAAACCACCCCGATGGCCATCCCTTGATGGACTCCACGAAGGCCCCCTCGAGCCAGGTGACGTTTGGCATTTTGCCACCATGGCGCCTCCGCACTCCGCTTGAGCGCCCTTCACCACCTTCAGCTTGACATTGAAGGTCTTAAGCACAAGCCGAAGTGAGGCCGGATGCAGAGGAAGGCCTCGCACACGACGATAAACGCCGAGATGTTGAGGATGAAGTTCGGCGCTAGATCGTGGAAATCCAGGCCGTAGTAGTACATGAGCCCCTGACGAAGGGATGAAGTGGGAAGCCCATCATGGAGGAAGTGGGAAGGAATCGACCCTCTCATGGGGCACAGGGGTGGGGATGAGCTGCCCTCGTCGGGCAGCCGGTGCTGTGATGTTCTTTGGAAAGGTATCCGGCGCCCGCAGACTTTCGATGTGCTCCTCCGTAATGGAGGAGGCCAACCACTGCCTCCGCTCCGGATATGGCCGGAGAAGGTCGAGACGAGATGTGCGGACTTGGGCGCCGGAGCTCGAGTCTTGGCGGAGATGGATAAGCAAAGGAGGAAGGAGGCGTGGGTAAAAGGTGGATCCTTATCCTTATATATAGGCGACGAAGACTATGCGCCCCCACCGCCCGGTAAAACTCGCTTATCTCCCAAGTGCCACCATCAATGGCGCGTTGGGTTACCCACGTCCGTATTGATGGGAATCCGGAATAAGGGGAACACGATCTCTGCTTTGACAAGACGTGCCAAGAAACCGCTTAAACGCTACCGAGGTGGTATAATAAAAACAATTCAAGTAAAGGCTTGGTAGTGGCGTGACGTCATGCCACGTATCATCGCCGGTGATTGAACTTGTGTATATATTATTCTCTCTACGGTGGAATGTGGAATTTATTTTGCGAGCCGACACTATCCTGGTGTTCACAATCTTCTATGAATTATTCAGAGGAGGAACCCGCCTTGCAATGCCGAACAATATGCGCGCCGGATTCATCGTCATTGAAGCCTGGTTCAGGGGCTACTAAGGGAGTCCTAGACTAGGGGGTGTCCGGACAGCGGGACTATCATCGCCACCGGACTCCAAGACTATGAAGATACAAGATTGAAGACTTCGCCCGTGTCCCGGATGGGACTTTCCTTGGCGTGGAAGGCAAGCTTGGCAATACGGATATGTAGATCTCCTACCATTGTAACCGACTCTGTGTAACCCTAGCCCTCTCCGGTGTCTATATAAACCGGAGGGTTTTAGTCCGTAGGACACACAACCATTACAACAATCATACCATAGGCTAGCTTCTAGGGTTTAGCCTCCTTGATCTCGTGGTAGATCCACTCTTGTACTACCCATATCATCAATATCAATCAAGCAGGAGTAGGGTTTTACCTCCATCAAGAGGGCCCGAACCTAGGTAAAAACATCGTGTACCTTGTCTCCTGTTACCATCCGCCTAGACGCACAGTTCGGGACCCCCTACCCGAGATCCGCCGGTTTTGACACCGACAGCGGGATTTCAGGCAAGATGACCGCTACCCTGGATCTCACTACTATCATTGCTATGCTAGTTGCTTCGTTCTATCGCTATGTTGCGCTACCTATCTTTTGCTCTTCAAGCCTCCCAATTTGCCATGTCAGCCTCTAACCTTGTCACCCTTCCTAGCAAACCGTTGCTTGGCTATGTTACCGCTTTGCTCAGCCCCTCTTATAGCATTGTTAGTTGCAGGTGAAGTTGAAGATTGCTTCATGGTGGACAGGATTGTGTTGGGATATCACAATATCTCTTATTTAATTAATGCATCTATATACTTGGTAAAGGGTGGAAGGCTCGACCTTATGCCTGGTGTTTTGTTCCACTCTTGCCGCCCTAGTTAACGTCATACCGGTGTTATGTTCCCGGATTTTGTGTTCCTTACGCGGTTGGGTGATTCATGGGACCCCCTTGACAGTTTGCTTTGAATAAAACTCCTCCAGCAAGGCCCAACCTTGGTATTACCATTTGCCTCACCTAGCCCTTTTTCCCTTGGGTTTCCGAAGCCCGAGGGTCATTGTCGGTGTCAAAACCGGCGGATCTCGGGTAGGGGGTCCCGAACTGTGCGTCTAGGCGGATGGTAACAGGAGACAAGGGACACGATGTTTTTACCCAGGTTCAGGCCCTCTTGATGGAGGTAAAACCCTACTCCTGCTTGATTGATATTGATGATATGGGTAGTACAAGAGTGGATCTACCACGAGATCGAGGAGGCTAAACCCTAGAAGCTAGCCTATGGTATGATTGTTGTGATGGTTGTGTGTCCTACGGACTAAAACCCTCCGGTTTATATAGACAAGAAGAGGGCTAGGGTTACACAGAGTCGGTTACAATGGTAGGAGATCCACATATCCGTATCACCAAGCTTGCCTTCCACGCCAAGGAAAGTCCCATCCGGACACGGGACGAAGTCTTCAATCTTGTATCTTCATAGTCTTGGAGTCCGGTTGACGACGATAGTCCGGCTGTCCGGACACCCCCTAGTCCAGGACTCCTTAGTAGCCCCTCAACCAGGCTTCAATGACGGCGAGTCCGCACGCATATTGTTCGGCATTGCAAGGAGGGTTCCTCCTCCGAATAATTCATAGAAGATTGTGAACACCGGGATAGTGTCCGGCTCTGCAATATAAATTCCACATTCCACCGTAGAGAGAATAATATGTACACAAGTTCGGTCTGCTGACGTATTTCGTGGCATGACGTCACACCACCACCAAGCTTTTACTTGAATTGTTTTTATTATACCACCTCAGCGCTTAGCTAAGCGTTTCCTTGGCACGCCTTGTCGAAGCAGAGATCGTGTTCCCTTTATTCCGGATTCCCATCAATTCGACGTGGGTACCCAACCGCGCCATTGATGGTGGCGCTTGGGAGATAAGCGAGTTTTACCAAAGTCGGGGGACGATAGTCTTCATCCGCCTATATATAAGGGATAATGATCCACCTTTTAAATACGCCTTCTTCCTCCTTTGCTTATCCATCTCCGCAAGACTCGAGCTCTAGCGCCCAAGCCCGCACATCTGCCTCGACCTTCTCCAACCATGTCCGGAGCGAGAGGCAAGTGGTTGGCCTCCTCGCACACGGAGGAGCACATCGAAGCTACGCGGCGCCGGATACCTTCCGGCGACATCGCAAGACCGGCCGCCTGACGAGGGGTAGCTCATCCCCACCCCCAGTGCCCCATGAGAGGGTCGATTCTTCCCCACTTCCTCCGCTGGATCGGGCTTCCCACTTCATCCCTTCCTCCGGGCTCATGTACTACTACGGCCTGGATTTCCACGATCCGTGCCAACTTCATCCTCAACATCTCGGCATTTATCATCGTGTGCGAGGCCTTCCTTCAGATCCGCCTCACTTCGCTTGTGGCTCAAGATCTTCAATGTCAAGTCAAGGTGGTGAAGGGCGCCAAGCGAGTGCGGAGGCGCCATGGTGGGCAAAATACCCAACGCCACCTGCTCGAGGGGCCTTCGTGGAATCCATCAAGGTATGGCAATCGGGGTGGTTCTACATCACCGAGCCGCATGACCCTAAATGGGCAGCGGCCCCCGAGTTCAGATCTGGTATCCCCATGCATCTCACCTCCTGGAAAGAGAAGGGCTTGCTATGGGGCAGTTCGAGGAGCCGACAGACTCCATCCCTGCCTTCGCACCTTGGTGAACAAGAAGCTTAGGCTTGTCAATGTGATCCAGTCATGCTCGTCCGGATTCTCCCCGCCAACAGCGGGCCTTTAGTTTATGGGAGTTCGATCCGCACAAAGACCGACCTCGCCGGGCTCTTTGACACAATGTACGAAGCTGCCTGGAGGGTGCTGTTCAAGGGCGGAGAAGCCCCCGCGTCCGCGACTGAAGATCGTGGATTCAGCACCAAGCGCCAGGCCGGCGAGGTAAGCTTTGTTATCCTCTATGGGACACTTATTTTCTTTCATAGTTTAATTCTATGTGGGATCTAAAAACTCCCAATGCCTTTGACAGGACTGGCAGAGGACGTCTAGACAGGTAGACTGTCCGGCTCCCCTTCCCGAAGACCCAGCGGACGCCCGTTTAACGGGGCTGCTAATCCTAGCACTCTATGTGGTGCCGAGAAGAAGGCTAAGAAGAAGGCCACGGAACTCAAGAAGTTCCCGCGCCAGTGATATCGGACTCATCGCCCGATGGCTCGAGGCGCACTCCCAAGACGAGGAGGAGAAAGAGGACTCTCCCGGGAGGGAGAGAGGAAGAGGAAGGCTTCCCCAACAGGGAGGCCAAGGGTCCAAGAGGGAAGGACCTTCCTCCGATAGCCCGCCAACGCCAACGTTATGCGACGTAAGAGTGGCCCTCAAGGGCCAGCCTCCGCAAGATCGTAAGTATCCGGATTCTCAATGATTTATAATTTCTTTTTGTGTCACATAGTGTCCTTCTAATGCCGCACACCGCTGTAGTCCGCCGATGATGATCTTCCCGCTTGCCGAAGCGGGTCCTTGGCTCCGCCGGACATGGATTCCATTCCGACCGCCTCCACCCTCGCGATGATGAGGACGCCGAGGTGGGATCCCGTGAGGGGACCCATCGAGGAGGCTCCGGAGGTGCCGCAAGGCAGCTCTCCGGACTTTGCGCTGATTCCATGCCGAACCCGCAGTGGTTCCGAGTCCGGCAGCGCCCCTTCGTAAGAAGGGCAAGACTGCGGATGCCGGGCGGCCTCCGCCCAACCGAGGCACCGGACAACTTGTTGGAGGCGCTTAACGGCGCTCCATCGAGGAAGAACACCACACTATCATGAGTGCGGTGATTCGTAGGTTCAGCTCGCCAAGAGCGGGCCGACCGGCTCGCAGAGCCTTCTAACAGGCTTTGAGGTAAGAAGTTTAAGATATATAATGTAATACCGCATAGACAAGAGTCTCGATGCTCGGTTCGGTGTTCGAAGAAAACCGGATCGAGGATCTAAAAAAGATATACGCAGGAGTGCTAAAATTATGTCAATATGGGTTTGAGGTCAGTGTCACGACCTCCGCCACACCGATCATGGAGGTCGGTGCTTTGAAGCAGGATCTTGAGCGGTCCGAGCAAGAGCTCGGCCTTGCCAAGAGGCAGCTCGAGGACAAAGAAGGTGAGTAACACCACTTTTAAGTTTGTACCTTACAGAAAAGGATTTTTGTTGCAATAGAAATAACAGGGATAACGTGGGTATTGCAGGGGCCACGAACGAGGTGGCGACCCTAAAGGAGGCCGTGTCCGCGGCCGAACGCAATGCGGCCGCGGAACGAGCGGAGCACGAGAAGCAGGAGGCGCGGGTGGCGGAGGTGCGGCAAGAGCTCTAGGCTCTCATGGAAAAGCATGAGAGTTTGGAGCACGACTCGAAGACTCGAGAGTCCGAGCTTGCCTCGGCTCTTGAAAGTGCCAAAGCCGCTAAGGCCGAGGCCAATAAGGCCCTCCAGGAGATTAAGGAGGTGAAGAAAATAGCGGCAGGTAAGGCATTTTTCATGCAAAGCAAGCATGTGAATGTAAATTACCTGTTACTTACCCGAATTCGGAGCTCTCCAGGGGCGTTTGCAGATCTGCCTCGCAGCGTGTCTGATGCCGCCGCATTCTACCGGGCCGAGGTGGGGAGCTCAATAGAGAAGGTCTTCGGTCTCAAGATGCGAGGCCGGACACCTGGTGCCCCTAGCGACCAAATGAAGCACTGGTCGAGCTCCACAAGGTAGCCGAAAGCAGGCCATGAAGGGCCTCATAGTCCGGTCAGGCCTCGGAGAGGCCATGCCCGGAGCTACTTGCCTCGTCGCGGTGGCTGGTGGATGCATGCCCCGGGTGGAAGTCATCAAGCGCTCCGCCGCATTGAAGGTGCCTGTCGGGCCCTTGCCCGCAAAGGTGCACTGGGCAGGCTGGATGTCGAGAGGCTTATCACGGACGCGCCGCCCGGCCAGGCAAGGAGTATCGACGCCAAATGTACTATAAGAGTGTCTCAAGGGTGCCCGCAAGATTGCGGATGAGGGCCCCAAAGATGTAACTATTGAGTAAACTCGCAATGTGTTATCCCGCATGCTGAAAACTTTGTTCATATGCGCTAAGCAACGCTTGTTGATTTAAAATATTACCTTCTCATGCGGCCGCTTATAAAATCGAGAGATGGCAAGTCGTCGGCTTCAAATTTCATGCCACGAAAGTGCTGGGGTGTTCGGGATAAACTTGAGCACTCTTGTTCCCATTTTTGGGTCCATCTAGGGAGGCGCTAAACACACGAACAAGGCAACGGGACTTATAATGCTTGAACACTCTCACTTAGCCATAGAATTCTATAATTTTAAATTTCGCGAAGCCTAGTATTCGGAAGACCGAGTTCGGGCGCTATCCACGCATGGGCACGACACACCGGTTCCTTGCTCAAGCGGCATAAGTCTTTAAGGACTCGAAAAGACCTCTCGAACAGCGACCAGCCTCGCCTTATCATGACAAATGTTTTAGCTTTCTCCATCGAGGCGCCGCCAGCTCAACCAGGCGCAATCGCAGTGGTTCTCCCATCGCTACCTTAGCCGACGGAACGGAACGTAAGGTACCAAAACATGGGAGCCGGCAAACCCAACTATTGACCCAAGACATGATTTGGAGCCGATGCATATAATGCTATAAGTTCGGGTGCCGACTTGTGAAAGTGTTCGGACTTATCACACCGTAATGCGGGAACATAAGCCCTCGGTGTATTTGGCCGCACTAAAATGTAATGGATGCAAGATGTCATTAATGAACATATATAAAAAGGTAATGCAATTATAGGCAAAAGGTCCCGCATTTTTATTCAAGGAATTCTCGCTTTGAGTGCGTAATGATACAAATAGTGCGGTAAGCAAGGGTTTGGACTAATTAAACATATCCTCTAGGGTAGGCTGCGAACCGTGTATTTAACAAATTTAATGCTCATAATGGAGACCACCTGAGTGTTCGTCATAGCCTTTGTCCCTCCCTGGCTGTTGCATCGTGAGTTCGGCAGATCTACTACCGGACAGGTTCTCTGGTGAACAGAGTCCTGTGGATAAAAAGGAAAAAATAAAAAATAAAAAGAGCGACACACTTGGGAGCCCCTGGTGTGGTTAAGCCGCACTCTGGGCCTATCGTGGTCGTGCCCCTCCCCCTATGCCCATGGTATCTCTAGAGCGTAATGATGTACGCGAAGAGCTGCTCTTGCAATCATGCAAGGGCTGGGGTTGGGGCCGCATTGCTACGCTGCGTTTCGGGCGTGCTGTGGTCTTGGTTGATGTTACTCCGGCGCTTTGGCCATGTCCGGTCATTTAACGGCCGGACTCAAAATTGCCTTAAAAGGCTGCTCAGATTTCGCCACGAGAGCCGTGTGTTCCTCCGCTCGAGGGAGCGTTGATGTTTCCGCTGACCGTGATGACTCCACGAGGGCCTCGCATCTTGAGCTTAAGGTATGCATAATGCGGCACCGCGTGAACTTTGCAAACGCTGGTTCGTCCGAAAGCAGGCGTGATAGCCATCATGAACGGGACTATGTCAAAGATTAATTCTCGCCTGAAATTATCCGGGATCCAAGACCACTTCCAGCAGGATCGAGCTGCATAATTGGCCTCAATACCGGTATGACGCCTTTAAAGGTCGCCTTTGTAGGTTTAATCCTTGAGGGTCTATGCCCATCTTGCGCACCGTATCCTCGATAAAGCAGGTTCAAAGCCGCCGCCGTCCATCGTGACTCTAGTGAGGTGAAATCCATCGACGATTGGGTCTAAGAACAATGCGGCAAACCCACCATGACGGATATCGGTAGGGTGGTCCTTCGATCGAAAGTGATCGGGCAAGAGGACCATGGATTGAACTTCGGGCGATCGGTTCCATCGCAGATACGCCCCTAAGTGCACGCTCCGCCCCTCTTGGGTATATGTGTTGCGATATCATGTTTACCGTCCGCACTTGTGGGCGGAAACCCTTCGTCCTCTCGCTCAATGCCGTGTCTCTTCCTCGTCATCACCGTAGCCCTTGTCATTGTTTTCGCAATTAGTTTGCTCGCTCGCTTGAATACCCAACAATCTCTGTTGGTGTGATTAGCTGGCTTTTCGGGTGCCATGTATCCGCAAGAGCGGTCGAGTATTCGGTCCAAATTGGACGGACCGGAGTAGTTCTTTTGAATGGCTTCTTCCACGACCTGGTTTAGAGCTCTGAATCCGCATTGATCGCCAGATCCTCATTGTTATCGCCGCTAACGCGCGCTTTGTTTTTTTCGACGCGAGCTGCCATTGTGGTCCTTAGTATCGAGACCGCCAAAGATTTTTGCCGAGGTTGTTGCTTTCGCGAGCTAGCCAGCTGTCCTCTCCCACACGTAAGCGGGTCATGAGTGATGTGAGGGCTGCCATGGATTTCGCTTTTCCGTCCTAGGTGCCGGGCCAGCCACTGTCATGGATGTTATGCTTGAAGGCTGCGAGGGCCTCTGCATCCGCATAATCGACGATTTGGTTTTTCTTGTTAAGAACCGTGTCCAGAACTGTCTGGCCGATTCGTCTAGCTGCTGAATTATGTGGCTTAGGTCATCGGCGTCTCGTGGTCGCATATATGTGCCCCGAAGTTGTCGAGGAATGCGGCTTCCGTGTCCTCTCAATACCCAATTGACTCTGCGGGCAAGCTATTAAGCCAATGTCGAGCTGGTCCTTTAAGCTTGAGGGAGGTACTTGATGGCGTGAGATGCCGCCAGGGCCATATGGATATGAAGGAGATAATCTTCGATTCAAACCGCGGGGTCTGTTGTGCCATCGTAGGATTCAATGTTCACGGGTTTAAACCCTTCAGGGATTTGATGATCAATTACTTCGTCAGTGAAGCATAGTGGGTGTGCGGCGCCTCTATATTAAGCAATATCACGACGTAGCTCAAGAGAGCGTTGTCTTCTGTGCTCGGCCCGGCCGGAGTTGCTGTATCCGGCGCGATGGTAGTCGTCGTGGGTCGTGGGGCGCCCGCGTGATCCGTAGATAGATCTGGATTGTCTTGCCTTGTCCTCCAATATGTCTCGCAAGTCCGGCGCTTTCCCTCGTGGCTTCGTACTTTTCGAGCGATGCCGGGGTACGGTCCTGATGGAGGGCCTAGATGCCACTCTGTCGCGGCCACGGGGTGGTCGATCCGCCAGACAGCGCCGGTGATGAAGGTTTGTATACTTCCTCCTCTAGTCGGGGAGCAACTTGCGCTTTTGGATAACTTTTGAGGGGCGCTCGAGTTCATACTCTTCGCCGCGAGGACCTTGGTCCATCTGTCGCCAGCAGGTCTTGATCAGCTTGAAGTCTGTTGCTTTTTTTCTTAGGCTATTTGCCGTGGCGATAAGCCCGCTTTTAAACGCTCTTGTTCGACGGGATCCTCCGCACGCATTTAATTGGCCGTCCTTGAGGCTTGCCTCGCTCCAAAGGGAGGCATGTAGTTTTCATCCTCCTCGCTCGCCGCTCTCTCTCGAGGGCTGGCTTCCCGCCCTCCTATGCTGAATCTTGCCGAGGGGGTTGTCTTCGCACTCTCGGGTGTTATTATCTCCGTGCCGGAATCTCCATTCTTCTTGTGGCGGATTTAGAGCGGCGCCACGACGCCGGGCGCTTGGGCTGCTTTCTTAGCGTAATCTCGCCTCCGCGCTTTTTGCCGCCCCCATCCTTTGGGGTGTCCACCATGTATATGTCGTATGACGAGGTGGTTTTCCAAAGGCCTCGTAGGTGCTGGTTCTGATCTTCTCCGCATCGCCGCCCATACCGCCGATGTCTTCGGAGTCGTAGTTCAGCATGTCGGTTAGATCGCCGACGGTGGCTACAAAGTGGGTGGTGGGTGGGCTTTGAATTTCTTCGTCGTCCGATCTCAACCATCCCGACCGCAGTCCGCCAGGTTCTCTTGATAACGAGATGCTTTAGCGAATTTAGGATGTCGCCAAAGGGTGAGTGCTGAAAGATGTCCCGAGGTGAACTCCATGATCGGGCGCCCAATCGGATTCGATTGGGGGGCGCAGGAGGTTCGAGTCCGCAAGGAGTCCGACGCCGGAGTCACGAGCTTTATAAGGGACAAGGTTAGTATTCGCCCATCATCAGAGAAGTTGCAGCTCCCGAGGCGGTGTCCAGCCACCTGTCCTCGATCTGCGCGGTCGGCTCCGAACTATGGGTCGGAGCGGATCTGTGTGCGGCCTCCAAGGTCATGCCCATCGTGACAGTAC
Organism: Aegilops speltoides; assembly: GCA_021437245.1. Lineage (NCBI taxonomy): Eukaryota > Viridiplantae > Streptophyta > Magnoliopsida > Poales > Poaceae > Aegilops > Aegilops speltoides. The sequence continues at coordinate 140,950,717 of CM038141.1, forward strand.
GGCACGCTCGGCTGTGGCTCGAATCCGTCGAAGATCAAGTCTCCGCGAATGTCGGCCGTGAAGTTTAGGCTTCCAAACTTGACCTGATGGCCAGGGGCGTAGCTCTCGATCTGCTCTAGATGGCCAAGAGAATTGGCCCGCAGTGCGAAGCCGCCGAATACGAAGATCTGTCCGGGAAGAAAAGTCTCACCCTGGACGGCGTCGTTGTTGATTGAAGCAGCCATCAAGCCTATCGGTAACGACACAGAGGAACTCTCAATGAAAGCACCAATGTCGGTGTCAAAACCGGCGGATCTCGGGTAGGGGTCCCGAACTGTGCGTCTAGGCGATGGTAACAGGAGACAAGGGACACTATGTTTTTACCCAGGTTTGGGCCCTCTCGATGGAGGTAAAACCCTACTCCTTCTTGATTGATATTGATGATATGGGTAGTACAAGAGTGGATCTACCACGAGATCAAGGAGGCTAAACCCTAGAAGCTAGCCTACGGTATGATTGTTGTAATGGTTGTGTGTCCTACGGACCAAAACCCTCCGGTTTATATAGACACCGAGAGGGCTAGGGTTACACAGAGTCGGTTACAATGGTAGGAGATCTACATATCCAGACGCCAAGCTTGCCTTCCACGCCAAGGAAAGTCCCATCCGGACACGGGACGAAGTCTTCAATCTTGTATCTTCATAGTCTTGGAGTCCGTGGACGATGATAGTCCGTTGTCCTGACACCCCTAGTCCAGACTCCTCGGTCATCTTTATTTAACCCCCCTAAGGGCGGTGGTTCTTCGAGTGTTGGTCCGAATCGAGCTACTGCCAGGGCCACCTCGGGAAACTTGAGGGTTGGTTGTACTCATAGCTAGTCTCATCCGTGTTGCCTCGAGAACGAGATATGTGCAGCTCCTATCGGGATTTGTCAAGCACATCGGGCGGCTTTGTCTGGTCTTGTTTTACCATTGTCGAAATGTCTTGTAAACCGGATTCCGAGACCGATCGGGTCTTCCGGAGAAGGAATATCCTTCGCTGATCGCGAGAGCTTATCATGGGCTAAGTTGGGACACCCCGCAGGTATTATCTTTTGAAAGCCGTGCCATGCGTTATGTGGCGACGGAATTTGTTAATGTCCGGTTGTAGATAACTTGACACCGATATGAATTAAAACGCATCAACCGTGTGTAGCCATGATGGTCTCTTCTCGCGGAGTCCGGGAAGTGAACACGGTTTTGGGTTATGATTGACGAAATAGGAGTTCAGATCACCTCTTGATCATTGCTAGCTTCACGACCGCTCCGCTATTTCTCTTCTCGCCTCATTTATGTATGTTAGCCACCATACTTTGCTTAGTCGCCGCGCAACCTCACCACTTTACCCCTTCCTCTCCTATTAAGCTTTGCTAGTCTTGATACCCATGGTAATGGGATTGCTGAGTCCTCGTGGCTCACAGATTACTACAACAACAGTTGCAGGTACAGGTTACGCAATGATCATGACGCGAGAGTGATGTTTGCTTGTTTTGGAGTTCTTCTTCTGCTTCTGCTTCGATCAGGGGGTATGTTCCAGGTCGGCAGCCTGGGCTAGCAGGGTGGATGTCGTTTGAGTTTCTGTTTGTGTTTCATCCATAGTCGGATGATGCTCTTATGTATGATGCTATTGTATTCGTGTGGCATTGTATGCCTCTTGTATGTATTCCCATCTATTATGTAATGTTGATGTTATGATATCCACCTTGCAAAAGCGTATCAATATGCGGTTCTATCCTTGGTGGGACCTTCGAGTCTCTTTAGGATAGTATCGCATATTGGGCATGACACCATCCTCCATCACCAATTTCATGATGCTCACCGCCGTGCGTGAGTAATTCCATCGTAGGCTTGCTGGACGGTGATGGGCTGGATGAGATTTACCATGTAATCAAGTTAGTTTTGTTAGGGTTTGATCCCTAGTATCCACTATGTTCTCAGATTGATGTTGCTATGACTTTGCTATGCTTAATCCTTGTCACTAGGGCCCGAGTGCCATGATTTTAGATCTGAACCTATTATGTTTTCATAAATATATGTGTGTTCTTGATCCTATCTTGCAAGTCTTTAGTCACCTATTATGTGTTATGATCCGACAACCCCGAAGTGACAATAATCGGGATACTTCTCGGTGATGACCATAGTTTGAGGAGTTTATGTATTCACTATGTGCTAATGCTTTGTTCCGGTTCTCTATTAAAAGGAGGCCTTAATATCCCTTAGTTTCCGATAGGACCCTGCTGCCACGGGAGGGTAGGACAAAAGATCTCATGCAAGTTCTTTTCCATAAGCACGTATGACTATATACGGAATACATGCCTACATTACATTGATGAACTGAGCTAGATCTGTGTCACCCTATGTTATAGCTATTACATGAGGAATCGATCCCACATAATTATCCATCATCGATCCATTGCCTCGAAGCTTTTCACATATTGTTCTTCGCTTATTTACTTTTCCGTTGCTACTGTTACCATCACTACAAAACCCAAAAACATTACTTTTGCTATCGTTACCTTTATTATCATATTACTTTGCTACCAAATACTTTGCTGCAGATACTAAGTTATCCAGGTGTGGTTGAATTGACAACTCAACTGCTAATACTCAAGAATATTCTTTGGCTCCCCTTGTGTCGAATCGATAAATTTGGGTTGAATACTTTAGCCTCGAAAGCTGTTGCGATCCCCTACACTTGTGGGTTATCAGATGACGAGGAAACCCTTGGTAGGGGCAAGAGACAAAGAAGTGCTAAGACCTTTGGTGACGATTTCCTCGTGTACCTCGTGGATGATACTCCCACTTCTATTTCAGAAGTGTATACCTCTCCAAGCATACTTCTGGAAGGATGCTGCCCATAGCGAGATGGATTCCATGGCTAACAGGACATGGGAAATTACTAAACATCCCTATGATTGCATGCCATTGGGATGTAAGTGGGTGTCCAAAAAGAAGTTTAGGCTCGATGGTACGATTGAAAAGTACAAGGTTAGGCTTGTGTCCAAGGGCTATGTCCAGAAAGAAGAGGAAGATTTCTTTGATACTTATTCACTTGTGGCCAGACTGACCAGCATCCGAGTATTACTCTCATTGGTGGCCTCGCACGGTCTTCTTGTCCACCAGATGGATGTTAAGACAGCTTTCCTGAACGAAGAGCTAGACGAGGAAATGTACATGCAACAACGAGATGGCTTTGTGATAGATGATCAGGAAGAAAATGTGTGTAGGTTGCTGAAATCTTTGTATGGCCTAAGACACGCACCTAAGCAATGGCATGAGAAGTTTAATACAACTCTGACATCTCTTGGTTTCCTTGTTAATGAAGTTGACAAATGTGTATACTATCACCATGGTGGGGGTGAAGGAGTTATACTATGCTTGTATGTTGATGACATACTGATATTTGGAACCAACCTCAAAGTCATTGAGGAGGTCAAGTCGTTTCTATCTCAGAACTTTGAGATGAAAGACCTTGGTGTGGCTGATGTTATCTTAAACATCATGCTACTGAGAGATAATGAGGGTGGGGTTACACTTCTGCAATCCCATTATGTTAAGAAGGTGTTGAGTCATTTTGGATATTCGGGCTGCAAACCATCACAAACTTCATATGATCCTAGTGTGTTGATTCAAAAGTTCGAAGGCACAACTAAGGATCAATTAAGATACTCTCAAATTATTGGTTCACTCATGTACCTAGCAAGCGCAATGAGGCCTGACATCGCATTTGCTGTGAGCAAACCGAGCCGGTTTGTTTCCAAACCGGGTGATGTACATTGGCATGCTATTGAAAGAGTTATGCACTATCTGAAAGGTACTATGAACTATGGACTTCACTATACTGGATACCCCTCGGTACTTGAAGGGTATAATGATGCGAATTGGATCTCTGATGCTCATGAGATGAAGGCCACAACATGGTATATGTTTACTCTTGGAGGTGGTGATGTTTCCTAGAAGTCTTGCAAGCAAACGAATAAGAGATCGACAATGGAAGCATAATTAACAACATTAGACACGTCTGGTGTCTAAGCAGAATGGCTTGAGATCTTTTGATGGAATTGCCATTGGTTGAGAAGCCGGTTCTGGCTATCCTTATGAACTGTGATAATTAGACTATTATTGTCAAGGTGAAGAGTTCAAAGGACAATATGAAGTCCAACAATCACATAAGAATGAGATTAAAGTTGTCAGAAATTTTAAAAACTTTGGAGTGATAGTATTAGATTATGTCCAAATGGCTAAGAATCTGGCAGATCCCTTTACTAAAGGGCTATCATGTGTCATGATCGATAATGCATCGAGGGAGATGGGTACGAGACTCACATGAGTTGCCATGGTGGTAACCCAACCTATGTGATCGGAGAGCCCATGAAGTAGGACCTGGGAAAACAAGCGAATGGTGAACTAAGGAGAGTAAGTTTACTAACCCACTCCATTGGAGATGAATAGTCCCGGATAATGTATGGTAGGATGACTACTGTCTTAATGTGTTCCAAAGCTTATGTAAGTAAGACGCTATCCTACAGGGCGATCTTTGGATGAACACATCTATATGAGCCCGACTGCTGGTCATGGTCTATGAGATTGGGGTGATCTCTAGTAAGCTCATGAATAGGCTAGGAGTGTGACTAATATGCTCCACCCGGCAGCCTAGTACTAGTAAGACATGTGGTGAAACTTCTTTACGTCAAATTGACAATTCAAGGCATAGTCCATTGTTCAGTTGTGAAGGGTGTAGCTACATGCTCTAGGCGAAGTTCAACCTTAACATGTCTTAACTGAAACACTGGTATATCAAAATAGTGATTGGAACAGAGGACACAATGGGCCCTCGAGATCTGGTGGGGGATTGCCGAGATATGGGGTGGGCTTTAGGCCCATCTAACAATTTCAGGAAAATCTCTAAGGGTCCATGTAGGTGTCATGACAAGGGGTGGTGGGAAGTGTAGTCCCACCCGCTAGTGCAGAAGGAGCTGGACCTCTTTATAAGGGATTCTCTTCCACATGCTATTGGAGCTTGAGAAGAGAAGTGGTTCCCCCACGCTCCTCCTCCGTTGTCCACCTCGCCACGCCACACCACGCCGGTTGTGGGAATGAGCCCAACCGATCTCACACCTATGCGCTTATTTTTGTCGGTCAGGAATGAAGAGTGTTTGATAGCTGGGCCACGATCTGAGACGTTGGATCGTGGGCTGTCACTGACTCAGACGTGGGTCCAGCCCACGTCTCTCTCCACACACACACACACACACACACACACACACACACACATATATATATATATATATATATATATATATATATATATATATATATATGCGAGGCGTTGGCCAACCCTAGCCGCCACGAACAAATCACATCTGCTCCACACGCACCGACCTTGTTGTTCCTTTTGTTGCCGCCGCCGCCGATGACTACATCTCGTTCACCGCGTGCACGATTGACGGGAGAGCAGGCCTCCGAAACCTCGCCTCTCCGGATCTTGTATGGGAGAGGGTGATTAGGTTTTTGGGGAGAGACTACGTGACTACTCGCCTCCGATCAACTACTTCCTCTACGTCCACGTCGCCTTCGTCATCGCCATGTCCAGCGACACCGAGCATGCCGCCGCCGAGAAGCTCGAAGCCCAGAATAAGTCCGCTGAGGACGATGTTGCTGCAACCGCTACCGCGGCCTCTACCTTGCCAATCAGAGGGTATAACATGTTTATCCCTCTCCCGTTTATTTCTGTCTTACAATACTAGCTATGTGCGTAGATATTTCTACTATATGTGCAGTACATGCTTGCTTGGTTCGCAATCAGTATGTCAGTAACTTTGTCAATGCCATGATCGTAATTATTTCCTGGATTAATTCAATAAAAAATTTCTTAGTTACTCAACAACATTGTGGTTCAAACCAATAAGGATCCTATGTTGATATGTTGGAGTCATTATGGGCATCCAGGTCCCACTATTGATTATTGATCGGAGAGTTGTCTCGATCATGTCTACATGTTCTCATATCCGTAGGGTCGCACTTAACGTTTGATAACGCTAGAGTAGTAATGGGATATTCATAATGGTGAGATCGAAGATAGTTCAGAGTCTCAGATGGGATCTGATATACCATGAGGAGCATCGGAATGGTCCGGAGATAAGTTTCATATAAGGAAAGTGCTTTTCAGGTTCCGAAAAGTGTTTGATTTTTTCCGATATTTGTATTGAATATTTTAGAAGGTTCCGAGGGTCCACCGGTGGGGCCCACCTGCCCCAAAGGCTCCACTTGGACCAAAGGGGACGCACCATCCCTACATGGGCTAGGCGCCATAGTCCCCTTGGCCCATGTGCCTAGGGGAAACCCTAGCCCCCAACATATGGGAGGGGGAGACTTGGAGGCCAAGTCCCCCCTTGGCCGTCGGCCCTAGGGGTTTGGAGAGCAAGCCTCCAGCCCCCACGCCTATTTAAAGGGGGAGGCGCAGGGGGCAGGGGCCATCCCAAGGCCTTGGAGCCTCCCCTCCTACTACTCATTCCACCTCTCAGCATACGCTTGGCAAAGCCCTGCCAAAGTTCCACCATAAACTCCATCACCACGTCATCGTGCTGCTGGCCTAGATCCCATCTACTTCTCCCTCTTGCTTGCTGGATCAAGAAGGGGAGACGTCACTGAGCTGTGCGTGTGCATATCTCAGAGGTGCCGTGCGGTGCTGGATCGGATTGGATCATAAAGAAAGTATGACTACACCAACCATGTTCGTTAGAACGTTTCCGCTTTCGGTCTACAAGGATATGTAGACTTTCCCCACTCGCTGCTAGTATAGAGTAGATTAGATCTTGGGTGAATTGTTATCTTGTAGGATTTTTTTGTTTTCCATGCAACGATTCCCATCAGTTCAGATCGAACTAAAACGTTCAATTTAGGCAACGACCCTGCCGAACGTTTCATTTGGTCTGGCGCCTTCCCAGACCAAACGTGTGGCTGATATCGGCGTCATTTTTTATATTCTTAGAGTTCTAATTCTAAAAAAGATCGGGAAGGTTGATTTTTGGCCCAGAAAGCCAAAAACAACGCAGGACTGACCCACACTGTGCCGGGCTGATCCTCGAGGCTGGGCCTTTGGGTAGGCACCACACATCCCTTTTATAAAAGAGCAGACGTGAGTTTTGCAGTGCCAGACCATTTTACAGTTAGGCTATGTCGTGCCGCGTTAAGCCGGCCCATGCGGCCAGGTCTGATCACAACTCGAAAAAATAGTGTGTTAAAATGATGCTATCTCAAGGGTGCTATATAGGATAAATGTTGAAATGAAGAGATAAATTAGAAGAAAAGACTTGATTTTCTTAATTAACATATGATCTATTATAGATCTCACCACATATTAGGAATATCTAGTCACTAGACTAGAGATAAGGCTAAGAAATGACCCATTATACACCCTTTTTCTATTGTTTTCTCTATATTACTTGTGGCCTTAAGATAAATTTCTCTTATAAACAATTGTACATGCCATTAGGATACATTGACCGCTTAAGGTCATGTCCCTCGTCCTCTTGATTAGGAAACCACCATCCCCCGCCCCTCTCCCCAACGAACCAACACACCTGGTTCCCATGACCCTGGCGAGGCACACATCAGCCTGCACCCTCTTTTTTCTTGTCTATAGTCATGTGCCCCATCCTCTCTTCGCATTTGCCCCACGCTTCCATTCTTAATCCCCGTGAAAGAACATAAGGGCATGTACAATGGTTGATAAGATAGTCTTATCTTAAGTCTTGCATGTAATTTAGAGATGACAAAAAAGCATGTCTACAATGGGTCATATCTTAGTCTTATCTTAAATAACTAGTTATTCCTAAAAACGTGGCGAGACATATTGTGCTAAGAGATCATCTCTTGTCTTCTCTTAAATAAGAGAAGACAAGCCCGTTTCTTATGATTTCTCTCTCCTCCACCTCATCATTTATCCTACGTGGCATTGCTAAGATAGAACCATTGTACATGCCCTAATGCTTTCCACCATCCTGCAATGGCTACTCTATTCGGGTGAAGTATGTACAGATCTAGCGATTATGTGGGAGAAGCAAATGTAAAAAGACATACCAGGATGTCAGAGGAAGAAGAGATAGGTCTGATTCCTCTTCTTCTTTACCTTGATTGCAACTTTTACCTTCATTGTTTTCTTCACCTTGACCGCGCCTCCTCAAAAATTTGATCCATCCATCTTATCTTTGTGCTTCCCTCATGTCCAAGAGACACACGCAGAAACGAAAACACATGGCATTGCGGAGGTGTGTGCAACTTTTGTGTTGGTTTTGCGTGCACCTCCTCCATGTGATCCAGCCAACTTTTGTTGCGCAGTGTGCAATAACTGCTATACATGAAAAGCATACAGTTTGTCTAATTCACATCTAGATGTTTTCTAAAAATGTCACATGTAAACTCCCACAAATAACGCATCAACAAGGAACAAAAAAAACTAGGATAGAAAAAAATAGACCACAAACATAATGGATATCATGTTAGATGTGACATAATAGAGAATATATATCCTATGTCCTGTTAAAAAAACAATATTTTTGATTTCTTGCACGTAGTAGAGAATATATATCCTACGTCCTGTTCAAAAAAGAAACACATGGCTTAAAGACATAATGGTGTTTTAGTTTTGTTATCAGTCAACTCTCCAGAAGTTGCGTCATCTTCATAGTTGTAGAAAAGAGTGTGCGCGTGCTTGTTAAAAGCTCGTCCACCATCACGTATCAGAAACATGAAAAAGAGAGCAATAGTGCCGTGCATGTTACTCCCTCCGTTTTTAAATATAGGTCTTTCTAGAGATTTCAATAAGTGACTACATACGAAGCAAAATGAGTGAATCTACACTCTAAAATATGTCTATATACATCCGTATGTGGTAGTTCATTTGAAATCTCTAAAAAGACTTATATTTAGGAACAGAGGAAATATTATTTGTTTGTTGCATCATGACGGCAAGGCCCCTAAATTTTTTGATGAAGAAGTTGTTAGACTACATAAAATTGTATGCAAACGTGCGTGTTCATATGTGAAACTTGAATAAACCCATTGTGTGTAATGCTAGGTCCTTTCATTGCACCTAGCTCGGTCATAGTGCGCGACTTATGTGTCCAGTTGTGCAACTTGAATATCCTCTGCGTGCAACTATGAAACAGAAAATTGCATGCCAAGAAGAATCCATTTGGGTGTTGGTGAATCCGACGACGGCCAGATGAATCCAGCGTGGTGCTTCTATGGTGGCCCAACCTGGATAGGCCATCGGAGAAGACGAAGTTGATGCATGGCCCTGGACTGCAGCGAGTTCGATCTCTGATCTGAACTTGGTGTACAACAACGTGGCAAATTTATCTAAGGTGTTCTTTAGTGTGTCTTTGTGTTTGGTTAGAGATGGTGTGACGACGACTTTTCCTTATTTAGAATTAAATGTTCTCCCCATCCTATCCATGTTTCGTTGGTGTCCTCATCACCGACGGAGTACGTGTGGTTTTGTGTCTCTGACGGCTCTTTTGGGATCCGGTCGGTTTAGATTTCCGGTGGATTCGCTTGAAATCGGTCGACTTTGATGGTCTTCGAAGGTTCTATAGGCCCTTATTGACATTCTCTTCTCCGGGGCAATGATTTGCTTTGCAGATCGTGACTGTCGACGACTTTTTCGTCGTTGCTTCTACAAGTTTTCATGTTTCAAAAAGTTTGCTCTGAAGGCCGAGGCCAGAGATGGCATCGAACTTTGCTCATGGCACGTCGCCGATGGATAAGACTTGACCACCCTAAAGTTTTTATTTGTAATTTTTCTTTTTTTGCATGAGTGTGTTTGTAAAGGTTTTGTAATTCGTAATATATATGGCCTTAGTAGGACTTTAAAAAATGTAAAAAACAATTCAGCAAAGTTATAAAATAGTTTGGAAAAAATGAAACATTCCCATGATGAATGTTCAAAAGAAATAATGGTGTGTTTGGTTTGAGAACGAAGTAGAATGGAATGTCATAGTTCCATTCCACGAGAATGGGTTGGTTCCGTTCCTGTGTTTACTCGGCACAATTGAGTGGAATGGAATGATTACATCTCGGTGTTTGGTTGGAGATGGAATTGAATGGATTTAGTTCAGCTCATCTTGTGTATAGAAATATTGACATTACCACTATGTACAATATGAACAGTTATAACTATAATTTTAACGACATTTTTTTACTGAATATTTACATTGAATTGAATTTTGACATCAAAGATCAAACAAACAAAACATAAACAAAGATTAAAAAAAAACCGGCATCAAACAAAATCAGGAAAGATTTCCTTCTTTGATAAACATTGAATTGGATCGATCGGATCGATGTGAGCAAGGCAGCCCATGCCGGCTTCACAACACGCTACCAACAGGCGAGGGCCTCCCACCGGCGGCGCCAGGTGCGAGACGGGATGATGTGGAGCATGGACGGCGGGATGAAGGTCAGCAGTTCCGTCGCCGGTTCGCTATCCTCCGAGCATGACGACCCCATGGATCCGCACGATGTTTGATGCCAGATCCACGCAAGGATGGCCGATGTGCTGCATGCCTCCCCACTACGCTGCTCGCCTCCTCCCGCCATTCGCGTCATGTGCCGTTGCTAGTGTGACGCCCCCGATTTAATCGTACACTAATCATGCACGCAAACGTGTACGATCAAGATCAGGGGCTCACGGGAAGATATCACAACACAACTCTAAAAGTAAAATAAGTCATACAAGCATCATAATACAAGCCAGGGGCCTCGAGGGCTCGAATACAAGTGCTCGATCATAGACGAAGTCAGCGAAGCAACAATATCTCGAGTACGCATATAAGTTAAACAAGTTGCCATAAGATGGCTAGCACAAACCGATACAGACGAAGAGGCGCAGCCTCTGCGCCTCGATCCTCCTAAACTACTCCCGGTCGCCGTCGTGACCGCACGTAGTAGTAGGCACCTCCAGTAGTAGTCGCCGCCGACGGTGGCGTCGCTCCTGGCTCCAACATCCGTTGCACAACCGAAAGAGAGGAATGGGGAAAAGGGGAGAAGGCAACCGTGAGTACTCATCCAAAGTACTCGCAAGCAAGGAGCTACACTACATATGCATGGGTATATGTGTAAAGGGCCATATCGAGGACCGAATCGCGTAATGCCGTAATAAGAGGGGATAGCTAATCCTGTCAAGACTACGCTCGCAGCCTCCGCCTTGCAAAGATGTAGAAGAGAGTAGATTGAAGTCCTCCAAGTAACATCTCCAAGTAGCATCTCCAAGTAGCATCTCCAATAGCATCGCATAGCATAATCCTACCCGCGATCCTCTCCTCGCGCCTGTTAGAGAGCGATCACCGGGTTGTATCTCGCACTTGGAAGGGTGTGTTTTATTAAGTATCCGGTTCTAGTTGTCATAAGGTCGAGGTACAACTCCGGTCGCCCTTTACCGAGGGACACGGCTATTCAATAGATTAAACTTCCTGCAGGGTGCACCACATAACCCAACACGCTTGATCCCATTTGGCCGACACACTTTCTGGGTCATGCCCGCCTCGGAAGATCAACACGCCGCAGCCCCACCTAGGCACAACAGAGCGGTCAAGACGCCGGTCTAAACCTAAGCGCACAGGGCCGGCCCATCGCCTTAGCACACCTCAAGACGCTATAACGCGCCGGAGCGTAACTAGCCCCTAATACAAGCGCAGCTTACGCCCAATCCGCGCGCACCACCGATCGCCGACGTCAAGAAGGCTTCGGTGATACCACGACGCCGGGATACCCATAACTACTCCCACGTAGATGGTTAGTGCGATAGACCAAATGGCCGACTCGGATCAAATACCAAGATCTCGTTAAGCGTGTTAAGTATCCGCGAACGCCGAGCAGGCCAGCCCACCTGCCTCCTAGGTGGTCTCAACCGCCATGTCGCTCCGCCACAAAGTAACAATCGGGGCCGTTTAAACCTGTGCCCACCTCTACCAGATGGAGCCACCGTCCTTTCAAATTTCTCATCGTAATCACTTATGGTACTCAATGAGTGAACCCGACTTTAGTCGCCATCTCAGATAGTATGTATGTATGTATAGTATATACCGTGATCACCTCCCGAGTGATCACGCCCAATAGTATAGCAAGGCGGTCGACAAGAATGTAGGGCCAATGATGATAAACTAGCATCCTATACTAAGCATTTAGGATTGCGGTAAGGTATCAACAGATGTAGCAACAATGTCGCTATGCATCGTAATAGGATTAACGGAAAGCAAGAATATGCTACACTACTCTAATGCAAGCAAGATAGAGGAGAATAGGCGATATCTGGTGATCAAGGGGGGCTTGCCTGGTTGCTCGAGACAAGAAGGAGGGGCCATCTTCTGTAGTCGAACACACGGCATCGACCGGTCTGCGAGTCTCACCGGAAAGAAGTAACGAGGGGAACACAATAAATAACAGAGGAATCAAACATAACATAAAGCAAGACGCGGCAATAAGCGGTGCTAGGGGTGACCTAACGTAGTGGTAGGTGATACCGGCGAAGGGGGGAAACATCCGGGAAAGTATTCCCGGTGTTTCTCATTTTCGGACATATGAACCGGCGAGGAAAGTTGCGTGTTTGCTATGCTAGGGATGTGTGGCGGATAAACGGATCGCGTGATCCGGATTCGCCTCGCTGCTCGAGCAACTTTCATGTATAAAGTTTTTCCATCCGAGCTACGGTTTATTTTATATTAATTTTAAAAGATTTAATTCATTTTAGGATTTATTCAATTATTTAAATTCAACATTATCGAGCGAAGGCATGCCGACGCCATCATGACGCCGCCAGTCAACAGACGCTGATCGGGTCAAACCGACGTGTGGGTCCCATCGTCATCGATCGCTTAGCCTAATCGGTGTTTAACTAATCTAACTAATGCTTAATTAAACTAATTAGTTAAATAGGTTAATCTAATAATGATTAATTAACTTAATTAATTCCTTAATTAATTAATTTAATTATTATTATTTATTTAATTATTTTATTATTTTATTTATTATTTTTTTAAACTCTTTTATTTTATAAACATTCTCGGGCGCCGGGCCCATGTAAGTGCCCTGTGGCCTTAACGGTATTGGGCGTTGGCGCCTGACGGGCGCATGCTCGAGGGAACGGACCATGCGATGCCGCTGGATCAAATGGCGGCAACGGAGGCTACGGCGGGCTCGGCGAAGGTCGGGCGCGAGTGTCTGGCGTTATGGCCGTGCTGAGGTGGTGGCGTCTTGAGCACGCACAAGAATGGCGGCGGCACGGCAGCAAAGCGGCGACGCGCCGTGGCTCGGGCCGATGGCGTTGTCGCGCTGGGCGCACGGGAGCGCATGGGCGCGCGCTCTGGTTCGAGCAGGGGCGAACGGGGTCGCATGGGGAGTGCGGTCGGGAGTAGAGGCGGACGCAGCGTCGTGAGAGCAACACGGGGCGCGGTGAGCGCAGACGGACGCAATGGAAGCGCGTCAACGCGCGATATCGGCGGGGACATGGCGACGAGCGTGAGGCTTGAGAGAGAGGGAGGGAGCGAGGGGGCTCACCGGGCCGTGGGGAATGGCAGCGAGCTCGACGGAGGTCGGGGAGGTCCGGCGAGGAGGAGACGAGGAGGAGGCAGTCCGACGAGGTTGCGGTCCGGCGATGGGGAGGCCTTCGGGCAGCGGCGAGGGGCGATGTAGTCCCGCGGAAAGGCAGACGAAGAGGCGGGCGACAGGGAGCACCGGCGATGATGGGGCGGCGAGGTGCGACGGGGATGGCGACGTGCGCCGACGGGGTCGGGGGCACGGTTGCCCCGATCTCGATCCAGACGAGGTGGGGAGAGGAGGAGCGAGGCGTGGGGGGAAGTGGGTGGACCGATCTAGGTCACGGTGGAGTGGGGGTTATGGGCGCCCTCGGGCGGTCTGCTAGCCCAATGGCCACTGGGCCGAGGCCCAGTGGGGGTTTGTTTTATTCTTGTTTTTTTTTTAATTTGTTCTTTTCTCTTTAGTTATTATTCTTTTCTATTAAATTTTAGTTTCTCTTAGTTTCGCTTTTATAAAGATTATCACTAGTATCTAAACTTGCATCTATAATTATACTATCGCCATAGTAATTATTAACCCAAAACAAAATACTTTAATATTTAATAAAATCCAATATGTATTTATGTAATTGTTTTAACTACTATTTTAATTACCTAAGTGCATTTAAACCTTTTATAACAAGTTGGTTTCTCCACCATTAGTACTTATGCATTATTTGGCTCACTCAACATTTAAGTTTTAATAATTGAAAACTTTTATTGTTTGCTTGATTTTGAATTTGAATTGAACCGTTGCGAACTAACGCGACCTTAGCGACGATAAATCGAGGTGACGTGGCATCATTAGCGAGAATTACCGTAGCTTAATTACCCAAGGCCACAATTCTCCTCTATTACAAGAAATCTCGTCCCGAGATTTAAGAGGGAACTAAGGGGAAGGGATTTGGTTACTGAAATTCTAACGAGTCTTCTCGGTGTTGGGTGTTCTTCTCAAGAGGTCGATCCATTACATTGATGTCTTGAGTTCTCGCTTGGTCATCATGATGAAGTTGTCGCCCTTCCTTGGGGATCTTCATCGTACTTACGGAAAGCATAAGGGTAGCTTCAAAAGGACGACTTCTACAAGGTTGACTATCCGGTCGATAACATCGAGGAAGGTGGCGGAAGTTACTCTCGAATTGAATCTTAAGAAAATATCGAGAGCAAAGTAAGGAGGTACCATGAGAAGTTTCAAACGGATAGGCAAGCGCTCGATGCCTAATCGAAGGTGAAAGGGTTCAGGCAACGAGAATAAGTATTAAGTCCCGATACCAAAATAGATCACTTGGGACGGTGGTCCGTGAATTACATACGAGTCCACGACGAGGACTAACTCGGGAACAGGGGTGTACAAGAGAGTCGAGTTTCGATCTGTGGAACTGGGTTATGGGCCCACCATGTGGTTGAAGGTAGGAAGGGGCCGACATCTTGCACGGTCACGATAGCAAGGCATGTCGAGGGTAGCCTATCGCTTATGTCGGCAACAATAGCGATACCAAGGGCGAGGGACGAAGAGAACCATTTTCCGCTTTCGTTGAACGAGGCGGCCAATAGGCAAGGTTCTCGCCCATCGGTGACTACCTAATGTCATCAACGATAGTACTGGTCTTCTTGACAGAGCGGTACCACGAGGTGTTTACATAAGCGTGGAGAATATTACTGCTTAGGTCATATAGATCACAAGAAAGGTTAACCCAAACAATGGAAAGGAAAATATGGCTATCGATTAAATGAACAATTGAAAGGAAAATGTGTTAAAACACATATCTCGTGGGTATTTCCTTCCCAAGGACAAACAGAGCATGATATCCTTGACAAAGTTAGAAAGTAGAAAACCATTTATGTAAGGGAGAGGAATTTCATGACATTACCCATACAATGTGTTTGGATAATTGAGCAGAAACATTTAGCATTGGGCTTCAAATGTTCTTGTTGAATATCGAGTACCACGACATGCTTCGAGATAGCATTGCCATGGCCTTTAAGCAAAGGTCGGACTTTGGATACAAAGGATCCATCGGAAACAACTTATCGAATAGGTCTTACCATTTCCTCATGGAAGAATGGATAACCTTCTGAAAAGGAATATATAACAATAGGGCCTCCGCCAAAAAGTAGCTACACGACATCACCTTACCGGGTCACATAAAGACCGCTGCTATAACTCTTGGAAATATGTTCCAACCATCATATCTCGATCGAGATTCAGATCGATTGGTGTCGAGATACCTCGATTCAGGATGCCCGAGAAGAAAGGTGCAACACAAATTGTCGAGATGACATTGTAAGATTCTCGAGAAATAACGCATTTTAAGCAAGGCTTGAAACAAGAGTTCATCAAGAAACCAAAGAGAGGATGAGGAGGTGGTGATGGACTCAACGACAATTCAACTAGGTATCCCAAAGATGGATCTCCACAATTATGTGGATAAGGAGATAGCATTTGTCGATCAAATGATGTAATGAAGTATGCTCGAGTAAAACATACACAATTAAACATTGGTTGAAAGGTGCACCAAATATGGGCTGGGTTGCACAACCAACGCCGGAATCAATAATCAAATGTTTAAGAATGAACATCCAACCATTAACTTCAAAGCAATAGGGTTGCTAGAAGGGCGAGAATCCAAATAGCACCGCTCATCATTGGTAGCCCGGTTAGAAACAACACGGGACCAAGAAAGAATGGTGATGGCGAAGCATCGCTGCAACAAGAATTTCTTAAGAGGTGGTGAAATTCTCACGACATTCTTGACATAAAAGGTGGTAATATTCCAAGGTAAAGAAGAACAATGCTGGGTAGCAAGGATCTCAAGGTACAACACAAAACACGAACAATTTTGTGTTGGAGGGAGGTTTTAAAGTGGTCGATGACAACACAAATCATCGACGGCAAGGATGGTATTTCTCATCATGAATTCAATAGATATCCGTGAAGGAGTCAAGATGTTGATGATGATCACGACAATTTTGTCGAGAGGCTCCACGAAGATGTAATCCTTAGGCGATGACATCATGTTAAAGGAATTATGAAGCAAAAGGTTATTGGAACCATGGGTACGACACAAACTTGAAATCAAGCTTGTTGTTCAAGGTGAAATGATAAGACGAGGAAAAATCGACGTAAGCTTAGCTCATCATCGAAATTTGTGCTCCGGAAGAAGGGCCCGAGAGCACAATGAAAATTAGCACGGTAATGATGTAGCCGAACAGGCTAGGAATGGCGTGATCGGGTACAAACTCGTAAGTAAAGAAGATTACTAGAAGTTGTTGAACCGTAGTGCGGACTCGGTTCAGTTATCGGTGTCTTCGAGTGTTTAATAACTCAAAGCCCGTGAAAAATTGGAATCGTGAGGATGTAGTATTTGATGGAGAACTCATAAGAAGTTATGCGCCCATTATAATCTCGAGATACCGTGGGGGTAATACTCGACGCCGATCAAAGTAGAGGTTGGACTGGGTATTGCTCTCTGTAAGACAAGTGCTTAAACTTGCACGAGAAATGGTATTTAAAGGAGAACATGGTCGAACCACGATTGCAAAAGATCTATCCACAGATACCAGATGATATTATATCAAGGCAATAGTTATTATTACAAGAAGCTTCCATGATAGGATCTACATCGTGTCCATGGGCATGAACACAAAGTTCAAGGTCGACTCCCACTTCTTCAATGTATAACCTTCCATTCACCTCTCACGTTCGATGAAGTTGTAGTGTTGAAATTTTATCTGGCGAAGCACCAGAAGAGTATGATTCGTGAAAACTTTCGGGTTCACACGGTTTAGAGAAAGCATAGGTTCAACCCATAGGGGCTTCTTAGGAACATATACCACAAACTTCAGGGTAAATAATACAAGCTTGAAAGTAGAGCATTGTTCAGAAACAGGTGATACAATTTACCAAAGGCATTATATACCAATGAAAAGGCTCTCAAGGTTATTCAATATGAAGGACACTGTCGGATAAAATCCAACAAAGGACTTGACGGTCCACAAAGGATCTGATGTGAGTATCGCTACTCACCCAGAAAAGGAAAGAATGCAAAGGCATCAGGTTATAGAATCATCTGACTAATTCGAAGCATAAATGCAAAGGAATTATGAATCCAAATCGAAGGATCAGAAGTAATGCTCTGATTAAAGATGGATAAGTTGGATAGACCAGAGGCACAATTGACGACAAATAGTTTGGTCGAGAACCAGCTCATGTTCAAAATGACGTCTGAGCCGGAAAGATAATTTAGAAGGGTTGATAGATGATGGTGTGCATTCAAGACACATATTGAGTCAACAGACTCAATATGATAATGACAAGGATGCCATTAAGATTACGAGACTTATGGGATTAACCATAATGCAAGTAAGCAAGAATTTCAAGAGCAATAGGCTGCTCAGATTTTCGGAAGATCGGGTAGTATTTGAATGTATTTTGGTGAAACACATGAACAACTTTGTATTAAACGGATACTCGGCAAGCACGAGTAATTATCCATAGGGGTATTCATGCAGCCAGGAACCGCTGCAGGCGATAAGCATAAAGAATTCTCAGAATATCGAGGAGTATTTCAAGACATCTTGTAATAACAAGAGCAACTGGGGATGACAATATGAACGATAGGTGTAAGTAGTTATTCAGAGGGATTTATCGATGGAAGTGAAGTGCAAAAGCGATGGCACATAATCTCGGGAGCACATCGTAGAGTATCTTCGGAATCTTCTGGTGCAGCAGGCGGCCATCGATAACAAGGGGCTCTCCGGGAGGAAGTACTTGCGAGAACCTAAAATTAGTTTTGTTTTTAGCAAAATCATTTAACCCGAATAGAAGAGAGCTCAGAGTCCCAGAGTAAAGACGAGGAATAAAAGATCCTACTACCACCCAATGGCGACGCAGCTGGTAAGACACACACCATGTTAGTAAAAGTTTTGCAACGCCTAGACTCGACTTCGCCAAGGAGTTGGGAAGGGGATTCCTACAGCAATGGCTCGATATCAACTTCAGGCGCCCGATTTAATCGTACACTAATCATGCACGCAAACGTGTACGATCAAGATCGAGGGCTCACGGAAGATATCACAACACAACTCTAAAAGTAAAATAAGTCATACAAGCATCATAATACAAGCCGGGGGCCTCGAGGGCTCGAATACAAGTGCTCGATCATAGACGAGTCAGCGGAAGCAACAATATCTGAGTACGCACATAAGTTAAACAAGTTGCCATAAGATGGCTAGCACAAACCGATATCTGATCGAAGAGGCGCAGCCTCCCGCCTCGATCCTCCTAAACTACTCCCGGTCGTCGTCGTGACTCGCACGTAGTAGTAGGCACCTCCAGTAGTAGTAGTAAATGCGCCGACGGTGGCGTCTCTCTGGGCTCCAACATCCGGTTGCGACAACCGTAAAGAGAGGAATGGGGAAAAGGGGGAGAAGGCAACCGTGAGTACTCATCCAAAGTACTGCAAGCAAGGAGCTACACTACATATGCATGGGTATATGTGTAAAGGGCCATATCGGACCGAATCTGCAGAATGCCGTAATAAGAGGGGATAGCTAATCTCGTCAAGACTACGCTTCGCAGCCTCCGCCTTCTGCAAAGATGTAGAAGAGAGTAGATTGAAGTCCTCCAAGTAACATCTCCAAGTAGCATCTCCAAGTAGCATCTCCAATAGCATCGCATAGCATAATCCTACCCGCGATCCTCTCCTCGGCGCCCTGTTAGAGAGCGATCACCGGGTTGTATCTGGCACTTGGAAGGGTGTGTTTTATTAAGTATCCGGTTCTAGTTGTCATAAGGTCGAGGTACAACTCCGGTCGCCCTTTTACCGAGGGACACGGCTATTCAATAGATTAAACTTCCTGCGGGTGCACCACATAACCCAACACGCTTGATCCCATTTGGCGGACACACTTTCTCGGTCATGCCCGCCTCTAAGATCAACACGCCGCAGCCCCACCTAGGCACAACAGAGCGGTCAAGACGCCGGTCTAAACCTAAGCGCCGCAGTGTCCGCCCATCGCCTTAGCACACCAAGACGTTATAACGCGCCGGAAGCGTAACTAGCCCCTAATACAAGCGCAGCTTACGCCCAATCCGGCCACGCCACTCGGCCGGCCGACGCCAAGAAGGCTTCTACCGATACCACGACGCCGGATACCCATAACTACTCCCACGTAGATGGTTAGTGCGATAGACCAAATGGCCGACTCGGATCAAATACCAAGATCTCGTTAAGCGTGTTAAGTATCCGCGAACGCCGAACAGGCCAGCCCACTGCCTCCTAGGTGGTCTCAACTGCCATGTCGCTCCGCCACAAAGTAACAATCGGGGCCGTTTAAACCCAGGCCCACCTCTACCGTGATGGAGCCACCGTCCTTTCAAATTTCCCCTCATCGTAATCACTTGCGGGTACTCAATGAGTCAATTCGACTTTAGTCGCCATCTCAGATAGTATGTATGTATGTATAGTATATACCGTGATCACCTCCCGAGTGATCACGGCCCAATAGTATAGCAAGGCGATCGACAAGAATGTAGGGCCAATGATGATAAACTAGCATCCTATACTAAGCATTTAGGATTGCGGGTAAGGTATCAACAGATGTAGCAACAATGTCGCTATGCATCGTAATAGGATTAACGAAAGCGGTAATATGCTACACTACTCTAATGCAAGCAGATATAGAGGAGAATAGGCGATATCCGGTGATCAAGGGGGCTTGCTGGTTGCTCGATACAAGAAGGAGGGCCATCTTGATGTAGTCGAACACACGGCATCGGCACCGGTCTGCGAAGTCTACCGAAAGAAGTAACGGAGGGGGAACACAATAAATAACAGAGGAATCAAACGTAACATAAAGCAAGACGCGGCAATAAGCGGTGCTAGGGGTGACCTAACGTAGTGGTAGGTGATACCGGCGAAGGGGGGAAACATCCGGGAAAGTATTCCCGGTGTTTCTCATTTTCGGACATATGAACCCATGAGGAAAGTTGCGTGTTTGCTATGCTAGGGATGTGTGGCGGATAAACGGACTGCGTATCCGGATTCGTCTCGTCGTTCTGAGCAACTTTCATGTATAAAGTTTTTCCATCTGAGCTACGGTTTATTTTATATTAATTTTAAAAGATTTAATTCATTTTTAGGATTTATTCAATTATTTAAATTCAACATTATCCGAACAGTGCATGCTGACGTCATCATGACGTCAAGATGACGTCGCAGCCAACAACGGGACGCCGATCGGGTCAAACCGACGTGTGGGTCCCATCGGGTCATCGATCGCTTAGCCTAATCGGTGTTTAACTAATCTAACTCTTGCTTAATTAAACTAATTAGTTAATTAGGTTAATCTAATAATGATTAATTAACTTAATTAATTCCTTAATTAATTAATTTAATTATTATTATTTATTTAATTATTTTATTATTTTATTTATTATTTTTTTTTAAACTCTTTTATTTTATAAACATTCTGGGCGCTGGGGCCCGCATGTAAGTGCCCTGGCCTTAACGGGCGCCGGCGTTGGGCGCAGACGACGCGCATGCTCGAGGAACGGACCATGCGATGTCATTGGATTCAATGGGCGGCCGACGAGGCTACCTGGGGAGGCTCGGCCAGGGGCGAAGTGGCGCGAAAGTGTCTGGCGTTATGGCCGGGCATGGCGGGTGGTGGCGTCTTGAGGGCACGCGCCAAGCGACGGCGGGCACGAAGAAGCAGGCGGCGGCAAGGCGTCGTGGTCATGGCCGGATGGCGTTGTCGCCTGCATGGGCGACGGAGGAGCGTAAGGGCGCTGGCCTGTTCGAAAGCGGGCGAACGGGTCGCATGGGAGTCGCGGTCGGGAGTAGAAAGCGGACGCAATGCGTCGAGACGGCAACGGGCGCGGTGAGCGCCAGACGACGCAAATGAAGGCGTCAGCCATGTGATATCGGCGAGATCATGGCGACAAGCGCGAGTCGAGAGAGAGGGAGGGAGCGAGGGGCTCACTGGGGCCGTGGGGAATGGCGGCGAGCTCGACGGAGGTCGTGAGGTCCCATGCGAGAGGAGACGAGGAGGAGGCATCCGACGAGGTTGCGGTCCGGCGATGGGGAGGCCTTCGGGCAGCGGCGAGGGGCGATGTAGTCCCGCGGAAAGGCAGACGAAGAGGCGGGCGACAGGGAGCACCGGCGATGATGGGGCGGCGAGGTGCGACGGGGATGGCGACGTGCGCCGACGGGGTCGGGGGCACGGTTGCCCCGATCTCGATCCAGACGAGGTGGGGAGAGGAGGAGCGAGGCGTGGGGGGAAGTGGGTGGACCGATCTAGGTCACGGTGGAGTGGGGGGTTATGGGGCGCCCTCTGGGCCAGTCTGGCTAGCCCAATGGCCAATTGGGCCGAGGCCCAGCGGGGGGGTTGTTTTATTCTTGTTTTTTTTTTAATTTGTTCTTTTCTCTTTAGTTATTATTCTTTTCTATTAAATTTTAGTTTCTCTTAGTTTCGCTTTTATAAAGATTATCACTAGTATCTAAACTTGCATCTATAATTATACTACTGCCATAGTAATTATTAACCCAAAACAAAATACTTTAATATTTAATAAAATCCAATATGTATTTATGTAATTGTTTTAACTACTATTTTAATTACCTAAGTGCATTTAAACCTTTTATAACAAGTTGGTTTCTCCACCATTAGTACTTATGCATTATTTGGCTCACTCCAAACATTTAAGTTTTAATAATTGAAAACTTTTATTGTTTGCTTGATTTTGAATTTGAATTGAACCGTTATGAACTAACGCGACCTTAGCGACGTGAATCGAGGTGACGTGGCATCATTAGCGAGAATTATCAGTAGCTTAATTACCCAAGGCCACAAACTAGCTAGCCCCACTCTCATCATGCACTCTGGATCACGCCACTACTCCCATGGCGGCCTTGTGCCACAGACGAGAGAAGGAGAGTGGTGCTGAGAGTAGCTTCTCACATGGCAGCCGCCGCCGCCGCTTCCCGGGTACCTCACCGTCGACCCTCTGGGAGGCCAGGGAGAGGCCGCGCCGGAAGGGAGAGAGAGGTGGGAGTGGCCGCCGGAGTCGCATGTCGAGAGGGGGAGAGAGACGAGGGAGTTGCGGGGTCAGTGCGTCGGGAGGGTGAGAGCGAGCCGTTCCGCGTCGTTCCGCCGATTCAGAGGTATGACCCCGTGCCGCATATTGAGGGAATATGCCGTTCCAGGGAATCAGTGGATTCCGGTTCCATCTATGAACTAAACGCGAGAACGAGGCTCGAGAATGGGTTGGACCCATGACATTCCAGTCCGTGACCGTAACCAAACACACCCTAAACAAATGTCCCCACGAAGATGGTCAATCGTGCTCGTCACTGAGCCTGTGATTGCGGTATGCCGGCACTCTTCCTTCCACGTAAACGCACCCAGAAACACCACGCCGCCGCCCGAGCCCAACCCTCGCCAAATCGCCAATTGCCCGCACAAAGCTCCACCCGACCCACCACCTGCAAATCCTAACCCTAACGCTCCTGGTCATCGCCGCGGCCGCCATGGTGAGCGAAGCCGCCAACGCCGGCATCGACCGCGTGCTGTGGACGGAGGCCGAGATCGCCACGCGGGTCGCCGAGGTCGCCTCGGAGCTCGCCGCCGACATCAGCCGGCTCGCGGAGCCGGCCGTCGTCGTGGGCGTCGCCACGGGGGCTTTCCTCTTCCTCGCTGATCTGGTGCGGCGCGTCGACGCGCCGCTCACCGTCGACCTCGTGCGCGTCGAGTCGTATGGCGACGGCACCGAGTCCAGCGGCCGGCCCCGGGTCACCGCTGACCTCAAGGTCGACGTCGCCGGGAAGCACGTCGTGGTGGTTAGTGCCTCGAGACCTCGAGCCTCAATTTTTTTCCACGTTTGTGTGGCCGCGACGTTCGTGTCCACCAGGCGTTATCTGCTTAGGCTCGTCCTCTTCTGTGATTGTTGCTTTCGTTGTGGTCCTATACAAGGTTTTGGGTCATGAACCGGCAAGAGCTGAGGAAGTTCCGCTACCCAAGCAAGTAGAATAATAGAACTAGAAAGAAGTGACTCTTTGCCCCTTGAATCACCTAGTAGTTTAATCTGGTTGTGTCATCTGAATTGGCGTGTCACATTGTTCGGCAGTTTCTTGGAAGCTTACTTATGCTGAATTTTAGTTGTACCAAACATGACTCTATCCAAGGAACGAAGTCTTAGGCAGTGAATTCTCTCCCACATTGTTTATTGTGGTAAAGTTGAGTTTCTTGGGAGTTGACTAGATTTAGAATTTTAGTTATATAAACAATATGACTACATGACTGGGAAATAAAGGAACAAACATTCGTTCCCTGGTCTTACGGAGTGAATGCTCTCCCTCCGTCGATCTGGAGAAGAAGCAACGCGAGGAAGAGGCAGAAGGGGAGCGTCCGGGTCTGGGGAATAGGAAATTTGAGGAAGAAGATGGTAGGAGGGGCTGGAGGACGTGATGGGCAACTCTGGCCATGGTGTTCTGGACTACGGCGAGATGGAGGTGGGGAGGAACTCACCACCACTGGATGAGTAATTCTAGCGACACCCTGTGATGGTGATTACAGCCAGCGACTGTGACTGGAGAGGAAGAAATGGGACGTGGTGGCTAGGGTTCGGGCAGTAAGGCTGCAGCTGTACAGCGTGAACTCTGCGCTTATAGTAGTTTACAAGAAGCCTTTTTTTCTGTATAAATAACTGGCAAGAACCTGGCTCCTTTTCTCAGTAATCTCTTAGTAACTTTAAATATTGACTGTTGGATGAAGCCAGTTAGCAAATCCAAGCACTGTTGGCTTTTGGATATCGTCTTCACTACACCTGATTCTGCTAAGATTCCCTGGTTGAGCTTAAGCACAATGCATGATATGCACAAAACTGCATTTCTCTTTGTTCTAAACTCTTCCATAGTTTTCTTCTTTTTTCTTCTTAAAAAATGAATTGACATTTGTTTTTTTCTTATTTTTATGATTTACTTTATGACTTTTTTGCTTCAAGGTTATGTCAATACCTTCATGAAGTCCATTTGTAGCTACTCTAAACTGCATTACGTGATACTTAAAATACAAATATGCCGGATATATTTCACATTAGTTTTATGTAGTATAACCACACAGTCGTTGAATGTGTTGTAGCTGTAATTTGTTTTTCCAGTACGATGAACTATGAGAATTAAATCTTCACCTTGTACTTCATGCATATGAAGAATTAAATCTACATCTTGTACCCCACCAAAGAACTAGCCATGGACGGGTGCATGGAAGCTAGCTATCCACGTGCCAGAACCATGATTTGATTTTGTGATCTTGTGGGTTTCAATTCTAGCCTGCCCCAATTTGTTTGGGAGTGAAAGGCTTTGTTGTTGTTGTTCATGGACATGTTACTCCAAATTTACTATGTGTACCTAAGTGGTGCTGGTGTGTTGGGGGGGGTTGTTACGTCCATTTGTTTTGACTATGGGTCTGTTCTGGTGATTATCCATTCATTGATGATGGTTTTGCATCTTGCAGGTTGAAGATATTGTGGACACAGGGAATACTGTTTCCTGTCTCATTGCCCATTTACAAAAGAAAGGAGCACTGTCCATATCAGTTTGCACTTTCCTGGACAAACCAGCAAGGAGGACAGTCGATTTTCAGCTAGTAGGGGGTGGAAAATTTTACAGAGGCTTCGAGGTAGAAATATCACCCCCTTTTAACATTCCACTATATGGCACAAAGCCAAACTTGGAACCTAAAGTCCTTAGAGGCTACTTTGTAACATCAATTATGATTTTAGTTTGCCTCCTCCATCTATAGCAAATCGTACTGACAAGCTATCCTACAGTATCGGTCCCTTAATTAATTGCCAAACTGTTTGTATTCCTCTGCAGTGCCCCGACAGCTTTGTTGTTGGCTATGGTATGGATTATGCGGAGCTCTACCGCAACCTGCCCTATGTTGGAGTTCTCAAGCCTGAGATGTACAGTAAGAAAACTGACAACTAGGCCGGATGCAGACAAGACTTGCAAACCCTTTTGCGAGAGCACATAAATTTTGAAGAAACACAAACATTTCGGTTTTTATATATTTGTAGGCAAATTGTGCTTAATTTTGCACAAGACAAGTTCCTTTCTCCATTTGGGCTGTTCCTCTAAATAGCATAACAGGAAGCATTTTGCCCATATGCTGCAACCATGAAGACAAATCTATGTGGTTGTATGACATGTTCCGTCTACCATTCACAGATAACAACTGTTCTGTTTGTAAGCTATATATATATATATATATATATATATATATATAGGGATTGACTATTCGTCACCCTGGGTGAGGAATAGTTATTCTTCACCCCCCTCTATTTTACTATCAATGGACCGTAATTTTACGTTCCATAAATTTTGCCTTATTTCTGAAGTAAAAAGAGACCGTAAGAAAATATATAATCGTCGGAAAAAATATTTTATGTTATGTAAAATTACAAATTTAAAAACATAGTGTAAAATACACATAAACTGTAAATTTTCTTTTCTTATGACCTATATTTTTATTTTCTTATGTCAAATTTTACGTCGTGAATCGATAGGAATGTAACTATTTGAATTCCAAACGTAATTTAATTATGAAATGATCGTAAGATTACCTCGGTGAAGAATAACTTATTCTGCACCCTGGGTGATGAATAGTAACACTATATATATATATATATATATATATATATATATATATATATATATATATATATATACTCGTCAAGTTTCTGCAAAAAAATAAAATAGAGACTCCTTATTTTGTGTCTTAATATTGTGATGAGAACAAAAGAGGGTGACAGAATCGTAGTGGGGTTTTCCAGAATAGAGTACCCGCAGGCCGTTAGAAACTTTGAAATGCTATTTCCTTTTTTATGGATATTTTTCTTCTGTGGAACATGAGGTTGAAGTGTCCCACTCGAGAAGTAGGCCCAGTTCTTTTGGGCGATTCTCCCAGAATCGCCCCCCTCCCCAGCTTCTCTCAGAATCTTCACTTCAATTTTTTTTTTTACAATCCTACCTAGTTAAGGTCTAATTAGCTAGGATTGTAAAAAATATATGAAGTGACGATTCTAGGAGAAGCTGGAGAGGGGGGCGATTCTGGGAGAATCGTCCAAAAGAACTGGCCCGTAGTGTGCCACTGCAATACCCCTGTGTCCTCTCTTTACTCGTTGTGGCCACAGCTCTGGCCATGGCGATGAGCTTCTTGTCCACCGCTAGCACATCGTTCGTGCCCTTCCGCCGCCTCTCCCGCCACAAGCCCACCGTCACCCCCTCGCTCCAGTTCCCCACCAATCGGCGCCGCTCACCCTCCTGCTCCCTTCTCCCTCCCCAACGCCGGCGCCTCTCCTCTTCGAAGGCCCCCACCACCAACCTCCTCTCATCAATCACGGCCGCCTCGAGAACCCTGCTCTATCTGCTCGTCGCCTCCATCCTCTCCCTCTCCGGCGTCCGGCGCCCCCTCCCGTCACTCGCCGCCCCTCCCCCACCCACGCAGCAACCGCAAGACGACACCAAGGGGCAGCAAGAAGAACCCGACCAAGGGGATCAAGAAGAGGAGGACGAGGCGGAGTGGTTTCGGAAGGAGGAGGAGGAGGTGGAGGCGGCCTGGATGCAGCCAAGCGACGACGAGGAGGAGGAAGAGGACGACGACGAGGTCCAGATGTACCTGGAGGTCCTGAGCGAGGACCCGGGCGACGTGGACGCGCTCAAGTGCGTGCTCTTCGCCAGGATGCGGCGCAAGGACTGGGGCGGCGCGCTGCGCTACGTGGCGCAGCTGCGGGAGGCCGAGCCCAGCGAGGTGGAGTGGCGGCTCATGGAGGCGCTGCTGCACGAGCTCAACGGGGACATCGCCACCGCCGAGCGGCTCTTCCAGGAGGTCCTCGCGGAGAAGCCCCTCCTCGTCCGGGCTCTCCATGTGGGTACACAATACATACGCACACGCTTTCTTTCTTACCTGCAGTTTGCTCTTGTTAATACTGTATTATATAATGATTAGATGGTCACACTCTATGATTGCTGGGTAGATTTTGGGAAATGAAATCAGTACTGGTAGGTAGGAGATCAAGAGAAGAGTTATTGTACCATGAGCATTGTTGCAAATTGCTGTAATTTTTACTAGAGTGTACCAACTTCTAGATGCGAACTTTGTTACAATGCTAAGATTTCTCAAGGAAAAATACCAACTTAAAATTTCTCATACTGTCCAATCTTTAACGGCTGGTGCCAATCAGTAGATCTGCATTTTGATTAAGAGGGAACCAAAACTAGGTCTTCCATTTTGTGAAGGTCAAATGATTTTGTTTGTATATATACACTATAACAAAGCTTTTCTTGTTTATGTATTGGATGACACCTGATGTACTATTGGTTAAGCCCTGGTACGCATAAATCCACAAGGGAAACACAGTTGTAGTAGAGTTCGTATGTGAGAGATGTTTGGTCCACATTCGTATTTCAGGCCTTTGCAGCATGCACCGGGCGGTACTGCAACTTGCCATTCTGGTTTTATAACAAGGACAGGTTGCAAATTTGCAATGCGATCATCCATTAGTGAAACTCTCCTTTTACTGCAGTCTTTCCTGGTGTGGTATTTACAAACCTAGCTGATGTTTTCCTTTCCACATTCCCCATTTTTGCAGGGCCTCGCATTGTGCATGCATAAAAGGCTCGAAGGTCCAACTGTTTTTGAGATGCTGGAGAAAGCTTTGCAACTCGCAGTATCCGAGGAAAGGGTCCCAGAAGAGCGCAACATAAAGCTTCTGATTGCACAGATGCATGTTGTCAAGGTAACAGATCATACTGAAGTCCTGAGCACACGGCATGTTTCTGATTTCCAATGGAATTCCCTCCCGCCTTCGTGGTGCTGCAGGGTGACCTGGATGTTGCATCAGAGAAGTTGAGAACTCTTATTAACGAGGATCCAAGGGATTTTCGGCCTCATCTTTGCCAGGTATTCCTTGACCATTTGCAGGTTTGATATGTTCTCTGACTCCCGTTCTGAGATCTCTCTGTCCGCTGTGTTTCTTCGTTGCAGGGCATTGTATATGCACTTTTGGACAAAAAGGAAGAAGCGGACGAGCAATTTGATGTATATAGAAGCCTTGTGCCGGATGAGTTCCCGGACAAGAGTTTTATCAATGATGTTATACTATCGGCCAAAGAGGAATCAAAAGATCGGCTACAGAAGGACTTTAGATCAGAGTACCTATCTAAAAAGTGACACTTCAGGTTTTCCTATACCTGAACAGCTCATCATACTTAGTGAGGTAGTTCTAGATCGTTGCGTATTTCTGCGCATACAGTTACACAAGTGCAACATTGCTATAAGTGAGAATGCAATATAATGAAAGACTAGCAGAATGCCCGTGCGTTGTCATGGGCGAAATATATCAATTTCTTTAGCAAATACCATGAGAGCAACTATCACCACTCTTTTATTTGTTTTGGTGGTAAAATTCTGTGATCATCGTCTTCTTCCTCTTATTTGTCTTCCTTCTTCAATTCCCACGGCCCATCCTAAGGCACTGGTTGCGGCCTGTGCCGCTGTCGTGCGCCACTCTACCCAAGCCACCATCCCCATCGGTTCACTGTTGCCCCGGCACTGGTCTCAGCTAGTGTAGATGCCGCCCTACTGAAAGTGCGTTAAGTCGACTAGAGGGGGAGGGGTGAGGTAATTCCCAAGTCACGAACAACTAGCAGCGGAATAAGTACTCAAGTGTAAGCATAACAGAGTAACAGCATAGTCATCATGATGATATGAAAAACAAACATAGAGCATAAGTAGCGTAAACACAGGATAAGCAGGCTGAAGACAGTGTGTCTGAAGAAATTGGATTGAGGAAATAGAGAAAGTCTTCAGTCAAAATCTTCAAACAGTAATGATCAGGTTCATCAACACATGAATGAGGAAATGAAAGGGTTGAAGAAATAGAACCAGTAGGCTTGGTGAAGACAATGATTTGGTAGACCAGCCAACTGCTGTGACAGTCGTACATCTGGTTGGAGCGGCTGAGTATTTAAACTCGAGGACACACACTCCCGGACACACAGTCCTCACCGTATTCTCCTTGAGCTAAGGTCACACAGACCTCGCCCAACACTCGTGGTAACTCTTCACAGATGACTTCCAAACCTTCACAGACTTGGTCACTCGGCGATCCACAATTCCTCTTGGATGCTCAGACCATGACGCCTAACCGTCTGGAGGATACACAGTCCTCAACGGTAACAAGCGTCGGTTTCACACAGGAACAATCTCTTCAGTGATGCTCAATCACTTTGGGTTTATAGGTGTTTGAGTTTGGGTTTTGGGTTTTCCTCACTTGATGATTTTCGCTCAAAGTTCTCGGAGGATGGGATGCTCTCAATTGACAAGTATCAGTTTCTCTCGGAGCAGCCAACCAACTAGTGGTTGTAGGGGGCGGCTATTTATAGCCTAGGGAGTAGCCTGACATGATAAGACATAAATGCTCTTCAATGATATGACCGTTAGGTGGTAGGATATTTTGGACGGTGATCGTATGCAATGACCGGATTTGAGGTTCAAATTCCTCGGGGCTATCATGTTCCTCATCGTAGGCAATCCGACTGGCGAATTCCTAACTCCTCGGTCGAAACAAATTCTCGATGATCGGAAGATCTTCGTCTCACATCAAGAAATTGATCGAATCTGATACGAGATTTCCAATGGCTTCACTCGAAAGGATTGGGTAGATGTAGGATTTTTGAGATGAGCATCACTTGGAAATCAGTTTCCTTAGTATTACCTCGACCCCCCTTTAACAGTACCGTGTTTCCTTATGACTCAAGAAAGAGAAAATGAAACTACGAAATAAAAGTCTTCACACTTCATAATCATCGCATGAATATCCAAGTCTTCAAGGTCACACCAATATCTTCACTTTCAAAGTCTTCAGGAGAACCAAAGTCTTCAGCTGAAGACATTCATTTTTAGGGGTCGACTTTCACTGTAAATATCAAACTCCTCATCGACTTATAGAGCCTGTGTACACTCACAAACATATTAGTCCCTTAAAATATAAGTCTTTAATACACCAAAATCATTAAGGGGCACTAGATGCACTTACAATCTTGAAAGTGCATTATATCGACTAGAGGGGGGGGGGGGGTGAATAGGCGATTTTTATGAATTCTTCACTGAGGAATTTGCTGGTGAGGAAATTCCTAAATGAAGAACTACTTGCAGCGGAATAAGTACTCAGAAGTAAACATAACAGAACACAAGCCTAGTCGAAATGAAGACAAGCACAGAGTACAGAAAGCGTAAACACAGGATAACACAAGAAAGAAGACGGACAGACTTAAGAAATTGAACTGAGGAAATTGAGAAAGTCTTCAGTCAAAGTCTTCAAACAGATATGAACAGGCACACAATGTAACACCCCCAGTGTCATGCTACAGTAATCCCCTGTTAATGGTGCCATGTCATCATGTTACTTTTGCTAATCTTCACTTGATCCAAATCACAATTCAAATTCAAATCCAATATTGCTCAAACATGAAAACTATAATCTTCATCATGTACAAAATAATCCACAAGTAATATTGGTGGTGAACCAACATTTTTGCAAAGTATTTAAGTGGCCTAAACTACTTATAACAGTGAGCTAAGCAATAATTTAAATGCCTTATTAAATTATAAAATTTGCAAACTACTTCTAAAGTCTCACAACCTTTTTGTGGCAGTGCACAATAACTCTTTAAAATTATCTTGGCCAGTGGCATAATTTTGCAAAGTCATTAGTGTCTAAAAAGAAGATGCAAAAGCTGCTGGAAAAACAGAAAAGAAATAAAAAAGGAAAAAGCAGAGGGGAGAGAGAGAAAAGAGCCCCCTGCCTCCCTGGGCCTTAGACCATTGCACTAGCCGGCCCACCTTACCCCGGGTCGCCTTCCCTGTTCGACCGACCCCGTCGCAAAAGGGGCGCGGTCGCCCCAGACCGCCTCGCCGTCGACGACGAGGGGAAGGATAAGGCCTCCATGCCCCCGACGCCTCGGGTGCCTCTCCCACTCACCTCCCCACTTGCCCCGCTCCGCCTCTCCCTCTCCCCACCAGCTCCCTCCTCGCCTCCCCCTTCGTTCCCCGTCCACCTTCGAGCGTAGTCGCCGCCGCCCTCCGCCGTTGTCGCGGCCACCGGCGGCCTGCTGGCCACCGACCTGTCGAAGCTCATGGGTCATCTCCTTCGATGGCGCCCTCATTGAACTGGAAGCACCGCAGCCGCCATTCGTCCTCATCCCCATCTCCGGCCACCGCGACATCGCCGTTGCTCCGCCAACCCCTTGCTGCTCCTAAGCCGCCGACGAGCCCTCTTGTCCTCCCTCGGTGAGATTCACTTGCCCTCCCCCTCCCTCTTTCGCGCATGCACGCTAGTTGGTTCCCCCCGCCATGGCCGAGCTCGGGTCGCCGTCGCTCGCGCTGCAGAGCCCCGCTCCGGCCACCCTCGCTCGCGTGACTCACCCCGCTGGATGCACGCTGCCTCGCTTAGTCGAACGCATCTCCCCGACCCACTCAACGCGCACCGCAGCCACGCCCCGACTAGCTCCGCCCACGGTCTCCGCCTCGGCTCGCCGTCGGCGACCTTGCCGCCCCCCAGCTGATGCGAGCCCCACCATTGGACGCGCGAGGCCACGCCCGTTCGAAGGTGGTTTGCGGCACTCGTTTTGACCCGCGGAAGCGGAATTCCGGCGAGCCCAAGCCCCCTGCGTTGTGATTTGATGCCCGGCGTGAGTTCTTGGCGCCACCTCGATGTGGTGACACAGGGCCCACCTCATTGGTCATCGACCGATGGTGGGGCCCTCGTTGACCGATTGACTAAGTCAACTATGATGACTGGGCTGGCCCTTGTCTATGACATGTGGGTCCTGCCTGTTAAATTGATTTTCTTAAATATCTAAATCTGTTAACTAATTAATTATTTAATTAGAACACTAATTACCCACTGACCAGTAGGCCCCATCCACTAATTAGATTAATTACATTAAACTAACTCAGCTAATTAAATCACTCTCAATGACATGTGAGTCAAACTGGACCTACATGTCACGTTTGACCTGATCAACGAGTCTGGTGACTGCTGACATCACAATGATATCGTGCTGATGTCATAATTCCCTTTTCTGTTAATTTATTTAATTCCAGAAAATGTTTAAACCTTTAGAAATTCGTAGTAATTAAACCGTAACTTGGATGAAAAAGTTTTATATATGAAAGTTGCTCAGAAAAATGTGACAAATCCGAACACGCGGTCCATTTACTTGTCAGATGTCTCTCACTATTTGAACATGGAACATTCCCCCTCCGGTTATCTGTCTGACACAGGTCCAGAACCGGAAATACCTTCCAGGTGGAATTCCCCCTTCACCTTTATCATGTAGCCATACGTTAGATCACACCCGGCACGACATATTGCCATGTTATGCTTTGGGATGCTATGCTTGCTTTATACTTATTGTTTCTTCCCCCTCTTCTCTCCGGTAGACCCCGAGGCCGATGCCGCCCATGTGATCGACTACGTCGACGATGACCCCTCCTTGCCAGAGCAACCAGGCAAGCCCCCCCTTTGATCATCGCGATATCGCCCATTCCATTCTCTCATGCTTGCATTAGATTTTGCTATTGTTAGTGTTTGCTCCTATTCTGATGCATAGCCTGCTTATTGTTACCTTACCTGCTTTCCTAAGCTACTTAGTATAGGTTGGTTAGTGATCCATCAGTGACCCCCACCTTGCCTTGTTGCCCCTGCTTCATTATTGAAGACCCGATCGACGGGATCAAAGACCAGGCCCCGGCACCGCACATTACTTTCCCCTTAGTTGCTCGACACTGCTGGGTTACTATCGAGTGCCGAGGGTGAGACCTCTACAAAGACTTCGATGTTAACCTCAGAGTGTAGCTATTCGATCGTGGTTATTGAGGGTGATTCCGCCTTAACCACTTTCGATAAGACTCTGTCGTGCAACCCCTCAAGTGTGAACCTCGGGGGTGATTCCTCTTACGTTCACCTTGATGATACATCGAGTGGAATTCACCGGGGGTGATTCCTCGGGTTTTCCTTGATGTTTAGACACACAGCTACTATGATTACTATGACTTTACATCGAACCATGTTACTAAAGACGGGTCGACCACGAGGGTACCAGCGAGCATAATTGCGAGTGATGTGGAGTCGGGTTGACACAGAACGCGTGCCGTGAGATAATTACGAGGCGTGGCCGGGCATTCTTAGCCCTTGTCGCAAGTCCTCGAGACGGGGCAACGGGGTCACATCTTTCGTGAGTCTCTGCTTGTTACTGTGCATTCCTAATCCACTACGATTTGGATATTTAATCCGAGGGGCCTCTGGCCTAATAGCACTAACCATCACGTGGGCATAGTATGGGCGTTCTGCGTCGTATGCATCAGCCGAAGCTTATTAGACGTCAGCGACTAAGCAGCGCGCGCCGGGTTGGACTGCGTAAGCACCTGCCTTGTTGAAGGAGGTAGCTAGGTCTGCTCACCGGTCGCGTACGCTATGTGCAGGAGTTTCCGGGGAGATGGCCCATGACCCCTGGGGGCATAGGTTTAGTCCGGCGTGCTGACCTCTCTGTTAAGTCTAGGTCGGGTTGCGGCGTATTGTTTGGCCGAGGCCGGGCATGACCCAGGAAAGTGTGTCTGGCTGGAGTTAATCGAGCATGGTGGGTAAGTTGGTGCACCCTAGGAAGAAAACATCTATCGATAGCTTTGTCCTATAGTAACGGACACTTGGAGTTGTATCCCGATCGATACAACTAGAACTAGATACTTGTGATGAGAATTGGATTGTGATGAGAATTGGATAGTATGGCTCTGGGATTGCTTTCTCGCAAGGAGTCGAGAAAGGATCTCTGGCCGAGGTTGATAACACTACTACTACTTTACTTTATGCTACTCTACTCCCTCTGTTTGTCTGCAAGATGGGGTTTCGGAAGATGCTAGTCTTCGATAGGACTAGGCCTTCTCTCTATTACGCATTTACGCAACCCACCACATATCTGACCTTCCTTTGATAATGTTGCATATGTAGTGTTGATCCTTGCTTGCAGTACTTTGGATGAGTACTCACGGTTGCTTTGCTCCCCTTTTTCTTTTTTCTTTCCGTTGATGCAACGGATGCCGAAGCCGGGAGCGGATGCCACCGCGGTGCCTACTACTACGTGGAGACGGCGACGACCGAGAGTAGATAGGAGGCTCCTGTAGGAGGCCTTGCCTTTTCGATCGTAGATGCTTTTGTGCTGGCCTTCTTAAGGCAAACTTGTCTAACTTATGTCTGTACTCAGATATTGTTGCTTCCTCTGACCCTTGTGTATTCGAGCTGATGTATTCGAGCCCTCGAGGCCCCTGGCTTGTAATATAAAGCTTGTATTATTTTAATTTGTGTCTAGAGTTGTGTAGTGATATCTTCCCGTGAGTCCTTGATCTTGATCATACACATTTGCGTGTATGATTAGTGTACGATTAAATCGAGGGCGTCACAAGTTGGTATCAGAGCCGACTGCCTATAGGTAGCCCCCTTTCCAACTCCTTGGCCGAAGTCGAGTCTAGTCACTACAAAAACTTTTACTAACATTGGCTGAGTGTCTTACGGGCCCACATCGCCATTGGGTGGTATTAGGATCTTTTATTCCTCGTCTGTACTCCGGGACTCTGATCTCTCTTCTATTCGGGTTAAATGATTTTGCAAACTCTAACATTAGGTTCTCGTAAATATTTCCTTCCGGAGAGCCCTCATTCCAGATGATCGCTTGCTTCACCAGAAGATTCTGAAGATACTTTTCGATGTTTTTCCGAGACCCTTGTTGTAACGCCCCGGATTCGATGCGCCAGGTGTCTTCCAGTTATTTATTGTTGTTGCCATGTCATTTGCTTGCGTGTTGCATTTTATCATGTCATCATGTGCATCTCTTTTTGCATACGTGTTCGTCTCATGCATCCGAGCATTTTCCCCGTTGTTCATTTTGCAATCCGGCACTCCTATGTTCTCCGGCGTTCCCCTTTTTGTCTCCTGTTGTGAGCCGGTGTTAAACATTCTCGGAATGGACCGAGGTTTGCCAAGCGGCTTTGGTATAGCACCGGTAGACCGCCTGTCAAGTTTCGTGCCATTTGGAGTCCGTTTGATACTCCAACGGTTAACCGGGGAACCGCAAGGCCTCTTTTGGGTTGCAGCCCAACACCCCTCCAAAGTGGCCCAATAACCCATCCTAACCCCCTCCATGCTCGCGGTCGTTCGATCACGATCGTGTGGGCAAAAACCGCACCTCATTTGGACTCTCCTACCTCCCTCTACCTATAAATAAACACTCCATCCCCGAATTCTCGCAGTCCAAACCCTAGCCTTCTTCCCTCCGCGCCGCCAGACAAACCTCCCCACCATGCCGGACATGTCCGCCGCCAGCCTCCACGTCATTTGGGCCAATCACGAGGTGACACGTCACCTCCCCCGCCTCCCACCTCCACTCACAGCGCGCCACATCAGCCCGCCCGCCCGCCCGCCGCCGCCCGCCCAGGACACGGATCGGGACCGGCGAGCCCGCCGCCGCCCGCCACCGCCCGTCCGAGACCGCGCCCCGCCGCCGTTCGCCGCCGCCGTCGCCTCCGGCGCCCGCCGCCGTCCGCCGCCCGCGCCGCCCGTTAAATGCGTCCGGCGCCTGCCACCGCCTCCTCGGCGCCGTCCCGCCTCCCAGGCGTCCGCTGCTCGCCCCGCGCCGAAGCGTCCGCCGCCCAGCTGCCCGACCAGCGCCGCCCGCCGCTCGATACTCCCGCTGCCTTCGCCCGCGCCGCCCTGCCGGATCCGCCCGATCCGGCCGAGGGAGCCCCGGATTCATCTTCCCCGCGCTCCGGCCGCCGTCTCCTCCAACTCCGGCGAAGATTCCTGGGAGTTGACTTGTACCCCCCTCGAGGTCCATTTTTCCACCAAGTCCTGAAATTATTTACATTATCATGCCATGTTTATCGCATCATAACTTGCTGCATACTGCTCCGTTTCGTGTGTGTAATATGTCAAATTGTTCGCCTCGACGAGTGTATCATTTTATTCCATTGCATCATGTTCATTTGAGTCCATCTGGATGCCATAATCATCGTTGCAAGAGTGCTATATGATGTTAATCTGCTGAAACTGTTATAACTTGATGATTTGTCATTTTTGTTGCATTTGATGTGTGCATCCTATGAGCATGAGCTCTACATGTGTTTTGAAGTATGACATGCCATATTTACAGGGGTGCAATCCATGTATTTTTTTGAGTCTTGTACTGAGTGCATCAAGCTTGTTAAGTAGGGTACTTGCTGTTGCTGTTTTGCTAGGCTGATTCTGTTATATTTTGTTGCTATGTAAACCTGCTGCTACAAGTCATTCTATGCATAATCTGGAGATGTTCACTAAGGATGTTTTGTTATACATGTCGTGCTATATCCGTTAGTGCCCCTGGTTGCATTTGTAGCCTGCTGTAACATGTTGTTATCTTGCTCCAAACTTGCTAAATAATGTTGCTGTCAAACTGTTAACATTAAGTTCAATGTTGCCATGATTGTTGTTAGTGATCCATGCACCCTATGAACTTGATCTTGCCATGCTTAGCTTCATAAACATGTCTTCTTACTATTGGTTGCCTTGCCATGCCATGTATTGCTCTGTGGTGAGTGGCACAAGCTCACCAACATGCCTACTTATTGCTGTTTCTGCCATGTTTACATGGGTGCTATCATATCTTCTGATCCTTCTTGGCTCATGGTCAGTAAGAGACATTTGTTATATGTAATTAGTAGATTCATGTCATGCCTTTGTTTGCCTTGATAAGGTCCTGTAACATGTTGTTTAATAGCTCTAAACATTGCAACCTGATGTTATTTTCTGCTAAGTCTGAAACTGTTATTATTTGCAATCTTGCCATGTCCTTTTGAGCATGTTCTAGTGATTTCTGGAGATAGCTCAGTGTTCATGTTTTGTCATGCTTTACCTGTACGTCATGCCCATGCCTTTTGTTTTCACGGTGTGGTACTGTAGCATGTTGCTTTGGTGCTTGCTATATGCCTAGTTGCCGTTTTGGACAGCTTGTCCTTTAAACTTGTGTAGAGCGTATGTGTTGAACCATTGCTCCTTTTTGAGTGTGCCCTATATGAAACTTGTTTAGTTTTGCATGTAGTTTCATGTTACCTTGTTGCATCCTAGTTTTGAGGTGTTTGCTTGAGGTTTGTATGCATTTTGCATAAATGCCATGCTTATCTTGTTTTGCTCATATCTTCTAGGCCGTAGCTCCAAATTAAATGAATTTAATATGTAACTTGACTAGAATCTCGTGTAGATCATCTCCGTGCATCTTAACTTGCTGTTTTAAAACTTGAACATAAGGTTTATTCAGATCTGGACCAATTTCGAAACTTGCCTATGAGGATTTACCGGAATTGTTATATGTTGTTTCCGGCCTCATTTAAACTTGCCTTGATGTGTTGCTCTTGTTTGCATCATCTCTTGCCATGAGTAGCTTCATGTAGCCTTTGCCATGCGTCATGCTTGTTGTGCATCATGTCTTGTCTATGTGTGGTATGTTTACCATGTTGTGTGCTTCTTCTCGATAGTTCCCGTTTTGTTGCGATCGTGAGGATTCGTTCGTCTACGCTTGGTTCGTCTTCGTGGCTTCATCTTCTTCATGGACTCGTTCTTATTCCTTGCGGGATTTCAGGCAAGATGACCGCTACCCTGGATCTCATTACTATCATTGCCATGCTAGTTGCTTCGTTCTATCGCTATGCTACGCTACCTATCATCTGGTTCTATCAAGCCTCCCAATTTGCCATGTCAGCCTCTAACCTTGTCACCCTTCCTAGCAAACCATTGCTTGGCTATGTTACCGATTTGCTCAGCCCCTCTTATAGCGTTGTTAGTTGCAGGTGAAGTTGAAGATTGCTCCATGGTGGACAGAATTTTGGTTGGGATATCACAATATCTCTTATTTAATTAATGCATCTATATACTTGGTAAAGGGTGGAAAGTTTGGCCTTATGCCTGGTGTTTTGTTCCACTCTTGCCACCCTAGTTTCCGTCATACCGGTGTTATGTTCCCGGATTTTGCGTTCCTTACGCGGTCGGGTGATTTATGGGACCCCCTTGACAGTTCGCTTTGAATAAAACTCCTCCAGCAAGGCCCAACCTTGGTTTTACCATTTGCCTCACCTAGCCCTTTTTCCCTTGGGTTTCGGGCCCGAGGGTCATCTTTATTTACCCCCGGCGGTGCTCGTCGTGAGTGTTGGCCCAACTCGTCGACCATCGGTGGCCACGAGGCAACTCTGGATGGCCTACGGAAGTTTGGACAATCCGGTGTGCCACGAGAACGAGATATGTGCACCTCCTATCGAGTTTGTCGGCACATTCGGGCGGCTTTGCTGGTCTTGTTTTACCATTGTCGAAATGTCTTGTAAACGGGGATTCCGAGACTGATCGGGTCTTCCTGGGAGAAGGAATATCCTTCGTTGATCACGAGAGCTTATCATGGGCTATGTTAGGACACCTCTGCAGGGTATAAACTTTCGAGAGCCGTGCCCGCGGTTATGTGGCAGATGGGAATTTGTTAATGTCCGGTTGTAGATAACTTGACACCAGATCTGAATTAAAACGCATCAACCGCGTGTGGTCTCTTCTGGGCTGAGTCCAGGAAGTGAGCACGGTTTTGGGTTATGGTTGACGTAAGTAGGAGTTCAGGATCACCTCTTGATCATTGCTAGCTTCACGACCGTTCCGCTTGTTCTCTTCTCGCTCTTATTTGCGTATGTTAGCCACCATATCATGCTTAGTCGCTGCTGCAACCTCACCACTTTTCCCCTTCCTTTCCCATTAAGTTTTGCTAGTCTTGATACCCATGGTAATGGGATTGCTGAGTCCTCGTGGCTCACAGATTACTACAACAACAATTGCAGTACAGGTTATGCGATGATCTTGACGCGAGAGCGATGTTTGCTTGTTTGGAGTTCTTCTTACGCTTCTTCTTGATCGGGGATAGGTTCGGTGGCAGCAGCCCGGGCTAGCGGTGGTGGATGTCATTTGAGTTTCGTTTGTGTTTCATTAGTAGTCGGATGGTGCTCTTATGTAAGATGATGTTGTATTCGTGTGGCATTGTATGCCTTTTGTATGTATCCCCATCTATTATGTAATGTTGATGTAATGATATCCACCTTGCAAAAGCGTATCAATATGCGGTTCTATCCTTGGTGGGACCTTCGAGTCTCTTTAGGATAGTATCGCATATTGGGCATGACAAGTTGGTATCAGAGCCTCGACCGACCCTAGGAGCCCCCCTTGATTGATCGTGTAGTTTGGCCGTTGTTGAGTCTAGAAAAAAAACTGATTTCTGAGTCTAGTTATATCGGAGAGTAGGAATTCTTTTTACTCCTCAGCCCCCTTCGTCGCTCTGGTGAGGAATCTTGACGTAGGTGTTTTGAATTACTCCTCTTCCCCTTCAATTTTTTCTTTAGGATCACGTGGTTAGTTTCGTGAGTTGTCCATCCTCTTTTGTCCGGTGCATCTCTCGTCAAGTCGACTCGAACCTCTTTGTCTTTCACGAGATCAATCCTCAGTTCTTCCTC
The DNA here is from genome assembly GCA_021437245.1 of Aegilops speltoides. Lineage (NCBI taxonomy): Eukaryota > Viridiplantae > Streptophyta > Magnoliopsida > Poales > Poaceae > Aegilops > Aegilops speltoides. The sequence goes on from CM038141.1 coordinate 140,990,935, forward strand.
CGACGTCGTTGTTTTTCCCTATTCGAAGTTGTCTTTGTTTTTCCCACCCACCCACCCCTTTTTATCTCAGAGTGGGTGTCCGTAATCGAGTATCCATCCTACTCGTGCGAAGTCTTTGTTTTCTTTCCTCAATGATTTCAACCGGGGTTTTCTCTTCAAGATATTCGTCGGTTCCCCCTTCCAAGTTGCCTTTGTTTTCCCGCCCTCCCACCCTCTTCTTTCCGGAGCCTGAGTTTGTTTCGAGCATCAATTTCATTCGTGCAGAGTCTCTTCAATCATTCATAAATTGTTTCAACCGGTGAACTCTCTTTTGGTTGACATTCTTCATCTCTTTTCCGGTGGACTCAATTCAAGTTTTTCGGGTTGATCACATTCTTTTCCTTGGATCAAGTGTTCTCCTTGCTCGTTCGACCCTCACCATTTAATCATTCCGGTGTTTGGAAGACATCTCAGGATATTCGTCTGTGTTTGAATTAATTCGAGGTTGTCACCTCATTCAAATATTTCAATTGTTCCGGTGCATCATTTATCTGTTCAACAATCCTTTCCAACGGTGTTTTCTTTTAGTGGGCCCTAACCCATAGGTCTTTTCCCAGGATCTTACCTGACTCTTCTAATTCCCCCAGAGTTATTCTCAAATTCTTTTCAAGTGTGACGTAAGAATGGATCCCATCAGTCACATGCCTTCTCCAAGATCTCATTCAAACTCTTTTCATTGTTGCCTCAACCTCTTCGCTTTTCATTCTCCCGAAGTATATCAACAAATTTTGGTGATGTTTCTCGTCGTCATTCTCAACATTTGAAGACCGAAGTAGAGTTTTCCCTAAATCTTGTCCGTTCTCCCAAAGATTCGCGGTGCCAGCTCGATGTTATCCTATGAAGTTGTTTCCAGTCGTGCAATTCTTTCATCCATCCAGAATATTTCAGGTTTGGCGTTCTCTCTCGATTATCCAGAGGCCATCTTTTTGGAAGATCTCTTTGTTTCAAGTTTTCAGCTTCGTTCGTCTCTATATTCTTCCGGTGCTTCGTTCAAGCTTTCTTTAATCAGTTCGCGATCTCTTCGCTCTTTTTTTCTCTAAATTCCCTCAAGTATCTTCATGCTTTTCTAATTCTTCCCAGTGATTCATTCTCTTTCATCAGTCATTTTCAAATTCTTACGGTGGTTCGTTCAAGATTCTTTTTCTTTGATTATCATATTAATTCATTCGTTCTTTCCAATCCTACCGGTGGTTCATGAAGACTTTCTCAAGTTTTGCGCCATATAACCCCTTAATCCTTTTCAAGAAGAATAAGTAGTATGCAAAATCCATTGCTTGTCATCAATTTAATTTGATGAAGGATAAGCATACAATAAATCTTATTCTTATTTCATCCAAGTGAGTAATTCCTTCCTTCGGAGTTTGTTCTTGATGAATAAATTCTAGTTCCAAGTGTTTTCATCTTTTCTTTTTCGGAGTTCAAATTTACTTGGCCATCTCGTCGGAACCTCCATCTGAATCATCGCAAGGCTTTTATCTTATTTCTTTTTCATCCTTCATTCTATCTCATCATCCTATTGTTACCGGAGTTCTTCATGGTGGTTCTTCATGATTTAATTCATTTCTCAAGTGTTCATCAAGATTCTTCTCGAAGGAGCTCAAGTATCTTTCCTTTTTGCTTTTCGAAGTGCAATTAATTCTCTGTATTCTGTTGACGTGGAGTTTTGCATTTTCTTCGTTCTTCTCAGCTATCCAATCATTTTTGTTTGTGGCCGATTATCACCTTATGATCTTGAGATGTTACCTATAAGACCACTACAAGGTTATTCTTTTCGTTGTTGATTTTCTCAACAACTCCATTTAAACCTTCCTTCTAAAGATGCTTTCAATTTCATTCGTGGCACAAGTTGTCATTTTCTTCTCCATTCTTTTCATTCAACTCTTTCAATTCTTTCCGGAGGTTTGTGTCATGTCTTCATCAAGTATCATTCCACCCTCTCAAGCTCGTGTTCTATTCCTCCACGTTTCAGCCGAGGTGCTGCCTAAATCCTTTCAGTCTTATTCGTTTCTTATCTCGTTCTAACCGGAGTGGTTTCATAGTCTATCTGATTCCGTGAGCTTTCGATTCTCGGCATTCTCGTCGTTCCTCTCTTCTTCTCGAGTGCTCTCGATTCTTTGCTTCTTCTCTTGAGTTCTTGTTTCACCTCATCCCTTTTCCCTTCCGTATCGGTCCTAAGATCTCGGGACGAGATCTCTTGTTAGTGGAGGAGAGTTGTAACGCCCCGGATTCGATGCGCCAGGTGTCTTCCAGTTATTTATCATTGTTGCCATGTCATTTGCTTGCGTGTTGCATTTTATCATGTCATCATGTGCATCTCTTTTTGCATACGTGTTCGTCTCATGCATCCGAGCATTTTCCCCGTTGTCCGTTTTGCAATCCGGCACTCCTATGTCCTCCGGCGTTCCCCTTTTTTTCTCCTGTTGTGAGCGGGTGCTAAACATTCTCGGAACAAATCGAGGTTTGCCAAGCGGCCTTGGTATAGCACCGGTAGACCACCTGTCAAGTTTCGTGCCATTTGGAGTCCGTTTGATACTCCAACGGTTAACCGGGGAACCGCAAGGCCTCTTTTGGGTTGCAGCCCAACACCCCTCCAAAGTTATCACTCCCAATATGTGACCCTATCCAAAAGGAACTCGAAGGTCCCACCAAGGATAGACCCGCATATTGAAATGCTTTTGCAAGGTGGATATCATTACATCAACATTACATAATAGATGGGGATACATACAAGAGGCAAACAATGCCACATGAATACAACAATACAACATACAAGAACAACATCCGACTATGGATGAAACATAAACAGAAACTCAAACAATATCCACCCTGCTAGCCCAGGCTACCGACCTGGAACCTATCCCCTGATCGAAGAAGCAGAAGAAGAACTCAACGCAAGCAAGCATCGCTCTCGCGTCATGATCATCGCATAACCTGTACCTGCAACTGTTGTTGTAGTAATCTGTGAGCCATGAGGACTCAGCAATCCCATTACCATGGGTATCAAGACTAGCAAAGCGTAATGGGAAAGGAAGGGGTAAAGTGGTAAGGTTGCAGCAGTGACTAAGGATGATATGGTGGCTAACATACGCAAATGAGAGCGAGAAGAGAAACAAAGGAACGGTCGTGAAGCTAGCAATGATCAAGAGGTGATCCTGAACTCCTACTTACGTCAAACATAACACAGAAACCGTGTTCACTCCCCGGACTCCGCCGAGAAGAGACCATCACGGCTACACACGCGGTTGATGCATTTTAATTCGGATCAAGTGTCAAGTTATCGACAACCGGACATTAACAAATTCCCATCTGCCACATAACCGGGCACGGCTCTCGAAAGTTTATACCTGCAGGGTGTCCCAACTTAGCCCATGACAAGCTCTCGCGATCAACGAAGGAATAGACCTTCTCCCGGAAAACCCGATCGGTCTCGGAATCCGGTTTACAAGACATTTCGACAATGGTAAAACAAGACCAGAAAAGCCGCCCGATCGCCGACAATCCCGATAGGAGCTTCACATATCTCATTCTCGAGGCAACACCGGATAAGTCAAGCTACGAGTAAAACCAGACTTGAGTTTCCCGAGGTGGCCCGCAATTGCTCGTTTGGACCAACACTTAGACAAGCACCGGCGGGGGCTAAAATAAAGATGACCCTCGGGTTGGCCGACCCAAGGAAAGGGATAGCTGGTGGTGAGGCAAATGGTAAAACCAAGGTTGGGCCTTCTGGACAAGTTTTATTCAAAGCGAACCGTCGGGGTCCCATAAATCACCCGACCGCGTTAGGAGCGCAAAATCCGGGAACATAACACCGGTATGACGGAAACTAGGCGGCAAGAGTGGAACAAAACACCAGGCATAAGGCCGAGCCTTCCACCCTTTACCAAGTATATAGATGCATTAATAATATAAGAGATATTGTGATATCCCAACATAAACCCTGTCCACCATGGAGAAATCTTCAACTTCACTTGCATCTAGCAACGCTATAAGAGGGGCTGAGCAAAAGCGGTAACATAGCCAAACAATGGTTTGGATAGGAAAGGTGTCAAAGGTTAGAGGTTCATGGCAATTTGGGATGGCTTGAAGAGCAAATGATAGGTAACGCGGCATAGCGATAGAACGAAGCAACTAGCATAGCAATGATAGTAGTGAGATCCAGGGTAGCGGTCATCTTGCCTGAAATCCCGCAAGGAAGAAGAACGAGTCCATGAAGAAGATGAAGCCACAAAAACGGACCACACGTAGATGAACGAATCCTCACGATCGCAACGAAACAGGAACTAACAAGAAGAAGCACACAACATAGGTAAACACACCACACATGAACAAGGCATGATGCACAACAAGCATGATGCATGACCAAGCTACATGAAGCTACTCATGGCAAGAGATGATGCAAACAAGAACAACACATCAAGGCAAGTTTAAATGAGGCCGAAACAACATATAACAATTCCTAAGTCCTCATATGCAAATTTCGAAATTGGTCCAGAACTGAATAAACCTTATGTTCAAGTTGTTAAACATCAAGTTAAGATGCACCAAGATGATCTACACGAAATTCTAGTCAAGTTACATATAAAGTTCATTAGATTCGGAGCTACGGCCTAGAAGATATGAGCAAAACAAGTTAAACATGGCATTGATGCAAAATGCATAGAAACATCAAGCAAACACCTCAAAACAAGGATGCAACATGATAATATGAAACTACATGAAAAAACAAGCAAGTTTCATATAGAGCACACTCAAAACGGAGCAATGGTGCAACACACACACACACACACTATACAAGTCATAACAACAATCTGTCCAAAACAGCAACTAGGCATATTGCAAGCATCACAACAACAAGCTACAGCATCCCAACATAATAACAAAAGGCATGGCATGAAGTACAAGTAAAACATAACAAAACATGAACACTGAGCTATATCCAGAAATCAATGGATCATGCTCAAAAAGACATGGTAAGATTGCAAATAATAACAGTTTCAGACTTTAGCAGAAATAACATCAGGTTGCAATGTTTAGAGCAAGCAAACAACATGTTACAGGAACTTAACATGGCAAACAAAGGCATGGCATGAATCTACTAATTTCATAGGTCAAAAGACCCTTACTGACCATGAGCCAAAAAGGCATAGAAAATATGATGACACCCATGTAAACATGGCAAGTTATATGACAGATTCATGCATGGCAGGAACAACAATAAGTAGGCATGTTGGTGAGCTTGAACCACTCACTACAGAGCAATACATGGCATGGCAAGGCATCCAACAGTAAGAAGGCATGTTTATGAAGCTAAGCATGGCAAGAACAAGCTCATAGGGTGCATGGAACACTAGAAAAACACATGGGAACAAGTGAACTTAATGTTAACAGGCTGATAGCAACATTATCAAGCAAATTTGGAGAAAGATATGAACATGGTACAGCAGGCTATAATTGCAACCAAGGGCATGACTGGATATAGCAAGACATGTAGATCAAAACATATTTATAGAGCATCTCCAGATTATGCATGGAATGATTACTAGAAGCATGTTAACATAGCAACAAAATATAACAGAATCTGTCAGGAAAACAGCAACTACCCTACTTAGCAAGCTTGATACACTCAGCACACAACTCACAAAAATACATGGTTGGCACACCTGGAAAGATGGCATAGCATAGATCAACATACATGTAAACATCAACCTCATAGGATGCACACATCAATCATGGCAAAAATGATAAATGAGCAAGTTATAACAGTTTCAGCAGATTAACATCAACATGCACTCTTCCAACAGCATTTCGGGCATCAAGATGAGCTCAAATGAAAATGATGCAATGGAATGAAATGAAGTACTCGTCGAGACGAACAATTTGACATATTATACGCATGAAACGGAGCTACAGATGCAGAGATATAGCAGGATGAATACGGCACGAAAATATCAAAAAACTGGGGACTTAGTGTAAACGGGGGCAACCTCAAACGGGTCCAGATCTGGATCGGGGCGGCGTGGACTCCGAGGATCGCCGGAGAGGAGGTTGCAGTGGCCGGAGGAGGCGCCAGCGAGGTTGGGGATGGCGGGGCCGGGTCGGTCCCGGCCGGATCCGGCCTTGGCGGCGCGCCGCAGGCCGCCGAGGCGAGGGTGCCGGCGAGACCCGGGCGGCGGGGCTCGGCGAGGCAGCGGCAGGCGGAGCCCGCCACGGCGGCGAGCACCGTGGGAGGCGGAGGCGGCGGCGCCGCGAAGAAACAGGCAGGGCGGCTGGCCTTGGAGGGGCTGCTGCGCGCGCTGGCGCGCGGTCCGCCACAAGCAATGGGAGGCGGGGCTGGCGGCGCGAGCTGCTCATCGGGCTGCCGGAGTTGGCGGCGCCGGCGAGGGAGTCGGCGAGCGGGCGGCCGGAGAAGAACAGTCCAGTGGCGGCGCAAAGGCGGGCCCCATGGTCTGGCGCTGGCGCCGCTGTCGGCCGAGCGGGTCCGATCCGGGCCCAGCGAACAAGCGCAAGCCTTGATGGCTGGCGACAGGGTAGCCACATGGCGAGCCACGATTGGCTGCGGGCGCGGGCGCGGACGTGTCCGGCAGGGGTGGACGCGTCCGGTGGCGGCGGAGGGCGATTTCAAGGGTTTGGACCGGGATTTCGGGGAGGAAGACATATATATATAGGTAGAGGGAGCTAGGAGAGTTCAAATGAGGAGCGGTTTTCGGCCATGCGATCGTGATCGAACGACCGAGAGCATGGAGGGGAGTTATGTGGGTTTTGGGCCACTTTGGAAGGGTGTTGGGCTGCAAAGAGAAGGAGGCTTTTACGGTTACCCGGCTAACCGTTGGAGTATCAAACGACCTCCAAATGGCACGAAACTTGACAGGCGGTCTACCGGTGCTATACCAAGGCCGCTTGGCAAATCACGTTCCATTCCGAGAACGTTTAACACCCGCACAAGAGAATAGGTCAAAAGGGACCACCAGATGACATAGGAGCGCCGGATTGCAAAACAGACAACGGGGAAAATGCTCGGATGCATGAGACGAACATGTATGCAAAATGAGATGCACGTGAAGACATGATATGAAATGCATATGATGACACGACAAAATGCAACACGCAAGCAAATGACATGGCAACGATGGCGAATAACTGGCAGACACCTGGCGCATCGAATCCGGGGCGTGACAAAAGTGGCCCAATAACCCATTCTAACCCACTCCATGCTCTCGGTCGTTTGATCACGATCGTGTGGGCGAAAACCGCACCTCATTTGGACTCTTCTAGCCCCCTCTACCTATAAATAAACACTCCATCCCCGAATTCTCGCAGTCCAAACCCTAGCCTTCTTCCCTCCGCGCTGCTGGACAAACCTCCCCACCGCACCGGACATGTCCGCCGCCAGCCTCCACGTCCTCGGGCCAATCACGGTGACACGTCACCTCCCCGCCTCCTCCTCCACTCACAGCGCCACATCAGCGCCGCGCCGCCCACCGCCGCCGCCGCGGGACCTGGATCGGGCCCTTGAGCCAACGCCGCCGCCCGCCACCGCCCGTCCAAGAGACCAGCGCCCCCGCCGCCGTTCGCCCGACGTCCGCCGCCCGGCCCGCCCGTCCGCCGCCCGGCGTCCGCCCGGCCACCGCCTCCTCGGCGCCGTCCCTCGCCATGCGGCATCCGTTACTCGGCCCCACGCCAAAACTCCGCCGCCCGGCCGCCCTAACCGGCGCCACCCGCCGCCCGATGCTCCGCCGGCGCTTCGCCGCGCCGCCCTCTTTGAGATCCGCCCGATCCGGCCGAGGGAGCCCCGGATTCGTCTTCCCCGTGCTCCGGCCGCCGTCTCCTCCAACTCCAGCGAAGATTCCAGTGAGTTGACTTTTACCCCCCTCGAGGTCCATTTTTCCATCAAGTCCCGAAATTATTTACATTATCATGCCATGTTCATCGCATCCTAACTTGCTGCATACCGCTCCGTTTCGTGCGTGTAATATGTCAAATTGTTCGCCTCGACGAGTGCTTCCTTTCAATCCATTGCATCATGTTCATTTGAGTCCATCTGGATGCCCTAATCATCATTGCAAGAGTGCTATATGATGTTAATCTACTGAAACTGTTATAACTTGATGATTTGTCATTTTTGTTGCATTTGATGTGTGCATCCTATGAGCATGAGCTCTACATGTGTTTTGAAGTATGCCATGCCATATTTACAGGGGTGCAATCCATGTATTTTTTTGAGTCTTGTACTGAGTGCATCAAGCTTGTTTAGTAGGGTACTTGGTGTTGCTGTTTTGCTAGGCTGATTTTGTTATATTTTGTTGCCATGTAAACCTGCTGCTACACGTCATTCTATGCATAATCTGGAGATGTTCACTAAGAATGTTTTGTTATACATGTCGTGCTATATCCATTAATGCTACTGGTTGCATTTGTAGCCTGCTATAACATGTTGTTATCTTGCTCCAAACTTGCTAAATAATGTTGTTGTCAGACTGTTAACATTAAGTTCAATGATGCCATGATTGTTGTTAGTGATCCATGCACCCTATGAACTTGATCTTGCCATGCTTAGCTTCATAAACATGTCTTCTTACTGTTGTTTCCATGCCATGCTATGTATTGCTCTGTGGTGAGTGGCACAAGCTCACCAACATGCCTACTTATTGCTGTTTCTGCCATGTATGAATCTGTCATATAACTTGCCATGTTTACATGGGTGCCATCATATCTTCTGATCCTTTTTGGCTCAAGGTCAGTAAGGGACATTTGTTATATGTAATTAGTAGATTCATGTCATGCCTTTGTTTGCCTTGATAAGGTCCTGTAATATGTTGTTTGATAGCTCTAAACATTGCAACCTGATGTTATTTTCTGCTAAGTCTGAAACTGTTATTATTTGCAATCTTGCCATGTCCTTTTGAGCATGTTCTAGTGATTTTTGGAGATAGCTCAGTGTTCATGTTTTGTCATGCTTTACCTGTACTTCATGCCCATGCCTTTTGTTTTCATGTTGTGGTATTGTAGCATGTTGCTTTGGTGCTTGCTATATGCCTAGTTGCCGTTTTGGACAGCTTGTCCTTTAAACTTGTATAGAGCGTATGTGTTGAACCATTGCTCCGTTTTGAGTGTGCCCTATATGAAACTTGTTTAGTTTTGCATCTAGTTTCATGTTAACTTCTTGCATCCTAGTTTTGAGGTGTTTGCTTGAGGTTTGTATGCATTTTGCATCAATGCCATGCTTATCTTGTTTTGCTCATATCTTCTAGGCCGTAGCTCCAAATTAAATGAACTTAATATGTAACTTGACTAGAATCTCGTGTAGATCATCTTGGTGCATCTTAACTTGCTGTTTAAAAACTTGAACATAAGGTTTATTCAGATCTGGACCAATTTCGAAACTTGCCTCTGAGGATTTACCGGAATTGTTATATGTTGTTTCCGGCCTCATTTAAACTTGCCTTGATGTGTTGCTCTTGTTTGCATCATCTCTTGCCATGAGTAGCTTCATGTAGCCTTTGACATGCGTCATGCTTGTTGTGCATCATGTCTTGTCTATGTGTGGTATGTTTACCATGTTGTGTGCTTCTTCTCGATAGTTCCCGTTTCGTTGCGATCGTGAGGATTCGTTCGTCTACGCTTGGTTCGTCTTCGTGGCTTCATCTTCTTCATGGACTCGTTCTTATTCCTTGCGGATTTCGTGCAAGATGACCGCTACTACGGATCTCATTACTATCATTGCCATGCTAGTTGCTTCGTTCTATCGCTATGCTCGCTACCTATCATCTGGTTCTATCAAGCCTCCCAATTTGCCATGTCGCCTCTAACCTTGTCACCCTTCCTAGCAAACCATTGCTTGGCTATGTTACCGATTTGCTCAGCCCCTCTTATAGCGTTGTTAGTTGCAGGTGAAGTTGAAGATTGCTCCATGGTGGACAGAATTTTGGTTGGGATATCACAATATCTCTTATTTAATTAATGCATCTATATACTTGGTAAAGGGTGGAAAGTTTGGCCTTATGCAGTGTTTTGTTCCACTCTTGCCACCCTAGTTTCTGTCATACGGTGTTATGTTCCCGGATTTTATGCGTTCCTTACTGCGGTCGGGTGATTTATGGGACCCCTTGACAGTTCGCTTTGAATAAAACTCCTCCAAAGAAGGCCCAACCTTGGTTTTACCATTTGCCTCACCTAGCCCTTTTTCCCTTGGGTTTCGGGCCGAGGGTCATCTTTATTACCCCCCGGCGGTGCTCGTCGTGAGTGTTGGTCCAACCTGTCAGCCGCCGGTGGCCACCAGGGGCAACTCTGGGATGGCCTACCAGAAGTTTGGACAATCCGGTGTGCCCTGAGAACGAGATATGTGCAGCTCCTATCAGGATTTGTCGGCACATTCGGGCGGCTTTGCTGGTCTTGTTTTACCATTGTCGAAATGTCTTGTAAACGGGGATTCCGAGACTGATCGGGTCTTCCTGGGAGAAGGAATATCCTTCATTGATTACGAGAGCTTATCATGGGCTATGTTGGGACACCCCTGCAAGGTATAAACTTTCGAGAGCCGTGCCCGCGGTTATGTGGCAGATGGGAATTTGTTAATGTCCGGTTGTAGATAACTTGACACCAGATCTGAATTAAAACACATCAACCGTGTGTGGTCTCTTCTCGGCGGAGTTTGGGAAGTGAACACGGTTTTGGGTTATGGTTGACGTAAGTAGGAGTTCAGGATCACCTCTTGATGATTGCTAGCTTCACGACCGTTCCGCTTGTTCTCTTCTCGCTCTTATTTGCGTATGTTAGCCACCATATCATGCTTAGTCACTGCTGCAACCTCACCACTTTACCCCTTCCTTTCCCATTAAGTTTTGCTAGTCTTGATACCATGGTAATGGGATTGCTGAGTCCTCGTGGCTCACAGATTACTACAACAATAGTTGCAGGTACAGGTTATGCGATGATCTTGACGCGAGAGCGATGTTTGCTTGTTTGGAGTTCTTCTTCCGCTTCTTCTTCGATCGGGGATAGGTTCGGGTTGGCAGCCTGGCTAGCGGTGGTGGATGTCATTTGAGTTTCTGTTTGTGTTTCATCCGTAGTCGGATGGTGCTCTTATGTAAGATGATGTTGTATTCATGTGGCATTGTATGCCTTTTGTATGTATCCCCATCTATTATGTAATGTTGATGTAATGATATCCACCTTGCAAAAGCGTATCAATATGCGGTTCTATCCTTGGTGGGACCTTCGAGTCTCTTTAGGATAGTATCGCATATTGGGCGTGACACTTGTGCCCATCGCTTTTGCAATTCGCTTCCATCGATAAACCCCTATGGATGACCACATACACTTGTCATTCATACAATAATGCCCCCGTTGATCTTGTTATTACAAGATACCCTGAAATCCTCTCTATTGTTCCGAGAATACTTTGTGCCTACTGCCTTGTTGTTCTTTGCCACATGAATACCCCTAAGGATAATTCCTCGCACTTACTGAGTATCCGCTCATCCCGAGTTGTTCTTGTGTTTCACAAAAATCTTCTAAATACTATGCGATCTTCCGAAATCCTTAGTAGCCTATTGCTCTTGAAATTATTACTTGCTTGCATTATGGTTAATTCCATATTTCTAGTAATCTCCATTGACATCCTCTATCACTATCATTTCGAGTCCATTGATTCACTATGTTGCGTTGCTCGCAATCATGAGTCAAACCCTGAAATTTGACCTTCCTGCTCATACGTCATTCTGGACATGAGTTGGATCTCGACCAATCATGTTGTAATTGATTGTCCACCTAGTTCCCTTCAACTTGAACGCTGAATTATTCAGCTATTTCTATAATCTGATGCCTCTTTGCATTGTTTCCTTCTTCTGATTGAGTACTGATACTCACATCAGATCCATTGAGGACTGCTGAATCCTTTGTTGCATTATTATCCGGCAATGTCCTTCATATTCAAAATCTCGTGCGCTCTTCCCCTGACACATAATGCCTTTGGTAAATTCTATCATCTGCTTTTGTCAACCATGCTCTGCTTTCGAGCTGGTATAATTTAATCCTGAAGTTAGTGGTATATGTTCCTACGATACCCCTACGGGTTGAACCTATGCCTTCCCAAATCCGAGTGAACTCGAAAGAGAAGTGAGTCATACTCTTCTGGTGCTCCACCAAATAAATCGTTCACACTACAAATTCTTAAAAAACGAGGAGTGAATGAAAGGTTATGCATTGAAGAAGTGGGAGTCAACCTTGAACCTTAGTGTTCATGCCCATGGGCCCGATGTAGAACTTATCATGGAAGCTTCTTGTGATAATAATAATCCCTTTGTTATAAGTTCATCTGGTAACTATGTTTGGTCCTCTGAAACCGTGGTTCTGACCATGATTGTTCCCCTTTGATTCCATTTCCCGGACAAGTTAAAGCACTTGTCTTCTGTAGATCAATGCATCTTCGCAACCTCTATCTTGATCTTCCTTCGAGTATTACCCTCCGGTATCTCGAGAATAACAAAGAACTGTGTTGCCTCCTATGAGTCTTCATCTGGTATTGCTCCTTAGTGATTTCAGATTGCCCCGGGTTCCGAGTTATTGGTCACTCGAGAACATCGATAAGTGAATCGATTCCGCACTCCGATTCAGTAGCTCTAAGCTATTTTTGTTGCTTACGAGTTTAATAATCCTTCAAGTCAATCCTAGCATGATCGACTATATCATTATCGAGCTAAATTTTAACTGTGCCACCTGGTCCTTCTTCCTGGAGCACAATTTTGGACGATGAGCTAAGTTTATGTTGATCTTCCTCATCATATCATTTCGCCATGAACAACAAGCTTGCTTTCGAGTTTGTGTCATACCCATGGTACCAATAACCTTTCACTTCATCATTCCTTTGACTTGATGTCATCGCCGATCGATTACATCTTCATGAAATCTCTCGACAAATGTGTCGTGATCATCACCAACATTCTGAGCTGTTCCAGGATATCAATCAAGTTCATGATGAGAAATACCATCCTTGCCCCTTGATGATTTGTCCCTGAGCCCACCGGCCACAAAATCATCTTTTTCTTGCTGAAATTGTATGACTTGTTTTATAAGTTGTTCTGATGGATCCTTTGTGTATCCGAAGTCTGACCTTTCCTCGATGACCATGTCAACACTATCCCGAAGCATGTGTGTGGTACTCCGATCGTCAACAAGAACATTGGGAGCGCAATGCTAACTGTTCTTGATCAATTATCCAAACACCGTTGTATGGGTAAACCTCATAAATACCTTGCCCCTTTGTCTAAACGGTTTAATACTTGGAGCCCTATCATGCTCTGATTTTCCTTGGGAGAGTTATACTCTAACACATGGGTATAAACATCTTTCCTTTCCATTGGTTTGATTATCATAATAATCACATTTTCCTTTCCATTGTTTTGTTTCACCTTTCTTGTCATCTAACTTGTCTGAGAGAGATAAATCCCTGCTTAAGTAAACACCTCGGTGTACAACTCTATCAGTAAGACCCTGTTACTATTGTTGATGACATTCGGTAACCACCGATGGACGAGAACCTTGCCTATTGGTCTGCCTCGTTTAACAAGCAGGAAAATGGTTCTCTTCGTCCCTCGCCCTTGGTACCAACGTTGTTGCCAACATAATTGACAAGCTATCCTCTGACATGACTTGCTATCATGACCGTGCAAGATATCAGCTCCCTTCATACTTGTTAACCCACATGGTGGGCCCATAACCCACAGTTCCACATGATCGAAACCTGACTCTCTTGTATACCCTTGTTTCTAAAAGTTTTTCTTCATGCTTGGTTTCATATGTAATTCACGAGCCACCTTCTGAGAGATCACCAATTCTGGCATCAGACAAAATACTTATTCCTGTCACTTTGAAACCCTTTCACACTCTGTTTCACGCAACGAATGATTGACTACCCGATTGAAGCTTTTTATTTCACCTTCTTACCTTGCTCTCGATGACTTCCTTGAAATTCAACTCGAGAGATGCCTCCTTGCCACATTCACTAAGATAGTCCCCAGGTAACTATCTTGTGTTGAGCTCCGCCCTTCCCGAGTCTTCCCCCCTTACTCCACCCCTTAAATCTCGGGACGAGATTTTTTGTAGTGGAGGAGATTTGTAACACCCCCAGTGTCGTGCTACAGTAATCCCCTGTTAATGGTGCCATGTCATCGTGTTACTTTTGCTAATCTTCACTTGATCCAAATCACAATTCAAATTCAAATCCAATCTAAAGTAAACAATCAAATTTCTCAAACATGAAAACTAAAATGTTCATCATGTACCAAATAATCCACAAGTAATATTGGTGGTGAACCAACATTTTTGCAAAGTATTTAAGTGGCCTAAACTACTTATAACAGTGAGCTAAGAAATAATTTAAATGCCTTATTAAATTATTAAATTTGCAAACTACTTCTAAAGTCTCACAACCTTTTTGTGGCAGTGCACAATAACTCTTTAAAATTATCTTGGCCAGTGGCATAATTTTGCAAAGTCATTAGTGTCTAAAAAGAAGATGCAAAAGCTGCTGGAAAAACAGAAAAGAAATAAGAAAGGAAAAAGCAGAGGGGAGAGAGAGAAAAGAGCACCCTGCCTCCCTGGGCCTTAGACCATTGCACTGGCTGGCCCACCTTACCCCGGGTCGCCTTCCCTGTTCGACCGACCCCGTCGCTAAAGGGGCGCGGTCACCCCGGACCGCCTCGCCGTCGACGACGAGGGGGGGGGATAAGGCCTCCACGCCCTCGATGTCTTGGGTGCCTCTCCCACTCACCTCCCCACTTGCCCCGCTCCGCCTCTCCCTCTCCCCACCAGCTCCCTTCTCGCCTCCCCCTTCGTTCCCCGTCCACCTCCGAGCGTAGTCGCCGCCGCCCTCCATCGTTGTCGCTGCCCTTTGGTGGCCGCGCCACCGACCTGTCGATAAGCTCCGCCGGGTCATATCCTTCGATGGCGCCCTCCCATTGGAACAGGCTTCACCACAGCCGCCGTTCGTCCTCATCCCCATCTCCGGCCACCGCGACGTCGCCGTTGCTCCGCCAACCCCCTGCTGCTCCTAAGCCGCCGACGAGCCCTATTGTGCTCCCTCAATGAGATTCACTTGCCCTCCCCCTCTCTCTTTCGCGCATGCATGCTAGTTGGTTCCCCCCGCCATGGCCGAGCTCGGGCCGCCGTCGCTCGTCGCTGCAGAGCCCCGCTGTAGGATCGAAAGTATGTCTAGAACGGGGGTGATTAGACTACTTGACAATATAAAAATTCAGCCTTTTGATTAAGACAAGTTTTTGGCAGATTCACGATGATGATCAAGTCAAGTATCACCCTACACATGCAATTCTAGAGTATTGGCAGCGGAAAGTAAATTGCACATGTAGTAAAGAGAGGTGGAGAAGAGCAAACGCAATTTGGAGACACGGAGATTTTTCTCGTGGTTCCGATAGGTGGTGCTATCGTCAATCCACGTTGATGGAGACTTCAACCCATGGAGGGTAACGATTGCGAGAGTCCACGGAGGCTCCACCCACGAAGGGTCCACGAAGAAGCAACCTTGTCTATGCCATCATGGCATCGCCCACGGAGGACTAGCCTTACTCGGGGTAGATCTTCACGAAGTAAGCGATCTCCTTGCCCTTACAAACTTCTTGGTTCAACTCCACATCTTGTGGAGGCTCCCAAGCGACACCTAACCAATCTAGGAGGCACCACCCTCCAAAAGGTAATAGATGGTGTTGATGATGATGAACTCCTTGCTCTTGTGCTTCAAATGATAATCTCCCCAACACTCAACTCTCCTCACTGATTTGGCTGTGGTGGAAGAAAGGATTGAGTGGAAAGCAACTTGGGAAGGCTAGAAATCAAGTTTCATATGGTGGGAGTGGAGCAACTTGATCTCAACACAAGGGTAGGTAGTTTTCTTCTCGAAATGTAAGGTAGGAGTGGTAGTTCTTTCGATGGCTCTCTCCACGAATGAAGAGGGGGTGGAGGGTATTTATAGCCTCCACACAAAATCCAACCGTTACACACATTTGACCAATCTCGGTCGGACCGAAGTTGACAACTCGGTGAGACCGAAAGTTCAAATCTTGTGAGCGTTGGGATTTTCGTGGGACCGAAAATACAATCTCGGTGAGTCCGATTCTTCCAAAGACTAGGGTTTGCCAATCTCGGTGGGACCGACTTTATCATCTCGGTGACACCGATTTGATGACGAAGGTTCTGAAGCTTGGCAACACTAGTTTCGGTGAGACCGAGTTGAATCGGAAAATCCGAAATTTCTAGGGTTTGGCTTTGTGGTGAGGTGGTTCATCTCGGTGTGGTGAGTTTAGGAAATCGGTGGGACCGAGATTACTTATGAGTGTATATTGGAATGAAAGATTGCGATGGTTTGGGAGATATATCACTAAGCACTTTGAGCAACGGATCATTAACATAACCTCATCCCTTTTAATAGTATTGGCTTTCCTATAGACTCAATGTGATCTTGGATCACTAAACCAAAAATGGAGTCTTGAGCTTTGGCCAATGTTTTCCTTAGCATTTTGAGGGTCCACTTCTTGATCATTGCCATACCCATATCACTGAACTTTCTGAAATGATTCTCAAGAAACTATTAGTTCAATGATATATATGTTGTTATTAATTACCAAAACCACCCGGGGATTAGTTGCACTTTCAATCTCCCCCTTTTTGGTAATTGATGACAACATATAGATCAAAGCTTCGACAAATGATATAATCAATGAATAATATAGTCGCTTTGAGAAGTATGTGATAAGCAAGAGCTCCCCCTAAATTTGTGCATTATTTAAGATTTGCGTTTGAATGCAAATGCACAATCGATTAGGATCATGGGTCACTCTTCCATGTCACATACATCTTGGTGGAGCGCACAAAATGATAAGAATGAATAGCATGCACCCAATCACCAAGACATGAGTAAATGGTCATACAAGATATGAATAGCATATGATAAGCATTAAGCACACATTAAGGCATAGTGCGACCAAGCACTCATCAAAGTAGAAACAAGCGTAGTATCAAACACACGGAATGTCTCGAAAAACTCAAAAGTATCTCAAAAGACCGCAAATGAAGCGAAAAGAGCAAAAGCGAGCACTCTCTCTCGAAGTCCTATGATCTATACAATTTCTCCCCTTTGGCAACAAGTTACCAAAAAGTTCGAAAAGGCATAGAGCTAAACGTCACTAGGGACTCTGCTGGCGGCTCTATGCGAGTTGATGGAGTTGAGATGGCAGCATCGGCGAAGACTTCACCGATGTCTGTGGAGCTGGAGGAGTGGTCCTTTGGAGCTGGGCTGGGCCGATGGAGCTGTGGGAGGTCTTGAGGCTGTAGTCACGGTGTCATCCTTTGGAATAGCAGTGATCGAGTCTGTAGGAACCGGGCAGGCTGTTCATAATCATCTGGACTAGGTCATCTTGCATCTCACGCATGAGCTCTTCCTTCTCCCTCTTTGCTTCCTCGATATCTGCCTCAAGCTTGTTGTGATGACTTGCACTTGATCGACTTCACATCGAGCATGGATCTTGTCTTCAACAATCCTCTCAAGACTCTCCCGAGGCGCACAATGCTGGCGGCGTTGTTCAATCCTCAGGTAGCTTCAAGGAGCTGCTCTCCAACACTCTTGGGTTTAGCTGCTGCTGCTGCTGCTTCCTTCTCAGCTTTGGCTTGCTTGGCAGCTTCACTCTTTGCTTGACCTTCAACAGACGTTGGATCATCGTCATCCATCACAACTTCATTGTCCTCATGCTCAGGCTGCAGTGGCAAGTGTGGTCTATCCAACAAGTAGGTGCCCGTGCCAAACTTGGCATTGATTAGCATCTGAATGTGCGGGGCAAATCCACATGACCTCTTCTGGTCTGCTGTAGTCCTCTTGATAGTCTCAACTATCAGGTCCATCACCTTGAAAGGTGCCTTCTGATCAAGTATATGCAGCATGTTGATAGAATACCCTCTGATCATGCGATGATCTCCAGACTTGGGCATCATGGTATGCCTCAGAATTGTGTTTGTGGTAGGTAGACCTGCCTGGAGATGATACACTGAGCCGAGCTTCCAGATTTCCACATCCTTAGCTGGTACCTCATTGTACATATTCCTCATAGACTCATGGTTCTTCTTGGGAATACCATAGACATCAACATCATCCTCTCTCTGCCTTTGGAGCATTCAGCGATGTGCCCATTCTTCAACAGTTGAAGAGAATCTTTGGCCTTCAGTCATCCATACAATCCTTCCATCAGGATAGAAATGAGCTGTGGCATAGAATTGCATGATCATCTCATCATTCCAATCAGTCGACTTCTGACCAACGAAATCAGCAACACCACATGCAGTGAAGCTCTCATGCACATGTGGAAAGAAGTCTCTGTGCTCTTCACTTTGTCAATGTATGCCCGATCAACATAGCGAGTGTCTGCAACAATGGGCTTCTTGTCCATAAGCACGATCTCATAGAAGTCCCGCTGCTCTCTCGTGTGGAATCTTGGATCAACAGCAGTCCTTCTCCTCACAAATATGGATCAGCTTGTCTCCATAGCCCGAGACCTCTATCCTTTCTTTCCTTCATGTTTTCAGCTCGAGGATGAGCATCATTGTGAATTGGCAGTTTCGACGAAGTTTGATGTCTGGTGCCTCATCATCGACTCATTGGTGGCACATTATCTTTCTTCTTCTCTGAAGCTGGAATGTTCCTAACAGTTTTCTTGGGCTTGGCAGCAGGCTTGGCTTGAGCTGCCTTTGCTGGAGCAGATGGCTTAGACTTTGAAGGTGCTCCTGCCCTGATGGCATCACCCATGAACTTAGGCTTCTAAGGAGGAGGCTGGGGTGCTTCCTCATCCTCATCTTCTTCAGCTGCTTCATCATGCACAATCCTCTTCCTCTTGGAAGTTTTCTTCACTTTGCTCGAAGTTTCCTCTTCCATACTCAGCTTCTTGGCAACAGTGGACTTCTTCACTTTACTGGTGCCTTTCTTGGTTTGTTGCCCTTGATGCTCTTTGGCAACAACTTTCCTCTTTGGCTTGGAGGAGACTTCTTCCTCAGCAATGAAATCAGAATCTTCTTCATCAAAATTCTTCTTCTTTCTGGCCCTGGTGGCAGCAGGAGGCAAACCACTTGGTGTGCTCCTCTCACCATCATCTGAAAAGCTGCTGGCCTCAGGACTAGTGCCTGCCTCTGGAATATCAGCAATTGGTGATTCAGACCTGTTCTGGCTGTCACTGGCATCTGACATGGCTGACAACCTGTGAATAGATTAGGTGTAGGCAGAGTAGAAGAGTTATCACAAACTGCGAAGATTTTGCAAAAAAATGAGTTCAAATTTCAGTTTTAGGTTTTCACAGAATGCATTTCGGTCGGACCGAGTTTAAAATTCGGTGAATCCGAAGTGTTCAAACGAAGCATTCACACCACTTTCGGTTGGACGATGTGGGTTTCGATCTGCCGAAAACACTAGGGTTTCACTAAATCCTCATTTCGGTCGCACCGATTTGCACAACTTCGGTTGGACCGAAGGTGCGATCAATGGCCAGAGGCCAAATCGGTCATACCGAGAATGTAAAATCGGTCTCACCGAGATGTATTCGGCGGAAACCTAACCCTAAAACTTTTACTCGAATTTCGTTCAAAGGAACTAATCTGGTGTTAAGGAGGCTCTCAAACGTGGCAAGATGCTAGGCAAACCAATCGTGCGTTGAATCGGAGATGGGAACACGAGAGGGATCGAAACTCACCCTAACTTGGTGGAGTTCCTCTACGGCGGCAACGGCGCGGAGAGAATGTCTGTTGACGGCGACGGAGACTGCGGCGCCTGCGCCTGGCGGCGACGGAGACGATCCGGAGACCACGGCGGCGGCAAGAAGGGGTTTGAGGCGGGCGTTTGAAGTAGGAATCAACGCGCTGCCCTCGAGTATATATACCCCTTAGTTGTCGGTGGGACCGAGTTGTAAAACTTCGGTGGCACCGAGATGGATAACTATGACGATTACCCACTTTGGTCACGCCGAAAATTGCAACTCAGTTTCACCGAGGTGAAAACCTAGATCAATCCAAATGCTTTCGGTCTGACCGAGTTTGAGTGGGTTGGTCTGACCGAAATCACTTAGAAGGTTTTGGAATTTTAGCCCTTGACGGATCGGTGGCTCCGAGTGGTCCTCACTCGGTGGGTCCGAAAATGACTTGTTCAAAGTTTGTGATGTAAGCATGAATAGAAATTGAGACAAGAAAGCATAGATAGCTAGGGGAGGAACTTAGGCATTCTTGTCCATCCATTTGGTCAGAAAAATCCAAAAGACCAAAGCAACAAATGGATGTCCTCGAATGGATAAAATTATGCATCCAACATGCTCACACAATAAGATAGCAAATGAAATATGTGTCAAACATGCACAAACAAAACACTAGCTACTATCACACAATTTGTCGATGACTAGGTCATCTATATATGAGTATATTGACTTAGGAGTCAAATGAGAACATTTGATCATAGGTCATACTCATCGTTTAAGCACAAGTGGGGTTACCACTTTTACATAAAGCATTAATGTGTTCACATCATTTGAAGATGCTTTAGCTCAATTCTTTAGAGCAAAGCTCCCCTTGATGTGAGAACCCTTTTAAAGGGTCAAACTAACCTTGGGTTGTCGTAGAAGACTTCATGTAGATGTTGAAGATGTGGATGCTTAATGTTGATGAAGATCATCAAGAGTTGGGAGCAATCCTTTGGATTCGGGCACTTTCAATACCTACATGGGTTAGTCCCACAAGGAACAAACAAGGGTATCCATGGGCATAGATTGAAGTACACAATAGATGATGTCCATGAAAGCAATGATTACCTTGTCCCTTGACTTACCAACAAGAGGGTTTGTGACTCCATGAACTAGTGCAAGATGTGGAAGTTGATTGCACAAGTTCTTGCCAAAATGAATGTGAGTGAAGTATGTTGGCGGAGTCACCCTCAAGAACTCTCTAGTTATTCTTCTTCGGGATCCACATCATCTTGATGGGAATCCTTGGGGTGGTAGTTGAGCTTGACGAAGTAGAACTTGAAGTTTCCTTGGGAACCCACTTGACCATGGCTTTAGGTGCTTCAATAAATGCATCAATATCCTCTTGAAGCTTGTCCTTGCCTTTTATCTTGTGGTCTTGTGGTGGAAGGTCATCTTGAGCTTGTTCCACATTGGAAGAAGTAGGATCATACTTCTCCTTTTGAGAAACAAACTTTGGAGTGGGATATTGACCTTCTTCCCATTCAACACCCTCGGCGTTGAACTTTCGCTCAAAACCAATTCCTTGATTCTTCCGGTGCCTTCCTTGCTTGCGAACAATTTCCTCAAAGTTCTTGCTTCCGGCAAGGCTCATGTAGACACCTTTCTCTATAATCCCTTTCAATAAAATATTTTCTTGCTCAAGTGTAACTTGGCTTGAAACATTGTTAGTGGAATCAAGAGAACTACTAGAAGCAACAATATTGGATTTAGCATGGTTATTGTTACTACTAGATGAAGAATTTTTCTTATGCTTGTCATGCTTAGTTTTAATAGGTGGCAAGAAATTAGACAAGAGAAGTCGTTTGGCAAGATATGAAGAACTCTTCTTTGAAGATCGTCATTGATAGCTTTTAGAAACTCATGTTCTTGCTCTAGATTGAGCTTCTCGAGCGTAGCTTCTCATGAGATCTTAGGAGCTCTCTATGATCTTCTTGAGTTGTTTCATGAGCTAACTTAAGAGTGTTTAGTTCTTTAGTTAAGCGCTCAATCTCCTTCATAGCATTGTCATTCGACTCTTCTCGACTATAAAGACTACTAGCATGTTCATCATTACTAGGCTCACTAGATTTGTCATGTAAAATCTCATCTTCACCAAGCAAGTCATCCTCATCACTATCAAAGTCAATGAATTCAGGTGTGATACCTTGGGGCATTTAGCCATGAAGCATCTTCCAATTCCCTCATTTGGTGAATCAAATAAGTCATAGGAGTTGGAGTTGGAGGACACAAGAGCAAGACCGCAACACCTTCATCTTGATGTATTCGGAGTTGGAGTGATAGCTTCTTTCGGAGTGATTGTCGAGTCGGGCCGGAGACCCATTCACCTACATGAGCTTGATGTTTTCTTCTTGTGTAGCTCCTTGATGACTTGTCTTTCCTCTCCGAATCCTTGCTTCTCCGAGAGGATCTTCGTTCATAACGATCATCTCTACTCCTTCTCTCTTTCGAGGTGACTCTTCTCTTGAGCTTCTTCTTCTTGGAGATTCTTCTCTTCTCTTGTGGGGAGCCGAACACTCATTTGAGTAGTGTCCGGTCTTCCACAATTGTAGCAGATTCGATCACGACTAGAAGATCTCTTTTCATCATATGATCTAGACTTTGAGCTTCTTTCCTTGCTTCTACTCTTGTAGAATTTGTTGAAGTTCTTCACCATTAGGCTTATCTCTTCATTGGAAACTAGCTTGTCACTTGAGGTTGTGGGAGCATCACTTGTAGCTTTGTAAGCACCACTTGACTTGTTGTGAAGCTCTTCCTTATCTTTAAGTGTCATCTCATGAGCAACAATTCTTCCAATGACTTGGTAGGCTTGAGATTCTTGTAGTTTGGCATCATTTGGATCAAAGTGCACACGGTGTCATACTTTCCATCCAAAGCTCGAGAATCTTCTTGATGATGAATCGATCGGTCATTTCTTCGCTTCCTAAGCCGGCAATCTCATTTGTGATGAGAGCAAGCCTAGAGTACATTTCAGCGACTCCTTCACCTTCCTTCATCTTGAACTTGTCAAGTTGACCTTGAAGAACATCTAGCTTTGATTCCTTCACGGACTCGGTACCTTCGTGCATTTCGACCAAAGTATCCCAAATCTCTTTTGCATTCTCAAGATGGCTGATTTTGTTGAACTCCTCGGGACACAAAGCATTGAAGAGAATGTCACAAGCTTGAGCATTGTTTTGCAACATCCGCAATTCATCCGCTGTAGCTTCACGATCCGAAACTTTTCCTTCCTCGAAGAATTCACCTTGCAAGCCAACACAAATAATGCCCCATGCGGCAGGGTTAAGTCCAAGAATATGCATTTTCATTTTATGCTTCCAACTAGCAAAGTTTGAACCATCAAAGTAAGGACCTCTCTGAAAATTACCCTCACTAGGCGCCATACTCTCCTAGGTTGTGAAACCAAGCTTATGGAGTCAATGCAATGGAAACCAATACAATGGAAACCAAAGCTCGATACCACTTGTAGGATCGAAAGTATGTCTAGAGGGGGTGATTAGACTACTTGACAATATAAAAATTCAGCCTTTTGATTAAGACAAGTTTTGGCAGATTCACGATGATGATCAAGTCAAGTATCACCCTACACATGCAATTCTAGAGTATTGGCAGCGGAAAGTAAATTGCACATGTAGTAAAGAGAGGTGGAGAAGAGCAAGCGCAATTTGGAGACACGGAGATTTTTCTCGTGGTTCCGATAGGTGGTGCTATCGTCAATCCACGTTGATGGAGACTTCAACCCACGGAGGGTAACGGCTGCGAGAGTCCACGGAGGCTCCACCCACGAAGGGTCCACGAAGAAGCAACCTTGTCTATGCCATCATGGCATCGCCCATGGAGGACTAGCCTTACTCGGGGTAGATCTTCACGAAGTAGGCGATCTCCTTGCCCTTACAAACTTCTTGGTTCAACTCCACATCTTGACGGAGGCTCCCAAGCGGCACCTAACCAATCTAGGAGGCACCACCCTCCAAAAGGTAATAGATGGTGTTGATGATGATGAACTCCCCAACACTCAACTCTCCTCACTGATTTGGCTGTGGTGGAAGAAAGGATTGAGTGGAAAGCAACTTGGGAAGGCTAGAAATCAAGTTTCATATGGTGGGAGTGGAGCAACTTGATCTCAACACAAGGGTAGGTAGTTTTCTTCTCAGAAATGTAAGGTAGGAGTGGTAGTTCTTTCTGATGGCTCTCTCCACGAATGAAGAGGGGGTGGAGGGGTATTTATAGCCTCCACACAAAATCCAACCGTTACACACATTTGACCAATCTCGGTCAGACCGAAGTTGACAACTCGGTGAGACCGAAAGTTCAAATCTTTTGAACGTTGGGATTTTCGGTGGGACCGAAAATACAATCTCGGTGAGTCCGATTCTTCCAAAGACTAGGGTTTGCCAATCTCGGTGGGACCGACTTTATCATCTCGGTGACACCGATTTGATGACAGAAGGTTACAGAAGCTTGGCAACACTAGTTTCGGTGAGACCGAGTTGAGAATCGGAAAATCCGAAATTTCTAGGGTTTGGCTTTGTGGTGAGGTGGTTCATCTCGGTGTGGTGAGTTTAGGAAATCGATGGGACCGAGATTACTTATGAGTGTATATTGGAATGAAAGATTGCTGATGGTTTGGGAGATATATCACTAAGCACTTTGAGCAACGGATCATTAACATAACCTCATCCCTTTTAATAGTATTGGCTTTCCTATAGACTCAATGTGATCTTGGATCACTAAACCAAAAATGGAGTCTTGAGCTTTTGCCAATGTTTTCCTTAGCATTTTGAGGGTCCACTTCTTGATCATTGCCATACCCATATCACTGAACTTTCTGAAATGATTCTCAAGAAACTATTAGTTCAATGATATATATGTTGTTATTAATTACCAAAACCACCCAGGGATTAGTTGCACTTTCACCCGCTCCGGCCACCCTCGCTTGCGTGACTCACCCCGCTGGATGCGCGCTGCCTCGCTTAGTCGAACGCATCTCCCCGACCCGCTCAACGTGCACCACAGCCACGCCCCACTAGCTCCGCCCACGGTCTCCGCCTTGGCTCGCCGTCGGTGACCTTGCCGGCCCCCCCAGCCGATGCGAGCCCCACCATTGGACGCGCGAGGCCACGCCCGTTCGAAGGTTGTTCGCGGCACTCGTTTTGACCAGCGAAAGCAGAATTCCGGCGAGCCCGAGCCCCCTGCGCCGTGATTTCGGTCGGCGGCATAGTTCTGCGCCTTGACCTCGGCGTGGTGACACAGGGCCCACCTCATTTGGTCATCGACCGATGGGCAGGGCCCCCTGTTGACCAGTTGACTAAGTCAACTATGATGACTGGGCTGGCCCCTGTCTATGACATGTGGGTCCCACCTGTTAAATTGTTTTTCTTAAATATATAAATCTATTAATTAATTGAATTATTTAATTAGAACACTAATTACCCACTGACTAGTAGGCCCCATCCACTAATTAGATTAATTAGATTAAACTAACTCAGCTAATTAAATCACTCTCAATGACATGTGAGTCCCACTGGACCTACATGTCAGGTTTGACCTGGTCAACGAGTCTGGTGACTGCTGACATCACAATGATATCATGCTGATGTCATAATTCCCTTTTCTGTTAATTTATTTAATTCCAGAAAATGTTTAAACCTTTAGAAATTCGTAGTAATTAAACCTTAACTCGGATGAAAAAGTTGTATATATGAAAGTTGCTCAGAAAAATGTGACGAATCCGAACGCGCGGTCCGTTTACTTGTTAGATGTCTCTCACTATCTGAACATGGAACATTCCCCCTCCGGTCATCTGTCAGACACAGGTCTGGAACCGGAAATACCTTCCCGGTGGAATTCCCCCTTCACCTTTATCGTGTAGCCATACGTTAGATCACACCCGGCACGGCATATTTCCATGTTATGGTTTGGGATGCTATGCTTGCTTTATACTTATTGTTTCTCCCCCTCTTCTCTCCGGTAGACCCCGAGGCCGATGCCGCCCCTGTGATCGACTACGTCGACGACGACCCCTCCTTGCCAGAGCAACCAGGCAAGCCCCCCCCCCTTTGATCATCCCGATATCGCCCATTCCATTCTCTCATGCTTGCATTAGATTTTTCTATTGTTATTGTTTGCTCTTATTCTGATGCATAGCCTGCTTATTGTTACCTTACCTGCTTTCCTAAACTGTTTAGTATAGGTTGGTTAGTGATCCATCAGTGACCCCCCACCTTGCCTTGTTGCCCCTGCTTCATTATTGAAGACCCGATCAACGGGATCGAAGACCAGGCCCTGGCACCGCACATCACTTTCCCCTTAGTTGCTCGACATTGCTGGCTTACTATCGAGTGCCGAGGGTGAGACCTCTACATCACTTCTGATGTTAACCCTGTTGAGGGAGTCCTGGACTAGGGGGTGTCCGGACAGCCGGACTATCAATATCCGCCGGACTCCCAGACTACGAAGATAGAAGATTGAAGACTCCGGCTCGTGTCCGGAAGGTACTTTACTTGGCGTGGAAGGCAAGCTTGGCAATCTGGATATGTAGATCTCCTACCATTGTAACCGACTCTGTGTAACCCTAGCCTCTCCGGTGTCTATATAAACCGGAGGGCCGTAGTCCATAGGACACAACATTACATCTCAACAATCATACCATAGGCTAGCTTCTAGGGTTTAGCCTCATTGATCTCGTGGTAGATCTACTCTTGTACTACCCATATCATCAATATTAATCAAGCGGGGCGTGGGTATTACCTCCATCGAGAGGGCCTGAACACAGGTAAAAACATTGTGTCCCTCGTCTCCTGTTACCATCCGCCTAGACGCACGATTCGGGACCCCCTACGAGATCCGCCGGTTTGACACCGACATTGGTGCTTTCATTGAGAGTTCCTCTGTGTCGTCACCAATAGGCTCGATGGCATCTTCAATCTTTGACGCTGTCGGGTGAGACTTTCCTCCCGGACAGATCTTCATATTCGACGGCTTTGCCTCGCGGGCAACTCTCTTGGCCATCTGGAGCGGATCGAAGCTACGCCCGGCCGTCGGTCGATTTGGAAGCCCTAAACTTCACGGCCGGCGACCGCGGAGACTTGATCTTCGACGGACTCAAGCCCTGATCAAGCGCGCCGCCTTTGTGACGATGGGCATGATCTAGCTCTGCCGCCGCCGCGATGCTTTGGCGGCCGCGCTTGAATCCGCCCGGCTACTTGCGGAGCCGATCGCCCATGGCGAGGGTCGGTGGATAGACGCGCGCCGGGGCTTCAATATCTCGGCGATGGGCGAATACCAATCTTGTCCCCATGAAACTTCGTGATCCCGGCGCGGACTCCTTCTTGGACTCCGAGCCTCCCGCGCCTGCCAATTAAACCAGTTAGGCGCCGGTTATGGAATTCACCGCCCGCGGACATCTTTCAACACTCGCTTTTGGAGATATCTTGAATTTTCGAAGCATCTCTCGCTATCGGGGAATCTGGCGGACTATGGCGGGGCGGTTGGAGATTCGGACGACGAAGAAATTGAGCCCACCCACCACCCACTTTGTAGCCACATCGAGGATCTAACCGACATGCTAGACTACGACTCGATGACATCGGCGCTATGGACGGCGATGCGGAGGCGATCAGACCAGCGCCCACCGGACCTTTGGAAGGCCGCCTCGTCATCGATGTTTACATGGTGGATACCCCAAAGAAGGGATGGCGAAAGCGCAGCGGAGGAAGATTCTTTATAGAAGCAACCCAAGCGCCCGACGGCGCCGCTCTAAATCCCGCCACAGCAAGAATGGAGAATCCGGCATGGGAGATAATAACACTCCGGAGAGTGCGAAGACAAACCCTCCGGCAAGAATCAGCGAAGGAGGATGAAGAAGTACGCCCTCACGAAAGGGCGGCAGAAGAAAAGGTTGAGGATCACAACCATGTACCTCCCTCCGAGGACGAATCAAGCCCCGATGACGACGAACTCGAAGAGCCCGTCGAACAAACCGGAGAGCCCGTCGAACAAATGCAGGCTCATCGCTACAGCAAGAAGCCTGAAGGAGGAAAAGCGGAAGCTCAACACAGCGGAAGACGCGCTCCGGATAAGATGGAGCAAAGTGCTCAAAACGCAGATAAACAAGGCAACAGCCACCAACCGAAGAGCTACCCAAAGCGCAAGCTGCTCTTAGAATTCGACGAAGAGGCCGTAAAGCCCCCACCGTCCAATGGCCTGCCAGTCCATCTATGGACCCAAAGGAAAGCCCCAATAAGCAAAGGAACACGTCAAGTGTCCGACGACAGCGACGCGATACAAAATGCGGGGTGCCGCACACCCACTATGCTTCACAGACGAAGTCTTTGGAACATGAATTCCCAGCAGGTTTAAACCCATAAACATAGAAGCCTACGATGGAACAACAGACCACAGTGCGGATAGAAGACTATATATTACATATACATATGGCGGAGGAGGCGATCTCCACGCCATAAAATATCTACCCTCAAACTCAAAGGGCCAGCTCGTCATTGGCTCAAAAGCCTCCCGAAAAACACTGTTGGAAGTTGGGAAGAGCTCGAGGAAGCGTTTAGAGCAAACTTTCAAGGGACTTATGTCCGCCTCCGGATCGAGAGCGACTTAAGTCACATAACTCAACAGCCCGGAGAGTCGGTAGCGGAAACTCTGGAACAGGTTCCTCACCAAAAGAACCAAATAGTCGATTGTCCAGGACACGAAGCCTTAGCAGCTTTCAAGCACAATGTCCGAGACGAATGGCTTGCCAGACACCTCGGTCAAGAAAAACCGAGGACAATGACCGCATTAACAAGCCTCATGACCCGCTTTTGCGCAGGAGAGGACAGCTGGTTGGCAAGAAGCGGCACCAGCGACCCAAGTACATCCGAGATAAGAGATGGAAACGGAAAATCACGGCGCAGAAAAGATCAGCGCCGGAATAAAGAGAAAAGCCCAAAAGCACGGCGATCAACGCCAGATTTAAAAGCTCACGGCGAATAATAAAGCTCAACCCATCAAGGACGACAATGACGAACTGTCTAACCTACACAAAATCTGGGTCGGATCTGTCAAATCCATAGTACCCCGGAAGGCTCGCAAATCACACCCACGAGGATTGTTGGGTTTTCAAGCGATCCGGCGATTAAGCGCCCGAGCATAAAAGGGCTCGGCGCGTCAGCGAAGAAGATAAACCACGCCAGGCGAACACGGAAAACAAAAGATTTTCCCACAAGGGGTCAAAGCGATAAACTCACTCCATGTGAGGATCACGGAAAAACAGATCGCGGCACTTTCTAAAAGAGCTTCGCATGGTCGGCCCCACAAACCGTAGAGATTGGATATCAAAACCAATCACTTTCGACCACGGGATTATTCCAAAAGTGTTGAACCACGGACGGACTCCCGATATTGAATCCGATAATAGGCGAACTACAATTCACAAACGTCCTAATGGGCGAGGCGGTGACTTAAACCTGCTATATTCAAATACAATCCGTCGGATGGGGATAGACCCTACCAAAATTCGACACGGCCGCACTTCCTTCAAAGGAGTTCGCCCGGCCCTTCGCCAAGTGCAGGCTTGATATTACTCGAAGTCGTGTTCGGATCACCGAACAATTTCCGGCGAAAAAGTTAATTTTCCATATCGTCCCATTTAAAAGTGAACATCAAGCACTATTAGGGCCGAAAGGCCTTTGTCGCTTCAATGCCATACCGCATTCGCATCTCTTACACTTAAGATGCCGGTCCACACGGCACTATTTTAGTGCGAGGTCATAAAGCCCGGACTCGGATAGGCGAATCCGGACTCGGCGAGCTAGGGGCTCCCTAGCCGCATACCCTTTCACAAGGGCTGCGCGCAATTGTCTCGGTTTCATATAAACCTACCCTTAATTATTCGCTTATTCTTTTGCATTATTTTCGCATCGAACTGTTTTTGAAATGTTCCTCTCTTTTCTCTGAGATGAGCAACATGCATACCCGTCGAGGATAACGGTACAATGGAGACCTGGTAGCGCAGGCGTGCGGTAGGGACCCGTCGCAAGGTTTCTTTTCAGATTAAGACCCTCGTGGACCTTTTATTCTTGTCTCTTGTTGCTATATCAGCCTCGGCTTCTTCCTATAGCCGAGGCGGAGCCTGACGATTTGGCATTGGCCGCGTTAGAAGACAACGCCCATACCTGGACACAAGGGGCTTAGGGTATAATTCTGCCCGTTATCATAAAGTCCGAACACCTCAGGGAGTGTTCGGCGTCTCAAGTTGGGCACTATATGCATCTGCTCCGAATCATGTCTTTGGTCAAATGTTGGGTTTGCCCGGCTCCTGTGTTTTGCTGCCTTCGTTACGTATCATCCGCTAACGCGGCACCGGAGAACTCTGCGATTGTGCCCAGTTTCGGCTGGGTGAGCACCTCGATGAAAGCCGCGGCTGTCATGATATAGCGAGTGTCAGTCGACCACTTGATCGACTATGGAATGTTTAGAATTCCCGCTTTGTGAAGGGCGCTTCGATCGAGCACATCGCACTTTCGAATCCGGAGATGTGCGGTGCCATTAGGGGCTATGTCGTAGCCCCACCCTCGAGCTCCATTGGCTAAGTGAAAGAGATAAAGCATTATAGTCCGGATTGCCTCGTTCGCTACGCTACCACCTCCTTATAACAGGACCGAGACGTCGGATTAAAGTGTGAAAAAGCGCTATTTTGCGAACACCCCAGCACCTTGTGCATGGGGGCTGAAGCCGAAGACTGCATCTTTCAGGTTATACACAAGTATACTTAAAACGGCCGCAAGGAGAAGTACTATTACTTGGAAGCACAAGTATAAAAAGCATTCATACTATAATCATTCATAAACAAGTTAATGCGTTCAATTGAACGTTACATTCTTTGAGCACTGCGACTCTATTATCCGGCGCCACGCATAACTTCCCCGAAATAATGTTCGGCAGGAAGCGGTTCCCATCGAACCTGGGCAGCAATAGCGGTGGCATCCATCTCCGGACACTGCGCCTTTACACGGGCCAGAGCCATCCACGCGCCCTCTATGCAGGCCGACCGCTTCATCTCCTTGATATGCGGCACCGCCCCAAGGAACTGCTGCAGTAGGCCAAAATAGCTCGTTGCCTTGGACCTCTCTGGCCACACATGGGCCACGATGTCAGTCATAGCCAGCCCGGACAGTCTATTCAGTTCGGCCCATTCGGCCAACCTGTCCGACAGTGGAAGAGGACGATCCGGACTGTGGAATTGAGTCCAATATAACTCTTCCACCTCGTGATCCCCTGGCTCCGGAAGTGCTTAACGGCGTCGGCCACACTCGCAGCCAAGTCCATGTAGGGATCCTCCGAACTCCTTTGCTTTTCAAATTGGGCATACGGGCATCCATAAACCGGCGGCGCGAGAAAGCGGCACGCGATCGTGATTTCTCGGCTTGGCGCAGCTCCTCCTTCATAGCCCGCATTGCAGGCGGGCATCCTTGGTCTCGGCGGTGGCCTTCTTGAGCCTTCCGCTCCAATAAGCGCTCCTTTTCAAGAGCCTCACTACGGTCGGTAGCATCCTTTAAATTTTAGCCAATTCGGCCACTTCCGCCTGCTTAGGCGGTCGCAGCCTTTTTCGACCTTCAACTCCTCGGCCGCCCTCGCGGCAGACGAATTACTTCTTGGGCTTGCTCCTGGCTTGTGCAAGCTCGGCCGAAGTCTCTCCACAGCAGCAGCAGACTTGTGCAGATAAACAGCACATAACTTATCAGAGGAGGGCTTTAACCCACTCAATAAAATAGCTATGGAGAATTTATTTACCTTGCGACTCGTCAAGTCGCTGATTGACAGGTGCCATGTCGGCATCGCCATGTCGATTGCCGACTCAGTTAAACAAGCGATCGATCCGCTGGCCCCGGACTATCCGCCACTATGTCGGGGCGGTGTTATTTATTACCTGAGATGTCTAGATTTTTGATCCTCGGCACGCTGTCGTCTTCGACAACCTACCGAGTCTCAGGGGCTACTATCTATATAGAGCGCATCTTTTATATGCACAACTGTTAAAAAGCAAAGTGCGCTATTTTCGCATACCTCAAAACCCGCCCGACAAGCTCATGGCAGCATCACGCAATCCGCTTTCAGCGGACGAAATCCTTCAATCACCATACACATTAGCATGGTGATCTTAAAATGGACGCCCTCTCAAGCAAACTCTTCAGTTCTCCCGACCGGGCTCTGGTGGGTGTTGAACTCTTCGACCCCTCCGGACTCGGGGACGCCCTCTGTGACGACACTTCGGGCTCGCCCGCTTCATCTGGAGGCGCATCGGACGGAGGTGTATCGCTCTCCATCATATCTGGAAGAAGATCCCCCGAGGACGAACTCATCTGAGACGGCTGCAGATCCGAACTGCGATATAAATATTTCGATTACCTACAGAAGCATAAAATGAAGGTACTTTCTTATTTAACTTCTTCTTTCATACTCACGGCTCGTTGGAGGGATGATCCTTGGGCGATGACTGTGCGTCCGGATTCTCTCCGGACGCCGGACCTCCCGGTGAGGATTTCTTCCCACGCTTGGGGCTTTGACCTCCGGATCTTGAGGCGGCCCTCTTTTCCCTCGAGGAGGATCCTTGGTCCTCTCCTCTTCAGTCGCCTCTTTGGACGAAGTATTAGCTCCTTTATCTCCCCCATCGCCCCCTTCTGTGGGTGCGGCCTCCAACATTCTGACCAGCACGGGCTCTAGTGCGGTCTCTAGGAGGGGGGCCGGACACCTTATCGGCCTTGATCGCGCCACCCATTCTGTAAAGAATAAAAGGGTTAGGAGATGATCTTTTGAAGGCATACAAGCAGGATGTCAGGACTCGAGCTATTTACACGAGTATCCGGACGATCGCGGCTTAGTCCGCATCCTCGGCGAATCCGGACCGCCACTTGCGGTCCAAAGAACAGCTCGTACATCTCCGGTGGTGTCGCCCCCATGAAATCTTTGGAGGATCTGAGGTCCCTCGGATTGAACTCCCATAAGCGAGAGGGCGGCGTTTGCGGGGTAGGAGGTGCCTAGTTAGCATAACTGCATCACCTTGACCAGATCGATCTCCCTTGTTTGGAGGTCCCGAATCCGGCCTGCGATGCGGGCACGTCCTTGGGCGGCCCCAGTTGAGCCCTTGGTTGACCCACGACATCGATTCTTTGTGGAGGTCCCGGCGGAAGGAGGCGGCGGCTTTGCTTGCTGCCCCTTGAGCGGTGATGTAGAACCACTCTGCTGCCACAATCCTGTTCCTCTTGGAAGGAACCTTGAGCCACGGGCATCGACCATCTTGCTTATAGTCGCCCGCCACACTCCGCTCGGCGCCCCGATCATCTTGGCTCCACCTTGAATGTTTTCAGCCACGGGCGAAGTGGGGGATGACACGGAGGAAGGCTTTGCAGACAATAATGAATGCGGAGATATGGAGGATGGACTCGGAGCCAAGTCGTGGAAGTCCAGCCCGTATAAAACAAGCCCCTCACGAAAGGATCCGTCGGAAGCCTAATCCCAGCGGAGGTGGGATCTGGCGACACATTCGCCGGGCTCGGGGGCTGGCACGGCCTGTCGAGGCAGGCAACTGTCTGAGACCGTGGGCAGTGCTTGGCCTCACGCAACTTCAATATGTCCTCCTCCGTCACCCACCGGCCACGGAGGTCGGGCGGACATTGCTGTGGATCCGAAGCGCTCGAGTCTGAAGCTCTTGGTGTTGGAATTGGGAGCAGAGGAAAGATTCGATCTGAGGTTAAGAGACAAGGACAAGCCTTGGTCCTCTTATAAAGGGAAATAATACCAAGGGCCGTCTCGTGACCGTTTGAGATTCCCCTCGATAGAGGCGTGGCGGCAGGAGCAGTTGGGTTACCCACGCGTATTGATGAGGATCCCGGAATAAAGGGAACACAATCTCTGCTTGACGGGGCGTGCCAAGGAAG
The DNA here is from genome assembly GCA_021437245.1 of Aegilops speltoides. Lineage (NCBI taxonomy): Eukaryota > Viridiplantae > Streptophyta > Magnoliopsida > Poales > Poaceae > Aegilops > Aegilops speltoides. The sequence continues at coordinate 141,024,677 of CM038141.1, forward strand.
CCGCTTAGCTAAGCGTCTTTGAGGTGGAATAGTAAAACAATTAAAGCGAAGGCTTGGCTGCGGTGTGATGTCATGCCGCATAATCGTCGGCAGATTGGATCGGTGTATGTGTTTTATTCTCTCTCGTTGGAGTGTGGAAATTATTTTGCGAGCGGACACTATCACGGTGTTCATTATCTTCTCTGGATTATTCAAGGAGGAACCCGCCTTGCAATGCCGAACATTATACGCCGGACTTATCGTCATTGAAGACTGGTTCGAGGGCTACCGAGGAGTCTGGACTAGGGGTGTCCGGACAGCGGACTATCAATATCCGCCGGACTCCCGGACTACGAAGATAGAAGATTGAAGACTCGGCTCATGTCCGGAAGGTACTTTACTTGGCGTGGAAGGCAAGCTTGGCAATCTGGATATGTAGATCTCCTACCATTGTAACCGACTCTGTGTAACCCTAGCCTCTCCGGTGTCTATATAAACCGGAGGGTCGTAGTCCGTAGGACACAACATTACATCTCAACAATCATACCATAGGCTAGCTTCTAGGGTTTAGCCTCATTGATGTCGTGGTAGATCTACTCTTGTACTACCCATATCATCAATATTAATCAAGCGGGGCGTGGGTATTACCTCCATCGAGAGGGCCTGAACCTGGGTAAAAACATTGTGTCCCTCGTCTCCTGTTACCATCCGCCTAGACGCACAGTTCGGGACCCCCTACCCGAGATCCGCCGGTTTTGACACCGACACCTATAGTGTAGCTACTTGGTCGTGGTTATCGAGGGTGATTCTGCCTTAACCACTTTCGATACGACTCTGTCGTGCAACCCCTCAAGTGTGAACTTCAGGGGTGATTCCTCTTACGTTCACCTTGATGATTACATCGAGTGGAATTCACCGGGGGTGATTCCTCGGGTTTTCCCCCTTGATGTTTAGACACACAGTTACTATGATTACTATGACTTTACACTGAACCATGTTACTAAAGACGGGTCGACCCTGAGGGGTACCCGCGCGAGCATAATTGCGAGTGATGTGGAGTCGGGTTGACCTGGAAGGTGCCCGTGAGATAATTATGAGGCGTGGCCGGGCATTCTTAGCCCTTGTCTCAAGTCCTCGAGACGGGGCAATGGGGTCACATCTTTCGTGAGTCCCTGCTTGTTACCGCGCGTTCCTAATCCACTACAATTTGGATATTTGATCCGAGGGGCCTCTGGCCTGATAGCACTAACCATCACGTGGGCATAGTATGGGCATTTTGCGTCGTATGCATCGGCGAAGCTTAATAGGCGTCGGCGGCGAGCGCCTACCGGGTTGGACTGCTTAAGCACCTGCCTTGTTGAAGGAGGCAGCTAGATCGCTCACCACCGTCGTCGCAATGTGCGGGAGTTTCGGGGAGATGGCCCATGACCCCTGGGGGCATAGGTTTAGTCCGGCGTGCTGACCTCTCTGTTAAGTCTAGGTCGGGTTGCGGCGTATTGTTTGGCCGAGGCCGGGCATGACCCAGGAAAGTGTGTCTGGCCGGAGTTAATCGAGCATGGTGGGTAAGTTGGTGCACCCCTGCAGGGAAGAAAACATCTATCGATAGCCTGTCCTATGGTAATGGACACTTGGAGTTGTATCCCGATCGATACAACTAGAACTAGATACTTGTGATGAGAATTGGATTGTGATGAGAATTGGATAGTATGGCTCTGGGATTGCTTTCTCGCAAGGAGTCGAGAAAGGATCTCTGGCCGAGGTTGATAACACTACTACTACTTTACTTTATGCTACTCTACTCCCTCCTGTTTGCTGCAAGATGGGGGTTTCTAGAAGATGCTAGTCTTTGATAGGACTAGGCCTTCTCTCTATTCTGGCATTTCTGCAGGCCAGTCCACATATATAGCCTTCCTTTGATAATGTTGCATATGTAGTGTTGATCCTTGCTTGCGAGTACTTTGGATGAGTACTCACGGTTGCTTTGCTCCCCCTTTTCCCCCTTTTTCTTTTTCTTTCCGGTTGATGCAACCAGATGTCGGAGCCCAGGAGCCAGATGCCACCGCCGGTGCCTACTACTACGTGGAGACCGCTGACGACCAGGAGTAGATAGGAGGCTCCCAGGCAGGAGGCCTTGCCTTTTCGATCGTAGATGCTTTTGTGCTGTCCTTCTTAAGGGAAACTTGTCTAACTTATGTCTGTACTCAGATATTGTTGCTTCCTCTGACCCTTGTGTATTCGAGCTGATGTATTCGAGCCCTCGAGGCCCCTAGCTTGTAATATAAAGCTTGTATTATTTTAATTTGTGTCTAGAGTTGTGTTGTGATATCTTCCCGTGAGTCCTTGATCTTGATCTTACACATTTGCGTGTATGATTAGTGTACGATTGAATCGAGGGCGTCACAACTAACGCCCCTGAAGAATATCATGATGATGGAGGAGCGCCAGCATTGTCAGGTTCTTGAGTCGTTGTAGGGCCTGCTGCAGTGTCGTCCAAGTCTTCATGCTCGCTCGTGGCACGTGATGAAGAATATGAGCTAGCCACCAAGGAAGGAACCTTAACCTTCTTGAATCTCTTCGGTGGAGGAGCATACCAGTCAAAGTCTTCCTTGAAGCCCATTTGCTTCAGATCTTCTTCACCATATAGATGTGATGAATAGCCAGTGCGATCAAACACTTCATGGAGGTAGTAGTGGTTTTCTTCACCGCATTATGTGTAGAAGTCATGTTGTGAAGAATAGAACCAAGCGATGCTTAACCCACTTGTGGTTTCGATCCACCTTCCGGTGAAGACTTATAAGCAGTTCACGGTCGGTCATCACACGAGGAGCAAGAGCTTGAGGACTTGAATTGGTAGCATTGGCTGCGATATCATGAGTGGCGAGTCATCATTGGTGGAGTAAGATGCGACTTTGCGGGCCCGACCATCAATGGACGAATGCCTTCATCAATAACGGCTGGTGACTTGCCCTTCTCATCAGATGAGGAAATTGTCCGCTTGAGGACTTCAATAGGGGGCAAGTAGCTGAGGTGATTCTAAAAATCAGCCTTATAGTTGAGTGAAGACCTTGTTCTGATGAATCTCATGATCCATGGCGCGTAAGGCTTCAGATCAAATGGTGAGAGTGCAACATTTGCCAGAGTCCTCATGAAGAAATCATGATAATTTAGGGGGATGCCATGCATGATGTTGAAAAGCATATTCTTCATCATTCCGATAATCTCTTCATCGGATTAGTCATGGCCTTTGATGGGACTCATGGTCTTTGTCAGAATGTGGTAGATGGTTCTTAGCACATAGAGCAATTCCTTCACAAGGAATTTGGTCCTTGGAGCTTGACCCAGCTTCATCGGCTTCATGAGCACTTGCATATAGTGATCAGTGAGTTCAGGCTCATCATACAGACGACGAGCAACGTCAGGTGGAGGACTGATTGGCAAGGCATGAAGCAATTCAGAGGCTGGTGCCTTGTAATGAGTGTTTTCAGTCATCCAGTCCAACACCCATGAGTTGATGTCAGTGGCATCACCTGTGATATGCAGAGTTGCGTAGAACTGAAGAATAAGCTCTTCATTCCAATCAATGATGTCAGAGCAGAAATTTAGTAAGCCTGCATCATGAATCATGCTGAGGACTTGAGAGAAGCAAGGCATGTATTCCATATCCACGTGAGGAATGTTCTCGTGGTCGAAGACTTTGTCCTTGTTGAAGAGCACTGAGGAATAGAAGTTGGCCTGGCTGGCAGTCCAGAAACGCTTTCTTCGAAGACGAGCATTGTCAAAGGGGTTGAATTTAGTGAAGAATACGTGCTCGCCGAAGAAATCATCAACCTTGAATTTTTGCTTCTTGGAGAAAGGATCATTTGGCTTGGGCTGAGGAGTGTCAGCCAATTGCAACACCACCTCAGGAATTGCAATCTCAGGTTCCTCAGGCTGAGGAATTTCAGGCTCTTCTGCAGCTTCAGCCTGGGTCGTCAATTCTTCATTGACAATTTCTTTAGCACTAGTTGTTGGAATTTCTTCATGAACACTTGGGGTTGCATGAGGTTCTTCAGAACCCATTTGCACTTCAGTGGCAGCAGGGGACTGAGGAATTGCTTGGAGTGGAGTGAACATCGGAGAGTTGGGGTGTTGACTGTCCCAAAATTCATCATTGAGCACAGGAGTGGTACAGCCAATGTCCACATCCTCATCTTCTATTTCTTGACACTGCCTCTTGATGATGAAGCGAGGCATAGGTGAGAAATGGCCGGGTTGAAGGATTACGTCCACTTCAATTTATTCGTCCAACTGCTCTATCAAAGTAGCAGAAGGAGTTTCTTCATCAGATTCATCGGGAATCACATAATCTTCACCAAAAGGAACAAGGTCCTTTGATGGCATTGATGAGACTGGAACGGCATCAATTGGATTGTCAATTGAACTGGACAATGTCTTCATCTTCTTCGGAGCTGAAGAATTTGATGAAGTTGATGCCTCCTTTTCTTCACACTACGTTCGCAGCCTTGGTCTTCTTCACATCGATGCGGATGGAAGGATCGGAGTTAGTGTAGGCACGGGAGGTGCGAGAGGACTTTGGTTCATTCTCCTCGAGCTGGCCCGATCACGATTGCCTGACTTGTTCACTTTCTTGAGCGCACCGCTAGTGGATGCCACAGCAATATCTTCGGTGGTGGAATGGAGTCATCAGCCACAGCACTCTCATTTTCTTGACCTTTGATTGTTATCGGCGGTGCTAGCATGTTCTTCGATGGGCTGGCGGATGCTTGACTTGAGTAACTTCAACGTGCACAGGTGGGGCAGCACTTGAAGTGAATTTCTTCGTTAGATTGACAAAACGCACCTTGGCGCCCTTCCAATCAGCATGGTAGCGATCAAATTCATCACTCAGTTGTTTGATTTCAACTTGCAAAGCAAGGAGCTGATCAGGAGTGAGAGTGAGGACATTGTCCTTGAGGTAGCGCTATTTCTTGTACTGCGCTTTCTTCAAACTTCTGCCTTGTTCAAATTTCCATTTTTCTTCCTCAATGAAGGCAGCCAAAACATGACTTTGACCAGGAGTGAGGTTCATCTCTGGCAAAGGCATGTTAGGATCCTTGTGCCATAGGTCAATGTAGTCGAGGATCAACTTTGGATCCAACATCAGCGGCACATTGCTGCCTTTGGCTCTAGCGGCCCTGGCTTGCCTGTCTCTGATGATTTCGGCAAGTTCTTCATCATCAGCCTCATCATCATCAGAGGGCACTTGGAAGGCGACCTTATTCTTGTGAGGACTTGGTCGAATGCCTTGTCCAACAGTGGCCTTTTTATTCAGCAGAGAGGGACCAGCTGAGGAATTTCGAGCAACTGTGGAGCTTGCAGATGCTCCTGAGGCAATAGAGAAGCCTTGAGTCCTTTGGCACGTGGCGAGATGCATAGGTGCCGAGGATTTTGTCGGACAGTGAAGACTTTGTGGAGGAGCTGAGGACTTTGAAGGAGCACTCGAGGAATTTGCCGTGAGGGCCTTGAAGAATCTGGCCTTGATAGCCTGTGAGAGGAGCTTGGCGAGAGGGCATTGAAGGTGAAACCTTGGACTTATCTTGCAGCTTCTTAGGCATTGCCTTCTTTGTCGACTAGCGAGGCCTCGAGAGGCAAGCGGCAGCAGCAGAGTCCGCGTTGAATTTCTTCTTTGCTTCCTTTGCTTGCTTAGCCAGTTTGGCTTGGCGCTTTGCCCATTCATTAGGATAATCCTCACCGCGCTTGAGGCTGGTGGGATCCGCCAACCGGCTTTGGTGCCAATGGAGGTCTTGGGAATGGAGGGTTGAGTCTGGTGCTTCATATACTTGGGAGTGACATATCTGTACTCCCTCCATTCCCGTGCCCATCTCCTCTCTATCCTTTGTATGCGCACCTTGCGCTGATTCTTGTCCTCTTTGCCGAATTCGGCTTCATCAGGAGTGCAGTGGTCCTTGTATATGTCCTCAGGAATTTCAAACACAGTATTTACCTCAGGCCTCTTTCCTCTCTTCCGTGGCTTCTTATCAGCCATTTTCTTCAGCTGAGGAATATGAACAACTGAAGTTTCTGAAGAGGTGTGCAACTTTTCTTCGAGGAACGCTGCAAATGAGTCAAGTTGATGAGAACCTAGTGATTCAGTAGCGGACATTTGTACCTGTGAACAGAGTATAGTTGCGAGGAATTTGGAGAGGTCATATGCGTTCTCAGAAGGTTTTTCAAAAGAATAGGTTTTGAGGAATTTGACGGATGAGTCTTGAGGAATTTCACTAAGCGTTCTTTGTCTTAGGTTCGAGTTGTATAGATTGAAAATCCACACAATTGAGGAATCTTGAAGAAAATCATTGCTTAGAGAAACGAATCAAGAGCAGATGACATGTGAGGTGTTCATGTGTGTGAAGATTTGAAGAATAAACACCTTTGAAGATTTTCAAGAAAACTTGAGAATCAAAGCGAGCAGTAAAAGTAACTTTTAATTACCCGTAGTGAAGAAACACAATGAACTGGGAAGTGTAGATGTTAAGTTCGTCAGTTCAGATCTTCCACGCCCTAAGTTGGCAGAGGAAGATGGCTACGGCGGCGGCAGAGTGAAGAAATCCGCAACCGGCGCGAGTACGATGACAACGAGGTCGAGGCAGTGAAGCTCTTCCTCACCAGCGACGATGAAGTAGCGGCAGCGCTAGGGTTTTGGGGAGCTCGAGCGGGAGAGAGCGCGAGCGAGGTGAAAGTGAAGTGAGGAAGAGACAGGGGTATTTATAGAGAGAGTGCAAAACTGTTCACCCGAGGAAATCAGACGAACATGCCCCTGGCCCCTTCTCATTCGCTTGACATGTGTCATCCACGTACTGAGAGGTGGCGATCGTGTAGGATCGTGGGTGAATAGATAAGTATTGTCGTGAGAAGCGGAATGGTTTGAGCGGCAAAGTCGAAAATTCAGACAAGATAAGTTTAAAAGTTTCGTTCGCAATTTCTTCAGCTGTCAAGGACACAATGAAGATTTTGAACAAGTTTCAAATAGAACGCATATGAGGAATTTGTGAATAGACTGGGTTGAGTTTAGCATAGAGGGGGAAGGGTCCGATCACATTCACTTAGTAGAAGAAATCAACTTGAAGAAATAGCAATAAGTGAATGCTGTAGAGGATATATATATATATATTCAAATGAAGAGCAACACCGGAAAGAGTGAAGACAATGCAAAGTTTAAGAATTTGAAAGACTGAGGAATTTCAAAAACGAAGAAAAACTCATATTGAAGATTTTCAACTTTGGTTGGTGACGTAACCCACCGTATAAGAAAGCTGATTTCAGACACCGTGTACAATTGTCGTAGGGCCCTGAGAATCAATTTCTTCATTAATTTCTTCACACTTAGAGGGTTAGTCTTCATTGATTGAAGAAAAACTTTACTTCGTGTGTTGTGCATCTAAGTCATCAAGTCAGCATAAGTGTTAGGATGTGTGTCCATTTCAGAGAACATTCAAAGATTCTAGGATATTTAGCTCACACCACAACTTGTTAAATCTCTTCTCATCCAAGGGCTTAGTGAAGATATCGGCCAGTTGATCTTCAGTGCTGACGTGGTCGATGGAGATGTCGCCCTTCAACACATGATCATGAAGAAAATGATGACGAATCTGGATGTGCTTGGTCTTGAGTCTTTGGAATCGGGTTATGAGCAATCTTGATGGCACTCTCATTGTCACAGTAGAGAGGCACATTCTTCACGTTGACGCCATAGTCCTTGAGTGTTTGCTTCATCCATAGTAGTTGAGCACAACATGATCCAGCATCAATGTACTCAGCTCCTGCAGTGGAGAGTGATACGCAATTCTATTTCTTTGAGGACCAACAGACCAAAGATCGTCCGAGGAAATGACATGTGCCTGATGTTGACTTGCGGTCCACGCGATCGCCAGCATAGTCAGAGTCTGAATATCCAATGAGATCAAATGTAGAGCCCTTGGGATACCATAATCCAAGTGTTGGTGTGTGAGCTAAGTATCGAAGAATATGCTTCACAGCCTTATGGTGTGATTCCTTCGGTGTAGCTTGAAATTGGGCACACATGCAAATACTAAGCATAATATTCGGCCTAGATGCACATAGGTACAATAAAGAACCAATCATGGAGCGGTATACCTTTTGATCAAAGTCTTTACCATTTTCATTAGTGCATAGATGGCCATTTGTGGGCATTGGAATTTTGACCCCTTTGCAATCTTGCATGCCAAATTTCCTCAATACGTCCTTGAGGTATTTCTCCTAAGATATGAATATTCCATTGCATTGTTGACGAATTTGAAGACCTAAAAAGAATTTCAATTCTCCCATCATAGACATTTGATATTCTTCACTCATCATATAGGCAAATTCATCATTATATCGTTGGTCAGTACAGCCAAAAATGATATCATCAACATATATTTGCCACACAAACAATTCATCATCATAAGACTTAGTGAAAAGAGTTCGGTCGAGTGAACCGGGTTTGAAGCCTTTCTTCATGAGGAATTCCTTCAAAGTATCATACCATGCCCGAGGGGCTTGCTTGAGGCCATACAGGGCCTTGTTGAGCTTGAAGACTTTGTCAGGATTCTTTGGATCTTCAAAACCTGGTGGTTGAGCAACATATAGTTCTTCCTCAAGCTTACCATTGAGGAATGCACTTTTCACATCCATTTGTTGTATGATAATATCATGATGGTTAGCATAAGTAAGTAATATGCGAATAGCCTCAAGTCTAGCAACAGAAGCAAAAGTTTCATCGAAGTTAATTCCTTCAACTTGTGTGTAGCCTTGAGCTACAAGCCGTGCCTTATTCCTTACTACAAGGCCATTTTCATCTTGCTTGTTGCGGTAGATCCACTTTGTGCCAATAATGTTGTGCTTGCGAGGATCTGGACGTTTGACCAGTTCCTAGACATTGTTGAGCTCGAATCGATGAAATTCTTCTTGCATAGCTTGAATCCACTCGGGCTCGAGAAATGCTTCATCTACCTTAGTGGGCTCTGTGATAGAGACAAATGCAAAGTGCCCACAAAAGTTAGATAAATGTGAAGCTTTGAGCATGTGAGAGGACCTGGTGCTTCAATGTCATCTATGATCTTCTCGATTTGCGCCGTTTGCAATACGAGGATGGCGGAGTTGTCTTTGAGAATTTGATCTTCATTTTCTTGGTGCATTTTCCTCGGCACCATTTTCTTAATGTCTTGACCACTCGGCGTTCATCACGTTCTGGAATGAATTCTTCAGCAGATTCTTTAGTAGGAATGACATCCTCAGTGGCTTTGAACTTGATTGAATCCTCAGGTGCTGGTTCATCTATCACAGAAGGTAGGTGCTCTCTTTGCGAGCCATTAGTTTCATCGAACCGCACATCCATAGTTACAACAACCTTGTGAAGAACGTTGTTGAAGACTTTGTAGGTGTGCGAGTCCTTTCGGTAACCAAGCATGAAACCCTCATGTGCTTTCGGTGCAAATTTAGAATTGTGATGAGGATCTCTAATCTAACATTTAGCACCGAAGACTTTGAAGTAACTCACATTGGGTTTCTTGTCAGTGAGGAGTTCATAGGCAGACTTCTTGAAGAATTTGTGAAGATATACTCTGTTGATGATGTGGCACACAGTATCAATTGCCTCACTCCAAAAACAACGAGGCGTCTTGTATTCATCAAGCATAGTGCGAGCCATCTCAACAAGAGTTCTGTTCTTGCGCTCCACGACGCCATTCTGTTGAGGAGTATAAGGAGCAGATAACTCATGAGTAATACCAAGTTCATCAAGATAGTCATCAAGACCGGAATTCTTGAACTCAGTTCCATTGTCACTCCTGATGTGCTTGATCTTCACACCAAAGTTGGTTGAAGCCCTAGAGGAAATACGTTTGAAGGCTTCCTGCACCTCATGTTTGTAAGTGACAATGTGTACCCATGTATAACGAGAATAATCATCAACAATAACAAAGCCATATAAAGATGCATCATTTGTAATAGTAGAATAATGATTAGGATCATAGAGATCCATGTGAAGCAATTCAAATGGTCGAGCGGTAGTCATGATAGTCTTCGCTGGATGCTTGGCCTTTGTCATCTTCCCAGCTTCACAGGCTCCGCATAAGTGATCCTTGAGGAATTTGACATTCTCAATGCCAATGACCTTCTTTTTCACGAGCGTGTGCAGATTCCTCATGCCAGCATGACCAAGTCATCGATGCCATAGCCAGCCTTCTGAAGCTTTTGCAAGTAAGCATACGGCCGGTTGTGGTCCTGTAGAGAAATCAACAATGTACAAGTCTCCTCTCCTAAAGCCTTCGAAGACTTTGGAATTGTCATCTTCCATGATCACAACACAACGATACTTGCGAAAGACAACAACCATATCAAGATCACAAAGCATTGAGACAGACATGAGGTTGTATCCTAAGGGCTCGACAAGCATGACTTTGTCCATGTGTATGTCCTTAGAGATCGCAACCTTACCTAGACCCAATACCTGACTTTTGCCTTTGTTAACGAAGATGATATGCTTCAGATGTGACGGTTATAAGGGAGCATCCATCAATAGATTCTTGTCACCCGTCATGTGATTCGTACATCCACTATCGAGGACCCACTCATTGGCTTTGGGTTGATCATCCTGCAGATGAATTAGTGCAGCTTACGAACTCATATACTTCATCGGTGAAGAATATGACATCAATATCATCAGATCAATTTCATCAAACAATAGAACAGATAAATTTGTAGGAGGACGTGTGAAATGAAAGCTCATTTCATCATGATTAGCATGTGTCCTATCGAGCCTTTATTGAGTCTCCAACAAATTCTTGATCATTTGAGCACGACTAGAGACGACCTGCATAAGAGATTAGTTCTTTTCTTCACCACCCACATCGAAGGGGTGGCAAAGAATTCATCACTCTGCGAGCACCATATGAGAAAGGTGGCATAGGCGCCACCCGCCGTTTCACATAAGAGGGGTTAGGGTAAGCATATGAATAAGCAGAGAAATTCTTCAAGGACTTATGAACATAATGATTTGAAGAATAATGCACATATTCATAGCCCTTAGCTCTACCCTGCGAAACAGAAGGGTTAGCACGATGATGATCATATGAGTACTTTGATCCTTTTGAGGAATTTGATCCACGTGAGGAATTTGGTCCATATGAGGACTTGGATCCATATGAAGAATTTGGTTCATATGAAGAAGTTGATCTGGGGTTCCTATTCTTCACAGGTGGTGTCATGAGAACATTCACCTGAAGACTTTCAAGGCAACTTTTGGGAACCCAGATTTTCTTCATCGGGGAACCGTTCCTGCAGTTAGTCCCAACATATCTAGCAAATACTTCACCATTCTGATTTTTGAACGGTTTATAGTTAGAGTCAAATGACTCATCAGAAGAATGAGGAGATTCACATGTAAAACCAGATAAGTTGGATGGATCAGCTGGAGGTCCCTTTGCAGCAACCCATGAGGTTTTGGGGTACTACTCGGGCTTCCAATATGTTCCATCAGCATTGAGTTTCCTCTCAAAGGCAATATTCTCTTTCCTAGGGTTTCTGTTGAGGATCTGCTTTTTGAGCACATCACAAAGAGTCCGATGCCCTTTGAGGCTTTTGTACATGCCTATCATGTACAATTCCTTCAGCCATGCATCATCAGTGATACTTGCATTGTCCTCAGATGAGGAATTAGTGATAGTAGAGACATATGAAGAATTTGTAGCATTAGAAGCATTTGAACATTCAGGTGAAGAATTAGCAGTTTCACGTTCAATGCACTTCAGACATGGAGGAACAAATTCTTCCTGGGTAGCGCTGATTTGTTGAGCAAGTAATGAATCGCGCTCCTTTTGAAGATCTTCATAATCCACTCTTAGCTTTTCAAGATCTTGCTTTCTTTGAAGAAATTCATAAGAAAGCTTCTTGTGATCAGATAAGAGAGTGTTATGATGACCTTGAAGATTGTCAAACCTGGACTGAAGTCTCTGAAGATTTTCAGTCAAGGTTTTAGTGCGGTCCATTTCTTCACCAAACATTTCATCACTTTTGTCTAGCATGTTTTGAACCTTTTGAAAGGCCTTTTGTTGTTTCACAACAATTTTAGCAAGTTTAGAGTAGCTGGGCTTGAGATTTTCATCAGATTCATCCTCACTAGAGTCAGAGGAGGCATATTTAGTTACCTTGGCACCCTTTGCCATGAAGCAATAGGTGGGAGTGTAGTCATCATTGCCTTCATTAGCCTTGTTGGTGAAGTCGTTTTCTTCAGAGTTGAAGATAGACTTGCTGACAAATGCAGTAGCGAGAGCTAGGCTCGCCACACCAGACTCGGACTCCTCAGATGCCTCCTCGTCCTCATGTTCCTCAGATTCAGCCTCAGAGTCCATTTCCTTGCCAATGAATGCCCGAGCCTTCTTGGAGCTGCTCTTCTTGTGAGATGAAGACCTCGAGGATTTTGATGATGAAGACTTTGAAGATTTCTTCTTCTTCTTTGCGTCATCAGAACTGTAATCCTCGTATTTCTTATTCTTTGATTCCTTATCCCACCGAGGACAATCTTGGATGTAGTGACCAGGTTTCTTGCATTTGTGGCATAGCCTCTTCTTGTAGTCCTTTGGATGAGGAATCATTGCTCCTTGAGGTTTTCCAAAGCGACCACGTCTTGAGAACTTCTGAAATTTCTTCACGAGGAGTGCAAGTTCCTGGCTCAGTTCTTTAGGGTCACCAAGGCTGCTAGCAGAGTCTTCATCTTCAGACTCAGAGATTGCCTTGGCCTTCAAGGCACGTGATCTGCCATAGCTCGAACCATAGATCTCTCTCTTCTCAGCAAGCTGGAACTCATGAGTATTTATCCTCTCGAGGATATCCGCGGGATCAAGTGACTTGTAGTCAGCATGCTCTTGAATCATCAGTGCCAGAGTATCAAATGAGGAATCTAGCGATCTCAGCAATTTCTTCACCACCTCATGGTTGGTGATGTCAGTGGCGCCAAGCGCTTGAAGCTCATTTGAGATGTCAGTGAGGCGATCGAAGGTTTGCTGAACATTTTCATTGTCGAGTCTTTTGAAGCGGTTGAAGAGATTGCGAAGAACATCAACACGAGAGTCACGTCGAGTTGAGACTCCTTCATTCACTTTGGACAGCCTATCCCAGATAAGCTTAGCAGTTTCCAAAGCACTCACTCTTCCATACTGTCCTTTGCTCAGATGACCACATATGATATTCTTTGCTTGAGAATCGAGTTGCTTGAATCTCTTCACATCAGTAGTGTTCAGAGAAGGTGTGACTGAGGGAACACCATTTTCCACAACATACCAGAGATCGTTGTCAATTGCCTCAAGATGCATTCGCATCTTGTTCTTCCAGTAGGGGTAGTCCATTCGATCGAAGGTAGGACACCCAGCGAGACCTTGATCATACTGCGGTCCACATAACTAAAACTCGAGCGGTTAAACCAAAATCACATAGAACAAGGAGTACCTTGCTCGATACCAATTGAAAGTCGTTATATCGACTACGGGGGTGAATAGGCGATTTTATGAATTCTTCACTAAGGAATTTCTTGGTGAGAAATTCCTAAATGAAGAACTACTTGCAATGGAATAAGTACTCGAAGTAAACATAACAGAACACAAGCATAGTCATCATGATGAAATGAAGACAAGCGAGAGTATCTGAAAGCGTAAACACGAGGATAACACAAGAAAGAAGGCAGACGGTGAAGAAATTGAACTGAGAAAATTGAGAAAGTCTTCAGTCAAAGTCTTCAAACAGATATGAACAGGCACACAACAACAGACATGAGGAAATGAAAGAGTTGAGGAAATAGAACCAGTTAGCTTGGCGAAGACAATGATTTGGTAGACCAGTTCCAACTTCTGTCTCAGTTGTACATCTGGTTGGAGCGGCTGAGTATTTAAACTCGAGGACACCCAGTTCCGGACACATAGTCTTCACCGTATTCTCCTTGGGCTAAGGTCACACAGACCTCGCCCAATCACTCGTGGTAAGTCTTCAGGTGACTTTCGAACCTTCACAAACTCGGTCACTCGGCAATCCACAATTCCTCTTGGATGCTCTAGACCTTGACGCCTAACCGTCTGGAAGAAGCAAAGTCTTCAAAGGAAACAAGCGTCAGATCCACACAGGATCAATCTCTTCAGTGATGCTCAATCACTTTGGGTTTGTGGGTGTTGGGTTTGGGTTTTCCTCACTTGATGATTTTTGCTCAAAGTCCTCGGAGGATGGGATGCTCTCAAATGACAAGTGTCAGTTTCTCTCGGAGCAGCCAACCAGCTAGTGGTTGAAGGGGGCGGCTATTTATAGCCTAGGGAGCAGCCCAACATGATAAGACATAAATACCCTTGTCTGATACCAAAATGGACGAAAAGTAAGGACAAATGCCCCTGAAGAATATCATCACGAAGTTGATGGAGGAGCGCCATCGTTGTTGGGGTTGGTTGTTGTAGTAGGGCCAGCCGCAGTGTCATCCAAATCTTCATTTTCATCAGTCTCGCGCGATGAAGAAAATGAGCTAGCCACCAAAGAAGGAACTTCGACCTTCTTGAATTTCTTCGGCGGTCGCTTAGACCAGTTGAAGTCCTGCTTGAAGCCCATCTGCTTAAGGTCTTCTTCACCGCAGAGATGAGTCAGAACAGCCCAGGTGCAATCAAATACTTCATGGAGGTATTAATGGTTCTTCTTCACTGAATTGTGTGTAGCAGTCATGTTGTGAAGAATTGAACCAAACTGACGCTTGACCCATTTGTGATTGCGATTGACCTTCTGATGAAGACTGAGGAGAAGCTCATGATCAGCCATCACCCTTGGAGCTGTGCCTTGAGGATTTTGTTTTGAAGCATTGGCGGCAGAGTCATGAGTTGGAGAGTCATCATTGGTGGAGTAGGATGCAGTTTTGCAGAACTGTCCGTCCAATGGACGAATGCCTTCATCAATAATAGTGGCCTTGCCCTTCTCATCAGCCGAGGAAATAGTCCGCTTGAGGACTTAAATGGGGGGAAAGTAGCTGACATGGTTGAGAGTATCAGCCTGGTAGTTGATTGAAGACCTTGATCAGATGAATTTCATGATCCAGGGCGCGTAAGGCTTCAATTCAAACGGAGAAAGAGCAACATTTGCCATAGTCCTCATGAAGAAGTCATGGTAGTTTATTGGAATACCATGCATGATATTGAATAGCAGATTCTTCATGATGCCAACGACTTCATTATTAGAGTCGTGGTCTTTGATAGGACTCAGGTTCTTGGTCAAAATGCGATAGACAGTACGAGGCACATAAAGCAATTCCTTCACGAGGAATTTGGTTCTTGGGGCTTGACCAGACTTCAGTGGCTTCATCAACACTTGCATGAAATGATCAGAGAGCTCAAATTCATGATAGAGGAGACGTGCACCTTCAAGGGGAGGACTGACAGGCAGGGCATGAAGCAATTCAGAGGCCTGTGCTTTGAAGTGAGTGTTCTCTGTCATCTAGTCCAACACCCAAGAATTTATATCATCATAATTTCCAGTGATGTGCAGCGCCGCATAGAATTGAATAATTAGCTCTTAATTCCAATCACATATGTCAGTGAAGAAGTTGAGTAACCCAGCGTCATGAAGAACACTGAGGACTGGTGTGAAGCAAGGCAATGATTCCATATCCACATGAGGAATATGCTCATGGTCAAAGATTCTCCTTATCAAATAGCAATGAAGAATAGAAGTTCATCTGACTTGCTGTCCAGAAGCACTTCATTCGAAGACGAGCAGTGTCATATGGGTTGTAATCAGTGAAGAATACATGCTCGTGAAAGAAGTCATCAGCCTTGACCTTCTACGTCTTTGAGAACGGATTCTTCGGCTTGGGCTAAGGAGTATCAGTCAATGTCTTCACTACCTCAGGAATCACAGTCTCAGGAGCCGCAGGCTGAGGAATTTCAATTTCTACTTCAGTAGCAGCCTGGGTCTCCTTTTCTTCATCAGTTTTATCATCAGCACTAGTGGCTGGAATTTCTTCAGTCATGGTAAGAAGAGATGCTTGAGGTTCATCAGAGCCCGTGTGAATTTCTTCAGCTGGACTAGGGACTGAGGAATCTGTTTTACTAGGGTGAACATGGGGGAATTGGGGTGATGACTTTCCCAATAGTCATCATTCAACACCAGAGTGGTGCACCCAATGTCCACGTCTTCTTCTTCTTCATCAATTTCTTCAAAGTCTGCCTCTTCAGCCGTGAACTGAGGCATGTGCGATGATACCAGAGGGGTTGAACTGACATTGTCCACTTTAATTTCTTCATCCATCTACTTTGTCGAAGCAGCAGAAGGACCTTGTTCATCTGATTCACTTGGAATCACATAATCTTCACCAAAAGGAATGATTTCCTTTGATGGCATGCTTGAAAGAGGAACATCATCTATTGGATTTGCAAATGAGCTGGTCAAAGTCTTCGCCTTCTTGGGAGCAGAAGACTGTGAGGAAGCAAATGCTTCCCTTTTCTTCACTGCAGCTCGCTCCGCGGCCTTGGTTTTCTTCACTTCTAATGCAGAAGGAAGAATAGGACTTGGTGTTGGCGTAGGTGCATGAGGAGCAGAGGAAATTGGTGCAGTTTCTTCGGGCACAACTGATGAAGTTGTCCTGACCTGCTCAATTTTCTCAGGCGCAGCGTCAGATGCTTCAGCTGGCCTGACTTGTTCTTCAGGCGCAACACTAGTGGTTGTCCTAGCAATTTCTTCAGCGGCTAGAATAGCTTCATCAGCCCTGGTGCTTGCAGTTTCATCAGCAGCCTGATTTTCATCAGCGGTGCTGGCATGTTCTTCAGTAGGCTATGCAGATGCTTCATCCTGAGGAATTTCAATGTGCGTTGGAGCAGCATTTGGTGTAAATCCCTTCACCATTTTGACGACTCTGACTTTGGCTCCCAGCCATTCTGCCTTGTAGGCGTTAAATTCATCACTGAGTTTCTTGATCTCAGATTGCAGAGCGACAAGTTCATCAGGTGATAGCATTAGAACATTGTCCTTCAGAAAGCGTTGTTTCTTGTACTGGGCTTTCTTCACAGACCTGGCTTTCTCAAATTTCCATTTTTCTTTAGAAGTGAAGGCCGTCAACATTTGACTTTGGCCAGGTGTGAAGTTTAATTCTGGCAAGGGAGTGTTTGGGTCATTGTGCAAGAGGTCAATGAAGTCCAGGATCTTCTTCGGATCCAGCATGAGTGGCACAACACTGCCCTTGGCTTTAGCGGCCCTTTGTTGTCTGTTTCTGATGATTTCAGCTAATTCTTCATCATCAGCTTCATCATCATCTGACAGCACTTGGAAGGCAACTTGCTTCTTGTGAGGACTTGGTCTGGTGCCTCGTCCAGCAGTAGCCTTGGTCTTCAGCAAAGTGGGGCCTGTTAAAGACTGAGGAGGAGCTGAAGAACTTGCAGATGCTCCTAAGGCAATTGAGATGCCCGTGGTCCTTTGGCAAGAGACGAGATGCATAGGTGCCGAGGACTTTGCTGGAGGAGCTTTGCAACCTGAGGAACTGGATCAGCTTGAGGAATATGCCGTGAGGGCATAGATGAGCTTGGCCGTGAGGGCATTGTTGAGCTTGGCCATGAGGGCATTGCTGAGAAAGGTGGTTTGCGAGCAGGCTTCTTAGGCATAGCCTTCTTGCTAGTAGAGGCCTCAGCAGCGGCAGCAGCTGAGTCTTCGTTGAATTTCCTCACTGCTTCTTTGGCCTGTTTGGCCAACTTGGCTTGCCGCTTGGCCCATTCATCAACTTAGTCCTCACCGCGCTTGATGCTAGTGGGATCATCAATTGCCAACGGAGGTCTTGGGCAAGGAGGGTTTAGAGCGAATTTCTTCATGTACTTTGGAGTGACATATCTGTATTCCCTCCATTCCTGTGCCCATCTTCGTTCAATTTTCTGAATGTGCACCTTGCGCTCATTCTTCGTTTCCTTTCCGTGAGTCTCCTCATATGGAGTGCAATACCCTGCATAGATGTCATCGGGGATTTCAAAAGTAGTATTCACTTCCAGTTTCTTCCCTCCCTATGGAGGTCTCTTGCCATCTGCCATTTTATTCAGCTGAGAATTTTGAACTATTGAGTTCTCTGAAGAAGTATGCAGCTTTTCTTAGAGGAACGCTGCAAATGAGTTAAGTTGATGAGAACCTAGTGATTCAGCAGCAGACATGTGTACCTGTGAACAGAGTATATGTGCGAAGAATTTGGAGAGGACATATGCGTCTTAGAAGTTTTTGCAAAACAGAACAAGTTTGAGGAAATTGACCAGATATGCCTTGTAGAATTTCACTAAGCGTTCTTTGACTTGGGTTCCAGAGTTGTATGGATTGTGAAATTCACACAATTGAGGAATCTTGAGGAAAAATGTCACCTAGAGGAACAGATCAAGAACAGATGATTATGTGAGGTGTTTAGAGTGTGGAAGTTGAAGAATAAACACCTTTTGAAGATTTTATGGAAATCATCAGAATCAACAAAGGCAATAAAAGTAACTTTTAATTACCCTTGACGAAGAATATGACGAACTGGGAGTGTTAGATTGGAAGTCCGTCAGTCCAGATCTTCCACGCCCTAACTTGGCAAAGGAAGACAACTACGGCGGCGGCAGAGAGAAGATATCTGTGGCCGGCGCGAGTACGACGACGATGAGGTCGAGGCAGTGAAGCTCTTCCTCACCGGCGACGATGAAAGTAGTGGCGGCACTAGGGCTTGAGAGCTTGAGCGAGGGGAGTGAGTTCGAGTGGGGTAAATGCAATCTCAGGAGGGTGAGGGGTATTTATAGCCGAGGTGAAAAACTGCTCGCCCGATGAAAATGGAGAAACGTGCCCCTGACCCTTCTTATACTAGCGACATGTGTCACCCACGTACAGTGTGGTGTAGATTGTGTGAGATCGTGGGTGAATAGATAAATATCATCGTGGGATCAGCAAAAGCCGAAAATTCAGATAAGAAAATTTTAATGTTTCGTTCGCAATTTCTTCAGCTGACAAGGACATAGTGAATATTTTGAACGGGTTTCAAATAGAACGCACATGAAGAATTTGTGAACAGATTGGGTTGACTTTAGCATAGAGGGGAAAAGGGTCCGATCACATTCACTTAGCAGAAAAAGCAACTTGAAGAATTAGCAATAAGTGAATGCGGTAGAGGACATAAAAACTCAAGTATATAGTCAATGAAGAACAACAACGGAAAGAGTGAAGACAATGCAAAGTTGAAGAAATTGAACAACTGAGGAATTTCAAAAATGAAGAAAAATTCAAATTGAAGATTTTCAACTTTAGTTGGTGGCGTAACCCACCGTATAAGAATGATGATTTCAGACACCGCGTACAATTGTCGTAGGGTTCTGAGAATCAAATTCTTCATTAATTTCTTCACACTTAGAGGGTTAGTCTTCATTGATTGAAGAAAAACGTTACTTTGTGTGTTGCACATCTAAGTCATCAAATTTGCATAAGTGTTAGGATCTGTGTTCTTTTCAAAGAACATTCGAAGTGTCAGGACCCCGACTCAATGCCACATCGATCTAGCATGTAACACCTCATATCACTTTGCGGCCTCACGCACGGTATTCCCACGGGTGTCGCCTTACCTTTGCCCGGGACCGTTTGCGCCTTTTGGCACACGTATATGATAGTGTCGCTAGCATCCATATGATAAGGAGCCCGGGCTGACATGGCTAGTCGTAAACCCAAAGTGGCACAAACTTACGAGGACAGCATCCATGACCCAACATCGAGCGTGTCGGTCATCAGTGAATGAATCCAGGCTGTAGCACCGGGCTAGCAGGACTTCGGTGAACTGGGCTGTAGCTGGCTAACAGGACTCCGGTATTCATCGCGTGACATTTCCCCGAAGGGACAGACACAGAACGAAGAAGGACACATGCCGGCCAGCCTAAGTGTTCTGGAGCAGTAGCAAGCTACCATGGCTCAGTGGAAGCACTAGGAGACATTTCCCGGTAAGAGAGGCTACTAAGGATAAACAACTAGATAGTTAGATCCCAAACATACCAAGCATTTCAATAACATACACACAATATGCTCGATATGTGCAAATACAACATGGCATCACAACATGACTCTACAACTCAAGTATTTATCAATAGGCTCCGAGGAGCGAGATATTACAAACATGGGTCTTTCGACCAGCATTCAGAGCATACAAGTCAAAGCACACGCGGAAGCTTAACATGTCTGAGTACAGACAACTACAAATGGAAAAGGCTGAGAAGCCTGACTAACTACCAGATCCTGCCGAGGGCACAAGATCGTAGCTGAGGTAACAAGCTAAACATCGAAGTCCACGTGGAACTACTAGCGAGACTGAAATCTCTCTGCAAAAACATAAATAGGCAAACGTGAGTACAAATGTACCCAGCAAGACTTACATCAGAACTAACTACATATGCATCATTATGAACAAAGGGATGGTGGGGTTTAACTGCAGCAAGCTAGCTTTGACTCAGTGGCTATCCTGAACTACACCTGCAATGTAACTCTTTTGAGGTGGCGGCACGAGTCCACATATTCACCATATCAATCCACCCCTATGGATCCGCTCCCATCTCCCTACGAGAATGCCATCCATAGCACTCATGCTTATCTTGCGTATTTTAGAGTATCCACTTTCACTTGTCTATGAACTGCACCGCAACCTGTAAGTCCTTTACCATGACACGGCTATTCAATAGATAATGTTAACCTGCAGGGTGTACTTCTTCACACACGCTCACCACTTATCGCCGTTTACGACATGTACTCGGCAACCTTCAAGCGGAAGCCCAGCGAGGGTGTCGGCCATGACCGACTAACCACACAAGTCTCTCGTCGGGTTTATCGCCTATTCGGGTTCCATCGGCATGGATATCCGCCGGGTGTCGCCACGGCCCCAAACGATGTGTGCAGGTTCCCAAGCCCACCATCCGGTGCCACTTGGTACACCAGCCATCAGTGCCTAGTCTGTCCCAAGCCCACATGCATCGGTGCCACTTGGTAGACTACTAACACTACCTACAAACACCAGAAACTAGTTGCAACTCCTGGACAGAGATCAAGTTGATTAATAAGTCGAGAGAGCTTGGAGTGCCCGGAGCCCAATGTGTGGTAGTAACTGTTCATGGATCACAAACACAGAACTCTGTTCCTGAGGACGGTTTCAATGAGACAACCCACCATGTAATCCTACATGGCCTCTCACCGCTACCTTTACCAAATCGTGTTCACACACTTAGCTCTAAACAGTAGGACATGTTCACCACATTCCAATTCATCCCCGATGAATCAGACTTGACACGACTCTAAGCAATAGCAGGCATGACAAACAAGCATGAATGAGTAGGCACATCAGGGCTCAAACAACTCCTACTCATGCTAGTGGGTTTCATCTACTTACTGTGGCAATGACAGGTCATGCAGAGGAAAGGGGTTCAGCTACCGCAGCATGTAATAGTTGAAATGGTGTTGTCCTAATGCAGTAAAAGAGAGCAGGAGCGAGAGAGTAGGATTGTATCGGAATGAACAAGGGGGATTTGCTTGCCTGGCACTTCTGAAGATAATATAGTTCTTCATTGGTGTCATCGATCTCATCGTCGGAGTCACGTCTATCGAGAGGGGACAAACACCGACAAACAAGAACACAATCAATGCAATGCACAATATGATGCATGATCATGACATGGCAATATGATCTGGTTTGAACTAATGCAACTAGCAGCAGGTTAAATGGAGTTGGTTTAAATCCAAGATTCAAAATCAAACTCCATATGTGAAGGTTTAAATGCCATTTATATGGTTTGTCCTAAACAGTAGTCATAAGTTGTTCTAACATGCATGAAACTAGTACAGATGGATAGATTGGATTTTTCTGATCATTTTTCATATATAAATTATTTAATTCTGAGTTACGGTTAAATTTCTATGAATTTTAGAAGTTTAGAGCAATTTCTGCAATTTCTGAATTATTTTAAACCCAGAAATCAAATACTGCGTTGGCATAACATCACCCTGACGTCAGCAGGTCAACAGGGCGGGTTCAGGTCAAACCTGACCAGTGGGGTCCATTGGTCAGTGGCTGGGGCTGGTTAGTGTCGCTGACATGTGGGCTCATCATCAACACCACGCCGCCTGGTCAAAGTCGACGCTGGGGCCGATCGGCGTGTGACGTGGCCAGGTCAAACTGACCTGTGGGGCCCGTAGGGTTAGTAGTTTAATCTAACCAGGAGCTAATCCAGGGTTAGTTAGTCATCGGGGCCCAGGTGTCAGTGGCTGCGGTGGTAATTAGTGGGTGGATTAGACCTAATCTAATCACGCCACGTCGGCGTCGCTGGATCAAGTCGCCGGCGACCTTAAAGGACGGCGGTGGCTCGTCGGAGTTTCTATTCTGGCGACCATTCGCAAGGCGGAGGGCATCTACGCGTTGCGGGTGCTTGGCCGCATCCATCTACGCAAACGGGAGGGGCTGAGGTCAGCCGAGCTCGACGGAATCAAGCTCACGGCGGCGGCCGGAGTTCGGGTGATGATGCAACCGTCGCTATGGTGCACGGCAGGAGCAATGGGTGGCCTCTACGTGCTCCTGGAGCTTTGCTGAGCACGGAAACGCGCTCAGCTTCGAGCCCGAGCGGCTGCGGCGACGACAGTGACATGGCCGGCGGCGGAAGCTTTCGGCTCTGAGGAAAACCATAGCTAGGGGACGCGTTCGGCAGCGAGAAGAGAGGGGAAAGACGGCAGGGCTCATGTAGATCATGAAGCGATGCTCGGGGTAGCCGGGGGCGTGCTGAGGATGACGAATCGTTGAGGGCGATCGCCGGCGACCAAAGCTTGAAGACGGGGTCGAGGCGGTCGTCTTGGGGCGTCCGGGCGCTCGGGGCTCGCTCCAGGCGGCGTAATGAATGGTGGCGGAGCTTGCAGACGACACGGGGAGGTGAGGGGAGCGTGGTGGTCGTGGCTACGGCGAGCGGCAACGGCGAGCTCCGCTTGGTGGTGCAGGAGAGGAGCTAGAGAGGAGTGGAAAGGCTCGGGGGAGAGGGAGAGGAGAGAGGGGGGGCACGGGGCGTCCCCGTGGCATCGCTAGAAGGGTCGGGGAGGGGGAAGCAGGCAGAGAGGAGGCCACGACGACGACAGCGCTCGCTAGCGAGCTGCTTTGGGGCGAGGGGAGGAAGACGACAGGAAGGGGGGGTGGCCTGGTGGG
Source organism: Aegilops speltoides (assembly GCA_021437245.1). Taxonomy (NCBI): domain Eukaryota; kingdom Viridiplantae; phylum Streptophyta; class Magnoliopsida; order Poales; family Poaceae; genus Aegilops; species Aegilops speltoides. The sequence continues at coordinate 141,047,862 of CM038141.1, forward strand.
CTGGGCCGCCAGCTGGGCCGCTACGTGGGCTGCACAGGAGGTAAGCCCAGGTAGGTTTCCTTTCTCTCTCTTTCTTTTTTTGTTTCAGTTTCCTATTTTTTCCTGTTTTGTTTTGGTTTAGTAAATATACCGAACCATTTGATAAAATGCTGAAAATAACTGTGGGCACTTGTGAAATTATTCCCAACTACCCTCAAGTAGTTTCAGAATTTTTAGAGCATTTAAAATATTTATAGGATTTAAATGCCCTAATTCAAATACAATATGAGTTAATTTAAAAATCCAAAAATGATCTAAGAATATATTCATCATTTTTGGTAGAGGTTTCCACCTTAACCAGAAATCATGAACTTTTCTTAGGGACATTCTGGGTTTATTCAAAAAGATTTTATGGTTGACCCTATTTGATTTAATTTTGGTGCTAGGGTTTGTCAGTCCCCATTTCAACTTAAATAAAATTTAAAACATGATGCAACAAGATGCAACACCAGGCAGTACTAGAAGCTAGGGATGTGACAGCTCACCCCCACTAACAAGAATCTCGTCCCGAGATTCAAGACGTGAGGTAAGGGGACAAAGGGGACACAAACTAACACAATCTTCATGATCCAATTGTCCTTCTCGAAGATGTTGATTCATTGCATCATCTTGATCTCGACGTCTTGCTTTGAGAACTTCATCCAACATGGCAACGAGAGGAAATGGAGAATTTTAGAAGAATCGATCTTCTTGAGTTCTAGCAACTTAGGATTATCACAAGGATCACAAGATTAACTCATGGAATGAGACGTAGAAACATCTCTGGAGCTGAGAGGCAAAACATGCATTAGGAGGGACGGAAGAAAACAATTTGATGAGGGTTTCAAAGTAGCGACGAAGCAATTACCATGATCCCGTAACGGCTCATAGAATTATTCCGTTAAATGGCAAAAGGGATTACTCTTGATACAGAGACCATTGAAACTCTCTATACCAGCCTAAGGAAATTCACAAACGGTCGTTTGAACGAATTCGAAGAATGGCATACTCAGTTTGGAAAGGGAACTAGAGTTATAAGACAACTCGGCAAACAAAAGGCACATACCAGTTGATACCAAGGATATAACCTAGTGACTGAGCATGCTTTCAAGAACTTGAGCATTTTTGTATTCATCAAGGTTTTAGCAACATCCGTGCCGAGGATCCTGGCAACACATCATACTACCATGATGAACAATGATGGAGAATGCAGATACAAAGGAAGACAACACTTTCTCAGATTTTACCTTGACGACGCCAAGGAAACAAAATCTGGAGGATCGACCGAGAGACATTTAGCACTCCGCTTCTAATGTTCTCCTTGATGTGCTAGTGTAACCCATTCATAGATATAGTTTGATATCTAGAACATCAAGTAAAAGGTCGGACTTCGGGAACACCAAAAATCCATAAGGAACAACTACTTGAGTAAATCCTTGGAAATCCTTATGGGGAGGTGGCCAACTTCCTCAATCAAGATACTACAATAATAGGTCTTCCGGCTGGGTGTGTTGGCCACGACATCCACTTTACCGGGTTACAGAGAGACCAATATAGTAGTTCTTGGGAATTGTTCCAACCATCATATCTGCCTTAGATTCAAATCTGGTTGGTGTCAGAATATTCCAGACTCATCAAGTCTAGGAAGAAAAATGAAAGTTTGCAACACAAATCGACAAGATGACGTTGCAGGATTCTCGGGAGATGAACTACGATAGTAAGCTCCAAAACATGAGCTGGTTCTGCTACAACATGTGAACACGCTGTCCCGGACAAGCATGACCACATAGTAGTCTTATGATAAAATACTACCGAGTTCAGGCTAGGATCCATCATCTAGGGTAACGAAGTCTTGTGCATGACCTAGGATTAGCACAACAACTCCCTTTCCTTAAACCAAATCAATCAGTGGCTTGGTGTGCTAGGGACACATATATAGAATGGAGGTAGCGAGCCTATCAAACCATAGCATACTTCGCACATGCATGACTGACTTGGGATGGTTCCAGAGGAGGCAACATTGACTTTCTCGAATTCACGACGGCAACTTGCACCAAATGCACATGAACTGGAGGAAGTCGCTTCTTTCATCCGAACATATGCTTCATGCACGGGACATGAAGATAATGCTTATAAAAGTTTCCAATACTAGCTTAATGTCCAACAAAATCATGGAGAAGGTAAGAATGTTATCGATGAGCTCAACAACCATCCATCCAGATTTCCATAAAAATGGAATTCCATAATTAGGTGAACATGGTGATAACATTGGTCAGACCCAAGAGATATAATGGTGTATGCTCGAGGAAACAACCACGAGTAAGACAACATTATGAATGTCGTTGGTTCTGGTTTGATTTGATGATAGCCCATACTCAAATCAAAGTTTGGATAAAATGATAGGTCCATTAACTGATCACGAGGGTCAGTCGATGACGATATCAACTTTCTTCAACACACATACAAGATATCCCTTAGAATGAACTAAGTCGGACAAGCTTTCATCTTCCAACTCTCCAAGTTGTTGTTTAGCTTAACCAACTAGCACAGGGGTATTCAACACAGATTCTTGAAGAAATGGGTGGTTTACAAGAAACCAACTTTATCACGAGCTCAACATAGCGGTCAGGTGTCAACCTGGTGATACCTCCGAGAAGATATTAGGAAAATCACGAACCATCGGTATGTTTCTAAGCTCGAGACCAATCTTGCTTTTCAGGTGTCACACCCTGATTTTCATGCCACTACACTTAAGCTAACAATCATGATAAAATGTGGTTTGACAAAAACTTTTGAGTGTTTTGGACCTTGCCTTGATTGGTTTTTGTGTGCTGTTTGCAAGTGCTCTAGAAATCAAATAAATCCTCCAACTTCGATACTTCATTTCCTTGCCCCAAACTTCTGCCCAATGATCATGCCATGTATATAGAGCAATATAGTATTTTCTTACAAAATTAATTTGGCCAAAAAGTATTTTCTAAAATTAGTTTTTCAAAAACCCCTGAATTGAGGTTTGCAGTGCAAGTACTTAACTAAGGGCAGTAAAAATCTTTCCAAAAATATATTTGACTCCTATTAGATATAGGATACCCAGAAATATAATTTTAAAGGTTATTTTCCTATTTTATTTAAAAGCTTTTTCTTAAGGCTAGAAATGGTCTTTAATAGAGAAAAATTATTTTATTGTTTTAAAAATATTTGACAAAAATCAGGGAAACTCAGTGGACATATATTGTCCATATATAAGAGTTTCAACACATGGTCATGTTCAAAATATTGGTCAAATCCCTCAAAAACCCTTTCTGGATATTTCAAGATTTTGAAATATTTACAAAGGAAATATTCTCCAAAACTTCCAAGAAAATTCTATCATGTCACATATGACATAATTGGTGACCTTGCCAAGTCTCATGTCTTGGAGAACAAGATAACATCATCAAATCCTCTCAAAACTATTTCTGTCCATTTTGAAGTTTGAGCAACTTTACATCGCCAAACATTCCCAAATGTTCTAAAACCTTGTGAACATTCTCAAATGTTCTAATTATTCATCTAGACCAAATGGCACAAGTTGGAGAACAAGTTAACTTGATCAAAGTGCCCCAAAACCCTTCCTGTCCAGAACCAAATTTGGACAACTCTACATTGCCAAGTGTGTCCTTTTGATCTGAATTTTTGTGGACATGTTCAAATCCTCCAATGATGACACTACACCAAGTGGTGCATCAAGGAGAATAGATTTGCATGACTAAATCTTGGCAAAGCCATTTCTACTGATTTCTAGGGTTTACCAAAGTTACATTGGCTACTTTGCCCAAATGAGCTCAAACTTGGTGGAACACCCTAATTCTATGTGCCATTCCATCTTGATAATTCTCATGGCAAGGGGAATTAATTTTCTTGCCCAAACCAACAACAAACACCTTCTGACATTTTTCCAAAATCATCATTTTGACTACTTCCACTATTCTCCATGAGCTCAACTTTTTACCACAGCCCCTCATAGTCCCCTTGCACCTCCAGTAGCAATGGCAAATCCATATATCAATTATTGGAGGGGTAAAACCCCACTTTCCCTCTCTGGACAGCCCTTTTCTCTCTCTCCCTCAACCTCTCTCCTCTCCTAGTGGTTCTCCAGGGCACCCAATGCCTCTCCACCCTTCCTTACTACCCCCAAGCGCTACCAGACATCAGTGGCCGCGCCCACATTGCCAAAAAATGCCATGCCGGACATTTGCACGCTCTGGAGCCTTCTGATCTTGCTCTGGCATCAGAGCCGCCACGGCCAAGCACTCCCGCCACCTCGGGCCTCCCAGCCATACCGATGATGTGCCTTGGCGTCTGCGTCACGCTAAACCCCGTCCCCTCCTCCTTCTCCTCCCTGCTGCCTCCATTCACGCCTGCGCCACCGCCGCCCGAGAGCTCCAATGGACGGGCTCACACGCGCGACGCCCTGAGATTTCCCCGCTCCTTCTCTCCCTTCCTCTGGGCGTAGACCACCCCTACAAACACCCCGGACACGCCCACGTGAGCCCCCGTGGCTTGTAGCGACCGCAACAGCTTCACCGGCGCATGAGCTCATGGTGCACCTCGCCCCCTTCTACTTAAGGTCGCCCCCGAGCCCCTCTCTACTCCTTTGGCCCTCTCTCCCTCCTGAGCATCCTCTGGACCAACCTGCACCTCCTCTCGTGCCCTCCTGCTCCCTCCATGGCCGGAGTGCCGCCGTCGGGCTCCGCCCAAATTCCTGCAAACCGAAGCCTCCCCTCCCCTCCTTTGGACACCAATGGAGCCACCGCACGCCGGAGAGGCTCCTCCGCCCTTTACCTCTTCCTCTAGCGCCCCACAACCCCAGAACCCATCTCGCCCGACGCCGCCGTCCACCGCGGGCAAGGACCTGCTCCCATCCGGTGACGCAGGCGCCCGTGGTGGGGTCTCCCAGGATCGTCTCTCTCCGCTGAGCACGCTGGTGGCCGGACCTCCGAAAACGGTGGCCTGTAGCGCCGGCAAGCCGCGGTCGACGCCGCCCCTGCCTCTGCTCTGTTCGAGCGGGAGGTTGGGGACGAACCCGACAAGCGGGCCCCGCTCGTCAGCGACCCGGTGGGCGGGCCCCACGTTTAAGTGGAAACGGCTTCGGCCAGATCCGCCTCCCCTGCGCGAAGACGCCCTGTGCTAGCCTGCCTCCGACGTGGCCCTGCGCAGCGTCGAAGCGAGCATGGGCCGCCCAAAGGCTATCCTACGCCTCAGGCACGCTTTGGGTAAACCCTAAACCTTTTTCCTTTTCTTTTTCTCAGTCAATTCAAAAATCCATAAACAATTCAAATGGACTCCAAATTTGATGATTCAAATTTCTAGTGACTCTATAAATAATGATCTATCTGGTGATGCAACATGCACATTTTTCCAGAGACCTTTTCTTCACAAATATTTATCAAATCCTACTTTTCCTATTTCTGTGATGAACTTTAGAAAATCACAGAGAGCCCATTTTTTATCCAAATTCCATGATTCAAAATCCTAGATGTCTATAAGTTCAAAACTTAGTTTTTGAACATTTTTACTAAAACTTTCTGTATCACCTCAAATAATGGTATATTTCTTTGTATATAGCCAACTTTGCAAATTCATAGGAAAATCATCTCAACCCCAAATCTAGTGAAACCAATTCCTAAATGTTTCAATCATGCCCGAATTAATGGGTACTTTACTCATTTTTATAAAATGGCATTCTGTGTACAGCTTGTGGATCCATCAAATCCATTGATTCCATCATATTGAAATGTTTAGAAATATCCATTGATCCGCTTCCAATGAAATCACCTTGGTCATTCCTCATATGACCAGAGGTATCCTAGAAAAATCCAACTCATGTTTTTGGAGCACTTTTATTTCCTGCCTTCTTGTGTTGCTTATTATGGTTGCTTTCGACGATTGTTGACGAAGTAGACGAAATGCTTGGAGTTGGACCAGAGATATTTGAAGACCTCGAAGACTTTGTTAAAACAGGCAAGCAGCCCTTTGACCATGTCTATGAAACCCTTTTTATGCATGTCATATAGCACCATATTGTTGTTGCAACGGAATCATGATGATGTGGTATCCACTTTGATGGTTTGCCACCATACTTCCTCGTTGATACTTGCATTGTGCATGACCCTACCTTCTTATGAGGGTTATGCCGGTGGGAGTAGATAGGATGCTACAGTAGAGCTACGCAAAAAGGGACGGGAATATGCATGGTGATGGAGACAAAGTATTTTCAAAAGACTTTTTCGAAAACCCCGTCGAGTGCCACTTATGCCCGAGGGAGATGATGAGATGGGTAACCACTTGATGACGAAGTGGTGTACCGAGGCAAGTGTGAGTGTTGTTTACAGAGACGGATTAGATTTAAGATTTGTCGACTGTCCCAACCTTACATGCGCAACCACTCTACCCTTATATGGGAAAGGGCATTATTGATCACCTAGGCCGATACTAGCTTGGAGCCTGCATTACTAGTGACGGGGGAGAGTTGGTGCTCTCTCTCGGGACGGGGTCGTGCCAGGTAGGGCGGCCATGACTGTTTTCACAGGGCACCGGACACACCGTTGGTACCCCGTGCCAGTGGTATGTGTTAATTATGGGAGCAAGGCTCCATGAAAGTGTTATGTGAAATGTTGGGCACGGGGGTTACTGCCAATCGAGTGGACTCCATGTTAGTGTCGTCTAGGGAAAGGTAGTGATCGGGTGCTTACCCCGGGTACTTGAGGTATCGCGGGTCGTGGATGACACGGAAGTTCCCCGGATCTTGTGGGTACAGTGTGCAACCTCTGCAGAGTGTAAAACTATTCGAATAGCCGTGTCCACGGTCAAGGATAGTTGGGCGGTGCTGCTTAGACTATGTCCATATGTTTCTGACAAACAACACCGTTTGGTGATATTGATGATGTGACTCGTGAGGAAGTCAAGATGAGCTTGAGCATGAGTTGTTCATAACTCTTTCTCGATGTTGATGTCTGTAACCTCCTGATGCTTGTTGCAGATGCATTCCTGTCCTTGATAAATGTTGATCATACTTGCATGAGAAAAACTAGCTTTCCGCAACAATGCCAATTAAGTAGTAGAGTTTTGCATAATTATTTTGTTATCACTCTTCGGTTGCTTGCGAGTACATTCAAAGTACTCATTGGCTTGCCACTGGTTATTTTATTGGCCAGGCATAAAATAACATGATATGATGAGGAATACTTGATGATTTAACATGCGAGCTAGGGCGCTTCCAAATGTAATGCCCGTAGGGTTAAGGCAGATGGCATGGGTCCAAGTTATTGACGAAGTTTTCCGCTGCAATGTTATACTCAAGACTTGACCATAATGGTCCTACTTGTGTAAGACGGTATGTATGGATGTAAGACTCTTGTTATTCAGCTTCTGTGTGTTCAAGAGCATTGATCTCGGGATCATCAGACACGTGCAATCGGTGATCACGACTTATGAGTCGGGGTCCCCACAGAGCTGGTATCAGAGCCATCCTGACTATAGGAAGCCTTAGTTAGCATGGTCGTTAGTTAGGGTAAAACTATTTCCAAAACTACTGCTAGTTTTCCAAAACTATCTATACTTCTCTTCCCTTCTCAATTTTTCGAATAATCTCTTCCCCTTCAAAACCTTTGGTTGCTAGAACCCTTATGCCCCTGACCACTGGATTCCTTGTAATCCTCGTGGATAATCTAGAAGGAAGATGCCTTGCCAGACATTCACCCACATCTCCCGAACACAAGATTGGCGACATCACAACAAGACGATACCAACAGAAGATACATCCTCGAAGAATGAGGACCTGAAGACCCAGGAGATGGTGACATCCTTGACACTGCCCCAAGATGATGCAACCTTAGCCTACGATGATTAGGGCATAGGATATGCAAGATCATGGTATACATCGCTAGTAGAGCAACCCTGTCCTTACCATTGCTGTGTCGGCAACCACGAGTGGATGAGAACCTAGCCATTTGGTCCGCCTCACTATAGTGAGCAGGAAAACGGTTCTCTTCATCCCCCGCTCTCGGTGACGATACTGGCAACAGCGTATCCGGCAGATTGGACCTCTACTATGCCTTGTTAGTGTCATTACATAAAGGATTACCTACCTGGTACCATCGATGGCTTAGAAGACAAAAAGGGATCGCCGTGATAAGAAGACAATAGAAGACCAAGTCAATGCCAGATACGAGGAGCCACCTTGACCCCATCACTTCAACAGGCAAGAAGTTGTTGAAGAATCTTCAGGCTCAACCCGGATTGTTTCATCGAACAACTACAAGAGATGTATTAACACCTGAGGAAAACTCAAAAGACTGCATGAGGCACAAGGCACGACTACTGAGTCCGAGAACCCCTAGGGTAGGATAAGTCGTGTACCCCTATCTTGCAATCGAGTCCGTATGATAGTTTGAATAGTACCATGATTGTGTGTTGCTTGTTTTTATTTGTTTGTGTTTTGATATAGGTCGCACTTTTGCCCTAGGCGACAAGTATGGGACTATATCACCTTCCTCACCTTGTTTCTTTTGTTTGGCCATTTTTGCACCTGTTTGTTTGCACTAGCACTATAGAACCCCTTTAGGCATTCCCCTCCTCTATGCTACTTTTCCCTCTCATCACTCTCCTCAACTGAAGGCTAGCAAGACAAGACACACCATGGATTCTACTTCGACAACCAACAAGCACTGAAGACTTTTGCTACAACCTCCTCGACCAAGTGCAACCCCTTAGAGTTATGGTTTCCCCTCAAGACTAGAGACCCATTCCTAGACCCTTCGAAACTTCACGAGATACCCCAGCTCGAAACCTTAACCCTGAGCTTAACCCTACGAAATTGCAAGAGAACAGGTTAAGCCTCCGTAACCTTGCTTATCATTGGGTTCATTATGGAACTAGTGGACATAGTGAACGAGCACATTATCATTCTAAGATAGCACCAAAGCGGCGATGCCATAGGGAGGACCAATCTGAGGATATAGGAATAGAGGACAAATGACTTGATGAGTTTATATCAATGACTTGAGGAATTATATGAGACTATTCGGTGGATTATGAGGCTTTCATGTTGATAGATGAACTTGGTGGGATCATGAGTATAGATTAGCATAGTTTTCATTACCCCTGAGTAAATTGGATTTATAGGACAATTATGATCACAACTGGAATTCTTGGAAGTATAAGGATTTGACTTAGCCAGGGGATATTGATAGAAGATAGTTGATATTACGACAATGACTTGGGGGAAAGTGTGGAAATTCTCGTTGGACACAAGATTTGGATTTAAATAGGTGATCCTAGTTGAGTATAGATGCTGAGTAGTCTACATGGTTCGGAGTAAATTGGAATTAGGCCGATAATCTTGATCGTGATACCATGTTTCTCGGTGGACAATAAACTAGGAGATTTGGATTAATTGTCGGAGTTGATATAAACTTGACCTTGGAGGTTACTTGACCATGATAATGGAAATTGGTGGACCGACTATAGTAGAGATAGCCTTTTCAAGTATCTGGGGATTATAGGAACTTTAGAAGATCATGTGGAACACCATAAACATTGGATTTGTAGAATTAAATGGGATACGTAGTGATTGATGGAAGTTAATGGGCTGTTGGAGTTGATTCATAGGAAGGAAACAAGATCTTGGAGTGGCTTACGACGTGTTTCCTTAGGATAGAGATGCACTACCTTGGACCTTGGAAGAATGGGCCGAGCACTTGGATTATCATGTTTAATTGAAGCTTAGTAGCTTGTATGTTCTACCCATGGATTTTTAGGGGTAGACATACATATGAGTTTGGGGATTGTAGGCATATATGATTTTGTTAGACCTCCTCTCGAGAGCCATGAGGATATGAATAACATGAGTGATGATTGGAGTTGACCTATACGAGATGATTCTTTGGTAATATGAGGAGAAGACTAGGTAGAAGTATTGGCATCTCAGAAACTGTGCTCAAGGATGGGACGATAAACATTCACTCGCACACTAGAATCCTTGAAACCCTTACACCCTACCAAGCCACAACATGGTCGGATCCTGACCTTGGGCCTGGACTCTAGGTCGAGAAGACCCTACCAATACTCAACCATGACCACCACTGATACCCAACCTATACCCTCTGCACCACATGGGCAACTCTTCAAGGAGTACTCGAACAAGCTGGTCGTCACCATTATTTGATGACATGCTTGCCTACCCGAAGACGGAAGAAGGACCGTTCAGCTGGTCAGGGAACATCTGAAGACCGCCATGTCAAGGAAGAAGAACTGCACCAACCACCATCGTCAAAGAAGTAAACATCCGCGTCGAAGACCAGGTGTATCTGCAAGCCACTTCTCTCTAAGGAACCAAGCATTTCCATGACAAGGAGACCCACACCAAGATTCAGCGGCCCCCTTCGAGATCACTCCAAGATTTAGCAACCCCCTCTGAGATCACTACGAGATGAAGAGAAGACAGTTACCAGCTGGGGTTTCCACCTGAGTTACCTGATGTGCACAACACTTTCCATGCATCACAACCCCGGAAGTGTTTCCAACTTCCTAACTTGCCCGATCTATCTCTACGAGGGCATTAACCACCAAGCCATCGACCCCTAGCCCAATTTAACCTACCACGAGCTACCCATTAGTAACCTGGATCAAGAAGAGCGACATACACGAAGCCACACCATCAAGTACTTCAAGCTCAATGGAGCACTACACGGAAGCAGAAGCAACATGAGGACTTGAAGACTACCCCAGATCCAAGTTTCTGTATCCCTTTCCGCGTCTAGTCTGGGAATCTCGGGGACGAGATTCTTGTAAGGGGGGTAGGTCTGTCACACCCTGATTTTCATGCCACTACACTTAAGCTAACAATCATGATAAAATGTGGTTTGACAAAAACTTTTGAGTGTTTTGGACCTTGCCTTGATTGGTTTTTGTGTGCTGTTTGCAAGTGCTCTAGAAATCAAATAAATCCTCCAACTTCGATACTTCATTTCCTTGCCCCAAACTTCTGCCCAATGATCATGCCATGTATATAGAGCAATATAGTATTTTATTACAAAATTAATTTGGCCAAAAGTATTTTCTAAAATTAGTTTTCAAAATCCTGAATTGAGGTTTGCACCTTTGCAAGTACTTAATTAAGGGCGGTAAAAATCTTTCAAAAATATATTTGACTCCTATTAGATATAGGATACCCGAAACCACAAAAATATAATTTTAAAGGTTATTTTCCTATTTTATTTAAAAGATTTTTCTTAAGTCCAGAAATGGTCTTTAATAGGGAAACATTATTTTATTGTTTTGAAAATATCTGACAAAAATAACTGAAACTCAGTGGACATATATTGTCCATATATAAGAGTTTGAACACATGGTCATGTTAAAAATATTGGTCAAATCCCTCAAAAACCCTTTCTGGATATTTCAAGATTTTGAAATATTTACAAAGGAAATATTCTCCAAAACTTCCAAGAAAATTCTATCATGTCACATATGACATAATTGGTGACCTTGCCAAGTCTCATGTCTTGGAGAATAAGATAACATCATCAAATCCTCTCAAAACCATTTCTGTCCATTTTGAAGTTTGAGCAACTTTACATTGCCAAACATTCCCAAATGTTCTCAAACCTTGTGAACATTCTCAAATGTTCTAATTATTCATCTAGACCAAATGGCACAAGTTGGAGAACAAGTTAACTTGATCAAAGTGCCCCAAAACCCTTCCTGTCCAGAACCAAATTTGGACAACTCTACATTGCAAAGTGTGTCCTTTTGATCTGAATTTTTGTGGACATGTTCAAATCCTCAAATGATGACACTACACCAAGTAGTGCATCAAGGAGAATAGATTTGCATGACTAAATCTTGGCAAAGCCATTTCTGCTGATTTCTAGGGTTTACCAAAGTTACATTGGCTACTTTGCCCAAATGAGCTCAAACTTGGTGGAACACCCTAATTCTATGTGCCATTCCATCCTGATAATTCTCATGGCAAGGGGAATTAATTTTCTTGCCCAAACCAACAACAAAAACCTTCTGCCATTTTCCAAAATCATCATTTTGACCACTTCCACTATTCTCCATGAGCTCAACTTTTTACCACAACCCCTCCTAGTCCCCTTGCACCTCCAGTAGCAATGGCAAATCCATATCTCAATTATTGGAGGGGTAAAACCCCACTTTCCCTCTCTGGACAACCCTTTTCTCTCTCTCCCTCAACCTCTCTCCTCTCCTAGTGGTACTCCAGGGTACCCAATGCCTCTCCACCCTTCCTTACTACCCCCAAGCGCTACCAGACATCAGTGGCTGCGCCCACATTGCCAAAAAATGCCATGCCGGCCATTTGCACGCTCTGGAGCGCGCTAAAGTGCGCTCTGGCACTGTAGCCGCCCACGGCCAAGCACTCCCGGCCACCTCGGGCCTCCCCAGTGCGCCCGACGATGTGCCTTGGCGTCTGCGTCACGCTAAACCCCTGTCCCCCTCCTCCTCCCTCCTGCTGCCTCCATTCGCACGCGCGCCGGCCGCCCGAGAGCTCCAATGGACAGGCTCACACGCACGACGCCCTGACATTTCCCCGCTCCTTCTCTCCCTTCCTCTGGGCATAGACCACCCCTACAAACACCTCGGACACGCCCACGTGAGCCCCCGTGGCTGGTAGCGACCGCAACAGCTTCACTGGCGCATGAGCTCACGGTGCACCTCGCCCCCTTCTACTTAAGGCCACCCCGAGCCCCTCTCTACTCCTTTGGCCCTCTCTCCCTCCTGAGCATCCTCTGGACCAACCTGCACCTCCTCTCGTGCCCTCCTGCTCCCTCCATGTCCGGAGTGCCGCCGTCGGGTTCCGCCCAAATTCCTGCAAACCGAAGCCTCCCCTCCCCTCCTTTGGACACCAATGGAGCCACCGCACGCCGGAGAGGCTCCTCCACCCTTTACCTCTTCCTCTAGCGCCCCAAAACCCCAGAACCCATCTCGCCCGACGCCACCGTCCGTCGCGGGCAAGGACCTGCTCCCATCCGGTGACGCAGGCGCCCGTGGTGGGGTCTCCGAGGATCGTCTCTCTCCGCTGAGCACGCCGGTGGCCGGACCTCCGAAAATGGTGGCCTGTAGCACCGGCAAGCCGCCGTCAACGCCGCACCTGCCTCTGCTCTGTTCGAGCGGGAGGTTGGGGACGAACCCGACATGCGGGCCCCACTCGTCAGCTACCCGGTGGGTGGGCCCCGCCATTTAAGTGGAAATGGCTTCGGCCAGATCCGCCTCCCCTGCGCGAAGACGCCCTGCGCTAGCCCGCCTCCGACGTGGCCCCTGCGTGTGTGCGGGCGAGCCACTGGGCCGGCCCAGTGGCTATCCTACGCCCTGTGCACGCTTTGGGTAAACCCTAAACCTTTTTCCTTTTCTTCTTCTCAGTCAATTCAAAAATCCATAAACAATTCAAATGGACTCCAAATTTGATGATTCAAATTTCTAGTGACTCTATAAATCATGATCTATCTGGTGATGCAACATGCACATTTTTCCAGAGACCTTTTCTTCACAAATATTTATCAAATCCTACTTTTCCTTTTTTTGTGATGAACTTTAGAAAATCACACAGAGCCCATTTTTGATCCAAATTCCATGATTCAAAATCCTAGATGTCTATAAGTTCAAAACTTAGTTTTTGAACATTTTTACTAATACTTTCTGTATCACCTCAAATAATGGTCTATTTCTTTGTATATAGCCAACTTTACATATTCATAGGAAAATCATCTCAACCCCAAATCTAGTGAAACCATTTCCTAAATGTTTCAATCATGCCCGAATTAATGGGTACTTTTACTCATTTATATAAAATGGCATTCTGTGTACAACTTGTGGATCCATCAAATCCATTGATTCCATCATATTGAAATGTTTAGAAATATCCATTGATTCGCTTCCAATGAAATCACCTTGGTCATTCCTCATATGACCAGAGGTACCCTAGAAAAATCCAACTCATGGATTTAGAGCACTTTTATTTCCTGCCTTCTTGTGTTGCTTATTATGGTTGCTTTCGACGATAGTTGACGAAGTAGACGAAATGCTCGGAGTTGGACCAGAGATATTTGAAGACCTCGAAGACTTTGTTAAAACAGGCAAGCAGCCCTTTGACCATGTCTATGAAACCCTTTTTATGCATGTCATATAGCACCATATTGGTGTTGCAATGGAATCATGATGAGGTGGTATCCACTTTGATGGTTTGCCACCATACTTCCTCGTTGATACTTGCATTGTGCATGACCCTACCTTCTTATGAGGGTTATGCCGGTGGGAGTAGATAGGATGCTACAGTAGAGCGATGCAAAAAGGGACGGGAATATGCATGGTGATGGAGACAAAGTATTTTCAAAAGACTTTTTTGAAAACCCCGTCGGGTGCCACTTATGCCCGAGGGAGATGATGAGATGGGTAACCACTTGATGACGAAGTGGTGTACCGAGGCAAGTGTGAGTGTTGTTTACAGAGACGGATTAGATTTAAGATTTGACTGTCCCAACCTTACATGCGCAACCACTCTACCCTTATATGGGAAAGGGCATTATTGATTACCTAGGCTAATACTAGCTTGGAGCCCGCATTACTAGTGACGAGGGAGAGTTGGTGCTCTCTCTCGGGACGGGGTCGTGCCAGGTAGGGCGGCCATGACTGTTTTCACAGGGCATCGGACACACCGTTGGTACCCCGTGCCAGTGGTATGTGTTAATTATGGGAGCAAGGCTCCATGAAAGTGTTATGTGAAATGTTGGGCACGGGGGTTGCTGCCAATCGAGTGGACTCCATGTTAGTGTCGTCTAGGGAAAGGTAGTGATCCGGTGCTTACCCCGGGTACTTGAGGTATCACGGGTCGTGGATGACACGGAAGTTCCCCGAATCTTGTGGGTACAGTGTGCAACCTCTGCAAAGTGTAAAACTATTCGAATAGCCGTGTCCACGGTCAAGGACAGTTGGGCGGTGCTGCTTAGACTATGTCCATATGTTTCTGACAAACAACACCGTTTGGTGATATTGATGATGTGACTCATGAGGAAGTCACGATGAGCTTGAGCATGAGTTGTTCATAACTCTTTCTCGATGTTGATGTCTCAGAACCTCCGATGCTTGTTGCGAGATTTATTCCTGTCCTTGATAAATGTTGATCATACTTGCATGAGAAAAACTAGCTTTCCGCAACAATGCCAATTAAGTAGTAGAGTTTTGCATAATTATTTTGTTATCACTCTTGGGTTGCTTGCGAGTACATTCAAAGTACTCATTGTCTTGCCATTGGTTATTTTATTGGCCAGGCATAAAAGAACATGATATGATGAGGAATATTTCGGTGACGAACATGCGAGCTAGGACGCTTCCCAGTCAGAATGCCTATAGGGTTAAGGCAGATGGCATGGGTCCAAGTTATCGACGAAGTTTTCCGCTGCAATGTTATACTCAAGACTTGACCATAATGGTCCTACTTGTGTAAGACGGTATGTATGGATGTAAGACTCTTGTTATTCAGCTTCTATGTGTTCAGTGAGCATTGATCTCTAGGATCACTATACACGTGCAATCGGTGATCACGACTTATGAGTCGGGGTCCCCACAGAGCTGGTATCAGAGCCATCCTGACTGTAGGAAGCCTTAGTTAGCATAGTCGTTAGTTAGGGTAAAACTATTTCCAAAACTACTACTAGTTTTCCAAAACTATCTATACTTCTCTTCCCTTCTTAGTTTTTCGAAAACTAGGGTATACTTTCCTTATTAATCTCTTCCCCTTCAAAACCTTTGGTCGCTAGAACCCTGATGCCCCTGACCACTGGATTCCTTGTAATCCTCGTGGATAATCTAGAAGGAAGATGCCTTGCCAGACATTCACCCACATCTCCCGAACACAAGATTGGCGACATCACAACAAGACGATACCAACAGAAGATACATCCTCGAGGAATGAGGACCTGAAGACCCAGGAGATGGTGACATCCTTGACACTGCCCCAAGATGATGCAACCTTAGCCTACGATGATTAGGGCATAGGATATGCAAGATCATGGTATACATCGCTAGTAGAGCAAACCTATCCTTACCATTGCTGTGTCGGCAACCACCGGTGGATGAGAACCTAGCCATTTGGTCCGCCTCACTATAGTGAGCAGGAAAACGGTTCTCTTCATCCCCCGCTCTTGGTGACGATACTGGCAATAGTGTGGGGACCCCGACTCGCAAGTCGTGATCACCGAATGCACGTGTACAGTGATCCCAGAGATCAATGCTCACTGAACACACAGAAGCTGAATAACAAGAGTCTTACATCCATGCATACCGTCTTACACAAATTATGACCATTATGGTCAAGTCTTACATCGATAAAGCCTTAAGGGATGAACATCAAATAAAACAAAGCAGCGGAAATCTTCGTCAATAAGTAGAACCCATGCCATCTGCCTTAACCCTACAGGCATTCTGACTGGGAAACGTCCTAGTTCGCATGATCGTCTCCAAAGAACTCTTCTTCGAACTCCGGTTCTTCCATGCCCGGTCAATTAAATAACCAATGGCAAGCCAATGAGTACTTTGAATGTACTACAAGCAACCCATGATTTGGTTCAAGGTACAGAATGCATGACATAGGTAAAGTTTTGCATAAAGCTAGTTTTGAGTACAATGACATGTTCAACATCCTATAAAGCATGCATCAAGAGAATTCAAGTAACCATGAGAACAGGTCACAGATATCAACATGAATAGAATGGGCACCAACCCATTTATCATAAACAGAGTGGGCACCAACCCATCTCAATCGTGTCAAGTCCTTTGACTTGATCCAAGACAACATCATCATCTCACACACACCGGGTTTGAAAACACGTGGACGTAGCCCAAGAGCGGTTACCCAACTGTCCTTGACCGTGGACACGGCTATTCGAATAGTTTTACACTCTGCAGAGGTTGCACACTTTACCCACTAGATCCGGGGAACTTTCGTGTCATCCACGACCCGCGGTACCTCAAGTACCCGGGGTAAGCACCCGATCACTACCTTTCCCTAGTCGACACTAACATGGAGTCCACTCGATTGGCAGCAACCCCCGTGCCCAACATTTCACATCATAAAGTTGTGGAGACTCGCTCCCATATTCATCACATACCACAAGCACGGGGTACCAACGGTGTGTCCGGTGCCCCATAAAGATGGTCATGGCGCCCTACAGCACGACCCGTCCCAAGAGAGAGCACCAACTCTCCCCGTCACTAGTAATGCGGCTCCAAGCTAGTATCGGACTAGGTACTCAATAATGCCCTTTCCCATATAAGGGTAGAGTGGTCGCGCATGTAAGGTTGGAATAACGGTGCAACTCCGACCAATCCGTTTTGAAAACAACACACCCTTTGCTTGGCACACCACTTCGTCATCAAGTGGTCACCCATTTCATCATCTCCCTCGGGCATAAGTGGCACCCGACGGGTTTTCAAAAGACTTTGAAAATATTTTGTCTCCATCACCATGCATATCCCCGTCCCTTTTGCGTAGCACTACTTAGCATCCTATCTACTCCCATCGTCATGACCCTCATAAGGAGGTAGGGTCATGCACAATGCAAGTGTCAACGAGAAAAGTACCGGAGGTAGCCCACCAAAGTGGTTACCCATCCTTCATGATTCCGATGCAACAATAGTAAGTGCTATATGACATGCATAAAGAGGGTTTCTTAGACATGGTCAAAGGGCTGCTTGCACTGCTCAACAAAGTCTTCGGTCTTCAAAGTCTTCGGTCCAACTCCTTCACAAGAACGCAATCTATCGCCGCAAAATAATAACGGGAAAAATAAGGCAATAATAGAACAGAAAAATCAAAGTGCTCAGAAAAATGTCAACTCTTTTTGTAAAATACTAGATGGAAATATAAGATGGGGAAACTTGCTAGTTTTGGATTTGGAGTGGTGGAACAGAAGATATGGATTTTCAAAGGTCTATTTAAATGCTAAAAACCACATTTAAATATTTACAGAGAATAAAAGGTGGTTGGATTTGAGTGAAAGTTGCACCATTAAATAGGTTGCAATATTTGGGGATTTTAGAAATTGGAATCAATGCATTTGGATTAATATTTAATCCTGTGGAATTTTTAGAATATGTGACAGAAAAGAAAAAGAAAAAGGCACCGTGCTCGCCGGCCGTAACGACCATGAGGCGCAGCCAGCCAAAGCCGGCCAGCCCAGCCAAGCAAGAGACAACAGCAGCAGCGCGCGCCAGTTTTCAAACCTGACGGGGGGGCCCAGCTGCCAGTGGAAAGAGAGAGGCGAGAGAGAGGTGAGGATGACAGGGGGCCCGCTGTCATCTCCGACTCTCAGCGACGAGAGGGCCGGGCGTGCTCACCGGCGGCGATCTGCGACGGCGAGCTCCGGCGAAAAGGGAGGATGGCTTGTGGGGTCGCCGAACGTCGGTGGGAGGTGGACTTGGCCATGGAGTGCGGGGGTTCGCCGGCGACGAGGTTTGCGGGCGGAGGAGCTGGAGGCGGCTGCTCGGCCGTTTCAAGCTGCAAAGGAGAGGGGAATGGAGGGAACCGATCAGGAGGTGCAGGGGTTCCAGACGAGAGAGAGAGACGGCGGCGGAGGCCTATACCACGAGTTCGCCGGAGTCCGAGAGGCGGCGGAGCTCGAGCTCGATCTCGAGCTCGGGCGCTCCTAGGGGAGAACTGGGGGTGCAGGGGGAAGCCTTGGTGGTGCAGAGAGCGAGGGGTGAGGGTGGAAGGGCTCGGGAGGCCTTTATATAGGAGGACGGCGGTCCACCGTGGGCTCGTCTTGGCCAAGGGCTCGTGCTTTGCCGCCATGGCATATAATATGCCTTGTGGGCGCGACCCTTTGGTGTCGATAGTGCCGGGGGTAGTAAAGAAGGAGGGGGAAGCATTGGATGCCCTGGTAAGCCAGTGGAGTTAGGAGGGAGGAAGAAGAAAGGTGAAAAAGGGCTGACCAGAGAGAGAAAGAGGGGGGTTTCACCCCTCAATTATTGAACTAGGGCTAGCCATTGTTACTGGAGGTGAAAGTGGACTAGAAAAAGCTGTGGTAAAAATTGGAGCTCTCCAAGAATAGTGAAAGGGGTCAAAACAGTGATTTTAGCAAAATGTCAGAAGGTGTTTGATGGAGTTTTAAGCAAGCAAATGGACTCCAATTGCCATGAGGATCCTCAAGGTGAAATGACTCATATAAATATAGCCATCCACCAATTGGGAGGTTATTTGGGCAAGGTTGCCAATGCAACTTTTGTGAACCCTAGAAATGAGCAGAAATGGAGTTGTGTAGATCTAGTTGAGCATAACACTTCTCCTTGATGAACCACTTTGTTTAGTGGCCTCATTTGGTCATGTGAACATGCTCACAAAAGTTGGGGTCAATGGGAGAAAGTTGGTAGCACAGAGTTGCTCAAATTTGCTTCTGGTCAGAGAGGGTTTTGAGGTACTTTGACCAAGATTTCCTCTTCTCCAACCTGTGCCATTTGGTCCAGATGCATCATTAGACCAATGAAGCATGTCCACCAAGTTTGAGCACATTTGGGCATACTTGGCAATGTAAAGTTGATCAAACTTCAGAATGGACAGAATTAGTTTTGAGGGGTTCTGATGGTGTTATCTTGTTCTCCAAGTCATGAGACTTGGCAAGATCATCTAATATGTCATATGTGACATGATAGAATTTTCCTGGAATTTTGGAAGATTATTTCCTTTGTAAATATTTCAAAAGCTTGAAATATCCAGGAAGGGTTTTAGGGGAATTTGACCAATATTTTGAACATGACCATGTGTTGAAACTCTTATATATGGACAATATATGTCCTATGAGTTTCCCTAAATTTTGTCAAATATTTTTAAAACAATAAAATAATTTTTCCTATTAAAGACCATTTCGGCCTTAAGAAAAAGCTTTTAAATAAAATAGTAAAACAACTTTTAAAATTATATTTTTGTGGTTTCGGGTATCCTATATCTAATAGGAGTCAAATATATTTTTGGAAAGATTTTTACTGCCCTTAATCAAGTACTTGCAGTGCAATCCTCAATTCAGGGTTTTGGAAAACTAAATTTAGAAAATACCTTCCGCCAAATTATTTTTGTAAGAAAAATTCTATATTGCACTATACACATGGCATGGTCATTGGTCAGGAGCTTGGGGTAAGGAGATGAAATATAGAGTGGTTGACTAATAAGAGCACTTGAAAACCACATAGGGAAAACCAACACCAAATAAAAGCCAAATAAAGCAAAAAGTTTTTGTTGGTCCAAATCTTTCATGCTTTATTAATGAAAATGAAATGTTACAAAATGCAGGGTGTGACAGACCTACCCCCCTTACAAGAATCTCGTCCCCGAGATTCCTAAACTAGGCTTTAAAGAGATACGGGAATTCGGATCTAAGGTAGTCTTCACGCTCCCAAGTTGCTTCTGCTTCAGTGTGGTTGCTCCACTGGACCTTGAAGTACTTGATGGTGCGGCTTCGAGTGCGTCGTTCAGCCTCATCTAGAATGCAGATGGGCCTCTCACGATAAGTCAAATCAGGCTGGAGGTCAATGGCTTGGTGATTGACGTCCTTGTAGAGATCAGCTTGTGCGAACTTGGAGACACTTCCGGAGTTGCGACACGTGGAACACGCCAGCACATCGAAAGTTCGTGGAAGTTCCAACTGGTAAGCCACTTCTCCTCGCTGCTCCATGATCTTGAAGGGGCCAATGTATCTCGGAGCGAGCTTTCCTTTGACATGGAAGCGCTGGGCTCCTTTGAGAGGGGTGACCCGAAGATAGACATGGTCTCCAACTCGGAAGTTTATGTCTCTACGACGTGAGTCAGCGTAGCTCTTCTGTCTTGACTTGGCAGACTTCAGACGCTCTCTGACAAGCTGGACTTGCTCTTCGGCTTCACGGAGGATATCCGGCCCAAAGACAAGTCCTTCACCGGTCTCGACCAATTGAGAGGTGTACGGCATTTCCGCCAGATAACACTTCAAATGGTGCCATCTCAAGGCTTGCTGTAACTGTTGTTGTAAGAGAACTTCGGCGAAAGGGAGGCAGTCTTCCCACTTAGCTCCATAAGCTAAGACACAGGCTCGGAGCATGTCTTCGAGTATTTGATTTACTCGCTCGGTCTGACCTCCGGTCTGTGGGTGGAAAGCAGTGCTGAAGGACAGCTTGGTCCCCATGGCCTCCTGGAATTTCTTCCAAAACCTTGAGGTGAACTGGGTCCCTCGATCTGACACAATCTCCTTGGGAACACCATGAAGGCTCACGATTCGGTTGAGGTAGAGACTGGCTAACTGGTTCCCTTTGTAGGTTGTCTTGACAGGAATGAAGTGGGCCACCTTGGTCAAGTGGTCAACGATGACCCAGATGGAGTCATGTCCCTTGTTTGACCTGGGTAAACCGGTGATGAAGTCCATCCCGACTTTGTCCCACTTCCACTCGGGAACCTTGAGTGGTTGGAGTAATCCAAAGAGTCGCCGATGCTCAGCTTTGACTCTCTGGCATACGTCACACTTTGCAACATAGGTGGCAATCTCCCTTTTCATCCCGTGCCACCAAAATCTTTCCTTCAGGTCCTGATACATCTTGGTGCCTCCAGGGTGGATGGAATATGGGCTGTCATGAGCTTCTTGCAAGATCAGGTTCTTGAGCTCAACCTTGTTGGGCACGCAGATGCGACTCCCAAACCACACAATTCCTTCCTCATCCTCTGAGAATCCTGAGGCTTTGCCTGCCTTGATCTTCCTCTTGATGCCTTCAATACTCTCATGCCCCTTCTGGGCTTTCTTGATATCATCCATCAAGGTAGGCTTAACATCGAGGTTGGCCAAGGATCCTGGTGCAACCAGTTCCAACCCGAAGCTTTCGAGTTCTTCATACAAGGCGGGTAGCTTGTGCTTTAGCATAGCATTCAAGGAGCAAGCCTTCCCGCTCAACGATCTGCTACCACATTAGCCTTTCGGGTGGTACTGAACACCGAGGTCATAATCCTTGATCAACTCCAGCCATCTTCTCGCCTCATGTTCAATTCCTTTGAGTGAAAATATACTTGAGACTTTTGTGGTCTGTGTATATTTCACATCGCTACCCAAGAGGTAATGTCGCCAAGTCTTCGTGCCATGAACCACGCTGCTAGCTCAAGGTCATGAGTAGCATAGTTCTCCTCGTGAGGTCGAGTTGCCTTGAAAGGTAGGCTACGACCCTGCCTTCTTGCATCGTAACACCTCCCATCCGATTCTTGACGATCACAATATATCACAAACTCCTTGTGTATATCCGTGTGGCGAATCGGGCGATGGTTAGCCTCTTCTTCACTCTGGAAGCTCTCTTCGCACTTCGGCGTCCATTCAAATTTCTTGTCCTTCTTCAAGAGCTGAGTCATGGGTCGGGCAATGCTCGAGAATCCTTCAACGAACTTGCGGTAATATCCTGCGAGTCCGAGGAAGCTTCGACTTCCTTCACATTGCTCGGGATTGCCATTCACCACGGCTTCAATCTTAGCGGGTCGACCGACAATCCTCTTCGCTTAGAACATGACCCAGAATCCAACTTCACGCAGCCGTAATTCACACTTGCTGAACTTGGCATATAGTTGGTGCTCTCGAAGCTTGTCTAGGACCATCCTCAAGTGTTGCTCGTGTTCTTCTTCCGACTTCGAGAAGACAAGGATGTCATCAATGAAGACAACGACAAACTTGTCCAAATATTCCATGAAGACCTTATTCATGAGATACATGAAGTAAGTCGGGCATTGGTCAATCCAAAGGACATGACCGTGCATTCATACAGCCATATCTGTTACTGAATGCCGTCTTTGGAATATCTTGGGGTCGATCTTGATTAGTAGTACCCAGATCCGAGGTCGATCTTGGAGAACACCTTGGCCCCATTGAGTTGATCAAACAGATCTTCAATCTTAGGAAGTGGGTACTTGTTCTTGATTGTAACTTCATTGAGGGAGCGGTAGTCAATGCATAGGCGGATGGTACCGCCCTTCTTTGCCACAAACAGACAGTGATCCCCAAGGGGAGGCACTAGGGCGGATAAATCCTTCCTCAACTGCTCTTCCACCGCTTCTTCAATTCGCTAACTCCTCGATCCCATTCTATAAGGCTTCTTATAGATGGGTCCTGCTCCGGGTATGAGCTCGATGATGAACTCAATGTCCCGATCAGGAGGCATTCCTGGTAGCTCATCAGGAAAAACATCGGGATACTCGCATACTACCGGCACTTGCTCCAATCCAACTTCAGTCAGACAGTTGACTTGGTTGGCTTGAGTGGAGGGGTTGGAGGCAAACTTAACTTCGACTCCTTGGTCATTGGTCACAGTGACAGACCGGTTGGCGCAGTCTATCAAGCCTTGGTGCTTGCTGAGCCAATTCATTCCCAAGATCACATCCAAGCCTTGTGATTTTAGGATGATAAGGTCTGCTAGGAAATCTACTCCGCTAATGGTAATCCCGACTCCTTTACATCCTACCTTGGCTCTCATCTCTGCTCCCGGGGTTTGTACCACCATAGGGTTATTCAGGGGTGTAGGGGTCATGCCACTTTTTAATGCAAAACTTTGGGCGACAAAAGAATGCGTGGCTCGAGAATCAAACAAAACAGATTATTGGTGCTGAATTGACAAGGAACGCACCCAAAGACGACGTCCGGTCTTCCCGGCTTCTTCCGATGACATGATTCACACGACCCTTGCCATTGTTGGGCAGGTTGCGGGAGCTTGGTTCCTTGGTGGCATTCCACGGCCTTGGCACAGGTTCTGCGCATTGGGGCGCAGGCGTCGGGCTTCTTGTTGGGGCAATTCTTGGAGTAATGCCTGGCTGTCCACATCCCAAACAAGTGACTTGGTTGGGGACGACGCCTTGCCATCTTGTTATTGGGGTTGTTGTAAGCTGGCACGGGGTTGGCATACCTTGAGGTGGATAGTTGGTGCGGGGTGCGGGAGCTCTTGGCTGCTGATAGGTTGGCTTGACCGGGCTGGCTGCCATGGGCGAGGCTTCGTTCTTGGAGCTACCCTTGCCGATCATCTTGCGCTTCGAGTGTCATCCAAGGCACGCCGCTTGTCCTCAAGCATGAGTGCCTTGTTCACCGAATCGAAAGGTCGGGCGATCGCACACAACAAGCGAAGTACTGCAGAGTCCGGTTAAGGCCTTCCATGAAGCGCCCTTTTGGCAGATCGGTCTTGACATCCTCGAGGGCATACCTTGAGAGAACACCGAACTTCGCATGTACTCCTTGACAGGTGCTACTACCTTGCTTCAGGCTCGGAACTCACGCTTCTTGATGGCCATGATTCCGAAGGAATGTGGGCCTTGGAATTCTGTCTTGAAGGTGTTCCAAGTGATGTCTTGCTCAACATGCATAGCCTTGAATCCATCCCACCAAGCTCTGGCAGTCCCCCGAGACAAGGGCGGCATACGCCACTTTATCACGGTCCTCGGTGCATCCGACTAGTGCCAGCAGATCCTCAATGGTGCGGACCCGATCGTGCGCATCCGAGGGTTCAGCAGCCTCGATGAAAGTGGGTGGTGCATGCTTCTTGAACTCCACCGGTGTGGAACGCCCATGGCCGTGCCCCGCCGGCCGGGCGGTTGACAACTGAGCAATCATCCGGAGGGCTGCAGTGTTGGCTTGGCGTTCCTCTCGGAAGGCTTGGAGAAGCTGAGCCATGTCCATGCTTGGAGGAGGTGGTGGGGGTGGAGTCTGTCCTCGGGCTTGGTCCTGGCTGACTCCCGCTTCAGCAGAACCTCCGGCTTCTTGCTGCTGGGTAGAGGTACCAGTACGTGTTACAACAGGCATCCTGTTGGAGTGGTCAAGGTTCAAGATTGGGGAAAGATGGGAAAGCAACATAGAGGGGATGCCTAGTAAGGGGGTCGGTATGACACTAATTGTTTTCATGCAAGGGCCAAAAGGCAAAACACATTCATTAAAATCCAAATGGGCGATGTAGTCGTTTACAAGTTCCCGAAGGAAAGCACGACGTCCATCAAACACAGCAAAAGCAAACACAACACTACATGGTTTCATAAGAACCATTACATGGACTCGACTTCGCATAGGGGTACACGACCTATCCTACCGTAGGGTTACTAACGGGCATATCCAAGTTGTGAATGATGCCTAAGTGGTGGAATGCTCGGTCGCGTGTCCCTGCTCTTCCGGTCTTCCTCCTCTTCATCAAGAGCGGCTTTCTTCACGCTTGAAGGGGTGGGGGAGTGGAGGAGCTCAACAGCGTTGCTTCACTGGTGGGGTGAAGAGCCTGCGGTAATCCCTTGCGCCATGCGGGCTGCTGTGGTGGTTCTCCATCCTTTGGGGTTTTCCGCCTCAGATCACGATTGCGGGCTGTCCAGGGGAGCACCTTCCTTCTTGATCCTATCCGTCTTCTCTTGTGCTTGGCGAAGAAGTGCCTTGGTCTCATGAAGTTCCTTTCGAGTTCCATTGATTCCGTGGCCAAGTGTTGTGCCAAACTATCGGCACAAAGGTGAAGTAGGTCCGAATCGAAGTGGAAGTCCTTCTTCTAGCGGTGGAGCTGGTGCATTGCTCTCATCCTCGCCTTCCTTCCGATAAGGCAAGAAACGGGTTGCCAACTCGTCGCCATCTCTCGAAGAAGGTCTCGGAGGCGCAGTGAGTGCCTTGAGGGTTGCCGCCTCGACGGCAAGAACTAGTGTTGCCATCTGGGGTCCCTCGAAGAACCAGCTTGTTGGAGAGTCATTGGCCTTCACGATCACTTCCACGTGATACTCCGTCTCGGCGTCATTGATCCAATGCTCATGGTAGGTGAAAGTGGGGGCTCGGTGGAACTGGCACCTCTTGAGGCTATCCTCGAGAAGCACGGGGAATCCGGTGGTCAGGAAGTCTTCGGGTACGGCAGCCATCTACAAAGGTTGAATGGGAGAGGTCAATAAGGGAAAAAGGCATCTTGGGTGGGTAAGCTTCAGAAAAGAAGAGAGGTTTAGATGGTCTCAAGTTTAACTAACGCCCATGCTAACTAAGGCTTCCTACAGTCAGGATGGCTCTGATACCAGCTCTGTGGGGACCCCGACTCGCAAGTCGTGATCACCGAATGCACGTGTACAGTGATCCCAGAGATCAATGCTCACTGAACACACAGAAGCTGAATAACAAGAGTCTTACATCCATGCATACCGTCTTACACAAATTATGACCATTATGGTCAAGTCTTACATCGATAAAGCCTTAAGGGATGAACATCAAATAAAACAAAGCAGCGGAAATCTTCGTCGATAAGTAGAACCCATGCCATCTGCCTTAACCCTACAGGCATTCTGACTGGGAAACGTCCTAGTTCGCATGATCGTCTCCAAAGAACTCTTCTTCGAACTCCGGTTCTTCCATGCCTGGTCAATTAAATAACCAGTGGCAAGCCAATGAGTACTTTGAATGTACTCGCAAGCAACCCATGATTTGGTTCAAGGTACAGTAATGCATGACATAGGTAAAGTTTTGCATAAAGCTAGTTTTGAGTACAATGACATGTTCAACATCCTATAAAGCATGCATCAAGAGAATTCAAGTAACCATGAGAACAGGTCACAGATATCAACATGAATAGAATGGGCACCAACCCATTTATCATAAACAGAGTGGGCACCAACCCATCTCAATCGTGTCAAGTCCTTTGACTTGATCCAAGACAACATCATCATCTCACACACACCGGGTTTGAAAACACGTGGACGTAGCCCAAGAGCGGTTACCCAACTGTCCTTGACCGTGGACACGGCTATTCGAATAGTTTTACACTCTGCAGAGGTTGCACACTTTACCCACTAGATCCGGGAACTTTCGTGTCATCCACGACCATGGTACCTCAAGTACCCGGGGTAAGCACCCGATCACTACCTTTCCCTAGTCGACACTAACATGGAGTCCACTCGATTGGCAGCAACCCCCGTGCCCAACATTTCACATCATAAAGTTGTGGAGACTCGCTCCCATATTCATCACATACCACAAGCACGGGGTACCAACGGTGTGTCCGGTGCCCCATAAAATGGTCATGGCCGCCCTACCTGGCACGACCCCGTCCCAAGAGAGAGCACCAACTCTCCCCCGTCACTAGTAATGCGGCTCCAAGCTAGTATCGGACTAGGTACTCAATAATGCCCTTTCCCATATAAGGGTAGAGTGGTCGCGCATGTAAGGTTGGAATAACGGTCGCAACTCCGACCAATCCGTTTTGAAAACAACACACCCTTTGCTTGGCACACCACTTCGTCATCAAGTGGTCACCCATTTCATCATCTCCCTCGGGCATAAGTGGCACCCGACGGGTTTTCAAAAGACTTTGAAAATATTTTGTCTCCATCACCATGCATATCCCGTCCCTTTATGTAGCACTACTTAGCATCCTATCTACTCCCATCGTCATGACCCTCATAAGGAGGTAGGGTCATGCACAATGCAAGTGTCAACGAGAAAAGTACCGGAGGTAGCCCACCAAAGTGGTTACCCATCCTTCATGATTCCGATGCAACAATAGTAAGTGCTATATGACATGCATAAAGAGGGTTTCTTAGACATGGTCAAAGGGCTGCTTGCACAGCTCAACAAAGTCTTGAGGGTCTTCAAAGTCTTCTGGTCCAACTCCTTCGTCAGCAACGCAATCTATCGTCGCAAAATAATAACGGGAAAAATAAGGCAATAATAGAACAGAAAAATCAAAGTGCTCAGAAAAATGTCAACTCTTTTTGTAAAATACTAGATGGAAATATAAGATGGGGAAACTTGCTAGTTTTGGATTTGGAGTGGTGGAACAGAAGATATGGATTTTCAAAGGTCTATTTAAATGCTAAAAACCACATTTAAATATTTACAGAGAATAAAAGGTGGTTGGATTTGAGTGAAAGTTGCACCATTAAATAGGTTGCAATATTTGGGGATTTTAGAAATTGAATCAATGCATTTGGATTAATATTTAATCTGTGGAATTTTTAGAATATGTGATGAAAAGAAAAAGAAAAGGCACTGTGTGCTCGCCGGGCCGTAACAACCCAGGAGGCAGCAGCCAGCCAAAGAGGCCGGCCCAGCCGAGCAAATAGACACACACATACAAGGCCAGTTTTCAAACCCGACGGGCGGGGCCAGCTGCCGATGGGAAAGAGAGGGGCGAGAGAGAGTGAGGATGACAGGCGGGCCCGCTTGTCATCTCCGACTCTCGACCAGAGGGCCGCGTGCTCACCGGCGCGGCGATGCAGCGACGGCGAGCTCCGCGAAAAGGGGATGGCTTGTGGGGTCGCCGAACGTCGGTGGGAGGTGGACTTGGCCGGCGGAGTGCAGGGGTTCGCCGGCGACGAGGTTTGCGGCGGAGGAGCTTCGGGAGGCGGCTGCTCCGGCCGTTTCAAGCTGCAAAGGAGAGGGGAAATGGAGGGGAACCGATCAGGGAGGTGCAGGGGTTCCAGATCGAGAGAGAGAGACGGCGGCGGAGGCCTATACCACGAGTTCGCCGGAGTCCCGAGGCGGCGGAGCTCGAGCTCGATCTCGAGCTCGGGCGCTCCTAGGGGAGAACTGGGGGTGCAGGGGGAAGCCTTGGTGGTGCAGAGAGCGAGGGGTGAGGGTGGAAGGGCTCGGGGAGGCCTTTATATAGGAGGACGGCGGTCCACCGTGGGCTCGTGCGCCGGCGGGCTCGTGCTCGTCGCCACGGGCCTCGGGAGGACGCTGCACCGTGTCTAGGGGGCTCGTGGGGGTCGAATACTCCCAGGGGATGAAGAGAGAGAGAGAGAGCAGGGGGCCAGAGGCACCGCGCGTGTGAGCAGCGCCATTGGTGCGCTCGGGCGGTTCTGTTTGATAGCGCGGAGGCGCGGGGAAGGAGGAGAGAGGAGGGGGACAGCGCCGTGGCGTGTCGCGGACGTCGAGGCGCCTCGGCTGGCGCGAGGGGGTGGCCCGAGGTGGCCGGAGCCGTTGGGCAGAGGGCGGCTACAGTGCGGGAGCGCACTGTAGCGTGCTCCAGAGCGCCCATATGGCATGCCATGGCATATAATATGCCTTGTGGGCGCGGCCACTGGTGTCCAGTAGTGCCAGGGGGTAGTAAAGAAGGAGGGGGAAGCATTGGATGCCCTGGTAAGCCAGTGGAGTTAGGAGGGAGGAAGAAGAAAGGTGAAAAAGGGCTGACCAGAGAGAGAAAGAGGGGGGTTTCACCCCTCAATTATTGAACTAGGGCTAGCCATTGTTACTGGAGGTGAAAGTGGACTAGAAAAAGCTGTGGTAAAAATTGGAGCTCTCCAAGAATAGTGAAAGGGGTCAAAACAGTGATTTTAGCAAAATGTCAGAAGGTGTTTGATGGAGTTTTAAGCAAGCAAATGGACTCCAATTGCCATGAGGATCCTCAAGGTGAAATGACTCATATAAATATAGCCATCCACCAATTGGGAGGTTATTTGGGCAAGGTTGCCAATGCAACTTTTGTGAACCCTAGAAATGAGCAGAAATGGAGTTGTGTAGATCTAGTTGAGCATAACACTTCTCCTTGATGAACCACTTTGTTTAGTGGCCTCATTTGGTCATGTGAACATGCTCACAAAAGTTGGGGTCAATGGGAGAAAGTTGGTAGCACAGAGTTGCTCAAATTTGCTTCTGGTCAGAGAGGGTTTTGAGGTACTTTGACCAAGATTTCCTCTTCTCCAACCTGTGCCATTTGGTCCAGATGCATCATTAGACCAATGAAGCATGTCCACCAAGTTTGAGCACATTTGGGCATACTTGGCAATGTAAAGTTGATCAAACTTCAGAATGGACAGAATTAGTTTTGAGGGGTTCTGATGGTGTTATCTTGTTCTCCAAGTCATGAGACTTGGCAAGATCATCTAATATGTCATATGTGACATGATAGAATTTTCCTGGAATTTTGGAAGATTATTTCCTTTGTAAATATTTCAAAAGCTTGAAATATCCAGGAAGGGTTTTAGGGGAATTTGACCAATATTTTGAACATGACCATGTGTTGAAACTCTTATATATGGACAATATATGTCCTATGAGTTTCCCTAAATTTTGTCAAATATTTTTAAAACAATAAAATAATTTTTCCCTATTAAAGACCATTTCTGGCCTTAAGAAAAAGCTTTTAAATAAAATAGTAAAACAACTTTTAAAATTATATTTTTGTGGTTTCTGGGTATCCTATATCTAATAGGAGTCAAATATATTTTTGGAAAGATTTTTACTGCCCTTAATCAAGTACTTGCAGTGCAATCCTCAATTCAGGGGTTTTTGGAAAACTAAATTTAGAAAATACCTTCTGGCCAAATTATTTTTGTAAGAAAAATTCTATATTGCACTATACACATGGCATGGTCATTGGTCAGGAGCTTGGGGTAAGGAGATGAAATATAGAGTGGTTGACTAATAAGAGCACTTGAAAACCACATAGGGAAAACCAACACCAAATAAAAGCCAAATAAAGCAAAAAGTTTTTGTTGGTCCAAATCTTTCATGCTTTATTAATGAAAATGAAATGTTACAAAATGCAGGGTGTGACAAATAGCGTATCCGGCAGATTGGACCTCTACTATGCCTTGTTAGTGTCATTATATAAAGGATTACCTACCTGGTACCATCGACGGCTTAGAAGACAAAAAGGGATCGCCGTGATAAGAAGACAATAGAAGACCAAGTCAATGCCAGATATGAGGAGCCACCTTCACCCCATCACTTCAACAGGCAAGAAGTTGTTGAAGAATCTTCAGGCTCAACCCAGATTGTTTCATCGAACAACTACAAGAGATGTATCAACACCTGAGGAAAACTCAGAAGACTGCATGAGGCACAAGGCACGACTACTGAGTCCGAGAACCCCTAGGGTAGGATAAGTCGTGTACCCCCTATGCGCAGTCGAGTCCGTATGATAGTTTGAATAGTACCATGATTGTGTTTTGCTTGTTTTTATTTGTTTGTGTTTTGATATAGGGCGCACTTTTGCCCTAGGCGACAAGTATGCGACTATATCACCTTCCTCACCTTGTTTCTTTTGTTTGGCCCTTTTTGCACCTAATTGTTTGCACTAGCACTATAGAACCCCCTTTAGGCATTCCCCTCCTCTATGCTACTTTTCCCTCTCATCTCTCTCTTCAACTGAAGGCTAGCAAGACAAGCCACACCATGGATTCTACTTCGACAACCAACAAGCACTGAAGACTTTTACTACAACCTCCTCGACCAAGTGCAACCCCTTAGAGTTATGGTTTCCCCTCAAGATTAGAGACCCATTCCTAGACCCTTTGAGACTTCACGAGATACCCCAGCTCGAAACCTTAACCCTGAGCTTCACCTACGGAATTGCAAGAGAATAGGTTAAGCCTCCGTAACCTTGCTTATCATTGGGTTCATTATGGAACTAGTGGACATAGTGAACGAGCACATTATCATTCTAAGATAGCACCAAAACTGACGATGCCATAGGGAGGACCAATCTGAGGATATAGGAATAGAGGACAAATGACTTGATGAGTTTATATCAATGACTTGAGGAATTATATGGGACTATTCGGTGGATTATGATGCTTTCATGTTGATAGATGAACTTGGTGGGATCATGAGTATAGATTAGCATAGTTTTCATTACCCCTGAGTAAATTGGATTTATAGGACAATTATGATCGCAGCTGGAATTCTTGGCAGTATAAGGATTTGACTTAGCCAGGGGATATTGATAGGAGATAGTTGATATTACGACAATGACTTGGGGGAAAGTGTGGAAATTCTCGTTGGACACAAGATTTGGATTTAAATAGGTGATCCTAGTTGAGTATAGATGCTGAGTAGTCTACATGGTTCGGAGTAAATTGGAATTAGGCCGATAATCTTGATCGTGATACCATGTTTCTCGGTGGACAATAAACTAGGAGATTTGGATTAATTGTCGGAGTTGATATAAACTTGACCTTGGAGGTTACTTGACCATGATAATGGAAATTGGTGGACCGACTATAGTAGAGATAGCCTTTTCAAGTATCTGGGGATTATAGGAACTTTAGAAGATCATGTGGAACACCATAAACATTGGATTTGTAGAATTAAATGGGATACGTAGTGATTGATGGAAGTTAATGGGCTGTTGGAGTTGATTCATAGGAAGGAAACGAGATCTTGGAGTGGCTTACGACGTGTTTCCTTAGGATAGAGATGCACTACCTTGGACCTTGGAAGAATGGGCCGAGCACTTGGATTATCATGTTTAATTAAAGCTTAGTAGCTTGTATGTTCTACCCATGGATTTTTAGGGGTAGACATACATATGAGTTTGGGGATTGTAGGCATATATGATTTTGTTAGACCTCCTCTCGAGAGCCATGAGGATATGAATAACATGAGTGATGATTGGAGTTGACCTATACGAGATGATTCTTTGGTAATATGAGGAGAAGACTAGGTAGAAGTATTGGCATCTCAGAAACTGCGCTCAAGGATGGGACGATAAACATTCACTCGCACACTAGAATCCTTGAAACCCTTACACCCTACCAAGCCACAACATGGTCGGATCCTGACCTTGGGCCTTGACTCTAGGTCGAGAAGACCCTACCAATACTCAACCGTGACCACCACTGATACCCCAACCTATACCCTATGCACCACATGAGCAACTCTTCAAGGAGTACTCGAACAAGCTGGTCGTCATCATTATTTGATGACATGCTTGCCTACCCGAAGACGGAAGAAGGACCGTTCAGCTGGTCAGGGAACATCTGAAGACCGCCATGTCAAGGAAGAAGAACTGCACCAACCACCATCGTCAAAGAAGTAAACATCCGCGTCGAAGACCAGGTGTATCTGCAAGCCACTTCTCTCTAAGGAACCAAGCATTTCCATGACAAGGATACCCACACCAAGATTCAGCGGCCCCCTTCGAGATCACTCCAAGATTTAGCAACCCCCTTTGAGATCACTACGAGATGAAGAGAAGACAGTTACCAGCTGGGGTTGCCACCTGAGTTACCTGATGTGCACAACACTTTCCATGCATCACAACCCCGGAAGTGTTTCCAACTTCCTAACTTGCCTGATCTATCTCTACGAGGGCATTAACCACCGAGCCATCGACCCCTAGCCCAATTTAACCTACCACAAGCTACCCATTAGTAACCTGGATCAAGAAGAGCGACATACACGAAGCCACACCATCTAAGTACTTCAAGCTCAATGGAGCACTACACGGAAGCAGAAGCAACATGAGGACTTGAAGACTACCCCAGATCCAAGTTTCTGTATCCCTTTCCGCGCCTAGTCTGGGAATCACGGGGACGAGATTCTTGTAAGGGGGGCAGGTCTGTCACACCCTGATTTTCATGCCACTACACTTAAGCTAACAATCATGATAAAATGTGGTTTGACAAAAACTTTTGAGTGTTTTGGACCTTGCCTTGATTGGTTTTTGTGTGCTGTTTGCAAGTGCTCTAGAAATCAAATAAATCCTCCAACTTCGATACTTCATTTCCTTGCCCCAAACTTCTGCCCAATGATCATGCCATGTATATAGAGCAATATAGTATTTTATTACAAAATTAATTTGGCCAAAAAGTATTTTCTAAAATTAGTTTTTCAAAAACCCCTGAATTGAGGTTTGCACTTCAAGTACTTAATTAAGGGCAGTAAAAATCTTTCCAGAAATATATTTGACTCCTATTAGATATAGGATACCCAGAAACCACAAAAATATAATTTTAAAGGTTATTTTCCTATTTTATTTAAAATATTTTTCTTAAGTCCAGAAATGGTCTTTAATAGGGACAAATTATTTTATTGTTTTAAAAATATCTGACAAAAATCAGGGAAACTCAGTGGACATATATTGTCCATATATAAGAGTTTCAACACATGGTCATGTTAAAAATATTGGTCAAATCCCTCAAAAACCCTTTCTGGATATTTCAAGATTTTGAAATATTTACAAAGGAAATATTCTCCAAAACTTCCAAGAAAATTCTATCATGTCACGTATGACATAATTGGTGACCTTGCCAAGTCTCATGTCTTGGAGAATAAGATAACATCATCAAATCCTCTCAAAACCATTTCTGTCCATTTTGAAGTTTGAGCAACTTTACATTGCCAAGCATTCCCAAATGTTCTCAAACCTTGTGAACATTCTCAAATGTTCTAATTATTCATCTAGACCAAATGGCACAAGTTGGAGAACAAGTTAACTTGATCAAAGTGCCCCAAAACCCTTCCTGTCCCGAACCAAATTTGGACAACTCTACATTGCCAAGTGTGTCCTTTCGATCTAAATTTTTGTGGACATGTTCAAATCCTCAAATGATGACACTACACCAAGTGGTGCATCAAGGAGAATAGATTTGCATGACTAAATCTTGGCAAAGCCATTTCTGCTGTTTTCTAGGGTTTACCAAAGTTACATTGGCTACTTTGCCCAAATGAGCTCAAACTTGGTGGAACACCCTAATTCTATGTGCCATTCCATCCTGATCATTCTCATGGCAAGGGGAATTAATTTTATTTCCCAAACCAACAACAAACACCTTCTGCCTTTTTTCCAAAATCATCATTTTGACCACTTCCACTATTCTCCATGAGCTGAACTTTTTACCACAACCCCTCCTAGTCCCCTTGCACCTCCAGTAGCAATAGCAAATCCATATCTCAATTATTGGAGGGGTAAAACCCCACTTTCCCTCTCTGGACAGCCCTTTTCTCTCTCTCCCTCAACCTCTCTCCTTTCCTAGTGGTTCTCCAGGGCACCCAATGCCTCTCCACCCTTCCTTACTACCCCCAAGCGCTACCAAACATCAGTGGCAGTGCCCACATTGCCAAAAAAATGCCATGCCGGCCATTTGCACGCTCTGGAGCGTGCTACAGTGCGCTCTGGCACTGTAGCCGCCCACGGCCAAGCACTCCCGGCAACCTCGGGCCTCCCCAGCGCGCCCGACGATGTGCCTTGGCGTCTGCGTCATGCTAAACCCTTGTTCCCCTCCTCCTTCTCCCTCCTGCTGCCTCCATTCGCACGCGCGCCGGCCGCCCGAGAGCTCCAATGGACGGTCTCACACGCGCGATGCCTTGACATTTCCCCGCTCCTTCTCTCCCTTCCTCTGGGCGTAGATCACCCCTACAAACACCCCGGACACGCCCACGTGAGCCCCCGTGGCTGGTAGCGACCGCAATAGCTTCACCGACGCATGAGCTCACGGTGCACCTCGCCCCCTTCTACTTAAGGCCACCCCCGAGCCCCTCTCTACTCCTTTGGCCCTCTCTCCCTCCTGAGCATTCTTTGGACCAACCTGCACCTCCTCTCGTGCCCTCCTGCTCCCTCCATGGCCGGAGTGCCACCGTCGGGCTCCGCTCAAATTCCTGCAAACCGAAGCCTCCCCTCCCCTCCTTTGGACACCAATGGAGCCACCGCACGCCGGAGAGGCTCCTCCGCCCTTTACCTCTTCCTCTAGCGCCCCACAACCCCAGAACCCATCTCGCCCGACGCCGCCGTCCGCCGCGGGCAAGGACCTGCTCCCATCCGGTGACGCAGGCGCCCGTGGTGGGGTCTCCCAGGATCGTCTCTCTCCGCTGAGCACGCCGGTGGCCGGACCTTCAAAAACGGTGGCCTGTAGCGCCGGCAAGCCGCCATCGACGCCGCCCCTGCCTCTGCTCTGTTCGAACGGGAGGTTGGGGACGAACCCGACAAGCAGGCCCCGCTCGTCAGCGACCCGGTGGGCGGGCCCCGCCGTTTAAGTGGAAACAGCTTCGGCCAGATCCGCCTCCCCTGCGCGAAGACGCCCTGCGCTAGCCCGCCTCCGACGTGGCTCCTGCACGCGTGCGGGCGAGCCGCTGGGCCGGCCCAGTGGCTATCCTACGCCCTGTGCACGCTTTGGGTAAACCCTAAACCTTTTTCCTTTTCTTTTTCTCAGTCAATTCAAAAATCCATAAACAATTCAAATGGACTCCAAATTTGATGATTCAAATTTCTAGTGACTCTATAAATCATGATCTATCTGGTGATGCAACATGCACATTTTTCCAGAGACCTTTTCTTAACAAATATTTATCAAATCCTACTTTTCCTATTTCTGTGATGAACTTTAGAAAATCACAGAGAGCCCATTTTTGATCCAAATTCCATGATTCAAAATCCTAGATGTCTATAAGTTCAAAACTTAGTTTTTGAACATTTTTACTAATACTTTATGTATCACCTCAAATAATGGTCTATTTCTTTGTATATAGCCAACTTTGCAAATTCATAGGAAAATCATCTCAACCCCAAATCCAGTGAAACCAATTCCTAAATGTTTCTAAAATCATGCCCGAATTAATGGGTACTTCTACTCATTTATATAAAATGGCATTCTGTGTACAACTTGTGGATCCATCAAATCCATTGATTCCATCATATTGAAATGTTTAGAAATATCCATTGATCCGCTTCCAATGAAATCACCTTGGTCATTCCTCATATGACCAGAGGTATCCCCGAAAAATCCAACTCATGTTTTTAGAGCACTTTTATTTCCTGCCTTCTTGTGTTGCTTATTATGGTTGCTTTTGACGATACTTGATGAAGTGGACGAAATGCTCGGAGTTGGACCAAAGATATTTGAAGACCTCGAAGACTTTGTTAAAACAGGCAAGCAAACCTTTGACCATGTCAATGAAACCCTTTTTATGCATGTCATATAGCACCATATTTTGTTTTGCAACGGAATCATGATGAGGTGGTATCCACTTTGATGGTTTGCCACCATACTTCCTCGTTGATACTTGCATTGTGCATGACCCTACCTTCTTATGAGGGTTATGCCGGTGGGAGTAGA
This sequence comes from Aegilops speltoides, assembly GCA_021437245.1. NCBI lineage: Eukaryota > Viridiplantae > Streptophyta > Magnoliopsida > Poales > Poaceae > Aegilops > Aegilops speltoides. Next base: position 141,084,691 of record CM038141.1, read on the forward strand.
TAGGATGCTACAGTAGAGCTACGCAAAAAGGTACGATAATATGCATGGTGATGGAGATAAAGTATTTTCAAAAGACTTTTTCAAAAACCCCGTCAGGTGCCACTTATGCCCGAGGGAGATGATGAGATGGGTAACCACTTGATGACGAAGTGGTGTACCGAGGCAAGTGTGAGTGTTGTTTACAGAGACGGATTAGATTTAAGATTTGTCGACTGTCCCAACCTTACATGCGCAACCACTCTACCCTTATATGGGAAAGGGCATTATTGATTACCTAGGCCGATACTAGCTTGGAGCCCGCATTACTAGTGACGGGGGAGAGTTGGTGCTCTCTCTCGGGACGGGGTCGTGCCAGGTAGGGCGGCCATGACTGTTTTCACAGGGCACCGGGCACACCGTTGGTACCCCGTGCCAGTGCTATGTGTTAATTATGGGAGCAAGGCTCCATGAAAGTGTTATGTGAAATGTTGGGCACGGGGGTTACTGCCAATCGAGTGGACTCCATGTTAGTGTCGTCTAGGGAAAGGTAGTGATCGGGTGCTTACCCCGGGTACTTGAGGTATCGCGGGTCGTGGATGACACGGAAGTTCCCCGGATCTTGTGGGTACAGTGTGCAACCTCTGTAGAGTGTAAAACTATTTGAATAGCCGTGTCCACGGTCAAGGACAGTTGGGCGGTGCTGCTTAGACTATGTCCATATGTTTCTGACAAACAACACCGTTTGGTGATATTGATGATGTGACTCGTGAGGAAGTCACGATGAGCTTGAGCATGAGTTGTTCATAACTCTTTCTCGATGTTGATGTCTGTAACCTCCTGATGCTTGTTGCAGACGCATTCCTGTCCTTGATAAATGTTGATCATACTTGCATGAGAAAAACTAGCTTTCCGCAACAATGTCAATTAAGTAGTAGAGTTTTGCACAATTATTTTGTTATCACTCTTGGGTTGCTTGCGAGTACATTCAAAGTACTCATTGGCTTGCCACTGGTTATTTTATTGGCCAGGCATAAAAGAACAAGATATGATGAGGAATACTTCAGTGACGAACATGCGAGCTAGGACGCTTCCCAGTCAGAATGCCTGTAGGGTTAAGGCAGATGGCATGGGTCCAAGTTATCGACAAAGTTTTCCGCTGCAATGTTATACTCAAGACTTGAACATAATGGTCCTACTTGTGTAAGACGGTATGTATGGATGTAAGACTCTTGTTATTCAGCTTCTGTGTGTTCAGTGAGCATTGATCTCCGAGATCAGTGTACACGTGCAATCGGTGATCACGACTTATGAGTCGGGGTCCCCACAGAGCTGGTATCAGAGCCATCCTGACTGTAGGAAGCCTTAGTTAGCATGGTCGTTAGTTAGGGTAAAACTATTTCCAAAACTAATACTAGTTTTCCAAAACTATCTATACTTCTCTTCCCTTCTCAGTTTTTCGAAAACTAGGGTATACTTTCCTTATTAATCTCTTCCCCTTCAAAACCTTTGGTCGCTAGAACCCTTATGCCCCTGACCACTGGATTCCTTGTAATCCTTGTGGATAATCTAGAAGGAAGATGCCTTGCCAGACATTCACCCACATCTCCCGAACACAAGATTGGCGACATCACAACAAGACGATACCAACAGAAGATACATCCTCGAGGAATGAGGACCTGAAGACCCAGGAGATGGTGACATCCTTGACACTGCCCCAAGATGATGCAACCTTAGCCTACGATGATTAGGGCATAGGATATGCAAGATCATGGTATACATCGCTAGTAGAGCAACCCTGTCCTTACCATTGCTGTGTCGGCAACCACCGGTGGATGAGAACCTAGCCATTTGGTCCGCCTCACTATAGTGAGTAGGAAAACGGTTCTCTTCATCCCCCGCTCTCGGTGACGATACTGGCAACAGCGTATCCGGCAGATTGGACCTCTACTATGCCTTGTTAGTGTCATTACATAAAGGATTACCTACCTGGTACCATCGACGGCTTAGAAAACAAAAACGGATCGCCGTGATAAGAAGACAATAAAAGACCAAGTCAATATCAGATACGAGGAGCCACCTTCACCCCATCACTTCAACAGGCAAGAAGTTGTTGAAGAATCTTCAGGCTCAACCCGGATTGTTTCATCGAACAACTAGAAGAGATGTAGCAACACCTGAGGAAATCTCAGAAGACTGCATGAGGCACAAGGCATGACTACTGAGTCCGAGAACCCCTAGGGTAGGATAAGTCGTGTACCCCCTATGCGCAGTCGAGTCCGTATGATAGTTTGAATAGTACCATGATTGTGTGTTGCTTGTTTTTATTTGTTTGTGTTTTGATATAGGTCGCACTTTTGCCCTAGGCGACAAGTATGGGACTATATCACCTTCCTCACCTTGTTTCTTTTGTTTGGCCCTTTTTGCACCTGTTTGTTTGCACTAGCACTATAGAACCCCCTTTAGGCATTCCCCTCCTCTATGCTACTTTTCCCTCTCATCTCTCTCCTCAACTGAAGGCTAGCAAGACAAGACACACCATGGATTCTACTTCGACAACCAACAAGCACTGAAGACTTTTGCTACAACCTCCTCGACCAAGTGCAACCCCTTAGAGTTATGGTTTCCCCTCAAGATTAGAGACCCATTCCTAGACCCTTCGAGACTGCACGAGATACCCCAGCTCGAAACCTTAACCCTGAGCTTCACCTACGAAATTGCAAGAGAACAGGTTAAGCCTCCGTAACCTTGCTTATCATTGGGTTCATTATGGAACTAGTGGACATAGTGAACGAGCACATTATCATTCTAAGATAGCACCAAAACTGACGATGCCATAGGGAGGACCAATCTGAGGATATAGGAATAGAGGACAAATGACTTGATGAGTTTATATCAATGACTTGAGGAATTATATGAGACTATTCGGTGGATTATGAGGATTTCATGTTGATAGATGAACTTGGTGTGATCATGAGTATAGATTAGCATAGTTTTCATTACCCCTGAGTAAATTGGATTTATAGGACAATTATGATCGCAGCTGGAATTCTTGGAAGTATAAGGATTTGACATAGCCAGGGGATATTGATAGGAGATAGTTGATATTACGACAATGACTTGGGGGAAAGTGTGGAAATTCTCGTTGGACACAAGATTTGAATTTAAATAGGTGATCCTAGTTGAGTATAGATGCTGAGTAGTCTACATGGTTTGGAGTAAATTGGAATTAGGCCGATAATCTTGATCGTGATACCATGTTTCTCGGTGGACAATAAACTAGGAGATTTGGATTAATTGTCGGAGTTGATATAAACTTGACCTTGGAGGTTACTTGACCATGATAATGGAAATTGGTGGACTGACTATAGTAGAGATAGCCTTTTAAAGTATCTGGGGATTATAGGAACTTTAGAAGATCATGTGGAACACCATAAACATTAGATTTGTAGAATTAAATGGGATACGTAGTGATTGATGGAAGTTAATGGGCTGTTGGAGTTGATTCATAGGAAGGAAACAAGATCTTGGAGTGGCTTACGACGTGTTTCCTTAGGATAGAGTGTAACGCCCTCGATGCGGCTATATCTCCCACGTGTCGAAGCACGACTTAGAGGCATAACCGCATTGAAAGCAATGTCGCAAGTGAGGTAATCTTCACACAACCCATGTATTACATAATGGACAGAGATACATAGTTGGCTTACAATCGCCACTTCACACAAATACATGAATAAAGCATTACACCATCCAGACACAATCAAGGTCCGACTACGGAACCAAAATAAAAGAAGAACCCCAAATGCGACAAAAGGTCCCCAATCGACCCCAACTGGGCTCCACTACTGATCAACTAGAACGAAACAACACAAAAGGCAAGATCTTCATCGAGCTCCTCCTTGAGCTTGGTTGCGCACCGCTTTCATTAACATAGGCACCGCAAACTGGTTTTGAAGTATCCGTGAGCCACGAGGACTCAAAGAATCCCATTACCATGGGTATCAAGACTAGCAAAGCTTAATGGGAAAGGAAGGGGTCAAGTGGTGAGGTTGCAGCAGCGGCTAAGCATATATGGTGGCTAACATACGCAAAAGAGAGCGAGAAGAGAAACAAGCGGAACGGTCGAGAAGCTAGCAATGATCAAGAGGTGATCCGAACACCTACTTACGCCAAACATAACACGAAACCGTGTTCACTTCCGGACTCCGCGAGAAGAGACCATCACGGCTACACACTCGGTTGATGTGTTTTAATTCGGATCTGTGTCAAGTTATCTATAACCGACATTAACAAATTCCCATCTGCCACATAACCGCGGCACGGCTCTCGAAAGTTTATACCCTGCAGGTGTGTCCCAACTTAGCCCATGACAAGCTCTCGCGATCATCGAAGAATAGACCTTCACCCGAGACACTCCGATCGACTCGGTATCCCGTACATCAAGACATTTCGACAATGGTAAAACAAGACCAGCAAAGCCTCCCGGCGTGCCGACATCCCGATAGTAGCCGCAGATCTCGTCTCGTGCAACGACCGGATGAGCTAAGCGTCAGTACCGACGTAACCCAAGTTGCCAAGGGATGGTCCCAAGACGGTGCTCTAGTTTGGACCAACGCTAGACAAGCAATCGCCCGGGGGCTATAATAAAGATGACCCTTGGGTTAATTACTCCCAAGGGAAAAGTAGGTGGTGGTGAGGCAAATGGTAAAAGGCAATGTTGGGCCTTCTTTGGACAAGTTTTATTCAAAGCGAACTGTCAGGGGGGTCCCATAAATCACCCGACCGCGTTAGGGACGCTAAATCCGGGAACATAACACCGGTATGACGGAAACTAGGGCGGCAAGAGTGGAACAAAACACCAGGCATAAGGCCGAGCCTTCCACCCTTTACCAAGTATATAGAAGCATTAATAAAATAAGAGATATTGTGATATCCCAACATAAACCCCGCCCACCATGGAGAAATCTTCAACTTCACCGCAACTAGCAACGCTATAAGAGGGCTGAGCAAAAGCGGTAACATAGCCAATCAATGGTTTGCTAGGAATGGTGTCAAAGGTTAGAGGTTCATGGCAATATGGGATGGCTGGACAAACAGTAATAGGTAGCGCAGCATAGCGAAAAAACGAGGCAACTAGCATAGCAATGATAGTAGTGAGATCCGTGGTAGCGGTCATCTTGCCCGAAATCCCGCTAGGAAGAAGAACGAGTCCATGAAGAAGACAAACGGACGTAGTCGAACGAATCCTCACAACTCCGAACGAAACCGGCTAACGAGAGAAGCAAACCGAAAGAAGCAAACAACATGGTAAACACACAGCATAAACATGGCATGATGCACAATCAAGTATGATGCATGTCCGGTTTAATGAGGCATGGCATGGCAAAGTGCAACAAACAATACTACAAGTTAAGTGGAGCTCAATATGCAACGAGTTGCATATTGACAAAACACCACATGCAATTATTTAGTTCTCTCTTGTTTAAGCTACCCAACAATATTAAATGTTGATTAACATGGCAAGGGGTGAAGCATAACAAAACTACCTACCTAGGCAAGTTTAAATGAGGCCGGAAACAACGAACAACAAGTCCGGAAAATCCTCATGTCCAATTTATGACTTTGCTACTGTTCTGACCTAAACCATATTTTAAAGTTGTTAAACAGGAAAATAAAGTGCACCATGTTAAACTAGGCATTTTTCCACCCCATTTACATATAAAGTTTATTAAATTCGGAGTTACGGTTAAATAGTTATGAAATAAATCATTTTAGCATGGCATTTGAGCAAATTTTAAACAAACAACATTTTAAATATTTTAAACATGGATGAAAATGGCATATTATGAAACTAGATGAAAAACTAAGCATTTTACATATAAAGTTTGTTTTAATCCGATGCATGGTTAATTAATTATTAAATGCATGAGGTACAGGGGTTTTTTTTGCAAAACTGCAGTCTCTGGAAATTAGCTAAATTCGCAGTATGAAAAAAAAAAATCACATGGGCCGAATCTGGGCGGACTGGGCCAACAGAGAGGTGATGGGGGAGGCATCTCACCATGGGCCTTGGCCCGGTCGGTGGAGATGGCCGAAACAGGCCGAATCTGGGCGGAGCGCGCTGGGGAGGCCCACGCGGGCGCGGTCAACGGGCCAACGAGCGCAGGGGCTCGAGCGAGCTGCTCTGTTCGTCCCGGAGCAGGGCATGGCGGCGGCGGTGGAGGGCCACTCCGGCGACGGTGAAGAGCGCGGAGGGGCCGGGACGGGGCCGCAGGTGGCCGGATCCGGTGGAGAACGGGGCGGGGTCTCCGTTCCCGGCATCGGTGAGGGCCACCGGCGTCGAGCGGAGCTTCACGAGGCGGCGGCGGCAGATTCTGCGGGGAGAAGAGAGAGAGCGAGGTGAGGGAGAGCTCGGGCCAGAGAAGGAAGGAGAAGGAGGCGGGGTCCAGCCTGACCCTGGCGCGGCGGCGAGGGCGCAGGGAGTGGCGGAAGCGCGCCGGCGGCGGGTCGACGGGGAGCTCGTGAACGAGGGCGCCATGGGAGGAGCTCGGGGTAGGAGGCGTCGCGGCCGAATCCTGCTCTGCTGCTGCGGGCACGGGGACGAGGAGGAGGGAGCTCGTGCTCCTGCTGGTGCTCGTCGGCGTCGGCTCGCTAGCCGGAGCGGCGGGGCGAAGCTCCGGTGGTGGCTGTCCTCGGCCAGGGAGGAGGCAGGAGCCAGGGGGCGCGCGGGAGGTGGAGGCGATGGCGGGTTGGTTGGCTGCGGGGCTACTCTGATAGATGGGTTGGATCGGGCAGGGGATCCCGATGAGAATTTTTTGGATCGGGGACGAACCCGAGGAAGGTGGAGGCTGCGAAGGGATTTGGATCAGGTGCGGGAGGATCCCGAGGGAGAGGAGTGGCGGCGGGAGGATGGGGATGGGACAGCCGGCCTAGGTTTTAGGGTTAGATTATTTATATAGCAAGGATTTGGTTTGGGGCTATTTCGTCCCTCCGATCAAAATCGGACGGTCAGGAAAAAATAGGTTAGGGAGTCCAAGAAATAAAACGAAGATGTTTTGTAGATGTTGGGGGATGATCCGGACCCAACAGTAAAGACTGAGCGGGTCGGGTTCGGGCAAGTTCCGGACACGCGCAAGAGGGGGCTGCGAGCTGACAAGAGAGGTTAGGTGGTCACGGTCAAGAGGGAAGCAAAACCCGGTTGGTCTCGGAACGGCCAACAAAAGCAAGGGGGGACACGACAACTACGAGCGATGCAAGTTTTAAAATATGACGGCAACGGAGTGCCGATGCAATGCGAATGATGCGATGATGAAATGCAAGACATGAACAAAATGCAAAACGAAAGACAAAAACCCAACCACAGAGAAAATAATATCTCGCATCTCCGGAAAAAGCAGGAGTAGGAGTTATGAGTATGGAAAATTGTATCCGGGGCGTTACAACACTCCACCACTATGAGAGGATCTCGTCCCGAGATCCAGGATGGCACCGGAGGGAAAAGGAAGAGGAAGATAAGAGGTAAAACTAAGTTGCTTCTTTGACGAACGAGTGAAACCACGAACCTTGAGAGGTTGAGCAATTTAAAAGAAAGAGTACAACAGAGATGAACGAGATTGCAAACAATCCGTTAGAAAAGAGGAACAAGGAGTATTACGAGAACTTGAAGGTTAAAAGACATGGAAATAAGAGCTTAATGGACAAGATAGACTTCGAAACCACTCCGGTTAAAACAAGATGGGAGAGGAAGAAGATTGAAATAATTTGGGCAGCACTCCGACTGTAAATGGAAGGAATTGAACATGAACTTGACAATTGAGAGGATACTTGATGAAATCAACAACACACTGCAATGGGTAAGAGGGATTTCAGACAGCACTCCGGTTGAAAAGAGAAGAAAACTTGATAAGATTAAAGAACTTGAATGGAGGACACGGCACGCCGGTAGAAAAGATTAGAAAACTTGATGAGATGAAAAGATATTGAAGAGATGATACAACACTCCGGTTAAATGGATAAGCAAGAAAAGAACACGATCCTAAAAAAACGAGGTGATGGGTGAAGAGCACAACACCACAATGCTTCCGGAAGAAACAAATAGAAGCTAGATCGTCGGAATAAGAGAATGGAGAAGGAAATGACAACTTCAGCCACAAATGAGGTTGGAAAGCATCCTTGCAAAGAAGAATTGAACGGAGTTGTTGGAAAATCAACAACGAAAAGCACAAACTTGTTGTGGGCTTATGAAAACATCTCAAAATTATGAGGTGAGCTTCTGCCACCAACGGAAACAAATGATTGGATTGATATCAACAAGGAGACGAGAAACTTATTTCACCGGGAGGACAAATGAAGAACTTGGGTCATTTATAAGCACCATAAATAGCAACAATCCTTAGGGAAAGCTTTAGGTGAAATATAACCCAAGATAACTCCAATGAAGAGACTGATGGATTTAAAATACCTAATTCTTGACAACATGTGAATCAAGAAACATGAAGGAAATTGTCAAGAGTGACATAACACCATCTCAAAAGGTAAGATAGAAGGAATTGCACTTTGGAATGCAAGATGAAGAATACTTGAGCTTCTCAAAACAAAACATGTGTTGAGCACCATGTTTAATTTACAATATAGCTTGGCGGGTCTTAACTTCGAGAGAAATCTTGATGAACAATTGAAGAATTAAAAGAATCCTTGACGAAGCACCCTGAAGAAACTCCGGTATTAAAAGGATGATAGAAAGAAAGAGAGGTTGACAACACAAGGTGAAGCCTTGCAAAGATTTAGATGGAGCTTCGCGATTATATAACCGAGAGAACTTGGAACTCCGACAAAGAAGGATGAGCAATTGAAACCAAGAATTTTAAGGGCCTCCGGAATAAAGAATTAATCACTTGGATGAACAAGAATAAGAATTATGTTATGCTTATCCTTCACCAATTAAATTGATGTCAATCAACGGATTTGGCATACTACTTATTCTCGTAGAAAGGATTAAAAGAGATATATCAAAACTTGAGAAGGTCTTCAACGAACCACCGGTAGGATTGGAACAACAAATGAATTGATATGATAAACAAGGAAGAGAGATCTTGAACGAACCACCGTAAGAATTGAAAATGATCGAAGTAGGGGGTGCATCACCGATAAGAATTAGCAAATGAAGGAAGGTGCTTGAGACAAACTAGATACATGAGAACAAAGGGATCAAGAACTGATTAGAGGATATTCGATTGATGCACCGGCAAGATAGGAGAATGATAACTGACAGCTGAGAATGAATGATTATGACATGATGGCCTTCGGAGGAAAGAAATGGAAACAACTCATGAAATGCTCCGGATGCTAAGAAAAAAATTCTCACAATCGAAAACAATTATGAGAGGATGGCATCAAGCTAGAACCATGAATCTTGAAGAGAATAGAGCAAGATTAAAGAGGAACTCTTCTTCGGTCTTCACATGATGAGAATGACAATGAGAAACACCACCAAGAATTATTGAGGCACACCGGAAGAATCAAAAGCGAAGAGGTTGAGCCAACTATGAAAAGAATTTGAAAGCGATCTTGGAGAAAAGCATTTGACTGATGATAACTCATTCTTACGTCAAACTTGGAGAAGACTTTAGGATAGCTCCGGAATAATTAGAAGAGTCAGGTAAGATCCTGGGAAAAGACCTGTGGGTTAGGGCCCACTTAAAAGAAAACCGTTGAAAAGATTTAAAAGAGATGTTGCACCGGTTGAATTAAATGACTTGAATGAGATACCAATCTCGAAAGAGCTTGAACGAATGCAGAGTGGAAACACGAATCTTCGAGATATCTTGAGTACCCCGGAATAACAAATAGCGAGAAGTAGAATGATAATGAGGTGCACCGGTATGAGAAGACATTGAAACGAGGAAAAAGATATGATCAACAAAACTTGACTTGAATCCACCGGAGAAGAGAAAAGAATGAGGAATGACGAACTAGAAGAACATCTTCTTGAGGACCACCGGGTAAGAACATTGACAGAAAAGAATGGAGAAACTTCACAAAAATAAAAGGATACTTGGTAAAGAAATCTGTGTCCTTGAAGAAAAAGGGTGGGAGGGTGGGTAAAACAAAGACAACTTGGGATGGTTGAAACAAACACCGTTGAGAAAACTTAGAATTGATCTTGCGGATGTTGAAAAGATTGGATCCATTTGAAGAGAAGCACACCGGTTGAAAAGGATTGACATGTCAACCTCAATGATCAAGAAGGATTAGTATTCACATAGGAATATGAGAACACCATTTTGGAAAGGTATGGAATCAACAATTGACATCGAAGCAACTCGAATACCACAAATAACACAAAACAAAGGATTGGCTTGCGAATAAGCGGAACAAACATATGATAGAGATTTCGTCCAAGTTTTCGTGGTGGGGCCTACACGGCTCAATCGCACAACACCATCCTGTACAAGGCAAAGGCACATGACATACGAAGCGCCCCCGAGTCGGCATAGCCAAGGACTCTTTAAGACACAACGAGACCATCAGAAACCAACCGTGAATAGGCGGACCACTAGACGTCGAACCCCAATTTCATATCATACATCCGCCGGAAAGATATCCTAAGAGCTACTTGAATTCCCACCTATGAAACTCCCAAACTTTCGGTTATGCAATCTGGTGTTGGGGATACAGGGGAGCAATATATCTCACCCAAACTAACAATCCCTACATCCAGCTGTATCCATCCGTCAACACATAACCAAGAAACCTTCGGAAATCGTCTACCTCAACCTTCAAAAGCATCCGTTATACAAGTCATGGCAATACTCCGCACTCACCTCAAGATTAGGTTAGCGGGTTATCTCACCAACAACTGCATAAAAGAGATTTTCGATGTCGGCGATTAAACTCGTATTCCGAATCGCAACGATAAAATTATGACGACAACACCTCGGAGCTCAACTCCCCGGGACACTGCCACAACCCCTAAATGTCAGGAGGCAACCAAGACAATGTTGTCATCATAAAACCATCGGAACGATTCTAAGATACCCGCGTGATCCTAAAAATTTTTTTAGTGAAATTTAAGAAGAGAAGAGTCAAAACTCTACGTCAGGATACCTCACCAGAAGGTCGAAGGGACTGGGGAGTAAAAAGAATTCCTAACTCTCCGATATATATAATCCTAGATGACTCAAAACATTTTCTAGACACAACTCGGCCGCTAAAACGATCAAGCAGTGGGGCTCCTAAGGTCGGGGAAGGCTCTGATTACCAACTTGTAACGCCCTCGATGCGGCTATATCTCCCACGTGTCGGAGCACGACTTAGAGGCATAACCGCATTGAAAGCAATGTCGCAAGTGAGGTAATCTTCACACAACCCATGTATTACATAATGGACAGAGATACATAGTTGGCTTACAATCGCCACTTCACACAAATACATGAATAAAGCATTACACCATCCAGATACAATCAAGGTCCGACTACGGAACCAAAATAAAAGAAGAACCCCAAATGCGACAAAAGGTCCCCAATCGACCCCAACTGGGCTCCACTACTGATCAACTAGAACGAAACAACACAAAAGGCAAGATCTTCATCGAGCTCCTCCTTGAGCTTGGTTGCGCCACCGCCGGTAACATAGGCACCGCAAACTGGTTTTGAAGTATCCGTGAGCCACGAGGACTCAAAGAATCCCATTACCATGGGTATCAAGACTAGCAAAGCTTAATGGGAAAGGAAGGGGTCAAGTGGTGAGGTTGCAGCAGCGGCTAAGCATATATGGTGGCTAACATACGCAAAAGAGAGCGAGAAGAGAAACAAGCGGAACGGTCGAGAAGCTAGCAATGATCAAGAGGTGATCCTGAACACCTACTTACGTCAAACATAACACAGAAACCGTGTTCACTTCCGACTCTCCGAGAAGAGACCATCACGGCTACACACTCGGTTGATGTGTTTTAATTCGGATCTGTGTCAAGTTATCTACAACCGACATTAACAAATTCCCATCTGCCACATAACCGCGGCACGGCTCTCGAAAGTTTATACCTGCAGGGTGTCCCAACTTAGCCCATGACAAGCTCTCGCGATCATCGAAGAATAGACCTTCACCCGAGACACTCCGATCGACTCGGTATCCCGTACATCAAGACATTTCGACAATGGTAAAACAAGACCAGCAAAGCCTCCCGCGTGCGTCGACATCCCGATAGTAGCCGCGTATCTCGCCTCGTGCCACGACCGGATGAGCTAAGCGTCAGTACCGACGTAACCCAAGTTGCCAAGGGATGGTCCCAAGACGGTGCTCTAGTTTGGACCAACGCTTAGACAAGCAATCGCCCGGGGCTATAATAAAGATGACCCTTGGGTTAATTACTCCCAAGGGAAAAGTAGGTGGTGGTGAGGCAAATGGTAAAAGGCAATGTTGGGCCTTGCTGGACAAGTTTTATTCAAAGCGAACTGTCAGGGGGGTCCCATAAATCACCCGACCGCGTTAGGGACGCTAAATCCGGGAACATAACACCGGTATGACGGAAACTAGGGCGGCAAGAGTGGAACAAAACACCAGGCATAAGGCCGAGCCTTCCACCCTTTACCAAGTATATAGATGCATTAATAAAATAAGAGATATTGTGATATCCCAACATAAACCCTGTCCACCATGGAGAAATCTTCAACTTCACCTGCAACTAGCAACGCTATAAGAGGGGCTGAGCAAAAGCGGTAACATAGCCAATCAATGGTTTGCTAGGAATGGTGTCAAAGGTTAGAGGTTCATGGCAATATGGGATGGCTGGACAAACAGTAATAGGTAGCGCAAAGATAGCGAAAGAACGAGGCAACTAGCATAGCAATGATAGTAGTGAGATCCGTGGTAGCGGTCATCTTGCCCAAATCCCGCTAGGAAGAAGAACGAGTCCATGAAGAAGACAAACGGACGTAGTCGAACGAATCCTCACAACTCCGAACGAAACCGGCTAACGAGAGAAGCAAACCGAAAGAAGCAAACAACATGGTAAACACACATGCATAAACATGGCATGATGCACAATCAAGTATGATGCATGTCCGGTTTAATGAGGCATGGCATGGCAAAGTGCAACAAACAATACTACAAGTTAAGTGGAGCTCAATATGCAACGAGTTGCATATTGACAAAACACCACATGCAATTATTTAGTTCTCTCTTGTTTAAGCTACCCAACAATATTAAATGTTGATTAACATGGCAAGGGGTGAAGCATAACAAAACTACCTACCTAGGCAAGTTTAAATGAGGCCGGAAACAACGAACAACAAGTCCGGAAAATCCTCATGTCCAATTTATGACTTTGCCACTGTTCTGACCTAAACCATATTTTAAAGTTGTTAAACAGGAAAATAAAGTGCACCATGTTAAACTAGGCATTTTTCCACCCCATTTACATATAAAGTTTATTAAATTCGGAGTTACGGTTAAATAGTTATGAAATAAATCATTTTAGCATGGCATTTGAGCAAATTTTAAACAAACAACATTTTAAATATTTTAAACATGGATGAAAATGGCATATTATGAAACTAGATGAAAAACTAAGCATTTTACACATAAAGTTTGTTTTAATCCGATGCATGGTTAATTAATTATTAAATGCATGAGGTACAGGGATTTTTTTTTGCAAAACTGCAGTCTCTGGAAATTAGCTAAATTCGCAGCGTATGAAAAAAAAATCACATGGGCCGAATCTGGGCGGACTGGGCCAACAGAGAGGTGATGGGGGAGGCATCTCACCATGGGCCTTGGCCCGGTCGGTGGAGATGGCCGAAACAGGCCGAATCTGGGCGGAGCGCGCTGGGGAGGCCCACGCGGGCGCGGTCAACGGGCCAACGAGCGCAGGGGCTCGAGCGAGCTGCTCTGTTCGTCCCGGAGCAGGGCATGGCGGCGGTGGTGGAGGGCCACTCCGCGACGGTGAAGAGCGCGAGGGGCGGACGGGCCGCAGGTGGCCGGATCCGGTGGAGAACGGGCCGGGGTCTCCGTTCCGGCATCGGTGAGGGCCACCGGCGTCGAGCGGAGCTTCACGAGGCGGCGGCGGCAGATTCTGCGGGGAGAAGAGAGAGAGCGAGGTGAGGGAGAGCTCGGGCCAGAGAAGGAAGGAGAAGGAGGCGGGGTCCAGCCTGACCTGGCGCGGCGGCGAGGGCGCAGGGAGTGGCGGAAGCGCGCCGGCGGCGGGTCGACGGGGAGCTCGTGAACGAGGGTGCCATGGGAGGAGCTCGGGGTAGGAGGCGTCGCGGCCGAATCCTGCTCTGCTGCTGCGGGCACGGGGACGAGGAGGAGGGAGCTCGTGCTCCTGCTGGTGCTCGTCGGCGTCGGCTCGCTAGCCGGAGCGGCGGGGCGAAACTCCGGTGGTGGCTGTCCTCGGCCAGGGAGGAGGCAGGAGCCAGGGGGCGCGCGGGAGGTGGAGGCGATGGCGGGTTGGTTGGCTGCGGGCTACTCTGATAGATGGGTTGGATCGGGCAGGGGATCCCGATGAGAATTTTTTTGGATCGGGGACGAACCCGAGGAAGGTGGAGGCTGCGAAGGGATTTGGATCAAAGTGGGGAGGATCCCGAGGGAGAGGAGTGGCGGCGGGAGGATGGGGATGGGACAGCCGGCCTAGGTTTTAGGGTTAGATTATTTATATAGCAAGGATTTGGTTTGGGGCTATTTCGTCCCTCCGATCAAAATCGGACGGTCAGGAAAAAAATAGGTTAGGGAGTCCAATAAATAAAACGAAGATGTTTTGTAGATGTTGGGGGATGATCCGGACCCAACGGTAAAGACTGAGCGGGTCGGGTTCGGGCAAGTTCCGGACACGCGCAAGAGGGGGCTGCGAGCTGACAAGAGAGGTTAGGTGGTCACGGTCAAGAGGGAAGCAAAACCCGGTTGGTCTCGGAACGGCCAACAAAAGCAAGGGGGGACACGGCAACTACGAGCGATGCAAGTTTTAAAATATGACGGCAACGGAGTGCCGATGCAATGCGAATGATGCGATGATGAAATGCAAGACATGAACAAAATGCAAAACGAAAGACAAAAACCCAACCACAGAGAAAATAATATCTCGCATCTCCGGAAAAGGCAGGAGTAGGAGTTATGAGTATGGAAAATTGTATCCGGGGCGTTACATAGAGATGCGCTACCTTGGATCTTGGAAGAATGGGCCGAGCAGTTGGATTATCATGTTTAATTGAAGCTTAGTAGCTTGTATGTTCTACCCATGGATTTTTAGGGGTAGACATACATATGAGTTTGGGGATTGTAGGCATATATGATTTTGTTAGACCTCCTCTCGAGAGCCATGAGGATATGAATAACATGAGTGATGATTGGAGTTGACCTATACGAGATGATTCTTTGGTAATATGAGGAGAAGACTAGGTAGAAGTATTGGCATCTCAGAAACTATGCTCAAGGATGGGACGATAAACATTCACTCGCACACTAGAATCCTTGAAACCCTTACGCCCTACCAAGCCACAACATGGTCGGATCCTGACCTTGGGCCTTGACTCTAGGTCGAGAAGACCCTACCAATACTCAACCGTGACCACCACTGATACCCCAACCTATACCCTATGCACCACATGGGCAACTCTTCAAGGAGTACTCGAACAAGCTGGTCGTCATCATTATTTGATGACATGCTTGCCTACCCAAAGACGGAAGAAGGACCATTCAGCTGGTCAGGGAACATCTGAAGACCGCCATGTCAAGGAAGAAGAACTGCACCAACCACCATCATCAAAGAAGTAAACATCCGCGTCGAAGACCAGGTGTATCTGCAAGCCACTTCTCTCTAAGGAACCAAGCATTTCCATGACAAGGAGACCCACACCAAGATTCAGCGGCCCCCTTCGAGATCACTCCAAGATTTAGCAACCCCCTCTGAGATCACTACGAGATGAAGAGAAGACAGTTACCAGCTGGGGTTGCCACCTGAGTTACCTGATGTGCACAACACTTTCCATGCATCACAACCCCGGAAGTGTTTCCAACTTCCTAACTTGCCCGATCTATCTCTACGAGGGCATTAACCACCGAGCCATCGACCCCTAGCCCAATTTAACCTACCACGAGCTACCCATTAGTAACCTGGATCAAGAAGAGCGACATACACGAAGCCACACCATCAAGTACTTCAATCTCAATGGAGCACTACACGGAAGGTATAACATGAGGACTTGAAGACTACCCCAGATCCAAGTTTCTGTATCCCTTTCCGCGCCTAGTCTGGGAATCACGGGGACGAGATTCTTGTGAGGGGGGTAGGTCTGTCACACCCTGATTTTCATGCCACTACACTTAAGCTAACAATCATGATAAAATGTGGTTTGACAAAAACTTTTGAGTGTTTTGGACCTTGCCTTGATTGGTTTTTGTGTGCTGTTTGCAAGTGCTCTAGAAATCAAATAAATCCTCCAACTTCGATACTTCATTTCCTTGCCCCAAACTTCTGCCTAATGATCATGCCATGTATATAGAGCAATATAGTATTTTCTTACAAAATTAATTTGGCCAAAAGTATTTTCTAAAATTAGTTTTTCAAAACCCCTGAATTGAGGTTTGCAATCGCAAGTACTTAATTAAGGGCAGTAAAATCTTTCCAAAATATATTTGACTCCTATTAGATATAGGATACCCAGAAACCACAAAAATATAATTTTAAAGGTTATTTTCCTATTTTATTTAAAAGCTTTTTCTTAAGGCCAGAAATGGTCTTTAATAGGGAAAAATTATTTTATTGTTTTAAAAATATCTGACAAAAATCAGGGAAACTCAGTGGACATATATTGTCCAGATATAAGAGTGTCAACACATGGTCATGTTAAAAATATTGGTCAAATCCCTCAAAAACCCTTTCTGGATATTTCAAGATTTTGAAATATTTACAAAGGAAATATTCTCCAAAACTTCCAAGAAAACTCTATCATGTCACATATGACATAATTGGTGACCTTGCCAAGTCTCATGTCTTGGAGAATAAGATAACATCATCAAATCCTCTCAAAACCATTTCTGTCCATTTTGAAGTTTGAGCAACTTTACATTGCCAAACATTCCCAAATGTTCTCAAACCTTGTGAACATTCTCAAATGTTCTAATTATTCATCTAGACCAAATGGCACAAGTTGGAGAACAAGTTAACTTGATCAAAGTGCCCCAAAACCCTTCCTGTCCAGAACCAAATTTGGACAACTCTACATTGCCAAGTGTGTCCTTTTGATCTGAATTTTTGTGGACATGTTCGAATCCTCAAATGATGACACTACACCAAGTGGTGCATCAAGGAGAATAGATTTGCATGACTAAATCTTGGCAAAGCCATTTCTACTGATTTCTAGGGTTTACCAAAGTTACATTGGCTACTTTGCCCAAATGAGCTCAAACTTGGTGGAACACCCTAATTCTATGTGCCATTCCATCCTGATAATTCTCATGGCAAGGGGAATTAATTCTCTTGCCCAAACCAACAACAAACACCTTCTGCCATTTTTCCAAAATCATCATTTTGTTCACTTCCACTATTCTCCATGAGCTCAACTTTTTACCACAGCCCCTCCGAGTCCCCTTGCACCTCCAGTAGCAATGGCAAATCCATATCTCAATTATTGGAGGGGTAAAACCCCACTTTCCCTCTCTGGACAGCCCTTTTCTCTCTCTCCCTCAACATCTTCTCCTCTCCTAGTGGTTCTCCAGGGCACCCAATGCCTCTCCACCCTTCCGTACTACCCCCAAGCGCTACCAGACATCAGTGGCCGCGCCCACATTGCCAAAAAAATGCCATGCCGGCCATTTGCACGCTCTAGTGCGCGCTACATTGCGCTGGCATCAGAGTCAGCGACGGCCAAGCACCCCCGGCCACCTCGGGCCTCCCCAGCGCGCCCGACGATGTGCCTTGGCGTGTGCGTCACGCTAAACCCCTGTCCCCCTCCTCCTTCTCCCTCCTGCTGCCTCCATTCGCACACGCGCCGGCCGCCCGAGAGCTCCAATGGACGGGCTCACACGCGCGATGCCCTGACATTTCCCCGCTCCTTCTCTCCCTTCCTCTGGGCGTAGACCACCCCTACGAACACCCCGGACACGCCCACGTGAGCCCCCATGGCTGGTAGCGACCGCAATAGCTTCACCGGCGCATGAGCTCACGGTGCACCTCGCCCCCTTCTACTTAAGGCCACCCCCGAGCCCCTCTCTACTCCTTTGGCCCTCTCTCCCTCCTGGGCATCCTCTGGACCAACCTGCACCTCCTCTCGTGACCTCCTGCTCCCTCCATGGCCGGAGTGCCGCCGTCGGGCTCCGCCCAAATTCCTGCAAACCGAAGCCTCCCCTACACTCCTTTGGACACCAATGGAGCCACCGCACGCCGGAGAGGCTCCTCCGCCCTTTACCTCTTCCTCTAGCGCCCCACAACCCCGGAACCCATCTCGCCCGACGCCGCCGTCCGGCGCGGGATGGGACCTGCTCCCATCCGGTGACGCAGGTGCCCGTGGTGGGGTCTCCCAGGATCGTCTCTCTCTGCTGAGCACGCCGGTGGCCGGACCTCCGAAAATGGTGGCCTATAGCACCGGAAAGCCGCCGTCGACGCCGCCCCTTCCTCTGCTCTGTTCGAGCGGGAGGTTGGGGACGAACCCGACAAGCAGGCCCCACTCGTCAGTGACCCGGTGGGCGGGCCCCGCCGTTTAAGTGGAAACGGCTTCGGCCAGATCCGCCTCCCCTGCGCGAAGACGCCCTGCGGTAGCCCGCCTTCGGTGGCCCCTGCGCGCGTGCGGGCGAGCCGCTGGGCCTGCCCAGTGGCTATCCTACGCCCTGTGAATGCTTTGGGTAAACCCTAAACCTTTTTCCTTTTCTTTTTCTTAGTCAATTCAAAAATCCATAAACAATTCAAATGGACTCCAAATTTGATGATTCAAATTTCTAGTGACTATAAATCATGATCTATCTGGTGATGCAACATGCACATTTTTCTAGAGACCTTTTCTTCACAAATATTTATCAAATCCTACTTTTCCTATTTCTCTGATGAACTTTAGAAAATCACAGAGAGCCCATTTTTGATCCAAATTCCATGATTCAAAATCCTAGATGTCTATAAGTTCAAAACTTAGTTTTTGAAAATTTTTACTAATACTTTCTGTATCACCTCAAATAATGGTCTATTTCTTTGTATATAGCCAACTTTGCAAATTCATAGGAAAATCATCTCAACCCCAAATCCAGTGAAACCAATTCCTAAATGTTTCTAAAATCATGCCCGAATTAATGGGTACTTCTACTCATTTTTATAAAATGGCATTCTGTGTACAACTTGTGGATCCATCAAATCCATTGATTCCATCATATTGAAATGTTTAGAAATATCCATTGATCCGCTTCCAATGAAATCACCTTGGTCATTCCTCATATGACCAGAGGTATCCTAGAAAAATCCAACTCATGTTTTTAGAGCACTTATATTTCCTGCCTTCTTGTGTTGCTTATTATGGTTGCTTTTGACGATAGTTGACGAAGTAGACGAAATGCTCGGAGTTGGACCAGAGATATTTGAAGACCTCGAAGACTTTGTTAAAACAAGCAAGCAACCCTTTGACCATGTCTATGAAACCCTTTTTATGCATGTCATATAGCACCATATTGTTGTTGCAATGGAATCATGATGAGGTGGTATCCACTTTGATGGTTTGCCACCATACTTCCTCGTTGATACTTGCATTGTGCATGACCCTACCTTCTTATGAGGGTTATGCCGGTGGGAGTAGATAGGATGCTACAGTAGAGCTACGCAAAAAGGGACGGGAATATGCATGGTGATGGAGACAAAGTATTTTCAAAAGACTTTTTCGAAAACCCCGTCGGGTGCCACTTATGCTCGAGGGAGATGATGAGATGGGCAACCACTTGATGACGAAGTGGTGTACCGAGGCAAGTGTGAGTGTTGTTTACAGAGACGGATTAGATTTAAGATTTGTCGACTGTCCCAACCTTACATGCGCAACCACTCTACCCTTATATGGGAAAGGGCATTATTGATTACCTAGGCCGATACTAGCTTGGAGCCCGCACATTAGTGACGGGGAGAGTTGGTGCTCTCTCTGGACGGGCTCGTGCTGTAGGGCGGCCATGACTGTTTTCACAGGGCACCGGACACACCGTTGGTACCCCGTGCCAGTGGTATGTGTTAATTATGGGAGCAAGGCTCCATGAAAGTGTTATGTGAAATGTTGGGCACGGGGATTACTGCCAATCGAGTGGACTCCATGTTAGTGTCGTCTAGGGAAAGGTAGTGATCGGGTGCTTACCCCGGGTACTTGAGGTATCGCGGGTTGTGGATGACATGGAAGTTCCCCGGATCTTGTGGGTGCAGTGTGCAACCTCTGCAGAGTGTAAAACTATTCGAATAGCCGTGTCCACAGTCAAGGACAATTGGGCAGTGCTGCTTAGACTATGCCCATATGTTTCTGACAAACAACACCATTTGGTGATATTGATGATGTGACTCATGAGGAAGTCACGATGAGCTTGAGCATGAGTTGTTCGTAACTCTTTCTCGATGTTGATGTCTGTAACCTCCTGATGCTTGTTGCAGACGCATTCCTGTCCTTGATAAATGTTGATCATACTTGCATGAGAAAAACTAGCTTTCCGCAACAATGCCAATTAAGCAGTAGAGTTTTGCATAATTATTTTGTTATCACTCTTGGGTTGCTTGCGAGTACATTCAAAGTACTCATTGGCTTGCCATTGATTATTTTATTGGCCAGGCATAAAAGAACAGGATATGATGAGGAATACTTGGGTGACGAACATGCGATCTAGGACGCTTCCCAGTCAGAATGCCTATAGGGTTAAGGCAGATGGCATGGGTCCAAGTTATCGACGAAGTTTTCCGCTGCAATGTTATACTCAAGACTTGACAATAATGGTCCTACTTGTGTAAGACGGTATGTATGGATGTAAGACTCTTGTTATTCAGCTTTTGTGTGTTCAGTGAGCATTGATCTCTGGGATCACTGTACACGTGCAATCGGTGATCACGACTTATGAGTCGGGGTCCCCACATCAGGGCAAGGTGATATGATCCAATAAGCAAGGATTGACACATTCCTAATTCATTGATCGAATAGTGCACCAAAAATATGGACTAGGTAGCACAATCACTCTTAGAATGATAATTCAATAACCAATATGCTATGAATGAGATTATTGTCCATTTACTACCATTAACAAGGTTGCTAGGAGTATCGATTTCACACATCATAGTTCGCATGTCGGCATTCCGATGGCAACAACATGGAATCGAGAAATGAATAATGAGGGTGAGAAGTATCACTGTATCGGGAGTTCATAGGATGGTGTGCAATTCCCATGATATTCTTGTTATGAAAGAGGGTGATACTCCAAGGTGGAACAGAACAAAAGCTGGATTGGCATTTTGATCTGCGGAATACAACTACTTTGACCCAATCCTGGAAATGGATGAGGTACTGGAGTTTGTTTCTCCTAGTCAATTCGGAATGGAATGGCTTGACGGACCACAAGAGTAAAAGGCATCGATGAACACAAATGCACAACCACTCCTGACTATCAATTGATAGACGAGGGCCAGAAAAGAACTAAAGAGGAACAACTCAAGGAACATATAACTTTTTGAGTTGTGGATGCATGGATTAGCATGTCGAGCGAGTTCAACATATTTCTTCCGGATAACCCATGCAGAAGGGTGGAACTGGCAGAGTAACAGCGTAGAATCGAGAACCCGTCAAGAGCACTCTGTGTTGGGGAACGTAGTAATTTCAAAAAATTTCCTACGCACATGCAAGATCATGGTGATGCATAGCAACAAGAGGGAGAGTGTTGTCACGCACTCGTGAGACCGAAGCGAAGCGCTGACGTAACGTAGAGGAAGTAGTCGACGCCTTCCGGTCCAACCGATCCAAGCACCGTTACTCGCACCTCCGAAGTTCTTGACACGTACAGCTCGATGACGCACCCCGAACTCCGATCCAGCAGAGGTACGGGGAGGAGTTCAGTCAGCATGATGGCGTGGTGACGATCTTGATGTTCAACTCTCGCAGGGCTTCGCCTAAGCACCGCTACAATATGACCGAGGTGTAATATCGTGGAGGGGGGCACCGCACACGGCTAAGGAACGATCACGAAGATCAACTTGTGTGTCTATGGGTGCCCCCCCCTCGATATAAAGGAGGGAGGGAGGAGGGCCGCCTAAGGGGAGGCGCGCCCTAGGGGGGGCAAACCTACTCCAAGTAGGTTTGGGCCCCTTTCTATTAGGAGTAGGAGAGGAAGGAAGAGGGGAGGAAAGAAGGAAGGGGCGGCCCCCCCCACCCGGATTGGGCTTGGGGGCGCCCCTCCTTGCTCCTTCCTCCTCCTTCCACTAAGGCCCAATAAGGCCCATATACTTACGGGGGTTCCGTAACCTCCCTAACTCCCAGATAATCCCAATCTCGTCCGAACCATTCCGGTGCCCAAATATATCCGTCCAATATATCAATCTTTATGTCTCGACCATTTCGAGACTCCTCGTCATGTCTGTAATCACATCCGAGACTCCGAACAACCTTCGGTACATCAAAATACATAAACTCATAATGAAACTGTCATCGAAACCTTAAGCGTGCGGACCCTACAGTTCGAGAACAATGTAGACATGACCGAGACACGTCTCCGGTCAATAACCAATAGCGGGACCTGGATGCCCATATTGGTTCCTACATATTCTATGAAGATCTTTATCGGTCAAACCGCATAACAACATACGTTGTTCCCTTTGTCATCGGTATGTTACTTGCCCGAGATTCGATCGTCGGTATCCAATACCTAGTTCAATCTCGTTACCGGCAAGTCTCTTTACTCGTTCCATAATACATTATCTTGCACCTAACTCATTAGTTGCAATGCTTGCAAGGCTTAAGTGATGTGCATTACCGAGAGGGCCCAGAGATACCTCTCCGACATTCGGAGTGACAAATCCTAATCTCGAAATACGCCAACTCAACAAGTACCTTCGAGACACCAGAGAGCACCTTTATAATCACCCGATTCGTTGTGACATTTGGTAGCACACAAAGTGTTCCTCCGTAAACGGAGTTGCATAATCTCATAGTCATAGGAACATGTATAAGTCATGAAGGAAGCAATAGCAACATACTAAACGATCGGGTGCTAAGCTAACGGTATGGGTCATGTCAATCAGATCATTGAACTAATGATGTGATCTCATTAATCAAATAACAACTCCTTGTTCATGGTTAGGAAACATAACCATTTTTGATTAACAAGCTAGTCAAGTAGAGGCATACTAGTGACACTCTGTTTGTCTATATATTCACACATGTATTATGTTTCCGGTTAATACAATTCTAGCATGAATAATAAACATTTGTCATGATATAAGGAAATAAATAATAACTTTATTATTGCCTCTAGGGCATATTTCCTTCATTCTCCCACTTGCACAAGAGTCAATAATCTAGATTACATAGTAATGATTCTAACACCCATGGAGTCTTGGTGTTGATCATGTTTTGCTCGTGGAAGAGGCTTAGTCAACGGGTCTGCAACATTCAGATCCGTATGTATCTTGCAAATCTCTATGTCTCCCACCTGGACTAGATCCCAGATGGAATTGAAGCGTCTCTTGATGTGCTTGGTTCTCTTGTGAAATCTGGATTCCTTCGCCAAGGCAATCGCTCCAGTATTGTCACAAAAGATTTTCATTAGACCCGATGCACTAGGTATGACACCTAGATCGGATATGAACTCCTTCATCCAGACTCCTTCATTGGCTGCTTCCGAAGCAGCTATGTATTCCGCTTCACACGTAGATCCCGCCACAACGCTTTGTTTTGAACTGCACCAACTGATAGCTCCACCGTTTAATGTAAACATGTATCCGGTTTGTGATTTAGAATCATCTGGATCAGTGTCAAAGCTTGCATCAACGTAACCATTTACGATGAGCTCTTTGTCACCTCCATATACGAGAAACATATCCTTAGTCCTTTTCAGGTACTTCAGATGTTCTTGACACGTCCATGATCCACTCTGGATTACTTTGGTACCTCCTGCTAAACTTATAGGAAGGCACACATCAGTCCGGTACACAAGATTGCATACATGATAGAGCCTATGGCTGAAGCATAGGGAACATTTTTCATTTTCTCTCTATCTTCTGCAGTGGTCGGGCTTTGAGTCTTACTCAACTTCACACCTTGCAATACAGGCAAGAACCATTTCTTTGCTTGATCCATTTTGAACTTCTTCAAAACTTTGTCAAGGTATGTGCTTTGTGAAAGTCCAATTAAGTGTTTTGATCTATCTCTATAGATCTTAATGCCCAATATGTAAGCAGCTTCACCGAGATCTTTCATTGAAAAACTTTTATTCAAGTATCCCTTTATGCTATCGAGAAATTCTATATCATTTCCAATCAATAATATGTCATCCGCATATAATATTAGAAATTCTACAGAGCTCCCACTCACTTTCTTGTAAATACAGGCTTCTCCAAAAGTCTGTATAAACCCAAATGCTTTGATCACACTATCAAAACGTTTATTCCAGCTCCGAGAGGCTTGCACCAGTCCATAAATGGATCGCTTGGAGCTTGCACACTTTGTTA
The DNA here is from genome assembly GCA_021437245.1 of Aegilops speltoides. NCBI lineage: Eukaryota > Viridiplantae > Streptophyta > Magnoliopsida > Poales > Poaceae > Aegilops > Aegilops speltoides. Next base: position 141,109,313 of record CM038141.1, read on the forward strand.
GCTCCCTTTGGATCGATAAAACCTTCTGGTTGCATCATATACAACTCTTCCTCCAGAAATCCATTCAGGAATGCAGTTTTTACATCCATTTGCCAAATTTCATAATCATAAAATGCGGCAATTGCTAACATGATTTGGACAGACTTAAGCATCGCTATGGGTGAGAAGGTCTCGTCTCAGTCAACCCCTTGAACTTGTCGAAAACCTTTTGCAACAAGTCGAGCTTTGTAGACAGTAACATTACCGTCAGCGTCAGTCTTCTTCTTGAAGATCCATTTATTCTCAATTGCTTGCCGACCATCGGGCAAGTCAACCAAAGTCCATACTTTGTTCTCATACATGGATCCCATCTAAGATTTCATGGCTTCAAGCCATTTTGCGGAATCTGGGCTCACCATCGCTTCTTCATAGTTCGTAGGTTCATCATGATCTAATAGCATGACTTCCAGAATAGGATTACCGTACCACTCAGTGCGGATCTTACTCGTTTGACCCACGAGGTTCTCAGAGTAACTTGATCCAAGTTCTATGATCATCATCATCAACTTCCTCACTAGTTGGTTTTGACGTCACAGAAACCGGTTCCTGTGATGTATTATTTTCCAACAAGGGAGTAGGTACAGTTACCTCATCAAGTTCTACTTTCCTCCCACTCACTTCTTTCGAGAGAAACTCCTTCTCTAGAAAGGATCCATTCTTAGCAACGAATGTCTTGCCTTCGGATCTGTGATAGAAGGTGTACCCAACTGTCTCCTTTGGGTATCCTATGAAGACACATTTCTCCGATTTGGGTTCGAGCTTATCAGGTTGAAGCTTTTTCACATAAGCATCGCAGGCCCAAACTTTAAGAAACGACAACTTTGGTTTCTTGCCAAACCATAGTTCATAAGGTGTGGTCTCAACGGATTTTGATGGTGCCCTATTTAATGTGAATGTGGCTGTCTCTAAAGCATAACCCCAAAATGATAGCGGTAAATCTGTAAGAGACATCATAGATCGCACCATATCAAGTAAAGTACGACATTCTGACGCTCGGACACACCATTACGCTGTGGTGTTCGGGTGGCGGAGTTGCAAACTATTCCACATTGTTTTAAGTGTAGACCAAACTCGTAACTCAAATATTCTCCTCCACGATCAGATCGTAGAAACTTTATTTTCTTGTTACGATGATTTTCAACTTCACTCTGAAATTCTTTGAACTTTTCAAATGTTTCAGACTTATGTTTTATTAAGTAGATATACCCATATCTGCTTAAATCATGTGTGAAGGTGAGAAAATAACGATATCCGCCACAAGCCTCAACATTCATTGGACCACATACATCTGTATGTATGATTTCTAACAAATCTGTTGCTCTCTCCATAGTACTGGAGAACGGTGTTTTGGTCATCTTGCCCATGAGGCACGGTTCAAGTACCAAGTGATTCATAATCAAGTGGTTCCAAAAGACCATCAAGATGGAGTTTCTTCATGCACTTTACAATCGATATGACCTAAACGGCAAGTACCACAAATAATTTGCACTATCATTATCAACTCTGCATCTTTTGGCTTCAACACTATGAATATGTGTATCACTACTATCAAGATTCATCAAAAATAGACCACTCTTTAAGGGTGCATGACCATAAAAGATATTACTCATATAAATAGAACAACCATTATTCTCTGATTTAAATGAATAACCGTCTCGCATCAAACAAGATCCAGATATAATGTTCATGCTCAACGCCGCACCAAATAACAATTATTTAGGTCTAATACTAATCCCGAAGGTAGATGTAGAGGTAGCGTGTCGATCGCGATCACATCGACTTTGGAACCATTTCCCACGCCGCATCGTCACCTCGCCCTTTGCCGTTGTTCGCAATCCGTAGTCCCTGCTTCGAGTTGCAAATATTAGCAATGTAACCAAGATCAAATACCCAGTGCTCATGAGCTCTAGTAAGGTACACATCAATAACATGTATATCACATATACCTTTGTTCACCTTGCCATCCTTCTTATCCGCCAAATACTTGGGGCAGTTCCGCTTCCAAAGGACCATCGCTTGCAAGAGAAGCACTCGGCCAGTGCTTAGGTCCGCACTTGGGTTTCTTCTCTTGAGCAGAGAACTTGTTTGCTGTTCTTCTTGAAGTTCCCTTCTTCTTCCCTTTGCCCTTTTCTTGAAACTAGTGGTCTTGTTGACCATCAACACTTGATGCTCCTTCTGATTTCTACCTCCGCAGCCTTTAGCATTGCGAAGAGCTCGAGAATCGCCTTATCCATCCCTTGCATATTATAGTTCGTCACAAAGCTCTTGTAGCTTGGTGGAAGTGATTGGAGAATTCATCAATGACGCTATCATCCGTAAGAGTAACTCCCGCTTGAATCAAGTGATTACAATACCCGGACATCTTGAGTATGTGTTCACCGACGTAACTATTCTCCTCCATCTTGCAGCTATAGAACTTATTGGAGACTTCAGATCTCTCAATCCGGGCATTCTCTCGAATATTAACTTCAACTCCTGGAACATCTCATATGCTCCATGACGCTCAAAACGCCGTTGAAGACCCGGTTCTAAGCCGTAAATCATGGCACATTGAACTATCGAGTAGTCATCGGCTTTGCTCGCCAGACGCTCTTAACGCCGCCGGTTACATCAGAAGCAGCCTAGCACCGGCGGTGCTTCCAGACGTAATTTTTCGTGCAGCAATGAGGATAATCCTCGTTACGGACCCAGTCCGCGTAGTTGCTACCATCATCTTTCAACTTAGCTTTCTCAAGGAACGCATTAAAATTGAACGGAACAACAAAGACGGGCCATCTATCTACAATCAACATAGACAAGCAAGATACTATCGGTACTAAGTTCATGATAAATTTAAGTTCAATTAATCATATTGCTTAAGAACTCCCACTTAGACAGACATCTCTAGTCATCTAAGTGATCACGTGACCCAAATCAACTAAACCATAACCGATCATCACGTGAGATGGAGTAGTTTTCAATGGTGAACATCTTATGTTGATCATATCTACTATATGATTCACGCCGACCTTTCGGTCTCCGTGTGCCGAGGCCATATCTGCATATGCTAGGCTCGCAAGTTTAACTCGAGTATTCTGCGGTGCAAAACTAGCTTGCACCCGCTGTAGATGAACGTAGAGCTTATCACACCCGATCATCACGTGGTGTCTGGGCACGATGAACTTTGGCAACGGTGCATACTCAGGGAGAACACTTCTTGATAATTTTTAGTGAGAGATCATCTTAAAATGCTATCATCAATCAAAGCAAGATAAGATGCATAAAGGATAAACATCACATGCAATCAATATAAGTGACATGATATGGCCATCATCATCTTGTGCTTGTGATCTCCATCTCCGAAGCACCATCATGATCACCATTGTCACCGGCGCGACACCTTGATCTCCATCGTAGCATCGTTGTCGTTTACGCCATCTATTGCTTCTACGACTATCGCTACCACTTAGTGATAAAGTAAAGAAATTATAGGGCGTTTGCATTTCATACAATAAAGCGACAACCATATGGCTCCTGCCAGTTGCCGATAACTTTGGTTACAAAACATGATCAGCTCATACAATAAAATATAGCATCACGTCTTGGCCATATCACATCACAACATGCCCTGCAAAAACAAGTTAGACGTTCTCTACTTTGTTGTTGCAAGTTTTACGTGGCTGCTACGGGCTTAAGCAAGAACCAATCTCACCTACGCATCAAAACCACAACGATAGTTTGTCAAGTTGATGCTGTTTTAACCTTCGCAAGGACCGGGCGTAGCCACACTCGGTTCAACTAAAGTTGGAGAAACCGACACCGCTAGTCACCGTGTGCATAGCACGGCGGTAAAACCAGTCTCGCGTAAGCGTACGCGTAATGTCGGTCCGGGCCGCTTCATCCAACAATACCGCTGAACCAAAGTATGACATGCTGGTAAGCAGTATGACTTATATCGCCCACAACTCACTTGTGTTCAACTCGTGCATATAACATCAAACCATAAAACCTAGGCTCGGATGCCACTGTTGGGGAAGTTAGTAATTTCAAAAAATTTCCTACGCACACACAAGATCATGGTGATGCATAGCAACGAGAGGGGAGAGTGTTGTCTATGTACCCTCGTAGACCGAAGCAGAAGCGTTGACGCAACGTAGAGGAAGTAGTCGTACGTCTTCCCGGTCCAACCGATCCAAGCACCGCACTCCAGCACCTCCGAAGTTCTTGACACACGATACAACTCGATGACGCACCCGAACTCCGATCCAGCAGAGGTACAGGGAGGAGTTCAACAAGACGACGGCGTGGTGGCGATCTTGATGTTCAATCGCCGCAGGCTTCGCCTAAGCACCGCTACAATATGACCGAGGTGTAATATCGTGGAGGGGGCACCGACACGGCTAAGGAACGATCACGAAGATCAACTTGTGTGTCTATGGGTGCCCCCGCCTCAGATATAAAGGAGGGAGGGAGGAGGGCCGCCTAAGGGGAGGCGCGCCCTAGGGGGGGCAAACCTACTCCAAGTAGGTTTGGCCCCCCTTTCCTATTAGGAGTAGGAGAGGGAAGGAAGAGGGGAGGAAAGAAGGAAAGGGGGGGCCGGCCCCCCTCCCAATTCGGATTGGGCTTGGGGGTGTCGGTGTCAAACCGCGGATCTCGGTAGGGGGTCCCGAACTGTGCGCCTAGGCGGATGGTAACAAGAGACGAGGACACGATGTTTTACCCAGGTTCGGGCCCTTTCGATGGAGGTAAAACCCACGCCCCGCTTGATTAATATTGATGATATGGGTATTACAAGAGTGGATCTACCACGAGATCAAGGAGGCTAAACCCTAGAAGCTAGCCTATGGTATGATTGTTGTAATGTATATGTTGTCCTACGGACTAAAGCCCTCTGGTTTATATAGACACCGGAGGAGGCTAGGGTTACACAGAGTCGGTTACAATGGTAGGAGATCTACATATCCGTATTGCCAAGCTTGCCTTCCACGCCAAGGAAAGTCCCATCCTGGACACGGACGGAGTCTTCAATCTTGTATCTTCGTAGTCTTGGAGTCCGCGGATAATGATAGTCCGGCTGTCCGACACCCCTAGTCCAGACTCCTCAAGAGTCTCTCGAACCAGGCTTCAATGACGATATGTCCGGGCGATAATGTTCGGCATTGCAAGGCGGGTTCCTCCCTTGAATAATCCAGAAGATCATGAACACCAGATAGTGTCCGCTCGCAAAATAAATTCCACATTCCACCGTAGAGAGAATAAAATGTACACTTAGTTCAATCTGCCGACGATATTACGGGCGTGACATCACACCGCTACCAAGCCTTTGTTTTGAATCGCTTTTACCATACCACCTCAAAGACGCTTAGCGGCGGCGGTTTCTTGGCACGCCTTGTCAAAGCAAAGGATCGTGTTCCCTTATTCCGGATTCTCATCAATACGCGTGGGTAACCCAACCGCTCCGCCGCCACGCCTCCTCTATCGGCGAATCCCAAACGGTCACGAGAGACGGCCCTTGGTATTTCGCCCCCTTTATAAGAGGACCAAGGCTCGTCCTTGTTCTTCAATCTCGCATCGAATCTCTTCCCCGCTCCCAGTTCTAACACCCAGAGCCTCAGATTCGAGCGCTTCGGATCCCCAACCATGTCCGGCTCCGACCTCCAGGGCTGGTGGATGCCCTCCTCCGTCACGGAGGAGGACATATTGAAGTTACGTGAAGCCAAGTACCTGGCCTACGAGGTTTCGCACAGGTTACCTGCCCAAGGGCAGGCCGTGCCCGCCCGCCCGATGAATGCGCTGCCTTCAGATCCCACCTCCGCCGTGGTTTAGGCTTCCCGACGGACCCTTCGTGAGAGGGCTCTGCTCTACTATGGGCTGGACTTTCACGACTTGGCTCGAGTCCATCCTCCATATCTCCGCATTCATTATCATCTCATGAAGCCTTCCTCCGCGTCACTCCCCACTTTGGCCTGTGGCTGAAGACCTTCAAGGTGGAGCCGAAGATGATCGGGGGGTGTCAAGCGGAGTGCGGCGGGGCGACCATAAGCAAAAAGGCCGATGCCTCGTGGCCTGAGGGTTCCTTCCAAGAGGAACTCGGACTGTGACAGCTTGAGTGGTTCTATATCACCGCTCCGAAGGGCAGCAGGCAAAAGCCGCCGCCTTCATTCCGCCCGGGACCTCCACGCCAGCTAATGTCGTGGGTCAACCAAGGGCTCAATTGGGGGCCGTCCGAAGACGTGCCCTCACTGCAGGGCCGGATTCGAGATCTCCAAGCGAGGGAGATCGACCTGATCAAGGTGATGCAGGTTATGCTAATCAGGCATCTTCTGCCCTGCAAACGCCGTCCTCTCCGTCTATGGGAGTTCAACCCGGAGGGACCTCGGATTCTCCAACACTTTATGGGTGTGACACCCGTGGAGATGTACAAGTTGTTCTTCTGACCGCAGTGGCGTGTCCGAATTAGCCGAGGACGCAGCCTAAGCCGCAATCGCCTGGATACTCGTGTAAAAAGCTCGAGTCCTGACATTCTGCTTATATGCCTCTCTAGAGTTCGCCTCCTGGCCCGTTACTTTTCACAGGAATGGGTGGCGCGATCAAGGCTGATAAGGTGTCCGGCCCCCCTCCCAGAGACCGCACTGGAGCCCGTGCTGGTCAGAATGTTGGAGGTCGCGCCCACAGAAGGGGGCGAAGGGGAAAATAGAGGAGCTAATATTTCGCCCAAAGGGGCAACTGAAGAGGGGGGAACCAAGAACCCCTCCCTTCAGGGGGAGAAGAGGACCGCTGAGGGAGTCCTGGACTAGGGGGTGTCCAGACAGCCGGACTATCAATATCCGCCGGACTCCCAGAGTACGAAGATAGAAGATTGAAGACTCCGGCTCGTGTCCGGAAGGTACTTCCCTTGGCGTGGAAGGCAATCTTGGAAATACGGATATGTAGATCTCCTACCATTGTAACCGACTCTGTGTAACCCTAGCCTCTCCGGTGTCTATATAAACCGGAGGGCCTTAGTCCGTAGGACACAACATTACACCTCAACAATCATACCATAAGCTAGCTTCTAGGGTTTAGCCTCCTTGATCTTGTGGTAGATCTACTCTTGTACTACCCATATCATCAATATTAATCAAGCAGGACGTAGGGTTTTACCTCCATCGAGAGGGCCCGAACCTGGGTAAAAACATTGTGTCCTCGCCTCCTATTACCATCCGCCTAGACGCACAGCTCGGGACCCCTACCCGAGATCCGCCAGCTTTGACACCGACATTGGTGCTTTCATTGAGAGTTCCTCTGTCGCCCCGATAGGCTCGATGGCATCTTCAACCATCAACGTTGTCCGTGGTGAGACTTTTCTCCCGGACAGATCTTCAGATTCGGCGGCTTTGCAATCGGGCCAATTCTCTTGGCCATCCGAGCAGATCGAAGCTACGCCCCTGGCCGCCGATTCAGATTCGAAGCTTGAACTTCACGGCCGATGACCGCGAGACTTGATCTTCGACGGACTCGAGCCACAGCCAAGCGCCACCAAGACCGTGACGATGGGCATGATCTAGCTCACTGTCGGACAAAGGCTTTGGAGGTCAAGATTGATCCGCCCCGCCACTCAGCCCGGAGCCGATTGCCCATGTCGAGGGTCGGTGGATAGACGCCGCCCCGGGGGCTTCAACACCAACGGCGATGGAGCCGAATACCAATCTTGTCCCCCGCGAAACTCGTGATCCCGAGGCACCGGACTCCTTGCCGGACTCCGAGCCTCCCGCGCCCCCGCCAATTAAACCAGATTGGGCGCCGGTTATGGAATTCATCGCCGCGGACATCTTTCAGCACTCGCCTTTTAGCGATATCCTGAATTCCCTGAAGCATCTCTTGCTATCAGGAGAATCTTGGCCGGACTATGGCCAGGACGGTTGGAGTTCGGACGACGAAGAAATTCAGAGCCCACCCACCACCCACTTTGTAGCCACTGTCGAGGATCTAACCGACATGCTAGACTACGACTCGGCGACATCGACGCTATGGACGATGATGTCGAGATTTAACAGACCCAGCACCCACGGGCAATCGAAGGCCACCTCGCCATATGACGCCTACATGGTGGATACCCCAAAAGAAGGATGGCCAAAAGCAGCGGAGGAAGATTCTCTAAAGAAACAGCCCAAACGCCGACGTCGGCCGCGCCGCCTAAATCCCGCCACAACAAGAATGGAGATTCCGCACAGAAATAACAATACCCCGTAGAGTGCCGAAGACAAACCCTCCAAAGAAGACTCAGCGCAGAGGATGCGTACAAGCCCTCACGAAAGGGCAGCAGAAGAAAAGGTCGAGGATCACAACTATATACCTCCCTCCAAGACGAAACAAGCCCCAATGACGACGAACTCGAGGAGCCCGTCAACAAGAGCTTTTCAAACGCAGCTCATCGCTACAAAGAAGAAGCTCAAGAAGGAAAACGGAAGCTCAACACAGCGGAAGACGCGCTCCGAATAAGATGGAGCAAAGTACTCAAGACCGCAGACAAACACGGCAACGGCCACCAATCGAAGGGCTACCCGAGCGCAAGCTGCTCCCAAAATTCGACGAGGAGGCCATAAAGCCCCCACCGACCAAAGGCCCAGCCAGGTCCATCTACGGACCCAAAAAGACAGCCCCAATAAGCAAAGGAACACATCAAGTGTCCGACGATAGCGGCACGTACAAGTGCAGGGGCGCCGCACACCCACTATGCTTCACCGACGAGGTGCTGGATCATGAATTCCCAGCAGGGTTTAAACCCATAAACATAGAAGCCTATGATGGAACAACAGACCCTGGAGTCTGGATAGAAGACTATATACTGCATATACATATGGCCAGAGGAGATGATCTCCACGCCATAAAATATCTACCCCTCAAGCTCAAAGGGCCAGCTCGTCATTGGCTCAAAAGCCTCCCGTAAAATACTCAAGTTAGGAAGAGCTCGAGGAAGCGCTTAGAGCAAATTTTCAAGGGACTTATGTCCGCCTCCAGATGCAGATGACCTAAGTCACATAACTCAACAGCCCGGAGAGTCACCATGAAATTCGGAGCAGGTTCCTTACCAAAAGAACCAAATAGTCGATCGTCCGGACGCCAAGCCCTAGCAGCTTTTAAGCACAATGTCCGAGACGAATGGCTCACCAGACACCTCGGTCAAGAGAAACCGAGGACAATGACCGCATTGACAAGCCTCATGACCCGCTTCTGTGCAGGAGAGGATAGCTGGCTGGCAAGATGCAGCACCACCGACCCAAGTACATCCGAGATAAGAGATGGAAATGGAAAATCACGGCAGAGAAAAGAGCAGCGCCGAATAAAGAGAAAAGCCCAAAGAGCACGGCAACAACACCGGATTTAAAAGCTCACGGCCAAATAATAAAGCTCAGCCCCTCAAGGATGACAATGACGAACCGCCTAACCTACACAAAATTCGGGTCGATATGTCAAATCCACAAGACTTTAAAGGCCATAAATCACACCCACAGGATTGTTGGGTTTTCAAACAGTCCGCCGATTAAACGCCGAACACAAGGGGCTCGACGCGTCCCAAATGAAGAAGATAAACCCTCACCAAAGGGCACCGAAAACAAAAGACTTTCCCACAAGGGGTCAAGGCAAGAAACTCACTTCGCGTGAGGACAAGGAAAACAAAGGCGGCACTTTCTAAAAGAGCTTCGCACGGTCCAGCCCAACAAACCATAGAGATTGGATATCAAACCAATCACTTTCACCACTTGATTATTCCGGCGTTCAAACGCGAAGGACTCCCGATTTTGAATCCGATCATAGACGGATTGTAATTCACAAACGTCCTAATGGACGGAGGCAGTGACTTAAACCTGCTATATTCAAACACAATCCGTCGGATGGGGATAGACCCTACCAAAATTCGACACAGCCGCACTTCCTTCAAAGGAGTGACGCCAGGCCCTTACGCCAAGTGCACAGGCTCGATATTACTCGAAGTCGTGTTCGGATCGCCGAACAATTTTCGACGAGAAAAGTTAATTTTCCATATCGTCCCATTTAAAAGTGAATATCAAGCACTGTTGGGACGAAAGGCTTTTGTCCGCTTCAACGCCATACCACATTACGCGTCTCTTACACTTAAGATGCCTGGTCCCCATGGCGCCAATTCAGTGCGAGGGTCATTTAAAGACCCCGGACTCGGATAGACGAATCCGGACTCAGCAGGCTAGGGGCTCCCTAGCCGCATACCCTCTCACACGGGGCTGAGCGCACAACTAAACGCGGTTTCATATAAACCTAGCTTTAATTATTTACACTTATTCTTTTGCATATTTTTCGCACGAACTGTTTCTAAAACTAAAATGTTCCTCTCTTTCTCTGAGATGAACAACGTGCGTGCCGTCCTGTGATAACGGCGCACCGAGAGACACAGCGCAGACGCGTGCGGAGGGACCCGCCGCAAGGATTCTTTTCAGATTAAGACCCTCGTAGACCTCTTTATTACTGTCTCTTGTTGTTAATCTCCTCGCTTCTTCCTATAGCCAAAGCGAGCTGACGCTTTGGCATCGGCCGCCGTCGAAGACAATGCCCGCACTCGACACAAGGGCTTAGGGCATAATTCTCCCGTTATCATAAAGTCCGAACACCTTCGGAGTGTTCGCGCCTCAAGATTAGGCATTATATGCATCAGCTCGAATCATGTCTTTGGTCCAATGTTGGGTTTGCCCGGCTCGTGTTTTGCTGCCTTACGCTCAGATCACCCGCTAACGCGCACCGGGAGAACTACTACGACAGCCCCGGCCGCCGGACGAGCACCTCAAGAGAGAAAGCCAAAACTAATCTGTCATGATGTAGCGAGAGTCCGTTAGCCACTTGATCGACTATCGAAATGTTTAGAATTTCGCTTTGACGAAGGACCGCTTCCCGGTCAGGCACATACGCACCCCGAATCCGGAGATGTGTGGTGTCATTAGGGGTTATATCGTAGCCCCACCCTCGAGCTCCATTGGCTAAGTGAAAGAGATAAAGCATTATAGTCCGGATTGCCTCGTTAACGCTACCACCTCCTTATAACAGACCGAGACGCCGGATTAAAGTGTGAGAACGCGCCATTTTATGAACACCCCAAAGACTTGTGCAAGGGGCTAAGTCAAGATCTGATCTTCAAAGTTATACACAAGTATACTTAAACGGCCGCAAGGAGAAGTTTTACTACTTGGAAGCACAAGTATAAAAAGCATTCGTACTATAATCATTGATTTACAAGGTACTGCGTTCATTTGAACGTTACATTCTTTGAGCACTGCGCCTCAACTTTACGAGCACCGCGCATGACTTCTCCGAAGTAGTGCTCGGCAGGGAGCCGGCTTTCATCCGGACCCTGCGCGGCAACGGCGGTGGCATCCATCTCTGGATAATGCACCTTCACACGAGCAAGGGCCATCCGCGCGCCCTCAATGCAGGCCGACCGCTTCATCTCCCTTATACGCTGCACCGCATCAAGGAATTGCTGCAATAAGCCAAAGTAGCTCGTCGCTTGGACCTTTCTCGCCGATATGGGCCACGATGTCGACCATAGCCAGTCCGGACAGTCTATTGTTCGCCCATTCGCCAACCTGTCCGCCGAGGAAGAGCGCGATCCGGCTGTGGAATTGAAACCAATACAACTCTTCCGCCTCGTGATCCCCTTGGCTCCGGAAGTGCTTAACGGCATCACCGCACTCGCAGCTAAGTCAATGTACGGATCCTCCGAACTCCACAAATTACCAAATTGAGCGTGCTTGGCATCCATAAACCGGTGACGATAAGAAAAGGCTTGCCAGCCACGATTTCTCCGCTTGGCGCAGCTCCTCCTTCATAGCCCGCATTGCAGTAGCGGCATCCTTGGCTTTGGCGGTGGCCTTCTTCAGACTTCCCGCCCGATAGGCGCTCCTTTTCAAGAGCCTCGCCACGGTCGGTAGCATCCTTTAATTTCTTGGCCAATTCGCCACCTCCGCTCGCTTAGGCAAGGCGCAGCCTTTTCGCCTTCAACTCTTGGCCGCCTCGCGGCAACAAGATCACTCCTTCGGCTTGCTCCTTAGCTTGTGCAAGCTCGCCCAAAGGCTCTCCACAGCGCAACACTGCCTATATAAACAAGATATAACTTATCGAGGAGGGCTTTAACCCCTCAATAAAGCGGCTGCGAGAATTTATTTACCTTGCGACTCGTCAAGTCGCTGATTGACAAGTGCGATGTCAACATCTGCCATGTCCAGCTTGTCGACTCGATTAGGCAAACCGATCATCCGGCTGGCCCGGACTATCCGCCACCAGACGTAACGGCGGTATTCATTACCGAGATGTTTAGATTTTCGATCCTCGCACGCCGTCGTCTTTGACAACCTACCGAGTCTCGGGGCTACTATCTATACTGTATGCGCTTTTTATATGCACAACTGTTAAAAACAAAGGTGCGCCATTTTCGATACCTCAAATCCCGCCAACAAGCTCATGGCAGCGTTACGCAATCCGCCACGGATTTAAATCTTTCCAATCACCATACGATTAACGCACGGTGATCTTCTGAAATGGACGCCTCTCAAGCAGACTCTTCGCTTCTCCGCCGGCCTCGCTGGTGCCGAACTCTGGGCTCTCCCGGACTCGGGACGCCCGTGATTGGCGACAATTCAGGCTCGCCGCTTATCTGGCGGCGCCCAGACGGAGGCGACGCTTCCATCATCTCCTAAGAAGGTCCCCGAGGATGAACTCATCTCGAGACGGCTGTAGATCCGAATCGCGATATAAATCTTTCGTTACCTCTGTAAGCATAAACGAAGGTATTCCTTATTAATTAATTTCCTCTTTCATACTCACAGCTCGTTGGAGGGCTGGCCCTTCGGTGATGATTGCGCGTCCGGATTCTCTCCGGACGCTGGACCCCCCGGTGAGGATTTCTTCCCACGCTTAGGGGCTTTGACCTCCGGATCTCCGGAGGCGGTCCTTTTCTCCCTCTGAAGGGAGGGATCCTTGGTTTCTCCTTCTTGATCGCCCTTTCTGCGAAGTATTAGCCCTTTATCTCCCCGTTGCCCCTCTATGGGCGCAACCTCCAACATTCGACCAGCCACGGGCTCCAGCACGGTCTCTCGAGGGGGGGCGACACCTTATCAGCCTTGATTGCGCCACCCATTCCTCGTAAAGAATAAAGGGTCGAGACGATCTTTTGAAAGGCATACAAATAGAGTGTCCGGCTTTGAGCTATTTACCCGAGTATCCGGCGATCGCGCTTAGGCCAAGATCTCGGCGAATCCGACACGCCACCAAGCGGTCCAAGAACAGCTCAGACATCTCCGAGGGAGTCGCACCCATGAAATGCCGGAGAATACGAGGTCCTCTCGATTGAACTCCCATAAACGGAGAGGACGACGCTTGCAGGGTAGGAGGTGCTCGATTAGCATGACCGTGCATCACCTTGAGCAGGTCGATCTCCTTGTTTGGAGGTCTCGAATCCAGCCTCAGAAAAGCGGCACGCCCTGGACGGCCCCCGCTTGAGCCCTTGGTCGACCCACGACATCACCTGCCGTGGATGTCCCGGCGGAAAGAGGGCGGCGGCTTTTGCTTGTCGCCTCGGGAACAGTGATGTAAAACCACTCTGCTGCCACAATCCTCGCTCCTCTTGGAAGGAACCTTCGAGCCACGGGCATCGACCTTCCTGCTATGGTCGCCCGCCACACTCCACTTGACGCCCCCGATCATCTTCGCCCACCTTAAATGTTCTCACCACAGCCGAAGTGGGGATGACGCGAGGAAGGCTTTGCGCATAATGATAAATGCGGAGATATGGAGGATGGACTCGAGCCAAGTCGTGGAAGTCCAGCCCGTAGTAGAACAGAGCCCCTCACGAAAGGATCCGCTGGAAGCCTAATCTCGACGGAGGTGAGATGCAAAACGACGATTCGCCGGGCTCGGGGCACGGCCTGCCCCTGGGCAGCAACCTGTCGAAACTTCGTGAGGCCGTGTACTTGGCCTCACGCACTTCATTATGTCCTCCTCCGTGACGGAGGAGGGCATCCACCGCCCCGGAGGTCGGAGCCGACATTGTTATGGATCCGGCGCCGAACTCGGAGCTCTAGGTGTTGGAACCGGGAGCAGAGGAAAGATTCGATGCAAGGTTGAAAGACAAGGACAGGCCTTGGTCCTCTTATAAAGGGAAATAATACCAAGGGCCGCCTCGCGGACCGCTTGAGATTCCTTCGATAGAGGAGGCGGGCGACGGAACGGTTGGGTTACCCACGCACGTATTGATGAGGATCCCGAATAAAAGGGAACACGATCTCGCTCGACAGACGCGTTAAGGAAACCGCCGCTAAACGTCTTTGAGGCGGAATAATAAAACGATTCAAACAAGGGCTTGGCTGCGGTGTGATGTCACGCTGCATAATACGCCGCAGATTGAGCTAGGTGTATATTTTATTCTCTCTACGTTGGAATGTGGAATTTATCTTGCGAGCGGACACTATCCTCGGTGTTCATTATCTTCTCCGAATTATTCAAGGAGGGAACCCGCCTTGCAATGCCGAACACTATGCACGCCGGACTTATCGCCATTGAAGACTGGTTCAGGGCTACCGAGGAGTCTCGACTAGGGGTGTCCGGACAGCCGGACTATCAATATCCGCCGGACTCCCTGCATCACGAAGATAGAAGATTGAAGACTCCGGCTCGTGTCCGGAAGGTACTTTCCTTGGCGTGGAAGGCAAGCTTGGCAATACGGATATGTAGATCTCCTACCCTAGCCTCTCCGGTGTCTATATAAACCGGAGGGCCTTAGTCCGTAGGACACAACATTACACCTCAACAATTATACCATAGGCTAGCTTCTAGGGTTTAGCCTCCTTGATCTCGTGGTAGATCTACTCTTGTACTACCCATATCATCAATATTAATCAAGCAGACGAGGGTTTTACCTCCATCGAGAGGGCCCAACCTGGGTAAAACATTGTGTCCTCGCCTCCTATTACCATCCGCCTAGACGCACAGTTCGGGACCCCTACCCGAGATCCGCCGGTTTGACATCGACAACCGCCCGAGATCCGGAGGCCAAAGCCCCTAAACGTGGAAGAGATCTTCCCGGTCCGCGTCCGGAGAGAATCCGGACGCAGAATCATCGCTAAAGGATCGCCCTCCAAATGAGCCGTGAGTATGAAAGAGGAGTTAATTAGTAAGGAAATACCTTCATTTGTGCTTCTGTGGGTAACCGAAATATTTATATTTGCAGTTCGGATCTGCATCCTTCTTAGATAAGTTCATCTTCGGGGGACCTTCTTCCGGAGATGATGGAGAGCGAAACGCCTCCGTCTGCGATGCCGTCAGATAAGGCGGGCGAGCCTGAAGTATCATCACGGAGGGTATCGCCGAGTCCGGAGGGGCCAGAGAGCTCGGCACCCACTAGTATCCGGCCGGGAGAACTGAAGAATCTTCTTGAGAGGGCGTCCATTTCAGAAGATCACCGTGCGTTGATGCGTAGGGTGGTTGGAAGGATTTCGTCCGCCGAGAGTGGATTGCGTAATGCCGCCATGAGTTTGCTGGCGGGATTTGAGGTATGCAAGAATGACACATCCTTTTGTCTTTTAACAGTTTTGCACATAAAATGCGCCAGATAGATAGTAGCCCTCGACTCGGTAGGTTGTCGGGAACGACAGCGTGCCGAGGATCGAAATCTCAAGTAATGAATACCGCTGTTCCTATGCATGTGGCGGATAGTCCGAGGGCCAGCCGGACTAATGAGTTTGCCGAGTTAAGTCGGCAACTTGACATGGCGGATGCAGACATCGCACTTGTCAACCGGCGACTTGACGAGTCGCAAGGTAAATAAATTCTCCGCAGTCGCTTTATTTAAGGGGGTCGAAGCCCTCCTCTGATAAATTTTATGCTGTTGTACAGACGGTGCTGCTGCTGTGGAGAACCTTCGGGCCGAACTTGCTCGAGCTAAGGAGCAATCCCGAAGGAGGATATGCTGCCTCGAGGGCAGCCGAGGAATTGAAAGTCGAAGGGCTGCGCGACCGCCGGGCAGGCGTAGGTGGCCGAATTGGCCATGAAATTAAAGGATGCTATCGACCGCAATGAGGCTCTTGGAAAGGAGCGCTTATGAGAGCGGGAAGACTGAAGAAGGCCACCGCCGGTTAAGGATGCCCGCTCGCAATGCGGGCTATGAAGGAGGAACTCGCGCCAGTCGAGGGATCGTGGTCGGCAAGCCTTTTCTCGCGCCGCCGGTTTATGGATGGAAAGTATGCTCGATTTGAGCGGTCTGTGGAGTCCGGAGGATCCGTATATGGACTTAGCTGCAAGTGCGCCGATGCCGCTAAGCACTTCCGGAGCCGCCGGGATCACGAGACGGAAGAGCTATATTGGTCTCAATTCCATAGTCCGGATCGCCACTTCCGCTGATGCACCGGTTGGCTGAATGGGCCGAGCTAAATAGATTGTCCGGACTTGCCATGATCGACATCGTGGCCTATGTCCGCCGAGAGGTCCAAGGCGACGAGCTACTTCGCTTATTGCAGCAATTCCTTGGGCGGTGCCGCATATAAAGGACATGAAGCGGTCGGCTCGCATCGAGGGCGCTGGATGGCTCTTGCCCGTGAAGGCGCATTGTCCGGAGATGGATGCCACCGCTGTTGCCGCCAGGTTCGGATGAAAGCGGCTCCTCGCCGAGCACTACTGGGAAGTTATGCGTGGCGCCGGTAATAGAGTCGCAGTGCTCGAAAATATCACGCTCAAATGAACGTATTAGCTTGTAAATCGATGATTATGTTACAACCGCTTTTTATACTTGTGCGTCCCAAGTAGTAAAACTTCTCCCGTCGCGCCGCACGATACATTTGTATAACTTGAAAGATTGCGCTTCTTGCTTCAGCCCCCACGCATGTGGTGCGGGGTGTTCGCAAAATAGCGATTTTCACACTTAATCCGACGCCTCGGTCCTGCTTAAGGAGGTGGTAGCGAGCTTAACTAGGCAATCCGCATAATAATGCTTTATCACTTTCACTTAGCTGGAGCTCGATGGTGGGGCTACGAGATAGCCCTGGTGGCACCGCACATCTCCGAATTCGGTGCGATGTGCCTCGACCGAAACGGTCCTTCGTCAAAGTGGGGAATTCTAAACATTCCGGTGGTCGATCGAGTGGTCGACCAGGTCTCTCGCAGATCATGACATCAGTTTCCGCTTTCATCGAGGTGCTTGCCAAATTAACCGGGCACAATCGCAGAGTTCTCCTCGTGCGCGTTAGCCGTGATACGGAACGAAGGCAGCAAAACACGGAGCCGGGCAAACCCAACATTTGACCAAAGACATGATTCGAGCTGATGCATATAATGCCTAACTCGAGACGCCAAACACTCCCTAAGGTGTTCGGTGTTTATAATAATAGCGTAATGATGCCCTAAGCCCCTAGTGTCCGCACGGCATGGTCTTTGACGCGCCGATGCCAAAGCGCCAGTTCGCTTTGGCTATAGGAAGAAACCAAGGAGAATAACAACAAGAGACAAGAAAAAGGTTTACGCAGGTCTTAATCAAAAGAATCCTCACAACGGGTCCCTTACCGCACGCCTGCGCCGTGTCTCCGCTATACCGTTATCCTGGATGGGTATGCACGTTGTTCATCTATAGAAAGAGAGGAACGCTTAGTTTTAGAAACAATTGCATGCGAAAAATATGTGTAAAATAAGAAATATAAATAATTAAAGCAGGTTTGTATGAACCCGTGGTTGTTTAGCGCCGCAGCCCCTGTGAAGGTGTATGCGGCTAGGGAGCCCCTAGCCTTCCGAGGCCGGATTCGCTCATCCGAGTCTGGGGTCCTTAAGTGACACTCGATCGAAATGGCGCCACGCGACCGGCATCTTGAGTGTAAGAGACGCGAATGCGGTATGGCGTTGAAGCGACAAAAGCCTTTCGTCCCAGAGTGCTTGATATTCACTTTTAAATGGGACGATGTGAAAATTAATTTTTCGCGTCGAAAATTGTTCGCGATCCAACACGACTTCTAGTAATATAGAGCCCGCACTTGGCGAAGGGCTCGCGCCACTCCTTTGAAGGAAGTGCGGCTGTGTCGGATTTTGGTAGGGTTCATCCTCATCCTACGGATTGTGTTTGAATATAGCAGTTTAAGTCATCGCCTCCGCCCATTAGGACGCTTTGTAAATTGTAATCCGCCTATTATGGGATTCAATATCGGGAGTCCGCCCCGCATTTCAACGCTCGAATAGTCCAGTGGTCGAAAGTGATTGGTTTTGATATCCAATCTCTATGGTCTGGCTGGGTTGGACCGCGCGACGCTTTTTTAGAAAGTGCCGCACTATTTTTCCGTATTATCACATGAAGTGAGTTTATCGCTTTGACCCCTTGTGGGAAAGTCTTTTGTTTTCCGTACTTCATCGGTGGGGTTTATCTTCTTCGCTTGACGCCGAGCCCCTTTGTGTCGGCATTTAGTCGGCCGGACTGCTTAAAACCCAACAATCCTCGTGGGTGTGATTTGCGTGCCTTTCGGGTACCGTGGATTTGACATATCCGACCCAAAATCTTGTTTGTTGGACACCACACCGCATCCTTAAGAGGTCTGTGTTTTGTTATTGGGCCGCGAGCTTTTGAATCCGGCGCTGATCGCCGCGCTTTTTGGGCTTTTTCTTTATTCCGGCGCTGCTTTTTCTCGCCGTGATTTTCCGCTTCCATCTCTTATCTCGATGTACTTGGGTCGCTGGTGCGCATCTTGCTAACCAGTTATCCTCTCCCGCACGTAAGCGGGTCATGAGGTTTGTTAGTGCGACATTGTCCTTGGTTTCTATTGACCGAGGAGCTGGCGAGCCATTCGTCTCGGACATTGTGCTTGAAAGCTGCTAAGGCTTCGACGTCCTGACAATGACTATTTGGTTCTTTTTCATAAGGAACCTGTTCCGCATTCTTCGCGCCGACTCTCCGGCTGTTGAGTTATATGACTTAGATCATCTCAGATCCGGAGGACGGACATAAGTCCCTTGAAAATTTGCTCTAAACGCCCCTCGAGCTCTTCCCAACTTCCAACAAGAGTTTTCTCGGGAGGCTTTAAGCCAATGACGGCTGGCCCTTTGAGCTTGAGGGTAGGTATTTTATGGCGTGAGATCATCTCCTCCGCCATATGTATATGTAGTATATAATCTTCTATCCGCACTCTGTGGTCTGTTGTTCCATCGTGAGGCCTCTATGTTGATGGGTTTAAACCCTCGCTGGGAATTCATGGTCCAAAGACCTCATTGGTGAAACATAGTGGGTGTGTGGCGCCCAGATTTGTGTGTGCCGCTATCATCGGACACTTGACGTGTTGCCTTGCTTCTTGGGGCCTTCTCCTTTGGCCCGTAAATGGACCTGGCTGGGCCATCTATCCTTCCAAGTTCGCTGGTGGATTTATGTGTGGCGCCGCTGTCATAATTTGGCTCGTCATCCGCCGCCTATCCAACTAGGCGGCCCCTTATTTTTGGACGGTGGAGGCTCTATGGCCTCCTCGTCAATTCGTAGCAGCTTGCGCCGGGTAGTAGCTCTTTGATTGGTGGCCATTGCCGCATTTATCTCGCGGTTTTGAGCACTTTGCTCCATCTCATTCTCGAGTGTGTCTTCCATCGCTTTTGAACCTTCGCTTTTCCTTCTTCGTGCTTCTTGCAAGATCGACGAAGTCTTTTCCGGTTCTTGCTCTCCGCGGCGTGTCCGCATGAGGTCGTCCGGACTGTTATTTTCCGGACTGATTATCGACTCGTCATGTTCGGACGGTTGCTTATTTGCATGTTCGCTATCCACTTGTGAGCCCCGCCAGACAAGGGCTCCTTGGGAGCATTGTTGTCGTCGCGCGGGATTTAGGGCGACGTCACGCCGCCGCTTTTGGTCGCTTATCGGCGGGTCATCTTCGTCGCTGCCGCTGGTTCTCGTTATCGCTTCTTTGGGGTGTCCACCATATATATGTCATGCGATGAGGTGGTCCTGTCGTGCAGATAAGCTCGCTTTTTTCTTCTTCTCCGCATCGCCGCCCATAGCGCCGATGTCTTCGGAGTCGTAGTCTAGCATGTCGGTTAGATCGCCGATAGTGGCTACAAAGTGGGTGGTGGGTGGGCTCAATTTCTTCGCCGTCTGCATTTCAACCATCCTCGCCACAACCGCCGTGACTCTCCGATAACGAGAGGTGTTTTAATGAATTCAGGATATCGCCGAAAGGCGTAGTATTGACGATGTCCACCGCGTGAATTCCATAACCGCGCCCAATCCGGATCGATTGGTAGGGCGCGGAGGTTCGAGTCCGCGAGGAGTCCGACGCGGAATCATGAGTTTCGCAGGGACAAGATTAGTGTTCGCCCATCGCCGTGGATGTTGAAGCCCCTGTATGGTGTCTATCCACCGCCCTCGATCCGGGCGATCGCTCCGGTTGATGGCCAAGCGGATCCATGTGCGCCACCAAGGCACTGCTCGTGGCAGAGCTAGATCATGCCCGTCGCCACAAAGGCGGCGCTTGGCTATGGCTCGGGTCCGTCAAGATCAAGTCTCCGCGACATCGACCGTGAAGTTTAAGCTTCCAAATCTGACCGACGCCAGGGCGAAGCTTCGATCTGCTCCAGATGGCCAAGTGAATTGACCCGCAGGCGAAGCCACCAATATGAAGATCTGTCCGGGAGAAAAGTCTCACACCGACAGCGTTGCTGGTTGAAGATGCCATCAAGCCTATCGGTGATTTACATGGAGGAACTCTCAATGAAAGCACCAATGTCGGTGTCAAAACCGTGGATCTCGGTAGGGTGTCCCGAATGTGCGTCTAGGCGGATGGTAACAAGAGACGAGGGACACGATGTTTTTACCTGTGTTCGGCTCTCTCGATGGAGGTAAAACCCTCGCCCCGCTTGATTAATATTGATGATATGGGTATTACAAGAGTGGATCTACCACGAGATCAAGGAGGCTAAACCCTAGCAGCTAGCCTATGGTATGATTGTTGTAATGTATATGTTGTCCCACGGACTAAAGCCCTCCGTTTATATAGACACCGAGGAGGCTAGGGTTACACAGAGTCGGTTACAATGGTAGGAGATCTACATATCCGTATTGCCAAGCTTGCCTTCCACGCCAAGGAAAGTCCCATCCGGACACGGACGGAGTCTTCAATCTTGTATCTTCGTAGTCTTGGAGTCCAGCGGATAATGATAGTCCGCTGTCCGACACCCCTAGTCCAGACTCCCTCGGGGTGCGCCTCCTTGCTCCTTCCTCCTCCTTCCACTAAGGCCCAATAAGGCCTATATACTTACCGGGGTTCCGTAACCTCCCTAACTCCTAGATAATCCCAATCTCGTCCGGAACCTTTCCGGTGCCCAAATATATCCGTCCAATATATCAATCTTTATGTCTCGACCATTTCGAGCCTCCTCGTCATGTCCGCGATCACATCCGGGACTCCGAACAACCTCTTGTACATCAAAATACATAAACTCATAATGAAACTGTCATCAAAACCTTAAGCGTGCGGACCCTACGGTTCGAGAACAATGTAGACATGACCGAGACACGTCTCCGGTCAATAACCAATAGCAGGACCTGGATGCCCATATTGGTTCCTACATATTCTACGAAGATCTTTATCGGTCAAACAGCATAACAACATACGTTGTTCCCATTGTCGTCGGTATGTTACTTGCCCGAGATTCGATCGTCGGTATCCAATACCTAGTTCAATCTCGTTACCGGCATGTCTCTTTACTCGTTCCGTAATACATCATCTCGCAACTAACTCATTAGTTGCAATGCTTGCAAGGCTTAAGTGATGTGCATTACCGAGAGGGCCCAGAGATACCTCTCCGACATTCGGAGTGATAAATCCTAATCTCAAAATACGCCAACTCAACAAGTACCTTCGAGACACCAGAGAGCACCTTTATAATCACCCGCTTACGCTAGACGCTTTGGTAGCACACAAAGTGTTCCTCCGTAAACGGAGTTGCATAATCTCATAGTCATAGGAACATGTATAAGTCATGAAGGAACCAATAGCAACATACTAAACGATCGGGTGCTAAGCTAACAGAATGGGTCATGTCAATCAGATCATTGAACTAATGATGTGATCTCATTAATCAAATAATAACTCCTTGTTCATGGTTAGGAAACATAACCATCTTTGATTAACAAGCTAGTCAAGTAGAGGCATACTAGTGACACTCTGTTTGTCTATATATTCACACATGTATTATGTTTCCGGTTAATACAATTCTAGCATGAATAATAAACATTTATCATGATATAAGGAAGTAAATAATAACTTTATTATTGCCTCTAGGGCATATTTCCTTCACTCTGGTGGTGATCTTTCGGTTCAACGAGGAACTTCTGCCATAAACAGTTCATGGTAATTGAAAGAATGATATACCATGAACCTCGAGGACTATCGCAAGGTTACTAATATCCTGAAGGAACTAGCAAACACTAACAACATGAAATAAGTAGGGTGAATCTCGGGTTCAAGAACCTAGGAGTAGAATACCTACTACTAAGTGGCATCACGGGATGCTTTCGAGAATGATGGCCAGAATCATCACACTGGAAACACAAAACATGGCTAGATTACTAGGTGATACTCTAGACATCTAGGGTCATAATAATAGCTCCAACATATATGTCGAGGCAATAGAGTACCTCAACTCACCGATTAGTGTGATTAACCTGGCCTAAAGAACATCGGGAACAGAAAGAAGGGATTTGCAAATGCATCAGACTATTTAGAAACCTGGGATGACTCGGACAGCATAACGGCTGTAAATGCTCGAAAATATTTGAGACAAGCTACAAAAATGGTGGCATAACCACTCGATCATCATAATATCAAGGTTTTGAGATCAACTATCAATACACGGAGATAGTAGGAACTGGACTGAGGCTTGAATCCACCAATCTTATGAGTCTACGGATTAGTAACACGTGATCCTAATAGAAAGAAGATAAAGCCTAGTTTCTTAACCCCGTAGGAAAAATAAGATGACTCGGATCAGAAGGGCATAAGGTATAAGGAGTAAAAAGAGCCTTACGTTCCATCCCACAATCAATTCCCTTATATAACTAAAGAATTTCTAGACTCAACTTCGACCAGTTTGGCTTGGTAATCCTACAGGCAGTCAAGCTCTGATACCAAAGCTGTCAGGACCCCGACTCAATGCCACATCGATCTAGCATGTAACACCTCATATCACTTTGCGGCCTCACGCACGGTATTCCCACGGGTGTTGCCTTACCTTTGCCCGGGACCGTTTGCGCCTTTTGGCGCACGTATATGATAGTGTCGCTAGTATCCATATGATAAGGAGCCCGGGCTGATATGGCTAGTCATAAACCCAAAGTGGCACAAACTTACAGGGACATGCATCCATGACCCAGCATCGAACGTGTCGGTCATCAACGAGTGAATCCAGGCTGTAGCACTGGGCTAGCAGGACTACGGTGAACCAGGTTGTAGCTGGCTAATAGGACTCCGGTATTCATCGCGTGACATTTCAAGGGATGCACCGAGAACGAAGAAGGACACATGCCGCCAGCCTAAGTGTTCCGGAGCAAGAGCAAGCTACCATGGCTCAAGGAAGCACTAGGAGACATTTCCGTAAGAGAGGCTACTAAGGATAAACAACTAGATAGTCAGATCCCACACATACCAAGAATTTCAATAACATACACACAATATGCTCGATATGTGCAAATACAACATGGCATCACAACATGACTCTACAACTCAAGTATTTATCAATAGGCTCCGAGGAGCGAGATATTACAAACATGGGTCTTTCGACCCAGCATTCCGAGCATACAAGTCAAAGCACACGCGGAAGCTTAACATGTCTGAGTACAGAAAACTACAAATGGAAAAGGCTGAGAAGCCTGACTAACTACCAGATCCTGCCGAGGGCACAAGATCATAGCTGAGGTAACAAGCTAAACATCAAAGTCCACGTGGAACTACTAGCGAGACTGAAATCTCTCTGCAAAAACATAAATAGGCAAACGTGAGTACAAATGTACCCAGCAAGACTTACATCAGAACTAACTACATATGCATCATTATGAACAAAGGGATGGTGGGGTTTAACTGCAGCAAGCCAGCTTTGACTCAGTGGCTATCCTGAACTACGCCTGCAATGTAACTCTTTTGAGGTGGAGTCCACATATTCACCATATCAATACACCACTATGTATCCGCTCCCGTCTCCCTACGAGAACGACATCCATAGCACTCATGCTTATCTTGCGTATTTTAGAGTATCCACTTTCACTTGTCTATGAACTGTACAGGCAACCCAGAAGTCCTTTACCGCAAACACGGCTATTCGAATAGATAACGTTAACCCTGCAGGGGTGTACTTCTTCACACACGCTCTCACCACTTATCGCTGTTTACACGACATGTACTCGCAACCTTCAAGCGTAAGCCCAATGAGGGTGTCGGCCACGACCGACTAACCACACAAGTCTCTCGTCCCGTGTTTATCGCCTATTCGGTTCCATCCGCAAGGAGATCTGGCCGGGTGTCGCCACCGCCCCAAACGATGTGTGCAGGGTTCCCAAGCCCACCATCCGGTGCCACTTGGTACACCAGCCATCAGGTTTAGTCTGTCCCAAGCCCACTGCACGGGTGCCACTTGGTAGACTACTAACACTACCTACAAACACCAGAAACTAGTTGCAACTCCTGGACAGAGATCAAGTTGATTAATAAGTCGAGAGAGCTTGGAGTGCCTGGAGCCCAATGTGTGGTAGTAACTGTTCATGGATCACAAACACAGAACTCAGTTCCTGAGGATGGTTTCAATGAGATAACCCACCATGTACTCCTACATGGCCTCTCACCGCTACCTTTACCAAATCGTGTTCACACACTTAGCTCTAAACAGTAGGACATGTTCACCACATTCCAACTCATCCCCGATGAATCAGACCTGACATGACTCTAAGCAATAGCAGGCATGACAAACAAGCATGAATGAGTAGGCACATCAGGGCTCAAACAACTCCTACTCATGCTAGTGGGTTTCATCTATTTACTGTGGCAATGATAGGTCATGCAGAGGAAAGGGGTTTAGCTACCGCAGCATGTAACAGTTGAAACGGTGTTGTCCTAATGCAGTAAAAGAGAGCAGGAGCGAGAGAGAAGGATTGTATCGGAATGAACAAGGGGGATTTGCTTGCCTGGCACTTCTGAAGATAATATAGTTCTTCATTGGTGTCATCGATCTCATCGTCGGAGTCACGTCTATCGAGAGGGGACAAACACCGACAAACAAGAACACAATCAATGCAATGCACAATATTATGCATGATCATGACATGGCAATATGATGTGGTTTGAACTAATGCAACTAGCAGCAGGTTAAATGGAGTTGGTTTGAATCCAAGATTCAAAATCAAACTCCATATGTGAAGGTTTAAATGCCATTTATATGATTTGTCCTAAACAATAGTCATAAGTTTTTCTAACATGCATGAAACAAATATAGATGGATAGATTGGATTTTTCAGATCATTTTTCATATATAAATTATTTCATTCTGAGTTACGGTTAAATTTCTATGAATTTTAGAAGTTTAGAGCAATTTCTGAATTATTTTAGACCCAGAAATCAAATACTGCGTCAACATAACATCACCCTGATGTTAGCAGGTCAACAGTATGGTTCAGTCAAACCCGACCAAAGGGGTCCACCGTCGCTGGTCGGGCTGGTTAGTGTCACGACATGTGGGCCCAGTCAACAGCCACGTCAGCTTGGTCAAAGCTGACGCGTGGGGCCAGTCAACGTGTGGTGTGGCCAGGTCAAACTGACCTGTGGGGCCCATAGGGTTAGTAGTTTAATCTAAACAGGAGCTAATCCAGGGTTAGTTAGTCATCGGGGCACAGGTGTCAGTGGCTGCGGTGGTAATTAGTGGGTGGATTAGACCTAATCTAATCACGCCACGTCGGCGTCGCCGGATCAAGTCGCCGGCGACCTTAAAGCACGGCGGTGGCTCGTCGGAGTTTCTATTTCGGCGACCATTCGCAAGGCGGAGGGCATCTACGCGTTGCGGGTGCTTGGCCGCACCCATCTACGCAAACGGGAGGGGCTGAGGTCAGCCGAGCTCGATAGAATCAAGCTCACGGCGGCGGCCGGAGTTCAGGCGATGATGCAACCGTCGCTATGGTGCATGGCAGGAGCAATGGGTGGCCTCTACATGCTCCTGGAGCTTTGCTGAGCACGGAAACGCGCTCAGCTTTGAACCCGAGCGGCTGCGGCGATGGCAGTGACATGGACGGCGGCGGAAGCTTTCGGCTCCGAGGAAAACCATAGCTAGGGGACGCGTTCAGCAGCGAGAAGAGAGGGGAAAGACGGCAGGGCTCACGTAGATCATGAAGCGATGCTCGGGGTAGCCGAGGGCCTGCTAAGGATGACGAATCATCGAGGGTGATCACCGGCGACCGAAGCTTGAAGACGGGGTCAAGGCGGTCGTCTTGGCGCATCCGGGCGCTCGGGGCTCGCTCCAGGCGGTGTAATAAATGGTGGCGGAGCTTGTAGACGACACGGGGAGGCGAGGGGAGTGCGGTGGTCGTGGCTACGGCGAGCGGCGGCGGCGACCTCCGCTCGGTGGTGCAGGGGAGGAGCTAGAGAGGAGTGGAAAGGCTCGGGAGAGAGGGAGAGGAGAGAGGGGGGCACGGGGCGTCCCCGTGGCATCGCTAGAAGGGTCGGGGAGGGGGAAGCAGGCAGAGAGGAGGCCACGACGACGATAGCGCTCGCCAGCGAGCTGCTTTGGGGCGACGGGAGGAAGACGACAGGAAGGGGGGTGGCCTGGTGGGCTGGGCCGCCAGCTGGGCCGCTAGGTGGGCTGCATAGGAGGTAAGCCCAGGTAGGTTTCCTTTCTCTCGCTTTCTTTTTTTTGTTTCAATTTCCTATTTTTTTTGTTTTGTTTTGATTTAGTAAATATACCAAACCATTTGATAAAATGCTGAAAATAACTGTGGGCACTTGTGAAATTATTCCCAACAGCCCTCAAGTAGTTTCAGAATTGTTAGAGCATTTAAAATATTTATAGGATTTAAATGCCCTAATTCAAATACCATATGAGTTAATTTAAAAATCCAAAAATGATCTAAGAATATATTCATCATTTTTGGCAGAGGTTTCCACCTTAACCAGAAATCATGAACTTTTCTTAGGGACATTCTGGGTTTATTCAAAAAGATTTTATGGTTGACCCTATTTGATTTAATTTTGGTGCTAGGGTTTGTCAATCCCCATTTCAACTTAAATAAAATTTAAAACATGATGCAACAAGATGCAACACCAGGCAGTACCAGAAGCTAGGGATGTGACACGAAGATTCTAAGATATTTAGCTCAAACCGCAACTTGCTAAATCTCTTCTCATCCAAAGGCTTTGTGAAGATATCGGCCAGCTGGTCTTCAGTATTTGCGCTGTCGATGGAGAAGTCACCCTTCAACACATGGCCAGGAAGAAAATGATGAATTTGGATGTGCTTTGTCTTCGAGTGCTGAACTGCAATCTTGATAGCACTTTCATTGTCGCAGTAGAGTGGCACATTATTCACATTGATGCCATAGTCATTGAGGGTTTGCTTCATCCATAGCAATTGAGCACAGCAGGATCTAGCAGCAATATACTCAGCTTCAGCAGTAGAGAGTGATATGCAGTTCTGGTTCTTCAAGGACCAACATACCAAGAATCGTCCAAGGAAATGACATGTGCCTGATGTTGCTTGCGGTCCACCCGATGACCAGCATAGTCAGAGTCAGAATATCCAATGAGATCAAAGGAAGAGCCCTTGGTATACCATAATCCAAGTATTGGAGCAATGAGCTAGATATCGAAGAATATGCTTCACAACCTTATGGTGTGATCCCTTCGGTGTAGCTTGAAATCGGGCACACATGCAAACACTAAGCATAATATCTGGCCTAGATGCACATAGGTACAATAAAGAGCCAATCATGGAGTGCTATACCTTTTGATCAAAGTCTTTACCATTTTCATCAGTGCATAGATGGCCATTTGTGGGCATAGGGATTTTGACGTCTTTGCAATCTTGCATGCCGAATTTCCTCAACACATCCTTGAGGTATTTATCTTGAGATATGAACATGCCATTGTGTTATTGACAAATTTGAAGACCTAAGAGGAATTTCAACTCTCCCATCATAGACATTTGATATTCCTCACTCATCATATAGGCAAATCCGTCACTGTAATGTTGGTTAGTACAGCCAAAGATAATATCATCAACATATATTTTGCACATGAATAATTCATCATCATATGCTTTGGTGAAAAGAGTTGGGTCAAGTGAACCGGGTTTGAAGCCTTTCTTCATGAGGAATTCATTCAATGTGGCATACCATGCCCGAGGTGCTTGCTTGAGGCCGTAGAGGGCCTTGTTGAGTCTGAAGACGTGATCTGGAAATTTTGGATCCTCAAAACCTGGTGGTTGAGCAACATATACTTCTTCCTCAAGCTTACCATTGAGGAATGCACTTTTCACATCCATTTGATGTAATATGATATTATGATGGTTAGTGTAAGCAAGCAATATGCGAATAACTTCAAGTCTAGCAACAGGTGCAAAAGTTTCATCGAAATCTGTTACTTCAACCTGTGTGTAGCCTTGATCTACAAGACGAGCCTTATTCCTCACCACAAGGCCATTTTCATCTTGTTTGTTGCGGTAGATCCATTTGGTACTGATGATGTTGTGCTTGCGTGGGTCTGGTCGCTTGACAAGCTCCCACCCATTGTTGAGCTCGAATTGATGCAATTCATCTTGCATGGCTTGAATCCACTCGGATTCTATGAATGCTTCATCAACTTTAGTGGGCTCTGTGATAGAGACAAACGCAAAATGCCCACAAAAGTTAGACAAGTGTGAAGCTTTTGAGCGCGTGTGAGGACCTGGTGCGTTGATGTCGCTGATGATTTTCTCGATCTGCACTTTGTTTGCAACACGAGGATGTGCAGGTTGACGACTTTGCTTAGGCCCAGCAATTTCTTCAAGACCATTTTCTTCAGCAACACCAGTGTGATTTTCTTCACGATCTGGAATTACTTCTTCAGCAGATTCTTCAGTAGGGATGATATCCCCAGTAGCTTTGAGCTTGATGGGTTCCTCAGATGACATTTCATCTAGCACAGGAGGTAGGTGCTCTCTTTTCGAGCTATTAGTTTCATCAAACCGCACATCTACAGTTTCAACAATCTTGTGATGATTGATGTTGAAGACTGTAGGTGTGTGAGTCTTTTCCATAACCAAGCATAAAACCCTCATGTGCTTTCGGTACAAATTTAGAGTGATGGTGAGGATCTCTAATCCAGCATTTAGCACCGAAGGCTTTGAAATAACTTACATTGGGTTTCTTGTCAGCGAGGAGTTCATATGAGGTATTTTTGAAGAATTTGTGAAGATATACTCTGTTGATGATGTGGCATGCAATATCAATAGCTTCAGGCCAAAAACGCTATGGTGTCTTGTATTCATCAAGCATGGTACGAGCCATCTCAATAAGAGTTCTGTTCTTGCGCTCCACGACACCATTCTGCTGAGGAGTATAGGGAGCAGATAACTCGTGAGTAATACCAAGTATATCAAGATATTCATCGAGACCAGTGTTCTTGAACTCAGTTCCATTATCACTCTTGATATGCTTGATCTTCACACCGAAGTTAATAGAAGCTCTTGAGGAAAATTGTTTGAAGACTTCCTGCACTTCATTTTTGTAAGTGATGATATGCACCCATGTATAACGAGAATAATCATCAACTATGACAAAGCCATATATGATGCAGAACTAGAGAACGTGGCATAATGAGTAGGGCCAAAGAGATCCATATGAAATAATTCAAAGGGACGAGAAGTGGTCATGATAGTATTCGAGGGATGCTTGGCTCTGGTGATCTTTCTGGCCTCACAAGCCCCACAAAGATGATATTTGAGGAATTTAACACCCTCGATGCCAATGACATGCTTCTTCTTCGCGAGTGTATGCAAGTTCCTCATCCCAGCATGATCAAGTCATTGATGCCATAGCCAGCATTCTGAAGCTTTTGCAAGTAGACATGTGGCAGGCTGTGGTCCTACAGAGAAATCAACAATATACAAGTCTCCTCTCCTAAAGCCTTCGAAGACTTTGGAATTGTCAGATTCCATTAGCACAATGCAATGATATTTGCCAAAGACGACAACCATATCAAGATCACAAAGCATTGAGACAGACATGAGGTTGAATCCTCAGGACTTGACAAGCATGACTTTGTCCATGTGTCTATCCTTTGAGATCACAACCTTACCTAGACCCAATACCTTGCTTTTTTCCTTTGTCAGCGTAGGTGATATGCTTCAGATGAGATTTGTACATCCTCTGTCGAGGACCCACTCAGTAGCTTTAGGTTGTTCATCCTGCAGATGAATTAGTGCAACTTACGAACCCATATACTTCATTAGTGAAGAATATGATATCAATTTCATCAACAGTAACAGATATAGCAATATGAGGACGAGACAAATGAGTGATTCATTTCTTCATGATTAGATTGCATCCATTCAAGCACATTCAAGTCTCCAGCAAATTCTTCAGACGATTAATTTCGTCTGGGGACCAGACCCTGCATAAGAGATTAGTTCTTTTTCTTCACCACCCACATCTGGAGGGGTGGCAAAGAGTTCCTCATTCTGCGAGGTCCATAAGAAAAGGATGGCATTGAATCCAGTGCACTTCGTTTTACAGAAGAGTGGTTAGGATAAGCATATGAATAAGCAAAAAAAAATTCTTTGAGGACTTATGAACATAATGGTTTGAAGAATTGTAAAATCCCAAATTTTCAATTTGGAATGTTATACATTAGATCATCATTGCATATCATATTTTATTGCATTTTTTGGTTGATCCTAGAAATTCTACGCAACTCAAGGACCCACGGAGAGAGTTGGGGATTTCGTTATGTTCATATTTGAGTTTTGTCAAATTCTGAAAAGAGGATCATTTGGTTTTAATTATTTTCTCTCCTAATATTTCTAATATGAAAATAAAAGAGAGGGGATAAAATGACTTCTCCATAATAAAGAAATATTGAAGGGAAAATATTAAAATCAAATAAATATTTTATTCAGAGTTTTATCGCTATTTTATTTGAATTAGGAAAAAATGCGTTTTTCAAAATTGCATTAGAGGCCCAAATAAATGATCACTTTGTCCGCTATATTTTTAGAGGACCGGGAAAATTTATTTAAGGATTTTGGAGTCCGTTTAGTATTTCTTTTAATCGTCTTTCTGCGCGTCGGAATATTTTAAAAAAAATGAACCGACCTAACCGGGCCGTGTCCGGCTAGGACTCCGATCCAGCGAGGCCTTTATAAGCCGCCGCCGCTAGCCCGCGACCCCGAAACCCTAGCCGCCGCCCCGCCTCGATCCGTGCGCCGCCGCCGCCTGTCAAGAAGTTCGCCCATGCCTCCCGCCGCGACGCCGCTTTCCACCGCCTCCGCCTGCCACCCGCCGACCTCGCCGCCACCACCGCCGCCGGCCGACGATCGCCAGAGCCGCCGCCGCCCCGCCACGACCTTCGCCGACGAGGTAGTTGCCACCGGTTTTCGGGAGAAAATCGATTAGTTTTTTCCGAAAACCCTAGGTTATTTTTTATATAGATCGTTTTTTTTCAGGTTTAGGTAAATAGCGGACGTTTGTCCGTACGTTCGTTTTAACGAACAGTGTTCACCCGTTAGCCGCAGACAGTGAACGTTCGTTTGTTAGTCTGCTCGTCAGTTTTTCTTTTTCCAGGGTTTTTCCGCGATTGTTTTCGATCGCGATTGCTGCCCTAATTTTCGTTTTAGTTTATCTTTTCGCTCGTTTATCGGTACCAGGCAATTCAAGCGCCTAGATCTTTGTCTCAAGGCCCTCTTTCTGTTTAACCAACTTAAACATGATTTTGCTATTCTGAAGTTTTAGTTTAGTCTAAATTAGTAAGCAGATCTTGTTTCTTTTGCAGTTTGAGTTTCGTTGCTTCGTTTGATTTGATTTTTTGCAAACCGGAGTTCTTAAGTTGAGCTTTCTGGTTAGATCTCTTATTTGAGTTTTACCTATGCTTCTAGTTTGAGTGCTTATGTATGTATCTGTTTGTTGGCGATAGAGTACCCGGAGTGCGAAGCGTGCTACTACGAGTCTCTAGGATTCACGGATCATCAGCAAGGCAAGTAACACCTTGATCATACCTCTTTACTACCCAGTTTTATTGCATTAGATCAACCCTCAAACAATTTGTCGGATTTCGGGTTCCGGCAGACCCTCAAGGTTCGAACTCTGGGGTGCGCGCGGAGATCACACCTCCTGCCTACCCATGTCTCGCCACCTCGCAAGGATCTAAACTACATGAAGAACAACACAAGGGACACGAGATTTATACTGGTTCAGGCCACCATTGTGGTGTAATATCCTACTCCAGTTTGTGGTGTGTGGATTGCCTCAGGGGCTGATGGGGAACAGTATAATGGAAGGACAGCCTCGCGAGGGTCTGTTCTTGGCTGGGGCGATGAACTGCTAGGAGAGTTCAGTCGCCTCTCTCTCTCTCTATGTCTCAGATACGGATCCGATGCCTCTACCCTGAGGGTGGCTAGTCCTATTTATAGGCAAAGGCCCCAGGCCTCTTCCCAAATATTGAGCGGGAAGGGCGCTAACAATTGGCCATTTTGAAGGAGAACATCTAGTACACTTATCCTCACTAAAGTTGGTCCTCGCCTGCCAAAGACCCTGAAGATGACGCCGGCTTGGGCTCCACGAGGACCTTCGTTCTGCCGTCCTGCTGGTCTTCGTCTTGTTGCACCAAAATGGTTGCCTTTGATTGATACCCTCGCCTGCGCTTGCCCCCTTTGCACCAAAGAGGAAACAAGGACTCTGCGCAGGCCGGCGCCCGCCTGGTGCCCGCCTGGCCTTGGTCGTCATGGCTTGAGTCACGGGCACCTCGTGAGGTACCCCGCCTTGATCTCTCCGCCTCCTCGCAAGCCAGCCTGACAAAGCCGTGCTCGAGGACGCTCTGTTGTCAGTCCGGCCTCATGAGGCTTGGCCTCGCGAGGGTCTTGAGCATGTGTTGATGAAGATGGGCCGTACTGGGCCACTCCTTGAGCCACGCCACAGGCCGCAGGCAGGCAAGTCTGGGTACCCCTGTTCCTAGAACACCGACAGTAGCCCCCGAGCCCAAGGCGCGCTTGGACTTGGATTAGTAGAGGAGCGAAGAGGCAAGTGCGAAGCACCACGGGCCCCAATAGCCTGCGGCCTTGGGCGCCGCATGGCGGTTGATTGGACGTGGGCGTCCTGGCTCCCCACGACACCTCGGCAACTGCACAAATTGATAAGGGAGCGGTAATCGTCTAGGCTTACCTTGTTTGTCTTCTCCTTCAATGCCCAGATCCCCTTTCTTGCTTCTGTCCTTCTCACTTCCGAAATCCCCAGATCTACTCCAACCTCGTGATCCTAGCAAGGCATGGCGCCACCGCACCCCACCGAGCATGGTACTCGCCCGCCTCGATCCTTCGAATGTGTCGGAGAAGAACCTTGCTCGGACGCGCCAGATGATGGCGGCGCAAGGCAACGACGGGCGGCTGCGCCAAGGTTGGCTCCGCCTTCCCGAGGGCAAAGCACCTTCACCCGCTTCTTCATGAGCGCCATCGGCGCCACCGTGCCCCTTTTTCCGAAGTTCTTCCTTTTTGTTCTCCACCATCAACTCGCAAGCTCGCACCTCCATCCCAACTCGTTCTTCTCCTGGCAATTTTCACCTACTACAGCGAGGCTCATGTCGGGGTGAGGCCTTCGGTGGCTTTGCTGCACCATTACTTCTACCTCCGGGTCTCCCGCGGCCCCATCACTGCGTGCGCGAGCTTTGTCACGCATGACAGCTCTAATGCCATCTCGAAGCCCGGGAAGAGAATTGAGGGCTTCAGGAGCAAGTGGGTCATGGTGGATGCTGGGCGCATCCACTCCCGACTGATTCTGCCCACGAGGCAGCCCAAGTCTGTTGACGCTTGGTCCCGCACGGAGCTTGTTGATCCCCGCGCGAAGCCGGTGCTGGAGAGGATGGATGCGGACCTGTGGCCGGACAACATGGCGACGACAAAACTGACCGGGGCGTCGCTTCTGAAGGAGTTCCTGGAGCACCAGGTGGCTCCACTCTGGGAATACTCGCTTCCGCTGTGGAAGCTCGGGGGGCCGATGCCTCCCTTCGCTCGAACCCCGAAGTCCTGGCCGACGAGGATCTGGCCGCGGTCCTCCAATCCTTGGTTGGGGGGAACGTGGTGAGGTTGGAGGATGCTCCCGTGCCCCTGTTCCTTCGGGATGATTGGGAGCAGGTGGTGAAATCCATGTCCGCTTTCAACGGGGACGGGCCTGTGCCCGCGGAGGTTCCTGAGGAACCGGCGGCCCTGGCGACGGAGGACGTGTCTTTCGGCAACTCCAGCGGAGAGGAGGAAGAAGAGGAGCAGGAAGAGGAGCCCGATTCTGAGGCGACCGACGGGGAGTCCAGAGCACCCCTCCCTCAGCGCAGATCACGCGCCCTTCATCTCATGCTGGATGACGATGAGGATGGCAACGAGCGAGGTGGCGAGAGCTCGCCCCTGGTCCCGAAGAAGGACAGGACGGGGCTGGTTCCCTGCGGGTCTGCTCCGGCTCCAAGGCGATCTGCAGACACGCCTCCTGCTCCCGAGCCTCTTGAGGTTGATCCCAGCATCGGGCTCTCGGGCTTCAAGTTCGGCCGGAGGTTGCTTGAGCCCGCGAGCGATGACGAGTAAGTGCTCGATTCTTGTTTTGCTTCTTGCTTCATCGTTGAGGCTTGACGTCCATATTCCTTGGCTAGGCCGGTGCCTGCGGCGAAGAAGCTGAAGGGGGCTCCTGAGGCTTCATCCGGGGCAACACCCCCACCCGTGGGAGAAGGGGGCGGCAAGATGCGGCCTCTCGCCCGGGTCATCTCGCGAGGCTCGGGCGGGGCTAGCTGGAGCGAGCTCAGCCCCTCAGGCCCAAGCGACTCCCGAGGTGTCCTTGCCTGACGCCACTGCCGTAGTTGTCGGGCGCAGAAGGTCCTGGCTCATGGTGCTGTGATTACGCTGCCGTCTTCTCCTCCTACTCCGCCAACTGCCATCTCTCCGACTCCTTCTACTGTCCTGGATCGTGCTGCCGCCGGACCGGTTATGAAAGATCTTTGGGCGCCGACCTCGCCAGGCCGGGCGCCTGAGCTGGCCTCTCGTTGGGTCCGCCTGACAGCCACCGAGCCGGCGGCGCTGCTTAGGCCGCGATACTATGACGAGGAGAAGCAGGCCATCCTTGAGGCGAAGGCCGCTTGCGACGATGCCTTGGGTGAGGTAGTAGATGTCCGAGGTCGCTGCGAGGCGCTGGAGAGCGAGTTGCAAGGCCTGCGCGACCAGCTTGCCAAGGAGGCCCGTGTCCACCAGGAGAAGGAGGAAGACATGAAGGCTCGCGAGGCTGCCGCCAAGGACCGGGATGCCAAGCTTGATGAACGCCAAGGCCGCTTGGGTGCGCTGGAGCAGGCGTTGGAGGCGAAGAGGGTCGAGCTGGACGGCAAGGCGCGGGTCCTGGCCGAGGACCGCGTGGCCTTCGCGAAGCTGGAGGTGAAGGCTCACACCTTGTTGAAGTCGCTCTATGACAGCGGCCTGGAAAGCCTGCTGGCCGGCGCCGAGGAGGGCCCCGCCAAGCTGCTTCCCTTCCTGGTCCGCGCCCTCGAACATGTCGCCCTTGGCCTTGGCCCCACGGCTGAGGCTGAGGCGTGCATCCTTTCTTCTGCAGCGCTGACGCGTGTCTTCACCCACGTCTACCTTCGCGACCCCGACGTTAACCTTGACAGCCTGCTGGAGCCCGTGAGCAGCGAGCTTGCCGCCGTCGCTGCCGAGGCCGTGAAGGGTCGAGCGGAGGCTCTGCTGGCGAAGTTCCAGGCTTTCAGCACCAAGCGAAAGCGAGGCGTTGCCGATCCTGAGGCTCGACGAGGCGAAGTCGCCCAGCGCAGCTCCGTCACCACCAATGGCACCGCCAGAAAGTGACCCCTTTGCGGCTCCTGTCCTGCTTTTAATTCCTGCAACATGCATCCTGCCTTGTGGAGGCGTTTAAACTTGTGTTTGGCGTTGTCGAAGTACTCTATGGACTGTAATATTTGCTTTTGAATTCCTTGAGATTTGCGTTTTTCCTTCCTACTTGCTTGTGTTCTACATCGGCAGAGCCCGGCCCCACGCATACATCAGCCGCCGTTAGCCCTGACCGAAAACCAGGACGGGACCAAGGGGTGAGGGGCTATGTGACAAGTTAGGCTCCTGAGTCACGATTCTCAGGAGTCCCCCTTGACGCACGAACAACAAGTAGGGAGGCGAGATGTATGGGTGAATTTACCGTTCTACGTCGGCAGAGCCCGGCCCCGCGGATACCTCAACCGCCGTTAGCCTTCCGGAACTAAGGAGTGAGGGGCTATGTGACCAGTTAGGCTCCTGAGTCGCGATGCTCAGGAGTCCCCCTTGACGTTCAAACGTCCTTCCTACCTTGGCTCCGCTCGGGGAGAGGCGTCTGACGAACCAGGCCCGAGGGGCCTGGCTGGTGGCGGCGCCTGGCATGACCTGTGTAGCCCTCAGCCCAGCCTCGCTGCACTCCCGAGGGGAGGCGCACGATGAGGCCGACATTGAGCCTGGGCCTCGAGGTTGATGCGGCCGGGCCACCTCGCTTGTTTATCACCAGCCGGAGCATAGCGCTCAGATGCGACGGGCATAGCCACCTCGGCAGTGTCGTCACCAACAAGGTGCATGGTGCTTCCATCGGCGTGGAGGGGTTCTTCGAGAGAACCCCGGGCGCAGTACATCCCCGCCCGACATGTGGCTAGCACGGTAGGGCCCGACGAGGTGTCTGGGCACCCGTGAGCCAGCTGGGACTCACGGGCCCCACTCAAGGCAGGTTGCGCCTGCTCGGGCCTTTTCTTGTAACGTGTTCCTCGCAAATCTGGTTAGATGTCGCGCCCACGCCCCGGTCCCGCCCTTGAGCCGGCTCACCACCGCCAGATGCCGTGTCGCGATGCCGTGGACAAGGCCAGAGGGTGAGGGCTAGAGAGCCAGTAAGAGCCCATGAGTCGCGATGCTCAGGTACCCCCCTTTAACGTGCAAGCGGCCGACATGAAGAAAGAAGGGTGCCATAGGCAGGCATCAAACAACGATCATGATGGGTCAAACACACAACCCGAATAAACGCGAGAGGGATACATGCCACCGGGCCTGGCCCAGGTAGCTTGGGGATAATGCAGCCCGAGGGAAGCCCCCGATAAAGTAAGCTGAAAACATGAACTAAAGGGATACATGCCGCAGGGACGGACCCACGCGGCCTGGGAACGATGCAGCCTCGGGGAGCTCCTACTGAAAATGAAACTCAAGGATGTCACCGATGATGTCAAGATGGAGGGATGCTGAAGTAGCGGACGGCGGCGGCCGGGAGATGATCTTCACAAGCCCCTGTGCCCGGGGCCTCGGAGGCTCTAGAGGCGCCGGCGGCTCGCGACCATCTCCATCTCTCGCCAGATCGGAATGCCTGACCGCTTGAGCCACCAAGATGCTCCTCATGAGGCGCTGACGCACAGTAGCCGTGTTCAGCAGGCCGTAAGGCATGCGAACATAGTTGTGGGGTGGACCTTCGCAGCGTCCCACGCGTGAGGGCCAGAGGCGCTCCTGAGAGGCGGCTCGGTTGAGTCCTGGTATGTCGATGCAGACGCGCAGCCCACAATCCTCGCCTGGATGGGGAGCTATGGCGGGCAAGCAGCGGCTGCCACTCATGACTCTTGACTCCTGCAGCTCCTGAATGATCTCGCTGACGAACTCCTGAGGGTTTGGCCCTCCTTGCCTTGCTCCTTCCTAAGGGAAATGTGCGTTGAAGCACGCTTCCAGGTGGTGCCCGAGCGCCTCCCTCGTGATCTTAGCAAAGTCGATGGCCCTCCAGAAGAGAGCCCCCGAGCCTTGCTTGAGGAGGGCGCCGGGCGCGCTTTAATATGCGATGTATGAGGTGCCCCCTAATGTGCACGGACCACGAGGGGCCCGCCCCGAGGGGTCAGCCAGCGATGTCTTATTCTTCTTAGAGCAGCCTCGAAAGCCTCCTGCCTCGTGATCTGGTCTTCAATTGATGCGGCTTGGAAAGCACGTTCCAGAGAACACACAACATCTCTCTCTTCACAGGGCACCGTGATGACTCCATCGCTTCCTGGCATCTTGAGGACATTGTAGCCGTGATGGGTCACGGCCAAGAACTTGGCCAGGGCTGGGTACCCGAGGATGGCATTGTACGGCAGGCGGATGTGAGCGACATCAAAGTCAATGAGCTCGGTGCGGACCTGCCCTATTGGAACCGTGGAACCATCAGTGACTCCTGAGAAAGGCTTGGTTGGCTGTAGCTGATTGTATGGCACTTGGAGATTGTTGAACGTCTCGACGGATAGGACATTGAGCCCTGCTCCGCCATCGATGAGTGTCCTGGTGACTTGCACATTGCCGATGATTGGGGAACAAAGCATCGGGAGGACCCCTGCTGTGGCCACGCACTTGAGCTGATCCGCTGAGTTGAACGTGATAGCGCACGCTGACCACCTGAGAGAGCGTGTGGCCTCAAGCTTGGGGAGGACTGCATTCACTTCACGAGCAAACTGCTTCAAGATGCACTGAGTAGCCGAGGCTTGTGCGCCGCCCAAGAAGCAAGCGATTGCACGCGGCTCCTGGAAGCCTCCAGCCCCCTCGTCCTGGTGATGGTCTTCATTCCTCCTCGGCTGTGGTGGCAGAGGAGGGAGGCCCGCGTTGCCTTGTGGGCGATCCTCGCGAGGCTGATCCCTCCAACCCCCTCGCGAGGTGGGTCCCTCCAACCTCCCTCACGAGGCTGGTCCTACCAGCGGTCCTCGCGAGGTCGGTCACGCCACCCTTGGCGAGGGCCACGGTCTTCCCATCGTCCTCCACCTCTTCCTCCTCCTCGGCCATAGCCCCTGCCGCCGCCGGGGCCGGCCAGCACGCACGCCTCGCGACGGCCCTAAGCTCTTGACATTCGCTGGTGTTGTGGGTGTGGAGGTCCTGCACACGCAGATCGGCTGCCCTTGGATGACTCAGCTGATCCCCGCCGCTTGGTGTCCGGCTCGCATGCAGCACGGCAGCCCCTTTGCGCTTCACGCCCTGGCCTTGGGCTTCTTCTCTCGGTCAAGAATGGCAGCTCGAGGAGGGAAAGGCACCCTTCCTCAGCCCTAGCACACTTGGTCGCCAGATTGAACAGCTCCAGGGAGGTGCACAAGTCCTCATGGATCGCGAGCTCCTCCTTCATCTTGACGTCATGCACGCCGTTGGAGAAGGCTGAGATGATGGCCTCCTCAGATACCTTGGGGATCTTAAGGCAAGCGTTGTTGAAGCACTGGATGAACTTCTGCAGGGTCTATCCCGCTGCTGCTTGATGCGGCGCAAGTCGCCATGGTCGGGGCCGGTCATGGTGGCTTGGAAGTTGGCGATGAATCGGTGCGATCTCGCCCCAGAGGATATCGTGCAGAGCCGTGTTCAGAGCCAAAGTGGGCGCCGCCCTGAGCGCCATGGGGAACCAGTTCGCCATGACCTTCGTCCCGCTGGCGGCTGATGCCCAGCTCAGAGAGCTGGAGCAACTCAACAGGTCACCGTGCCATCATAGCGCGGGGGCAGGTCTGGCTTGAACTTGCCCGGCCAGGCCACGCTGCGCAGCTCTACGGAGAAGGCAAGGCAGCCTGCAGTGGCTGCGGGAGCCCTTTGGTGACGGAGAGCTTGATCTTGTGGGTCTCTGTGCACTGCAGCCAGGTGCAGCGTGGGGTCTTGATGCGCTGGAGCAGGAGCGCGGTCGTGCCGAGCCGGTGCGGGGAGCACACGGGCGGCCTCCTAGGGACGAGGGGTCTCTTGGCAGCTCTTCTCTTGCTGTGCTGGCGCCGGACAAAGTGGGTTCCGCCCAGGGGCCACGCGCCTTGGGGCCAAGGCACCTTCTTGAGGGGGAGGCGGCAAAGGCGCCCCCGGAGCTTCGTCGCCCGTGCAGGGCAGGGCACGATGAAGTGAGAGGGATGGTGCAGGAGAGCCCCCAGCGGCGCTGACGAGCTCGGTGATGCGGGTGAGCGACTCGTTGTAGAGGTCGTCGACGGGACGGTAGTGCAGGAGCTCCCGCGCTAGGAGCAGCGCGGCGTGCGCGTCCGCAGGAGCGCGACGGGTGTGGGACGAGGAGCCGGCCGGAGTTAGCGACGGGGTGGCGGTGCGGCCTTCTTGCCGCACCGAAGGGTGCAGGGACGACGCCTGCTGCTCGTTCCCCGCCGGGCCGGTGGCGGCGTTGACGGCAAAGCGACGGGAACAAGGGGGGCGCTACGACGGGGCCGCTCGACGACGCGAGTGGCGAGAGCGGCCCGGCACTCGGCGCGGGCGCGACGAGCGTCTGACATGGATGGGACGGGGGCGAAACACGTAGCGACGGAAGGCAGATTCCGGCACACCCCTACCTGGCGCGCCAAATGTCAGACTTCGGGTTCCGGCAGACCCTCAAGGTTCGAACTCTGTGGTGCACGTGGAGATCGCACCTCCTGCCTACCCATGTCTCGCTGCGTCGCAAGGATCTAAACTACACGAAGAACAACACAAGGGACACGAGATTTATACTGGTTCAAGCCACCATTGTGGTGTAATACCCTACTCCAGTTTGTGGTGTGTGGATTGCCTCAGGGGCTGATGGGGAACATTACAATGGAAGGACAGCCTCGCGAGGGTCTGTTCTTGGCTAGGGCGATGAACTGCTAGGAGAGTTCAGTCGCCTCTCTCTCTCTCTCTCTATCTCTCTCTCTCTCTATGTCTCAGATGCGGATCCGACGCCTCTACCCTGAGGGTGGCTAGTCCTATTTATAGGCGAAGGCCCCGGGCCTCTTCCCAAATATTGAGCGGGAAGGGCGCCAACAATTGGCCATTTTGAAGGGGAACGTCTAGTACACTTATCATGACTAAAGTTGGTCCTCGCCTGCCAAAGTCCTTCATTCTGCCGTCCTGCTGGTCTTGGTCTTGTTGCACCGAAATGGTTGTGAGGGAGTCCTGGACTAGGGGGTGTCCGGACAGCCGGACTATCAATATCCGCCGGACTCCTGCATCACGAAGATAGAAGATTGAAGACCTGCCATGTCCGAAGGTACTTTCCTTGGCGTGGAAGGCAAGCTTGGCGATACGGATATGTAGATCTCCTACCATTGTAACCGACTGTTTAACCCTAGCCTCCTCCGTGTCTATATAAACCGGAGGGCTTTAGTCCGTAGGACACAACATTACATCTCAACAATCATACCATAGGCTAGCTTCTAGGGTTTAGCCTCCTTGATCTCGTGGTAGATCTACTCTTGTACTACCCATATCATCAATATTAATCAAGCAGACGTAGGGTATTACCTCCATAGAGAGGGCCCAACCTGGGTAAAACCTTGTGTCCTCGCCTCCTCGTTACCATCCGCCTAGACGCACAGCCGGGACCCCTACCCGAGATCCGCCGGTTTTGACACCGACATTGGTGCTTTCATTGAGAGTTCCTCTGTGTCGTCCCCGATAGGCTCGATGGCATCTTCGACCTTCAATGCTGTCCAGGGTGAGACTTTTCTCCCGACAAATCTTCAGATTCGGGCGGCTTTGTATCGCGGGCCAATTCTCTTGGCCATCCGAGCAGATCGAAGCTACGCCCGGCCGCCAGTCGATTCGAAGCTTAAACTTCACGGCCGACGACCGCGGAGACTTGATCTTCGACGGACTCGAGCCACTACCAAGCGCCACCAGACTTGTGGACGATGGGCATGATCTGCTCTACCACGACAAAGGCTTTGGTGGTCAGACTAATCCACTCCGCTTCGGCCCGGAGCCAATCGCCATGACAAGGGCCGGTGGATAGACGCCACTGGGGCTTCAACATCCACGGCGATGGAGCCGAGTACCAATCTTGTCCCTCGTGAAACTTGTGATCCCGAGGCGCCGACTCTTCGACGGACTCCGGCCTCCCGCCGCCGCCAACTAAACCAGATTGGGCGTCGGTTATGGAATTCACCGCCATGACATCTTTCAAAGACTCGCTTTTGGCGATATCCTGAATTCTCTCAAGCATCTCTCGCTATCAGAGAATCCTGGCCGACTATGGCCAGATGGTTGGAGTTCGCGACGAAGAAATTCAGAGCCCACCCACCACCCACTTTATAGCCACCGCCGAGGATCTAACCGACATGCTAGACTACGACTCGATGACATCGACGCTTATGGACGATGATGCCGAGACGATCAGACCCAGCGCCACGGACACTAGAAGGCCACCTCGCCATACGACGCCTACATGGTGGATACCCCAAAAGAAGGGGATGGCGAAAAAGCAAAGGAGGAAGATTCTTTGAAGAAGCAGCCTAAACGCCGGGCCAACGGCGCCGCCTAAATCCCGCCACAACAAGAATGGAGAATCCGCACGGAGACAATAACACTCGGAGAGTGCCGAAGACGATTCCTCCTCGCAAGACTCAGCGCAGAGGACGCAGGCAAGCCCTCACGATGGCGGCGCGCACGAAGGGGTTGAGGACGATAACTATATGCCTCCCTCCAAGACGGGTTAGCCTCAACGATGATGAATTCGCCATACCCGAGGATCTCGTCAACAAGAGCGCTTTTCAGCGCAGCTCATAGCCACGGAAAATAGCCTAAAGAAAAAGCAGCAACAGCTCCAAGCTGATCAAGATCTGCTAGCCGATCGATGGACCGAGGTCCTCGCGGCCGAAGAGCATAAACTCAAACTGCCCTCCAAAAGTTACCCAAGACGCAAGCTGCTCCCCCGATTAGAGGAGGAAGCATACATACCTTTATCACCAGCGCACGACATGGCTGACCGACCACCCCGTGGTCGTGACAGAGAGGCATTCAGGCCCCCAGCCAAGACCGTACCCCGACATCGATCCAAGAGTACGAAGCCAAAAGGGAACGCGCCGGACTTGCGAGACATCTTGGAGGACAAAGCAAGGCAATCCAGATCCATCTATGGACCACGCGGGCGCCCTACAACCCACGACGAGTACCGTCGCGCCGGACATAACGCCGGCCGGGCCGAACACAGCAGACAACGCTCCATCGAGCTGCGTCGCGATATCGCTCAATACAGGGGCGCCGCACATTAGTTATGTTTTACTGACGAAGTAATGGGTCATCAGATCCCCGAAGGGTTCAAACCCGTGAATATCGAATCTTACGATGGTACAACAGACCCCGCGGTGTGGATCGAAGATTATCTTCTCCACATCCATATGGCCCGCGGCGACGATCTCCACGCCATCAAATATCTCCCACTCAAGCTTAAAGGACCAGCTCGGCATTGGCTTAACAAATCTGCCCGCAGAGTCGATTGGTGTTGGGAAGACTCGAGGCCGCTCCTTGACAACTTCCAAGGTACATACGTGACCACCGACACCGACGACCTAAGCCACATTATACAGCAGCGATTTAATCGCCGCATAGTTCTAGACACGGTTCTTGACGAAGAAAAATCAAATCGCCGACCGTCCGGATGCGGAGGCCCTTGCAGCCTTCAAACATAACATCCGGGATGAATGGCTAGCCCGCACCGGGCAGGAGAAGCCAAATCCATGGCAGCCCTCACATCGTTAATGACCCGCTTTTGTGCGGGAGAGGACAGCTGGCTAGCCCGCAGCAACAATCTCCGCAAAAATTCGCAGTCCGACACTAAGGACAACCACGGCAGTCACGCCGAATCAAAAACAAACGCCGATTAACGATAACGACAAAGAGGACACGTCATTCAATGCCGGATTCCGAGGCTCCAAACCCGGTCAAAGGAAGAAGCCATTTAAAAGAACAACTCCGGTCCGTCAATCTGGACCGAATACTCGACCGCCATGCCGATACATGGCACCCCAAAAGCCAGCTAATCACACCAATAGAGATTGTTGGGTGTTCAAGCAGGCCGCAAGTTAATTGCGAACACAATGACAAGGGCTAAATAGCGACGACCAGGAGGAGACCCGCCACGAACAAGAGAGGATGTAGGGTTTCCACAAGTGCGGACGGTGAATATGATTTACGCAACCCATATACCCAAGAGGAGAGGAAGCGCGACTACGGACGCCTACGCGATGGAGCCAGCCGCCCGTTCATTCCATGGTCCTCCTGTCCGATCACTTTCGATCGACGAGACCATCCAACCAGCATACGCCATGGCGGATTCGCCGCATTGGTCTTAGACCCAATCGTTGATGGATTTCACTCACAAGAGTCCTGATGGACGGCGGCAGCAGCCCGAACTCGCTTTATCGTGACACAAGGCGCAAAATGGGCATAGACCCATCCAGATCAAACCTACTAAGACAACCTTTAAAGGTGCCATCCTGTGAGTGGAAGCCAATCAGATAGGCTCACACACCGAAGTGGTCTTCGATCCCGGATAATTTCCGGCGAAGAGTTAATCTTCGATAAAGTCCCGCTCAGAAGCGGCTACCATGCCCTCGCCGGACGAACCGCTTGCTTAAATTCAACGCGTACCGCATTATGCATACCTAAAACTCAAGATGCCAGCCCTCGTGGAGTCATTACGGTCAATGGAATACGGAACGCCCCTCCGAATGGAGGAACATACTGGCGCTCTCGGCGTATACAGAGCAGCCTTCTCGGCAATTCTCTAGTCCGCATTAAAAAGCCGACACGCTAAAACGCGCCCGAGCAACAACTACTAAGACCACCGGCGCGATCGAGCATCGCAGAGAATGCGGCCCCAACCCCGCCTCACAAGATGATCACTAGAATAACACTCGCAGACATCATTACGCTTTGGAGATACCATGGGC
The DNA here is from genome assembly GCA_021437245.1 of Aegilops speltoides. Lineage (NCBI taxonomy): Eukaryota > Viridiplantae > Streptophyta > Magnoliopsida > Poales > Poaceae > Aegilops > Aegilops speltoides. The sequence continues at coordinate 141,154,201 of CM038141.1, forward strand.
GCAGGGAGGGGCATAATCACAAGGACCAAAGAGTGCGGCTCGACCACACAAGGGGCTCATCGACGCCCCTTGGCTTTGTTTTTTATCTTTTCTTCTTTTGCATACACAGACTCCATTAACCGTAAGCCCCGTCCGACGGCGAACTTGCGAATTCATGATACAACAATGTGATTAAAGAAGGCTGCGATTTAACACTCGTGTGGTCTCCATTATGAGCATTAAATTCGATTACATACACCAAGTCTGCAGCTTAATCCTCGAGGGGGACATGTTAATTTAGTCCGAATCCTTTGCTTATCAAGACTATTTGTATCACCGCTCTATTAGCGGATCTTCTTTCATAAATAACGCAGCATTTCCTTCTTGCAAGTACATTACCTTTTCATTGCAATTATGCTTATCTTTACATATGACATCTTGCACCAGATACTTTGGTACGGCCGAATACACCAGGGCTTCGCTCCCCAAATTACGGTGTGATTAAGTCCTAACACTTTCACAAGTGCGGCACCTCAACTTATAGCATTATATGAATCAGCTCCAATCATGTCTTGGGTCAATAGTTGGGTTTGCCCGCCCTATGTTTTGGTACCTTACGCCCGCTCCGTCGCCTAAGGTAGCACTGGAGAACCATCGCGATTGCGCCTCGTTGAGCCGGGTTAACGCCTCGAGGAGAAAGCTAAACCGACCGGCATGATAAGGCGAGACTGGTCGCTGTTCGAGAGGTTCTTTCGGTCCTTAAAGGCTCATGCCACTTGAGCGAAGTTCCGGATGATGTCCGAAAGGCGTGGATAGCGCCTCGATTCGGTCTTCCGAATACCGGGGCTTCACCAAATTTAAAATTATAGAATTCTATGGCTAAGTGAGAGTGTTCAAGCATTATAAGTCCGTCGCCTTTGTTCGTTGTGTTGAGCGCCCCTAGATGGACCCAATAATGGGAACAAGAGTGCTCACGTTTATCACCAACACCCCAGCCTCAGAGTCTGGGGCTGAAGCCAACGACTTTCCATCTCTCGATTTTATAAACGGCCGCATGGGTTAATATTTTAAATTCAACAAGCGTTGCTCATGGCGCATATAAACGAAGTTCTCAATACAGTGATAAATATACAGCAAGTTCACTCAAGGATTACATTATAAGGCATTCATCCGCAATATCGCTGGCTCCTTCAGACAACTTTATAATATCGCCCGCGCGGCGATGCTCCTTGCCCGTGGCGGCGGATCCGTGAGAAGCTTCTCGCATCCAGCTTGCCCCATTGCACCTTTATGCGGCAAGGGCCCGACGAGCGCCTTCAATGCAAAGCGAGAGTTTGATCACATCCAGCCTGGGGCATGCATCCACTAGCCGCCGCACTAGGCCAAAGTAGCTGCCAGCATGGCCTGCCCAGCCACACCGGACGGTGAGGCCCTTCATGGCCTCCTCGCCTACCTTAGGAGTTCGACCACCGCTTCACCGGTCGCTTGGGGGCACCGGATGGCCGGCCTCAGCAGATCGAGACTAGAAGACCTTCTCCATTGAGCTCCCTCCTCGCCACGATAGAATGCAGCGCATCGACGCACTACGCGCAGATCCGCAAATGCCCCGAGAGCTCCGACCGGTAAGTATCCGTAATTTACATTAACATGCTTGCTCTGCATGAAAAACGCCTTACCCTCCGCTATCTTCTTCATGTCCTCTACTTCCTCACAGGCCCTCTGGGCCTCGGCCTTGGCGGATTTGGCACTTTCGAGAGCCGAGGCAAGCTCGGACTCTCGAGCCTTGGAGTCATGCTCCAAACTCTCATGCTTTTTCATGAGAGCCTGGAGCTCTTGCCGAACTTCCGCCACCAGTGCCGCTTGCTTTTCTCGCTCTGTCCGTTCCATGGCCACATTCCGTTCGGCCACGGACACGGCGTCCTTCAGGGCTGCCACCTCGTTAGTGGCCCCTGTATTACATATATTATCCTTATTAATCATGTTTGCAACCGAAACCCTTTTCGGTAAGGTACTTATTTAAAGTGGTGTTATTCACCTTCTTTTTCCTTGAGCTGCCTCTTGGCATGGCCGAGCTCTTGCTCCGACCGCCAAGGTCCTTCTTCACGCCGACCTCCGCCAAGCACGCGGCAGAGGTCAACAAATAAGCCTGCAAAACCATATTGACATATTTTAGAAACCTCACAGATATCTTGTTAAGATCCTTAGTCCGGCTTTTCTTTCAACACCAACTAAGCATCGTGGGCTACCGTCTATGCGGTATCACATTACATTATTTTAAACTTCTTACCTCAAAGCCTGTTAGAAGGTCATGAAGCTTCGCCAGCCCGCCTTGGCGAAGCTGGACCTTTTCAATCACCGCACTCATGAGAGTGCGGTGTTCTTTCGATGGAGGCGCTTTGAGCGCCCAAAGAGGTTATCCGGCACTCGGTTGGACGGAGGCCGCCGGCGTCACCGTCCTGCCCTTCTTTCGAGGGGGCTGCTCGCCGGGCTCCGGAACCACTACGGGTTCCGAAGTAGAGTCCGGCACAAAGTCCGGGGGGCTGCCCGACGGCGCCTCCAGAGCCTCCTCCTGGCGTGTCCCCCTGCGGGATTCCGCCTCGTCATCCTCGGCGCATGGGGTAGAGGCAGTCAGGATGGAATTTACATCCGACGGTGCCAACGGTCCGCTCATCGAGTCGGGAAGGTCGTCAACGGCCGGACTAAAGGAGCAATGCGGCATTAGAAGGACACTACATGACATACAATATACGGCATATAAATGGACCAGATACTTACGATCCTGCCGGACGCCGGGCCCTTGGAGGCCACTCGTCCTCGCCAACGTTGATGTTGGCGAAATTGTCCAGGGGGATAGTTCTCCCCTCTGACCCTTCGCCGCCCGGTTGGGGAGGCCTTCCTCTTCTCTCTCCTCCTCCGGAGAGAGTACTCCTCCTCCTCCTCGCCTTCGGGAGGAGTCTCGCCGTCGCCGTCGACGCTCGATTGGGAACTCTTTCGAGTCCCCGCGCCACCTTCTTGGCCTTCTTCTCCGCACCACGATGACGCCGAACCAGCAGCCTTGCTAAGCGGGCGCCCATCGGTTCTTCCGCATTGGAGCCGGCTGATGAGCAGCTCGGCCTTCTCCATCCATTCCTGCCAAAGGAAGAGGCAGATTAAAAACCTCGCTAGAGTCAATCTAATTACTACAAGTGTCCCGTAATGGGGTCGAATCACTTACCTTGTCACCGGAGATCGCAAGCTGAATCCGCGGTCTTCGGTCGGGATGCGGGCGATCAGCTCTTGAACAGCACCCTCCGTGCACCTTCAGACGTTGTATCAAGAGCCCGCCAACTTTGGTGCTGTTCCGGATTAAACTCCCACAGATTAAATGCCCTTTCTTGGCATGGGAGAATCCACGGAGGAGCATGACTGGACCACGCCGACGAGCCGGAGCCTATTGCTCACCAGCTTCTTGATGCAGCTCAAGTCCCGCCACCTCCACCGGATCACCCCACCGCAAGCCCTTCTTTTCGGGAGGTGAGCTGCGAGGGATTCCAGATCTAAATTGGGGCCGCCGCCATGTGGGCTTGCGTGGCTCGGGATGTAGAACCACCCCGATCGCCACCCCTTGACGGAGTCCACGAAGGTCCTTCCAGCCAAGGGACGCTGGGCAGCTTGCCCAACATGGCGCCCAAGATACCGCTTATGCCCCTTCACAATCTTCGCTTGACGTTGAAGGTCTTGAGCCATAGGCCAAGTGGGGCCGGATGCGAGAAAGGCCTCGCACACGATGATAAACGCCGAGATGTTGAGGACGGTTCGGCGCCAGATCGTGGAAATCCAGGTCGAGTAAAACATGAGCCCCTGACGAATGGATGGAGCGGAAAGCCCAGTCCATGGAGGAAGTGGGGAAGGAAGACGACCTCTCATGAGGCCCTGGGGTGGGGATGAGCTGCCCGCGTCGGGCAGCCGGCGATCGCGATGTCGCCGAAAGGTATCCGGCGCCAGCAGCTTGGTGATGTCCTCCTCCTTAGCGGTGGAGGCCATCCATTTGCCTCCCTCCGGACATATTCGGAGCAGGGTTGAGGTGAGATGCGCGAGCTTGGGCGTTGGAGCTTGAGTTCGCAGGGATGGATAAGCAAAGGAGGAAGAAGGCGAGGTGAGAAGGTAAACTTATCCCTTATATATAGGCGGACAAAACTATGCGCCCTCACCGCCCGGTAAAACTCGCTATCTCCCAAGCGCCACCATCAATGGCGCGGTTGGGTTACCCACGCACGTATTGATGAGAATCCCGGAATAAGGGGAACACGATCTCTGCTTGGACAGGACGTGCCAAGGAAACCGCTTTGCTAAATGTGCTGAAGTGGTACAGTAATTCAAACAAAGGCTTGGTGCCGGTGTGATGTCACGCCGGATAATACGTCAGCAGATTGGATTGGTGTATATGTTTTATTCTCTCTACGTTTGGAATGTGGAAATTATTTTGCAGAGCCGGACACTATCCTGGTGTTCGTTATCTTCTCCGGATTATTCAAGGAGGAACCCGCCGCAATGCCGAACATTATGCACGCCGGACTTATCGTCATTGAAGACTGGTTCAGGGGTTACCGAGGAGTCCTCGACTAGGGGTGTCCGGACAGCCGGACTATCAATATCCGCCGACTCCTGCATCACGAAGATAGAAGATTGAAGACTCGGCTCGTGTCCCAAGGTACTTTCCTTGGCGTGGAAGGCAAGCTTGGCGATACGGATATGTAGATCTCCTACCATTGTAACCGACTCTGTGTAACCCTAGCCTCTCCGGTGTCTATATAAACCGGAGGGATTTAGTCCGTAGGACACAACATTACATCTCAACAATCATACCATAGGCTAGCTTCTAGGTTTAGCCTCCTTGATCTCGTGGTAGATCTACTCTTGTACTACCCATATCATCAATATTAATCAAGCAGGACGTAGGGTATTACCTCCATCGAGAGGGCCCGAACCTGGGTAAAAACCTTGTGTCCCTCATCTCCTGTTACCATCCGCCTAGACGCACAGTTCGGGACACCCTACCCGAGATCCACTGGTTTTGACACCGACATGTTGCCTTTGTTTGATACCCTCGCCTGCGCTTGCCCCCTTTGCACCAAAGAGGAAACAAGGACTCTGCGCAGGCCGGTGCCCGCCTAGCCTCGGTCGTCATGGCTTGCATCACGGGCACCTCGTGAGGTACGCCGCCTTGATCTCTCCACCTCCTCACGAGCCAGCCTGACGAAGCCGTGCCTGAGGACACCTCCTGTTTGTCTGCCCCACGAGGCTTGGCCCCTCGTGAGGGTCTTGAGCATGTGTTGATGAAGATGGGCCGTACTGTTCCAATCCTTGAGCCACGCCGTAGGCAGGCAAGTCTGGGTACCCCCGTTCCCAAAACACCGACACAATTGCATGGTTAGGATCTGTTTAACATGTGGGATTTGGGAAGTAGATGATGAGGTAGAACCTATTGCCTTTTTATTATCAAACCTTTGGGAGTTACTTCTACGTTATGCCTATATTGCTATGCTATGCTAGTAGACGTGGATTGGGTGAGTGTATCGATGACAGATGTGAGTATTGCTGATTAATGGTTAACTTAAGGTGGCTACTTAAATGTACATCTGGGTGGATTGCTTGAGGCACCCTGGAGTACCCAGTGGTTGTTAGGGCACCTGGAGAATCTAGTCTTGTCCAAGATCATCCTACGGTCTGCCACCTTGGCTCAAAGGGATCATAAGATTATTCATGCTAGAAACTTCCGTGTGCATCCACAAGCTATTATGGGCTCTAGAATAGTTGAGTATGTTGCATGACCTCTTTCAGTGGTGGGCTAGCATATGTAGGGGAAAGTAGGTTTAACTATCCACCCAGAGTAAAGAATTATTGTTTCAGAAAGACTGTGTCTCGAATCTCCGACCATGGATGTATTCGAGTCTTGTGGGGAAAAGTGCGCAAACCTCTGCAGAGTGTACAAACAAATAGCCATGTCCCCGGTTATGGACATCTTGAGTATCTGGTTCTTGGATTATCATGTTGATCTCATCACTCTAAATATAATTTGATTGGGTTTAATGATGGTGTTTAATTGGGATTGAGTTGGAGGAACCTTCTCAATGTTTAACAACCACCATGATAGTTAAATGAAATTTATTCCTTTGTTGTAGGGAAAAATTGGCTTTACGCAAAACTGTAACCACAGAGCTTTTCACCAGCCAAATATGCATGTAGTGATATCATTTGTCTTGTTCATTACTCTATGTGTTACATTGCCAGCATATTCCATGTGCTGACCCGTTTCGGGCTGCAACGTTTCATGTTGCGCACTTTTCGAATTTAGTAAGGTGCCATAGGTCGTTGTCTTTCACTCAGCTATGCCGTTGGAGTTGATGGACTCACTTTATCTTCCAAGCCTTCCGCTGTTATCGATTTTAGATGGCCTTAAGCCATATTATTGTAATAAGTTCTCCTTTGAGACATTCGATGTAATAAGTGTGTGATTGCTACTCTGTTATCAATCCTCGCGTACTGTGCGTGTCAGCATTACCGATCTAGGGATGACACTAATGCAAAGAGATCAGACTGTTTGAGGTCTGGTCGCTACAAGATGGTATCAGAGCACACGCTGACTATAGGACACGACCACTAAGCTAAAGCCCTAGATCACTACTCTCTTCTCATTTCTGACTCCTCTCCCTTTTCTACTCTATAGGATGGCGGATGCAAGGAACAAGTTCACACAACCGGATGAAGATACACCTTTTGGACGACACTTATAGGAAGTTACTAGATACCTGAACATCGGAATACCAAGCTTCACCGGGACCTACATCGCCACTTTACCAGAAGAGGAGTGTTGGACAATTCAGGTTCAAGTTCCAGGAAGGACGTTCATGCCAGTCACTGAGCCCATAGAGCTTTCCTTTGATGCACCAACCTGGAGTCTTAGAAAGAGCATGGCAGCCCACATCACCATGGGGCGCATTGGAGAAGTTTACCACAAGGACCTCAAGGATACTATCTACCAGATTTGTGGGCGCCGAGATGAGCAATGGGATATGATCAGCACCAGGAGGGACAGGTCTATTGCAGCTTTCATCCAGGAGTTAAACCAGCACATTCATCGCCAGGAGAACACAATGTGCACAGGCATGATAGATCTGACCAAGGCAATGACCAGGATCACGGAGCTGGAGGAAGAACTCAAGTCTACACGTGATGGATATGAGGAGGAAACGACGATACTCGTGGCGAAGAATGACGATTTGACGAGGAAGCTAGGAGTATTCATGGGAGACCCCGCACAGGAGGATAAGACGACGATTCCACTTGCCCGGAGAACTACATCATCATCGACGACACCGACTCAAACCCCGACGATAGCAAAGATGACTATGTTGATGAAGCTGGAGCAGATATGATGGAGTCTTCCACCAATTAAAACTTCTAGATGACCACCATATCAGTAGTAGTATTCCCCCATGTATATAGTGTCCGAGCACTTCTATAACGATAGTTAGATCGATGTATGCCCTTGATTGATTGGAGTGATATGTTTGTGTTTTTCTCATGTGCATATGGGTAGTGTTTTCCCTCTAGATCTCATTCTATTATGTTTTCTCATCTTTTCTAAACCCATCAGATGCCTCTGAGACACGGTAATGGATTTGCTTTCCCACTGGAGCTCACTCAGTTGATCCAGCAGAAGAATACCCTGATACAACTACTAGTCTAGAACCAGAACCAGGGGAACAACAACAACAACAGCAACCCACCACCAGCACCACCTGTTGATCACTTAGCCCGCTTTATAAGGCTGAATCCGTCGGTGTTCTCCCGTAGCACCGAGCCGATTGTTGCAGATTATTGGCTCCGCAAGATTGGAAGGGAGTTGACCAATGCAGGATGCATAGATGCGAAGAGAGTGTGTTTTGCCGCACATCAGCTTGATGGACCCGCACCATCATGGTGGGAGAATTTAACAGCCACTTACCCCATCAACACTGTCACATGGGACCAGTTTCAGCAGGCTTTTTGCACTGTCCATGTTTAAGCAGGAGCCATGGCCATGAAGAAGCGCGAGTTTCGCAATTTGCGCCAAGGAGCACTACAAAAAAATACACTTCCGTGATGATACGTGTTTGTCACAGTAGGTCGCATTTTTTGTCATGCATGTACATCCATGACGATTTTATGACAGAATCAAGATAGTCATACCGCGGTCGTCAGAGAAGTGTTCCATGACATTACCAAAATTATCATCACGGAAGTGTCCACTTCCATGATGATAAATCGCGCGTCACAGAAGTGCTTTCGTCAAGGGTGACCGACATGTGGCATCCACCGTAACGGAACGCCATTAAGCTATCGGGTCGGATTTTGGATCCGATAACCCAACAGCCCGGACCAATGGGAAATTTCCATGTGTAAAATTCTAATTGGCCGAAGGGAACACCTGTCAGCTCGTCAGTGGGCCAGATGTCGCCCGCCCATTGGAGGAGACATGCCTATGATACGTCGACACGTGGGTGGGCCCAACAGAGGCCCATATAGGTTAAAAAGGTCGGCCCAGTCAAAGGCCCGTAGTACTTAATCAGTACTAGTGGGCCAGCCCAATAACGACCGCTTAATAAAGGCCCATTTACGCCCGGCCGATCTAGCCTTAATTGTTCGCCCAATATTTGGGCCCATTTACGCCCGGCCGAATCGCCCGTTAATTGTTCACCCAATATTTGGGCCCATTTATGCCCGCCGATCTGGCCCGTTATTTGTTTGTCAATATTTGGGCCCAACTACAGCCTGAAAGGAGTTTCGCTGTTAGAGGCCTCGATGTAGACATGGGCCCATTTCAGCCCGATGTGACTTTCGGCCTGGGAATGGCCCGTGCTGCCCATGGGCCATATATGGTCCGACGGGACATCGGGCCCACTAACGGCCCGCGCTAAAGGTGGCAATAGTTAAGCCCAACGTGACATTGGGCCTGTTAAAGGCCTGTCGCATAATTCGGCCCGTTGATGCCTGTACTAAGCTTTCGGCCACTTAAAAGCCCATGATATCAGTGGGCCAACTAAGGCCCGAGATATGTTTCGGCCTGGTAACGGCCCGTGAGATAACTGGGCCCAAAAAGGCCCAGTCTACATTTCGGCCTGCTGAAGGCCCGTCGACGACTAGTGAAAATTGAGGCCCAACATGCATTTTGGCCTGCTAATGGCCCGTGGTTTCATCTCGGCCATAATAGGCCAGTACAATATTCAGCCTGTTAATGACCCAACGCTACCTGGGCAAAACTGAGCGCTGGGTCGAAGAAAGGCCCAACTAAAATATAGGGCGGTGTAAGTTTGGGCCTGGCACAATGTGTGAAGGCCCCAATCATTCGGGCCCAAGAATGATGCAGGCCGTCCCAATTGTCGCCCGCCAAAAACCAGGCCCGTTAGAGTCGAATGTTTCGGCCCGCTCGACTACATCTGATTTTTTTCAGATAGCGAATGATGGCAGTAACTAGTTAGAATTAAGAACAAACCTACTCTATACAATAAAGAAATTACGACATAGTAACTAAGAATAAACCTACACTATACAATAAAGGATTTAAGGTATATTACATCCACTGGGCATCGAAGTTCGCCACCAGTGATCAGACAGCGCAACGAAGAAGCAGATTACACAAATTGTGCACCATTGCAGCGTAACAAAATAATACCGAACCGAGACCACTTCCAAGACAGTTCAAGAAAGGTTAGCCTTATGGGGAACTATCATAAGTCAGCCGAAAGCAAGGTTGTGAGACCGGCCTAGCATGTCGGTCATAGTTTCCAGGTGTAGCTGTTTAGCGATGAGGTTCTCATTGGTGTTCTCCACAATCTTTCTTAGAGATAGGACTTCAAGTCAAAGTTGAGTTACAGAATGCCTTTCTGCTAGAACTTGGGATTGAAGAAGTCGAACTGATTCAGACAATGAATTATGTGAGCTTGTGTGACTGTTAGTCTCAAGTAACTTGAACACTGCATCAAGACAAGACTTTGGGGTTGTCTCGCTATCTTCAAGATGTTTTGCCTTCTTTGCTGCAATATATGTTGGGTTTGTCTCATAGCCTTCAAAGAAACTTGTGCATGCCATCGTGCATATCACCTCAAACAAAGCGTAGAGATGACAGGTTTTGCCCGTATAAACAAAGATGATAACTGGTCATTAATTCCATCCAATTTCAAATTAGAAAATAAAGAGTAAGTTCAAAATATCAATATCATAATTTTGCATTGTTCATAATGCGGGGAGCTTCACCACACTATTGGATTACCATGTCAACATAACAAGCATAGATGAAGGGCAAAGAAAATCATTGTATCTATTTTGGATAATGTGCATGGCATGTTGTTCATATCATCAGCCACATCAAGAAGATAAAACAGAGATGACAAGGTGCAAACGTGGGCTGCTTCACCACACAATCGGATTATAGATCCACAAAACAAGCATACATACAGGAGTATTAAGTAATGTGCATGGTATGAATAAGGAATTTTGTTTTACAAGTAAACTTAGAACTTACGATTCTTAAGTAACATGCATTTTGGTAGAAACAACAAACTAAACAGCAGAAGAAACAATAGGAGTATGCTAAATTAAACAAAGAGCTTGAGGATAAAGGCTTTAGAAGGACTGACTTACATTAACAGTTAACACCGGCTTTATAATGCCCTTCTCCATGTCAAGGGAAGGATAACTCAAAAATTTCAGCACAGAGTCTTCTTCATAAGCATTGCCTGTACTCTACATTTTGTAGAGAGTAATTATAGATGTGATAATACTGGAAGGGATAGAGGATAATGAAGATAAGATGTAGATTGATGCTACATAATGAACTACCAATCCCTGGAAGTACAAGCGCTACAGACAAAACATACCGACAAGAGCAATGGGCTACACTTCCGCAAAGGGCATTGTCTCGTATTCTACTTGTTGGTAAGATTAAATATAGATCTGATCTTTTTAGTAAATGGTGGGCGAGGGATATAAGATATAGAATGCTACAAAATGAACTATCCCTCTTCCCATAATACAAGAGTGTTTTGAACACCGTGTACTGCATAAAACGCTCTTATATTATGGGACGGAGGGAGTAGCTGTTAATGTAAGTACAGTGATAGACCATTCAGTCCTTACAAGAGGACTGCAGAGCTAAACCTCTTCAAAAGCATTGGGTTGATTTTAAATTTATGTAAGAGTCCATACGAATCTTATAATGTCCAACAAATGGATGATTACGAGGCTAACATGTGCAGTGATGCTACATAATCAAACAACTATGAAAGTAAGTATGGTCATACAGGGCAAGAGGTACTCACAAGAGCAATGCAGTGTGCATTATAGTTGCGAGATTCTATGGTCCCTTGAGAACGAATGTTCTTCTGCTAACAGTATTCGTACAAGTGGGACATTAAGGCAAATGCAGAAATGTAGTTCAACTTGTGATGTGATATCATAGACAGTACCTTACGCTGCAGCCGAGACCAATGTGTAACAAGATTATTCCAGGCACCGTCGGATAAATGTAGCACCAGAGATTTACAGAAATTTCATTTAGAGGCTTGCCATCGAAGTGCGCTTGCCTAGGAACGATACTTCATCAACGAGTGCTTGAAAAGCGCAGCCAACCCTTGCTCGTCATCACAATCCAGTTTACTCCTCGCCTATTTAAAAGAATGAAATCTTGTGTCTTCTGTCAGCAGAAACATATGCAGTAATGACCATGAATAACATTAGTACATTACTTAGGCGTAAGTTGCGGAGGATGACTGGAAATTGTTTTGTGTCTGCGGTATAATCTTTCCATGTGCACAAAGTTCCTGACAACAACATAAGCTTCGTCTTCTAAACTGGGAAGAAATGGAACATGGGTCCTATTTGCTGCAATTGGGGCTTTCTCTAGTTCGAAAAGGGATTTGACAACTGGATTTGGTGTACTCTTTGCTGGAATGGGGTTTTTGCGTCGTACAACTGGTGCTATGTCAACTGGCATAATCATACTGTTTGCTGCAATTGGGGTCTGCTGAGTTGGGGCATCGGAAATGACCAATGTAGTAGGGCTAGAGTCTGCTAGAGTTGGGGTGTTTTGTGGGTCAGGTGATATTGCAACTACACCTAATGGGCTATTTGATTTATTAGGTGTCACTACCTTTTCCAAATACTTTGCTTGTGCTCCTCCATGATCAGCAATCGCCCTCTTCCTTTTGAATGTCTGATACACAAGAACATCATTTGAATGGATAAATATGGTATGATGACAGATGGATAAATATGGAATATGCGTTTGGGCATGCTTGCCTAGCTAGAGTGCGGGTCACTTCAGAGCCGTTGAGGGTGATGCGCTGGCGTTGGCTGGCCACACACGGATGCAGATCTTGAGTGGCAACGGAGCGCTACGATGCGGTGGACGAGACCGTTGGTGAAGCCCCAACGGCCAAGGGGGGCGGAGGTGCGACGATGTGCTCGATGAAGTAGCCCCGGTGAGCTGGGAGACGGGGTCGGTGAAGCGCACCTGATGCGGTGGAACTCGGTGTCTGTGAGGCACGTCGGTTGCGGCAGCCGACGTTGTCGGTGGACCACCCGTGCAAAGGGACGAGGGCGAGATGAGGTAGCTCCGGTGCAAGGTGAAGCGTGATCGTTGCCTTTCGCTGCCGCTATCCGGCACATAGAGGTGGGGAAAGAGACGAGACGAGGGGTGATTCAACTTTGCTTGGGTTGGCGGCTAATTAGGGATTTGAGCAATCGTATGCGGAAGGGGACGGTGGAGAAGAGAGATTTTGCAGGCTGGAATTGGGTCCGCCAGATATTTCAATCCAAACGTGGAAGCGCGAACTTATTTTGTCGCCGCCCTTTGGGGGGGGGGAGGGGGGGGAGGGAGGGGTGGGTGGTTGGGTGCTACGCGTCTGCTCGACACACGCCACCACCCCGACAAGATTATGCTGGTTTTAAGGCACCTGCCTTTATGTCCATGACATGTGGGCCCAACAGGTGGCTGGCCCACATGTCAGTGACCCAATGGCAGGTGCCTTTAAGGCACCGAAGCAGCATCCACCCCGACACGACCCTGGTCTGCCTGGTGCACCTACATTTGACAATGCAAACGAATCTTCTTTCATTTGCAAACCAATTTGTATGTATTACCATGCACGTGTTTTCCTTGCAATAATTAGTCATTCGAAACGAGATACTCCCTCCGTTCACTTTTGTAAGTCATTTCAGACAACTTAAAATGAACTTTTTTGCACATTGTCTGAAATGTCTTCAGGGTCTTATAAAAGTGAATAGAGGGAGTACTATAAATTAATTAATGAGGAGTTATTTGGAAAAAAATCGAAATGGTATCCATGCTAACGTGGATTAGAGTGTGTGTCACATAATTAGTTATTTGAATTAGAGTGTGTGTCATGTAGCGATCTCCAATTCTAACGTGGATTTCGCATTTCACTGTATCCACGCTACTTTTTTTAATACAAATTCATATGTATATGATGAACACCATGGCACTGAGAAAACTTTTGGATGGATTCAAACATATGACCTACAAAAAAGCACAAAAAATTGAGTCAGTGTCAACTTTTCGAAACTTAGTGTGGCACGAATTCGAAATAATTACCTGTATGCATGGTCCTCGGTTCAAATATTACAACGTACATCGAATTGAAACATCGATATTAAATATCGTACTATGTACATTCAAATGTTGTTTTAGCCCCCCCCCCACTCGCCCGCACACACGCTACATACTTCCTGTATCGGTCAATCTTCCTCTCCTAACCACCTTAGCAAGCTATCAGTTTCCAGCACACATTCATTGTTTCTCTCCATGTTTTGATCTCTAAGTCTCTCAACTACAGAACCCCCTTTTCCACTCTGTTACCAAATGTATTTACCTCACACACCCGCCATTGCACCCCATGCCGAGCTCTCTCTCTCCCCTCTCTCTCTCACCCTCTCGCGCTAAATACATGCATTGCCTATCTAGCCCCTAACCTCTCGTGCGCACGCGCACGACGTTGTATATCTAGGTCACCTCGAGACTGTCTCTCACTTTTCTTCCAAGACGGCGGGCCACACTCGCCAATCTCGCTCTCTTTATCTGAGTCTCGTTTAACCTTGTTTTCTTTCACACATAAATGATATATCTCCATGTTCGGGCCTCGATCAACACACTCTATACTCTCTCATGCAGATTGTCTATCTAGGTCAGTCCATCCAAGACGCCGCCACTCTTTCGACCTCATGGCGGGCCACGCCACTCAATCTCTCTCTCTCTCTCTCTGTCTCGATTGACCTCGCTTTTCTCGGACAAAAACGATATATCACCATGTTTGAGCCCAATTTGACCTATTCACATTGTATACACTCTCACGTACATTGTCTATCTAGGTCACTCTCTCCAACCCATCTCACTCTTTCGATCACACGACGACCTTATGTGATTGATTGACCTTCTTCTTCCCACGCACAAAATATATCTACACGTCTGTGACTGGATCATCTCTCAAGCTCTATCTTACAGCCCTCACCCTTGCCAAAAGCTCAATCAGACAATATCTCTCCAGAGCATATATATATCTGTTCAATGAATGTCGGACCACACTCACTTTGTCTCTCTATCTATATGTCTCTCGATTGACCTCGCTTTCTCACACCGTATCTTCCACGCATTGAAGCTAGTACCTCTCCATCCCTCGCAAAGCCGGAGCTATTTACATTGCGAGGGGCACTCCAACCTTGGATTAATTTGTGTAGGCATTTATTCCGGTCGGTTTAGATTATATTTTTGTAACATTCGGCCCACAACTACTCCAAACACCGCTGCAACCTCGTGAACTCCCCTAGTTGATTTCCCTCGGCTCGGGCCATCGCCTCTCGCACGCCCTTTCTTGCCTTCAACGCTGCACCATGGTATTATTGCAAAAACTATGTTGTTCTCTTTAATTATTGTAAATAAGCTACAAAACTACACACCGATAGTCCACTTGGAATAGAATAAATTTCGACCCACAAATTAAAGTGCTACAACTACACATCGAGGGGCCCATATGTCATGAAACAAATTTGGACCCATATACAAATTAAAAATAAAGGACAAGGATCGAACATGCGACCGGCCTTCAAGCCAAGACGTCAATAGGCAACATACGTGAGAACAACAATGTTTGTTGTATCCCCTTTGTTCACATAATGTTTTATATTACCACAGCCTATTTAATGGATAACATGTAATATTATTTTTAGTACTATTCGCCTTCACTTACTAGTGGGTTCCATGTGTGCTCTCTCTCCTCCCTTATGCTTAGACGCACGGCAAACACGAAGAACTCAAGGGCGATGTTGCCGTTGACCATATCTGGACGCGTTCACAAGTCACAACACCAGTTTCACGTACTAGCAGTTAATTTGGAAGTATATTAAGTGCATGCGGATATTAACTAGGATATTATTTGCGTGTTGTTATGTGATTAGCACTATTTTTGGCATGAAATTAACTGCACGCTAAACGTGTTGAGCGCTCGACATTGAAGCAGTCTAGGTCGTTGGATGACAAGGAATACATGTGGCTCGATGACGTTTTATATTTAATTTGATACGGCTCTAGCAGAACATTCAATCGATCAAACCATAGATTTCATTCAGTCTGACTCCGACTTTAAATTATACGACGATTGATATAAAATAAACGGAAATGATAAATGTTCAGATTTTAAGCATGGCAATCCTAACGCTTTTCATGGCAAATTTAGATTACGCGGCGGCGGCGGGGGCGTCTTGTGGTGGGAAGCGGCTCCTTCCGCTGCAGCTCGGTGTCGCCGGGCCATCGACCGACGGTGACGGCGGCGTTTTGCGCCGTTGTTGGCGATTCTCGACGCCGCCTAGCTTCACGGAAGGCCAAAATGTTCTGGACTTTGGAGCGAGTCAACTGGCGGGAGGAGGCGACTGGCGGTGGTGCAAGGAAGCGGTCGATGGCGGCCATCCATGCCGCTGAGGGGCACTGGCAGCCGCGCAGGGACAAGCGCTATCAACAGCGCGGCGGAGACATTTGTGTGCAGGGGACCGGCGCAGCGCGCCGCACGCCGCAGACGCAGAGGCGCATAGCGCCGCAAGTGCACGGGCACCGCACGGGGCATGCACGCCGCTGCACGCGCAGCGAGGCGCCGCAGGTGCACGGGCGCAGAAAGTTGGCGGGACCTCGTGGAACCCCGGGATCAAGATCGGCGACAATGTGGCTCCCAGCCCATCAATGCCACGGGATGGGCGCCAGCGCAGCCAAGGCGACGGAGCCTGAACGGAGCAGGACAGCGCGCGCCTTCCCGCAAGGCCAGTTCAAGATCGCCCCAAAGCGCCTTATGTTCTTGAGACTCCGCCGGGTGTCTTCCTCAGAAACAGAACACTAAGGGCATACCATCGTGATGCGGCATGGCGACGCTTAGGTCGAGCTAGTTGGAGGTAGATGACAGGAGAATCGGAGAGGAAGAGAGAAGATTGTAGCGATACCGGTAGTGTGGGGTTGATTTTAAACCGTGGCGCCGCGACATTAAAAGTGGGAGCAGTTGGGATTTAAGGTGGGCGGAAGCTCGGTCAAAGGGCTCGCCCCAAGTGAGCTCAAGCACGGCTGCTCGCTCGAACGCCCTCGGTCCAGCCGCACAGCGGTTCGTCAAGACGCCTCTGCCGACTCACACGCTTGCTCGGACGGCACTTGCCGATGAGCAGCGGGGACTCGTGGCGGCACGTAAATGCCCACAGTTTTAATAGTTAAAGCGTTCGCCTTAACGTGACAGGTCTTTGTTCCAAAATACCTTGGCTCTTCATTTGTGCAACTTGTCATAAACAGCTTGTCTCAAATTGAATAAAAAACTTACGAAGTAATATTTGTGCCATATCACGTGACCATGCTCGGCCAAGAATTTATGCTCACTTTTGATTTTCTGAAATTTAAGATCCGTGATTCAAACAATATCATAACCTGCATCATGCAATAAATTTTAAGCCGTACATCCTGTCTTGTTGTATTTCTTAAGAAAGGATTTGGTCAAACATTTCGCTTAGTTAGACTTCGCATGTTATATATGCAGAGTAAAAGGATAATCCTCCGCATCAGTTGCATTGCCTCGATATATTAACTCAAGTACTAGGCACGAACAAACAGGCTCAATTCTGTGCTCATCCTGGTGTAGTAGTAGTAGTACTAGGCAATGCAGTTGACGGGTGACCTTGACAAGCGGCGACCGAGGGAATTGAACCGTGCTCGGCACGGTAGGTAACATTTTCTAGTTACTAAAGCATCCCTTTGTTGTTCATCGGTAGTCATTATGGACCGGGAACATGAGGGGAATTTCCTAGGGCTGGAATTCTGGCCGCCAGATATTTCGACTTGAAACGCTGAGGCTCGACTAGTTGGGGTTGCCTAATGTGCGTACCACGCACGCCACCGAAGGACACGAGCCCGTTTTTATTTCTTATTTTTATTTTTTTAGGATCAACTTGAGCCAAGGTCTGGCTGGTACACCGTTGGGTCCTACCATTCGAGAATACGAAAGGAACCTTTTAAATTGCCGAATGAATCTATGTGTATTACAATACCCGTATTTTCCTTGCAAATACTAATATCAACGTGGTAATTGATTTATGACGAGTTGTTGAATTAGAGTGAGTTTGTGATATAGTGATCTCAACGTGGATTTCACATTTCATGGTATCCCTAGTAAGTTTTCCAATGCAAATTCAAATTTGAAAGATGAACAATATGGAGGTGAGAAAACTTTGTATGTATCAAGCATATGACCACACACACACACAGAGACACACACGCACGAACACAACAACAATCCAATAAGTATAGATCATCTATTTTTCCAAACCATGCATGTATGACACGAATTCAAAAATACTCCTTCTATTCCTAAATATTAGTCTTTTAGAGAGTTCAACAAGTGACTACATATGGAGCAAAATGAGTGAATCTATACTCTAAAATATGTCTATATACATCCGTATGTACCAGTCCATTTGAAACATCTAAAAAGACTAATATTTAGGAACAAAGGGAGTAAAATGTAAGACATGCATGGTCCTCAGTTCAATATTTAAAATGAACATGAAACTGAAACATGAATATTAAGTCTAGTACTATAGTACATGCAAATTTTGTGTTTAGGCGGAGCTATGATTGTCGGGGGTCAACTCCTCGACCTTATATAAAATTGTGGAGCTTTGTTTAGGGTTGTTTAGATTATATTTGTCCCGAGCCTCCCAACCACCGATTGGTTTTGCACCCCCACCCCTCCTCCCGGGATAATATCATGTGCCCCCATACCTTAGATGCTATATGCCGATACGAGTTGCTTAGAGCTTGTAGATCTGAGATATAGTAGCTCACATGATGTGTCTTAATATCTTTACAGGAAACCTTGATGAGTTTGACAATTGCACACAATTTGTACAAAAACTACTCAGATGCCCTTGGATCCCATATCCAACAACCTCGAAGCTCGTATCACCGTTGCATCTAAGATGAAGGAGGAAATCATATTCTCCTGTATGTAAGAATATCATGTGCTACCACACCTTAGATGCTTTGGTGATACAAGCTCTTCGGAGCCGTTGGATTTGTGACCCAACACCTCCTCGGTGGTTCAATGGTTTTTGCGAAAAAGCCCCAAAAGAGTTTGGCCATCGCTTATAAGCACAAAGACCGCCAGATGCCATTGGATCTCAGATCAAACGACCTCCAAGCTCGTGTCGCCGTAGCATCCAAGCTGCGATAGCATCTTATGTTTTCTCGCACGGGAGAATATGAGGTGCTCCCGCACCGTAGATTATATGGTGGTACGAGTTCACTGAGATCTAATGGCCCATAGTAGGAGGTTTGAATGTTTTTGCAATATACGGCTGATAGAGTTTGGGAAATGTGCAGAAAGTACAAGTACTACGCATGTGCCATCTGATCACTGATCATACGACCTAGATGCTCATATCACCGTAGCGGGTAATTAAGCTACGAGGAGCACCAATATGTGCAACGATGAGCCGTTTGATCGAAGATGCAGCGGCACACACGAGGCCTGAATGTTTTATTTGCACAAAAACCTTTGGAGAGTTTGGAAATTGCGCATAATTACAAAGACTACTCCCAAGCCATTGATCTCACTTCCAACGGTGTAAAACTCAGATCACCATAGTATCTAAGCTGCGGGTGGATGTGATATTCTATGTCACTGTCATTTTTGTTCGTAAACTTGCAAAATACATGTAACTCATGCCATTACTTGTCTAACCGCCAAAGTGTTTGTTCAAAAACCATCCTACAATCGAAATATCGAACAACACATTGGGGTCCCACTTGTCATTAATCAAATTTGGACCTAAAACTAACAAATCTGAAAGACAAGATTCGAATCGCAACCTGACTACAAAGCGTAAGTCGATAGCTCAAACAACAACGGTTGTTGGCTTTGTCCCATAACTTGATTTTATACAAGACTTACGCTGAGTAGAGTAGAGGAGTGCTCGTCAACACGCAGCATGACCGTTGTCTCACTTATCGGTGAGTCCTGTGTCCGCGATCTTAATCTCTCTTCTCCCATCGCCTAACCTTTGCACGAAAGCACATGAAGAGCGGCGCTTAGCTTGCCATGGTGTTATTACAACTAAAAAAGCTTGGAAAATAGAAGAATCGCTTAGAACAAGAGACGCTGTGGCTGGTCGAGACGGAGCTAACCACATCTATCCTCCGCTCCATGTTTGCATGATGAATCTGGTGGCTAGTGGGGTGTTTTCGATCGATCGGCTGGGTCCCGAGGTCGAACCATAGGTACTACGCCCGACATAAAGATATATTTTTACACGCACATTTTTCCTCCGTGCCGAGACGTGGCATACCCTACCGCTGCAGTTTCGGGTCGCCCCGTGGTGCACGACATATTCTTCCCGACGGGACGCCCTACCGCGTGTTTTCTGGGTCCTCCTCGGTTGTAGCACCGAAGCAAGTAAATGAGTCGTCAAATCATGAAAGACCACCTTTCCTGCCGAGTACATCAGTGAAGCACGGTGGTTAGCTAGTTGGGCTAGTTCGACCGATTAGCTAGGCCGCCGCCACATTTGTTTTTTCACCCCTTTTTTATCTACTTGCCGGTAGGTAAATTTAAATATCCACCGTGGCGTTGCTCTGGTGTTTGGGTGCGGCAGGATTTTTAATTTTTTGATTGACGGGAGCAGGCGCAGTAGGATTTTTAATTTTTTGATTGACGGGAGCAGGCACGACAGCAATTAGTCATGATGACTCCGCCTGTAAAACCCACTGCTCCCTGATGTGGGAAGTCGTCGACTGGTGTTTTACTGTGGTGAAAACCAAAAAATTCCCCGCTCCTCGGCTGGCTCCCTCCGCCTTCCCGTAGATTGCATTACCCTTCAGCCGTTTCACCCCCTTTGCTTCCTCTCCCCATTGCTTCTACCTGGTGCCATGGCAGCCCATCAGATCACAGAGTCCAAGGTGAGGCGCCTGACACAAGAGCTCCATGCCAAGGATGCGGAGCTCAGGGCCAAGGATGTGGAGCTCCGTGAGCTCAAGGAGGAGAGGAGTGCCATGATCCTCCATAATGTGCAGGAGTTCACGGAGCTTCAAAAGCGGCAGGCGTCCACCACAAAGATGCTCGAGGCGTCGGCGGCGTTGCTGCAGAAAGCGGGAGATACAATAGGCCATCGGGAGCCGGCCGAGCGCTTAGCGGGCCGATCGTGACGAGGTCCAGATCGCTTCAGCCACTTGGTGAACCAAGTTGCCACGCACGTGTTGCGGCTTGCGCGATGCCTACCGTTGTGCCAGCGCGACAATGCCCGCCGTCTGGCTAAACCCGTTCGACCACCCGGTCGACTTCAACGAGCTGCGGCTTCCTGACCTGGTCTCCTTCTTCACCTATATCTCCGAGAAGCTGAGCCGTCTCCGCGCGATGGTGGGGGTGAGCTGGACAAGGAGGGGTTGCAGGCTGCCGTCGCCGTTGCCGGGCGAATCCTTTCAGGGCTCCATCACCGGAATCCATTCGTGCCATTGGACGCCATCTTTGATGAGTGGCTCCCGTCAACCGGGAGCAGGCTCTGCGGGTGGTTGCACCCTACATCACCAACGTCGTGTGCCTCGAGAAGAAGAGGGACTTCGGTGGTGTTTAGGTGCCCTCTGCATGGGCATGTCCATGTCTCGGTGCAACATGACCGTTGGATCAAACTCAGACGGTGCAGATCAGTCACTGTAGCACAAAGCGTGTGGGTGTGTTTGGTTGCATTCTCATCTCAATATAGTTGTTTCCTCTTTGTGTATTTTTGTTAACCTACTAGTGTGGACTCATGCACCCTTCATGCACTTTGCCAAACACCCAAAAGTGGGTCGAGAAGGGAACTTTTGCTCCCATCCCGTGCACCCTTCATACACCCTGCCTAACACTATTCGTGCTTCATATGGTTCATGTTTCGTGGAGTACTGTAGCACCGTACTCTCCGTGCGTTGTAGACCTACTTCTGTTAACACTGATCTCACCATTCATTCTCGACCGGACAGTCAAGAAAGCGGTACTATGTTACATATAGGAGTAGTTCACATGCGCACAACATCATTTGTTATCATCATATCTTACTACACTAGCAACAAGATTGTGTAGTACTGACCTATGAACCACTGCACATGCCTAGTAGTAGGAGCACTATGTATGTTCAAGTGGCTGCAGTGTTTCGCACTCCTCCGTCGTAAGAGTGGAAACGCTTGCTATAATCATTTTTTTTCTTCAGAAAAATAGTGGACACGCTCTACCGTGCGGATCCTCCACCAGCCATGCACTAAATTACTCACTTTCGCCGACGTGTGGGATAGCCAGCACCTGGGTCCACCAGCCATGCACTAAATTACTCCGTAGTAGAGTGATGGTAGACTACCCTGATCGAAGCACCGTAGTAATGCCCAATGAGCCGTCAAATCACAAAAACCCCTCCTTTCCAGCAGTAAGTTGGACAAACGAAGCAACCGTCATTTCACTCTTCTCTCTCAGCTTCCTCTCTTGAAGAAAACCCCCACTCGCTTTGCTTCTCCCTCATCTCGTTCCTCCTTTCACTCTTCTCTCTCAGCTTCCTCTCTTGGATGGACGTTGGAGCCCCGACCGACATGATGTCTATGGCTCTGGCCAAAACCATCGAGGATCATGGTACGAAGAAGCGCAAGCACCCCGCCGAGACTACCACAGACAAGCTCAAAGCCATCGCCCTATCCAAGCCCCCTCTCCGGGATCCCTCATTAAGCAAGTCCAGGTAATGTCTCTTGTTGACGATCTTTATCTCGATCTCGATCGTGTTTTTTCATCTAACATGCAGTACTAGTACTGGTAGTACAACTTTCTGGGTGATCTTGCATGTGATTTTAGTGTGCCAAATGATGGTTCTAAATTCCTCTTTTGACCAAAACATGCGAGAGGTTGACATTGACTTCTTATAGATTACTTTCAACTACTCCCTCTGTCCCAAATTTCTTGTCTTAGATTTGTCTAGATACAGATGTATCTAATACTAAAATGTGACTTGATACATCCATATCTAGACAAATCTAAGACAAGAATTTTGGGATGGAGGGAGTACTTTATGAACATCAATGCTACCTTTGAAGAGGGTATATTTGCCTCAGTAACTTGTGTTATGGATATTGCAAGTAATCCCTCTACTCTCATGCCTTTGAATACATGTTCTAGTGTCTTTGTTCACTCATTTCTGTGCGTATATGTAGTCATATATGGAGTATAATATTGAAAATCATCTTATATTTCTGAACGGAGGTAGTAATAAAATATTGTTTCTGTTTGAATTAGAACCAGGTCCGCGGTGGAGATGAAGTTCTCAAAGTCATGCCGCGTGAACTGGAAGACCTGATGATGAGTTCTACTGCTGAACTATCCAGCTACTGTGTCCTTGTCGCCACGTGTCCTGAACTAGTGTTTTCCTGTAGCTTTGTTGTCAGGCATGTTCTCGAGGCTGTACTTGACCACAACAATTTCCTGGCTGTGCCTTCGATTACGAAGGGTGTGGTTCTTGTAAAGCTTCCCAACAAATCTGATGCGGCCTGTCTTCATCATCATGTTTATGAGTGGAAAGACCACTCTGTTAGGTTCTCCAAGGTTGACAAGATGGTGATGGTGCATGTAGACATCTCTCACGAAGTCCATGGCCTAGTCAGTTATGCGGGGTTCATACCGTAGGTAGGTGGCAAGAAATAGTCTGCAGAGTTTAGTTAGTGCAACTTTGCTTGTCTGTAGTAAGTAATATTGTTCAGTACTTGATTTGTGTTTGTGAACCCTGTATTGTTTATTTGTACTGCCTCTTTTGGTGTGTGGTCAGTCCTGAGAATGGTCTATGTTAATGTCTATCCACTCAATTCAGTCTGTATATTTTGAAGTATCTAGATCATATTTTTTGTGAGGATGGTTTATCAATTATGGTTACACTCCAATATCTGTATGCATTGCAGGGTTTATCGCACCAACCAGGATTTCCAGTCCCATGGATGTTCGGTCCATACGATTTGTCGCGACCTTTGGACTGTCCTGGTTATGGGAGTAGGCGGGGGCCCTGCATGCCACCCGTAGTTGGACGATCAATCTTCTGCTTAGTACTTCAACATAGTGATTTCCGGTAAGGATTCACTCGTGGTCACATCAAGTAAATCTTATTGATTTACCGTCTAAATCTTATGGATTTAATGTCACGCTTTTTTCTTTCGCAATTTTATGATGCAGGTTTTGCATGTGACATTCATCATGTATCAAACCGCTTGGTTTTCTACGATGGCTATTTTGCAGGTTTCACTTCTTATGTCATGTCAAGAACGAAGACACCGCCCATCACTTATATTATCGGAAAAATTGGATCTGTCATCTGTCCGACAAGCTGAATCCCTATGATGAACTCAGCAGTTTGGTTTAACAAAACGCCACAATTAGTCCTTCTCGCTTAAAAGAAATGAAGAAAAATTGGATCACGGTCCACGGATCCTAGTCAAGTTAGAAAGCTTATCATAGCAGACCAGACATGTTCGCCATTGTCTCGCACATCGGTACCACCTTCAAGAATGGATCAAGCACCGCAGCTTGCTCTAGCACCGACAAGGGCGAGCTCACCGATCCAAATGAGGATTGGGCACCGATCGCGTGCCACCGATCACCGATTCCACGGGGATCGGCATCAACACCGCACCCGCCTACAAGGAGCACCATCTCCGCAGCGAAGAGCTACTTCGCACCTGCACCAACACTTGCACTTGCAGACTGCCTGCCCATGCAAAGCAGCACCGCAACAGATCGGGCTGCAGTTTGCACTTCATATACCAAAGTCCTTACAAAAACCGACATGTCCACCTTCTTGCTAAGCATTGGCCGCCCAAGTGCTTCGTTCTTTTTTCTTTCCATGTTGTTTCACATGATTCACTATGTTGATCTAACTGTTTGGGTATGTCTTCTTGTTTGCAAACAGAGAATTCCTAGAGCAACGAGGGGGTCATTCAACAATCCGAGCGACCGCGGCCAAGTTCCTCTTACCATGCGCAGCCTTGGTGTGAATGAACCTGCTCAATATACCGTAAGTACAAAGGATGCTCGCATGATGATTGATGCAAAAGGATGGTCAAGGTTCAAATCTAAATCATATCTTGTGGTAGGGGATGATGTCAAAATCGAACTTTCTCGGCAAGGAGAGCTGGTCCAAATCAACTTTGAAATTCTTCAGTAGCAGCATGCAACTGCCGAACTGATCTATCGTCCAAGAGATTTTGATGTAATAATCTGACATGGTGAAACAAGTGTCCTGTGTGTATAAGTAGTATGGCAGTATTATTTATCACATGGTATATCATTGATAGAATTGCAACTCTGATTGCTGGTTAGGAACTATCGTTTGATTTCATTCCAACAGTTGCCGTGCTTTATTCAATTTTGTGTATTCGCCTTGCGACAGCATCTAAAACCAGCGCCGTACCGATCGCTTGCAATATGAAAAGCGCTGAGGTAGAACACATGGGCCCCCAAACATGCAGGGTCGGCCTGCGGCCCAAAGTCTAGAACAGTGAGCCTGTCTGAGTATTATATCCTCAGCTGAACCCCCATAAAATAAGTTGAACCCCCATAATACCCGTGCGTTGCAGAGGGAGTATATTTCTTGGCAAGGTGAGCCTATCTATGATATAAAAGATTTGTATATTTCTTTACAGAGGGAGTATCTCTCTGTCAAAAAATATAATTATGTGTAACTAGATACTCCTGTCTTTCTACTTCCTTTTGCTGATATGTGGGGCAACCGACAACGGGGTCCACGTGCCATATGCACAAATTAGAGTGCACAACTTCACCGTGGACACACCCCGGTCGTAGCACCGCAATAATGCCCAATGAGCCGTCAAATCACAAACCCCCTTTCCAGCTTTAGCAGTAAGCTGGATGGACGAAGCGGCAATATTTCACTGGGCCTAAATCTCCTTCTCCCTCATCTGCTTGTTCAAAGAATACCCCCTCTCAGCGATTGCATAGGGTTTTCTCCTAGAGAATCAGGTACGAATTCTTCATCCATCCCCGATAAATCCAAGTCCCTTGGTCGTAGTTAGTCCTAGGATGGCAGCCGCCGCTGTTGATGCATTTTTCTTCCTACAGGTTTATGCGCCCTCGGCAAGACGCCACACTTGTCCCTTCTCATCCTAACACATGATTTTGAAACACGCACAGTATGTTCCTAGAGTCCTCTTTTCTATCCGGGAGGGTGGGTTTTTTTTTTGAACATGCTGTCGACTAATTTGGAAATTTGGATTGCTATATTTGGATAAAAGGTACTACTAGCACGATGATCAACGCTGACATGACGGAGGAAGTTATTTCTAGATTTGGATAGGGAATACATTGTGTTCTCATATTATTTTTCTTGTAGTGTATTATTTGCTCTGCCAGAACACATGTACTCATGATGCTCGGCCTTGCCATAACTGAATACACTAGTTTAATGGTCACAGTGAAGACAAGCCATGGATATAAGTTCCGAGTTGGGTTCATGAACTAAGAAGATCGCTGTTTTTTTATGGCCGAACTTGGATAAACTTTCTCAAGTGTTATGGACTGAAAGTTGGCGCACGAATGTTGATGGAAATAACAGAACCTGGTCTCATCTTCACTGCGATCTTCCACCCCAACGTCGTTCCAATTGTGCATCCATGTTAGTTTTGTATCTGGTTCTTGCTTGTTGCCTCGATTACCTCTTAATCCACCTATCATGTCTAACTAATCACAATTTAACTTTAGAAGTAGCAAAGAATCTCTCATGAAGATGCTACTTCTAACTAATATTATCTTATAATTGGTGGCACATGTAGGTTTTTCCAGAGTTAAGCAGTCTGCTCGTTTGTTACTCTATAATAACTCGGCTGTTACTGATGGCACTGAAGTTGACTGGGTCGACATCCACAAGTTCCTACACTTTATTGATCGTCTTGAGGTCCTTGTGGGGCGTTTCAATGGTGGAAGGCCACGTGGGATATGTGTGCCACCGCTGCACTCGTTGAACAGGTCCAACTGTGTCGAGAAACTTATGGTACGAGCTGTTTTCTCATTATATATGTTGTTCATAAACTATTGCTTATACACGTTTTACTAGCCAGGATCTTCTTGAAACAGAAACTGCCCAGTTCTATTGTTCCTATACAGATGCCTGACCATGGTCAGGTCAGACTTGCGCTTGGTCACAACATGATGTTTATGTCGGCCTACTCAATTCCCCTTGGAGGTGAAAAGATACTTATTCATGGGTGGTCTCAAATAATGAAGGCCCGTCCATCTTGGGGAATATGACAGAAGATTATGTTCATGCTTTTCCATGGCTCTAAAGCGAATATCCTGTTTATTGACCACATTGCGAGATGAAGCCGCTTTTAGAAGGTTGTGGATGCGCGGGGTGGCCCCTGGGCCTTGTCCTGGGGCTTGGCGCCCTCACCCTTGGTTAACTGTAGGCAAAGTAGCACTGTTCGAGGCGTGCTTTGTATGGTTGAACATGTATAAGGACTCATACTTCTTTCAGCTTTGGTTGTTAATTGCCCCTGCTGGTTTCGGTTAAGGTTGTTAAGTACTCCTGCTGCTTTCACAGTCTGTCGTGTTTCTTCAGTCCTATCTTCCTCCAGCCGCCAAAAAGCAAACCAGCGCGGTGAGGCCGCTTCGCTCCGCCTCCACGGCTGGTTGCGCCACGCGACGATCGCCGCCCCACCGCCTCCTAAATCGTTAACGCCGATGTCCTCCACATGCGCTTTAGTGCGCTGTAGGCGCCGCCCTCTCGCTGTCAACATGGTCAACAAACAACAGGAATCGGCGTAAGCACGGAGACGATGATGAGGGGCCCACCACGTCAGGGTATGGAAAAAATAAAATGCTTCCTCCTAGTGTTTTCCTGACATCTGGGACCCACGACATTGTGAGCGTATGTAGTCAATAGAAAAGAGAACAACACAAGATCGGCTGACACCTGGGACATAGCTTCTCGCGCAGTATTTTTTTGTTATTGTTGAGACGGAGCAGGGTTTGAACTGGGTTGTGGCCCGTCTAGCCCAGGCTTATATTTTATGTTCACCATGTGACCATCCCAGCTTTTTTTTCTTTGAGAAAATGAGCCCAGTTTATTTTTCTGAAGAATACCCAATCCAGGCCTACTTATTTTTCTATGCCCTGATGGGCTGCAACTTTTTCAAGACGCCTGCAAATCTTCAAATTAATATAAAATTGGTTGTAAATATAAAAACAGATGACAAATTGGAAATTACTTTATAATTTCTGAATTTCTTCACATTTTCAGATTCCTATTTCACTTGGCATTAACCTAATTTAAATATATCTTCAAAGTACTTTAAATCTGGCTTGACATTTCGGTATTAAAAATAGTTTGGAACCCATAGAAATATGCGAAATTGGCCCTGGCCAACCAAAAAAAAATGACTGCAATAAATTTCATAAGAAATTGCCATGAGCTATATATAAATTATTAAAAAAAGAGGGAGTGGTCTGACTTGTGGGCCTGTTTAGTTGACGCGTATGCAAGATTTTTTAGTTATTATATATGTCAACAAACAATTCTAGCAGACGTAACGTTGGACGTCAATCCAACGGCTGTCGTGTTTCTTCAATCTCTGATCTTCTTGCTCCAAATGCCAGCAGCGCCAAGGGACCGCCGCTTCTCCGCCTCCTGTATTTGGCTGTCACAAGACAGGCCTCAAAGGTTCTCTACTACTCCCACCGCTGGCTAGGGCATCCTCTACTCACCCACACCCCCGTTATTCATGGGCGACGCAGCCTCACACAGCAAATTAACCGTGAACCTCAGATTCTCTCCGCTGGGCTTCCACCGCCTGCCTTCCTCGCTCGCCGTCGCCCCTTCCTAGGCCTCGCCGTCGTCCACTGCCATGGTGCTCTCGGCACTACGTGGTCAATGTGGTCAACGAACGACTTCCATCAGAAGAGTACTGTATGTGGAGAGGCTGACAACTGGGTCCACGGCAGCCGCAAGGAAGTGCCTCCTTATTACACGGAAAATAATTATTCCTCCACCTGACAGCAGGGACCCACCGAACGGGTCACCAGCATTTTGCAAAAACATTTCTCGATCGCTGGGACCCACCGAAGGGCCACCGATTTCCCAAAAAGTTCCCCATTGTCACTGACCCACTGGAAGTGCCTCCTTATTACGCACAAAAAAAATGAATACCCCCTTCTAGCTGGGACCCACCTTGGTGGGAGGCTGACTTGTGGGCCTACTAAGTTGACTGGGACGGAGGCCTTTGTCAACTTTAGTCAATATATGAATGATTCTAGCTCTAGTGACCGTACGATGTCCATCCAACGGCCATAGTGCTTCTTCAACCTCCGGTCTTGTTGCTCCATCCGCCCAAAGCAGTGCCGATCGTGCCGCATGCTCCTGCTGCCCGTGGCCAGTTGTGATGCCGCAGAGGCCTCACCGCCCCCTACTACTCCCACCGCTAGCCAGGCCATCCCTCTACTCACCCACATCCCCTGTTATTCTGCGGTGATGGCAGCCTCACACCGCAGTTAATGAGTGAACCTCATACTCTTCACGCTGCGGCATCCACCGCTGCCTTTCCCCAGCCTCCGCCGCCCCTTCCTAGCCTCGCCGTAGTCCACCACCCTGGTGCTCTCGGTGCGGCGTGGTCAATGTGGTCAAGGAACGACTTCCATCGGACGTGGACTGTATGTGGAGTGCCTCCTTATTACGCGGAAAATAATGATTCCTCCACCTGACTGCAGGGACCCACCGGACGGGCCACCATATTTCGCGAAAAAAATAAATTCCCCCTGACTGCTGGGACCCACTAGCTACACCTTCACACGCAAGGAAGTGCATCTGAAAAAAACGATTCGCCCCCCTGACTACTGGGACCCACCAGCTACATCTTCGCACACAAGGAAGTGTGTCCGGGCAAAAAAACGATTCACCCCCCTGACTGCTAGTGAGGGAGTCCTGGATTAAGGGATCCTCGGACAGCCGGACTATACACTTTGGCCGACCGTTGGACTATGAAGATACAAGATTGAAGACTTCGGCCCAAAGGTCCGGATGGGACTCTCCTTATGCGGGAAGGCAAGCTTCATATTCGATATGTAGATTTCCTTCTCTCAGAATCGACTGTAACCCTAGCCCCTCCGGTGTCTATATAAATCGGAGGGTTTAGTCCATAGGACAACAAAATCATAATCATAGGCTAGCTTCTAGGGTTTAGCCTCTACGATCTTGTGGTAGATCAACTCTTGTAATACTCATATCATCAAGATCAATCAAGCAGGAAGTAGGGTATTACCTCCATCGAGAGGGCCCAAACCTGGGTAAAACATCGTGTCCCCTGCCTCCTATTACCATTAGCCTTAGACGCACAGTTCGGGACCCCCTACCCGAGATCCGCCGATATTGACACCAACATTGGTGCTTTCATTGAGAGTTCCACTGTGTCCTTACTGTAAGGCTTGATGGCCTCTTCGATCATCTTCGACGATGCACTCCAGGGTGAGGTTTTCCTCCCCGGACAGATCTTCGTATTCGGCGGCTTCGTACTGCGGGCCAATTCGCTTGGCCATCTGGAGCAGATCGATAGCTACGCCCCTGGCTATCAGGTCAGGTTTGGAAGCTTAAACAACACTGCCGACATCCGCGGACACTTGATCTTCGAAGGATTCGAGCCCATGCCGGGTGCGCCGAACGGTCATGACGGTCATGACTTTGATCTGCCGTCGGACAGTATTCAGGAGATCACGCCTGGGGTGGCGCCTGGAATCAATCCGGAGCAGATTGTGCCTTCCGAGGGCGGGTGGATGGACCCCGCCGCCGAAGCCGCACACTCATCAGCGTCGGAGCCGAACACTGATCCCACCTCCTGTGAGAGTGGTGTCATCGGACCCTCGGACTCGTCTCCGGCCACATGATCCGAACCGCGTGCATACGTGCCTATCGAATCTTATTGGGCACCGGTCATGGAGTTCACCGCCGTGGATAATTTTTAGCACTCGCCCTTGGGTGATGTGCTAAACTCATTAAGATCTCTTTCCTTGTCAGGAGACTCTTGGCCGAACTATGTCTGGCTCGAGTGGGGAGCGAACAACGAAAAAATTCGTCCCCCACCCACCACACACTTTATAGCCACTGTCGATGATTTAACCGATGTGCTTGACTTCGACTCGGAAGACATCGACGGTATGGACGACGATGCAGGAGAAGAACAGGAACCACCACCTATAGGGCGCTAGACAGCCACCTCATCATATGATATTTATATGGTGGACACCCCTAAAGAATGGGGTTGAGGCAACGGAAGATAACCCCTTGGAGAAGCAATCTAGAAACAGGCGTCATCGGCGCCGCTCCAAGCCCCGCAGTCGGTGTCAAAACCGGCGGATCTCGGGTAGGGGGTCCCGAACTGTGCGTCTAGGCGGATGGTAACAGGAGACAAGGGACACGATGTTTTACCCAGGTTCGGGCCCTCTTGATGGAGGTAAAACCTCACGCCCCGCTTGATTAATATTGATGATATGGGTATTACAAGAGTGGATCTACCACGAGATCAAGGAGGCTAAACCCTAAAAGCTAGCCTATGGTATGATTGTTGTAATGGAGGTTATGTCCTACGGACTAGAGCCCTCAAGTTTATATAGACACCGGAGAGGGCTAGGGTTACACAGAGTCGGTTACAATGGTAGGAGATCTTCATATCCGTATTGCCAAGCTTGCCTTCCACGCCAAGGAAAGTCCCATCCGGACACCTAGACGGAGTCTTCAATCTTGTATATTCGTAGTCTTGGAGTCCGCGACGATGATAGTCCGCTGTTCGGACACCCCCTAGTCCAGACTCCTCAAGAGCCCCTAACCTGGCTTCAATGACGATGAGTCTGGCGCGCATAATGTTCGGCATTGCAAGGCGGGTTCCTCCTTTGAATAATCCAGAGAAGATTGTGAACACCCGGATAGTGTCCGGCTCTGCAAAATAAATTCCACGTTTCACCGTAGAGAGAATAATATATACACAAGTTCGATCTGCTGACGTATTTCGCGGCATGACATCACACCACTACCAAGCCTTTACTTGAATCATTTTTTATTATACCACCTCAGCGCGTTTAGCGAAGCGGTTTCCTTGGCACGTCTTGTCGAAGCAGAGATTGTGTTCCCCTTATTTCGGGATTCTCATCAATATGGACGGGTAATGCTGTTGGTAGTAGCTAAAATAGGGGTACCTTAGTACTCGAACTTGTGCACGGGCAGTCGCAGCTCAGCCTCAAGGGCAAGGCTTGCCGGGCGCCCGCCAAGACCTCTTCGCTATTCCTATTACTGCCATTCAAGAACAAAGTGTTAATCAGAAGATAAAGCTCCGCAAGAGAAGCTTGCCGAAAGGATAAGACCCCGCAAGAGGAGCTTGCCGGAAGGCCAATCAAGGCACTTCAAGATTCTGCCGCGACGCACAAGGCTGCCCGGCAAGGCCCGTGAGCGGCAAGCTTACGGTGCGACAAAGATAACGACTGCTGCAAGGTGCTTGCCGCGGGCGGTTACTCACTTCGCGCTTACGCCAGCCGCATCCGACGACGCACGCCGCAGGATCGCCTCCCGGTGCACGTGGCGGTAGCAGGCAGCCTGCTGCGCGGTGGCAAGAGAAGATGACGAGGAGGCCATCGTGGCGATCGTGGCGCTCTAACGGTCGCTCTCGCACTGCTTATGCACCGGACGGGCATTAAATGCCCTTGTCCCCGCCGCCGAATTAGGTAGGGCATCAAGGATAGCGGTTGTACCAACCCCCGCTTTATGTTTTTACCTCTTCTCACTGCATACCTGTCGGTGACCCCTTTAGACTATAAAAGGAGGCCTATGCAGACGAGAAGGGTTCGACCATTCGAGACTACAACATACCCACGCCTCAAGCAAGAACAAATACAAACACAAAGCAGAGAGGAGTTTTATCTCTCCGGAGATCTCCGGCTGGGTAAAATCCTCGCGTCGCGACTCGATCTGCTCTTTTCAGGCGCCTCCGCCGATCAAAAGGGCGCTTGCCCCATAGGTGCTCGCTTTCACGACATCTTTGGCGCGCAGTAGGGGGCGTCGAGGTTGTGCGAACCTGATCCGGTCTTCACGCGCGCTACAGCAACATCTTCATCGACATGACACCAAAGAAGAAGCCTTCGGAGGTGGCCGCTCCGTCCACGTCGATCCCACCGCCGCCGGAGCAAACGGGTGGAGGGGTGGACGCCGGCGGAGGAGCGGGCGCCGACGGTGGGACTCACGTCGTCACCAGGTCCAAGGACAAGGCCCCGCAAGCTTCAGCGTCTATACATACGCCGCAACTCCCTGGGGTGCAGGATCGACAACGCCATGGTGCTCCTAGCACCGCATCGCATTGGAGCAAGGCCGAGCCGGATCGCGGGACGCTCAAGGCCAACAAACGCGCCAGGTTGGCACAAGCGTGGTACGACGCTCGATGAGATGTTGCCTTCTAACACTGTTAGAAGTCTCGAGCATATCTTCCTCGCTGCTCGCAACCACCGCCTAAGACTCTCCAGAGGAAGCTACCGCCCGAGCCCACCTGCTTCTAGATTACCCTCCAACAGATAAGATCGATGATCGAGGATCACCATCTGAGCTCATCGCTTCGCTTAACGCAACAAGCTCTCGAATCGAAGTACATCGAAGCTCGCAAGACGCCTGGCGCAAGCCGACGCCGATAAGACCGCCGGGGTGCTACCACTGCACTCTCGCCTCAAGGCTAAGATCGCTAACTCGCCTGCCAACCTCGACACTCGACCATCAAGGCTGCCGACTCCGCGAAGCTCGCCGCGATCAACGCCAAGTTCTCTCAGAACGACGACATCGAAGACGCCAGATCGATCGAAATGAGAAGAGAAACGCGCATCAATCTGACCAGCGCCGCTGCCCATGCCGATATGCATGCGCCAGGGGAGCCAGCGACTTGTCAGACGCGAAGGTCGCCTCGCTCACCTGTGAGCGCGGTAAGTCCAGTGGCCTAGTACTAAGAACTTCCAAGCCGGACGCACCGAAGCACGATGGCAGGATACATCCGCTGAAGTTCTCGCCGCATACACCATCGCGTGCAAAGGCTGCCGGAGGGCGCGATTTAAAAGATCCTCGCCAACAACTTCCGGTGCTCAAGCCCAACGCAGATTTGGCTCATGCACTTGCCGACAACTCCATCTCTTCGTGGGCGGACTCAGGCTATTAGTTTGTCGGCACCTTCACAGGCCACCAAACCCCATGGTCGAGAGCGATCTTCATCTCTGCCGCCTGTAAAGAAGGAGAACCTCAAGTACATACAGAGATTCAGCCAGCAACAAGAATATCCCTGACGCTCCGCCTTCATGTTATCAGCTGTTTCCATCGAACGCGGCGAATCAAGAGGATGAGGGAGGAGATGGCTATGTGCAAGATTAGAGATGTCACGAGCTATATGCTCCGGCCGGACAAGTGTGCACGCTACTGAAGAGGGGAGGAAACTTCCGAGAGAATGCAGGAGCGTATGATCTAGACAAGGAGGACGCCCTCCCAGAAGAAGAACCGGAGGCGGAATAACAAAAGAGGAAGGCTAAGGATGTGCTAGTCGCCGAGCAGTCCTAAGAACGGAGGCGGCGCCGAGAAGGCCAAAGCCGGGTGACTCCGGGCGAGGCTCAGGTGGCCGACAAGCAGTGACGGTTCCGCAAGCAAGATCGCAAGATCCATCGCACAATGGCCATGACCTCCAAGCATGCAAGAAGGTTGAGCAGATGGCGAGCTACAGAGAGCTGAATATGAGCGCCGCGACAAGGAGAAGGCCAAGGAAGGTGGCGGAGGATCCGGCAAGAAGCATCCCGCCCGGGAGGGCGCCAAGGGCTGGCAAGCAGGGCAAGGAGATAGACCTCTCGTGGCCGCGATAAGGACGAAGACGAAGATGAGGATGATGAGATGGAGGAAGATGAGACCGATGAGCAAGAGTTTCAGAAGCGACGGAGGTTTTTTGTGCGACGACGGCAAGCTTCAAGACACCTCGCACCGCCAACTCAAACAAAGGTGCGGAGGTAAATGCAGCAGAACCGCTACCGAATCGCGCAAGCCCCTCGGCGGTCCAGCACGCCCATCGCCTTTGATGTTGAGGATCACCCCGATCGCATCAATGCGGTCGGGTGCTTGCCGATGTTGGTTTCGCCAACCATCTCGCAACCTCAAGGTCACGAAGATGTTGGTTGACGGGCCGCCTAAATTGATCTCTTCCGCGGTGCTCAACAAGCTCCCAGATCCCCGACAGCGAAGCTCAAGAAACCGTACTTTTCAAGGAATCAACCCGGAAGGAGCAAGCCGAAGAGGAAGATCACGCTGCGCAGAACATTTGGCAGCGAGCTGAATTTCATAATGTAGAGAGTCACATTTGACGTTGTTGATTTCCCACGCCCTATAATGGATACTGGCCCAGCCGCTTGCCAAGTTTATGGCAGCTCTCACTATGCCTACAATGTGCTCAATGCCCGGTCCGATAAGTGTTATTTCTGTCCATGGCGATAAGAAAGATGCACTTATCTGCACCGACAAGATCTACCGAAGCAGCAGCCGCAGCAGAACGCAAACCACTTGCCGCTGAAGCTCCTCCGGGAAGAAGAAGACCAAGTCCGCAAGAGTAGCTCGATGCCCATCGGGAAAGCGCACCTCTTCGGAGTGCTGGCGCCATCGCCGAGGACGCGCCATCGAGCTCCACCGCAAGTGCAGAAGGCAAAGGCAGCCACACCAGACCAAGAAAGTGGCCGCTAAGGAGGACGGCACCGGTGGTACTTTCACCATCGCTAAGCACGCTGACCTTAATAGGAAAGCGGCTGCTGTTTTCTGCGTCAATGTCGATGTGTTTGCATGGCAACCATCCGACATCCCCGTGTTCCTGTGAGTAATTGAGCACCACTCTTGCCGGCTCGTCTCACGCTGCCCGCCAACCAGAGAGTCGAAGCAAGCGGTGGAACGCCAAGAGTTCATAGCAGGAGATCAAGAAGTTGAAGCGCAAGCCTCGTCCCGAGGAGTACTCCATCCAACGTGGTTAGCCAATCCAGTGAAGTTGTGCGCAGCTTTAATGGGAAGTGGAGGCTTTGTATCGACTTCACCGATGTTAATAAAGCTTGTCCCAAAGATCCATTTCCTGCCGCATCACCAGATTGTCGACTCCACTCCAAGCAGGATGTGATCTGCTTTCATTTCTTGATGCATACTCAGATACCACTAGATCTTCATGGCGTAAGAGGATGAAGAGAAACCGCATTCATTACTCCATGTGGCACGTGACGCTTTGTACGTAATGCCTTTCGGACTAAAGAATGCAGTGTTCAACGCTTGCAAGAGCAAATATCAAGCTTTTCAGCCACAAACCTGCATTGTGAATGTAGAAGCATATATGGATGACATAGTAGTCAAAAGCAAGGACAGAGAAACTTTTGATCCAAGATTTGACGAGACATTTGCAAATCAGCGCAAGATCAATCTCAAATTGAACCCCAAGAAGTGCGTGTTTGGAGTTCCTTCCGCAAGCTTCTCGGTTCTTTGTGTCCTGCGAGGGGATTGAAGCCAACCCCGACAAGATTAAGGCCATCGAGCGATTGAAGCCCCGGCTGCCAAGGATGTGGAGGCTTTGCCGGGCGCGCTGCCTCAAGAGGTTCATCTTAAGTTCGCTGAGCGCGCTCGCCATTTTTAAAATTTTGAAAAAGGCAGGTCCAATGAAATGGACTCCTGGAGCGGAGGTCATGCACAGACTTGAAGAGATACCTATCATCCACTAGACTTGTCGCACCTAAACCACAAGAGAAGTTGTCAGTATCTAGCGGCAACCAATCAAGTGGTTAGTGCTGCTAGTAGCGGAGAGAGAGGCGGATGATGAGCAAGCAAATCATGTAAGCAAGTCCAACCGACAAGGGGCTTCTCTGCCAAAGCTCTCGTCCCAACAAGGATGAATCTTTGCAGCCGCAGGAAGAGAAACAGAAGAAGATGGTGCAGCGCCCAGTTTATTTTGTCAGTTCCCTCGTGCAGGGAGCTAGATCAAGGTACTCTGGGGTGCAAAAGTTGCTTTTCAGCCTTCTCATGGCCTCAAGGAAGCTGCGCCATTACTTTCAAGTGCATGAGATCACGCTTGTCACCGCTTCCGCTGAAGAGGATATTGCGTAACCTGTAGCAATGGGCAGGATTGTCGAGTGGGCACTGAATTGTCAAGCTTTGGCCTCAAGGTTGAAAGTACTTCAACTATTCGTGAGCCGAAAGCATTGGCGTAACTCATAGCGGAGTGACGCCAACACCGATGAAGAAACTCCGAGAAGAGCATCCTCGCAAGGAAGCGTAGCAAGGAGGATCATGTACTTTGATGGTGCTTTTCGCTGCAAGGCGCCGGTGCGGGTGCTACTTGTCGCACCCATCGGAGAGCACCTCAAGCACGTGGTCCAAATGCACTTTCCAAAGGAGCAAGCAACAAACACATCGGCAGAGTATGAAGGCTTGCTTGCCGGACTCGTAATCCGCAGCGGCACCTTGGGATCAAGAAGCTCATTGTCGTGGGTGACTCACAGCTTGTCGTCCGCCAAGTGAATAAAGATTATCGTAGTCCGCCGATGGAAGCCTACATTGATGAAGTGAGGAACCGAAGAGCATTTTGACGGCTCGCAGATGGAACATGTTCCAAGAGCTCTAATGATATTTCAGACGGGCTCACAAAGTGCGCCAGACTCAAGTTACTGTGGAACTAGGAATTTTGTGCTTGCTGACTCAAGCCATCTCAACACCATCAGCCGGACAGAGCAAGAAGAGAAAGTTGGCTATCATGCGACTACTTTCCCAAGCAGAGCTCCCCAAGCCGCCAAGAAAGAAGGTCCCTAAGCTCAACACGAAGTGCCGAGGAGCAGTCTGCCTCGACAAGCCCTAGGGTTTGTTTCTCAGGCAGACGCCCCGGCAAGTTGTGTCCTCGACACGCTTGCCGGGAGCATCACTCCGCAGAATCCCATATTCTTCTGTAGAAGCAGATGTTCCCGCAGCAGATTTGCGCTTTTAATCCTTGTCGCCGAGCCTCAAGTCCGCATAGGCACAGCAGATCGCCCATTTCCTTCAAACAGAGAACTTCCAAGAACAAGAAGAAGCAGAGAAAGTAGTCTCAAGCAATCAAGTATGTATCAGTTTGTCGATGACATGCTGTACAGAAAAAGATTCAATGGAGTGAAATTGAAGTGCATTTCCTGGGAAGAAGGACAAGAGCTATTGGCAGAGATACATGGAGGCATATGTGGTCACCACATTGGTGCAAGAGCACTTGCCGGAAAAGCCTTCTGGCAAGGTTTCTTTTGGCCGACAGCCCTCCAGGATGCAACTGCACAAGTAACCAAGTGTGAAGCGCAAGGCCCACTCCAAGCAAATACATCAACCAGCTCAAGCTTCCAAACAATCCCTTTATCCCGCCATTTTCAGTCTGGGTTCGATATCTCGCCCCTTTCCCCGAAGCTGTCTGGGGCTTGAAGTTCTTGTATGTGGCAATCGACAAGTTCACGGCGGCCGGAGGTGGAGGCAGTGAGGAAGGTGACAGCACAACAAGAGTCAATTTTTCAGGTCAATTGTTTGCCACTCGGAGTCCCTAATAGGATCATCACCGACAACGGCACACACCACGAGCCGCACTCTTCGCAGTAAAGACGCCCAAGATCTTGGCGCCAAGATCTCGCTTCGCTTCGCTGTTCACCCGAGAAGCAACGGTCAAGAGGAGAGGGCTAACGCTGAAGTGCTGCGCGGCTCAAGACCAGTAACTTTCGACAGTGCTACACAGTGCGCGAAGAAATTGATCGAGGAGTCGCCAAAGGGTTCTTGGTCGATCAAGACGACGCCAAATCGAGCTAACGCCGTACACCTTTTGCTCTTTTCTATGCAGAAAGCGAGGCGTTCTCCCCACGAACTCGATACGGATCGCCTCAAGTGCTCGCTTATGATGAGCTTGAGCAAGAGCAGCTGCGGAAAGATGACGCTATGCTCCACGAGGAGGATCGCTTCAAGTCGTCAGACGAGCCGTCACACAAGAAGCTTTTTGCGCCGCTACCATAGCCGCAGTTAATGCCGAAGCCGAGGAAGGCGAACCTTGTTCTTCGGGCGCTCAATCCGCCAAGAATTCCGGCTGTTGACGCTGAAGGGAAGGCCCTTATCGGGTAAAGCGAGTCACTAGGCTCGGGCGCTGTCTCCGGCTTTGAGACCAAGATGGCATTCCGTGAGCAACTCTCGAACATAGAGCATCTTTCAAGTTTTACCCATAAGGCGCTGCTGTTGCTGTAACCCGCCTGTCCCGACAACCACCTTTTTGTACAAGCCTTCTGCCGATGTTGTATGTAACCTTTGTACAAAGCCGCAAGCGCAGATCCCGTGCATAAATAAAAATCATATGCTATGCAAAAGTTGTCGAATTTCATGCCTTTTTCTTTTTCGCATGTATAAACTGACACCTTATGCAGCACCCGCAGCCGGTAAGCAATAACAAGCCTTAAGGCTCCATAACTTTATTTTCTCTTCTTTATTTTGCTCAAAAAGAAGATTCCTCCGCCCACAAGTTCACCGGGGGGAGGAAGGGGATGATAATGATGTGGCGTCGTTCAAAGAAGCATAAGCCTTTCCGGGGATAAAGACGACAGAGAAGG